>CM064963.1:107502747-108805247 GCA_032847665.1 Solanum chilense | reverse complement strand
AATGCATACTTATGTAACGATATAAACAAGCCTATTATATATAATATATATAAAAATAAAAATAAAATTGACTATGCATATATATATAGCTAATTTTTCAGCTAAGAAAATTTAGATTAATACCGAAAAAGTCAAATTTTGACTTCTGTAATAAAAATCTCACCTTATCTAGAATTTCTATGTAAAATCCAGAAAAACGATCTTGGTCAATTGGCTAAATGTTGAGCTTATAAAAAATTCACTCCGTTTAGTACTCCATTAATTTGCTAATTCTTGTTTAATCTTTCTTTATAAAACTATAGAAATATATTTGTTAATCTTGCCGCCAGACCAACCAGCAATTAAACCTCGAAGTCTTTGTGTTTAATGTTAAATTAATAACGCAATTATCAACAAATGTATGATGTTTAATTTCTTGGAATTTAATAATCTTAAAGGAAACTATCGAAGGACGTATTATGCTTCTTTAAAGCAATGATTGGAACTCTACATAATGGCAGAATATTATATAATTTCTTTCTTCTAGCTTATATATATATATATATATATATATATATATATATATATATATATATATATATATATATTTACATACAGCGGCAGAGCTACAGCTAACAAAGAGTGTGCAAGTGAACACCCTTCATCGGAAAGTTATATCGTACCTACGAGACAAATTTATGATACTTTTAATATATATTTAGGTTTGCACACACTTGAGTAATTATAGGAGCTGGCTCAATGGTAAAATGAGTGTTGGAAGTGCGAAGCGGAAGGTTGGGGGTTTGATTCTTGGTCTCTTCAAGTGTTTTTAAACATTTTTATTAGTCAAAATTCACATCAGATCAGTTTCAAAAGTATTTTGCGATAAATAATTAAACAAGGAGTACTTTTTAAAATTATGCACTCTTTACAAAATGGCTGACTCCGCCACTGATTAAATATTCTATTTCTATCAGAAAAATAGTTTAAATATATGTTTCGTTATACTTTCAATTTGGATATACATCTCTTAGTTAAACTTTTAGCTCAAATAATTTTTTTTCCATTATATTTTAACTCAAATTATCTTAAATTTTGACGAAAAATATGTGTTAAGCTCAAAAGTAAATAATTTGCCCCCAATTTTTTTTAAGAAATCAATATGTTTAATCCAATCCGGCATATTTTTATTTATTTTCTTTTTCTTATTCTTTTCATTACCTGAAATTATTATTTGAGTTCAATAGAGACATTTATATCAAGAAATAACATTTAGTGTATGTATAGCTATAAGAAATTTTTTCTTAGAAAAGTTATTTCCCGAACCTTCTGTTCAATTTTACAGGTGTTCCATTGATAATAATCCTTTATAATTCTAGTAAGAAAATACATAATATGTACATTATTTCCAAAAAGAAAATAATTTAAAGGCATGATGCATAAATATGATCATTTGTTTGATATTGGTTGGCGACCGTGACCTTTTTGAATCTGTACAAATAAATATTTAAATTTGTATAGAACAAAAAGGAATGTGGTCCATAATTTAGACCAAATTCAACATTAATGTTTAAAAAAAAAAGACAAATGGAAATAAAATATTGAAAAATATTTTTTATGAGGGGATTATATTTTATTATATATAGAAAAATGCGGCAATTTCTGATAGGCAGGCAATGCAGATATCATGATATGAAATGGAAAAAGTCAGAAAACATGCTGATCGCATGTTTAAGAAATAAAAAAGTGTTAATCATGTAGATTTATTAATAGTTATGTGTTGCAACTTGGAACTATAATAGATGTACTACTTAATTAACTAAAACTAATATAGAAAAATATGAAAATATCATCAGAACTATCTCTTCCTTTGAATAAGGGAAAGACGAATCCACATGATGTTTGACATTTTCATTTTTTATTTTTCCAATATCTTTTGAATATTATTGAAGAATTTCATGTGGCCATTTTCCTCCAAAAGACTTTTATCAACAAATTGAAATTAAGGGTTAATGTAGCATGTTTCGTCCCTTAATTATTGATATAATCGGGTTCAATTCTTATGATATTTGATGAAAGCATATTTAATTTTCAATTGCTTGAAATGTGAGGTTTTGATTACTTTGAGAATGAATAGACTATTTTATTTTTATTGGATCATCATATATCATGATTAAATTGTATCGATATCTTATTTGTGAGGATGATGTACTTTTAAAACATAAAAGGGTTAAAAGACACATATTTTAATTAATTAAAAATTAAACTTATTGAATCATATATCATTAATATTAAAATCAAAATTTTACTCATAAATGAAGGACCAAACATTACAACAAAAATAATTTTTAACGGTATTAAATATTGATATTAATAAAACATGTTAAAATCTTTACCAACTTTAATTAAGTATCATTAAAATTAATGTCGCTAAAGGCTTTAAAAACATATATAAAGAATATCAATTATCATTAAAAATATATATTTAATGACAATTAAAAATTAATTACAGCTAATAATCATTTTTATCATAGTGAAAAATGCATCCTTGAAATTATCGTTTTGCTTTCAATGGAATACTTTTTTTCTATCATAAAAATAATAATTCTACTATCTCTATTATTTTGGACACATCGACGGATGGGTTTCCTCTGTTGATTATTTTTAGAATATCCAAAAATTTGTTAATCAAATTAATTGAGGATTGCGATTAAAGAGTGTCTTGTAGTAAAAAATATAATTATGAGTCTAGTGAGATTCGAATACATATTTTCAAAAAAAATTCTTCATATCTTAATTTCTAAACTAAATTTTTGAGTTGTGTCAAGAAATGTCAATATTTATGTATATTTTTACAAATTAAAATCTGATCTTCATATATAATATTCCTTTCATTTCATATTAAGTTAATTTTTAGTTATTTTTCATTTTTCAAGATAAGTTAATTGTTCAGTTTTCAAGATTACTTTCAATTTTATTTTTCATTAGTTGGTATTGGAACTAATAATTAATTAATATCTAGTTAGTTTAATCATAAATTTGACAATAATTAATAAAGATAAAAATGAAAAACTACATTCAATTTATATCTTAATCTACTATTCTTTTAAAAGTATAAAACACCTAAAAAATTGACTTAATATAATTTAAGGAATATCAGTTAGAAACCTTGGTGGGTAAGCTGCCCTGAATTAAATGCCAACTCATTATGTTTGCTACACCATAATTTTGACAATATGTCAACATAATAGCACTAATCTTTTCGTCTTCTTTTTCTTCTTCATTCATAAACGTGATTTGATTGTAAAACTTAGCAATTATCTACCAACATTATTGTAGTGTTTAAATAAAACTGAAAAAGATACTTTTTTTGTACAATTGTCGATTTCTTATTTGTTTATACATGGTATAAGAAAGGCTGTACATATATCTACCAACAATCCTTAATTAACAATCAATTGGTCGACTAGTTAATTTGTTAAATTTATAGGAATATTAAAATAATAAACCGAATATAACACTAATTAGCTTCGATAAAGTACTATCCATTTTTTTTTTTTTACAACGTTAAAACTTAGAACACAGAGAAATTTTTCTTGGAATTATATTTTTAGGAAGTTATTTGCTATTACAACTCAAGTTATACTGTAATCAGGTAATATTTAAAAAAACGAATATAAATAAATATACCTATATTCAAGAAATATAAATATCTGCATAATTGCCACTTCAATATAGTACGGACAAAAAGCTAAGACCTACTGTTTTTCCATGTCCAAAATCAGATATTTTCCATAAAATTAATATTTGTTTTAAAAAATTTTAATTAATTGTTATTCTAGTGAATTGGGATAAATCCATAAAGCTTCGCCTAAGGAATTCTAAAACACACACACCAAAAAAAAATATTATAATTGATATATATAAAACTAGATTAAATAACAATAAGCAACCAAAAATTACAAAAAAAAATAAAATGAAACGATAAACTGTAACACCTAACCTATCCCAAGGAAGCTCTTTTGAATCTGATTTTATACTTTACAAAGACTTCTCTCAGTGAAAGAAAAAAAAAACTATAAATGTAATAATTGTCATGCGCTTTTCATGCATTTAGTCGGATCAGTAAATTTTAAATATATTCGATCACGGAAGAAGGCCGATGTAGGGGACTGCAGCAACATAGTTCCTTCCAGCAGGAAATATATCATTTTGTGAGAAAACAGTACCAACAGCTTCAATAAAAACAATAACGAACTCGAACACCAATTCCATAATTCCTATACACATTTCCAACCTTTGAATCACCATAAATATAAATTATATTCACGATCGAACATATGTTATATTCTTCTCTCCTCTTTCTATTTTCCGCGTTTTTCTCTATCTCTTTCGTTCAATTATATATGTACGTGTTGTTCTATTTATAGTTTCCAAAGATACAACGATGATTATATTCGTCGAAGATATTAATTAACAAAATATGGCTTTTGGAAACCCCCAAGAGTCGGGGAATATAAAATTAAATAATAATAATAATATCTGCTTGTAGCAATAATGAGATGGAACAACCATCGATTTTGTTTTTCTCTTATCTCACACTCAAATTATTACATACGAAAATTTTCACATCTTGTTCCTCAAATAATTAATATATTTTGATTTTGGTCCTTGTAGTTCCTGATTAAGCTTATTTAACTTTTATTTAGTTAAAATATGTACTTTTGATTTATTTTACTTGCGCATTTTCGCAAATTTCATCAACATTTAAGTACTGAACCACGGAATTATTGATATGTTATGTTAAATTTATATTGTTACTCTAGATTTGAAGATGATATAAGTTTTAGAAAAAGTTTAAATACACATATTTTCTAACATGGGACCAAAAAGTACATTTTAGTAAGTTAGGGGTGTGCTTGGTTCAATTAATATTATAAAGATCAAGGCATATGTAAAAGGTGCAATTAGAATATCAACGCTCGTTTGGTACAAGAGATACTAAATAATTAATTTCGTGATTAATTTTAAGATGAGTTTATTCCATATTTGATTGGAATAAAGTCCTGAAATAATTTTTCGAGATTAATTATTCTGGGATTTTAATATAATATTGAAAAATTATATATAATAGCAAATATTTAAATCAAAATAAATATTATAGCTATTCTTTCATTTATTTTTAGTTCGCAGCAAATGTTACTTAATTTTTGCCATTTGATTGTAGCCCGCTAATTTTAAAAAATGGAAGACTTATTTTTATACAAACACCTTCCCTATCTTTTCTCTCCTAGTTTCGGTTGATTTCTCCTCAAATCAATTTTTTAAAAAAAAAATTGATTGGGCCCACATATTTTAAAAAACGGAAAATTTATTATTTTTATACAAATCCTTTCTCTTCCCATTTCTTTTGATTTCTCCTAATCTCTTCAAATCAATTTTTTTTTAAAAAATAAATAAATTATGTATGATTTCCACTAACATAGATTTTTAATTATATACATATTGCACTAGTACAAAATCATATATATATAGATTTCACTTATACATATACATATATGCATATACAATTGACAAAGACTAATACAAAGAACATATACACATACTATTAATAGCTAATACAAAATTTTATTTATATAAAATTCCATATATATAAACCGTAGAATATATAATAATATAGTTATATATACATATACATATACAAATTTATATTTAAATACATATAATAACATATACATATACAACTGAAAATCACCACCAGAAAAACATATACTTATACAACTTACAGGCAAGTAAGTTTCTTATTTGTATATAAATTTCAAATATATACTTATACAATTGGAACGAATACCAAAATATACAAATTAATAATCCTTCTATACACTTATAATTATACAATACAAATATTTTCTTGCCCAAGTCTCTTTTGTCTTTCTTTCTTTCTCGTTTTATGCAAATTCAAGTTATATATAATTTCTCTCTTTCTCATTTTATACAATTCGCTTCAATTGTATATGTATAGCGAATTATACATATATATGTTTGCTATGAAACGCAATTATGCAAACTTTGCTATATGTGAAAGTTGCCCTGCCTATAATAAGAATACAATAACAATATTAAAATAATTGATCAAAAAATAATTAATTTCAGAATAACTTATTCTCCGTATCCAAACGTGCCATGGATAAAAGTGCAATTATATTCTAATGCATATGTATAGATTGAGGAGAGATGAGATTTGAATGGTTTCAACTTGCCGATATGAATGAGATTTACACCCTTCTCTATATTATTTTATTCATTGACAACCTTATCCATGTATCGTGTTGGCATTGAAATAACGATATATAATTATAAATGGGCTTTTTATATATTAGAAGAAGAAAAAAACAGCCGTATAAACATCAACAGTGATCTACGTTAAATAATGAAATTGACCGATAGTTTTAAGTTTGGACAATGAAATATTGTCATAAATGAACTAAATTGTTGTTGGACAATTATATATGCATAAATTTACAATTTGATATTATTAATTTAAAATTTAGTGATCGTTCATGTGTATATATTTAATTACAATTTGTACATAAATAATGTATTCAATTGAATCGTTTGAAACTAAAGTAACATGTAACTCTGAACAATTGTATTAGTAGAATATTCTCAATGATTGAGTTAGGTAGTTGACAAGCATATTGATTATTTTTTACTTAATTAATCTGAAGTTTTAATTAGAATTTACTACATGTTGGCATTAGTTTAAGCTATTTTTGGTGAAGAGACACTAATTCGTTGTGGATATACTATAGTAGAGTCCGAAACTCAAAGGGTACAAATTTTTTACAAAAATTCCAAAACGGTATATAAAATTTTATATTAACCAAAACGGTAAAATCGCTGCTCCGGCAGCGATTTACAAAGGTAAATCGCTGCTCCGGCAGCGATTTAGCAAAATTTTTTTTTTTTAATAAAAAAATGAAATCGCTGCCCAAGCAGCGATTTCAAAAAAAAAAAAAATTTTTTTTAATAAATCGCTGCCGGGGCAGTGATTTATAAAAAAAAAAATTTTTTTTTATTAAATCGCTGCCCAAGCAGCGATTTATTAAAAAAAAAAAAATATTACATAAATCGCTGCCCCGGGCAGCGATTTATTTATAAAAAAAATTTCCAGCAATTTATTTTTAAAAAAAAAAAATTTTTTTATTAAAACGCTGCTAGGGGCACGATTTATTTAAATAAAAAAAAATTTCTTATTAAATTGCTGCACGAACCTTTTTTTTAAAAAAAAAATATTAAAATTTTTTAATACAGCGATTTTATATTAAAAAAATTATAATATTTTTTAAAATTTAAATATATAACTTATAAGAAAAAATTTATTAAATCACAAAAATGTTAATACCGTTTTGATTAATATAAAATAAAAAAAAATTATTAAATCGCAAAAATGTTAATACAGCGATTTTATAATTTTTTTATATATATAAAATCGCTGTATTAACATTTTTGCGATTTAATAATTTTTTTTTATTTTATATTAATCAAAACGGTATTAACATTTTTGTGATTTAATAAAATTTTTCTTATAAGTTATATATTTAAATTTTAAAAAATATTATAATTTTTTTAATATAAAATCGCTGTATTAAAAAATTTTAATATTTTTTTTTAAAAAAAAAGCTTCGTGCAGCGATTTAATAAGGAAATTTTTTTTATTTAAATAAATCGTGCCCCTAGCAGCGTTTTAATAAAAAAAAAAAAATTCTTTTTAAAATAAATTGCTGGAAATTTTTTTTATAAATAAATCGCTGCCCGGGGCAGCGATTTATGTAATAATTTTTTTTTTTTAATAAATCGCTGCTTGGGCAGCGATTTAATAAAAAAAATTTTTTTTTTTAATAAATCGCTGCCCCGGCAGCGATTTATTAAAAAAAAAAATTTTTTTTTTTTTGAAATCGCTGCTTGGGCAGCGATTTCATTTTTTTATTAAAAAAAAAAAATTTTGCTAAATCGCTGCCGGAGCAGCGATTTTTGCAACGATTTTACCGTTTTAGTTAATATAAAATTTTATATACCGTTTTGGAATTTTTGTAAAAAATTTGTACCCTTTGAGTTTCGGACTCTACTATAGTATGTCTCTTCAAAGGTTGCAAGTAATTTGATGCAATTTTTAAGAACATTTTATTTGATCCTTGGAATCTTTTTTAGATTAGCACTGATTGTTGATTAAGATTAATGAAAGGGACAAGAGAGATTAATATAATAGTACCAAAGTAGCATGTTCAAGAAAAATCCAAATTAATTGCGATGAGGACTTCACATTAATTAATTAAATTTAGAGAAGCCGACCGATACTTGATACTTTATTTGTATCTGTTTACTGTAATGTGGAATTATCGATAAACCATCTTTAATTCCTTGCTAAAAGAATTTCTAACTAATTGAATTTTCTTTTAATCCGTTGCATATAGTACATTAGCTCGATTGTCATTAAATATATATTTTTAATAGGAATTAATATTTTTTTAAAATGTTCCTAAAGTATTTAGCAACATTGCATCACAATTAACTAATCCCGATAAAAATTTTAATATTTTTTATAAATGTGTATATTTATTACCGTAATTTTTTTTATAGTAATGCTAAATATAAGTTTAGCGTGAAATATTTGTCATTTAATTATAAAATTTTATTTGTCTCGGAAATAGGGATAAGCAATCAGTATTGGGTTCGGGTTTCTCAGATTTCAGGTTTGGTAATTCGGTAGTTGGTTGTTTAAAGTAGATACCAAACACAAAATTTTTCAATTTCTGTTTGGTTATTCAGGAAAAGGTAAATTAAACTTCGGTTAGGAACGATGTTCGATAATATCGTATTGAAGTTAAAGCCGATTGTAGTACAAAGTTAATATTATTTCTTCAGTTATTTATAATTTTTTTTATATGAAAGCACGATATAATAGAAGATGAACAAGCAAAAAGACATCAAGGAAGTAAATTGACACAATTAAAAATCATGTATTTAGATTGTTCATGCTTAGGGTTAACTCTCTTTGGACTTGTACTAATAAGTAATGGATATGTAGATATATGACCTTTATTAAGTAAATAATTTGATATTCGAGAAATATTGAATACTAAATGATACCAATGTCTCATTCTAAAGTCAAACCCGAATATCATAATTCTAAAATGTTACTCCCGAATATTATATCAAATACCAATTTCCAGTCGAGATAGGACTGACTTATAATAGTAATTGAGATAAAAGACAACATCGGATTATTCTCTCTATTTAAAAAAGAATGGTCTAGTTTCCTTTTTTTAGTCTGTTGGTCTAGTTTCTTTTTTAGTTTGTTTAAAGAAAATGACTCTTTTCTCTATTAGGCAACACTTTAACTTCAATTTTTTATGTGACATGTTGTGAGCGACAAAATTAAAAAATATTTTGGTATATTTTGATATAATTTTAATTTAAAATCATGAGATTAAAAACCTTTTTTCTTTTTCTTAGACTCAATTTCAAGTTAAACTAGATCTTTATTTTATTTTTATTTTTTCGGAAGGGAGGAAGTATTACACAGTGCTTCATGAGGTACGGTCCTTATTCCTAGCTAGGCCCGTCTTGCTGTATGCAGCACATGAGTAAATACAGTTTACTATTTTATCGCTGAATTATTCGAATATAACAAAATTTTATGATATTTTATTAAGTATTGATTAATTCATCACTAAATTAACAATTAATAAATTTTAAATTTTATTATTTAGCTATTATCATTTTTTAAAAATAGTGATTATTGGTGAATGGATATGATTATATTTTGACAATGAGTGTTTAAGGTAGAAGAAGATAAGAGGGCATAAGTTGGATAGGCCTACATAATTTTTCTAAAAAACTATTGAAAATTATTTCTACGTTATAATTATTCGTGATTTCTTTTTCATATGAACTTATAATTAAAAATTATTATTTGAACAATCAAGAAAATGAAAGAAATTTAATGGTAGAACGTTGGACATTTGAATGTGGTCGAAGGTCTAGACCAAGTTCAATCATTAATGTTATTTGGGGGGTGAAGAAATAAATATTAAAAATTGCTTGGAGAGGGACTTAATAATAATAATAATAATAATAATAATAAAAAACATGGCAATTTGCAACATGCAGATCACATGTTCAAGTTTTGTGGACAGAAGCTAATTATAAGAAATAAAAGAGATCTTATTTCTTTTTTGGTTTAAAAAAAAAATAAAATAAAATCTTAATCATGTCCGCCTATTTATAACGTTGGTAACTAGTTTCTCTATCACAAATTATCTTTCGTAATTTTTCTTAAATAATATTTCAAATTATTTATCATTTTAAAAGCTTAAAAGAAGATTTTATTTTATCTTTAGTAATAGTTGTTCTTAAAACTACAAATACATCAATAAAGTATAATTGAACAAAATGTATATCGTACAATATAAATATGAGTGAAATAATAATTTTTTTTTAAAAGAACAACAGATAATGTTTCTGAACGTGTATGTAAAAGAAAAATACAACAAATATTAATAAATTCACTATAAATTACATTAAATATAAATAATTTATTCAAAAGAATAAAAGTAACGAACGAAAAACTGTACGTCATGCTCTTTTTCATGCATTAATAACTTTTGATCGATTCAATAAATATCGAATACTTAGTGAATTTGTTTCAGGGAAGAAGGCCGATGTAGGGGGTTATGGCATCATAGTTCCTGTCGACTAGAGAAGATGAATCACTTTGTGAGATAACAGTACCAACAGCTTCCACAAACACAACAACAAACTCAAACACCAATTTCATCATTTCAATACACATTTCCAACCTTTGAATCACCATTATTGTATTATTATTTTTTGTTTTCTCCTTTTACTATTTTCCGCTTCTTTATTTAATTTAATCTTTTGTCTAATTCCAGTATCTGTATTTCTATTTATAGTTTATACACAGCCATGACTTAAAAGAACAAATATATCTTCACTTAAATTTGGCTTTTGGAATCACCCAAAAGACAGATAGCCTATAGTAGTAGTAGTACAATAGTGACATGGAACTACTTTATATTCTCTCTCAAATCATATATAGAAAAATTTTCACTTTTAGTCCCTTCAATTTTTAGTAACAAATTTTAATTTTGGTCCTCATAGTTTTTGGATAAAGGCATTAAATGTGTTAGTTACTAGAGATATAGTGATGAAGTTCATTAGGGATTTATTTTTGTTAGTTATGAGAAGAATTGCGATGAAGTTTATTCTAATTTTTCAATAGTAAATATAGTTCAAATATTATATAGTTATATATGAAGAGACAAAAACTACATGTTTAAGTTAACTGTTGGATGTGCAGTGTGCTTACTCAAATTAATTAATATGATAGAGATTAAACTCATTTACTCATATAAATTGAGGGATCAAAATGCAATTATTCGAAACTGTTAAGGGTCAAAAGAGCAATTATTTTTGTATACATATCAAGGACAATTTTGAAACATAGATTGATGAGATTTGAATGGTTAACTAGTCGATGAATGTGATCGATATCCTTCACTATTATTATTCACACAACCTTATCCATATTGCATGTTGGCAATCAAATTAATAAATAAAGATATGTAATAAACCGACTTAGCATTATATATACGTCAGATGTAAATACAGTTTAAAATTTTAATTTGCTGGCTATAAATTTATATCGTTAGTTTTATCGATTTACGCATTGTACTCTTGCAATCACTTTTGCAAAATTTGATATTTGTCGAAACTAATTAAAGTTCATATTCTCTGATCATTGGATTAGTAGAAAATACTAATTGATTGAGGTAGCTAGTAGACAAATTAGTGATTAATTTTCCACCAAATCTCTGAACTTTTAAACTACAAGTTGGCATTGTTTAAGTTGTTGTTTTTTTTTGGTGAGGATGCAATATTTCTATCTGGATATACTATGTCTCTTCAAAGGTTGCAACTTCGAAGTCTTTGAGTTTTTTTTTTAATACAATTTTATCTTTAGAATCTTTTTAGATTATATTACTTATCATTTACTAAGGTGAGGGCCGTGGGATTAATATAATGGAGTCCGAAACTCAAAGGGTAGAAATTTTTTACAAAAATTTCAAAACGGTATATAAAATTTTATATGTTACCAAAACGGTAAATCGCTGCTCCGGCAGCGATTTAGCAAAATTTTTTTTTTTTAATAAAAAAATGAAATCGCTATAAAAAAAATTTCTTTTTAAATAAATCGCTGCCGGGGCAGCGATTTATAAAATTTTTTTTTTTTTTTTTAAATCGCTGCCCGAGCAGCGATTTATTAAAAAAAAATAAAAAAATTACATAAATCGCTGCTACGGGCAGCGATTTATTTTTTCTAAATTTTTTTTTTTATTAAAACGCTGCTAGGGCCACGATTTATTTAAAGAAAAAATATTTCCTTATTAAATCGCTGCACGAAGCTTTTTTTTAAAAAAAAATATTAAAATTTTTTAATACAGCGATTTTATATTAAAAAAAATTATAATATTTTTTAAAATTTAAATATATAACTTATAAGAAAAATTTTATTAAATCGCAAAAATGTTAGTACCGTTTTGATTAATATAAAATTAAAAAAAAAATTATTAAATCGCAAAAATGTTAATACAGCGATTTTATATATATAAAAAAATTATAATATTTTTTAAAATTTAAAAAATTATAAGAAATAAATAACTTATAAGAAAAATTATTATAATTTTAAAAAATATTATAATTTTTTTATATATATAAAATCGCTGTATTAACATTTTTGCGATTTAATAATTTTTTTTAATTTTATATTAATCAAAACGGTATTAACATTTTTGCGATTTAATAAAATTTTTCTTATAAGTTATATATTTAAATTTTAAAAAATATTATAATTTTTTTTAATATAAAATCGCTGTATTAAAAAATTTTAATATTTTTTTTTAAAAAAAAGCTTCGTGCAAGGAAATTTTTTTTCTTTAAATAAATTGTTGCCCTAGCAGCGTTTTAATAATAAAAAAAAATTTTAAAAAATAAATCGCTGCCCGTAGCAGCGATTTATGTATTTTTTTTTATTTTTTTTTTAATAAATCGCTGCTCGG
Source organism: Solanum chilense (assembly GCA_032847665.1). NCBI lineage: Eukaryota > Viridiplantae > Streptophyta > Magnoliopsida > Solanales > Solanaceae > Solanum > Solanum chilense. The sequence continues at coordinate 108,792,126 of CM064963.1, read as the reverse complement.
GCAGCGATTTATAAAAAAAAAAAAAAAAAATTTTAAATCGCTGCCCCGGCAGCGATTTATTTAAAATTTTTTTTTTTTTTTTTTGAAATCGCTGCTCGGGCAGCGATTTCATTTTTTTATTAAAAAAAAAAAATTTTGCTAAATCGCTGCCGGAGCAGCGATTTTACCGTTAACATATAAAATTTTATATACCGTTTTGGAATTTTTGTAAAAAATTTCTACCCTTTGAGTTTCGGACTCTAATATAATGCTTCATTTGTAGCACCTAGAAATGAAAGGGGAAAGCTACACATTTTATTATTTTTTAGCATATATATATATATATATATATATATGAATTTATGTATATACAAAGATGTCACAAGTTTATCTGATTGTCAATCAACTTCAATCGAATACTTCTGAAGTTCTTAAAATAGATAAATTTGCAAAAAAAAAAAAAAAAAAGAACTTGAGATATAATTACTTGACTATTTCAAAATTAGGTATTTGTGCACTTCCTCTGTATAAGAGGCGGAGTAAGTTCCCCTCCTTTCTAGACCAGGTGATGGAGATATAAATTCCCATGAAAATTGTTTATAATGATAGAAGCACAATCTAACAATAAATATTTAAAGACTTTATTAATTATTTTATACATGAAATTTGAATGTGAATGTGAAGATTAGAATAATTGAATTCTAATAATAATAATATTACGATATTATTATTATTATTATTAATAATAATAATAATAATAACAACAACAAACAACAATAATAATAATAATAGAATTAATTGTATGGAACTGATTAATTCTTGAAGAATAAATTAAACATTTTAAATTTTAATACAAAAGACTTAAATTATGCGTTGTGACCGGCCTCACCCCATATAATTTTTTTTAAAATGTTTATGAATATGTCGCTCCCTGCCCTGTAATTTCTGCCCGTTGTAAATCCTATTTTTAAATATAGTTATGTTGGAAAAAAGTATCTATAGTTTAAAAATAAAATCAGAACAAAAAAATAATCTTAATCAGGTAATATGCTAAAATAAATTAGTTTGTATTTTGAATTTATTTGATTCTATCGAAAGATATTGAACAGTTTTTAAGAGTTTAAGTCATTCTATCATAGAATGTGTTTATCTGCATTTTAAAATTAAATGTATTAATTATGTATTGAGAATTGGACATTTGTTATGACTAAAAAAATAAGAAATGAAAGAAAAAGGAGGTGAATAGAAGAAAACTGATTAACAATTCGTAACAACTATTATAAAATATTTCAAATTCTTTTAGATGGATCGGATTTTAGCTTGCCCGTGTGAATTTCTGTGGCAACTTCTAGCCATAGTTATTTTATCGAGAGACTCCCTTTAGTAAAATTCCGTTAATTTGAATGTCTATTTAAAAAATTGACTCATGAAAATTATTCGATCAGACTTTTGTTTAGTATACAATTTTGAGGGGAAGTCAGAATTCTCTTGTTGTTTAGAATATTTAGTTGAAATTCAGACCTCCCTAATATGTTTGCTATAAGAGCCCGTTTGGCCATAAGATTTCCCAAATAATATTTGGAAAAAAATTGGCAAATAAGTTTGTCCATATAATTTGCCATTATTTGGCAAATATTTTTGGCAAATATCTCAAATTTCCAAATACTAATTTTTTCTAGTATTTGGGTCAAATCTCATTATTTGGGATCTTTTGAAAATTAAATTTTTTCTCCAAATTTTTATCTTTTATAAAAATACCCTCTATAGTAGTTGCTTGCGTTGTATTACGTATTTTTTTACGTGGAACACCAAAATAGTGATGAAATATTTACTGAATATTAAGTAATGATTTGATTGTTGATGAAATTGATGAAAAATTGACTCAAGGTAACAAAGTCAAGCACTTTGTATACTTCACGATGTATGTAATGATGTTTGTTGCACTCACTCCAAATTATCACATTACTCTAGTATCATGGACACTATTTGTTATTGTCGAAACGAACATCCAAGTGACTTGTAATACAAACGTATAGTTAGTTTTGATAGTTCTAAAACTTATGGGTATAAATCATATTTTTCTAAAAAGGTGAAATATATTTTCCAAATCCTATGGCAAAACACATGGTGAAATTTCACTCAAATAATATTTACCAAGAATATTTAGAAATCTATGGCCAAACGCTACCTTAATGTTTGCAAACACTCTAGGTCCAAAAAGGGATTTGGCTTCTCTTTATTTTTCTTGTCTTCATTTTCTTCAAGTTTTAATTTTAATTAATGACATGTGTAATAGATTAAATTTAGTTACTAAGATTTAATTAACTAAAATATATCTCTAATAATAATTTAGATGATAAATATTATTATATCAATTAAAAATAGTTATATTATTCGAGAGTTAAAATTTTTTAAAACATAATATACAAAAGAGAAATTCAATTATCAAATTGATTCGATCAATAAATAACCTTAATTGAAAATCTTAATTATATAAAAAAAATTGTGACTCAATTATCAAAATTAAATAATATTTGAGTACTCCAATTTAAAAGTTCTAAATTCTCATACACAAAACATAAATTATTTTGTTGTTAGTTAGATGATTCCAATTTTGTACGTTACATCAAAGGCATCATAGTTGGGTATGCATCAACCACACGTAGGATTTCTCTGTTTCATTAGACCTAACCCAAGATAACAAACATATTAGTTTAGCCATGGTGAAAAGTAAAGCATGCAATTCAAGAACTTCAAATAAGTACTATCCAAGAGCATATGCATATTTTACAGAGATTTTAAAAAATTTCGCGAAGTGACTTTATCTCGGAGGGAATAAGGAGAAAATGGGAGAAATAATAGGACTATTCTTAGTTGATATAATAATATATTTATTATCTAAATCATGATAAGAGATATATTTTAATTAATTAAATCTTATTCATTAACTCTAATCTATGTCATATTGTCATTAATCAAGACTAGAACTTGAGGAAAATAAAAATAACGAAAATGAAAAGAAGTAGGATCCTCCAAAACCTACCTAATATGTATATATTCTCAGAGAGAATGCTCTATGAGTATAACACAACATGACAAAGTTTAATTATTCTTACCAGCACTAACTTTAAGAGTGTGCTTCATCAAACAAATTGTTTCTACGATAAATAAATGTAAATATTTTTTTAAAAAAATAGGTAATGTAGTTGTATTTATTTATTTACTTGATTTTATAATTACTAATTTTCAAATAAATAATTTTGACACGTTAAGATGTGTTGGGTTATCCCACATCGGAAGTGGTAGGGGCTGGTGGTCAATTTATAAGTGTTAGGGAAAGCCTTAACCTTTGAGCTAGCTTTTGGGTTGAGAAGGCCCAAGACCACCCAACATTGGTATCAGAGCCCAGGTTGTCAATAAGTCTCAGCCCACCGGGAGAAACTGGGTTGTCGCTCTCCAGCCCAAGGCCCGATGTGTGAAGGGGGAGATTGTTGGGTTATCCCACATCGGAAGTGGTAGGGGCTGGTGGTCAATTTATAAGTGTGAGGGAAAGCCTTAACCTTTGAGCTAGCTTTTGGGTTGAGAAGGCCCAAGACCACCCAACAAGATGTTGGATTGTCTGTAGTATTATAGTAAGTACTTAATAATCTCCAAATACATGTTTCCATAATCTTTTTTAGCAAATTGAGAATATTATCCATTATATCACAGAGCTAATTAAACATTGAAAATCTAACTATATCTAACACTTTCGTAATTTCACGTAAAGAAAAAAAGAACCACTATGTTATAAACTACCGAACCGATAATTGTATAATTATTGGGATAATAATATAGAATGATAAATTAATAATATAAAATAAATACAGTAGTTATTGTTTGATTTATTTGTGTTTCATAGCCAAATGTTTGTCAGTCGCCTCTCTCCCTCGTATTCTCGTTTGCCACTCTCCCTCTCTCGCTCGCTCGTTGTCGCTCGCCTCTCTCGCATTATACAATAGAAATGTATAAAGTGTGTTTTTATTTGTATAAAGCGAGAGAAAATTGTATATACACGTCAAATACATATATCTCTGTTCTATACACTTATAATTATACTATACAAATATTTTCGTGCTCAAGTCTCTTTTGCCTTTCTCTCTTTCTCGTTTTATACTTAAATTGTATATAATTTCTCTCTTTCTCGTTTTATACAATTCGATTCGATTGTATATTCCCTGTCCAAGTCTATTTTGCCTTTCTCTCTTTCTCGTTTTATACAAATTCAAATTGTATATATTTTTTCTCTTTTTTCGTTTTATACAATTCGATTAATTGTATACAAATACAAAATTTATACAGCTTTACAAACATGTACAACTGAATTGAGAGGCTAACAGCAATTTATAGAAATGAAAGGCTAACAACAATTTATACAAATAGTCTGTCAGCGAAATTATATAAATCTGAAGAGGAGCCAACGAATTATACAATTGCTTTTTTGTGTACATACATAGCGAAATAGACATAACTATCAATTTTATATATATATATATATATATATATATATATATATATATATATATATATATATATATATATATATATATATATATATATATATATATATATATATATATATATATATATATATATATATAACAAATTGTATAATATTACTATAGAGCACAATTATATAAATTTTATTATAACATATAAATTTAAATTTTATATTTGCTATATATGAAAATTACCTATTATTATTTAGCTACGTTTCAATCTTACGACAAGAAGCTTGAAGGAATCACATTAAATTAAAATAACTAAATGTTGGTTACTTAGCATTTTAAATTAATAAAATTCATCATTCGCAAAGCCACTATGTCTGTTAGTGGCAGTTTCTTACAGATTGTTTTAAGTGACATCTGACATTATTATTCTCTTTTAATGTAATTTGTTTTTAATTTAAAAAAAATTCATTTGAGAGTGACGCTTTTAACATTATCTTTTACGTGCATTTCATTTGGACTTAACTGTTCAATTATTTTGGTGTAAATAAACGTTGTTGAGAACGTCGGTGGACTTGTCATGGGCTGCTATTTGTTGTCCGTTGTTGACATTAGTTATTACTTTCACTACTTAGGTAACCTCAAGGCCATTTAGTTTTACTATTTATTATCATATTAATTTTTTGTTTATTGTTAGGAAGATTTTTTTAATTATAAATAATACTGATTTTCATCTACTTTAAACATAAAAAATTATAAAGGATATAACATTAGTCAAAAATAGAGTTTTTATTAACTAAAGAAATGTGTTTTTTTTTGTGCTTCACACTCAATTATTGTCCAGAGTTTGTTGAATTACACTTTGTCATTAGACTGTGCGTGTATTCTGAAGGTGACAAATAAAGAAATACTAGTGATGGACCGATGAAAATATTTATTGCACTAAACTTGAATCTCAAAGATCAATATATTCACACCTCAGTCAATCTTTTTTTTAATTTCTTCATTTTATTTTCAATTATACTCTTGTAATTTTCACTAAAAATCGAACAAAAATAACAACACAGAAAAGGAACTCTAACACCTCTCTCTCCCAAAGAAAGCTCTTTTTTAACATTTCACATAGAGTCTCACGATGGAGAAAAAAAGAATCTAAAGTGCATGCAGTTATCACATATAAGAAATCTGAATAAGTGGGAGCAGTAAATAAAAAAAAAAAGAGTACAAAACTTATGGAAGAAGGCCGATGTAAGGCGTTTGAGCAACGTAATTCCTCTCTTCTTCTTCAGCGGAGATGACGCTTCCAACAGATTTCACAAACACCGCAACAAACTCAAACGCCAATTTCACCATTCCAATACATATTTCCAACCTTTGAATCACCATTTTTATTCTTTCTATTTTTCGCGTCTTTATTTTCTCTACCGTTCAACACCAGTACCTCTTATATTTATCGTTTTCAACATATATGTTCATGATTTGTACAACATATATATATACATAAAAAAAAACTTTAAGCTAAATATGGCTTTTGAAAACCCTCCAAGAGGCGGGGATTATATTAATACATGGAACAATGTAACGTTGTGAATGGTTTCAACTTGTGGGTGATGTTTGCAATAATAATTTATCGACAACCTTATCCTATGTATATCGTGTTGGCATTAAAATAACAATGTATATTAATTAAAAGGACAAAAAAAAACACATTTGATTAGAAAAATAAATTAGCCGTACACATATCAACGTTGGTCTATGTTAAAATAGTGGCATTGTTTTATTATGTAGTTTGGGATAAAATTTATAGAGTTCAATATTTTTATACTAATAATAAAGGTGGATTTAAAAATTTAAAATTTAATAATATTTTTTTAATTATAATTTTGATGATATATTTATACTTATGTATAACGTATTTGATTCAGTTAAAGCTAAAATTGATACGTAGAAGATTCTCATTGATTGAGTTAGCTAGAGGACAAACTTAGTGACTAATGTTCACCTAATATGAGCTTTTTAAAATTTTAAAAGTGATTATAAATAAATGATGACAATGTTTTAAGTTACTTTTTAGTACCAATAAAAGATAAATTGTTTAAGTTACTTTTCGGTGAAGAGGCATATTGTATGTCTCTTCAAAGGTTGCAAGTGTTTTAATTTGACACAATTTCTAAGAACACAAAATTGTTATAATAGTTATTTTTTAACCCAAATAATTCAGATTCGCATGGGACGAAAATATCACTTTTATCTCATTTTTCTCTATGTTTCTTTATTTCATGACAGTGCTATTTAGCTATTAAAAAAAGTGGAAAGAACATAGTGTAGTAATTACGTGGAAAAGTGGATATATAATAGTAATATATTTTGGTTGTAGTAAGTGAGAAAAGTGTCATGGTGACAATGAAATACTTTTATTATAGGACTTGATTTGTGACTGATTAAGACATTAAAGTTTAATATGTTTGTTGAAAAGCAAAAAGGGGATAAGATCGATATATCAAATTTATTATGACTCGAATACTTTTTGAGTACTTTAAGAATAGTGATATCTTTGTTGGGAAAAGGCGGACAAACACAAAAGTATATATGGTAAAAGTAATGGAAATAAAATGGGAAAATAACGACACCAAGAATTTTACGTGGAAACCCTTTTGAATAAGGGAAAAAACCACGGACTAAGAGGAGCAATTGATATTACTATAGTAAGGAATTTTACACTGTGTAGTCACGAATACAATATTCAAAGTGACTACTACACACTCAAAAGGAACAACACTCTTTTGGTTTCCGTCTTACTAAAATATCGCTCACACTCTATTTTTCTTCACAGACTATTTTCTTGTATAGTCTATGGAATACCTCACTTTGCTCTCAAAATGGTTTTTCTCTCTAACTTGGTATGTTCTACAAATGAGCAAGAATGCTCTATTTATAGAAGGATAAAACCATGCCTATGTCACTAATGACATATGTAAACATAGCAAAGTCAAGAATGGTTGCAAATCTTACCAATTTGCCAACTACCAAATCTTTCAAAGTCAAGAATGGTTGCAAATCTTACCAATTTGCCAACTACCAAATCTTTTCTTTTCAACTCCAATTACTATTCCTTTTTAACAATTGCTTGTACCAATTGAATAGCTAAAGTTGACAAAAACAATGGGATGGATTCAACAAATCTCCCCCTCCAGTCCCATTTACTGGAAGAAGGTATCTTCAACTTCTTTAGAGAGAGCTCATACCCACAAGTTCTTTGCATAACTCGAACTTGTCTTTCGGTATCATCTTGGTCAGCATATCTGCAGGATTTTCACTTGTGTGAATCTTTTTGACGTGAAATGATTCATTCTCCACTTTCTCACGAATCCAATGATATCTGACGTCAATGTGTTTTGTTCTTGCATGGTACATGGAGTTCTTGCTCAAGTCTATTGCACTCTGGCTGTCATAATAGACAATATACTCCATCTGATTCAAACCAAGCTCTTGAAGAAATCGCTTTAGCCATATCATCTCCTTGCCGGCTTCAGTAGCCGCAATATACTCAGCTTCAGTTGTAGATAGTGCAACACACTTCTGCAACTTTGACTGCCATGATATAGCTCCCCCTGAAAAAGTAAACAAATATCCAGTAGTGGATTTTCTGTTATCAAGGTCACCTGCCATATCAGAATCTGTATAGCCTTTCAAGATTGGATTTGATGCTCCAAAACACAAGCATTCATCTGAGCTTCCTCTAAGATACCTGAGTATCCATTTCACAGCTTCCCAATGCTCTTTTCCCGGATTTTCGAGAAATCTACTGACAACACCAACTGCGTGAGCAATATCAGGTCTAGTGCACACCATTGCATACATCAGACTTCCGACGACGGAGGAATATGGAACTTTGGCCATGTTCTCTTTTTCCTCCCTAGCTGTAGGACACATCTTCTTGCTCAACTTCATATGACCAGCAAGAGGTATACTCACAGGCTTCGCATTCTTCATATTGAAGCGCTCCAGTACGCGTTCAATGTACTTCTTCTGGGACAAATAAATCTTCCTTTCATCTCTAAGACGAGTAATTCTCATGCCCAAAATTTGTTTGGCATGACCCAAGTCTTTCATAGAAAAAGACTTACACAACTCTTTCTTCAGATCGTCAATCTTGGAAGTATTCTTGCCCACAATCAACATATCATCCACATACAACAAAAGGATGATGAAATCATTGTCAGAAAATTTTTGTACAAATACGCAATGATCTGAAGAAGTCTTCTTATAGCCTTGCTCCCCCATGACAGATTCAAACTTTTTGTACCACTGTCTGGGAGCTTGTTTTAGGCCATAGAGACTCTTTTTGAGTTTGCATACAAAATTTTCTTTACCATCTACTTTGAAGCCCTCAGGTTGTTCCATATAAATCTCTTCTTCTAGGTCACCGTGAAGGAAAGCAGTCTTCACATCCATCTGCTCAATCTCTAAATTAAGACTAGCAGCCAAACCTAGAACTGTGCGAATCGAGGACATTTTCACAACAGGAGAAAATATTTCGTCAAAGTCAATACCTTTCCTTTGACTGAATCCCTTAACAACCAATCTAGCTTTGTACCTGGGCTTCAAGTTGTGTTCTTCAACTTTAACTTTGAACACCCACTTGTTCTTCAAAGCTCTCATGCCCTTGGGCAATTTTACCAACTCATAAGTGTGGTTCTCATGCAAAGACTTCATCTCGTCTTGCATGGCTTCAATCCATTGATTCTTGTGCTCATCTTCCATGGCCTCCTCATAACATTCAGGTTCTCCCCCGTCAGTGAGTAACACATACTCATTGGGTGAATAACGGGAGGAAGGAAACCGCTGTCTTGTGGACCTTCGAAGCGGAATATTTGATTCGTCCACAACTTCATGAGCAACAGGATCATCAATAACAATATCATTGTTATTATCAACATCAACATGTTGATTCGATACATGATTCTGGGCGTCACCATGATTATCAAACCCAACAACATCATGCACACTTGTGTGAGGAACTTCATCATGATGAACTATACCATCAAAACTTGAAGATTCTACCTTCTCCGCTTTGTCAATATCTTCAATTGTTTGATTCTCCATGAAAATAATATCACGGCTTCTCACAAGTTTCTTTTCAATTGGATCATATAGCCTGTAACCAAATTCATCTAGGCCATATCCAATGAAGATGCATTGCCTTGTCTTGGCATCTAACTTTGACCTCTCATCTTTCGGCACATGTACAAAAGCTTTGCAACCAAATACTCTCAAATGGTCATAGGAAACATCCTTTCCATACCAAACACTATTTGGTACATCACTTTGCAAAGCAACAGCAGGAGATAGATTAATAACATGTGCAGCGGTCAATAAAGCCTCACCCCAGAATGAGTTCGGCAATTTTGCTTCAGAAAGCAAACATCTAACTCTTTCCATCAAGGTCCTATTCATCCTCTCAGCCAAGCCATTAAGCTGAGGAGTCTTGGGAGGAGTCTTCTGGTGTCTAATACCTTGATGCTTGCAGTATTCGTCAAATGGTCCACAATATTCACCACCATTATCAGTACGAATACATTTCAGTTTCTTTCCAGTTTCTCTTTCAACTGAAGCCTGAAACTGCTTAAAGACACCTAATACTTGGTCTTTAGTCTTCATGACATAGACCCAGAGTTTTCTCGATCAATCATCAATGAAAGTGACAAAGTAAAGTGCACCACCCAATGTCTTTGTCTTCATTGGACCACATAAATCAGAGTGCACTAACTCAAGCAACTCTGTCTTTCTCGAAGGAGGGTAGGACTTAAAGGAAACTCTATTTTGTTTACCAGCCAAGCAGTGCTCACATTTTTCTAAGTAGCACTTTGGAAATTTGACAATAATTTCTTCTTGGCTAGAACATTAAGTCCTTTCTCGCTAATGTGGCTAAGCCTCTTGTGCCATAATATTGAAGAGCTATCGCTCTCAACTGCATTCACCATATCAACACAAGCAGAGGCCGTAGTCCAGTAGAGACCACGATGTTTGTTACCACGAGCCACAACCAAGGAACCCTTAATGAGCTTCCATTTTCCATCACCGTTGGTACTAACATATCCTTCATCATCTAAGACACCAACAGAAATTAGGTGTAGACGAACATCAGGAGCATGTTTCACATTGTTCAAAACTAGTTTAGTTCCAACACTAGTTTCCAAACAAATTGTACCAATACCAACCACCCTAGAAACAGTTTCATTACCCATACTCAAGGTTCCAAAATCACCAGGAGTGTAGGAAGAGAAAAAATCCTTCCTTGATGTCACATGAGATGCGGCACCAGTGTCCACAACCCAGCTTGACTCATCACAAGCAATATTTATCATGTTTGCATCAAGAACGGTAACAAGATCTTCGGTGGTGACGGTGGCTAAGCAATTTTCATTGCTATCTTCTTTAGTTTCCTCTTTGTTTTTGTTCTCCCTCTTCAACTTTTGCAGAACTTCTTTGTGTGACCTTTCATGCCACAATGATAGCACTCAATATCCTTAAGTCTGCCTTTGGATTTGCTCCTATTTTGTTCTCTATGCTGAGAACCACGAGTTTTATTTCTCCCCCTGGGGCCAGTTATCAGGACATCCGACGAAGAGGAACCTTGAGTTTTTCTTCTCATCTCTTCGTTCAAGACACTGCTCTTGGCGGAATCCATAGAGATCACACCATCCGGAGCAGAATTTGACAATGACGTTCTAAATGTTTCCCAAGAATCTGGTAGGGAACCAAGTAGAAGCAAGCCTTGAATTTCTTCATCAAATTTGATGCCCATAGCAGATAATTGGTTCATAATCCCCTGAAAATTATTCAGATGGTCTGTCATTGGAGAACCATCATGATACTTCAAACTCAACATCTGCTTTATTAAGAACATTTTGTTGTTGCCAGTCTTTCGAGCATACAAACTTTCAAGATGCTCCCATAGGGTTCGAGCATGTGTTTCCCCAGAAATATGGTTCAACACATTATCGTCGACCCATTGCCTAATGAATCCACAAACCTGTCTATGCAACAGATTCCACTCTTCATCTGTCATTTTATCAGGCTTTACAGTGGTAAATACTGGTTTATAAAAATTCTTGACATAAAGCAGATCTTCCATTTTCCCCTTCCAAATGGCATAATTAACACCATTCAAAGTAACCATTCTACTTGTGTTGGCTTCCATTGTTTTCCCCAAAAAATATAGTTATCGCAAATCAAAGTAAATCTTTTCTGATGTGGAAGTTCAGACTGTGCTGCAACCACAGAGCATACTCAGATAAAACCTTGGCTCTGATACCAGTTTGTTGGGAAAACGCGGACAAACACAAAAGTATATATGGTAAAAGTAATGGAAATAAAATGGGAAAATAACGACACCAAGAATTTTACGTGGAAACCCTTCTGAATAAGGGAAAAAACCACGGACTAAGAGGAGCAATTGATATTACTATAGTAAGGAATTTTACACTGTGTAGTCACGAATACAATACTCAAAGTGACTACTACACACTCAAAAGGAACAACACTCTTTTGGTTTCCGTCTTACTAAAATATCGCTCACACTCTATTTTTCTTCACAGACTATTTTCTTGTATAGTCTATGGAATACCTCACTTTGCTCTCAAAATGGTTTTTCTCTCTAACTTGGTGTGTTCTACAAATGAGCAAGAATGCTCTATTTATAGAAGGATAAAACCATGCCTATGTCACTAATGACATATGTAAACATAGCAAAGTCAAGAATGGTTGCAAATCTTACCAATTTGCCAACTACCAAATCTTTCAAAGTCAAGAATGGTTGCAAATCTTACCAATTTGCCAACTACCAAATCTTTTCTTTTCAACTCCAATTACTATTCCTTTTTAACAATTGCTTGTACCAATTGAATAGCTAAAGTTGACAAAAACAATGGGATGGATTCAACAATCTTTTTATCCTAATTTACAACGATAGAATTTTGAGAAGCCATTAATTAGAGTATGGTATCAAGGTAAATATTACTCACAAAGCTTCTTAAAATATATCTCTTCGAAACAATAAGTAATTATTTAATATATTTATAAATTTTCAAACACCAAGTGGGGACGGAGTTAGCAATGAGAGGGTGGTAGAAAATTGGGCTATGGAGGATGCAGGGAGATCAGGTGGTAGACATTATGAGTCATTCGATTGTGGAATGAAATAGACTAAATATTTTGAAAGGCTAGTTATTTTATTTTTTATTTGCGATAGTTAATTTTGTTATTTAGTATGTGTGGTAGGATAAATTATAATAATGAGATATATAACTACAACATGTATTTTGGAAACAAATTAAAGAATGGGTCGCATGTACATGTATCGATATTGTATAAATTTTGTATATCATATATATCTAATATATAAACAGAATATATTATGTATACATAGTCAATTAATATTGTATAAATAGTGTATACCAATGATTATTTGAAAAAGATTTAGTGATTAATGAAATCTTTGAATTCTAACTAACTCAAAGTCATATTTAAATAGTCTAAAAGTTAGATATGAGCACATTTGGATGCTTCGAGTTTTCATGTTATTCGATCTGTGAAATGAGATATACAAAAGTATATTTTATGAAATTATCTATTTAATATTTTTACTTGATAATTAATTTTATTAATTTATAATATAAATGGTGAGATAAAATAAACTTGAGATTAATTAATACTTTTAATCAAATACAAAATATATTTTTATTTTATTCTGAAATTATTATTTTTTCTATCCACCGACCATGCAACCTCTATGGATATAGTGTGGATTGTTGAAATTTTATGGTAGGAACGAAAAATAAGAAAAAAAACTTTTAATTACTTGAGTGAATCATTTTTTAAAAATAATGACTTATTTTATCTATATTTTTTAATTATTATCACTTATATCAATATAAAATAACATTATATATTATTATTAGATTTTTTTCTTAGCTCGCTCTTTTTCTTTTTTCTTTGCCAATTTGTATCTTTTTGTTTTTCTTTCTCTTACTCTATTTTTTTTTGTTTTCTTCTGTTTTGCTTTCTTTTTACTGCACACTCCCTCTCTTTGATCTGTTACTTTTTTCCCTTTAGTTTTTCTCTTTACTTTCTTTTGTAGAGTAGTCAATAATTCGTAGAATTAATAAAATTTGTATCAATAGTTAATTAATTAAACAAATAATATAATTGTAACAAATGAAGACATATAATAAATTGAAAAAAAAAACTAAACTTGAATTAAAAATGTAACTCACACATATTAAAGTTGAATTAAAAATATACACAATGAATAATAGAGTAAATTAAACTTGTATAAATAATGAATTAAATAAGTAAATCCAATAATAATAAATAAATCAAAAAATTACAAAATAAATTAAATTGCTTTAAAATTGTATTACACAATATTAAAGTTGAATTAGAAGATAATTTAGAATGAATGAAAAACGTAACTAACAAAAGACAAGACAACAATGTATAAATTGAATTAAACTCATATTATCCATGAATAAAACTTATATCATATATATCTTATGGATTATCTTTGCTTTTATTACTAAGATAACCAATTAATTAGACGAGTAATCTAATTGTAACAAATGAAGAAACATAATAAATTATCAAATGAATTAAACTTGAATAAAAAATGTTACACACATATCAAAGTTGAAGGAGAAGCAAATTAAACACGAATGCAAATGTAGCAAACGAAAGAGTATTATGTGATTTTTAAATTGAATAAAACTTGTATCAATAATGAATTAAAGATGTAATTCAATCTTAACAAATCAACCAATAAAAAGCAAAATGAATTAACTTGTCTTAAAAGTCCATACACTAATATTAAATTAAAGTTGAACTAAACATAGATAAAAATTGTAACCAATGAAACACAAGACAATAATCTATAGAGTTAATTAAATTTATATTAATAATGAATTAAACAAGTAATCTAACAATAAGAAATAATAAACTACAAAATGAATTAAATTTGCATTAAAAGTGTATTAAATAATATTAAAGTTGATAAAAGAGAAAAATAATAATAAATGAAAAACGTAACTAACGAAAGTCAAGACAATAATCTATAGATTCAACTAAACGTGTATTATTCATAAATAAGTTATAAACTTAACCAAAATCAATTATAAATTTAACCAAACCTTGGGATATAAACTGCAAACGACATTTCACTTATTTGTAGGAACAATCTATCCAAACTAATCACAAATTCGTAAAATTGAATCTTTATAATGATCATCGATGATGAACTCTTGTTTCTATAATTTTAAAACTCCAATTTGAGAACATCATGTTGTACAATTTTTTGTTTTTTCTATTCCTTTTCTTGTGTGATTTTGAATAAAAATAGTGAAATATGAAAAAAAAAACTAATTTAAAAATAATTATATAAATGAAAAATTCAAAAGAAAAAAGAATAAAAAAAAAGAGAGGAGGAAGAGAGATTGACACAGAAAGAAAAAAAAAGAGGAGGGAGAGAAATGGGCAGAGAAAGAACGAAAAAAAATTAACTGTACAATTTCTTAATTCTTAAAAATTGTTATATTTAGTTAGAAAAATTATATTGACATAAATGATAAATATTTTTTTTAATATGGTACATTTATGTGATTTACCAAAAAAAAAATACATTTGAATTGCACTTAAAAGCACATCAAAGATACGCTGAAGCACCGAAATTTGGATTTTTTTTCGGAAAAAATTTACCCTCGTGTGTTTATATCAAGATAATGCAATTTCTATTATTACGTAATTTAATGAAGTAAAATGAACTATTTTGGAGATAAAATCCTTGTTATATTTTTATTTTATTGTATCACCCAATTTGAAGGTATAAAAATTTGAGTCCGAAACTCAAAGGGTACAAAATATTAACAAAAATTCCAAAACGGTATATAAAATTTTATATTAACCAAAACGGTAAAATCACTGCCGGTGCAGCGATTTACTTTAGCTGAAAAAGTAAAATCGCTGTTGAGGCAGCGATTTTGCAAAAAAAAAAAAATTTTAATAAAAAAATGAAATCGCTGCACTGGCAGCGATTTCAAAATTTTTCTTCTTACAAATCGCTGCCATGGCAGCGATTTGATATTATTTTTTAATTTACTTATTTTTTTTATAAAATAAGGTATATCGCTGCACTGGTAGCGATTTATGAATTTTTATTTTTTTTTATAAATCGCTGCTAGTGCAGCGATTTATAAAAAATAAAAATAAAAAAATTTCTAATATAAATCGCTGCCTTATATAAAAAAAAAAAATTGATTTATAAATCGCTGCTACAGTAGCGATTTTTTTTAAAAAATTTTTTTTTTATTAAATCGCTGCAATAAGCAATTTTTTAAATAAAAATAATTAAAAAAATTTAAAACAGCGATTTTATATATATAAAAAAATTATAATATTTTTTAAAATTTATGTATATAACTTATAAGAAAATATACATTATTTTAAAAAAATTAAAAATAAGTAAAGTAATAAATATATTTTCGAGTTCACTATTTACAAATTTTTTATTAAAATTTGCTTTTAAGTTATATATTTATTACTTTACTTATTTTTAATTTTTTTAAAATAATGTATATTTTCTTATAAGTTATATACATAAATTTTAAAAAATATTATAATTTTTTTATATATATAAAATCGCTGTTTTAAAATTTTTAATTTTTTTTTTATTTAAAAAATTGTTTATTGCAGCGATTTAATAAAAAAAAATTTTTAAATAAATCGCTACTGTAGCAGCGATTTATAAATCAATTTTTTTTTATAAATCGCCGCCTTAGCAGCGATTTATGAAATTTTTTTATTTTTATTTTTTATAAATCGCTGCACTGGCAGCGATTTATAAAAAAAAAAAAAATTCATAAATCGCTGCCAGTGCAGCGATATACCTTATTTTATAAAAAAAAAATAAGTAAATTAAAAAATAATATCAAATCGCTGCCATGGCAGCGATTTGTAAGAAGAAAAATTTTGAAATCGCTGCCAGTGCATCGATTTCATTTTTTTATTAATTTTTTTTTTTTTTTGCAAAATCGCTGCCTCAGCAGCGATTTTACTTTTTCAGCTAAAGTAAATCGCTGCACCGGCAGCGATTTTACCGTTTTGGTTAATATAAAATTTTATATATACCGTTTTGGAATTTTTGTTAATATTTTGTACCCTTTGAGTTTCGGACTCATAAAAATTTCATCATTTTATCATATCGGATTGAACAAAAGACGATAACAATATTAAAAAGAAATTGATTCTATCATTTTATTAATTGTCTTTATTAAGTAATAAAATATATGATATGTTCATGATTTGTAGATCATATAGAACAATCGTTTTTTTTTTTTTTTTTTTTTTAATATTTCTCTCTCAAATAACATAGGAGTGTTAACTGTTAAGGACTCTTCTCAGATTTTCCATTATTATTATAAAAATTAAACCAATGTACGTAATATTAGAAAGAAAATAAATAAATAAAAGGCATCATGTCATTTTAATTATAAAACTTAGCCGTTTACTCATCAATGTTAGGTCGTCTATACATTAAATAATGAAATTGATTGTTAATTAGTATGTGGTTTAGAACAATGAAACACCATATGCATTATAGGTTCAACATTTGATATTTATTAGAATTTTAGTAGTATATCGTATGTCTATTCAGATTCCCTATATAAAAAAAAATACCACTAGATCTAATCATTGAAATTAAAGTGGATATTTCTCACTGAGATTATTGGATTAGGGGTATTTATAATTTGGCTAAAAATCAATTCAAATTGAAAAATTGATAAAATAAATCAAAATTATTTAGGTTTGATTTAATTTTAGATTTTTAAAGATTAATAGTATTTTGTTTGATTATAAGTTTATTCAAAAAAATTGAAAAAAATAATCAAATTGGATCAATAAATTATATACATATATTTGTATAAATATACATGCTTAATATATTGTTTTTATAAACAATTATAAAGATCTTATATATATTTTATTAAAATTTCTTTACAATTGACTTGTTGAAAGCAAAGATGTTTAAGGTGAAAATATTTATCTTATTAATTTCATTTATATGAATGTTTATGACAATTCTTTGTGGAGCTGAAAATATTGTTGTTTCTTCTTTATAAGCCAAAATAGTAAATTTTAAAGCTTTATTCATGTAAATTCAGTAATCGAAAAATTCAGTAATGTCAGTCATTTTAAATATTTTTTTATTTTGAATGAATTGTTGTCACATTTTGAGTAAATTGTTTCTTTTATTTTTGTGTATGGTTAATAACCGACTCAAACCAAACCGAAATCAAAAAATATATATTATAATTGATTTGGTTTACTTTTAATAATTTGAAAACCAATTAAATCAATTTAGTTTTAATTTTATCCAAAAACTGATCTAACCAACATGTGAACACCCCTACAAAATTTAATATATAGAAGATTCTCATTGATTGAATTAGCTGGCTTACCAAACATGATTAATCTTTGCCTAATTGAGATTTTAAGTTTAAACACATGTTGGCATTAGTTTTAGTTTATATTTTGCTTAATCTGATTCTTGAGTCTTCTTAATATATATATATATATATATATATATATATATATATATATATATATATATATATATATACTAACACCGTAAAAGTTAGCTCAAAGAAAGAAGGATTATCCAAGTCTTATAAGTAGTCCACTCATCTCAACCACCGATGTGTGACTTTTGTTATTCTTTAATATATATATATGTTTCATCCTTATCTAGGATCCTTGTGACTCTCTTTCTTGAAGCTTTTTTTTTCTTCCAAAAGAAGAAAAATTAAATGCTTTAGCCATGAATTATGAAGTAAAAAGAGGGGAAAATGTAAGTAAAATCTATATTATTTTTAAATTTAGCTTATGAAATAGATAAATTCTTCGATAATAACCTCAGAACTTTCAAAGTCTCAATTTATTTGAAAATTTTCCTATATGATTTAAGTTAATTTGATGATGTGACCTACGTATATGATTTTAAAAAGTTGATATTGTTTTGTAAAATATTTGGCAAAATATTTGTATGGATGCGAATCACCTAATAATTGGAAAAACCAGAAGCAAGGCAACAAAATTATTTGATAATGTCAACTTTAACACTGAAATCAAAGGAAATAACAACGAAACTAAAATGATTGAATTATCAAATTAAGTAGACCTTAAGATCAGGCATGTGAATTGGCAATATGCAAAAGAGTGGTAAAAAGTTGTTGAGGCTCAGACATCATGACCATGTGATCAGAGCCTGAAATCTCTTTCACATCATTGGGGGGATTATTTTCAATCATCCAATGTTGAAATTCTTTGTTTAAAGCTTTACTTTCAGCAGCAATAATAAACACTCGCTTAACTGATCCGTACCTTTTCGTTGAAAGAACTATTTCCTCGTAAATTTCTTCCACAGGATATAAATATATGGGTCCTACCAATTTAGCAGCCAGCTTCAAATCCTAACACCAACCAACACGGAAAAAAAACTTAATTTATATCAATTCCAAGTTAATATTACGTTTAAGTACTTGATCAATAAATTTGAATTTTAATTTGCTTTACCTCAATTGGGCTCAGCTGGTAAAGATTAGTTTTCATGAACTTGGGACCTAGAATGAGGCTGGTTGGAGGATTCGTTGGTCCATTATCGTATGTAACACGATTATCAAGTTGAGGTATTATTGCACCACATGTCTATAACCAAAAAAAAAAAAAAAACTTTCAGGCCTAAAATTAAGAATACAATAAATTGTTGGTGTTTTTTTGGTCTGTAGCTTTGATTAAGTTTAGATCGCGCATTGAGGGCCCATTCGAGGGTAACACTTTCAGAAAAGATTTTTTCATACTCAGGGATCGAATTTGAGACCTCTAAATAATAGTGAAACACTCTTACCAGTATACACAACAAATGTTGATAATATAATAAACACATAATCCATAAATATGATCCTAAACTTGGCGTCAGCTGATAACTATGACCTTTATCTTTGGGTGTGTACAAATAGACAATTAAATTGGTATAAAATTGAACAAATAGATTCATTTGTTCTATATGGCACCATACATGACAAATTTATGTCCCATGTGGCGCTCTACATGTATTATGCCATGTAGGACATGTAAGTCTACTTGTTCAATTTTATATAAGTTTAAGTGTCTACTTGTGTGCAATCAAAGTTGAAAGCATAGTTATCCTATGAAGCCAAGTTAAAAGTCATATTTATACATTATGCCTATAATAAATTGTTACTACACTAACATAGTAAATTTATTAATCGATGGAATTTGACAATCAATTTATTCATTTAAGAGGTTTACCTTTTACAAGAACATGAATTTTCTAAATAAATTGAGAATATAATTAATAAACAATTTCTTTTTTTTTGATTTGTTGAAAATGATAAGTAAAAAGTCAAAATCCAAAAAGCAAAAAAAGAAAAGAGAGAGTACTACCTTAGTGTAGACGACAGTTGCACTGAAAGATGGACCAGGCATCAAACCAGCGATAAAAACAGCAACTGAAATCTTTTCTGGAAAATTTTCCATGGCTTTAGAGATGCCGAGTCCAGCAAAGCTATGACCAACAAGAACTATTTTTTCATCAGCAGGAAGTGAAGCCATGAATTTCATTAGCGGACTTAAATAATCAGAAAAAGTTGTGATTTCAATGGACTGTTCCGCCTTGGATCCTGAACCACCCAAGTCAAGAGCCGTAACATTATGCCCTGAAGATTTCATCAATTCTACAATTTTATACCAACACCAGGATCCATGACATCCAGTATGAAGTAGCACAAAGTGCTTCTTATCTTTGGGTTGTAACAAGCTTTTTTCACCTTTGACTTGTGATGGGGTTTTCAATGCGCACATAGTAGTGATCAGGCTTAATGATGCAACATACTTATTTTTCTTTTGAACTCCAAATAAGTTCAATCCATAAAAGTTGTTTATCACTTTGCTTCTTTCGTAGAAACACTCTCTTCCTGTGCCTAAAATGGCTGATGGACTTAATATTGTTGCTGAAAATATTGTCATTGTTGCTTCACCACCAACCTATACAACAAAATAAGTAGATGTTACAAGTTTATAATACGAAATTTTGGAAATGAAAGAAGAGTTTACTTTATTGTGATGACTTGTAGACTGCTCTAATCTTGGATAATATAATGTGGCATTTTATCATAGCTCATCAAGTTGCAAAAGCTAGTTTGAGTTTTCTAACTTTTAAAAATTAAGAATCATATCAAATATTTTTAAAAAATAAATAAATAGATGTAACTAATTTTTATACCATCCAAATGAATCTAAAACAGGTCATGTCCTTTAGACAAATTTAGATAAAGAATTATATATTTTGTCCTTTCGTTTACTTAATAATAATAAAAAGAATTTTGTAAGAAGTCATCCACGTGAACAGCTCCATTACCCTTACCATCTGACTCACTGCTGCGCTTCAAAGATGTGATCAAACACTTTTGGTCTTTGGAATTGATATCCAGGGTGTATTTTGGTAGGATATTAAAAAAATATTTTTTTCTTAAAAAAAAGAATTGATTGGGGGAGGGGGGTTTAGGGATCTACATATTAAAATAATTTTTAAAAATAATTTTTAATTTTTAATGGGGTGGCCTGGGTGAGGTGCGGGGGGGAGGGGAGATAAGGGTGATATTTTTCAATTTTTTTTTTGTTTTTCTAAAAGAAATTTTAACGGGGTTTGCCTGCCTGCCTGGGTGGGGGGTGGCGCGGTGTTAGGGTTACATTAGTTTGTGTTCTTATCATTTAAATTGCTTTCTTTATTGAAATGTACGTATTGTTTGGAAAAATACGGACAAATATAAAAATATATGGTAAAAGTAATGGATATAAAATGGGAAATCAATGACATCAAAAATTTTACGTGAAAACTCTTCTAAATAAAAGAAAAATCACGGGTCAAGAGGAGCAACTGATATCACTATAGTAATGTTGGAAATAAATCCGTAACAGAAATAATATTTGCGGTAATAAAGGCAACAAATGCGGAACACAACAATGCGGTTAAACAACGAGAATAAAAGAGAAATAATGACACCAAGATTTTACGTGGAAACCCTTCTAAATAAGGGAAAAACCACGACCCGAGAGGAGCAACGAATATCACTATAGTAAGGATTTTACACTTGTATGTCTGAGTAAAACTCCAAAGACCACTACACATTCAAAAGAAATAACACTCTTTTGATTTTTCCAACTCACTACAATATAGCTCACACTCTATATTTTTCCTCACAGATTATTTTCTTCTGTGATGCCTCACTCTTCTTTTCTCTCCTTTGTAATTTTTTTTGGTGTACTTAGAATGAAGAATTGTCCTCCCTTTTATAGAGAACAAATACACTACCCTCCAAATGTGCTATAGAAGAAAAACAATTTTTTTCTTCTTCATAGCTTATCTACTCTACCAAACTTTGAAATTGGCACAAAACAAGTTTTTCTTCTTTATAGATTATCAACTCTACCAAACTTTGAAATTGCCACAAAGTTATTCAAAGTTTGGTACATGGGGATGGACCTCACAATCTCCCCCTCCAGACCCATGCACCTGAAGGAGGTAGCTCCAGGTTTCTAGCTTGAGTACATGCCGACAAGTTCTTTGCATAGCTCAAACTTGTCTTTTGATACCACCTCGGTCAGCATATCTGAAGGGTTTTCAGTAGTAGGGATCTTCATGACCTGTATAAATCTAAAGTGCATGCAGTTATCACAATAAATATAAAAAAAAAAGTAGAAAACTTATGGCAGAAGGCCGATGTAAGGCGTTTGAGCAACGTAATTCCTCTCTTCTTCTTCAGCGGAGATGACGCTTCCAACAGATTTCACAAACACCGCAACAAACTCAAACGCCAATTTCACCATTCCAATACATATTTCCAACCTTTGAATCAACATTTTTATTCTTTCTATTTTTCGCGTCTTTATTTTCTCTACCGTTCAACACCAGTACCTCTTCTATTTATCGTTTTCAACATATATGTTTATGATTTGTACAACATATATATATACATAAAAAAAAACTTTAAGCTAAATATGGCTTTTGAAAACCCTCCAAGAGGCGGGGATTATATTAATACATGGAACAATGTAACGTTGTGAATGGTTTCAACTTGTGGGTGATGTTTGCAATAATAATTTATCGACAACCTTATCCTATGTATATCGTGTTGGCATTAAAATAACAATTATATTAATTACAAGGACAAAAAAAAAGCACTTTTGATTAGAAAAATAAATTAGCCGTACACGTATCAACGTTGGCCTATGTTAAAATAGTGGCATCGTTTTATTATGTATTTTGGGATAAAATTTATAGAGTTCAATATTTTTATATTAATAATATAGGTGGAATCAACATTTAAAATTTAATAATATTTTTTAGTTATAATTTTAATGGTATATTTATACTTATATGTATAACGTATTTGATTCAGTTAAAGATAAAATTGATAAGTAGAAGATTCTCATTGATTGAGTTAGCTAGAGGACAAACTTAGTGACTAATCTTCACCTAATATGAGCTTTTTAAATTTTTAAAAGTGAGTATAAATAAATGATGCAATGTTTTAAGTTACTTTTAGTACCAATAAAAGAAAAATTGTTTAAGTTACTTTTCGGTGAAGAGGCATAGTGTATGTCTCTTCAAAGGTTGCAAGTGTTTTAATTTGACAATTTCTAAGAACACAAAATTGTTATAGTTATTTTTTAACTCGAATAATTCAAATATCACTTTTATCTCATGACACTACTATTTAGCTATTAAAAAAAGTTAAAAGAACATAGTGTAGTAATTACGTGGAAAAGTGGATATATAATAGCAATATATTTTGGTTGTAGTAAGTGAGAAAAGTGTCATGGTGACAATGAAATACTTTTATTATAGGACTTGATTTGTGACTGATTAAGACATTTTTAAAAGTTTAATATGTTTGTTCAAAAGCAAAAAGGGGATAAGATCGATATATCAAATTCATTATGACTCAAATAATTTTTGAATAATTTTAGAATAGTAATTTCTTTTATCCTAATTTACAACGATAGAATTTTGAGAAACCATTGATTAGAGTATGATATCAAAGAAAATATTATTCACAAAGTTTCTTAGAATATATCTCTTCAAAATAATAACTAATTTTTTAATATATTTATAAATTTTCGAACACCAAATGGGAACGGGGTTAGCAACGAGAGGGTGGTGGGAAATTGGGCTACAGAGGATGCAGGAGATCAGCTGGTAGACATTATGAGTCATTCGATTGTGGGATGAGATAGATAAAATATTTTGAAAGGTTAGTTATTTTATTTTTTATGTGCGATAGTTAATCTTTTAAATTTAGTATGTGTGGTAGGATAAATTATAATAATTAGATATATAACTACAACATGTATTGGAAACAAATTAAAGAATGGGTAGCATGTACATGTATTGGTATTGTATAAATGATGTATATCATATATATCTGATATATAAACACAATATATTATGTATACATAGTCCACTGATACTGTATAAGTAGTGTATACCTATGAATATTTGAAAAAGATTGTGATTTAATGAAATCTTTGAATTCTAACTAACTCAAAGTCATCTTCAAATAGTCTAAAAGTTAGATTTGAGCACATCTGGATGCTTCGAGTTTTCATGTTATTCAACCTGTGAAATGAGATAAAAAAAAAAGTATATTTTATGAAATTATCTATTTAATATTTTTACTTGATAATTAATTTCATTATTTTATAATATAAATAGTGCGATAAAATAAATTTAATATTAATTAATACTTTTAACCAAATACAAAATATATTTTTTATTTTAATTTGAAATTATTATTTTTTCATCCACCGACCATGCAACCTCTATGGATATAGTGTGGATTGTTGAAATTTTAAGGTAGGAATGAAAAATAAGAAGAAGAAAAAAATTTAATTACTTGAGTGAATTATTTTTTAAAAATAATTATTTATTTTAGCTATATTTTTTAATTATTATTATTTATATCGATATAAAATAATATTATATATTATTGTTAGATTTTTTTTTTCTCGCTCGCTCTTTTTCTTTTTTCTTTTTTCTTTGCCAACTTTTTTCTTTTTGTTTCCCTTTCTCTCTTACTATTTTTTTTTTGTTGTTGTTTTCTTTTGTTTTGCTTTCTTTTTACTGTGTACTCCCTCTCTTTGATCTGTTACTTTTTTTTCTTTAGTTTCTCTCTTTACTTTATTTCGTAGAGTAGTCAATAATTCGTAGAATGAATAAAATTTGTATCAATATTAATTAATTAAATAAATAATTTAATTGTAACAAATGAAGACACATAATAAATTGAAAAATGAATTAAACTTGAATTAAAAATGTATCTCACACATATTAAAGTTGAATTAAAAATACACACAATGATCTATAGAGTATATTAAACTTGTATTAATAATGAATTAAATAAGTAAATTCAATAATAATAAATAAATCAAAAAGTTGCAAAATAAATTAAATTGCTTTAAAATTGTATTACACAATATTAAAGTTGAATTAGAAGAGAATTCAGAATGAATAAAAAAAATTATTACACACATAATAAATTATCAAAAGAATTAAACTTGAATAAAAAATGTTACACACATATCAAAGTTGAATGAGAAGCAAATTAAACATGAATGCAAAATGTAGCAAATGAAAGAGTATTATGTGATTTGTAAATTAAATAAAACTTGTATCAATAATGAAATAAAGATGTAATTCAATCTTAACAAATCAACCAATAAAATGCAAAATGAATTAACTTGTCTTAAAAGTCCATACACAAATATTAAATTAAAGTTGAACTAAGCATAGATAAAAATTGTAACCAATGAAACACAAGACAATGATCTATAGAGTTAATTAAACTTATATCAATAATGAATAAAACAAGTAATCTAATAATAACAAATAATAAACTACAAAATAAATTAAATTTGCATTAAAAGTGTGTTAAACAATATTAAAGTTGATAGAAGAGAAAAATAATAATAAATGAAAAACATAAGTAACGAAAGACAAGACAATAATCTATAGATTGAACTAAACTTGTATTATTCATGAATAAGTTATAAACTTAACCAAAATCAATTATAAACTTAACCAAACCTTGGTATATAAACTACAATCGACATTTCACTTATTTGTAGGAACAATCTATCCAAACTCAAATTCGTAAAATTGAATCTTTATAATGACCACCGATGATAAACTCTTGTTTCTATAATTTTAAAACTCCTATTTGAGAACATCATATTGTACAATTTTTTATTTTTTCTATTTCTTTTCTTGTCGTGTTTTTAAATAAAATTAGTGAAATATGGGAAAACTAATTTTAAAATAATTATTTAAATGAAAATTTCAAAAGAAAAAAGAAAAAAAAAAGAGGAGGAAGAGAGATTGACACAGAAAGAAAAAAAAAGGAGTAAAAGAAAATAGGCAGAGAGAACGAAGGAAGATTAACTGTACAATTTCTTAATTCTTAAAAATTGTTATATTTAGTTAAAAAAATTATATTAACATAAATGGTAAATATTTTTTTGATATGGTACATTTATTTAATTTACCCAAAAAAATTACATTTGAATTGCACTTAAAAGCACATCAAAGATACGCTGAAGCACCGAATTATGGGTTTTTTTGGGAAATATTTTTACCCTCGGGTGTTTATATCAAGTCAATGTAATTTCTATTATTACGTAATTTAATGAAGTAAAATTAACTATTTTGGAGATAAAATCCTTGTTATTTTTTATTTTATTGTATCACCCGATTTGAAGGTATAAAAATTTCATCATTTTATCATATCGGATTGAACAAAAGACGATAACAAGATTAAGAAGAAATTGATTCTATAATTTTATTAATTGTCTTTATTAAGTAATAAAATATTTTCAAATTAAGAATTTCAATTTATTTACAACATAAGCAACTAATCTTTTAAAAATTTATTACAGAATATATGATATGTTCATGATTTGTAGATCATAGAACAATCTTCTTTTTTTTTTTATATATATATTCTCTCTCAAATAACATAGGAGTGTTAATTGTAAAAGACTCTTCTCAACTTTTCTATTATTATTATAAAAATTAAACCAACGTACGTAGTATTAGAAAGACAAAAAAAATAATAAAAGGCATGATGTTATTTTGATTATAAAACTTAGCCGTTTACTCATCAATGTTAGGTCGTCTATACATTAAATAATGAAATTGATTGTTAAATTAGTATGTGGTTTAGAACAATGAAACACCATATGCATTATAGGTTCAACATTTGATATTTATTAGAATTTTAGTAATTTATTGTATGTCTATTCAGATTCCCTATAAAAAATACCACTAGATCTAATCATTGAAACTAAAGTGCATATTTTTCACTGACATTATTGGATTAGGGGTGTTTATAATTTGGCTAAAAATCAATTTAAATTGAAAATTGATAAAATAAATCAAATTTTTTTAGGTTTGATTTGATTTTAGATTTTAAAAGATTAATAATATTTTATTTGGTTATAATTTTATTCGAAAAAATCAAAGAAATAATCAAATCGGATGATAAATTATATACATATAGTTGTATAAATATACATGCTTAATATATTGTTTTTATAAACAATTGTAAATATCTTATATATATTTTTATTAAAATTTCTTTACAGTTGACTTGTTGAAAGCAAAGATGTCTAAGGTGAAAATATTTATCTTATTGATTTCATTTATATGAATGTTTATGACAATTCTTTGCGGAGCCGAAAATATTATTGTTTCTTCCTTATAGACCAAAATAGTGAATTTTAAAGCTTTATTCATGTAAATTCAGTAATCGAAAATTCAGTTATATCAGTCATTTTAAATAATTTTTTTTGTTTTGAATGGATTGTTGTCATTTTTTTTTCACATTTTGAATGAATTAATTTTTTATTTTTGTGTATGATTAATAACCAACTCAAACCAAACCGAAATCAAAAAATATACATTAATTAATTTGATTTAATTTTAATAATTTTAAAACCGATTAAATCTATTTGGTTTTGAGTTTACCCAATACTGATCTAACCAACATGTGAATACCCAACTAAATTTAATATATAGAAGATTCTCATTGATTGAATTAGCTGGCTGACCAAACATGATTAATCTTTGCCTAATATGAGATTTTAAGTTTAAACACATGTTGGCATTAGTTTTAGTTTATGTTTTGCCTAATCTAATTCTTGAGTCTTCTTATATATATATATATGCGCTTCATCCTTTAATTTGTACCTAGCCAGGATGTTCAAGATAATTTTTTTTAAAAAAAAACTAATTTTTTATTCTTTTTCATTTTTGGCTTAATTTGATCTAGGATCCTTGTGACTATTTCTTGAAGATTTTTTTTTTCCAAAAGAAGAAAAATCTAATGCTTTAGCCATGAATTTTATGAAGTAAAAAGAGGGAAAATGTAAGTAAAATCTATATTATTTTTAAATTTAGCTTCTGAAATAGATAAATTCTTCGATTATAACCTCAAAACTTTCAAAGTTTCTATTTATTTGAAATTTTTTCTATATGATTTAAGTTAATTTGATGATGTGACCTACTTATATGATTTTAAAAATTTGATATTATTTTGTAAAATTTTTGGCAATATATATATATATATATATATATATATATATATATATATATTGTATAATATTTGGAAATATATATATATATATATATACACACTTCATCATTTAATTTGTACCTAGCCAGGATGTTCAAGATAATTTTTTTAAAAAAAACTAATTTTTTATTCTTTTTCATTTTTTGCTTAATTTGATCTAGGATCCTTGTGACTCTATTTCTTGAAGCTTTTTTTTTCCAATAGAAGAAAAATTAAATGCTTTAGCCATGAATTATGAGGTAAAAAGAGGAGAAATGCTTTTCTGTGATACAAGTAAAATCTATATTATTTTTAAATCTAGCTTCTGAAATAGATAAATTCTTCAATTATAAATTTCAATTTATTTGAAAATTTTTTCTATATGATTTAAGTTAATTTGATGATATGACCTACTTATATGATTTTGAAAAGTTGATATTTTTTTTAAAATATTTGTATGGATACGAATCGCCTAATAATTGGAAAAATCATAAGCAAGGCAACAAAATTATTTGATAATATCAACTTCAACACTGAAATCAAAGGAAATAACATCGAAACTAAAATGATTGAATTATCAAATTAAGTAGACTAAGATCAGGCATGTGAATTGGCAATATGCAAAAGAGTGGTAAAAAGTTGTTGAGGCTTAGACATCATGACCATGTGATCAGAGTCTGAAATCTCTTCCACATCATCGGGGGGATTATTTTCAATCATCCAATGTTGAAGTTCTTTGTTCAAAGCTTTACTTTCAGCAGCAATAATGAACACTCGCTTAACTGATCCGTACCTATTCGTTGAAAGAACTATCTCCTCACAAATTTCTTCCACAGGATATAAATATATGGGTCTTACTAATTCAGTAGCCAGCTTCAAATCCTAACACCAACCAACACGGAAAAAAAACTTAATTTATATCAATTCCAAGTTAATATTACGGTTAAGTACATCATCAATAAATTTGTAATTTTAATTTGCTTTACCTTAATTGGGCTCAGCTGGTAAACATTAGTTTCCATGAACTTGGGACCTAGAATGAAGCTTGTTGGAGGATTCGCAGGTCCATTGTCGTATATAACACGATTATCAAGTTCAGGTATTACTACATCACATGTCTATTACCAAAAAAATAAATTAGTTTCAGGCCTAAAATTAGGAATACAATAAATTGTTGGTGGTTTTCCGTTTTGATTAAGCTTAGATCGCGCATTGAGGGGCTCATTCTGTAGTTTTGATTAAGCTTAGATCGCGCATTAAGGGTGAAACACTCTCACCAGTATACCAGAACAGTTGTTGATAATATGATAAAGACATAATACATAAATATGACCCTAAACTTGGCGTCAGCTGACAAGTATGACCTTTAACTTTGGATGTGTACAAGTAGACAGTTAAACTGGTATAAAATTGAACAAATAGATTCGTTTGTTCTACATGGCACCATACATGATAAATTTATGTCCCATGTGGCGCTCTATGTTAGGATATGTGAGTCTATTTGTTCAATTTTATATAAATTTAAGTGTCTACTTGTGTGCAATCAAAGTTGAAAGCATAGTTATCCTATGAAGCCAAGTTAAGCGTCATATTTATATATATAACCTATAATAAATTATTACTACACTAACCTAGTGAATTTATCATTTTAACTTATTAATCGATAAAATTTGACCACCAATTTATTCATTTAATACCTTTTACCAGAACATGAATTTTCTAAATAAATTGAGAATATAATCAACAAAAAGAATTATTTTTTTTATTTATTGAAAATGATAACTAAAAAGTCAAAATTGAAAAATCAAAAAAGAAAAGAGAGAGTACTACCTTAGTGTAGACGACAGTTGCACTGAAAGATGGACCAGGCATCAAAGCAGCGATAAAAACAGCAACTGAAATCTTTTCTGGAAAATTTTCCATGGCTTTAGAGATGCCGAGTCCAGCAAAGCTATGACCAACAAGAACTATTTTTTCATCAGCGGGAAGTGAAGCCATGAACTTCATTAGCGGACTTAAATAATCAGAAAAACTTGTGATTTCAATGGCCTGTTTCGCGTTGGATCCTGAGCCACCCAAGTCAAGAGCTGTAACATTATGGCCCGAAGATTTCATCAATTCTACTATTTTATACCAACACCAGGATCCATGACATCCAGTATGAAGTAGCACAAAGTGCTTCTTATCATTGGGTTGTAACAATCTTTTTTCACCTTTGGCTTGTGATGGGGTTTTCAATGAGCACATAGTAGTGATCAGGCTTAATGTTGCAACATGGTTATTTGTCTTTTGAACTCTAAATAAGTTCAATCCATTAAAGTTGTTCTTCACTTTGCTTCTTTTGTAGAAAAACTCTCTTCCTGTGCCTAAAATGGCTGATGGACTTAATGTTGCTGCTGAAAATATTGTCATTGTTGCTTCACCACCAACCTATACAACAAAATAACTAGAAGTTACAAGTTTATAATTCAAAATTTTGGAAATGAAAGAAGAGTTTACTTTATTGTGATGGCTTGTAGAGTGTCTAATCTTGGATAATATAATGAGGCATTTTATCATAGCTCATCAAGTTGCAAAAGCTAGTTTGAGTTACCTAACTTTTAAAAAATAAGAAAAGACCTACTTTTCATTTTAAACATTTTTTCAATTTATTCTATATTTATTTTAAATCATATCAAATATTTTTTAAAAATAAATTAATAGATGTAACTAATTTTTATAGGGCAACTTTCACATATAGCAAACAAAAAATTCATATTTGTATGTTATAGCAAAGTTTGCATAATTGTGCTCCATAGCAAACATAAAACTGGTATAATTCGCTATACATATACAATTGTATAATTCGCTGGCCTAAATTGTATAGTTCACTGGCCTATTTCGCTGCAATTGTATAATTCACTATCCTATTTCACTGCAATTGTATAATGCACAATTGTATAATTCGCTGCAATATTTGTATAAAATTTGATTTGTATACAATTGAATCGAAGTAAAATGTATGTATATTGCATAATTATAAGTGTATAAAAAATATATATGTTTTTTTTCTCGCTTTATACAAAAACAAGAACACAATATATACACTTCTGTTGTATAAAGCAAGAGAAAATTGTATTTCACTGCAATTGTATAATTCGCAATTGTATGTTCATGATTTGTAGATCATAGAACAATCGTTTTTTTCTTATATATATTTCTCTCTCAAATAACATAGGAGTGTTAATTGTAAAGGACTCTTCTCAACTTTTCTATTATTATTATAAAAATTAAACCAACGTACGTAGTATTAGAAAGACAAAAAAAATAATAAAAGGCATCATGTTATTTTAATTATAAAACTAGCCGTTTACTCATCAATGTTAGGTCGTCTATACATTAAATACTGAAATTGATTGTTAAATTAGTATGTGGTTTAAAACAATGAAACACCATATGCATTATAGGTTCAACATTTGATATTTATTAGAATTTTAGTAATTTATCGTATGTCTATTCAGATTCCCTATAAAAAATACCACTAGATCTAATCATTGAAACTAAAGTGCATATTTTTCACTGACATTATTGGATTAGGGGTGTTTATAATTTGTCTAAAAATCAATTTAAATTGAAAAATTGATAAAATAAATCAAATTTTTTTAGGTTTGATTTGATTTTAGATTTTAAAGATTAATAATATTTTATTTGGTTATATTTTATTCGAAAAAATTAAAGAAATAATCAAATCGAATGATAAATTATACACATATATTTGTATAAATATACATGCTTAAAATATTGTTTTTATAAACAATTGTAAATATCTTATATATATTTTTATTAAAATTTCTTTACAGTTGACTTGTTGAAAGCAAAGATGTCTAAGGTGAAAATATTTATCTTATTGATTTCATTTATATGAATGTTTATGAGCATTCTTTGCGGAGCTGAAAATATTATTGTTTCTTCCTTATAGGCCAAAAATAGTGAATTTTAAAGCTTTATTCATGTAAATTCAATAATCGAAAATTTAGTAATGTCAGTCATTTTAAATATTTTTTTTATTTTGAATGGATTGTTGTCATTTTTTTCACATTTTGAATGAATTATTTTTTTATTTTTGTGTATGATTAATAACCAACTCAAACCAAACCGAAATAAAAAAATATACATTAATTAAGTTGATTTAATTTTAATAATTTTAAAACCGATTAAATCGATTTAGTTTTGAGTTTACCCAATACTGATCTAACCAACATGTGAACACCCAACAAAATTTAATATATAGAAGATTCTCATTGATTGAATTAGTTGGCTGACCAAACATGATTAATCTTTGCCTAATATGAGATTTTAAGTTTAAACACATGTTGGCATTAGTTTTAGTTTATGTTTTGCCTAATCTAATTCTTGAGTCTTCTTATATATATATATATATATATATATATGCGCTTCATCCTTTAATTTGTACCTAGCGAGGATGTTCAAGATAATTTTTTTTAAAAAGAACTAATTTTTTTTATTCTTTTTCATTTTTTGCTTAATTTGATCTTGGATCCTTGTGACTCTATTCTTGAAGCTTTTTTTTTTTTTCCAATAGAAGAAAAAATAAATGCTTTAGCCATGAATTATGAAGTAAAAAGAGGAGAAATGCTTTTCTGTGATACAAGTAAAATCTATATTATTTTTAAATCTAGCTTCTGAAATAGATAAATTCTTCAATTATAAATTTCAATTTATTTGAATTTTTTTTATATGATTTAAGTTAATTTGATGATATGACCTACTTATATGGTTTTGAAAAGTTGATATTGTTTTGTAAAATATTTGTATGGATACGAATCGCCTAATAATTGGAAAAATCAGAAGCAAGGCAACAAAATTATTTGATAATGTCAACTTCAACACTGAAATCAAAGGAAATAATAGCGAAACTAAAATGATTGAATTATCAAATTAAGTATACTAAGATCAGGCATGTGAATTGGCAATATGCAAAAGAGTGGTAAAAAGTTGTTGAGGCTTAGACATCATGACCATGTGATCAGAGTCTGAAATCTCTTCCACATTATCGGGGGGATTATTTTCAATCATCCAATATTGAAATTCTTTGTTCAAAGCTTTACTTTCAGCAGCAATAATGAAAACTCGCTTAACTGATCCGTACCTTTTCGTTGAAAGAACTATCTCCTCATAAAAATAGTGAAAATATGAGAAAAATTAATTCAAAAATAATTATTTAAATGAAAATTTCAAAAGAAAAAAAAAAGAATAAAGAAAGAAAGGAGGAAGAGAGATTGACACAGAAAGAAAAAAAAGAGGAGGAAGAGAAAATGGGTGGAGAAATAGCGAAGGAAAATTAACAGTATAATTTCTTAATTCTTAAAAATTGTTATATTTAGTTAGAAAAATTATATTGACATAACTGATAAATATTTTTTTAATATGGTACATTTATGTGATACCCAAAAAAAAAAATATACATTTGAATTGCACTTAAAAGCACATTTTAGATTATAACTCTTCATCTTATTCCTTTTATTGTCTATAAATAAATTCAAAGATATGCTGAAGCATCAAAATTTGGGGTTTTTTTAAAAAAAATTTATCCTCGAGTGTTTATATAAAGTAAATGCAATTTTTATTATTACATGATTTAATAAAGTAAAATTAACTATTTTGGAGAAGAAATCCTTGTTATATTTTTATTTTATTGTATCACCCGATTTGAAGGTATAAAATACCACTAGATCTAATCATTGAAACTAAAGTGCATATTTTTCACTGACATTATTGGATTAGGGGTGTTTATAATTTGGCTAAAAATCAATTTAAATTGAAAAATTGATAAAATAAATCAAAAGTTTTAGGTCTGATTTGATTTTAGATTTTAATAGATTAATAGTATTTTATTTGGTTATAATTTTATTCGAAAAAATCGAAAAAATAATCAAATCGGATCGATAAATTATATACATATATTTTTATTAATATACATGCTTAATATATTGTTTTTATAAATAATTGTAAAGATCTTATATATATTTTTATTAAAATTTCTTTATAATTGACTTGTTGAAAGCAAAGATGTCTAACATTTATCTTATTGATTTCATTTATACGAATGTTTATGACAATTCTTTATGGAGCTGAAAATATTATTCTTTCTTCCTTATAGGCCAAAATAGTGAATTTTAAAGCTTTATTCATGTAAATTCAGTGATCGGAAATTCAATAATGTCAGTTATTTTAAATATTTATTTTTGTTTTGAATGAATTATTGTCTCTTTTTTCACATTTTGAATGATTATTTCTTTTATTTTTGTGTATGATTAATAACCAACTCAAACCAAATCGAAATAAAAAAATATACATTAATTAATTTGATTTAATTTTAATAATTTTAAAATCGATTAAATCGATTTAGTTTTGAATTTACCCAATAGTGATCTAACCAACATGTGAACACCCAATTAAATTTAATATATAGAAGATTCTCATTGATTGAATTAGTTGGCTGACCAAACATGATTAATCTTTGCCAAATATGATATTTTAAGTTTAAACACATGTTGGCATTAGTTTTAGTTTATGTTTTGCCTAATCTAATTCTTGAGTCTTCTTTTTATATATATATATATATATATATATATATATATATATATATATATATATGCTTCATCTTTTAATTTGTACCTAGCCAGGATGTTCAAGATAATTTTTTTAAAAAAAAACTATTTTTTTATTCTTTTTCTTTTTTGGCTTAATTTGATCTACGATCCTTGTGACTCTATTTCTTGAAGCTTTTTTTTTTTTTTTCAAAAAGAAGAAAAATTAAATGCTTTAGCCATGAATTATGAAGTAAAAAGAGGAGAAATGCTTTTCTGTGATACAAGTAAAATCTATATTATTTTTAAATCTAGCTTCTGAAATAGATAAATTCTTCGATTATAAATTTCAATTTAATTGAAAATTTTTCTATATGATTTAAGTTAATTTGATGATATGACCTACTTATATGATTTTGAAAAGTTGATATTGTTTTGTAAAATATTTGTATGGATACGAATCGCCTAATAATTGGAAAAATCAGAAGCAAGGCAACAAAATTATTTGATAATGTCAACTTCAACACTGAAATCAAAGGAAATAATAGCGAAATTAAAATGATTGAATTATCAAATTAAGTAGACTAAGATCAGGCATGTGAATTGGCAATACGCAAAAGAGTGGTAAAAAGTTGTTGAGGCTTAGACATCATGACCATGTGATCAGAGTTTGAAATCTCTTCAACATTATCGGGGGGATTATTTTCAATCATCCAATATTGAAATTCTTTGTTCAAAGCTTTACTTTCAGCAGCAATAATGAAAACTCGCTTAACTGATCCATACCTTTTCGTTGAAAGAACTATCTCCTCATAAATTTCTTTCACAGGATATAAATATATGGGTGTTACTAATTCAGTAGCCAACTTCAAATCCTAACACCAACCAACACGGAAAAAAAACTTAATTTATATCAATTCCAAGTTAATATTACGTTTAAGTATTTGATCAATAAATTTGTAATTTTAATTTGCTTTACCTTAATTGGGCTCAGCTGGTAAAGATTAGTTTTCATGAACTTGGGACCTAGAATGAGGCTGGTTGGAGGATTCGTTGGTCCATTATCGTTTGTAACACGATTATCAAGTTGAGGTATTATTGCACCACATGTCTATAAACCAAAAAAAAAAAATAGGTTCGGGCCTAAAATTAAGAATACAATAAATTGTTGGTGTTTTTTTGTTCTGTAGCTTTGATTAAGTTTAGATCGCGCATTGAGGGACCCATTCGAGGGTGACACTTTCAGAAAAGATTTTTTCATACTCAGGGATCGAATTTGAGACCTCTAATTAAAAGTGAAACACTCTTACCAGTATACACAACAAATGTTGATAATATAATAAACACATAATACATAAATATGACCCTAAACTTGGCGTCAGCTGACAACTATGACCTTTATCTTTGGGTGTGCACAAATAGATAATTAAACTGGTATAAAATTGAACAAATAGATTCATTTGTTCTACATAGCACCATACATGACAAATTTATGTCCCATGTGGCGCTCTACGTGTATTATGCCATGTAAGACATGTAGGTTTACTTGTTCAATTTTATATAAGTTTAAGTGTTTACTTGTGTGCAATCAAAGTTGAAAGCATAGTTATCCTATGAAGCCAAGTTAAGCGTCATATTTATATATATATAGCCTATAATAAATTGTTACTACACTAACATAGTGAATTTATCATTTTAACTTATTAATCGATGGAAGTTGACAATCAAGTTATTCATTTCAGAGGTTTAATTTACCTTTTACAAGAACATGAATTTTCTAAATAAATTGAGAATATAATTAATAAAAAGAAAATATATTTTTTTGATTCGTTGAAAATGATAAGTAAAAAGTCAAAATTGAAAATGCAAAAAGAAAAGAGAGAGTACTACCTTAGTGTATACGACAGTTGCACTGAAAGATGGACCAGGCATCAATGCAGCGATAAAAACAGCAACTGAAATCTTTTCTGGAAAATTTTCCATGGCTTTAGAGATGCCGAGTCCAGCAAAGCTATGACCAACAAGAACTATTTTTTCATCAGCAGGAAGTGAAGCCATGAACTTCATTACCGGACTTAAATAATCAGAAAAACTTGTGATTTCAATGGCCTGTTTCGCGTTGGATCCTGAATCACCCAAGTCAAGAGCTGTAACATTATGCCCTGAAGATTTCATCAACTCTACAATTTTATACCAACACCAGGATCCATGACATCCAGTATGAAGTATGTAACGACCCGCTTGGTCGTTTTGAAAACTAGGACTATTTTGACTCCTTTTGAATACTTAAAGGGGTATTTTTAAACTATTCGATAACTACGAGTATCTAGTTGATGAGAATTTATTAAATAATTAACATACAATTAGTTAAAAAGGGCATATGTATAAATACTCCTTAAAAATTTGACTCATATAATTAAATATATTAGTAGGTTATTTTAGAATATTGAAATAAAAGTTTAAAAAAAAACCTATTGGAGACGAGCGAAACCAAATTGCTACGGCGGCATTGATTTCCAGGTAAACAATCCAAATTTGTAAAGGTTTATGTGTAATTGTATGGTGCACTTGCATTAATATATTAAAATAAGATTTTGAGGGGATTAAATTGTAATGTATAGTCACTGTAATGTTTTCTTTTTTTAAACTATAATGTGGCATATGATTATTTGATAATGGCGGCCAATGATTGCCTAATCATTGGATTCAATTGGTTCTCATGCAATTATATGCATATTCCTTTACAAGTTAGACATTTGACAGTACAATTTGAAGAAAACGAAAAAAAAAAGACGTGGTCTGCATTATCGTATTTCTTGGTTTTCTTTATTAATTCTTATTTGTATTTATTTTATCAAATTATGATACTAGTTTTTGATATATTGAGATAGGTAAATAATTATAAGGTGTAATTTATATGATTTAGCATTGAATCTAGGGTATTTGGAGAGGTTAAGGTTAAGTTCTTGGCTTGAAATTTAGCAATATGGAATCTTTGACATATAATTTATAACAAGAGTAAGAGCTGATTGGATATATGAGTAAGCTTTGGAGTTTAGGTTAGACATATAATAAATTGAGTACCTATGAACTCGCTTACTTACGAATATTGCATCATTGGTAGATCGTGAACGTTTCGAAATTTTGCAAAAAGGGAAGGAACTACTTTGAGGATTCGTGGCACGAGTTCGGCACTTGAGGTATGTTAAGACTTTTAGACTTGTTGAAGGACGTTTTCCTAATTAAAGATTAAAAAAAAAATGAAAATAGACAAAGGGGTAAGGGGGAAAGATGGTGGTCTCGTATCAATGGTGTGACGGGCATTGGTACGAGTACCGGTGTTATAAAAAGGAAAATTTCTATTATAGAATGTGGATTGAAATTTGAGAATGCCAAAGCATATGGGCATTAGCTGATATATTATTGAATTGAATTCCTTGTGTGATTGTGTTTTATTTATTTCACCCGTATAGTTGTGATAATTGAGGTGGTTATGTATTATGTTCATATTGATTGATTGAGATGCATCATCATCCCCTCTATTGAAATAATATTGTGCATATGCATAGACATGAGACTGAGTATAAGTTGGGCACGTGGAGATCGTCCGTGCTGGGGATGGTGAGATGTTAAGATTGTAATTTGGGCACGTGGAGACCGTCCGTGCGAAAATTGTTTGATATTATGATAGTGCGTTGAGATCGTCCGCACAGACACATGGAGATCGTCCGTGTCGGTATATGGACCTCGCGAGTCCCCCATGGGTCATGAACTCTCGATGTATTTCCGAGGAGTATCATGTATATACGGTTGAGTGAGTACTGGGTATTCTGAGACATATCATTACATGGCATCATATTGTATTGCATTTCATCCCATCATTCATTCTTGATGACTATATGTTTCGTTTGGTGTTTGGAAAATATTAAATGTTGATTTCCTTTATTGATGAAACTAAAATAGTAAGTGTAATATATATATATACTTGTACAATCTAAGAATTTATTTTCTTATATAACTCCCGTCACTACTTATTCGTTGTCGGTCAATGAGACATACTGGGTACACGTGGTTTCGTACTCATACTACGCTTGTTGCACTCTTTGTGGTGCAGATTCGATTCAGAGTAGGAGCACATCTCGTGGAGCAAATTAAGTCCGGCTTGAAGTTCTTGGAGTTGTGGTGAGCTGCTTGGCTGTTCCGTGGCCCACACCTCCCTCTATCTTAACGTATTCTGTTATTCAATATTTAGACAGGATATCCCTTAAGTTAGATTTTCATTTTAGTTTCAGACTTGCATCGTATTCTAGAAGCTCTTGTACTTAAGACACCAATTCTTGGGGTGATATATTTTATCTTCCGCATTTCGTACTTATAAGGAACCCAATATTGGGAATTCTTGCTAAGTGTTAGTCTTTTTACTCATTTGTTGATTTAGTTGGGTTAATATGTTGGGTTGGCTTACCTATTGGTTGGGAACATAGGTGCCATCACGACTTGCAAATTTGGGTCGTGACAAATTTGGTATCAAAGCTCTAGGTTCATCGGTCTCAAGGGTACAAGAGCAATGTCTAGTAGAGTCTTGCGGATCGGTATGAAGACGTCCATACCTATCTTCGAGAGGCTATGGGACATTTAGGAAATATTCTGTTCTTTTATTCATTATCGTGCACACTTGACCTTGTAGAAATTCTAATCTTGATATCTCATTCTCTCTCAGATGGTGAGGAACCGTACATCGGCAAGTGGTGGTCAGGATCCTATTCCTGCGCCTGCTTCTGGGAACACTATCTGAGGTAAAGGTAGGGGACGAGCTCGAGGTCGGGGTAGGGCCGTGTGGCAGCTCATGTGGATGGTCAAGTACCAATAGCTACCCAGTGTCGTGATAGGACTGTACGTCCTGATGCAGAGGTTATTCATGGGGATGTGCAAGATCGTGTCGAGGGGGATGGGCCAGCTCAGGATCCACCCAGTACTATTATCCCCCCGGTGCTTCAAGATACCTTGGCTCGTATGTTAGGAATCTTAGAGGGGATGGCCCAGGCAGGAGCTTTACCTGTCACTTCTGATGGCTCACAGACCCGTGTTGGAGGTCAAACTCCAGACCCGATAGTTGCTCCAGATTCTCAGACTCCCAGGGCTCAGCCAGGTGCCGCTGTAGCTCCTCGTTTGGATAGTATGGAGTTCCCAGATATGACATCACATTTGGTGAATAGACCTTCTATGACTATTGATGAGCAAAAGATGTTTGGGAGGTTCAGACTAATGAATCCTCCTACTTATACTGGTGACTTAGCTGAGGATGCATATGAATTTATAGTTAGTTGTCATGAGAGGTTGCATAATCTTGGATTAGTGGAGTCTCATGGAGTTGACTACACAGCGTTTCAGATGACTGGCTCTGCTAAGCAGTGGTGGAGGGATTATATTAGTAGTAGGCCAGCTGGATCCCATCCACTATCCTGGACTCAGTTTACTCAGGTATTTCTATCCAAATTTGTTCCACGCAGAGAGGGAGCGCAAGAGGGCCGAGTTTGAGGGTTTGCAGAAAAATGGTATGTCAGTTTCAGAGTATGAGGGTAAATTTCATGCCTTGGCTAGGCATGCTTCGATGATACTTCCCACAGAGGCTGAGAGAGTGAGGAGGTTTGTTAAGGGGCTGATTATTCCAATTCGTCTAGGAGTGTCTCAGGTTGCTGCTTCTGGTGTTCCATTCCAGAAAGTGGTAGATGCTGCTAAGGAGTTGGAGATGATTCGACGTGAGGGATTTGAGCAGCGAGAGGGCAAGAGGACTCGTTATTCAGGTGATTATGGTGGTGCTCCGTCTAGGAGTCGGGGTTACTCGGGCAGAGGTTATCACCCTCAGTCCAACAGACCCATTCATGCTGCCATACCAGCGTCTGAGGCTGGTTATGCTGGGCATAACTCTTCGAGCTCGGTACATACTTCGCAGGGTTCATCTTCTAGACCTGTAGTTCGTGGAGGGCATTCTGGTCATTCAGGTTCCTCTCATCAGCCTACGTCTCGTAGGGGCTGCTTTGAGTGTGGTGATATGGGACACTTTGTGAGAGACTGCCCTAGGACCAGACGTGGTGGCTTACATCAGAGTTCTCAGGCTTCGACTTCCAGGGCTGCACAACCTCCAGCTAGGGGTGGTGCACAGAATGGTAGAGGTGGTTCTCATTCAGGTAGAGGTGGTTCTCCTTCTGGTCGAGGTGGTGGTCGTGGAGGTTCACAATCTGATGGAGGTCGTTCTCACTGTTATGCTTTTCCAGGTAGGCCAGAGGCTGAAGCCTCAGATGCTGTTATCACAGGTATTATTCCGATTTGTCATCGACCAGCTACTGTATTATTTGATCCAGGCTCTACTTATTCTTATGTGTCCACATATTTTGCTCCTAGTCTGGATATATTGTGTGAGTCTCTTGATTTGCCGATACGTGTTTCTACTCCTGTCGGGGATTCTGTGGTTGTAGATCGGGTGTATCGATTATGTACCGTTACATTGATGGGGTATGTCACTGATGCAGATCTAAAGGTCTTAGAAATGATAGATTTTGATGTGATTCTTGGAATGGATTGGTTATCTTCTTACCACGCAATTTTAAATTGTCATGCCAAGACCATCACTTTAGCTATGCCTGGAATTCCTATAGTAGAATGGAGAGGTACTCTTAGTCATCCTTCTAAGGGTGTGATATCATTCCTTAAGGCTCGTCAGTTGGTACAGAGAGGATGTTTAGCTTACTTGGCACACATTCGAGATACTAGTGTTGAGACTCCTATGCTTGAGTCTATTCCAGTGGTGAGTGAATTTTCAGGGGTATTCCCGACCGATTTGCCAGGTCTTCCACCAGATCGTGATATTGATTTTTGTATTGATGTGGAGCCAGGCACTCGGCCTATTTCCATTCCTCCTTATCGTATGGCACCGGCTGAATTGAAAGAGTTGAAGGAGCAATTGCAGGATTTGTTGAGCAAAGGCTTTATTAGACCAAGTGTATCTCCTTGGGGTGCTCCAGTGTTATTTGTGAAGAAGAAAGATGGATCTATGCGTATGTATATTGACTATCGGCAGTTGAACAAGGTAACCATCAGAAATAAGTATCCGATACCTCGTATTGATGATTTATTTGATCAGTTGCAGGGTGCTTCAGTTTTCTCCAAAATTGACTTGAGATCTGGCTATCATCAGCTGAAGGTTAGGGCGGAGGATATCCCTAAGACGGCTTTTCGAACACGTTATGGTCATTACGAGTTTTTGGTGATGTCTTTCGGACTGACTAATGCCCCAGCAGCTTTTATGGACTTGATGAATGGAGTGTTCAGACCGTATTTAGATTCCTTTGTTATTGTCTTCATAGATGATATATTGATATACTCACGCACTAAGGAGGAGCATGAGCATCATTTGAGGATTGTTCTTGGGATTCTAAAGGAGAAGAAGCTTTATGCAAAGTTTTCAAAGTGTGAGTTTTGGCTTAGTTCGGTAGCATTCTTGGGACATGTAGTGTCCAAGGAGGGTATCATGGTGGACCCTAAGAAGATTGAGGCGGTTAGAGATTGGGTCAGACCTACTTCAGTTACTGAGATTCAGAGTTTCTTGGGCCTTGCAGGTTATTATCGACGGTTTGTTGAGGGTTTCTCATCCATTGCATCTCCATTAACTAGATTGACACAAAAGGATGTGACTTTTCAGTGGTCTGACGAATGTGAGGTTAGTTTCCAAAAGCTCAAGACTTTATTGACTACTGCTCCAATTTTGACCCTACCCGTGGAGGGAGAGGGTTTTATCGTATATTGTGATGCTTCTCGGGTTGGTCTTGGTTGTGTGTTGATGCAGAAGGGAAGGGTGATAGCTTATGCTTCGAGGCAGTTAAAGGTTCATGAGAAGAACTACCCTATTCATGATTTAGAGTTGGCGGCTGTTGTGTTCGCATTAAAGATTTGGAGGCATTATCTTTATGGTGTGCATTGTGAGGTGTTCACGGATCATCTTAGTCTCCAGTATATATTCAATCAGAGGGATCTAAATTTGAGGCAGAGGAGATGGTTGGAGTTGCTCAAAGACTATGATATGACTATTCTTTATCACCCAGGCAAAGCAAATGTTGTAGCAGAT
Source organism: Solanum chilense (assembly GCA_032847665.1). Classification (NCBI taxonomy): domain Eukaryota; kingdom Viridiplantae; phylum Streptophyta; class Magnoliopsida; order Solanales; family Solanaceae; genus Solanum; species Solanum chilense. Next base: position 108,749,207 of record CM064963.1, on the reverse strand, counting down.
GCCTTGAGTCGGAAGGCGGTAAGTATGGGTAGTCTAGCCATGTTACAGGTTGGCGAGCGTCCTTTAGCTAGGGATGTCCAATCCCTGGCCAATAGCTTTGTGAGACTTGATATTTCAGAATCTGGTAAGGTGTTGGCTTATATGGAGGCTAGGTCATCTTTGTTGGAGCAGATTCAGGCTCAACAGTTTGATGATGGTGATTTATGTAAGATTAGGGACAAGGTTTTAAAAGGAGAAGCCAAGGCTGCAATTTTTGATAGTGAGGGAGTTTTGAGGATTAAGGGTCGTATATGTGTTCCTTGTACAGGTGATTTGACTAGATTGATCATGGAGGAGGCTCATAGTTCGAGGTACTCTATTCATCCGGGGGCTACTAAGATGTATCGTGACTTGAAGCAACACTATTGGTGGTGTCGTATGAAGAGGGACATAGTAGATTTTGTATCTCGATGTTTGAATTGTCAGCAAGTGAAGTATGAACACCAAAAGCCTAGAGGTATGACTCAGAGGATGCCCATACCTGAGTGGAAGTGGGAGCGCGTTGCTATGGACTTTGTGGTAGGGTTGCCACGTACCTTGGGTAAGTTTGATGCTATATGGGTCATCGTGGATCGACTGACTAAGTCTGCACACTTTGTACCAGTTCAGACTACTTATAACTCAGAAAGGTTAGCTAAGATTTATATTCGGGAGATAGTTCGGTTGCATGGGGTTCCTATATCTATTATTTCAGATCGTGGCACCCAATTTACATCTCATTTCTGGAGGTCTATGCAGAAGGAGTTGGGCACTCGGGTGGATCTTAGTACAGCCTTTCACCCTCAGACTGATGGTCAGTCTGAGCGGACTATTCAAGTTCTTGAGGACATGTTGCGGGCGTGTGTGATTGACTTTGGTGGTCAGTGGGATCAGTTCTTGCCTTTAGCGGAGTTTGCTTACAATAATAGTTATCATTCGAGCATTGGGATGGCACCATTTGAGGCTCTGTATGGTAGGAGATGTCGATCTCCAATTGGCTGGTTTGATGCATTTGAGGTTAGACCATGGGGTACAGATTTGTTGAGGGAGTCTTTGGACAAGGTCAAGTTGATCCAAGATAGACTTCTCATGGCGCAAAGCAGGCAAAAGAGTTACGCAGATAGGAAGGTTCGTGATTTAGAGTTTATGGTTGGAGAGAGGGTTCTACTTAAGGTTTCACCCATGAAGGGTGTGATGAGATTTGGAAAGAAGGGCAAGTTGAGTCCAAGGTACATTGGTCCTTTCGAGATTGTGGAGCGTATTGGTGAGGTGGCATATCAGTTGGCTTTGCCACCTGGGTTGTCAGGTGTCCATCCTGTATTTCATATTTCAATGCTTAAGAAGTATCATCAGGGTGGTGATCATGTGATTCAATGGGATTCAGTGTTACTTGATCAGAATTTGACTTTTGAGGAAGAGCCGATCACCATTTTGGATAGGCAAATTCGGAAGCTAAGGTCCAAGGAGATTGCTTCAGTAAAGGTTCAGTGGAAGCATCGTCCAGTGGAGGAGGCTACATGGGAGACAGAGTCAGACATGAGGAGTAAATATCCTCATCTTTTTGAGCATTCAGGTTAGCTCTTTTCTTTTTCCGTTCGAGGACGAACGTTTGTTTAAGTGGTAGGTGATGTAACGACCCGCTTGGTCGTTTTGAAAACTAGGACTATTTTGACTCCTTTTGAATACTTAAAGGGGTATTTTTAAACTATTCGATAACTACGAGTATCTAGTTGATGAGAATTTATTAAATAATTAACATACAATTAGTTAAAAAGGGCATATGTATAAATACTCCTTAAAAATTTGACTCATATAATTAAATATATTAGTAGGTTATTTTAGAATATTGAAATAAAAGTTAAAAAAAAAAAACCTATTGGAGACGAGCGAAACCAAATTGCTACGGCGGTATTGATTTCCAGGTAAACAATCCAAATTTGTAAAGGTTTATGTGTAATTGTATGGTGCACTTGCATTAATATATTAAAATAAGATTTTGAGGGGATTAAATTGTAATGTATAGTCACTGTAATGTTTTCTTTTTTTTAAACTATAATGTGGCATATGATTATTTGATAATGGCGGCCAATGATTGCTTAATCATTGGATTCAATTGGTTCTCATGCAATTATATGCATATTCCTTTACAAGTTAGACATTTGACAGTACAATTTGAAGAAAACGAAAAAAAAAAAGACGTGGTCTGCATTATCGTATTTCTTGGTTTTCTTTATTAATTCTTATTTGTATTTATTTTATCAAATTATGATACTAGTTTTTGATATATTGAGATAGGTAAATAATTATAAGGTGTAATTTATATGATTTAGCATTGAATCTAGGGTATTTGGAGAGGTTAAGGTTAAGTTCTTGGCTTGAAATTTAGCAATATGGAATCTTTGACATATAATTTATAACAAGAGTAAGAGCTGATAGAATATATGAGTAAGCTTTGGAGTTTAGGTTAGACATATAATAAATTGAGTACCTATGAACTCGCTTACTTACGAATATTGCATCATTGGTAGATCGTGAACGTTTCGAAATTTTGCAAAAAGGGAAGGAACTACTTTGAGGATTCGTGGCACGAGTTCGGCACTTGAGGTATGTTAAGACTTTTAGACTTGTTGAAGGACGTTTTCCTAATTAAAGATTAAAAAAAAATGAAAATAGACAAAGGGGTAAGGGGGAAAGATGGTGGTCTCGTATCAATGGTGTGACGGGCATTGGTACGAGTACCGGTGTTATAAAAAGGAAAATTTCTATTATAGAATGTGGATTGAAATTTGAGAATGCCAAAGCATATGGGCATTAGCTGATATATTATTGAATTGAATTCCTTGTGTGATTGTGTTTTATTTATTTCACCCGTATAGTTATGATAATTGAGGTGGTTATGTATTATGTTCATATTGATTGATTGAGATGCATCATCATCCCCTCTATTGAAATAATATTGTCCATATGCATAGACATGAGACTGAGTATAAGTTGGGCACGTGGAGATCGTCCGTGCTGGGGATGGTGAGATGTTAAGATTGTAATTTGGGCACGTGGAGACCGTCCGTGCGAAAATTGTTTGATATTATGATAGTGCGTTGAGATCGTCCGCACAGACACGTGGAGATCGTCCGTGTCGGTATATGGACCTCGCGAGTCCCCCATGGGTCATGAACTCTCGATGTATTTCCGAGGAGTATCATGTATATACGGTTGAGTGAGTACTGGGTATTCTGAGACATATCATTACATGGCATCATATTGTATTGCATTTCATCCCATCATTCATTCTTGATGACTATATGTTTCGTTTGGTGTTTGGAAAAAATTAAATGTTGATTTCCTTTATTGATGAAACTAAAATAGTAAGTGTAATATATATATATATACTTGTACAATCTAAGAATTTATTTTCTTATATAACTCCCGTCACTACTTCTTCGTTGTCGGTCAATGAGACATACTGGGTACACGTGGTTTCGTACTCATACTACGCTTGTTGCACTCTTTGTGGTGCAGATTCGATTCCGAGTAGGAGCACATCTCGTGGAGCAAATTGAGTCCGGCTTGAAGTTCTTGGAGTTGTGGTGAGCTGCTTGGCTGTTCCGTGGCCCACACCTCCCTCTATCTTTACGTATTCTGTTATTCAATATTCAGACAGGATATCCCTTAAGTTAGATTTTTCATTTTAGTTTCAGACTTGCATCGTATTCTAGAAGCTCTTGTACTTAAGACACCAATTCTTGGGGTGATATATTTTATCTTCCGCATTTCGTACTTATAAGGAACCCAATATTGGGAATTCTTGCTAAGTGTTAGTCTTTTTACTCATTTGTTGATTTAGTTGGGTTAATATGTTGGGTTGGCTTACCTATTGGTTGGGAACATAGGTTCCATCACGACTTGCAAATTTGGGTCGTGACAAAGTAGCACAAAGTGCTTCTTATCTTTGGGTTGTAACAATCTTTTTTCACCTTTGGCTTGTGATGGGGTTTTCAATGAGCACATAGTAGTGATCAGGCTTAATGATGCAACATGGTTATTTGTCTTTTGATCAACTCCAAATAAGTTCAATCCATTAAAGTTGTTTATTATTTTGCGTTTTTTGTAGAAACACTCTCTTCCTGTGCCTAAAATGGCTGATGGACTTAATATTGCTGCTGAAAATATTGTCATTGTTGCTTCACCACCAACCTATACAACAAAATAAGTAGAAGTTACAAGTTTATAATACAAAATTTTGGAAAAATGAAAGAAGAGTTTACTTTATTGTGATGGCTTGTGGACTGCTCTAATCTTGGATAATATAATGAGGCATTTTATCATAGCTCATCAAGTTGCAAAAGCTAGTTTAAGTTTATAAAAATAACACTACACACACATTTAAGATGTTAAATATCAAGTTATAAACAAACTTTTTCATATTAAACTACTTATAGCATATTATTATCAAGTTATAGCATATTAAGAAATATTATATTATTCTCATTAATTTTTTAAAATAATAATTAACTTATTTTAATAATTCAATTACCATATTTAAACCAATGTAATTAATTACACTTATTATTTTAAGTTACCTTTTTTAAACAAAACTCTTAATTAAAGTTATTTAAATTAAATATTATTTAGTTACCTTTTTTAAGATAACTACAAAATTATAGGGTTTTTATCAAAATTTAAAAAATTACAGTTTTAAAACTGTAAAACATTATTTAAAAAAAAAAATTGTATTCCCCAAAATTTTTGTTCTTCCCCATTTATTTTCAAAATCATTACAATCGCACGCCTCTCAAAACCTTTCAACATTTTCACTTGCTTTCACCATTTTAGCACGCCTAATTCCTCTCTCAAAATTCCATCTCTCTTAACATTATTCTTCAAGAATTCTCAAATAGTTCCATTCAAATCTTAATTTTTAGCACTCAAATCTTTAAATATTGAGATAAACAAACCGTACAATGGCTAAAAGAAGCAAAGAAACCCCAAGAAAAAGTAGAAGATTGAATGAAGAAGCAAGTTCGGACGATTTTCATGCTCCATCTTTCAAAATTTTATCACAAACACAAAATCCAAAGGAAGATGAGAAGAAGAGAAAAGGGAAAGAAAAGAAAAAAGAAGATGAATCTGAGAAAACGACTAAAGAAAGAGGAAAGAAAAGGAAAGGAAAACAAATCGAGGAATCATCAGAGTCTGAATCTGATTTTGTGGAAGAGTTGATAAAATCAAAATCCAAAAAACCAAGAGCAGAAGAAGAAGAAACAGATAAACACAAAAAAAGTTCAAAGGTTAGTAAAAGTTAATTTTTTAATATTTTTTTATGTTCTGTTATTTTTTTTTCTTTTATTTGGGTATAAAATAGTTAAAATACAATTTTTGTGTAAAATAAATAATGTAATAATTGTTTATGATTCCATATATGAAATTTCTGTTTAAATAAATATTGTTTTTTTATGTATGATTCACCGTATGAATTGTGTATGATAAATGTATAAATTGTGTATGATCCACTATATGAATTTTGTATGATTCACTGTATGCTTCACTGTATGATTCACTGTATATATAACATGTGTATGAATTTTTTTTATCAAGTTTTTGGGTACTGTTTTCATTATATTATATATTTTTTCATTATATTATATAATTAGAAAATTATATAGGTTAAAATTTTATGATAACTGTATGAATTGTGTATGATTCACTGTATGAATTTTGTATGATTCACTGTATGAATTTAGTATGATTCACTGTATGATTCACTGTATATATAAAATGTGTATGAATTGTGTATGATTAATGTATGAATTTTGTATGATTCACTGTATGAATTTTGTATGATTCACTGTATATATAAAATGTGTATGAATTTTTTTTTTGGCAAGTTTTTGTGTACTGTTTACTAGTAATATTCATAATTAGTTATCCTCAAATGGACTTTGGCGTTGTCAATGTCAAAATCGGAGAGAAAGATTTTTTTCACATAATGAGTCAACCGGGCAGACCTTGGGAGGACGGGGTAAGACCTTTTTTTCAACTAAATATTATGTTTTTGAGTTGCAGTGATATATGTATGTTTTCTGTATGTATATTTTATGTATGAAATATGTGTGAACAGTGAATGAATTAGATATGTATTTTTTTTAAAACAGCATATTAATACAATTGCAGTGATATATGTACTATTGCAGTGATATATGTATGTTTTCTGTATGTATATTTTCTGTATGAAATATGTGATATATGCTGTTTTTTGTATGTATGTTTTCTGTATGAAATTTGTGTGATATATATATGTTTTAGTATGGTTATTTTCTGTATGAAATATGTGTGAACAGTGAATGAATGAGATATGTATTTTTTTTTGTTAAAACAGCATATTAATACAATAATGTATTATCTTCGAAAGAAGGCAAAATACTCCCAAAATGTCACTTCTTACAGTACTGTTGATTGTTGGTTTATGGCATGGGTTGATAACATTGAGAAACAGTGGAGACAATCACAATGTGACATGAGATGCATATCACCGGACCATGATGTTGGACAATGCATTAGAGGATATAAGCTGCTTGCTAACATTCCGTATGATAGGGTTGATGAAGTAATCATCCCAGTCAACATCAATGACAAATTTCACTGGTTTCTTGTTGTATTCCGAATCAAAAGTAGATGTCTATATGTATATGATTCGATGATGGGAGGATCTGTATTCAAGGAAAGTCAAAGAAGCCGTTGATAAGCTTGCAACCATGATTCCTTTATTTCTGACGAGCACAGGTTTTTATGGCAAAAGGCTTGATTTGTATGCGAATAATCTCCCTGATTATCAACAGAAGTCTCACTCTGAACCTCTAAGTATCAAGAATGTTACACATGTTCCTCAACAAGAAGAAAGTTCAAAGTATGTATATTTCTTACATTATTTTTTTATTCATTTTAAATTGAAATTGCTAATATTCATTACAATTTTTTTTTCAATTTGTTTACAGTGATTGTGGTTTATACACATCTCTATTTGCCGAATACATGAGCAATGGAGTTTTTGATATGTCACATATTGATATTGATTCAACATATCATCGTCAAAGATATGCAACATTACTTTGGCATTATGAGAAATCAAAGAATGATGAAGGCGCAATCAGTGAAAGTGAAGTTACAGGAACAGTTGCTAGCAAAAAGGGTGGACCTCGAACTCATAAAGAACAAGTTATGGACACCACCAATTATCATACTCCAAAATTCCGTATCAGGAAGTAGAAATCTTCATGGCACATAGATAATTTATTTGAAAGACTTTTTTTTTTTTAACTTATGAACAATTTATGTATTTTCCCAGTTTTTTTATTATGAATACTTTGATGGTTTTATATAAATTATTACTGATTATTACTAAATGTGTCTCACTTATATTAATTATATTACTGGTATGAATATTGTATGAAAAATGTATGAATTATATCATACAATTATACATTAATAAATGTGTATCACCATCTTACATACATTATATGAATTATGAATGTCATATTAAAATTTGATATATAGTACATAGTATGAATTATATTACTGGTATGAATACTGTATGAAAAATGTATGAATTATATCATACAATTATACATTAATAAATGTGTATCACCATCTTACATATATTATTTATACCACTAATATACATACAATTTGTTTCTGTTTTTATTTTAATTTTGACTACTGATGGTTTTATATAAATTATTATTGATTATTACTAAATGTGTCTTACTTTAACATATATGAAATTGTATGAATCATGTATGAAAATTATAGGAATTATGAATGTCATATTAAAATTTGATATATAGTACATAGTAATGATATATGAAAAATATATGAATTATGACAAATTATAAAAAATATTTTTCAAAATACAAACACAAACAAATTGTATGTACATTACTGATATGAATAATGTATGAAAATTGTATGAATACTGTATGACATTTGTATGAATATTAATATTATTCAATAAAAAAACATTTATAACAATTTAATGCCTCAATAACACAGATTTAACATTACGACATCATTATTTTTGTACAGGATAATTTGAACAAGTCTTCCTATTGTGTCCAACCTGATGGCATCTACTGCATGTGCTTTTTGTCTTCTTGAATTTCACATCTGCGAATCCCTTCCAACGTTCAAGTTTGGGTCTTCCTGCTGCTCTTTTTGGACCAGGCGGCATCAATTTAGGATCTGAAATATAATTGGTATATCCCATGTACTCTCGCACGGGATAGGCTCGACAGGAATGGCATAAGCATCTTTGAAATTCTTGAGGCTATAAAAAGCAGAACAGAAATCATACAAAAATAATACAAATTTCATACACAATTTAATACTCAATTACTACACTGTTTATACACTATTGTAATTTACTAAACAATTATTACATTGTTTATTACACACTTAATACCATCTTATACAAAATTAATACACAAATTATACAATGTTTTACCACACATTTTATACAGTTTGTACAGAAAATAATACACACTTTATACATATTTTAATACACAATTACCACACTGTTTATACACTATTATAATTTAATACACATTTAATAAATTGTTTACTACAAAATTAATACACAAATCACACAGAATTATATACAAGACACTTGTATATACAATAACAAAAATTTAAATCAATACAAAATTTAAACAATTTTTATACATACTGCATACTACACAACTAACTACTACATACAATCTAAAATACAATTTCATAGTCATTTATCCAATTTAATATAAAAAATAATATACAGTTAATTCAATTTCATACTCAATTGATTTTCGTATATATTGTTCATACTTTATATATATACATTAAAAATACAAAATGTATACATTGTTAATATAAAATTTCAGATAATGTTCTAATGTTTCAAAAACAAAAAATTTGCTAAATTTATCAAAAAATTTAAAATATTAAATTTTAACCAGTAATCACATTTACCATCAATCTTCGTTTTAATTTACACATGAAAATACATTTAACACTACGAAATTTTTATTAGTAGAAACACTGAATTAATGTTTCAAAAAAAAATATATCATTTTAACATATGCAATATAACACAGGGAAAAAAACGACACATTACTAAAATAATAAAAAAAAACTAACCTGATGAATTCCATTTGCCACCATGTTTAATTAAAATTGACACAAATTTCTCCATCAAATCAAATCTAAACTTTTTCAACCTTCAATTTTGATTTTTTTTTGAATATAGTCAAATTTCTGGAAAAAAAATTTAAAACACGTTTATGGAAAGAAAGATAACAGAATAGAATTTTTTTAGGATAAAAAATCAAAAAAAAATTACCATTAAAAACGGATTTCGCTAATTAAGGTTCATATCTTTAATTAACATATTTAAATTCCCTTAAAAAGTGCAATTTGGTTATCAGTTAAAAAACAGTAACTACATTCACGGTAGTTATCCAGTTTTTATTACTAATTTTTAATTTTTTTTTTCTTCCTGATTTAACTGAATAAATATTTAATATATTTTAATTTAAAGAAATGCTATAAGTTGATATATTATATGTTATTGAATGAAAATCAAAATCTTGTGCCATAACTTGATAATATGACTACATAATATGCTATATACCTAATTTATACTTTAAGTTTTCTAACTTTTAAAAATTAAGAAAAGTCCTACTTTTCATTTTAAACATTTTTTCAAGTTATTCTGTATTTATTTTAAATCATATCAAATATTTTTAAAAAATAAATAAATAGATGTAACTAATTTTTATACCATCCAAATGAATCTAAAACAGGTCATGGCCTTTAGACAAATTTAGATAAAGAATTATATAGTTTGTCCTTTCTTTTACTTAAAATAATAAAAAGAATTTTGTAATAAGTCATCTACGTGAACAGCTCATTACCCTTACCATCTGACTCACTGCTGCCTTCAAAGATGTGATCAAATACTTTTGGTCTTTGGAATTGATATCTAGGGTGTATTTTGGTAGGATGTTTTTTTAGAAAATATTTTTTAATTTCTTTTTAAATTTTTGGTTGGTATATGAAAAATATTTTTATTTTTGATTTTAAAGTAAAAATTATTCTTTAAGAAAATATTTTTTGATAAAAAAAATTAACCTCTATAATTAATTTAGGACCCAACCTGGCAACCAAACTAGGAGAAGATTCCGATGATTGTTGCAAAATTCAATCAAAAGCAATTTTTATTTTTTTTTATTGGGGTGGCCCGGGTGAGGTGCCAGGGAGTAGGGGGGGGGGGATAAGGTGATATTTTTCTATTGTTTTTTTTTGTTTTTTTTAAAGAAATTTTAACGGGGTATGTCCCCGCCCCCCTCCCCCCGCCCTCCGTAATTAATTATTTTACTTTAATACTTTCTAATTATAAAACTTACTAATTATTTATCATTATTATTATCAAATGACAATATCTCATTTTACTTACTTTAGTATTTTCTTATAAACTAACTAACGGATTATTTTAATGTCTTAATAAAATTAATAATTAATTTTTTACTTATTTTATTATGTTTACCAGCCCCCTCTATAATTAATTATTTTACTTATTTTAATACTTTATAATAAAACTTACTAATTACTTATCAAAATAAATAAATAAAATTGATTAAGTGATGGTGTGTTTTGATTAATTTTGATTATAAAAATTAGTCGTTTGCATATCAACGTATTGGTCTATGTTAAATTTTGAAATTGATTATTAATTAGTGTGTCTTTTAGAGAATGAAACAACATAGGCTGAGGTGGATAAGGATTTCAATTTAACGAATTTAATTTTAATTTGTTCATCGATAATCATTGTGTTTTTTTCCCGCAAGTACAGATCCAAAATTAACTACCAGAATTTCATTCCTTGGCCTATTTATGTTAAAGAATGACAAAAGTCCCACATCAGTAATTAATAAGATGGGTGGACTCCTTATAAGGCCTGAGCAATTCTCTTCCCTTCGAGCTAGCTTTTAGGGTGTGAATTATGTCTAAGATCTACTTTCACATGGTATCAGAGCAGGGTCCGTCTCACCCGAAGTTGGGATCCCCAAAATCAAAATTGCCCACGCACCGGGCGTGAGGTGGGGTGTACTCTTTATAAGGCTTGGACAATCCCCTCCCTCGAGCTAGCTTTTAGGGTGTGACTTAGGCGTAAGACCTAATTTCACAATTTATTCCTTGTATAATTGATTTAAAGAAATTTGTGTTGTTTCCTAAAAATGAAGCTTTTCATAAATTGAACAGTTGGACGAATCAGAAAAAAGAAAAATAGATGTCATTTATTAATGTCAATGCAAACACTGAAATTATAATGAAAGAAAATAGGTTTTAAAAAGTTGTTGAGGCTTAGACATCATCATCATGTGATCAGAGCCTGAGATTTCTTTTAATTCATCAAAAGGATTATTCTTAATCATCCATCATTGAAATTCTTTCTCAAAAGCTTTACTTTCAGTAGCAACAATGAACACTCGTCTAATTGATTCATACATTTTCCTATTTCCTTAGAAATATCTTCAACGTGATATAAATATAGTGGCCTTACTAGTTTAGTCGCCATCGTCCAATCCTGATTCAAATCAATTTCAAGCTGATGTTACAACTAAGCACTTGAATTTGTGTTATGATTTGGTTACGTACCTTAATTGGACTCAACTGGTAAAGATTAGTTGCCAAGAACTTCAAGCCTAGGACGAGGGTAGTTGGAGGGTTCGTAGGTCCATTGTCATATGTAACGCGATTATAAAGTTCAGGTAGTACTGCACTACATGACTATAACGAAGTATATTCAGTTCCAGTAAGAATTTAAACACATTGGGGAAAATGTGGGTCCATCTCCATGTAGCAAACTTTGAATAATTCTCTTTCAATTTCAAAGTTTGGCAGATTTGGTGTTGAATTAATTTTCAACTAAAATCTTACCAAGAAATCTTTATAGGTGAAAAGATTGAAACTTTGTATTTCTTGTGATGTCACTGGTGATATCATTAGGAGTAGATTTTCCTATAAATACAGAGCTCTTGCTCATTTCAAAACGCACCAAAAAGAATTACAAAGGAGAGAAAGAAGAGTGAGGTATCACAGAGGAAAATAATCTGTGAGGAAAAATAGAGAGTGTGAGCGATATTGTAGTGATGTGGAAAAATCAAGAGTGTTATTTCTTTTGAATGTGTAGTGGCCTTTGGAGTTATACTCAGACATACAAGTATAAAATCCTTACTATAGTGATATTCGTTGCTCCTCTCGGGTTGTGGTTTTTCCCTTATTTAAGAGGGTTTTCACGTAAAATCTTGGTGTCATTATTTCTCTTTTATTCTCGTTGATTAACCGTATTGTTGTGTTCCGCATTTATTGCATTTATTACTGCAAATATTATTTCTGTTACAGATTTATTCCCAACAGAAAATTGGTACCTGAGTGTAGACAATGCTTGCATTGAGAGTTGGACCAGGCATAAGAGCAGTGACAAATACAGCAGATGAAATCTTTTCGGGGGAATGTTTCCATGAACTCCATTAGCGGATTCAAGTAATCAAAAAGACTCGGAATTTCCAGGGCCTGTTTTGGGTTGTTCCCTGAAGCACCCAAGTCAATAGCTGTGACGTTATGGCCTGAAGATGTCATCAATTCTACAATCTTGTACCAGGACCAGGCTCCATGACATCCCGTATGTACTAGCACAAAGTTATTTGACCTTGAGAATATGAAAACATAAGTATTAGAACTACTTAATTGTCGATTATTTTGTGATGAGTACTGAAGGGGAATAGACAAATATGTTTGGACATGTATCTTTGTGATGTATTTGGGATATCAATTTGTTGACAATTTTTGAGCAATTTATTTACTCTAATTAATGTATGATTTAAAAATCTGAAGAGCAACACGCATTAGGCCAAAGCTCCACCTTTGGGTTGTGATGAGCTAACATTAATGTTTGCAGTGGAGAAAGGGAGGCTTAATGAGGCAACATGGTTAGTTGCCTTTTGACCTCTAAATGAGTTGAATCCACTAATGTTGTACTTCATTTTGTTTTTTTGATCTTTGATGACATCATATTGGTTGCTGAATTTACTGTTGCTGTAATTATGTTGTCATTGTATTGTCTCGCCACTTAACCTATACAAAACAAAACAAAAACAGTGAAGTTGTGACAAGTTTGTACAAAATCCTGGAAAAGAAAGAGCTAAATGTTGATTGGATTTTTTACAAAATTATCAGATGAATTCTTTTTAATCATTCAATATTGTATTTTTTCTATGAAGATTTACTTTCAGTAGCAATATTTGTCTAACTAACTTTTTCCTTGAAAGAGCTATCTCCTTAAAAACATCTTCAGCACGATGTAAATATAGTAGCCTCACTAGTTAAGTGGCCATTGTCCAATCCTATCACCAAAAAAAGAAAAAAAGAATTGATATAAATCAGTTTCAAAGTTACGTTGATGTTGCAAATAAGCACTTAAAAAGATTTAATTTATGATTTTGATAGATATATTGGTTTTTCCAATTATACTAATACTAGTGTAACATATTACAAATACAATAAATTATCATTGAAATAAAATGAACAAAACTATACAAATAAATCTGTAGGCTGAGGCACAAATATTTTACTCTCTTTAAGGAGATTTAAGTCCACTACGATATAATCTACACCAATCCAGCAATATCACTCTTGACTTGTCCCTTCGGATATAACAGTCCAACAACATCGTACAACTCAAATAACTCCAGATTAGTTGAAGAGTCCAAAGCTCCATAAAAAAAAAAAAAAAAAAAAATCTTCCTTCAACATATATTATCTTTTGTATATTGAATATAAAAGAAGACTTAAAATATTTTCTTTGTTTAAACTCTGTTTCACGATAGTAACCTCAATATAAACTTCTTATCTTTTCTTAGGGTACTTCACAAAGGAAGAAACACCACTATATATAGTGAAGAAGTCTTCCATATAATCAATATGTAAAATGAGGGGTACAAGTCATATGAATTACAAGAAACTAATGACTATGAGAGTACAAGAATCAGTAATCATCTTCTATCATAATTTATACCACTAACATATGCACTTAATATTTTATTTTAATAATAAATACATATACGTCAATATTCGCCCACTCATTTTAATATATTAAAATAAATGAAAATCTATATTACGTACCCATATTAATAACTTTAACCGTGTGACACAAATCTTATTATTTTTGGTCTGTCAATACGAATTCATATTAATTTGTGCAACAAAAAGGTGCATAATAACATTGTGCACCATTCAAATTCGAAGTAGAACCACGGTTAATCTTGGCACCCCAATCATTCTTTATTAGAGTAAAAAACCAAAAAAAAGTGGAACAAAAGGTAATAAAGAAAAAAAAAAGGACAAAAAAGAAAAAATTTGAAAAAACGAAGGCCCCACTCTATAGCAAAAATTTAAATTGTAGCCGTTAGGAATCATTAGTAGGACTATAATTTATTTGAAAATTTCCCCCTCCTATTCCTTTAATTTCCCGAATAAACCCCTGTCTCTATTTCAAAACCCAATGCCTATTTCAAACGTTGATTAAATCATAGCCGTCCATCTCTGCCCCCTGCAGATTCATAATTTGAAAATCTTTGATTCAAGAACTCAACAGTCTTCATTCTCCAAAAATCTAGAGAGAGATTCTCTACTCGAGAATGAGTTTCCATTTCAAGATTTGATGTTTCAAAATCAAGATTCTTGAATTCCTAATTCAGCTCAAGAAAGTAACTTACAATTTCAACATATAGAGGACTTGGTATTCTCTTCTTCAACACTTCTTTCAGGTACTAACCCCCATTTGTTTCTTTTCTTTAGTTTTGTATAAAGATTTTGTATGAATTACATTGTATGTGTTTTTGTTGTATCTTGAATCTTTTTTGTTGATACACAGAATGTTGAGGGATTTCAAATTCTTGCGCCGGAACAGTGGTAAGAATAATACCCAACCGGAGGAAATTGAGAATGTACCAGTGAATCCGAGAGATTCAATGGGTCCTCCAGCTAGTACAGACTCAACAAGGCCTCCTTTAAACGCAATTCAAGAAACCACCAGGAGTTTGAAAGGCGGAGTAGATCAACAAGGGGGTGTTAGGGTTACTAAAATTGATAAGACTCCCACTAAACCTAGGGCTAGTAGATATTCGGATATCAATAGAACTCCAGAAAAACCTGTAAGTCTTCCAAAAGGTCGATATGGGTGGGTGCAGAAAGCTGGTTCCAGCTCGAATTCTATAGAAGTGGGGGATGAAGGTAAAATGGATGCAGGTACTTGTGGAAGTCAATCGAGGATAGTAGCTGTCAATGCTACTCCACGATCCACTAGGACGACAGGGAGGGCAAATTCTAACTATTCGGAGAGTCATTCTAATCAAAACACACCATCTAAAAGTGTAACAAAGCCTCCAAATCCTGCATTTTCTTTAGCCAGTAGTTCTAGGCCTTTAGCGAGTGGAGCTGCCCGGACGGCTAATTACACAGCATTGTATAGGGGAATTCCAATCAGTGGTAATTCGCCCACTGTTCTTGATACAGTTGAAATTCCTCATTTTGACCTCAAGGAAAATCCATCATTCTGGTTGGAGCACAATGTACAGGTAGGTGGCCTTTATTTGGTGATTATTGTGCTAACCGACCCTTTAGTGATCAAGTACTAAACTACATTGAATTACCACAGGTTTTGATACGAGTGCGTCCTCTCAACAGCATGGAGAGAAGTACTCAAGGGTACACTAGATGCTTGAAGCAAGAAAGTGCACAGTGTGTCACTTGGATAGGGCAGCCTGAAACTCGGTTCACATTTGACCATGTGGCATGTGAAACAATCAATCAGGTCTGTGTAATAAGCATTTAACCTGGAACAGTATGATCATTTCTGCTGGGACTATGTGTGATTCTACAAGTTACTGAAAATTATCCAATTTCATTGTGCAGGAAACACTCTTTAGAATGGTTGGTTTACCAATGGTGGAGAACTGTTTATCTGGATATAATAGCTCCATCTTTGCATATGGACAGGTTAGGCATGATATTTGATGAAAAGCCATTTATCTGGATATTCTAAATGGAACTCCTTTTTGAAGGAATCTGCAATGTTTGGATGCTAAGGCAACTGAGCACTATGTATATAAATAACTGTCCATATATTTTTCTAGTTCTCAAATTGTTCACACCTATTCTTGATTCTTTTCCACTCGCAAGTTTTTAGTTGCCAAGTATGATTCAAAATTAGTAGCACATTCAGATATAATCTCTTTTTGCAGACTGGTAGTGGGAAGACACATACAATGCTTGGTGAGATTGAAGAATTGGAAATCAGGCCAAGCCCCAATCGAGGAATGACGCCACGTATATTTGAATTCTTGTTTGCAAGGATCAGAGCAGTGAGTAGGGTTGTTTGCTTTTTGTTCCTAATACAACTTAATTGTAGAAGTCACTTTTGATCTTTATCTTTCAGGAAGAGGAAAGTCGAAGGGATGAGAGACTACAATACAGCTGCAAATGTTCTTTTCTAGAGATTTATAATGAACAAATCACTGATCTCCTTGATCCTTCATCCACTAATTTAATGGTAAGTTGTCTATCCAGTGTCTGAACTTTTGACCTAAAAAATAGATGCAACTTACTGTTGTTCGTTCACACTCATATTTTTTTTCTCTCTTATAGTTGCGAGAGGATATCACAAAAGGTGTTTATGTTGAAAATCTGTCCGAATTTGAAGTCCAAACTGTGGGTGACATTCTTAAGCTCTTGACTCAGGTGACAATATCTGTTGATACTGAGTTTCTTCAATAATATCTTACCCTTTGCAATAATACACACACATGAGGCAAGTTTTTAGTGGCATAAAAATATTCTCATGAGTTTGAATAGACTTCAAATATCTGTTCAGGGCTCTTTAAACAGGAAAGTTGCAGCCACAAACATGAACAGGGAGAGCAGCCGATCACACAGTGTCTTTACCTGTATAATTGAGAGTAGGTGGGAAAAGAACTCTACTGATAACTTCCGTTTTTCAAGGCTTAATCTTGTTGACCTCGCTGGTTCAGAAAGGTAATTCTTTGATTGCTAAGAGCAAATATGTTATGTTTACTCAGGAAAGAAAAAACTACTAAAAGATTTCAGACACATAACTTACGTGGCCATTACCTATTACAGGCAAAAAGCTTCTGGTGCTGAGGGTGAACGCTTGAAAGAAGCTGCAAGCATTAACAGATCTTTATCAACTCTAGGGTATTTTTCCTTGATGATTTTCCCTTGTAACTCTTGCTTCAACTCCTGGTCTTATACATTCACTTGACAGAGCATTTCATTCTGCAGTCATGTAATAATGGTTCTGGTTGATGTTGCCAATGGGAGGCCAAGGCATGTTCCTTATAGGGATTCAAAGTTGACATTTCTACTTCAGGTGAACTTCAAAACACATTTTTCTAACCAGTGTTCAGATTTCGAGTATATCAGCGTCCTTCTTACAATATAAAATGCAGGATTCACTGGGTGGAAACTCAAAAACAATGATTATATCAAACGTCAGCCCTTCTATCTGGTTGGTGTTATTTTAGACTTTCTTAATCTTATGCTGACTAGTTTTGGTGAAAAATTATTCAACTATGCTGATTTTTCTATCCTCAGCTGTGCAGCTGAAACACTGAATACGTTAAAGTTTGCTCAACGGGCAAAACTTATTCAGAACAATGTAAGCATATAACTTAGCTGATGAAGTGGCCATCATTCAGCCTCAATATTTTAACTTGGTTCCTTTTCTCCTTTTGCAATATATGAAGGCTGTCGTCAATGAAGATTCTTCCGCAGATGTTTCTGCTCTTAAACATGAGATAAGACTTCTAAAGGTAGAAAGCCTCTTTTTAAATATTTACTATGCAATGTAGAAGTAGATGTGAACTTAAAAACTGATGGAAAACATTGGTGGGATTTTTGAAACAGGAGGAGCTTTCGTCTTTGAAACGTCAAAATATATCTAGAGCTTTATCATTTGGTCAAACAACCATTTCAGGAGACTCTAGACTGGAAGATGACAGCAGTTATGACGAAAAGGCACTCGAGAAAGATCAGCATGGTAGTTTGATGACAAAGGAGGCCAAGGGCATTATAAGGTTATCCTCTAAACAGGTATATCATATTGCTTTTAGGCTTCTTTTATTTACATTGCTTATCTCATATATTCTTTTTCTTTAACGAAGAAAGCTTGCAAGTCAAAAGTATGACTCAACAGTTTCAATAAGCTTTCAAGTAAATCATTCTAGATGTCACTACACCACCTTCTGATGCACAAACACTGAAGAAACTGTGTCTAATTCAGTTTCATTTTACATTAATCAAGGTCTAAGTTTGCATGATTGAGTTATTATAACATAAGCGCTCAAGGGAAGTCAATGAAGTGGGGTTGACAACCATGAGATCTTAGGTTCAATTAGCAGCGAAGGCAGAAACCTTAGATGATTTCTTCTTATATGTCCAAGCCTTAGTGGACACAATCATACAGTACTTGTGCTAGTGGGAGGTAGCAGATTTAGTGCCTAATTACATACAACACAGAAGTCTTCTAGGAGAAAAGCATGATAGATGAAGATGTAACATATAAATAGAATAAAATGACTGAATAGAAGATTGTTACTACAACGTATTATGTGATATGGAACAGTTGTGGGACCGTTGATATTATATTACAGTAAAGATGACTGTCGTAAACTGCATATGTTAAGATAAATATGCAGTCATACAAGATTAGATAATAATAAATGATCATATCCGAAAGAGGGTGAAAATAGCACACATGGAGGGTGAAAATGGGAGGTAGCTTGGAATACTTCTGTCATGTTCATTTTCCTATATAGACATCTAAACTACGTCAGTTCATGGGTGTGAATATGATGATTGATGGTGATAAATTAGGATGAGTTGTACCTAAAAAATCACATAGAGGAAAGTTGCTTCTGAGACTTGAAATTTCTCAAAAACAATGAAGCTTAGTTAGGAGAATAGAACACAAGTGAAGTAAAAGGCTCCATATAGGCGATACCAATTAGTTAGGAGGAAACTAGTTAACACATAGTCAGAAAACTCAATTCTATCTAAAAAGGAAAGTTTGAATAAAGCAGAATGAACTATAGAGAATTTATATAACCAACATCAACTGATTCGGACTAGTCGATTAAGATTGATTGACAAGTATAAGAAAAGGAAGAAAGGAACTATATTTGTATGCTGAATACAGGAAGAAAGGAACTATGCTGAACAATATTTGCTTTTTTCTTCTTTCTGATTTTAATCAAAACCTTCATTACGTAGTTACTTCTCATAGTACCTTAGCACCAGCAGACTCTGCTTCATTGCTTGTCCCAGCTTGGTTCACTCTAATTATTGCATCTCTATCTGGTGGTCTTACATTATTGCATCTTCATGGGTAAAAATCATACTTCACTTTTTTTTTCATCCAGGAGATCTGGTGTTCTTACATTCATACATTTTCATGACTAAAGAATCAGATCTCAATTTCTTCATCCGAGTGCTTATCTACTCTGCTGTGCAATGATTCCTCTTGCTTTACTTTTTTATCTTTCAGTTCAAATCACTAGAGACCACACTAGCTGGTTCTTTAAGGAGAGAGCAGATGGCTGAAACTTCTATAAAACAACTTGAAGCGGAAATTGAGCAGCTTAACCGTCTGGTGACCCTCTTCGCAATTTCTTGACTTCTATCCCATTTCTTTGTTTAGGTTTGTCATTTTCAATAAAATACTAACTTCCATACACGGCTATCATGCATGTTTGTTTCTTAGGTTCGTCAAAGGGAGGAAGATAATCGATGCACCAAGATGATGCTAAAGTTCAGAGAAGAGAGAATTCAAAGGATGGAGTCACTTGTCAATGGACTAATTCCAGCAGATAGTTATTTATTGGAGGAAAACAGTGCACTTACTGAAGAAATCCAGTTGCTTCATGCTAAGGTTGATAGGAATCCAGAAGTAACTCGATTCGCATGTGAAAACATTAGGCTTTTAGAAGAATTGCGGAGGTAGAATGTACACACATATCCAATAACCTAAATACTGAAGCTCGTTTACTTTTTATTCTTCAACAATTTTTCTTTTTGCTGGCTTGTAGATTTCAAGATTTTTATGAAGAAGGAGAGAGAGAAATTCTGTTGAGTGAGGTTTCTAACTTGCGGAATCAGGTAAATTGTGCCTTTTGTCTTTTCTAGCTCTTTGACTTGTATAAGAGTATGATGTCAAGACAATATATGTGTACAGCTCCTTGTCAATATTGATGGGAACTTGAAGCAGCACAGCCATTTGGACATGACTATTCCATCTCAGGTAATGTTTAAAACAGCCTGTAAGGTGTGTTCTTTCCTCTTTCAGCAGTTTTGAAGATACAAATTCAAGCCTGCTTACGTTCAAGCATCTTTTGCATGGTGCAGGAGCCTGTACATGTTTGCAACGAACAAACTACACTACATTTAGAGGTTGGTCTCCGTTGACCCCCCCTAACTTGAAATTGAATAAACTTGGTCTCATACGTATTTTAATGTTTCAGTTAAAAAAGACTTTATATGAGTTGGAGCAATACCAGACTAACCTAAACTGTTGTTTAGAGAAAAATGAAAAACTCAGCAGGTCAGTGACCCTTTCATCTGTGCTTATACAGACTCTTGATGTTTAACATATTGAAATTATAACTGCTGCTACTATTAGTTTTCTCTAACTTGCTCTCAAATCCTCCTCAGGGAAATAGATGAACTACGAGGTTCATTAAATAACATCAATTCTGCTGACAATGATCGCGATGGCGGGGTTGAATTCATAAAGGTAATTTTCCTTCTGAACAATCATGGTTTTGTCATTATATCACTGAAAATACGATAATAGGAAGAAAGATAAGGGAGAACACGACGCCTTATCATGAATCAGGAGTTGCTTTGGATATTTGAATTAAACTGATGTATCTGAAATAAGAATATTTCACAATTTGTCTTGTGCAAAGCAATGCCACAAGATAACAGTAAACTTGTGTTGAAGTAGCTCAGACCTCAAAAGTTTTTGAGTAGCCTAATTTTCAGTTATTAAAGCCGTTGACACAAGTTGCCAAAACAATTATACAAGATATTAGAGCATAATCAGCCTGAGTTTTTACTGTTTTATCATGATTCATGACAATGCATATTGTTTGTATAGAATCCCACCGAATATTCTTTGTACAGTTTATTATTTTGTTTGCAAAACTCTAGTTTGTTCATGTTCTTGATGTGAAAGACTTTTCAGGAGTCAACATCAGAAGCTCTGGCTCTTAATGGCAAATCAGAAACTTCTGATGAGAAAGAGAAGGAAGATACGAGCAAAGAAGAAATGATGGAGCACATAGAGGAAATTATGGATTTGCAACTTGAGTTGGACATTCTGAAGGTTATAATCCAAGAAGAAAGGTTGTGTCACAATGAATTGCAGCAACATGCTCAATCCATGATGCAAGACCGAGACTCATCAAAAGAACAGCTTCTGTTAGTGACCCAGAAATGCGAAGATGTTCACGCAGAACTTGGGGAAGCCAAATCCATTATTGAAGCACTTGAATCCCAACATCTCTTAGCAATCACTGAGGTAGAAGATCTAAGAAACAGTAGCAGTCGTTATGCGGAAGTAGTGCGGAAACTGGAGCTTGAAATCTCTTCCTTGAAAGAGAAAATGTTTCATCAAGGATCGAGAGATCTCTCATCGTCTAAAATCTTGGAAAGTGATGATTCTCCTTTGCAAGCAAAGCTTAAAAAGATGCATGACTCCCTTGAGAAGGCCAAAATGTTGAATCGGCGTTACCAAAGTGACTCTGAATTTCATGTGTCAAATGAGGAAGTAATGGATGAAATAAGCAGGCAGGCTGAGGCAGAAACTGCTGAAGTGATTGTATGCTTGCAGGAAGAACTCCTCCTTCTTCAGCAGGAAGTTGAAAATAGCAGCTTGAAAGAGATGGAGAGCAGAAAGAGGTTAACCGAGCTGGAAACTGTAGTAAAAAATTTGGAGGCAAAATTGTCTCTGATGACAGAAGAAAATCAAAAACTTGGTGAAAGTGTATATGACAAAGAAAAAGAGTTAATAAATATGTCTGAAGAATGGGAGCAGGTAAACAACGAGATAGAAGCTATTGTATGTGGGGGGCATGAGGCTCTCAAAGATGCCTGTGAGCAACTGGATTTTATTTCCAGTACATTTCCAGATAAGAGAAGCAGGATATCTGAACAATTTGGCAGAATGACAAAATACATTGTTGAAAAGGAGTTATATATTGAAGAGCTCAACCAGAGCCTGGAGAATGCTCTCAACAGAAGAAATGATATGGAGTCCATGTTGAGATCTCTTAGAGGGGCAGCTTTAGTTATGACAGAGGCTCACCAGTTCGATTGCCATGAAAAAGATGCGGAGCTACTTTCTTTGACATCCCAGTTGAGCTCAAAGGCACATGTCATCTCAGAACTTGAGAACAAGATTAAGCATGGGGAGGATCTATTCAGAAAGGTGTCGAGCAGTGCAACAGTCGCTTTCTTGGTAGTTAACTGGTTGGCGGAACAGAATTCTAACTATGTTGATGCATTAAACCAGAAGGACATGCAGCTTATGGAATCTCTAGAAACAAGCAGACAAAAGGATGCTATTCTCTGGGATCAAGCTTCAGTAGTTGCCGCTGCAGAGAATCAAAATGAGTCTTTGAGAATGGAGCTACATACTCTGGAAAAGACATGCACTGATCTGAGACACCAGCTGTTTGAGGAGCAAATACAAAAGCTGGATGAGAATGATATGTTGAAAACAATTGAGAAGCTTACAGAGCTGAAAGCAGGTGTTTCAACAGTACATTCGCACCTCAGTGAGTGTGTGGAAAGAAGTGGAAGTCATGGAAAAGATACAAATGAAACTCATGCTTCTTTTTCTAGTGATGACAAGTTTGAAACGTTGGTAAGTTATGTGCAGTTATGTTTGAAAGTAACTCATATCTTATAGTATTTGTTTCTTAAGTGGAATGGTAAGAGTCTTCGTGATGGATTTTATTATTATGTAATCCCACTTTGATGTATTGTTGCAGACAAATAGAGAGACAAGACAACACAGCCAGCACCTAGAGTCATTTATTCTTGAAGATAGGACAGCTGAAAAACCAGGGTGTTCCTTCGACAAAAGTAATAATATGCTTGGATCAGCCAGCAAGCAGGATACTCTTCAAATAAATTGGAAGGATAAGAGCAGAGATGCTACAGTTATTCTACTAAGGAAAGAAATGGAATCTGCTCTTGATTGCTTAAAAGGAGTGCAAGCCGAAATGGCCAGATTACATGTTGAGAAAGAAGCCATATGGTCATCTGAGCAAAAGAGTAGAGAGAGCATTGGAGATTTTCTGGCTGCAGCAACTTGTCTACAGACCTATATGGATAAGTTTGAACAAGAACTTGTACTTAAAGTGGAGTTAGTAGACAATAAATTACGAACAATTGAAGGTGCAGTGCTGAAGTCCTCTAGCTCCTGGTATGAGCAAAAAAAGGTAGGGCTGTTCATGACTTTTAATGCTGAAACACATTATATATTACTGCTCATGACTTTTAATGCTGAAATCCTTCTTTTGACTGTTCATTACAATTTTATAATCCTTGAGAACAATCATCTTGATGGATTAAATAATGTGTTCTAAAATATAAGATTAGAATTCAATTAAAGGACAAATTCCTAACCACTAAATAAAGTATGATAAAATCAATAACGCGGTCTCAGTCTGATCTGCTCTCTCGAAATTCTTGTCTGCAGCTACTTGAAGCTGAACTTTGTGATGCTAAGGCAGTGGCGTCCCAGAAAGCTACTGAAGCTTCCTGCATTCTAGCCAAATTTGAAGAGGTTCAAGATACCATGAAAGAAGCAGACATCATGATAAATGAGCTAATGATAGCAAATGAATCCTTAAAGCTTGACATTAAAAGGCTTAAGAGGAAGGAGATCAGCTTAACTGAAAAGAGAAACATCCTTGTTAATGAAAATCAGAGCTTGCAGTCAGCTAATGATCTAAAGGACATGCATTACCAAAGATTGGAAAATGAGTTTGAGTCAGATCTAGCAATGATGCTAAGGCTGGTGTTGGAGCTAGAGGATATAGTTTCACAGGCAGCAACCACTTCAACAGATGAGCTCAAGTCTGTAACATCTGATGTCCTTATCATAAAGTCTCAACTTCATGCATCAACTAAGTACATGAAGTCATGGCTTGAGGAGATCTGGTCTGATATTATTGTCAAGGACTGTGCTCTGTCTGTCTTGCATCTTTGTCACATGGGCATTCTCTTAGAAGCTGCAACCGGATTGAATGTAGAAAATGGGCTACTCAATCATGGGCTAAGTGAATCAAACTCGTTAATATCTAAGTTGAAGGAGCAGAACTTCAAAGCGCAGAAGGAGCTTGAAATGTGCAGAACTCTGAAGGGAAAATTATTGGCCGACATTAAAAACAACTTTGATCGTGTATTAAAGAAAGAGTCTGATGCAGGGGATCTTACCTCCAAACTTGGCTCTTTTGAGAAAAAAATATTTGATCTGCAGTTACAGGAAGAGTCAATGTTAGAAAGGTCCGAGCAAATGGGATCTGAGCTTGTTGAGTTGATGAAAGAGATAGATCTCAGCAACAAAACCGTCTTGGCATCTCTTATAGATCAAGAAAGGGTGCTGAAGGACAAAGAAGAAGCCTTGAAGTCTCTGGAAGATAGTTTGACTATGGAATTTTCTGCCAAAGACTTTGAGTCATTAATTTTGTCATCTGAGTTAGAAGAGAGGACCATACTAATATCTGAGTTGGAGAGAAAAAATAAGCACTTCTATGAAGTCACCGAAGGTTTGAAGAGAGAAATTATTTTTGACAATCTAGATGTTGCATTAACCGCATCCATCTTACATGACAAGGAGGTTGAGGTTTCTAAGCTACAAGAGGAAGTTGCAGAAGCAGGAAGGAATCAGCAGAATTTGTTGGCTGAACTTAGTGTAATGGATTCCATGATTGCCAAAGTTCACTCCAGAAAAAATGCTCTTGAGAAAGATGTGTGCTCACTGATGGAAGCTTCTTGTTTGAATGAGACATTAAAGCATGAACTTGGTGAATTAAAAGAAGGAAAGATTGTTCTGACAACCCAGGTCCAGGAACTTAGCTCCAAAAATGAGAAGTTGCTTGAAGAATTGCAAAAGAAGGACTCAGCCCTTGAAAGTTCTTCAAGTCGCATCTTTGTCCTTGACCAACAAAATCAGATGTTGCAGAATGAAACTTGCTTGCTGGAAGCAGCATCATGCAGACTCCAGAATGATATGGAAGAACTGAAGCATGAAATAGCAGAGTTAAAAGGAGAACGCTGCCAATTTTTCTCAGAGTTGGAAGTAAAGAAAGAAGAGATCGAGAGAATCAATGTTTTGGCAGCAGAGAATACTTCCTTGAGAATCCAACTCAGATCTTGTGAGAAGGGTAACAATGACACTTTTGATATGGTGCTCAAAGTAGACAGCATTGGGAGTAAAGCACTTAATGCTTTTCAAAACAGAAGTGCTGAATTAGATGCCATGTTACAAAACATACATGAAGAACTTGGGAGGGCGTCCAAGTTTATTGAAGAGTTTGAATCATTGGAGAATTCTGCTGAAGAGATTTTAATACAAAGTGCTTCCCTGCAAACTGAGTTGGTACGGAAGGATGAGATCATCAAAGGATTGCTATTTGACCTTAGCTTATTACAAGAATCAGCATCTAACCACAAGGATCAAAAAGATGAAATTGATGATCTGATGGCTTCTATAAATTCTTTGGAAAATGAGCTTGATGAAGCTGTTTGCAAAGGCCATACGCTTGAAGTTCAGTTGCAGGAAAAGATAAGCACGATAGAAATTTTGGAGTCAGATATCTCCCAAAAATGCAAGGACATAGAATTGCTTTCACACAAAAACTCGGAGCTGGCTGCCAGTGCCAAGGACACCATGGAAGAAAAATGTTCCATCGAGGAGGAATTGTTAGAGAAAAGGGAAGTCTGTGAGAACTTAGAGATAGAAATTACCAACTTTGGTGATATTGTTGGCGAAATGAGCAACTCAATTGAATGCTTGAAGAGAAATCTGAGTGGTGTTACTAGTGAGAAGGAAGACCTCCATGGAGAAATTCTCATGTTGAAAAAGAAACTAGAGACAACACAAACTCTTGTGGAGGAAAATGAAGCAATTGCCATAGAAGCGAAAGAGGTGGAATTGTGTTTTAAACTACTTTCTTCAGTTATTGATCTGTAATGTTTTCCATCTTTTTGTTTTTTATTTCCCACTCCCCTTTTTCTTACAACAATATTCTATTCATGTCAGGTGGCTGATATAGCAAAACTCCAAGCTGTTGAGAAAGAAGAGGAGGTTAAATTGTTAGAGAGGTCTGTTGAGCAACTGGAGTGCACAGTGAATGTACTAGAAAATGAGGTACTTATTCTTGCAAAGCTAAAAATATTTATCTATTTATTTATCATTTAATAACATGATTTCCCACTTTATAGGTTGAATTTGTCAGAGGAGAGGCTGAGCGGCAGCGGTTACAAAGAGAGGAGCTGGAACTGGAACTTCATTCCATCAAGCAACACATGAACAATGTAAAAGGCAGTGACGCGGATATCAGAAGGTTTCTGACAACTATACCATGCAACCTGAAATCTCAAAAATATGACTCATTTAGATTTCTAAATGTTTTGATGTGTATGTATACAGGCATCAAGAGGAAAAAGAAAAGAGTCTTCAAGAAGCTTGTCAGCGCATACAACTTCTTGAGGGAGAAATAATCTCTAGAGATGCTGAAGTGAGTTTAGTCCTCTGTATCTTCACTACAATTTTTGTTCTTTAAGCTCAGTCAGCAAGTTGACGTTCAGTTTTATTAACTTGTTAGATTGACTTATTTCATTTTCTTTTAACAGCTAGCCCACTTCAAGGCTCATATATCAGAACTAAATTTGCATGCTGAGGCACAGGCTAGCGAGTATAAGGAAAAGGTGATTCCTCATTCCTTCTGTTGATTTTGATAGAGTTGGTGTTGGTTGCTAACCTGTGGTTTTAACCTAATATCGAAACAGTTTAAGGCATTAGAAGCATTGGCACAAAAAGTGAAGATGGATCCCCATGCCACCCAAGCTCCACCTTTATCATCAAGCAAATTGGAAAAAAATTCTTCAAAGCCTAGGGGTTCTGGTTCCCCTTTCAAATGCATTGGCATTGGCTTGGTTCAACAGTTGATGTCTGAGAGGGATGAGGATCATAGTGCAGAAAGACATCGCATCCAAGAACTTGAGGCTCTAGCTGCTAGTAGACAAAAAGAGGTAATTCACATCCTAAAAACAACATGACTTATTTTTGTAAAATTTCCTGTACTCAATAGTGATCATATACTCATCACAGATATTCATGTTGAACTCAAAATTAGCTGTTGCTGATAGCATGACCCATGATGTAATGCGCGATCTATTGGGTGTGAAACTGGACATGAATAACTACGCGGTAATTTAAATAAATCTATATTTTCATATTAGAGAATGTTAAAACCAAAGGCCATTTCCTTTTTTTATGTTCTCTAGTATGACCTGACAATTTCACCTATGTTTTTGTTTGGCGTATGTGGGTTACCCCACCAGAATCTGCTGGATAATCCGCAAATAAAAATGTTGATGGAGATGGCTCGAGTCCGTAATGTTGATGCTGAGGTCAAGGTAAACTTAGTAAGGATTTAATGATATAACCAACATAGTCTGGACTTATCTAATATTAGTAACTGCTTGCTTGCTTGCAGGAGGAAGAGTTCTGTAAGCTGAGGCAACAGCTAAATGTGTTTATAGAGGAGCGGAAAGGGTATTAATTGTCAATTAGATTTCAAGAGTCATCTTGTTGTTGTTGCGTTTCTCATTTGTTTTTTATTGATAATTAGATGGATTGAGGAAATTGAGAGAAAACAAGCAGAGACGGTGGCTGTACAGATTGCACTTGAAAAACTGCGCCAGCGGAATCACTTGCTTACAACTGAAAATGAAATGATAAAGGTTAGAGATGTTAATAACTTTTTTTTCAGCTACATCTCAACAGGTTGTTACTATATTAAAAATCACTTATGCACTGGGAATTTTCTCAGATGGAGAACATGAATCATAAGAAGAAGGTCATCGAACTTGAAGCAGACATAAAGAAGTTGTCTGGTCAACAAAACCTTCAACAGCGCATCCACCATCATGCTAAAATTAAGGTTGGTACCTTTTTACCAGACTTGCCAGACTGAAGATCAACATCAAAAAAGTGTTGGTTATTTTTCACTACAGAACTAATCCACCATGGCTCTTTATCACAGGAAGAGAACAATTTACTGAAAAATCTGAATGATGACCTTATAGTAAAGCTGCGGAAAACTGAATCAATGCTTTCTCGAAATAGGGAAGAGCTGGCTCACTTCCGTCAAATTAATGGAAGAAGCCCCTATATTGATTTTGACAAGGAGCGAATGCTGGAGAACAAGTTGAAGGTTTGTATGTTTTAGTTGTTAAATCATTTGCTGTGCCTAGGAGGAATTCCACAATATGAATGTGGACATGAATTGGTGTTATGTTTGTTTTAGTTGTTAATCATTTGACGTGCCTAGGAGGAATTCCACGATATGACTGTGGACATGAATTGTTGTTAGGAAGAGAAGAATTCTTTTGTGTGTCTCTAGGACTTAAATTGTTGGGAATGTGTCCAACAGGAAAAGGAAGAGGAAAGGTTGCAATTGGCGCAAAAGTTACTTGGTCTGTGCACTGCTGTGCTAAGTGTAAGGAAATTTCTTTTTTTATTTACTAAAATATCAAAGGAAATGTCGGCTTGTAGTCTCTAGTTCTTTGGCATTGGTTTCTTTATCATTTGGCATATATACTGCAGGCTGCTGGATTAACAAAACCAACATCTGAGATGGGGATCTCAGCAGCTGCAGAAGCACTTGAGCAGCTCAAAAACAGATTGACTTCACTGGAAAGAGAGCTACAAGATGCCAAATTTAAGGTAACAAATATCCATATTATTTCAATCATCATGCTTGATCGAAAACCTAGAAATACTGATTGTATCAAACTAGTGACGCCAAGTCACTAACAAGTTCGTTCTTCTTCAACAGAACAAAATGACTAACGAACGGATCCGATTGTCTGAGTTCATGCCACAATCCTCCCCTCTAAGAACGAATGAAAATGGACATATTTCAAACAGAGGATCATCTTCCCCTCTAACCGCCTTTGATCGGT
The DNA here is from genome assembly GCA_032847665.1 of Solanum chilense. Lineage (NCBI taxonomy): Eukaryota > Viridiplantae > Streptophyta > Magnoliopsida > Solanales > Solanaceae > Solanum > Solanum chilense. Next base: position 108,719,819 of record CM064963.1, on the reverse strand, counting down.
GAAGTTTCTTTTACAACTCAAAGAGGAGAAGTATCATCTGTACATGGAGTTAGTTTTTTGCTAGCAGTTTGTTCATATATCCCTTTGTACTTTATATACATAGAGTGTAACACAATTCATGGAAATCTGTAAATAGTGAATCCATGATTTTGTATTATCTTTATTTGGAAGTATTTGTGCAATATGTGTAATTCTTTATTCTGTAAATTTACCAGTATAACTTCTACAAAAGCATATGTTGTTGTACAATAACAATTTTTGTCACAATTAATTATGTTTACAGCACTGAAATTATGGTTGAGTCTGCGATTAGGACTTTTGCCTTTCATTGCAACCAAAAAAAATCGGTTAAAGAAGTTTGACAAATAAAGTACTTATTATTAACAACAAATTATAACCAATGTTCTGATAGGGTTCTCTATTCATGTATTGTCATATTTCCATATTCCACTATTCCAAGTGGTGCAAGATAGTTTCTCTTTTAACAAACACTACTCGTAACTTTGAATAATAAAATGAATGCGTAATGCAAAAATATGCCCTTTGATTTGATTTTAGTTGACATTTAAGTGTTTCAAAATTGGGTGTGCACTTGTAAATATTTAAACTAATATGAGATTGAACAAGTAGCCACATTCTATAATAACTGTCTAATTATGTACAATCAAAATTGAAATGTGTAGAATCGAAATCAAGTTAAAAGATACGTTGATTTATTATATGCTTAATTCACCCACATAAATTCAGATAAAATTTAAATTCAGTCTATTCCAATAAAAACCTAAGCCACGATTAAAAAAAAGTAAAATAATCAGTGGGCATCTATATATGCCAATAAGGCCCCAATTCTTGACGTAGACCGTAGTTGTACATGCTTAATAATTTAATTGGTAATTTTGCATGTATAAATTTAAACTTATTTTGATTAAATTATTTCGAATTTGCTTTTACTTTTATCAATAAATCAAAGCGTAAACTGGGAGTAGGTGGAGTCGGGTCAAACCATATATCCATCGGATCATTCTGCTCTGTTCTTCACATTGAAACTGAAATACCCTTTACTCTTCTCTTTCTCATTTCGCAAAATTCATACTTCAAACTCTGAATCTCCAATGGCTTCTTTGGCTGCGCTCAGTTCTAACCTCTTCAATGGAGGTTGCCTTTGGAAGTATCAAGTATGTATTCCAAAGTCTCAATTTTGAATCCTGCTTTTGTATTATTGTACTCAAAATTAGGCTTCATGTATTCTCTATATCTGTATTTAGATAGTTCAAATGAAATATACCGTACAATTTTTTTTTTCTGATTAGACAAGTGATTTGTAGGACGAACTGAAGGTTTCTAAGGCTGGTAAGCTCAGAATTAGAGTTACTTCAATGGCGTCATCATCACCAGCGCAAAGCTTGCAGTTTGCAGATGGTAAAGCTAACAAATTGGACAAATTGCGTATTGGTGTGCTAGGTGCTAGTGGCTACACTGGTTCAGAGGTGAGTACAAGCCCTTTGTCGATGCTAGAATCGCACTTTAGCTTTATATTCTACTTCTATTTTTTTTTTTATCTTCTTAGAAAAATAAATAAATAAAAAACTTGCGTTTGGTTCTGTGAACTTTGAAAAGAATAAGCCTAAAAATAAGATTTTAAAGTTATACTCTTTTGACAGCAATCCAGTTATTATGTTTGACAAATGATGTCTATTTCTCTTCCGCTAAAAGTTAGTTTTTGGAGAGTTTCATTGTTTCATTTTAATTGCTAAGTTAGTTTTTGGAGAGTTTTGCCTTTTCTTTTTTTTTTTTAAAAAAATAATAATAAAGAAAACGAAATTCCAGTAATTCATTGTTTCTTCTGAGAACAAATTTAAGGTGCCATTGAATTGCTTCTTTCCCTTTATTTATTTGTCTCAGATGCATTCAAAAAGTTGCTCTAATACTTTTAAAACTGAGCTCCACAAACATGTGGGGATATAAACCAAAAAAATAAGAATAATATTAATAAACGACAAACTTCAATTTTTGGTAAAAGTGGTGAACCTGGATCATTGTTTGAGACTCTGTAGATGCAGTTGTTCTGAACTTGGCACATGCGAGGTTTGTGCTTTACGGTACAACTGGAAATAACATTTGCTACTACATTACTGATTGTTGTGTGCTGTTAAAACAACCAAGATAGTTTGGATACGTCTTAATATGGAAGATGAATCTTCCATTTCTTCTAAAAATTTGTCTGGATAGTCAAATCGTTTTTTTGAGATTTTACGTAGTGGAAGAATATACCTATTATTCTAAATTATGATATACTCAATAAGGATATTTTCAGCATTTGAAGTTATGCGTTGTATGTGAGATGAAACATTCTGGAAGATGAATAAGAGTATAGTATTTCCTCCCATTATAATTTTAATTATGTATAAAAAATTAAAACGTAGCTAGAACATTAATGGCCCTTTTCTGTACCTCTTTAAGCGATTAAGTTAATCTTCTGTATCTGCAGTGCGATATCATGTCATTTTGGGTAATTTTTCTTGTTTACCATCATAAACTTGTTTATTGTTAGCTTGGTTCTGTGATTATCACTTGACAAAAATAAAATTTGTTGCAGATTATTAGACTCCTGCGAAATCATCCATATTTTCAGATTACTTTGATGACGGCTGACAGGAAAGCTGGCCAATCAATCGAATCTGTTTTCCCTCACCTGGTCACACAAGTATGTATCTTTATATTTGCACGATTGTATTCTTTCTTGTTCACTTTAATTCTGAATTAGTTTGATGTAGGATTCTAAAGTACAATATTGTTTGATAAATACTTATGGATATGTTTTGCTATCGTTATTTTTTGCTTGACTTTCTGACTAAATGAAAGTATCATGAAGGAGATTGAGTCTCTTCTATATCTAGCTCTTTTATTAGAATGTTGTAAGATCATTTTCAATCCTGCTCTTTTCATTCTGAGGGAAAGGATTGTTCACTTCAACTAAGCTCACGAAGTATTGATTTTACTATTCACATACAGGATCTACCAAATCTAGTCGCTGTTAAAGATGCAGATTTCTCTGCTGTGGATGCTGTTTTTTGTTGTTTACCACATGGTACAACTCAGGTTTGTAGCTATTTCATATCTTGGATTTCCCAAAATCAATCAGCATCATATTGAAGGAATAGTGGTTTCACTTTGTCTATCATAATTTCTAATGGAGATTCGGAGCTTTGCATTTATGTTTTTATTTTTGTTAATTACTTACATTTTGCAGGAAATTATCAAAAGTCTTCCAACAAATCTAAAAGTTGTTGATCTATCTGCGGTAGGCATTCAGTTCAGACTTGATACTTTCGTGTACTTAAAATAGTTTCTTTACTCTGCATCTCATACATTTTCTATATTTACTGTTGTCATGATGGTCATGTAGGACTTCAGATTGCAAGATATAGCTGAGTATGAGGAATGGTATGGCCAGCCTCACAAAGCAACGGCTTTGCAGGTAGAGTAGTTGGTTTCTTTTCTCCCTCCTTAGTACTTCCAGAAAAATGAAAAAGAAAAAAGAACTTCATGTTTGATGCAGATATATAATGTTATATCACCCATCAAACGAATAGATTAATAAATAAATAAATAAATAAATATATACATACACACTCAAAATGTTATGTGAAGGTGTACATCCAAGAGGCATAACCAGAAAATTTGGAGTCTCATATGTGAAAATGAGAGAATTTTCCCTTTAGTATTCCTAATATATCTCTTTGTAGCCAACATAAGCTCACATTTTCAACTGATGCAGAAAGAAGCAGTCTATGGCTTGACTGAGATTTCAAGGAGAGAAATTCAAAGTGCACGTCTAGTTGCAAATCCTGGCTGTTATCCAACATCTGTTCAACTTCCTCTTATTCCCTTGATAAAGGTTTGTGTCTAAGTTGAAGAACAAAGCATATCTTCTATTGCATGCATTATGAGTTTGTCAAGATTTCTTGAAATGGAAGGATCTACGTATAGGTCTCCTTTGTTGGAAAATCTGAATTTTAAATGAATCATCCCTTATAAGAAGAAAAAATCTTCTCAAAAATAACCTTTCATTTGACCTGCTTCTCATGGTTTTTTATCTGTGTCCTGTTAACCGTTATACTATCCTATCTACAACGAATATTCTGCTGTTTTTTAATCAAAAGCTAGTTTCAGACATCCCGGGCAAGCAATTTCAATGTTTGTGTAACTTCTTTAGTCATCCAGAAGCACCTTTCTTAAATTTTTTTTATAATTTAGTGGAAACATATTCCAATGAGCAAGTATCTGACTAAATTCTAAGGTCCTACTGTAGGGGAATTCAAAGCTGTATTGTGGCTTTGAAAGTGTCTTTGACAAGAGGTTTTCTTTTTCTTCCAGTTTCTAATATCTGAAGTCATGGGTTTCTTCTATAATGTTCTGAAAATCTTATGATCCCTCTTTCTTGAGAAAAATGGTTTTCCTCATGTCAGTCTTGATTCTGAATGAGCAAGAGATTCCTCGGTAAGCTCAGGGATGCAAGTTGTTTTTTCTCAGAAAAATGGCATCTTACATGCCAGCTCGTTTTACAAAATATGACTGAAAATATGTGTTTAAGACGTTCCCTTTTGGTTGAGAACTTGAATATCTGTATCATTCTAATGTATTTAGTTTTTCCTTTCTTGTGTTTTTTCCATGGCTCGCTCTTGGTTGATTCTTTATTTATTTTTGCAGTCCAACCTCATTGAAGTAAGAAACATAATTATTGACTCAAAATCTGGTGTTAGTGGAGCAGGTTTTGTACTTTCTGTACCCTTTCCTAGTCATGACTGCCACTGGTAGACTTTAGTAGTAGTAACTGGCTTCTCAAACTTTATCTTGCAGGTCGTGGTGCAAAAGAAGCAAATTTGTACACTGAAATAGCCGAAGGAATACATTCTTATGGTATAACCAGACATCGGCATGGTCAGTGATCCATTTTAGCTGTGCAAATAATGAAGCTTTATTTGTTAATCCAAATTGTCTAAGTTATTGTTTCTTAATTTTTATAATGAAAACATTTACAAATTTGAGAGCTACATTAGAATTAGTCCCTCCATTTCAATCGAAGTGTCTTAGTTTGACTGAGCACACAATTTAAGAAATAAAGGGAGGCTTTTGAACCTTGTGGTTCAGTACTTCAAATATTATGGTCTTAAACTTGCCAGGTAGAATGTTGTAATTGAAAAAACATACTAAATATATGAAGGGACTCTTTTTGGGACAGACCAATAAACAAAGTAAGACATGGAAATTGGGACAGAGGGAGTATCAAAAAATTGACAATTCATCTCACCTTAACATGATACTCCATCGGACCTATCTGAAGGTTGAACCAATTCAGAAATGGATAAAATATATTTTAAGAACTTATACATCAAAATAATAAAAGTCTATTCATAAATTAAAAAAGAGCAAACTTAATCTGTCTTTTAAATAGCAATAGCATAACTCTTTCTTAGAACGTTAGAAACAGTATTTTGCTGTAAAATGAAAGACTATTATTAAGCCAATACACTAGGATCAATAACAATACTCGTTATTTGATCAATTGTAATCTATTTTGTAATTAACCTTAGTTTAGAAGTAATCTTTTGTCAGAGATACCCAAAAACTTTTAACTTAATTGTGCCAGTTGAGTGACTCTGGTTCTGCATGAAGTTCATCTGTTTATCTCTTCCATGTGCCTGTTTGTATCATCTAATGTACCTCAAGAATTCAGAACTTCGAAAACTAGTAGTTCATGCTGACAAAATCTCCATTCACCTGAGTTTTGCTTCAGTATTTCTTATCAAGTGTAATCTTACTAGTGAGAGTTCTGATATTATTTACAGTACCAGAGATTGAACAAGGATTATCAGAAGCTGCAAATTCAAAAGTTACTGTTAGCTTCACTCCACATCTTATGCCAATGGTAATAGCTGAACCCAGTTCTAGTTTGTTTAGCCTTCCTGCTCAGCAAGTCATTCGCTTAGGATTTTTTTTATCTGTTCCTTTTGTGCTACAGAGCCGTGGTATGCAATCGACTATTTATGTGGAAATGGCTCCAAGCATGACAACTCAGGATTTGAAAGATCACCTTGGTAACTACTATGAGGTATGTTCTTTCTGCCGCATTACCTGAGCAGCATTTTATTCATGGATTTCATTTCCATTTTTGTTTCTGCACATTGACCAATAGAACTCCATTTCTCCTGTTAGTATTTTCCTCAATTGATTCTGTTTTCAATGTTTTGTGAGGTTGCTTACGATTATGACATCCCAATATTTTTTTTCCTTTTCAAATTTGAAAGAGTTCTCATTTTTTATAGAAGGCTTTACACTACTCTTTGTGATTCTTAGTTACTGTTTGTAGTTGTAACTGGGATTAGGATGTTTTTGACTTGTTGTATATTACATTTCATCCCACCCACATAAGAGTTTGAGATATATATCTTTGTGCGAGTAGAGCAGTTATCCTGTTTTTTCTGGAGTTCAAAAAAGTAGTTATGATATATCATTCCATCTGCATATGCATAAGTAAAATGGTTATGTTTCTCGTTAGGATGATTAATATATGTATGTATTTCGCTTTCTGCAGCATGAAGAATTTGTGGTGTTGCTGAAGAACAAAGAAGTTCCCCATACTCGACATGTTAGAGGATCAAATTATTGCCTCATGAATGTATTTCCAGACCGGATTCCTGGGAGAGCAATAATAATATCTGTTGTAAGTTTTGTAGTATTTTTTTGTACACTGTATCTGATATTTTTGTTAGATTAGGTGTTGGTTATTAAATTTGAACTCCCAATTGCCTTTTGTAGATTGATAATCTTGTTAAGGGAGCTTCTGGTCAAGCCTTACAAAATCTTAACTTAATGATGGGAATTCCAGAGAACTTGGGACTCGGTTGCCTGCCTCTGTTTCCGTAGAACAATTTTTGTGGTTCAGTTCTCCTGATGGTAAAGCTCTCATCTTGCAATTGCTTTTCTGTGAAGCAACATGAGTATGCATGTACTGGTACTAGTTAAATCCTGCCCGTTCTGCATAAGTTTTTCAATAAGTAACGAAATAATCATTTTTCTCGATTTTTTTTCTCTGTGCTTGTAATTTGAATTAGGTTTTATGTAGAATATTGTTGAGTTGCACCCGACGGTGTGGCCTAATGGTCTATAAAGTGGACCGAGCATCATAAGGTCTCAGATTCAATTCCCCGCAAAGACTAAACTCTTAAGTGATTTCTTCCCCAAAAAAGATTATTGATGAGTCAAATTATGCATCTTGATGCTCAAATTCAAGTATCAACTTCAGATATTTTCAATTTGTCCATACTCTGCTGGACCTGATTCTAGCTAATCTAGTCACTGAGAGCAAATAATGGTCCAAAGAGCCTTATAAACTCTTTGGTTTAGTTACCACTCTGTCCCCCTCCCATGGTTGAGCAATATGTCGGAATGCGTATATGATTTGAAAGGCAGCCCTGAACATCTTTTGACATTTCTGTTTTCTTTTGTATCCAGCCTTCCTTGCAGGTATTTGTGAAGTCATATTATTTTCCAACTAGAAGAGACTGCCTCAAGATTTGCTGTGGAAGAGTTTTGCTTGCTGTAGAAGTTTTGGGCTCCCGGCTTAGTCATCAGTTGTATCCTACATTATTTATTTGCTAGTTGTATGCCAAATCCCCAGAAGGAAATTATGTGCCATAGATAAAGTTGAACAGGGGTGGATGTGGGTGCTGTATTGTATCCATTTTTTTTTCTCTCCTTTTGTTTAGTCTTGTTCATGCAAAGCATTAACCCCACGGCGTTGGCAACTTGGAATCATATTTGAATAAAACCAAATAATGTCAAGTATGGACAGTAATGCGCATTTTAATAAGAGTTTTTTGGAGTTTTGTACTAAATCATTTTGGTCATATTTTTGGTAAATTACTACCTTTTTCTAATGAAAACTAACCAAAATTAAATTAACTATCTAATGATCATGTCTAAATAATCGTTAACAAAAACCAAGTAATAACTTCCTTCTAAAATAAAACATCTAAGGAGAAGTTAAAAGAGAATAGAGGCATAACAATAAGGGCTCGATATTCATCCGAAAAAAATAGTCTTACTTAAACTCAAATGTTGCTCAAAATGCGTACTAAATTTTGAGAACTAACTAGATAATGTTTATGACTTCTTTAATTTTCAAAAGGGAAAATGGACTAATATGTGCCTCAATTTTGTGACTGATATATTCGTCGTTAAAAAAGTGGTGTATATATACCCATTAATTAAAAATAATAATTCTAAAATTCATCTTTTTTTTTCAGTTCCAAAAATTGCACGTTTCTTGAAAAGAACACCTTACCTGTTTAGCTTACCCCTCCAATTAAAAAATGGATAAAGTAAATTTTAAGGACACGTGGCAGCCAATTTACAATTATTTTTATTTTAAAATAAACTCATTCACTATGACTTAAATTATAAAATGGGGGGTATATTCGTCTTTATTCCCATTTTCAATTTCAAATTCTTTTAAATACATGGCCCATCTAAGGAGTGGGTATAACCCGGATCCGGCACCACTCTCCCAAGCTCCAAGAACCCATCCCTTAAACCCCTCAATTTCATGTGGAGAAGACCTTATCTTTCATGGCAGTTACACAAACCCAGTTCCCTGCTATGATGGCTCTCAAACTCAATTCTCCACTCGCTAATGGTTTTCAGGTGACCAACATTACCCACTTCTTTTAATATTTTTTCCCCATTATTATTAGACTTCCTTTTCTTCCATGTATATAAATTGAGAATTGCACCCACTTATAGAGTTCTGGTTTTTATTGAATTCCTTAAATTCGTAGCGTAGACATGTGTGTTTCTTGAAATAGTTTAGCATGTATCTGATTCTTGATTTAAAGAATTGGATTTCTTGACAATTAGTGGAATGTTTCTTTATTTATGGCACAGAGACATTTTGTATTGTTTGTGTACACTCTATACTCCCCAGACCCTACTTGTGGAATTGTTCTGGGTATGTTGTTGATATATTTTCATATCCATGTAGAGCTGGTTGTTGAAACTTGATAGGCTCTTCTGTTTGTTCTTCTTTAAGTCATTTGTTCAGGTTCTTGTTGTATGGAAACCATGCTAATTCTATGTTTACATCCAAATGGGAATGTACGCTTACTTCATTCCATTTTTTGTTTGATAATTTAATTTGAGAAAGTTTGTAGCCCTACATTTGGATTACTAGGTTAGTGGTTGTTCTTTGTCCAGTGCCCACTACTACTAGTACAATTACTATTGTTGTTTCTTTTTGGTTCTTTTCTTGCTTTTGTTGCTCTTACTTTATTGTTATCGTTGTCGTTCTTGTTATTCATCTTTTCCTTGTTTGCTTCTTTTCTCCTGTTTACTCAATCTGGATGACAGTCTCATTCTATCTTTGGCAGATTTTACCATTGTTGACTAAGTCTAGTACGTGCTATTTGAGCATCAGATCAAATGGGACACGTCCGATTTCAAGACCTAAAATAATCTGCAATATGAACATAGCAGCTGGACGATCAGATGAACCTCACAAATTTAACTTGGAGAACGTAATAGACCAGGCAAGGAAATTGTGGGACAATACTCCTGCACCTGTCAAGAGTTTCCCTTGGAATAGAGCTCTGGACCATTTTGTTCAACTTATTCTTGACATTGTTTTGACAGTTACCAAATATTTGTATGTACCCGTACTTGTAGTTACCTCAATAAGTGAGTTGTCTTACTGTGCACATGAGAAGAAGCTTTATATCACCCTGCTTCCTTTTCTTGCTGGTGTTGCTATTGCTGGCATCTTAAAGTCAGCAGCTTTGGAGTCATCTCCATATCTCAAGGTGATCGTTTTTGCTCTACATTGCACATGAAATTCCAGTAGAAGACTGTTGATGGTTAAATTCCATGTTGCTGATACAGTTCTGATTCATGCATGTTGTTAAAGTGTGTGAACATCTCATCTTAAAGCTTGTGTTGTAGGGGAAAGCACACTTCCGTTTTACTTAATTATGTCTTCTACATAAATAATATATCAAATATTACCAATTTAAATGCATCTATTAGATCATTTCTCAAACAAAACGAAAATCTATTAGATTCCCTCTAGAGTTTCACTGCCTAGTTGGTAAAACTTAGAAACTAAATTGAAAAAATGTTCGCAATTATTTTCTACAATAACAGACTCTTCCGTCTCTATGTTATTCTGTTTGCCTATCCTTGTTACTTTTTCCTGCTAACATCTTATCCCAGTTTGGCTTTTTGCAATGATGGCCACATGTTTGCGCTATATGTCTAGAATTGTTCTGCTGCTATGTCCAAGAATAGAACAACATGAACGGATTCTGGTTGTGTTCTGACATGTTTCTTGCTCTGTTTACAATGTTAGAATGCAGATGTTCCTTGGCATTTGATTGTCATTGGCCTTTTCTTCACACTGCTAAAGTTGCCGGGACCATATTATCCATATTGGGGTCGAATTTTTATCCCACACCTTGCAAATGGGGCATTGTTCAGGACTTTGTGGTTTGCTTTCCTCTGGTATAGAAGGCCTAGGAAGTCAGCAGAAACTACGCTGCCTGATTCAGTAGTTGCTGATCCTGAACAGAATAGACTGTAGCAACTTTTTGGCGACAAGTATTTGAACCGGTAATAATATTTCTTCTCCTAAAATTGAATTCATTTCCGTATTGAAACTCGCTGCTACTTTGTGCCCTAAAAATTATACATGCACTTTTCTTTTGGTTATCAATAAAGAAAAATAATATAGGTGCCAATACTTGACAATAGGTGTTTTATGAATGAGAAAGGGAGAATTTTGCTGGGCGTTTTATTTGCTTGAGACATATTTTTGTCTAGTGTAAGGTGCATGTTTGATCTTTTCATATTTCAAGGGTCAAAGGGAATCTTGAATGCAATCTTTTGCACTTGGTAGTAGTAAGTCTGCCTGCACTGAATCTCGGTCTCCCGAATAAAAGGTTTCCATTAATGATAATAGATTAATAGTTCTGAGAGTCAAAACTCGTATTCCTTGTGAAGTGCATTAAGCTAAATTTGTGCCCTTTTTTACTTCCTTTCCAATTAAATGAATGTCCTCTATGCTAAGGTCTAGATTGTAATGCTTACTCAGAGAAGAGGTTTCTCTTGGCAGCTCTTGAATACTTTCAGCAACAATTTGAGCTTCCAACTTCAAAGGCTGTTTGAAATACATTTAGACTTAATGTAAATGTTATGATGACAAAGACATCCAATAATGTGTGGTTTCTTAACTATGCTTAAGTATACTTGTAATCCCTTTATAATAGTCTGTGTGATTAAGGTTTCTCTTCAATATTTGACCATTTAAGTAATTGACTTAACCTTTTGATGTGGAATTCTTCAATTATGAATCTCTAAAATGTTGTTAATAGAAACACGAGTTGCCTTTGATATTCAAACTGTTAAATGTTGTCAGGACAGCAATGCAAGTGATTCTTTGTTTTCGGTATCTCACTGTGTTGCCATTGGAAGTTTCTTTCATTGTTTAGAAAATATGATATTTGCAAGCCAGTATTGTTGACTGATGAAATTATTTTTATTAGGGGCAAATCGCTACTTTTGGCAAATTTTACTACAGCAATTAATTGATTGGCTATTGGATCGACCGAGTTCTAAGGTATTTGGTTTTCGCTTCAGGAGGGGCTTTGGTTTTTAGTTCTAGTGCAGAAAGTGAAAGCTTCTTTGCAATTAAAAAATAGGTACCGCAGTTAATAATTGTCATTGTAAACATTTTTACATTTATCCTCAGTGTACACGTCCTTTCACAGAAGTATATCTCTTCTGTATTGCTTTTACTTTGTTCTCACTGTAATTGGATTCCTATGAGTTTTGAGGTTATCCATTTGGAAAAAAGACCGTCTCTTGCCATTGACTTGATGCCCCTGCATGACTGAGGTTTTCTCTGGATTGGGAGGTGACATTTATCATACGCGTCGATCATGGTAGGACAGTAAAAGTGCTCCTTATGAGAGGGAATGTTCTCAGATTGTGGAGCATATCTGAACTGATAACGAAAATATGTGCAAGTTTGCAGGTGACATTGTGTTCAGTCTCTTATGTCATCTTAGATAGATATTATTGGAACCCTGATGGTGAGTATTGAAGTGGAGCATGTGATAAACAGTACACCAGAACAGGTAAAGAAGATTCAATAGATTATTTGAGCGCCCAAGTTTGGTATAATCCAAGTTTAAGTTGGTAAAGAGGGCATTTGAGTTATCCACCATTCTAAGTCCTTTCTGATTCTAAGCTTCTTACAAACAGTCAAACCCTTAGTTGTCAATCACTGGCTTAAGAATAAGGTTGAAAGATAACACAACAAGATAAACAGAGTACTTAATAAGCATTTAAATCATCTCTAGAATAATGTTTGAATCAAATCAGGATACTTTTATTTGATAAAACTCAAAAGTATAGTTAGTTGTTACAGAAGCTAAGAGGGGCATTCCCCTGTACATATATATGAATCACTCAGGGCCTACTCTTTGAACCCATACTATTTACTGAGATGTAACTGCACATAAACAACTATCTTAGACGAAGAGTAAATGCCTCACAATAGAAGACATATCTTTGACTCCTCCATGGTTCCTGGAATGATGCCCTTCTAATGCTGCTGCATCTTCTCCAAACTTGGTTTCTGGAAATATGAACCCTTTATGGCTGAAGAGTGTATCAATCAGGTTCTCCAAAGCCTCAGGGGTCAGTTGAAATCCATCCCAATGTATATAAGAAGCCCTATCAGAACATGTAGCAGCTCCATCATCTCCACACTTCTTCTGCATATCAAAGTTGAACAGACCATCACCACTGCCACAACATGCCTTCATCAAAGTATTCTTTTTGAATCCCAGAAAGGTATGGTTCTTTAAAAGGGCCATGAACGCTTTGTAGTAATCTGCATATATGATGTGAACATCAGGGTATTTCATACGCAGCTCCAGAATTGCTTGCCAAAGGTGATCATTGTGAAGCTTTGCGAACATATTCAGTCCCTTGTGGCATCTGCTTTTGTCGATTGAATCGCCCTCAGGAAACAGAATCCGATAACCCGGAAAGCAGCCCATGGGTACGATTCCAGAAACCACAACAGTTTTTGCTTCAGCTTCTTTGATGAGTCTTTCTACTGAATATTTAATGGTCTCCACCACTTCAGGCACGAGATGGGACACCTCAGAAATAGATTTTCCATGTAAGAAGGCCTGCTTGTAGTCGTTGATGCCGGGTTGATCCATAAAGATGAGTGCCTTCTGAAGAAGCTTGTTTTTTCCACAGTCATGAAAGTTGAAGCAATGTTTATAAAAGAACTTCATGAATGTGACAATCTGTGATGGGTCATGAGACTGAGGAGGTGGTGGGATGCCATTCTTGAGGAAGAAAAAGGGTTTCATGATGGTTGCTCCAGGGGTCGCAAAATTCAGGCCAGACTCTACGAATTCAGTGCCTTCTTGAGTGTAGGGTTGTGGAGAAGGCAAGTTGAGGGTCACAGCGATATGATTAGCTGATGATGATGACAAAGAAGAATCAGCATCCCCTAAATTGTATATGGAATCAAACGGACCAAGTAGTACCGCTTCTTTCGCTATAGTGAAAGAAGAAACAATAAGAAGACAGGAAGAGAGTAAAAACAAGATCAATAAACAACGGCTGCTGCATTGGGAAGAAGCCATCAATGCAGAGAAAGAAATTAAGGAGAACAAAAGAGATTAGGGTTGTAAGGCAAAACTATGAGGAGACGTGAAAAAGATACTATATTTATAGAAGGTAACATCTTTCCTATGTTGATAGGAATTAGAATTTGTTGATTATAATTCGTTTCCTTAATGGATTAGGATTAGAATTATATAGTTTTTGGGTAGAAATTTATCGACTTTTGTTCTTTATAGAAACCAAATTCTCCTATTTTAACCTTTCCATATATTGTAAAGAAACGGAATTCTCTTTTCCTTTTTTTACAAGAACTAACAAGGAAAATAAAAGAGATATAATATCTTTCTAGTATATTCTTTCAGGGAGCCAAAAAAAGAAAATAAAACTGGTTCTTGAAGGAAGGAAGTTGAAGAAACAAGGAAATTTTGTTCTTTCTTGCTGTCTCTTGGTAATCACTAGTCACTACAACATGTTTTGTAACTACAAAGACTGAAACCATGTAATTGCGATGCATAGTGATTTCTGAGTATCAGTTTTTGCTAGCAAATCTCTTGCAAGAACTGACTCAAAGAAGCATGACATCTAAAAAAAAAATGATATTGCAGTTACAAGGAACAACACGGTATTAATAATGTTCAATAAAGGAGGATGGATGCAATTTGCTTCAAAAGAATATAGCATGTAATAATTCTCAGGTAGGAATGTTTGTGTTGATTTATCGTAAAATAAATGATATGAACACAACATATTTCTGATTATTCAAACCAGCTCTTAACTATATACCTCCATAATCACTAAACATAATTGCACATTCCATCATTATGATCTAATCCAAATTTTATTAATCTTCTGTTTCTTCTCTTTCTCGTGGAACTGCACCAAAGTTCTTAATTAGTAAGTCCACAATTAGTGGTACTAATTCATCACAAGAAACTGCCTTCTTGTATACTTCACCCAAATGTGAGTCGCTCCCTATTCTGCCTCCTAAGAAAACATCGGCGCCTTCCACAGTCTTCTTGTCTTTATCTCTAGTCAGGCATCCCATGAATCCAATGTCTGCAACTTGAACTTGTGCACACGTATTTGGGCAGCCTGTCCAGTGCATCCTTACTGGCCTCGTTAGAGATACTTGCCTTTGAACCTCTTCGGTGATCTTCAGGGAACGAGCTTTTGTTTCAATAATGGCTTGTCCACAAAACTGGTTACCAGTACAAGCCACTAAACCTTTCATGAGAATAGGTGGATCAGGTGAAAATTTGCTCAAAATAGGCTCTTTTAGCAGTGCCTCAATCTTTGAGTTCTCAATGTTGGGAATAATAATGTTCTGTTCCACAGTCAGCCGTAGCTCTCCTGAGCCATACTCATCAGCCAAACGAGCTAGATCATCCATGTCGTCTGCTTGGACACGACCTACTGGAATGTGAAGACCAATAAAGCTATAACCTTCCTGTTTCTGTGGATATACACCAAGATAATCTCTTCTTTCCCATTGTTTCTGAACCAAGTCTTCCGGAGATGCTCTCTCTAGCTCTTGCTGAGGCATTCTCTTTACGACCTCTGCCCTGAATCCTTCTAAACCCTGCATTAGTTGAAATTGGAGCAAGTTTAACGAAAATTCTGATCTACCTGATAAGGCATGCGACGGATACCCCTCAATCAGTTTTCACCATTACATGAAGGAGGACTTGCTATAGAAAACTATCAAATTAGAAAACTTTGTTGAGGCCAATTGTTAAAAACTTAAGACAAAATATGCATGAAAATGGTCAATGTATCACTCACCAGTTCATCAATCAACCACATCATTCTACATTTCTGCCTGTTCCCTCTGAACCCAAGGTCTCTAAAGGCTTCCAGTATTGCCTTGCAAACCGGAACAACATCATCGGCTGGAACCCATGCATCAAGAGGAATTGCCTCATCACATCTTTTGGCACTGAAGAACCCTCCCACAAGCAGGTTGAATCCAAATCGTCCATCTTTTATGGCAGGCATGTATGCAAGATCATTGATATGAGGGTGCTCATAAAGATCATGAGACCCTACTACACACGGATTCCACTTCCTTGGCCTACAATAGAATCAAAACATTGCAAATTGAAACCACTCTAATTTTCTCACACAACAGAATGATTATAGCATAGGAAAACATATATACTGTGTATGGAAGACTTACAAGTTAGAAACAGCCGGATTGCCTCGTGAATTACCAGTGATAAATTGGGAGAGCAAATTAGTGTAAGGTCTTGTGTCAACTATTTCTTCAGGATCAATTCCAGCCAGAGGATTTCCAACTGGATTCCTGACATTATCCATGCCACTCTGCAAACTAGTCAAGCCAACTTCTTCAAGTCCCTTTAGAATCTCAGGCACATCAGGCAGCACTACTCCACGAATCTGCCAATTTTGCCTTGTTGTAATATCAGCACATCCTTCCTCTCCATATTTCCTTATCACACTCGCCAAATATCGAGTCTGAGCACTTGTTGTTACTCCATTTGGAAGTTTCAACCTCATCATGAATCTCCCATCTGGTCACACAAATTTGGTAAAGAAAATCAGTGTTTTATAAGGCAGGCTAGTTGCGAGGCGCTTTATGCAATATGGAGGGTTAAGATGTAGGTGATAGAGGCGGATGTTCATGTGAAAAATGATGGATTCAACCCGATATAGATATGCATGTGAAAAATTATACTACCAAACCAAATACTCACTTTGTTCCAAATTATGTGTTACAGTTCAGATTTCGAGAGTCAAACTTTTTACATTTGACTATGAATTTGGATATCAAATCTAATCACAAATTAATATTTAAAATTATTTAAACCCTCAAGTGTCATTGCCGTAACATATAGTATATATCAAGTTCCTGAATCTATAAAGTTCAAATTCTGAATCAACTTTTAATAGTTGAGTTAGTTATTACATATGGTGTGGAGTTGAGGTTGAGTACTTACATTGATTCTTTCTCCTATGGAAGAGGCCAAGCCACTTAAGCCTAACATCAATGTCATCCTTAGTAAGCTTCGATTGATCTATCTCTTCAATTGGAATCTTAGCTAACTCTTCAATACCATTTTCCATGAACAACTTCATAGGTTCCTTCTCAATCTTCACCTTCTCTTGAGGATTAATTCCTTGCCTAAACTGCTCTTTTAGTATCCAATATCCATCTTTTTCCTCAACTCTTGATTCTAGTCTCTCAGCAGCAACCTCTGGAGGCCCCGCCGCAGCCACTGTCTGCGGCGGAGTTGCATTGAGCTTGACAATACTACTCTTGGAAAATCTAGTTGGATTTGGCAATGAAGGTGCCAAAAATTTGATAGAAAAAGATGCCATTTTGGAAGTTGCAAAAGAGATGTCAGAGCATTTTGTAGAGCTGTGGGAGTAAATGGATGTGTGGCAAAACGTTTAGTGGACTCTTGATTGTTGCAAAGGGTCGTTAATGTTAAAATAAGTTTGGACAAGAATTTCCCTTTTACCGTTAAACTTTTCAAACATCGTAGCAAGTTGGTGTCAGGTGACCATAAAATTTATAAATAATGTGTTATTGCAATGACCGAATTAATTAAGATTATTATACTAGAAAACAACATAAAATGGTATGGTTATTTAATAAACAACTTGGATATGGGTGAAATATAAATAAATAGTAATTTTTGAGGTTTCTTAAAAATGATTTAGTTAAGAGAGCAATTATGAAAAAAATTATAAAAGGGAACTTCGAGTTCGTATTAGTATTTAGTGACGTGGTCCAGTGCATAAGATGTGAAGTTGGAACCTTAAGGTGAATATTGAATTCTAAATCGATGAGGCAATCTCTAGTCTTGTATTCAAGAGATTCAAAATCTCTATATATCCGCTAATTATATATATAAAAATTTTATCGAGTAGTTTGAGATGAACACTTTCTCCAAGATTCACCCCTGCAAAGTCATGAGTTGAGAATTGAAATTGAACTATATGACAACAAATATATCTTCTAGAATTTCTCTACTCTTAATCAATATTTTGAATTTTACCCCTTTTAATATAGGTTAAAATTAGATAAGTTAGACCAGTGGAGTGGTATACCTAGTAGTTTAGGCCTCGTAGAAAAAGTTGTGGCAAAGCTAAGCATATTTGGTGTGTGATTTTAGTAAATTTAAGGGTACCCTTTTGGGAGTATGAATGGGTAAGAGAGGCGTGTGGCTATTGGTGATGATAAGAAATTAACTGGCTGCCCTCAGTTTTTCTACTTGACGGGAGCCCACTCTTCCTTGTCCTCGCATTCTTGGAATTCTACATCATAACCAATAATTCAACTTCCTCCATTTCCAAAATACAAAGCTAAATACAAAGATGTTTTATGATCACTAGAGAAGAATTTTATTTTCCTTGTAAGAAATTAAACAAAGAAATCTTGTTAAATTTTTTCTTCAAATTTAGATATTTCAGGAAAATATTATGGAGAATAAATAAGATTCAATTATATGAATTCTCATTTCATCGCAGGTATCATATCATATATTATTATAAGTGGGAAGCTCCAAAATAGAAAAGTTGAATTACAATTTTAACCTTATGCTAAATTCAAAGGTTATTAAATAAATAATTAATTAAATAGTAAATAGTAGAATTTCTATAATATTTTTATTTAATTGGTATACACATGTGAGTAAATTAAATAGAACAAAAATTAATCCCTTTGAATAGATACATGCATGTGTTTCATCTTCCAAATTAATTTATATTTTTAATTAATATTTATCTTTAATTTGTAATAATACTTGACCTTTCAACTTTGTAAGTGAATCTTCATATTCCAAAACTATATTTTTTCCCTATAAATACAAATCTTTCTATGAAAATTTTCTAATAGTATTTTCATAGAAAGATTTATACGTGAAACAATTTTTGTGTGTGGAAGACTAGAGAAGCTTTAATCAAGTGAAGAAAATTTCAAGGCAAAGAGGATTTCTGTCAAGATTACAAAGCGTAATGTGATTATAGGGATGAATAACACTTCAATTACTAGAATATCGAAGTTTGATGTATTTATTTTTGTAATTTGCCTAGATTAGAACTATGATAAGACCCCTCCATTTATGTAGTTGAATGTCGCTTTCGTTAACTTCTCTTCCAAAACTTTTAACTTTTTTTATGGTCAAAGGTTGAATGTTTATTACTATAGGTTTTTTTCAATTTGCATTATCAATAAAAAACAGGGAAAGGGATGTTTTAAAAATAGGGAAAGGAATGTCTTCAATTTACATTATCAATTTGCATTTTTGTTGGTAGCCTTATGCTAAACTTGCTCTCATATTTGATATTTTTATTTTTTTTGTATTTGTAATTTTATTTTAAGAATGTATTTGATTGAATGGTGTATTTTCATATAAATTTTTTAATACTTAGCCATAATGATTTTCCATTACAGATTTAGTGTTTGAATTCTTTTATATATTTTTTTCTTAGATTACAGTTTTGTTTACACAATACATTTAAATTTTATAAATTATTTAATAAATTAAATATTAATATTAAATAGTAAATAGTAAATCATCATATTAGTATACATAACTTACCATCAACTTTTAAATGTATGTGACTCTCACTAATTATATTCATTATGTTCATTACTCTCATTTCTCATCGATAATCTCAAATGGATTAATATTTATTTATGACAACTCTTTGTATTTCTCAATGTTATCCAATAATAAATGGTGACATTTCACGCAATAATATATAAACTTAAACCAATTGAAAAAAATGAGAAAATCTCTATGCTCTCTTTTCTCGTCTCTTTTTATTTATTTAGTTTAACATTTATGTTTCTTGCTTGTTGTTATTGTACAACGTACTTTCTATTGTTGTGTTATTATTATTGATAATTTACTATGGTCTGTTGCTTTGTATACATTAACCTATCATGTTGTATTTTAATATCTTCATTGGAATATTGAATTTGTGATAGTTATTTTTACTTTATGCACTTTTAGTCAATTTTATAATTAAAAATATAATATTTTTACTAGGAAGATACATGTAATTTCTATCGAAACAATGATAAGTTTTACGATACAAAATTTATATGAAGTATCTTGGGATAAATGTACAACGCACGTTCCTAAATCTAGTATTATTATAAGTGAGAAGATTTTAAGTTTAAAGTTAGATTACGAAAATGACCTTCACCAATTTTTTAAATTAAAAAATCTTTTACTAATTTTTAAAATTAAATCAATAATGACAATAAACTAGACCAAATACATGATTAGATGTTACAACTTATCATTTTCCATTTCTTCATGAATTTAATTGTTAAAACTTTTTAGCTTCTACCATTAAACGCATTCATGCACAAACCTTTCATGTACTTAATTTCTCCCTTTATAAAGTGGATAATATTAATCCACCACACTTTGTTTTCATCATCTAATAGTTCTTCTGTAAGGAGTATTTTTTTATTGGTCACTATTTTTTCTTATTGATTTGTGTTTTCGTTCATTTTTTATTTTCATGGTTGTTGCAGAAACATATAATCTAATAGTTCTTGTAATATTTTTTTATTGGTCGCTATTTTTCTTATTGGTTTGTGTCCTTCATTCATTTTTTTATTTTTAATGATTGTTAGAGTATTTATATCCCAAGAAATTTCAGCCTTGGGGCTCAGTTCTAACCTTCCAAGTTGCTCATCATTCACCAAAAAAATTGTTGATATTTAAGTTCTATGCAAAAAGTAAACACTAAAAAAAAGTTTATTTTGTATGCACAAAAAGACTTATAGGAGTATGTCACAATGTCAAGCAATTTTATATTTTGGGTCTATATAAATTATAACAGTGGTCAAACGTGCAAAGCACGTTTCCAGAACTAGTATCCTGAATAGAACAAAGGTGAATATTATGTTAAATATTTTTATATAATAATGGTAATAAAACACTTGGATCTTCTTCAAAATTGGTAAATGTAATTATCCTAAAAGAAAAAAATTAAAAACTATTCCACCGTGAATGGTGATCACCAACCTTACGGGCAATATTATGGCATAATAAGTCTACAAATATACGTACCATTAATTTCAGAGACAGGAAAAAGCAGGTTAGCAAGAAGAGCCAAGAGTCCAACATACAGAGGCCGCCTCACTTGTATTGGTCCTGAGGCCGATTTGCCTACCATAACATGTGGCCTAAAGTTTTTTGTCATTATCTTTGCCCACGATGTTATGATTATTTGTTGCTAAAGATATTTAAGAGAGACAAATTATTGACACATGTGATTTAAAATAAAAAAAAATATTTGTGCGAGTATTAGCTATATCTCATTAAAAATAAAATAAGAAATTTGAAATGAATTATTAGTTCTACTATAAAAAAAATTATATCAATCCAACCACATATATGGAACGGGTACGGTAGAATCCAGTAGCTTAGACCCAAACTCTGTATGTATATTAAAAAAACAACTAAAAGTATACATATGAAAACTGTGAACCAGTTGCACAAATAGGTTCTGAGAAACAAGGTAACTCATAAATTGCGATTTTAGAAAAGGAGAAGGAAAATGAAGACTGAAAACTGAATCTCACACCTATAATCAAAGACTCAACGGTATTATATGCCTTGGTGGTAATTTACCTACTAAAGACAGTAGGTGGCATGCAACTGCTACTCATGAAAGGATGTAAGGTAACCCCGAGATTTCTCAATGAGTATTATCATCTTGCACCTTCCTGAAGTCATCAACCAACTAAAAGGAGGGGAATGGTTTTCCGACCTATAACAGAGTGCACGAAAATTGCAAAATTTCCAGATATATACACACCCAGAATACATAGCTGATCCAGGTTCATAATTATACAGCAAAGTTCTACAGTAATTTATCTCATTTGCTAACGAGTATCTGGCAGAATAGATACGTTATGTACATGTGCGGGAAGACTGAAAGATCATATTCCCAGAAGCAAGTAGAAGTGCCTTATGTACATGTTACCGAACAATATATAAAATCACCACTTGCTTAAAGGCTCTCAAATAGTTTGTTATCATCAGATCACACCTGAAGCAAGTGAAGAGTGGCTCAAACACTTCCCAGACGAATCAAATAGTACATGCTGCTTTCCATATATTAACACCTCTCATACACAGCACCATCATGTCTGCCCATCCCATTAAGATAGGAGATGTGTTACTCATTTAACCTGTACACTTTGTTCTAGTAGCCAGCCAAATCAGATCATTAGTTAGTTTCACCTTGAAAAATGACCTCCAATATTTCATCACAACCCTTTTAGACATAGAGGTAAAATTATGATATTAATCATACAGTGCATCTAGTAGAAATGTGAAAAGCCGAAGTGAGTTCCACAAGAAAAGGCCTCATAACCGTGAACGGCGGAAGATTTTGATGGCATTTAGAGGTGAATCCTTACGCACTGAGGAAAATGGTTGGCCTTTTAAGGAAGAAGTACACTTAACATCCCAACCTTCAACATTCTTAGGAACACAAGCATCAAAAAGGATTTGGCCAAGCACAGTGTGTGCACTTAAACTAGGCAGATTTTTCCTTTCTTCGGAGGAGGAGCCAGAATCACTAACATTATGACGGTCAGATGAGCTTGGCAAGAAAAAGTGATCCTTTGGTCCCCCTGCAACTCTTCTAAAACTTCCATTCGAGTCAGCTGCTGCATTTTGGAGGTCACAAATCATGTGAGATATTTCATCATGCATATCATCGAAGCCATTTCTCTCTCCTAGTTTCCTAATTCTGCTAGAGAAAACTGAAGTTGCCTGAGCAAGTAGTTGATCTATAGCAATGCTGTACTGGATGGGATCACTCTTGTACATGCCTGCAAGATTACGATAAATGTTTGACGCACACGCTCAAAAACATGGAACTCAGAGAAAACTGGAAGCAACAGTATATCCGCGGAGTAACCGGAGAAAACCAAAAGGGATGCAAGCGCTAAATACAGAACTGTGAAAACAGTGTGTCAAAAGAACAAAAATGCTGAAACGCCATAATGATATGACAAGAATGGAGTATAGCAAGAGACTAATGTACTATCAACTGACCTACGTGACAGGAACTCTTCCACATTATCATTTTGATATCTGCCCCCATGTCTTGCAAGCTGTGAGCAAATTTACATACAGATTGATATGGTGCAATATCATCATTTTCTGAGCACAAAATGAGAAAAGGGGCCCCAAAACTCTGCAAGGGAACAGGATAAATCAACTAGGAGGGATAACATATTAGGACTTCCAAAATGACTTCCAGCTAGTTGAAACTTACAACTGAGGAGTAAAGAGTTCGCCAATACTCAGAACGCTGGGATCCAAACCTAGTTATGAATAAGGCATCTAATCCAGAAGTAAAACCTTTCGCAACCATAGACAGTAGCTGTGTGGAGCCGGGGAACTTTAGAATTGTGGGAGGCACAGCAAATTGTGCTCCAAAGTCTGCAGTGAAATCAACAGGACAAGAATCATAAATTTGACCTGAGATGCAGTTAATGACCAATTGGCTGTCCTCCTGCAAAAGAGTGAAAGATTCAATAAATAGTTAATGCGATCAATAATTTATCACAGGGGAAAATATGGATTTCTGAATACATAGAAATATATGTATTCCAACCTCACAGCAGATTCAAAGAATTGCGTACCAGATTGACTTGAGCTTCAGATCTCCCTTTAACAATCTGCATCAACGGAAAGTATTAAACGCATTGCTCTCCAATAACCAAAGACCAAGGACTTTATCCTTAGGTCAACATGATTTGCTGGTCAAACCCACAAGACACCTCAACGAGGTAGCATAGGGGATGCAAACACACAAAAAGAAAGGATGCATTCAACCAGAAGTGAAACAGTGTACATCGAAAAGTCTTGTGAGTGATTGTCGAAGTCACTATACCTGAAAAAACTTATACATGCAGGCCTTAGAACCACCAGAAAGAGCTGCCACAACAACTGGACAAGGCCGACATCTTAGCTCCTAGATATTTAAAGATGAGAATGTTAGAACATGAAAATGGGAAATCTGGGCCAACAAATTACTGATCTACTGCATGTTATGACTATATCATCATAATCCCATCACGTTCATAAATTAGTTTCACAGATTCTGTCGCATACAGTCAACAAAACCCTATAGGAAAAAGTATACTAACATTAGCAAAAGCAAAGGTAAACAGCTGACCTCGACAAGCTCTCTCAGAAGAGAATATGCCAGTGATGTAGCCTTCTCAGTTATGTATCTGCATAGATTATTCACTGCTCAAACTTTTGAACTACCCACCAAAAAAAAAGGAACAAATAATATCCATCGGTGTACACTGTACACTGTTCATGATGCAACATTAAACAAGAAACAAAATCCAGATCATGATATATTTGCAATACAGGAAACCAGAATAGAAATCAATATATGATCAAAATCAGCTTGATACCAATGGCTATATAAGCATCAAGAACAGAGATGCATTACACTCAAATTCCCCCTTGTTGATCTTCAATTGTTAAAAATTTCCATCATAACCAAACACACAGTGCCTCTTACTTGAACGTTTAGATCATACTGCTGCCACATGAGAATCACTCACCATGCCCATCTCCTGACCCAAGGTTTCTCTATTGTCTCCTTCAATCACATAAAAGATAAAGATAATCCTTAGCCTAAACTGGCAATCCTGAAATCAATCTTCAGCAGTCAACACCAAGTGCATCTCAACTTTCGAAGTTCCAAACCAACAATAGTCTTGGCGGAAGTTAGAATGGCAAGACACAATATACTTGCTTCCTAAAGAACCACATATTTCATCTGAAGAAAGTTGCAAAAGATTAATCTGCTCATGTACATCATCGAACTCTCTATTTCCTATCCTCGAAAAGGTTTAATGTGATGCCACTAAACTTACCAACAACAGGAATTGCCTATGTCCATTAAAACTCCCAGCATGCTCCATTGCATAACCACAATTGTAAACTCAAATCTAAATTAAGCTACTTAATACTCTAAAGGGAAGACTACTAGTCAAATACAAAATGCGCCTAATGTTCCCTGTATCAGGAAGATAACTAATTTATGTGATGTGAACTCACTACACAATCAGATCTAAACACCTTACCACTGTATGAATACAGAATCAATTTTCAATTACTAAATATGAGCACTCAAACCAATTTAATTTAACACAATATATAACCACTAACACCAATTTCAATACTAAAATACGACAACTGAAGCATATAGTCCATACTGATAGGCTAGCATGCAGTTGTAGTCATTAGATATTCTCCTAATCTAGCTTTGAGGTTTACTTGCAAAAACACAAAACAAATGGAATGATAAAACCACAGATAGGTCAGAATTTGCACAATCACTCTCCTAATCCGAAAAAAAAGAGTTCAATTGAGCTTACAGGGTAGCGAAATCGGCAAGGCAGACAAGAGAGCTCCAACCAAGAGAAGCATAAAGATCAACATAGCTCTTCAATTCAGTTTCCTGAATTGAAACCCAAGCGAAGATTATCACAATTCCTTTGACCTTTTCATCGGAATTCCTCTCCCAGTAAAATCTTCCACCGTCAATTGACATGGCCGATAGAACATAAACTCCGATAACAAAATCAAGAGGAGGAAGGTGAATCGGAAAGTAGAGAGAGATGAAGGTAGAATGTGGGTGGTGTAGTTGGTGCAATATCGCACATGTGCCACCTCAGATTGTCAAGCACGCGTTTAGGATGATTATCCTCCGCCACTACTAGAAAAAGTCAATAACGCCGTCGTATTGGAATGTATCAAATGATGACGTGGAAACTATGCTAATCAATATATACTCGGATTTGGATATGATTCAGTATTATACTTACTTCCCTAAATGTGGCTGAAACAACGAAGGGTCAAAAGATAATCACTTTATTTAGTCTTATAATTACAATTAAGAAATTAAGAAATTAAGAAAAATACATAACAAGGTATCAAATCAAGCATATTCTTCTCTGTCTGAGAATAAGTTGCTATCAAATTAATGTTTATATTACTAATCCATGTTTATCTACAATATCCAATTTTTATATGTCAAACTCGTTCCTTTATAATTTTTTATTGGAGCCTTATGTCTTAATGTCCTACATCTTCCCCCTCCCCCCTTTTCATTATCCAGTATGATGGAAATGTGATATTTTTACTTTTATCTCTGTGTGTAAATTATATATTTTTACTTTATTTTTTTGTGTCAATAATAATTTATATGTGATATTATTTAATTAGAAATAAAATGTATAGGGAAAATGATTTACATATCGACAATGATAGATGAATTAACGTATCATATTTAAAGGTAATTGTTATAGTGTATGTTATTTGTAGCTAATATAATATTGAATGATATCGAGATACGTAGCTAAATTAACGATAGATTGGAGGTTTGAAGATATATCCTAGAGTTCAAATTGAGTAGTGTATTATAAGTACAAATTCTGCGAAATAACTCATATGGCAATATGGGAAGTGAAAATGAATACAAAAATCATCTATCTGAAGTTCCAAGTATGTTGAATTTTTAATCCAAGAAAATAGAAAGATTTATGATAATGTTACTCATCATATTTCAGTGGGGTTAATGAAATGGTGCCTCACATTGACTTTTTATGTAATAAAAATATGAGACCAAAACTTAAAAGTAAATTTTTATATATAAAGTTATTGTTAGGCTAATCATTTTGTATTAGATGTAGTTTTGATTGGTCAAACACTCGCAATCTAAAAGGATGTTGAGATAAATATGTGAGCATATTAGGAGAGATATGATTTAAAATGAATATTCAATACTAGGTGGAAGGCCTTCATGGTGGGGACAATTTGAGGAAAGCGAGCTAAAGTGATATGATATAAGTATGTCAATAGAAGAAGAACAGATATCCGGTGAGGTATAGTGGACATGAAAAAAGTAAAGATAGATTATAAAAGTATTGAAAAAAGGTGATTAGACAAGATATGATATACATACACTTACCGAGGACATGACCCTAAATAAGAGAATTATTGATGATTAAAGTAGAAGATTATTAATAGATAGTTGAACATTATTTCATTACTGTATGATTATTATTTCCCTCAAGCATCATATTTTCTTATCTATCTTTTACAAAATAAAAGTAAGATTGAAAATACACTTTTTATTAGACCTAACCTATGAGATACTTGTTATAATTACAATTTGTTAAACATTCTCTAAATAATTCAAAACTTTTTGACATGAAATTTCTATTATACAAAGTTTGGATTGGTATATATAAAAAAATAATAATGTTGAGGTGGAGATTATTATGGGATGGGGAGAGTGACAGATTATTGGACTAGAAAAAAAATGGAGCACCATTGCAGTGTGTTAGTCTATTTGTAGGGAGGAGTGTGGGCGCAGGGTTACTGGCACTAGCTTCAGCCGAAAAGCAAATAAAATGTTTACTGCTCACTCCACTAATATACATGGTCCCCAACCCCTATACTTTTGTCTGCTACCTCTCCATAAGCACTGAAATCCATTTTTATGATCATACTACTCAACTAAAGTGAGAAATTCGAAACTAAACTGTTTAACCAACCTTCTTATTATTTGATTGATCCAATATTATTATATTAACAACATTCCCTCTCTATTTTGAATGCATCAGATCCAAAGCACATGGAAGTCAGCTCACCCCCACTCCTCCACGGCACGTGCACACCTCCCCCTATACTAGTAATTCAAATTTGTGATAATGCTACCAAGTCTAATTACAAAATTAGATAATAGTTTCAAGAATATTGGTTCATGTATTTTGTTAAACAAGGTACACTTCACATGTGATTGGTGGATTTTTCTTGCTTGACACAAGGGTCCCATGAAAAGGTACATACATACATTTGCTTTCTGTACTTCTTCCCACATTTTTCTTCCTCTTTTTCCTTATATGGAGTCTCTTTTGAAAAAGAATAAAAAAACTTTATGCCAACAATCACACAGATCAGCAAGCCAAACAGTGTACCCAATTAGTTCTATAAACTAGCTTCCGCCTTTCTCTATTCTTGGAAAATTTTCTCTGTTTTGTTTTGTACCTTACAAGTTTTGATCTCCCAATAAAATGTTCTAACAGTTGACTATGTCCTTTTTAACTGTCTTTTCCAACTACTATATTTCTAGAGTAAAACAAAGCTAAATACTTGGAGATATTCAAGATTACAAGACAAAATATCTATGAAATTAACTAGATCCCCACTCCACCAACTAGCAAGTTTAGCAAACCAGACATATTCATATTTTTGTGGCCGGTGGGCAAATATCATTTACTTCTTTCCTTTAAAATAGTATGCCCATCTCTTCAGAAAAAAATAAATGACAAAAATCTTTAAATGGATCGATCCACTAAAGTCCAACCAATAGTCATATGCATGCCCACATTTCCATGAAAGACGCGCTCTTCCTTCTCCAACCAAAAAAAGTAAAAAAGACAATTCAATTCGCACTTCCAACAAGAGATAAAAAAAAGAAAAGCACAGGCATTCAACATTTACACAAATTTGTTATCCTTTCCCCTTAAAATAAAGCCAAAAATACGCCCAAATAAAACAAACAAAGTGGACAGACAACACAACAATGCTAATTTTTTTAGTTTGTATATTCAAATTGAAATTCCAGATCGGTCACCATCTTTTCCTGCCCAACACAGATAGATAATCACTGGCTCGCACAGTCAGTCTCAGTGTACTTCTTACCATCCAAAAACAGAACCAAACAGCACACATTTTTTAATGCAGATAGTTCCTATTCATGAGGAAGGTTGCAAAATTGCAGAAACAAGGTTCAGTTATAGATAGCACTACTAAAACCAACAAGGCTTCACATAAATAGCTTCTTTACACAAATATGGAAAGACGAATGGCTGTACACCGATAAAGCTAAACTAAGCTGAAACAGTAAATAGTAAATGCTGATCTAAAACTAGAAATGGAAAGAAATTGAAAAGGATCAGAGTATTGGATTCCGCCCCTTCAGCAATTGTACTCTCATCTCTATTTTTCTTCATTCATTTATTCTTCAAGGCTTCAAACTAACCCACTGGTAACGTCCCTCTAACGGAGCGTCCTTCACGATATCGTAATTGTACCTGCAAGCACCATTACAAGGAAATCATTACTAGCATATCCTTTTTTTGGGTCACACTAAAATGAGCCTGTGCAGTGTATACTTATCATGCGCACCCAAGCTTTTAGCACTTACTTTTCTGCGAATCTTTTTTGTTCGCGCTTTTCCGCTGCTGAAAAGAATTCTTCGATCTCCGCTTCTGGTGGAACCTTCGACGCAGACAGCTGTTTCCTGGGAGCACTGGCAGACGAAGATGATTTTTTGGTTGTCGTGGATGATGACTCCATATCTTCTGAGTCTCCGCAATGCTCACTAGGTGGATTCGGCTGATCAATTGGCTTGAAATTTTCACTGCTCCAATATGAAAATTGAGAAATCAACGATTAAAAAAAAATAGATAAACAGAAACGCTTTTCTCTACATCTAAACACACGTAAAAACAACAATTATATAGAAGATGAAATGAACTCAGAAAAATAATGGAGTTATGGTTTCCAGTTGGAGAATGAAGAGACACTCACAGCCAAAGAGCAATTTATCACTTCAAATTCTGAAAGAAGAAGAAACGTATAACAACGTAATGTTTACCTGAAACCGCCGTTAAAAGAAGCCGAATTGTCCGTTCCGAATTTCTCGGCCTGCCACAATTCAAATTTTAAAACCGAATATCTTTTGAATTTATTCAAGCAGTTATGGCATATAAGAAAACTATTATTTAAATAAACAATAAATTTGAAGTAAATGCATTCTCGCATTTAACCTCACCTTCAGATCTAACGATTTCAAAATACTCTTCATCATAACTTCACCAGACTCGTAACAACTCGAACACTGCGAATTCGTCGGAATATGAACAGACGTTACAGATGTAGCCGGCGAAGCTGAATTCTCAACGTCTGTAACAGAACCAAATTTTCTTCTCTTAGTTGAAGAGCTCATAGAACAATTACTCGTAACCTCCTCCTCCACATCATTATCTCTTATTCTCAAACCTCCATTTCCAAGCTCCGTCACCTTCATTCCACCATTGATTTTCTCGCATTTCTTAAGAAACTCTCCCATGGTAGCTTTCATGTATTTACATTACATTAGAATGAATAAATATGAGTATATAAAAAATATGAATTTACCTTGGAATGAAAAAGTAACAGTCTCTTTCCGTCTCTTTCAACTAGCAGTGACAGCTGAAATTAGTTAGAAAGCAGAGTAGGGGTAAATTAGGAAATTCAAAAGTAGATAGATTTAATCAACGGTGGAGATTAAATTAGGCGGTTACGGGAAGAGAAACATGTGGTCCTAGCTCCGTTAACGGTGACAGCAGAAGCACATGGCAATGCCGTTAAGAAGATCTGGCCGTTTCATATGAGAATGATTACCGAGAGATAGACGAATCAGGGATTGACACGTAAGGAAGCAAATTAACCGGGTGATGCCGGTTGTAGTAACCGGGAGTTAACCGAGTCGGGTTAGAAAATTGGTTACAATTAGGCAGAACCGAACCGTACAAATAAATTCATGCAAATTGTATCCAAAATGCCTTTCTGGTAAAAAGCAAACAGTGCTTTGTTCATCAACTCTATTTTTTTAGTTTTTAAAAGAAAAATTAGTTTTCTTTCTTTTCAACTTCTACTTGTTCTTTTTGAGTCTCAAAGTACTATTTCAAGTACTTAGTTATGTTTCATGGATTTTTTTCCCTTTTTTTTATCGTGATACGTTTAAAATTTGAAGAGTTAGACAGTTTATTTACAAGCATGAAATCTTTAATTATATATAAATAAAATATGAAAACTAAAAAAGTATTGTATGTCATAATAATTTACAATCCAAAAAGAATTATGTCAAAGCCAGACTTATCTAAATTTCAAAATTTAAAAGTTATCATATAAATAATGTAGAGAACATAAGATACTTATTACATTAGTCATTTAGACAATTTAGAAACTTATGTTCATTTATGACGTATTCAATATAATTATATAGTGAAATTTAATAAAGATAAAATATAAGAAGATTATAATATTAAAAATAATTATTGGAGGCTACAATTATATAATTATTTTATGTTTAGTTCTTGTTTGGTCCAAATAATAGAATACCATCACAATTTTCAAGAGGGAGAATTAATTTGGAAGTTGATGACACACAAAATTCAAACTCTCTAAAAGATGTGCTAAGTTCCAAAATTGTTCCTTCTGGAAATCTTGTGCTAATGTATAACAGAAGAAACTTCTAAATCATTTTTTTATTTAAAAAAATAAAATGGAGTTATATAAATGTCAATATTCATAGTCTAAGAATTAAATAAAAGAATACAAGTATTGTCGATAAATGACATTTTCTAATAATGGAATACTTTAGAATACTTTAATTTTGGAAATCTTCCTCCTATACCACTTCTTATTTTCTTATAATATATCCAACAAAAAAATTTAAAAAAGATATTAACATAAAGACAAAAAACAATTATCAGCTTTAAATACTGGAGAGTTGTTGGATGATTCATACATACTTGCAAGACTCCAATTTTTATTTTCATTTATTCAAGTTTTTGGGCCATCTTATGTTTTTTTTTTAAAAAGAGATTCTGACCGATTCCGCTTAAATAAAAGTAGCTCTTCTTTTTTACTCTTTTGAGTAAGCCTTATTAAATTTTCTTAACGTATGGGATACATAAATTTTTCTCTCATAATTGTGAAGTAATTTTGTTCATGTAAATTGGCACCATGTATTACCGTAGAAAATATTTTATTGTATCATATTGCAATGTTATATTAAATATAATATTGAGTTTGATTGTTACTTAAATTTACTAATTGTTAAATTCATCATTATGTAAAGACAAAAAAATCTCATTATTTAGTAATTGATTTAGTGCTGCATTATTACCTCATTTTTTTTCTTTGTTTATTACTTAATAATCCTATTCTATTTTTTAACTTATCATTTTCCTATAAAAATATTAGAGTATACGATATGATACAGATTTCTTAGCTCCTCCACGATCTTTCAATATATCGATAACAATGTATAAATAATTCAAATTAGACGAGAGGTAGAAATGTAATTTCAAAAAAACTCTTCACCGGATGTCATGGGAATTAGGCAAGTACGTAGGTACATTATAATAAGTTTGAATTTATAATATGGCAAATAGGTTAGGTTATTAGGTTTGTCAAAAAGTCTCCATCCATGCACGATTCATATATGTTATGGCACTAAATTAATTTTGGTATAGGACAATGTGTGTAAAATGGATAAATTAACTCTCCTTGTTGACTTACACTCCAAACTTATTTTTTTCAATTTTTAAATCTTCAATTACTTATAGTACTACGACATAACATAACAAAAACATAAAGAACCATAAGGAAGGACGTACGTTATTGAATGTTTAAATTTGAAGGTATCCAATCCGAGAAATTAAATAGGGAGAAATAAATAAAGAAAAATAGAAGTAAAAAGCACTTCTCACTACATTTTTTTTTGTATATATATAAAAGAATATCTAGTAGATATGTAACTCGAGTACTCAACAATAACAAGGGAATCTCACCGGTGTGGTCTGAGTACGTATCATGTATATAGATTTTACCACTATCACGTGGAGGTAGAAAGACTGTTTTCAAAAGACCTTCGGCTCAAATTAACTTAAGCAAATCAAGAAATTATTTCACATGTCCATTTTATAAAATAATTTTTATAATCGTGACTAAGATCAGCTTACACGCGTCCCATCAACATAGATATTTAGCTATCATATAAATTGGTAAATAAGTTAATTAAGAGTCTTTAACAGAAAGGGAAAAAGAGTGCCTAACAATCCTCATATAAGACAATTACTAAGTTATATAACTGTGTATCGAGTTAGTTATAGATAGATGCCTTAACGCAACATCAACGACCCATTTCAACCTTACACCTTTCCATTTATACTTTTTAAATAGTTAGTGTTGAGATCATGTAAATAAGTAGTGTAAATAAATTATTTAGTTGTTGTAGTTAGTTACAAAAGTTGGTTACAAAATCAGTTACAAGTTAGTTAGAGAAAAGAATCTTAGTTAGTTATTTTTCCAATCATCACTTTGTATATATATATCAACATATAGATTGAATGAATACATAATTTTTCATTCTCCCAAATACTCTCTAAAGCTTCTTCACTTGCATTAATGGAGATTCTCAACATTTTCAGTTTCAGAAGTTATGGCAGTTTTTGATGGGTCTAAATGAGTCTTATGCTCATGCTAAGAGTCAGGTGTTAATGCAGATTCCTACACCAAATGTTAATCAAGCTTATGCTATGATCATTAATGTAGAAAGTCAAAGAGTGAATGGTGCTAGTAGTAGTTCATTTTCTACAGAAACTTCTTCAGAAACTGCTCTTATGAGTAATAGAATGTCTGGTCATAGTAATGGATATCATAACAGTGGTGGTTCTAGCTCAGTTCTGCTTACTATCCTAGCAATGGTTCTAGTGGAAATACTGGTTATAAATCTAGAAACAATGGTGATGTACGACAAGGAGAAAGATCAAGTCTCTTTTGTGATTACTGTCATTACAGCGGACATACTAAAGATTCTTGTTACAAACTTCATGGCTATCCTAAGAAGAAAGGAGGTTCTTCTTCTCATGCTAATAGTGCTGCTGCTGGAGGATGTCAGTCTCCTGAAAATGGAGCCTGTGATAATTCCTCTGTAAATACTAATGCTAAGTCATTTGGTACCTCTCCTAACAATTTCTCAGTAGGTACACAAGGCATGTCACTTTTTACAAATGAACAATACAATCAGATTTTTAAAATGTTGAGCAAAGGAAAAGGCAAGGAAGTAGATTCCATGGCTAATGTTGCAACTGCAAGTTCCTCAGGTACTCTTACAGCTCTTATGTCTGATATGGTTCATACAAACTGGATTATAGATACAGGTGCTTCAAATCATATGGTTCACAGTCTGAATCTTATGAAACAATGTACAGATCTTGGAAGTAGAAATGATATGAAAGTAATTTTGCCTACTGGTGCTTAAGTGGCTATTAGTCATGTTGGAGATTCACTAATTCTTAAGGATAAATTAGTGAAGGATGTTCTCTATATACCAGATTTTCAGTATAATCTATTATCTGTCTCTCAACTAACTAAACAATTAAAGTGTGCAGTACTATTTTTCCCTGACTTCTGCGTCTTTCAGGATTTCTTCCGTGGGAGGGTCCTGGGGATTGGTAAGGAAGATCAAGGATTATATCTTCTCAATACAGACATACAACCAAGAACTCTGCAAGACAAGATTACTAGGAACTCATGTATCAGTTCTCCTATCAGTTTTACTTCTGTTTGTTCACTACATAGTCTTTGGCATAAGAGACTGGGGCATGCTCCTTTCACAGTTCTCAGTAGAATACAATGCTTACAAAATGTACCTATGAAAGATCGCAAATGTACTGTTTGTCCTATTGCAAAGCAAACAAGATTACCATTTCCTACTAGTGTGTCTCAATCCAATGCTTGTTTTGATATAGTGCATGCTGATGTATGGGGGCCCTATCGAGTTTCTAACTATGATGGAAAGAGATATTTTTTAACATTGGTAGATGATAAATCCAGATATACTTGGATTTTCTTAATGCACACTAAGTCTGATACTATTGTCTTGCTGAGAGATTTTATCTGTATGATCAAGACACAATTTGACACCACTGTCAAGTGTGTAAGATCAGATAATGGGACAGAATTTTTCAATTCCCAGGTAGATGCTTTGTTCAGAGAGCATGGGATTCTGCATCAAAGTTCATGCGTTCATTCTCCTCAACAGAATGGAGTAGTTGAGAGGAAACATAGATCCATTCTTGACATGGCTAGAGCCTTCAGATTTCAGGCATGTATTCCTATTAGATTCTGGGATATGTGTGTGTCTGCAGCAGTATACATTCTTAATAGGTTACCTACAAAATTACACAAAGCCAAATCTTCATATGAGATGTTATATGGTCAGGTTCCTTCTCTTGATCATGTGAGAGTTCTTGGTCTGAGTACGTATCATGTATATAAATTTTACTACTATCACATGGAGGTAGAAAGATTGTTTTCAAAAGACCTTCGGCTCAAATCAACTTAAGCAAATCAAAAAATTATTTCACATGTCCATTTTATAAAATAATTTTTATAATCGTGACTAAGATCAGCTTACACACGTCCCATCAACATAGATACTTAGCTATCATATAAATTGGTAAATAAGTTAATTAGGAATCTTTAACAGAAAGGGAAAAAGAGTGCCTAACAATCCTCATATAAGATAATATTACTAAGTTATATAACTGTGCATCGAGTTAGTTATAGATAGATGCCTTAACACAACATCAACGGCCCATTTCAAACACTTAAATCATGTTACTCGCTTCAAACACTTATATTAGTCTCTCGCACTCAAAATTTTCATCTTGTTGTTATCTTTAAACATTTTTTTGTTTGTTTATGCAAAGGAATTTGTAGTAGATTGGAAGGCACATAGGATTCCCCAATATTGATAAGTTAAGGGGTGTTTGTGGCACATATAAAAGGAGTTATGTGTAGAGAGACAAGGCCCCCTAAAAACAAGGGTAAATGTCTCTTTACATCTATTTTTTAACTAATTGTCTCCACATGCCATATGTGGAGGACCACCTCATCTTTTTACTACCCAAGAATGGATGTAACAATTCACAAATATTTTGCTATATACTAATATTGAGCTACAACATAACATGAAAATTTATGTGAAACAATGAGGAGTATTCCAAGCATATTTGAGTCGGCTATGTGAATTTATCATAAATTGACTAGTGTTTTACCTACTCTAACCTTCTTCCTTTATCAAATTAAACAACATGAGCCAAACTTTTAGAAGTTTTATTGCTGAAGGAATGTAAGGTACAAAGAAACTCTGAAAGCGTGACATATGCTAATACTCAGGGTTTCAAGAAGTTAGAAATAGTACAATTAAGCAAAGTTGAAGTAGAAATGCCTTGCAAGTATATTATTAGAGAACAACTATGGTTGGAAATTCTACGATCCTTAGGAGTCGTTTGATATGAGATATTAATTATTAGATATAATAATCAAGAAAAATAAAACGCAAGATTATATTATCCTGCATTTGGTTAGAGGTATTAGGCCGACCTGTAATAACTTATTCCAGGATAACGTAATTCCAACCAAACAACCATTGGATGTTTGCAATAGCAATTTCAACCGATTTTTGACTCGCCCATAATGATCGTCCTGAAATAACTTATCCCAAGATAACGTGTTTCCAACCAAACAACCACCGAGCATTAGCAATAGCAATTCCAATCGATTTTTGACTCGACCATAATAAACCCATATTAAACCTGTAAAAAGATGAAATGAGTTAAAAAAACCATTGGGGTCTATTAATATCCAGCTGAGCTAAACTGTACCACTTATAACACAGACCAAACAATGGCTTTAACAAAGTCACTGACATAGTTTCTTTCTAACTTATAAAGGTTAATTATACCATTGCAAAATAACAAGTATCTTGAGACTTTTTTCTTAAACTTAAAAGCAGATAAATTGATCTGTTAAAAAACTGTAATCTTGGAACTTCCCAGTAAAGTTTGGGTGGCTATTGGATTAATAAATATATTGGCACACTGATTTCTTTGCCTTATAAAGCTTCTGTAAAAGCTACTATGTTCTCAAGAAAAAAGAATTGGTATTCTTTCCTGATTCTCTAGTCTTTTTCTTCCCCTTCTTGGCTTCCTTTCGTTTAATACGGAATTGAGGATTCTAACAGCAAATAATGCATACAAGCATTTTCCGAGAAAGACTTGATCAGAATCAGAGTGCTTTCTTGACTTCCAAGAAGTTAGAACGCTCCTTGTTGGCTGCCTCAACATCATCTGGTGATGCTACAGCAACAACCACCCCTTTATCTTTAACTGCCTCCATGACGTCTCCAAATTTCCTGAAATCTTCCAGACTATTGACGGAAAAGAAGAATGATTAGTATAAGTATGGAAGAATGTGAAACTGCTATTGCACAACAGGTATATAATTGCAAATTTGATTACTATTTTCAACACGTTCTATATTGATCTTTCTTTGCATTCTATGCTGATCTAGACTAAGAGTTGTCTTGCATTGCTGATCTATGTTTTTGTATACTTCAATAATTTACAAGGTTAAATGATCTCATCATCCCTAACTTTAACATGGAACATTTTTGTCATAAAGGAACAGGGGCTTATCAAGTGAAAATGAAACAACATTACAGCATATCAAATTGGGGGTAAGTTTACTCAACAGCCAACAAATAGTAATATTATCAAATGGACCACGCTAGTTCATGATATAATAGATCATTTCAGCAGCTGAGCAGTGCTGCATAGAAAAGCACCAAACTATACATGTGTGATGTGTCATACCATATATGAAAACAAAATTCAGATGAATTTGGTTCTACTTTTACATCTAAAATAGAAAATGCATACATATCAGCCAGAGACACCAGTTACACACATGTCATACCATATCATGGAAACAAAATTGCACTTAAATTTAAAACTGTGTTATATCTAAAAAGAGAACTCATGCACATCAGCCAAGAGGAAAGAGGTGGCTATGGCATTTGCTGTTGCTAGAAAATCATGTACTTAATGTAACTTGCACTCATTACGTATTATAGATCAATATTTAAGCTAAATACAGAAAGGTTCAACACTTTTACCTTGTTGATAATATCTCCTCACGTCTCCTTTGTCTTTCTTCATCTGTTACTCCCAGTAAATATCGTAATAAACTGAGAGCATGAGTGAACATCATTAGATTCAATACAAACCAGAGGACATTATATCATGAGCAATGTCAAGAAAATTCTCAATTAGCACACAGACTATAAGGTCAAACTATTACTCTTTCCTCCAGAGATTATAGATTGACAAACAGTTGGACATTGGCATATTTAGATGAAAAAAGGATAAAGAAGAAATTACTAACTTGAAATCCAATCCTAAAAGTCAAAAGATTTAAATCAAGAAAATAAAGTAATAGTAAAGCAAAGTCATAGTAAAATACAACGATTTTTCTAAATTATATGTCAAATCCCTATAGAAAAGAAAAATTTATTATCCTCAAACTAAAGCCAACTACTCATCATTTTGGTAGTTCAGATTTTTTTTTTCCCTCCATATTAACAGTTCTATAGACCACAACAAATTAAAAACAGATCAAGCCTAACTAATCTGAAAAAACACAAAATATGCAGGCCTACAATAAGGACGTCGTGAAGAAAAAACGTTGACAAGATATTTTGTGTGTATTACCAAACAGAACACCTAACATTCACGGAATTAAAAGAACCCTTCCCAAAGCACTTCAACAGTACTAAGGTAAATACAGAATCAGGTTCAATATTGACAAAAACAAGAAAGAAATTTTAATTGAAATGATCTAGCCTAGCGAATTGATAATTAGAGAATGGAAGCATAGGAAGATGTCATTGCACTCGGAGAGTAATATGAGAGCACAGAATAGGACTGGTCATCCACTTACCTACTGTATCCTTTGGCGTCAGGCAACTGGTAAGAATCTACATCTCCAATAGTCCCAATAATTGCCTTTGTGAGTGCATCATTATCCAGTTCAAGTTCTTTAAGGAAATTACTGGTTCCGTCATACACATCAAGTGTCTTCAATAAATTTGGGTCTCGGTAGGATAAAAATGAGAATACCCCTGATGAGCCAAAATCTAAGATGTTAGCTAGAGAGACTTTGGACCTGGAAGTACATCTTCAGATAAGATGAACACAAAACTGTACCTGAATGGGAGTCAAAACTACAAAATCCTCCATAAGCTCCACCACTAACACGTACACGATCCCAGAGCCATGTATTACTTATATAATTAGAAATAACATAAGCACTGCCTTTAAGCTCATAACCAGCTTCATACAGATTAGCTGCTTTACCAACATAATTCACCTAGAAGAAGTATCCCCTCAAAATCATCAGCTAAATTTCTACAGTGAGATAGTGGTAAGGTCGAACAACAAATCTTTAGGAGACAGCTAACCTGAGTAGGAACAACAAAAGCTTCATTTGAGCGAGACAACTGTGCATTCCAAGCAGCTGTCTCCACTAGAGATGTGCTTGGAAGCAAATTAAGAAATTTGCTAATATGTTTCTCCGCGTTGTTGAGATTTTTCCCATCAGCTGTCAAATTTATCAGACACCCATTCTTGGAAAGTAAAGATTTTCGGATCTCCTCAAGGGATGATGATATTTGGGACCAATCCTTCTCAACTTGGTCTTCAAGAACCTTCAGAAATTCCAAGTAGCTGCGCGCACACACACAGAGAAAGAGGGGAACGGGTAAATTATGCTGTTCAAATATTTACATTCTCCTTTTTCTAAATCAGCCAAAGCTGGCCAATCAGGATCAATACGTAGGTACCCAGAGGGATAGGCCCATTGAAGATTGAAAATTTTGTCCAACAACCATCATTGGGACAAAGTCATTAAATATTAAAGGGACAAAGTCATCTAACCTAACACCACCCATTTGTTCAGATATCCACCCGGCAACGTTAAGCTTTGCACCCATCCTTGCAGCAGCAACGCTATGACCACTGCCTCTTAGACGATTCTAGAACCAAAAGTTCATGAGAGAAAAAGTTAGATTATAAACCATGCACATTCATTTACAATAGCTCTTACTGTTCCAAGACTGCATGTATGTATACCTCCATTCTCGATCTGCTTTGAGAAACGAACTGCTTGAAACGCTTTTGGTCATCAAGCTGGACATCTTGAAGAACGCGGTTGATCTACAAGAAACAAATTGACAAGATCTTATCAATAAGAAAATGGCTAGACAAATTACAAGCTTCATAGATATCTACTACCACCAAGTCAGAGCATCAGCTCATAGCGAGAAAACGGTTCATACTACCTTACATTCAGTATAGTTGGCATGATTGACAAGGTCCATTAGTAGACTTAGGACTAATTTCTACCAAACAAATCCATATACCAGATACTGTATGTCAAAGGAAATCGTATAACCATGTTCGATACTTTATAAATATGATTAAGAGGTCCAAATACAAGCAAGATTTACATGAAATCTCCATCCAGGTTGCAACTATGATTTTATGATATTGTCTTCCTTCCTATGCTGGTAGGAGAAATATGATGCTTCGCTCAAAATCAAGGTTTAAATCCAAGACTTGAAAGTAAGGAAAGTATGTCCTCTAGAGCTTCATATGGCCCTCATCTCCTCTTTAATTTATCCAAGGTAGAACTAATAAATTGAACCAATAGGAGACTCTAAATATATCAGAAAATGCAAAGGGATAATTAAGGTTATATCATGTTGGCAAGATGCATAATTCATTTAGCTTCCTTGAATTGAAGGAAACAAATTGAGGAATAGAGTCTGGAGTTCATCAAAAGCCAATAGTTCCACATAGCAATATGCTCGGCACAAGTTTATAATGACTCTAAATTTTTCAAAAAAGGCAAAGGGATAGGTAAGTTAATATCATGTTGGAGAAATGCATTAATAACTTGGCTACCTTGAAGGAAGGAAATAAATTAAGGAATAGAGTCTGGAGTTTGTCGAAGGCCAATAGTTCCATATAGCAACATGCTCGGCACAAGTTTATGGACAACACACACCATCACTTTACTAGCCAACTAAGCACTCTCAATCTAAAACTTACATTATACAGTCCTTAAACCACTAAATGAAAATCTACACAAACTGTACTCAGTCATACCCACTATATGTACATCTACACAAACCTGATCATTTTGAGGAAAGCCTACTTGTATGTCAAAAACAGTAAAACTTAACAAACACCTTTTCCTGTTAAATTTTAAGACAACTTTGACAGTTCATTGGCTCCAAATGTCATCACTACAAAGACCTTAAAACATAAAATTACCATCCCTATTCACATACAATTACATCACATCATGTTTGCTATAGAGTGGAAGATGACCATTTAAAGCTATAAATTACCAAAAAACTGATTTACCAAGTAAAATAAAT
Organism: Solanum chilense; assembly: GCA_032847665.1. Taxonomy (NCBI): domain Eukaryota; kingdom Viridiplantae; phylum Streptophyta; class Magnoliopsida; order Solanales; family Solanaceae; genus Solanum; species Solanum chilense. The sequence continues at coordinate 108,678,950 of CM064963.1, read as the reverse complement.
CTTCTGTACGTTGTGACATGGCTTTGCCTCGAACAATTATCTTGCTACATGGTTCCACCTTGCCATGCACGGATGAGGTGAAAGGATAGACTGATAGCCCTCCAGTTTTCCTTCCAATTAACTGGTTCAACTGCACAAAGTCTAAGTCCTTTGTGCCCATCTCCAGCAGAGACTGACTGTCAAGAAATTTTGCACATCAGAATCAAATAATCTTCGATTCATGAACTCACATCTCACTATCAAAAAGCTAGGAATGGTTTTACACAACCCCAAGGTTAAAAGATGCATTGGCCTACTAGGTCATCATAACCCTGCTCCTCCTCAAGTTGAGCTTCACTATCATCAGCTACAGCTAGTCCTTTCAATCGCACAATGTCAAAAATTTCTAAAGTTTAAAAAAGCTACCTGAACACACTTCTGAGAACCACAAAGCGTATTCTAGAGAGATATGAATATGATACAAAAGTTTCAAATAATGCAGGCAAGAAACTGGAGACCTCATGAACAAAAGGGATAGACAGAAGGATCGGAAAACCCACTACCGATCTACTGAACAAAGTCTCGAGAAGAGAGAAGGCAAACAAGACTTGGGTTTTATCAGAACAAGGACCACTATAATGCTTGAAGATAGCAATGGCTTCTGACAGAAACTTGATGCATCTCCCTTCAACTCAAGGACCAAAGAAGCCTATACAATATACAATCATCAAGTTCAAATAACATATCAAAAGAATACGAGACCGCAACTACTGATCCAGTGAGGGTCTTCACGAGTGTAACTTTTACTATGCCATACCTATAAATTCTAAGTTCATTTATTTCCACTGTTTGTTTCACCTCCCTATTAGAAAATCTCTTTATCCTTTCTTTTTAGAGAACAAGAGCCGTCACTGTAATAGAAATATTAATATCTAAGCAGTTCAGCGAAACATATTACCAGAAAAGTGGGACTAATGGTAGCAGCTCTTGCTTCAATGAGCTCAAGTTGAAGACAACTTCAGCATAAAGAACATCGTTTGTGAAGAGGTCGTGCTTCAAAACTTTTACCCCATTGATGTCTCCAATCTACATAAAAGGCCAAACAAGTTGCTCTAAAATGGAATCTAATTTAACCGAATTAAAGAAAAGAAAAGAACAGGGTAAGTTGTGATTACCTCAGTTGGAACTAGGACAGGTTCTCGAGGAATATCTTCAAGAGAGAGGCTGGGAACACTCTTTAGAGCTTCTGGTGGGTCAGGAGTTTCTTGCTTTAACCGTAGCTCATGTGTTGCTCGAGCCAGTTCAGCAAGATCCTCTTGGGTCATGCTTGCTTTAACTTTATCCAGTGTTTCCTTTTCTATTTGTTCTTCACGAGATGCCTTCTCTGGGTCAGGCTGAAGAAAAGAACACTCATATTTAACAGACACCAAAAAGCACATATCTTTTCAAAGAAACAAAATTAGAATTAACAATAATAACCTGCATCTCAACCGTTACACGGTGTGGATTCCTCAAGATGTATTGGTCCATTAAAGGAGCAAAAACAGCTTTGGAGCCTTCCTTAGCTATTCTGGCTTTCAGGGCCTCCAAAGGCTTCTGATACTTCAGTGGTTCAAATGGATCCATGTCATAAACCCATTTCCCCTAGAAGAAACATCAAAATGAAAAAAAAAAATCCATTACAAAAGAAGGGAAAAGAAAATGCAAGTGATGAGAATCAAGACAAATGATAGACTAATCAAAGTTCTATCGTACAATGGAGCGGAGCATCAATGCTAAACCACGTGGGAATGAGCCAGTGTTATTTTCTCTAAGAGAAAATTCAATTGTGTTCATTGATGCCTCCACGGCATCCGAATCAAAACCTTTCTCAGCTAAGCCTTGTAGGGTGCTCATGATCAATTCTTCAACCTTTTGAATGTTCTCTTCTGAGACACCCTTCAACCCAATGCTAAACTGAGGCTGAAGGAGCTCATCCTCAATCCCTCCACCAACAATAGCATCTCCTAAACCACTTTCTAGCAAGATCTTCCTCAAGGGAGAAGCTGGAGTTCCCAAAAGCAGATGATCCAGAAATCCTAGGGCAAGCTCAGTTTCCAAATCCAGTGGCTTGTCAGATAGCAGCCAATTAACGCACACCATGTGCTTCTTTTTCAGGTCCCCATCTTCCCCAACGGGATATTTTTCTACAATCCTGACCGGCTCCGAAAATAGTCTTTGTGGTTCAACTCTTGATTCGTGTGGAGCTGAACTAGCATCAAACATGTTCAAATACTCTGCACGTAATTACACACATTATTTGATAGGAACATGAGATGCACCAGTTTTCATGACAAGCTTCAGGGTTCTAATATAAACTGAAGTCATTACTTAGAACAAATACAGCTGGATACCATGTAGATATTTACAAATTTGTGTGCATATTTGCATGTTATACTTATTTATTTCTATTTCTATTTCCTGTTAATTTAACTTTTGAAGAACTCCCGGGATTTTTGACAGACAGTATATTGTTCAAAACCGACCGAGAACAAAGAACAAAAGTTGGATAAGTACATGAATATAAGCTCCAAAAAAAAGGTACATAGAGCAAACCTGTGACATAGCAATTATACTTTTTTTGCAAATTTCATGACTCAAATCAAAGGAAAACATGGAAACAATCCCTGACAACATAGGGGTCTGATGATAGGCATTACCAAAATAACATCTGGGGATAAAATAGAGGGAAAAAACCAAGGACACAGTTAACAATGGGGCACATAATAACTAAATAGAAGATTGGGAACATGCTTTTCATTACCTTGGAAGTCACAAATGCTTCTTCCAATGTGTCCTTGTTAATCTTGGTTGTACTAGAAATGACACACAAAATAAATAATGTAAAACATGTCATGTCCCCCAAATTTTTAAAATTTTGTGTAATGATGTCCATATGCTGTTGAGCTATGTGCAAAAAAAAAAATTAGAATAAAACAAGGCCTCTGATAGGTGTAGGTAAAACTTCTGAGATTGGAATGTCAACGATTTTGTAATATCCATGTGTCCTTTAACACATCTAAAAAGTACATGAGAGTAATGAATATCCGAGCCAAACCACTGTTCAACAAGGATTCCTAGTATAGGCAAACCACAACAATTAACACCGTTCATGTTCATTTGAAATTGTAAGAGGCAAACGAGTAAGTACCACTTAAGATCCGCAGACGTTCATTTGGGTCATCGTCTCCATAAAACCATATTCTTGCATTGCTAGGATGGTAAAATTTTCTGTGGAACTCCTGCAAAAATATAGAACAGAAAATACCAGTCACACTAAGAGGCTAAGGAATTAACTCTTAGTGGCAGACATACATGTTAGTTAATTAGTCAGGACTACTCTCCCTTTTGCCAGCATTACCAAGTAATAGGTGTAGCTTGAAATATTTTAAGAAATATTGATGCATCACTAACCTAAACAGTAGATATGCATAGTTTCAAATTGCAGTTGTCTCATTATGCATCTTCTTTTCTTTTTGATTCTTCAAAGCAACTATATATACGGCTCGGTTACAATACACGATATTTTTCCAATGTGTAACAACATCCAATTTAAGTACTTAACTCATCCAATAATTTAACTTAACATTTATACATGAACACCAAAAGATTCACCACAATAAATGATGAAAACTTGGTGAAAGTCACCATCAGAACCTTTTAGGAAAAACCTTGGTTGTCGAAATCTAATGGAAGGTTAATGTCTTAAAAATGATCAGAAGGAATGGGCACGAGTGAAGAGGTGAGATGCCATCAAATCAGCCACCAGAAAGAGAAAGAGAGGTAAGACTTTAGCCAAAAAGTAGCGTAAGACCGTTTAGTGATAGCTGAAGCTACTTAAATCTCTACAAAGATTGAAGAAATTCTAATACTATGTGTATGAGAGAAAAGAAGATTTTAATTGAATATAGAACATCTATGTATTGGTGGCCGAATATAATACATATAATATTGTCCATGCAGCACAATCTCCAACTTAAGAACTTAACTCTTCATATATTTATAACTTAACAATCTAACATTGAAACTTAACATTCTAGCAATCAACAAAACTTGCATCCATTTCAAGAAAAAAAAATAATCAACGTAACCTTTTAGACCAGGATTAAATTAAGACAATGGAATCACTACAATGGCCAAGGTTATTCTTCCTGATACCCAAGTACTGACATCTTACACCAAAAACCATGATTTCATATGTCCTTCTAGGTGCTATCAAAAGCAAAGTGTGGAAGCACCAACAGGTTAGCTAGTATTAGTCTGGCAATTGGCAAAAGTCGTGTTAGTGAAGGTGTACAAGAAGAAAACATACACACAACCACACACATAATGCTAGAACCAACTACAATAAAAAGTCAAAAACAGCATTGTTACCATTCTTAAAAAAAAATGTAATAAAAACAACCATATGGACAAAGAATCGACAAAGCTACTACTTGTGTAAAACATGTGAAGTAAAACCATGTTAAACTCAAAACCACTTTAATTTTTGTAACTTACAGAAACAAATAGTTTTAACCTCTATTCAAATGTAGTGGCTAGATTTCTTATAATAACTTTTAATATCTCTAGCATTTGTAGACACACACCAGTTCACCTTAATGCTTGTAGTGAAACGCTACCTTACTGGAGCAAAACATCCAGCTTTTTCTATGCCTTATATCAAGGTTTCTGCACGCCTTTACAAACTGTGATCCTTCTAAGAGCCTCGATAAATATTCGTGTGATATCTCGACCTTGTATGGCCCAAATCATGTTGCTAAGCACACTTCATTTGAGAAGCTTATGGTTTCTCACCTTGAAGATTAAAGCCCGCAGACCCTAGATTCTAATGTGTTCAAAACCCATGAAAACAATATGATAAAGAACAGCCATATCTGCACAACTTGATTATAGAATGATGACAATTCACAAGCCATTTGATTGTGCATGGAGCTTATACAAACTTCTACATAACTTGTAAGCAAGAGAGAATCATTGAACATCATAACTCTAGCTTCTAGCGTACTTCGGCAGCTACAATATGACAGTTAACCAGATAAGATATGATTTATCAGGCACCAAAAGGTAGCAGCTCAAGTTCTCTCTTCGCAGTTGAAAATGCAGGTACACTTACAAGTTATAAAACATCAATGGAGCAACTGTATACATGAAGCAAGTAATACAACCACAAACAACTCTGGCCCACAGTTTTCAATACATCCAAATTCAACAAAACACCCTCACAACAAGCATGACAAGAAACATTGGGAAATACTACGAAACGACAATGGGAGGAATTCAAGAATCGACATAATCATGTTATGAAGAAAGATTAACATTGTATGATTGTAATAACAAAATCGTGTGAGTGCTTTGAAGTTCTTTTTTACAAGTGATGTGAATATTTTGAAGTTCACAATCCTTGAAGAACAAGCAAAACTAATGGGAAAGAGACTACCAACCTTAAATTCCTCAAAAGAAAGGCTAGGAATTACTCGTGGGTCACCACCACTGTCAACACCATAGGTATTATCAGGAAAAAGTGCCTGTAGAAGACATAAGTCACTACTTAAGTAAACAATAGTTGGTAAAAATATAGCACCACTTCTATTTTAAGGAAGAAACACATGAATTGAGCTATTGAATAAAGAAATATCTGAAGTGTATTGGCAGCATCAAATTACAAATCCCTTAAATGAAGTATTAGCCATGCACACAGCTTTGTGATGTTCTCTTTGAATTGACACAAGACTTAGAACTCCATAACTTACTTTCCAAGCATTAAATTTACTTTAGTAAATATAATATTAAACAAAGTACTCACCTTGTAAAATGCACAAAATATTTCTTTTAACACATACAGTTATTCACTGTTCTTAAATGAGTCCACCTTATTTGTTGAGCTCATGCACTAAACTACTTTTTGGTCTTTAGGCAATAAACCTGGTTAGCATCTATACTGATTACAAGCTTGATATGTGATAAGATATTCACTAATCCCATGCGCACCTTTTAATCAGGATCCGGCAGGATTTTAAATTATTGAATGAGTTAAAAATTGGAGTCTATTAATTGATAGCATTTCTACAGCTAATTTCATTAATTATATCCGATCAATGAAAATTGTTATATCTAATAAAAACACTAAGCAATAACAATCAACCCACATACTCGCAAAGATATAAGAATACTTCAACAATTAATCAGCTTGTCAGCCCTTATACAAATGTTTGATGACTATCTTAAGTGTGGCATCCATACCTGCTGGGAAGTTCGTCCCAGTAGATTATCAGGCTGAGAATAAACTCCCTTCATCTCATTGAACACAACCCCTGAAGTTAAATAAAAACTTTTAGATGCAAAGACAAGCTGTGGATGCACCACTATCCATTGGGATTAAAGAAAAAGACAAAAAGAATTGTTGGAAGAAGCTGCTGCAGAATATCGATAAAAACACAAGAAAAAGAAGTTATCACAAGAAAGAAACAGAAAAAAAAAATGACTCAAGAGGCTTATGGGGGAACCTTTAAAAGTAATTTCATCTGAGGGGTCATTCAGTTCATAATGCCAACCCTCTTGTTGAAATGTTTGGAAATCCTCCACACATTTAGGGAAAAAGACAGCATCTAAGTACACATCAACCAGGTTGTAGAAATCCTGTTTAGAAGAGATAAATAAGAATGTATTAGATGGCAAACTTGTAGTTCCATAATAATATTCAACACGTGATGTTGTCATAACCTTTGTATTTGTGGACGCCACAGGATAACATGTCCTATCTGGATATGTGAAAGCATTCAGAAAAGTGTTCAAGCTTCCCTTCAACAGTTCAACAAATGGTTCTTTCAGGGGATACTTTCTTGAACCGCACAGTACACTATGTTCTAATATGTGAGGAATTCCAGTAGAATCTTTCCTGCATTAAAATTAAGTTTTCAGGCAAGGGCTGTTACTTGTTTTCCATAAAAGAAAAACAAAAGTAAGTAGTATTATCAAAATCTTGATTTCCATTGACAAGTAACTCCTTCTTTGTCTTTCTTGATTTCATTACTCAAACGAATAAAGAACTAATCAAGAAACAGATTGTTCGCGTAACAAAGCAAGAATTTATCAATAACTCAAATTTATCAAAATCTTGATTTCCATTGGCAAGTAGCTCTGTCTTTGTCTTTTTTATTTCATAACTCTTAACAAATCAAGAACTTACCAAGAAACAGATTAGATGTAACAAATCAAGAACACATCAGCCACATTGAAACTCTAACAAATCAAGAACTTATCAAGAACTCATTAGCCACATTAATAGATAAGTTGTCCTTATAAGCACACTATAATACGAGAAGAGAAACTTACGGAGGTGTCCGGAAGACAACACCAAAAACTTTATTCTCATCGTCATTGGACACTGACATTACTTCAGCGCCTGTTTTCTTGTGTTTATACAATACAGCTTTAGATTTACACTCGTCAATAAACTGCTCAGACACTTTCTCGAACCCAAATTTCTCCACAACTTCACCATCAGCACCAAGAAACTCTGAAAATTAAAACAATAAAGACTCAAAATTAGACAAGAAAGAGTCAAATTAGAAGATAGCAATGGTGTATTCATCACCTTGAGATGATTGAGGGGAAGAAGTAGCGATAGCTCGAACAGATAAAGGGTAAAACTGTCTTTTCAAATTGATTGAAGATGATATTCCGCGAACGTTACTCCGAACAAGTGAACGCCGGCGTTGAAGATTCTGGAGTAAACGGTGTCGTCTAGCTGAGTAAGAAGCGAATCCGTGTGAAGAGCGTGAGAAGATTCTAGAGAAAGCGAGAGTGGAAGTAGAAGATAGAGAGCGAAGAAGCACCGCTCTCTCCATTGATGGCTTGCGGAGAAAGATAAAAGAAAGGAAGTGTGTGAAGAAGAAGATGGGGTTTATGGTCAGAACGATACTATATAGAAATATCAAAGGGGGTTTTAGTAGTGAACGGTCTAAAATGAATTTTGGTTATTTCCAAATTTTCGTGTTTGCACAAAATTATTTTTGTGGAGAGTTATTAAGCCATTTTGCAAGCTTCTCTACCTCCCAAATTAGAGGAAAATAATTAAAAGAAGCATATGACAACATAAAATTTTATGGTTAATTTTATCCAATTTTCTAGTCAAAATTAAGGTACTTAGTTTTACATTGATTGATTAAAAAGAATTTGTAAAAAATGGATAGATAAACCCATTATACATCTAATTTTGAATAATATTTTTTAAAGAATTTATTATTACAAAAAAATAAAATTAATTTATATATCGAAATAATAAATATTTAAATATATTTATATAGTATAACATTCTAATAAGATGTTTCTTCCTCACTATACGTTGTTTTAAACTTATTTAGGTTATTTATGAACTCGAGGAATTTGTTATTCTCCTGCTTGAATATCACATTTCTCCCTTATTGATTGTGACCAAAAATTTTTTATAGATTATGCATGCTATTTTAGAATTATATAATAAGATATTTATATTTATTTTTTTAACGGAAAAGGCCTAAAATACCCTTGAAATATTGAAAATGGTACAAAATTACCCTCCATCTAACTATTGGTTCCAAAATATACTCCCCACCAATTTATTGGCTCCAAAATACCGTTGTCATCCACCTTTGGGTTCAAAATTGACCACTTATTTAACGGTTTTAAATTTAAACTATATAAATATTTTTTAAAATACGTTACGCTCAACTATTTGTTATAATTTAACTTATTAATATAATTTATAAATCAATCCACCACCACCCATTACTAATTAAATCCAAACTAAATAATAAATCCGTCACATTACTAATGCAACAACAAGAAAGTTACTTCCAATGAGAGTTTTTGAAAATTTGAGGCGAAAATATCTATAGAAGTAAATTATCATACATTCAAGTGTCTAAATAAAAACTAACGATAAACTTAAAAGTCTGACTATGTTCATCTTAATTATTCGTTCGTCTCAATTATGTGATGTTACTTCATAGATAATTTTTTTTAAAAAATAATGTATTAATATTTTAAAACAAACCATAAATATTTATAAAATTATATTTAACAAAGTGCATGAATTAATTCAGATGTACTACTTCTTTAACTTCAATCATAGATTTTGATTTCAAGCGTGAAATAGAATCCTATTGAAAGTGTCCTCCTAAATAAGGGGCTCAACCTAAATTTTTTTGGGCTTTGATTCAGAGTCGAATAATTTTGGATATCATTTTCAGGAATGTATAATTTCGTCGTGTTTTAGTAGTGTTTATGACAATTTTGATATTATAATTGGTTTATTAATTCGGTGAGGTTTAGTTAATAATGAGTCGGTAGTGGATTGGTTTATAAATTATATTAATAAATTAAATTATAACCAATAGTTGAGCGTCGAGTATTTTAAAAAATATTTAAATAGTTTAATTTTAAAATAGTCAAATAAGTGGTCAATTTTGAACCCAAATATGATGACAAGGGTATTTTGGAGAGCCAATAGGTATATGAGAAGGGCATTTTAGAGCCAATAGGTGGATGGAGGGTAATTTTGTATCATTTTCCAATACTTCAAAACTATTTTAAACCCTTTTCCGTTTTTTTAATACAAGCAAATGTAGCGAGTCAATATGATTTGATTTTTATTTTTGGAGTTTTGTGCTCTAGACTTCTCCTATCAATTCAAATAAGGTCATTCCTTTGGGCTTCTCCACCTCCCTTAGCTTCTTTTAAATTTATAGCATATTTGAATCACTAACATAACATATTCAGCTTAATATCTCTTTACCATAAATTTTCAATCTCTTTATTTTAAAAAATAGCAAAAAGACAAAAGACTATTTAATCCAATTGAATGAGTTATAAAAAGAATAGAATGTTATTTTCAATTGAAAAATACAATTATAATTGAAAAATAAATATACTAAGATTAAATCATAAATTTTTCACTTTTAATAAGAAAATTCAAGCCACTAAAATAAAATCTTGAGTAGTCCAACAATAGTCATGTTCACTTGGTTCTTTTGTAATACAACAACTCAATAGTATGACTCAAGTTATTGAATTTCAAAACTTCATTTCTCAATATTAACCTCACTTTTTCATTTGCTCTATCATATGTTTTACATCTAATTGAAAGATTGTAAAGTAATAAGTTATGAGTTTATAAATTATCAATTTTAAGGAATAGAAATAACAATAGAACGGAACAAGGTAGAATGGACAAAACTCATTAAATGAAATGATTTAATGGGGTAGGACAAATAATGGTGATAATTTTTCAAACATAAATATTAAAATAAAGTAGACAATATCTTTAAACACTATAAGCCAATTTGTTGCATCTTGTATGTATTTTAAAATGTTATCTTCTGCAAGAATATGGAGTACTACATAAAAGCATAGGCGTATTTAGAATTTTAAAAATAGTGAAACTTTTAAGATTATAGATATAAAATTAGAATGCTTAATTAATTAAAACGTCAAAAGTGCTAAGAATAACCATTTAGAGAGGTATTATTCAATTTTACAGAGAAAAATAATACAAAATAGTTATAAAATTCAAAAGTCTAATCTCTCATAGCGGTCCACTCAATCATCATCACATTATATGATACTTCAATTATGAATTCACATATTTATATTTAACAAAAGATTACTCTAAAAAAATATAATACTATTATATATGATTTCAGGAGAAAAACATGTGTTCATATGAACGAAATCATCTCGCTTAGGCCTCTATAATTAGAAGTGAGAATTAGAGGAGCTGTGAAAAAAGGCTTTTCCGAAATTTGCCATGGCTATTTTGTTGTATAGTTCCCAACTTGATTCGGTGTTAGACCAATTTGGTCTTTAGCTTAAACTTTTGCCCATACTTTATTTATTTAGTACTCCTTAGTGGTCTCATATAATTTGTTAAATACAGGTTCTTTAATATTCTTAAAAATATACTTAAATAAGCAACTAATATAAAGACGTCACATTTATTTTGTTTTATAGGTTATATCATTGAAAATTACAATAAAATTAACAATTTAAAATATTTATAAAACATATTAAAAAGTTGGGTTAGGGCAAATGTTTGAAAAAATACTAAACGAGGCAAAATATAGCTGGCTAAGATATTAATTGGCTTAGCGATCACAATAAACATAGTTTAATGCTTAGTTATTAGTATTGTGTAACTTAATAAATATGCACGTCCCTGTTAGTAATGAAGACTTCTTTCACAAGACTTTTAAGATATTTTATTAATCACTTTTAGGGGGTGTTTGGTAGGATGTATTAAAAAAAATAATCCAAGTATTAGATGTGGTATAATTTAATACCTTGTTTGGTAGGAATGTAAGCCTATGTATAACTAATCCATGGATTAGTTAATACATCCCACATGGTATTATGTGATGTATTGCTAATACCTTCCATTTGGAGGTATTAGCTCTAATACCATGGACTATTCTAGGTAAAGACAAAAATACCCCTCAAATCCTTTTAATATTTAATTTATTTTTTTGATTTTATATTTTATATTTATACTAATAAAGTTATTTAAATAAATTAGCTTACAACTTTTATTATTTAGATATAATTTTTGTTTCTAAAATATGAATTACTTAATCTATTTATTATTAATATAAAATATTATAATCCGACGAATATGTTAATGTTAATGTATGAATTTAAGAATAATTCATAAGTAAAATATTGTCTCTTAATGAAAATTCATTAAACATTACACAAGTAGTCTAAAACAAGATAGTGTGTGTATATATATATATATATACACACACATCTCGAGTATAAAAATAGTTTAATTTATTTTTCTATTTTTATTTGATATTTTTATTTTATTTTATGATAAAGAGTTTTTTAAAATTTATTGATACAAAATAAAGTTTATTAAATTTTCTCTATAATCATTATAGTTGTGTGACCTTTTGAGTTATTAACTCTAATTTATTAAGATGACAATTATTTACTCTCAAATAATTTAAGTGAGAAAATAGTGAACATGACAATAAAATTTTTATTCTCCTAACTAGTTAAAAATGTTATAAAATAATAATATTATCCGTTAATTATCTACTTTGACTCAATTACATGAAATACAAAATCTCATAACAACTCAAGGGTATAATTGGAATTTTTTTAAAAAAAAAAAATTTAAACCACACAAAATTAGTTAAGAAACAATGAACCAAACACTTGATAAAAATAATCTCTGCATTACTAATCCCTGCATTGCTAATCCCTGCATTACTAATCCCTGCATTATTCATTTTTGTACCAAACGACCCCTTAAGGTATTGAGCAACAAAAACACAATTACGTCTAATTCATTCACTCATAAAAATAGTACTTAAGGTATTGAGCAACAAAAACACAATTACGTCTAATTCATTCACTCATAAAAATAGTACTTAATTCATTTGCTTTGGCACATGCTGCCTTATTAGTTGAATTTCCATGACAAACAATATTTAAAATGACTGGTCCTATGAATGATTAAGGAAAGAGGCCAATTTTTTCAGCATGGCTATGGCTTCTTCAGCTTCAGGAACAAAAAGGTGAAACACATGTTCCTTGCCTTTAACTTCCACAACCTCCACCGTTCCCGGCCACCCACTCTTCTCCAACAACTCCTTGTAGTAAAATCCCCTGAATCTCAATGGATCTTTTCCGGCCACATACACAACTAATTTATCACACCCTAACCCAGACAGTTTCGGATCCTTTTCCGGGTTAATCAACGGATCATCTAATCCCGAGCTGGTGGGATTCGCAAACAACCATAGCTTCTCAAAGAGATCCTTGGAACCTAAGTCAATAGGATCCTTATCTAACCCCGTGCTATTGGGATTCCCAATCAACACAAGGTCCTCAAAGAAATCCTTGGCAAGCAAGTTTTCTTCCTCACCCTCAATAGGATCCTTTCCCCAGAAATATGGACACGCAAGGAAAATCCCATCAATTTTTAAACCCTCAAACTTTTCCAACCCTAACCGAATTCCTATATGGTGTGCGATGTTACCACCCGCGCTATCTCCGCCTAAAAAGACACGATTGAAATCGGCATAGTCTTTTAGCCATGGTTCACGACCATCACCATTGGCATGTGAAGTGACCCATTTGAGAGCTAGCCAGGAATCTTCATAAGCTATGGGTAAAGGGTACTCAGGGGCTAACCTGTAGTTAACAGAGACGATCGCGACTTTTGCTTCAGCTGCTACCAGGCTAAGATATTTGTGATAGGTAGGAGAAAAAGCAGATTCGATAACAAAGCCGCCGCCGTGAAAGTAGACGAAAAGGGGAATTTTCTGAACCGGGTCGACATTTTTGGGCAGGTAAAGTCTTGCTGATAGGTTAATTTGTGGATCAATTTGAACGTCTTTGATTTGTACTCCGGTTTCAGAATCAGATTCAGGTGGGACAAAACCTTCTCCGGCCAGCCTCTCGATTCGACCATCTTTGTAAACTCTCATCAATGGGAAAAAATCATGTACTATTTCCGCCATTGCTAAAAGGTAAGTTACAAGGAAGAGAATGGTTGGTATACTATATATAAACTAGTGCTGTGACACTCACTTATATAACCAAGAGTTCGCTTCGTTTTAAAATTTGCCTCTTTTAATTAATTATATGCATTTTATTACAAATTCATTGAACTAATTAAGGGCCCGTTTGGCCATAAATTTTTCAAATAATATTTGGGAAAAATTTGGCAAATAATGTTTGTTCATACAATTTGTCATTATTTGGCAAATATCCCAAATTTTCAAATACTAGTTTTTTCTAGTATTTGGGCCAAATCTCATTATTTGAGATATTTTAAAAATTAAAATTTTACCATAATCTTTTATCTTTTACAAAAACACCCTCTCTATTAGTTGCTTGCGTTGTATTACATAATTTTTACGTGAACACCAAAGTAATGATGAAATATTTAGTGAATATTAAATAATAATATGATTGTTGATGAAAATTATCAAATTGGCTCTAGGTAACAAAGTCATGTGTTTTGTCTACTTCACGATGTATGGAATAATTCTTGTTGCACTCACTCCAAATTATCACATTGTTTTCGTGTCATGGACACTATTTGTTATTGTTGTAACGAACGTCAATTGACTTGTAATACAAACTTTTAGTTAATTTTGATAGTTTTTAAAACTTGTGTGTATAAATCATATTTTTCTAAAAAGGTAAAATATATTTCCCAAATTTTATGGCCAAACACATGGTGAAATTTCACCCAAATTTTAACTCAAATAATATTTGCCAAGAATATTTGGAAATCTATGACCAAACGCTAGCTAAGTGGATTGTCCATTAGATATTCATGAATTACTTGTATTCATGTATGCATATTTTCTAGGTGATGTATTTATTAATTTGGTGATCTTTGGTAGTGATATCTCAACACTATAAATAGAGACATCACTCACCATTTGAAATACACACTTGAATAAGAAGAAAAATCTCCTTCTTATATCTACTTCTCTTGTCTTCTTCTCTTTATGATTATATTTTTATGAGCTTGATTTTATAACACGTTATAAGCACGAGTCTCTATCTAATTTAGAGTGAGTTCGTGTTTTTCTTTAGCTTATATTTTGGTTGATCTCGTTATGAATATCAAAGTAATATATGCATAAAATTAAGTATGTATTTTCTAAAATATTTTATGATTTAGAATGAAATAGTATCCAATCACTAACAATTATCAGGAACTGAAGACATATACTACTATTGGTTGAATATGACATGCTATACAAAACTTCTTAAATAGAAGAAGGTATAAAATTTTAATAGCATGGGTTTGAATATTATTTTGATTGTTTTGAAAGACTCAAAGAATAAATCATGTTGTACTTCGTTATTATACGGATTCAAGTTTCATTGCACCAAAAGGGTAAGACATCAGGTTAAAGTCCGGATGCACCATAATGAAAAATATTTGAGGATAAGACGATAGATTCAAGTTCTATCGCACCAAAAGGGTAAGACATCAATTAGAGTTTTGATGCACCGTGATTGGGTTCAAGTCCCATAGAATTATGGCGTAACACGCCTTATATGGGTAAGACATTGAGTTTGAGTCAATGCACCATAGCGATGATAAAATGATAACTAAGAAAAATAATATATTTTTGATGAAATGTCTTGAAATTCATCATATTAAATTTGCTCCATTCCTTGAAAAGAATGTGGTAGCAACATGTGATAACTCTGAAATCCGTCTGCTGACTTGCTCCATTCAATCATATGAATATGGTAGCAATGAATGATTAGTCTGAAAGATGACAAATAATTAATGATATGAATAAGGGCGTGGAGGGACAAAATTATAGTAGTTATCATTGTAGTAATGATAAAAGGAAGAACACTATGAGTTCTTCAAATAGTCCTTCAAAATGTGAAGGCAATTTTTATTATCAAAATGGTATGAAAGGTCATTAGACTTGTGAATGTTGTCAACCTAATAATTTGACAAGTTTATAAATCCTCTATCATGATACAAGAAGATAAAGTGATGGTACACTTGATCTTTCAAAGTGATGTTGAGGTATGTCATGGAAATATGATGAATTTTAAAGCCATGACAATGTGCTTATAATGCAAATTTTTGAAGCACATACAAATAATTAGTCCATTCCTTCAAGAGAATGTGACTTGTGATGAGTATCGTGAATGCTCGACCATTCTATAAGAGAATGGGTCCAGATGTGATAAAATCATTATAGGTTGGATATATGCCACAACTCACCTCTATGGAAGGTTTGAGAAAAAATGATATATGTCACTTCTCATCTCTACGGGAGATTTGAGAGGAAATAAATTTTATTTGGCAGAAATGACTAATTGTATTGTACGTTTTATACGTCACTATGGTATGTTTATTGTGAACTACCGAAAGGGCAAAAGAAAGAAATAGTTCTTGCCTATAAGGGTTGTGGTTTTTCTTTGAAAAAGAATATATCAACCACAATGTACGAAGACTGGATACATCATCACAAGAAATTAAGTGATGTTTTAATCAAGAGGAGTATAATACGCGTTGCACTCTTTTTTTCTTGACCGAGGTTTTTCCCCACTGGGTTTTCTGACAAAGTTTTTAATGAGGCAACAAATATTGCGTATCAAAAGATGTGTACTCTTTTTCCTTCACTAGAAATTTTTTTCCACAGGGTTTTTCCTAGTAAGTTTTTAACGAGGCTCATTATCTATGGACATCCAAGGGGGAGTGTTACAAATCCATTGAACTAATTAAGTGGATTGTCCATTGGATATTCATGATTTACTTGTATTCATGTATGTATATTTTCAAGGTGATATGATCCATTATGGATAAACATGTATCTATTAATTTGGTTACTCTTGGGAGTGATATCTCAACACTATAAATAGAGACATCACTCACCATTTGAAGTACACACTTGAATAAGAACACTTGAATAAGAAGAAAATTCTCCTTCTTCTATCTACTTCTATTGTCTTCTTCTCTTTATGATTATATTCTTATGAGCTTGATTTTATAACACATTTTGAATTGAATGTCCAAATCCTTTTTTTCCTAGTTTGGTGTCAACATCAACATGTTTACTTAAAGTAACTAATAATTTAATTTTGATAGTTTTTATGGCCATTTGCATTTATTTGTGTTATTACTTGTTCAAACAAAATTTGAACAAGTTATGGAGTCTCTCAACAAACTCCACAAGAACAAAAAACACATTTCAAAATAAATAAATTAAAAAGATCTCTTTTTTTCAACGGCCTAAAATATTTTTGAAGTATTAGAAATGGTACAAAATTATCTTCCATCCACTTATTGATTCCAAAATACCCTTCTCATCCACCTATTGACTCTAAAATACCCTTGTCATCCATCTTTGGGTTCAAAATTGACCACTTATTTAACGATTTTAAATTTAAACTATTTAAATATTTTTTAATATATGACTCTCAACTATTTGTTATAATTTAACTTATTAATATAATTTATAAATCAATCTAGTACCCACAATTACTAATTAAATCACACCCAATTAATAAACCCGACTCATTACTAATGCAACAACAGAAAAACTACAGCTAATACTAAAATTTTGAGGCGAAAATGTCTATAGAAGTAGATTATCATACATAGAAGTCCTCAATCAAAACATATTATAATTCAAGTGTCTAATTAAAAATTATCAATAAACTTAAAAGTCTGACTATGTTCATCTTAATTATTCACTCGTCTCAATTATGTGATGTTACTTAATAGATAACTTTTTAAAAAAGAATGTATTAAAGTTTTAATATTCAAAACAAATAATAAATATTTATTAAATTATATTAAGAAAATACATGAATTAATTCGGGATGTACTACTTCTTTACCTTTAATCATAAAATTCGAATTTAAGCTTGAAAGAGAATCATATTGAAAGTATTCTCCTAAATAAGTGGTTCAACCTAAATTTAATTGGACTTTCAATTCAGACTCGAATAATTTTGAATATCATTTTCAGGAATTAGTAATTTCGTCGTGCCTTTTAATAGTGTTTAGGGCGATTTTGATATTAGAGTTGATTTATTAATTGGGTGGGGTTTAATTAGTAATGGATGGGTAGATGTTGATTTATAAATGATATTAATAAATTAAATTATATCAAATTGTTGAGCGCTAAGTATTTTAAAAAATTATTCAAATGGTTTAAATTTGAATCCTTAAATAAGTGGTCAATTTTAAACCCAAAGGTGGATGACAAGGATATTTTGAAGTCAATACGTGGTGAAAAGGGCATTTTAAAATCAATAGATGGATGAAGGGTACTTTATAACATTTCCAATTGTTCGAACGTATTTTAGGCCCTTTCCATTTTTTCAATAATAATTCTACTTTTTCATATACTCTACAACATTTTCATATCCAATTAAAAGATAGTGAAGTAATAAGTTATAAGAATATAGATGATTTCAAGGAATAATAACCATTTTCTAATCATAAAAAAGTGGCTTCACATGAATTATGACCACTTTCTTCAATAAATAGCCATGATTAACATAATTTAATATTATTATTTCGTAATCCAATAATTATGTACGTCTCTCCTCTGTTATGAAGATTTTCATATGGGTTTTAGACCATGTTTTAAGATAACTTGTTCATCATTTTAAGATTTTGAATCAGATGCTTAAGTTCTTTCAAATATTAGAAAAGATTGTAATGGTTTCGCGTCAATTTTTGAAATAATTTCTAAAATGATTTAAATGATCATATGGTTATTCTATGTATTCTCTTTTTTCATGTGTTAGTTCATGTTTTTTGAGGATATTCCACTCAAACTTTAATGAAATTATGTGAGCAACAACTTTTCTCTTATACTTTAGGTATATATAATAAATTTATGGATAGCGTAGCCCAATATTATCATATTTATGTGCATTATTAACCACTCAAATCACAGAGCAAGTATCACTATTTCAAATGGGTGAAATATTTAAAGTAGCAAAGCCTTGATAAAGATAGCACTTGGGCCAAGTACTCCTCATATTAGTCAATCATTTTTTTTAAAGGCATATTAAGAAGAGAAGACTTTCGAAATAGCAAACATAATAGAAATAATTATTCTTTATAGCTATAGTTTTAATAATTGTGCTTCATAACTATAGTTTCAATTGCTATAAAAGTCGCAAAAGTATATTTTTATCATTTATATATTTCACTTGTCAAAATACAAACGAGGTACTTTATTATGATTTTTTCATAAATCATATACAAATAACTAAGGTAAGCATATTCAAAATTTTGAATTTATGCAATCAAAAACTAAATTATACAAATCATGTGAATTATACAAACCAGGCTTATAGCAAGATTGGGCAAACCTGTAGTTGCAAATTAGAATTTCCCTTAACATATAGCTATGACATAAATAAGAAAATAATTTAACTTATTCACCTCTTTAAAGAACATCTTCGAAATTTTACGAATAAGTATGAACACTTTCAAATAAAATATTTGATAGGGTGATATAGGAAAATTTTGATTAATGTTTTTTTTTTAATTTAGTAAGGTGATTAATTAATATGAGACAATATTTTTAGTAAGATAATCAACTAATTTGGACGGAAGGAGTATTATAATTTATACGAATAAGGGAGAAACTATGATATAAAATTAATTATTCAAGAGAAATATCTCAAAGAAATCGAACGAATAACTAATAATCTTGTTATACAAAAAATAACTATTATGTCTTATTTTTTTTCTATCGGTATTTAAGGATTGATCACAAGTTGAAATATGAATATTTAGACATGATCTTCTAATAAGCAATATGAAATCAAGTTGATCTAAAAGTTAGAATTTTATTTGAACTTGCGATTTCAATAAACAAAAATTAATAACAAAGTGTAATAAGCTACCACAAGATCTTTCTAAATGATCCGAACATTTATTCGATAAAAAGAAAATTTTTAACAATTACATCCAATTAATTCATAAAAATAGTACTCAATTCCATGATTAGAAGGCCTAAGACTGATTAAGGAAAGAGACCAATTTTTTCAACATGGCCATGGCATTTTCAGCTTCAGGAGCAAACAGATGAAAAACATGTTCCTCATCTTTAACTTCCACAACTTCCACCGTCCCCGGCCACCCACTCTTCTCCAACGCCTCCTTATAGTATAATCCCCTGAGTCTCAATGCATCTTTTCCGGCCACATACACAACTACTTTATCACACCCTAAGCTACACAATTTCGGATCCTTTTCCGGGTTAATCAATGGGTCATCTAATCCCGAGCCGTTGGGATTCGCAAACAGCCATAGCTTATCAATAAAATCCTTGACAAACAAGTTTTCTCCCTCACCGTCAATCAGATCCTTCCCCCAGAAATATGGACAGGCAAGGAAAATCCCATCAAGTTTCACACCCTCCAACTTTTCCAACCCGACCCGAATGGCCATATGGTGTGCGATGTTACCACCCGCACTATCTCCCCCAAAATAGACGCGATTGAAATTGGCATGGTCTTTTAGCCATGGTTCATAATCATCACCATTAGCATGTGAAGCGATCCATTTGAGAGCTATCCATGAATCTTCATATGCTATGGGTAACGGGTACTCAGGAGCTAACCTGTAGTTAACAGAGACAATGATGACTTTTGCTTCAGCTGCTACCATGCTTAGATGCTTGTGATAGGTAGGTGAAGAAGCAGATTCGATTACAAAAGCGCCGCCGTGAAAGTAGACGAAAAGGGGGATTTTCTGAACCGGGTCGACATTTTTGGGCAGGTAAAGTCTTGCTGATAGGTTAATTTGTGGATCAATTTCAATGTCTTTGATTTGTACTCCGGTTTCAGGATCCGATTCAGGTGGGACAAAACCTTCACCCATCATCCGCTCGATTCGACCATCTTTGTAAACTCTAATCAGTGGGGAAAGGTCATGTTCTATTTCCGCCATTACTGAAAGCTAAGTTACCAGAAAAGGTTGGTGTTACTATAAACAAGTGCTGTGAGATCTACTTCTAAAAACAAGAACTTTTAATTGTTATTTTTAAAAGTCAAACAGTTTTTTTAAAAATTAAATAATTCTATTGTCATTTTTAATACTCTATCATGTTGCTAATCTAGTAGTCTATATAAAAGTGAAGAATTGTCTATGAGCAAGTAAAATTTAATCCACACGTTGTTTTTTATTTAGAGTGTGCTTGGTACGAAAGGTAAATATTTTTTCAATTTTCTTATATTTGGTTGGGATAAAAGTTTTAAAAAATATTTTTCAAATCAACTAATTTTTTTCTCAAAATTAAGAAAAAATGACTTTGCTTAAAAAATTAAAGAAAACATTTTTCAAAACTCTCCTTCAATTTCAAATTATATTTTTCTTTTCGAAAAACATCAATTTAAAAAAATATTTTCAATTTTAAATTTTTATGTTTTCACCTGATCCTGACCCCTACCCACCCATCACCGACCAGCCCCCCAAACTCCACCTCCTCCCCCAAAAAATAATTTTGTTTTTTTAAAAATATTTTCAACTTCAAATTTATTTTTAAACTCTTACCCCTCCACCCGGTCAGCCCCCCTACCAGCCCCCCACCCACCCTCAACTCCGGAAAAAAATTAATTTCATTCATAAATCAAACACACGGAAAATATTTTCTACTCACCAATCAAACATGAGAAAATAAGGCTAAAATCTACTTGTTTTCCAGGAAAACATTTTCCTTCATACCAAACACACCCTTAATCTTGTGTTTTATTAAAAATTCCACAAAAAGTTTCTCTCCTATTATAACTTGAGTTATAACTTGAGTTATTGTGAGATTTTATATTTCATTTAATTTGTCAAGTTAAATAGTAAAATTTATTTTTAAAAAATACTTTAAACTTAACATAAATAATTCAAATTGAAAAATCAACCCAATATAACAAATCAAACATCGAGAAAAAAATATTAATTTGTGAAATCATCATATAAATGGAACGAATGTGGAGAATTTAAAAGAATATTTATAAATATTCTCATATAAATTAAAAAAGAGCATTAAATTACAAAATAAAAATTAGGAAAAAAGATTTGGAGATAGTTTAGTCATTTAGGGTCTTATCCAAGAATTGTTAAACCTTCGATTAGTTATTCATCTCTTTTCTAGGGATTAGATAAGACCTTGTACGAAGTATAGCTATTTCATGTATTAGATTAAATACAGTAGCCAAACAATGTTTTTGTTGAACTAAGTTTTAACCTATTGAACTAAATTTTAACCTATTAACTATTTTAAGTAATACCTCCTACGCAACAGATCCTAAGTGAATTGATCTTGTTAATTGTCATACTTGTCTTAAATGCTCAAAAATTTAAATTCAAAATATCAAAATGGATTAGTTTCAAATGAAACCTTAAAACTCCAATCAATTGCAAGCTTAAATTGAATTTGAGAAAACGGTAATTTCTTCCATATGAAAATCAAAAACTGAAATCAAGTTTTCATATCCAATTTGAACGGTGTAAATGCCCACATCTGATATTTTATCCCTCTAAGATCTGTTATTCATCACCATATATACAAACTATTCTAGTGAGCGTAGCCCACACATGACCAAGGCAAGGCCATTTATTTTATTTATGGCTTTTAGTTTTAAATAGAGAAGAACAAGAAAGATCGATAACATGTTGCAATTTAAAACTTCTAATTAAAATGTAGAAGATATATTTATCACTTCATAGAACATTTAGTCAGTCCTCTTAGTCAACATATTTCAACAAAAACAGTAGACTGCAGTCTCCGAAGATTGAGAAATATATCAAGAAAAAGATTTATCACGATAAAATCTCTAACAATTACATTCATTTTTTATTCATAAAAATAGTACGTGAGCTAAGCAATAGTGTTGTAAATTCGTCAGTCAGCTTTGTTTTAGACCGGTTCGTTTGATATATTTCAATAGTAAGTTTCCTTCTTTTTCAACACGTGCGTACCCAATTACCATGATTAGGCCTAGGACTGATTAAGGAAAGAGGCCAATTTTTTCATCATGGCCATCGCATTTTCAGTTTCTGTAGCTGACAGGTAAAACACATGTGCCTCATCCTTAACCTGCACAACCTCCACCGTTCCCAGCCACCCACTCTTCTCCAACACCTCCTTATAGTATAATCCCCTGAATCTCAACACATCTTTTCCGGCCACATACACAACTACTTTATCACATCCTAAGCTAGACAAATTCGGATCCTTTACCGGGTTAATTAACGGGTCATCTAATCCCGAGCTATTCGGATTCACGAACAACCATAGCTTCTCAATGACAACTAATTTTTCTCCCTCACCGTCAATTGGATCCTTCCCCCAGAAAAATGGACAGGCAAGGAAAATCCCATTAAGTTTCATACTATCCAACTTTTCCAACCCCACCCGAATGGCTATATGGTGTGCAATGTTACCACCCGCACTATCTCCCCCCAAAAAGAGGCGATTGAAATCGGCATGGTCTTTTAGCCATGGCTCATGACCATCATCACCATTGGCATGTGAAGCGACCCATTTGAGAGCTAGCCAGGAATCTTCATAAGCTATGGGTAAAAGGTACTCAGGAGCTAACCTGTAGTTAACAGAAACAATAACTACTTTTGCTTCAGCTGCTACCTTGCTTATATGCTTGTGATAGGAAGGTGAATAAGCAGATTCGATCACAAAACCACCGCCGTGAAAGTAGACAAAAAGAGGAATTTTCTCAACAGTGTCCACATTTTTGGGCAGGTAAAGTCTTGCTGATAGGTTAATTTGTGGATCAATTTGAACGTCTTTGATTTGTACTCCAGTTTCAGGATCAGATTCAGGTGGGACAAAAACTTCGCCCGCCAGCCTCTCTATTCGACCATCTTTGTAAACTCTCATCAATGGGAAAAAATCATGTTCTATTTCCGCCATTGCTAAAAGCTAAGTTTTAAAGAAGGTTGGTTTACTATTACACAGTGCTGTCACACTTACTTTTATAACCAAGAATTTGTTTTGTTTTAAAATGTGCCTAGTTAATTATATGCATTTCGAATTGAATGCCGAAATCCTTTTTTTTTTCCTAGTTTGGGGTCAAAATGTTTGCTCTATTTTAATTTTGATAGTTTTTATGGCCTGCATTTATTTGTGCAATAACTTGTTCAAACAAGTTATGGAGTTTCTTAACCAAAAAAAAAAAAATCATTTCAAAATAAATATATGTAAAGATCTCTTCTTTTTTTACTTATAATTTTTTCATTCACTCTACAACATTTTTCATATAGTGAAATAATAAGTTATGAGTATATATTTCATGGAATAATAACCATTTTCTAGATCATAAAAAAGTGGCTTAATATGAATTATGACCACTTACTCCGATAAGTAGCCATGATTGACATAATTTAATATTATTATTTTGTAATCTAATAACAATATCCGTGAAGATTTTCGTATGTGTTTTAGACCCTGTTTTAAGATATCTTATCCATTATTTTAAGATATTAAGTCAGATGTTTAAGTTCTTTTCAAATACTAGAGAAGATTGCAATTGCTTCACTTCAATTTTGAAATAATGTCTAAAAAGATTTAAATGATGATGACGACTTTTGCTCCAGCAGCTACCATGCTTAGATGCTTGTGATAAAGAAGCAGATTCGATTACAAAGGGGAATTTTCTGAACTGGGTCTATATATTTGGCAGGTAAAGTCTCGCTGATAGGTTAATTTGTGGATCAATTTCAATGTCTTTGATTTGTACTGCTGTTTCAGGATCCGATTCAGGTGCGATAAAACCTTCCCATCATCCTCTCGATTCGACCATCGTTGTAAACTCTAATCAGTGGGGAAAGGTCATGTGCTATTTCCGCCATTGGTAAAAGCTAAGTTACAAAATGAAGGGTTGATAGTCGATAAATGAACTCTCCTGCTTACCTAGACAAGCTTTCATGAGTAAAGAAGAAAAAAATACTAATAAACATTGTTGATAGTCGATAGAATCAGTAGACCGCATTATTGAAAGATTGAGAAATATATTAAGAAAAAGATTTACAGGGGAAAGTTTTTAACAATTATATCCATTTTATTCATAAAAATAGTACTCACTTCCATGACTACAAGGCCTAGGACTGATTAAGGAAAGAGACCAATTTTTTCATCATGCTCATGGCATTTTCAGTTTCTGTAGCAAACAGGTGAAATACATGCTCTTCATCTTTAACTTCCACAACCTCCACCGTCCCCGGCCAACCACTCTTCTCCAGCGCCTCCTTATAGTAAAATCCCCTGAATCTCAAAGGGTCTTTTCCGGCCACATATACAACTACTTTATCACATCCTAAGCTAGACAAATTCGGATCCTTTTCCGGGTTAATCAACGGGTCATCTAATCCCAAGCTATTCGGATTCGCAAACAACCATAGCTTCTCAACGAAATCCTTGGCACCCAAGTTTTCCCCCTCACCGTCAATCGGATCCTTTCCCCAGAAAAATGGACAGGCAAGGAAAATCCCTTCAAGTTTCACACCCTCCAACTTTTCTAGCCCGACCCGAATCGCTATATGGTGTGCGATGTTACCACCCGCGCTATCTCCCCCAAAATAAACCCGACTGAAATCAGCATGTTCTTTTAGCCATGGCTCATGGCCATCACCATTAGCATGTGAAGCGATCCATTTGAGAGCTAACCATGTATCTTCATAAGCTATGGGTAACGGGTACTCAGGAGCTAACCTGTAGTTAACAGAAACGACAACGACTTTTGCTTCAGCTGCTACTGTGCTTAGATGCTTGTGATAGGAAGGTGAAGAAGCAGATTCGATCACAAAGCCACCGCCATGAAAGTAGACGAAAAGGGGAATTTTCTGAACATTTTTGGGCAGGTAGAGTCTTGCTGATAGGTTAATTTGTGGATCAATTTCAATGTCTTTGATTTGTAGTCCAGTTTCAGGATCAGATTCAGGTGGGACAAAACCTTCGCCCGCCAGCCTTTCGATTCGACCGTCTTTGTAAACTCTCATCAATGGGAAAAAATCATGTACTATTTCCGCCATTGCTAAAAGGTAAGTTACAAGAGAAGGTTGGTGTTACTATACAAAAATTTTGTGATAGCTACTTTTAAAACCAATAATTTGTGTAAATTATTTGTTCTTTGCCTGAACAGTTGTCTCCACGGTAGTCATAGTTTGGGCCAACTAATTTCCCTTTTAAATATTTTGCTTTGGATTTTAATTATTATTTTTAATTGTATATTCGAAATTTTTATGTCTTATATACCGTCTTACTCATATTACATACTCCTATTACATATATTCAATGTTATAGATTAGTTTTCAAAGGTCCAATAGATTAGTACTTTAGGGTCCCAACAAGTATATCATATTTGCTATTGAGTAATTATATTATTTGATTGAGCAAATGATGAATGGTAGTAACACAGATAATCCCTCCTTTCGTTTTCACTCAACATGATTAGACCTTTTTATTAAAATAAAATACGATTTTTTTTTAAAAAGTATAATATTTTATAATATATAGGAGTTAAATATAAAGACGGCATTCTATTTTAATTCAACATCTGTATTTATGTTTCTAGAGGACAGAGACTTCTTTTGTCCTCATTGATATATAAAAATACAAACAATTTAAGTGAGCAGAGAATTTCTTTTGGAGGTATAGTGGAGTAGGAATTGAAGTTTTTTCAAGTTATTTGGTCCTAAACTAAATAAGTACTATTTTTTAAAAAGAAAAATACAAGATGTTCCATAAATGGAGAGTCCAGTGACTCCAGTTAATGACTGTGATAGTGAAATTGATATTTCCTGCCACAATTCTAAGTTCAAACGCAATTTCAAGTCCAAACGGTTACTTATTTGATCAATAAAAAGAAAAGAGAAACAACTGAAATTGTATAGAGCAAGAATTCAGCTCGACTGTTGAAAGAAATCAGCTAGCCATTTCATCAAGGCCTTAGCTCTCTCACAAGTTGGCTTAACCAAATGGAAAACATGTTCTTCCCCTTCTGTTTCCTTAAGTTGTACTTCACCTTTCCATCCACATTTCTTCAGGGACTCATAGTATGTCCACCCTCTGTCCCTTATAAAATCCGCTCCCCCTGTGCATATCAGAATCTTGGAACAAACTAGCTTCGATAGCAAACTTGGATGTGCTGCTGGATTGAATCTTGGGTCATCAGTGTTAGGATTTTCTGGGCAACAATAGGACCAAATTCTATCTGGCCCATTGTTCCCAAAATAGGGATGAACTAATGCCATTCCAACAAGTTTTAAGCCATCTCCAAGTTTATCTTCATCTACACTTGCTCGCATCATCATGTTGTGAGCAATATTGGCTCCTGCACTATCACCTGACGTGACAAAATCAAATACATTTTCAGTACTCACTCAATCTGCTCAAGTTTGAACCCGAAAATAAACTTCATAAATAATTGGATCTAAACAAGTCAATGAATCGATTGATCAAAATGCAACCAAACTACAAGCACATAGAATCAAATATGAAGATTTAAAATAATAATTACTACTAGTTTTCGTATTTTCTGTTACTATGAAGATTGGAACAATTTGGGTGGGGTGAGTTATGCTTTGTCATCTGTCCATCCTGATCCAATCCAGCAAAAATCTGTTTGGGTCGTGACTCGTTTATTGATCTAAAGATATTACATTTAATCCGAAAAACCAATTCAATTTAAGCCAACCCGCACATTTACCTGACAAGAAAACTCGGGAGAAGTCCGCATGATTTTTCAGCCATGGTTCAGTTCCCTGTTCGCTATTGGCCTGCTGAGAGACCCATTTCATGGCAGCCCAGGAATCATCATAACAAGCAGGGATTTTGTGTTCAGGGGCTAATCGGTACTCGACGGATACGATAACTACATTAGTTTCAGCAGCTAGAGAGTGGAGATAACTATGATAGTAAGTAGAAAACGCTGATTCAATCACAAACGCTCCCCCATGGAAATACACAAGGAGTGGAAATTTCTGATCATTATTTTGGGTGATTTTAGGAAGGTAAAGGCGTACCGTAACATTGTTCTCCGGTACGACAACTATATCTTTGGATCGAACACCGGTGATTGGATTATCGGAAGGAGGGGCATAATCATGTTTTCGATACTTTTCGATACTGCCATCTTTGTAGACCTTAAAAAACATTGGGACATGATATTCAATTTCCTTTGAATCCATTGTTTGCTTAACGTTTGCAGTAACGATGGAGATGGAATAATGCGATGTGATGTGGTGATTTTAAGGGGATAAAAAATGGAGGGGTCAGATTGATTATAATTAGGCGTTTTTGTCTTTATGCCTAATTTTTTAAACACTAGGTTTACTGCACATTGTAATCTCCGCAGTATCTTCCTCATTGGCTCAAACGCCATAAACCTTTTCTTTTTGTTCATTTTTTTTTTTTGACAATAGGGAAACCTTCTATCCTTTCAATGGTAACGGGTAAATCTTCTGCTTCTATGCAATAACTAGTAAATCATTTTTCCGAAATTATTTAGGAGAGAAATCATAAAATATCTCTAAACTCAATATAAATTATAAGTTTCATTCATTAGCTATTGTTAGAGAATGATAAATACAATACTCCTCCCTTTGATCTAGCTTTTGGGGTATGAGTTAAGTCTAAATTTAATTTAGCATGGTAATCTGAACAGGGTCCGTCTCACCCGATGTTGGGACCACAGAATCAAAATTGACCACGCACCAGATGCTAAGCACTGGGCGTGAGGTGGGTGTCAAAGAATTACAAAAGTCTCACATCGGTGATAATGAGATGAGTGGACTTCTTATAAAGTTTGAACAATCCTTCTCCCTTTGACCTAACTTTTGAGGTATGAGTTCAGTCTAATATCTAATTTAACAGTGTTTTCAATAATTCTTTCGGGTTTTTATAAAGAGTCTCATGCTCGTTTGAGACCACTTGATATAGTTTCAATATAGTAATTGAAAATTGAGGTTATGTTTGGAAATGAGTATAAATTGAAATTATTTTTGAATGATCCAAAGTAATTTGAAAAGAACAGTAAAATTTAAGCAAAGAGGATTGATTGAATATGAAATAATTGGTATGCACAGCGGAACGGGTAGAAATTATTACGCTTCATGATACACAAGTTCGGACAGGAGCTTGTGGATCGTTCGAAAGCGGAGCATTGTCTGCTGGACGGAGTCGATTGATGGTGCCATTTTTGTAGAGGACGAAAAAAGGGGTCATATCAACTGCTACTTCGTTAGCGTAGGAAGCCATGGAAATTGATTAATTCTCACCAAAATTGTGAAGTGAGATAGAAAATTATTTGGAAAAATAACATAAATCAATACATTTAAAAAAATAATTATTGATTTTAGTGATAATTTTTATTTATTATCATTTACAGCAATGCTTTGTTAAATCTGTAATATGTATTAAAAAATAAATTATATATGTAATATATATGAATTATAATTGTTTTTTGAAATATATCATGTTTGTTTGGTAAAAAATTATCACATTGTATTATAAGTGTATTAAGATCTTGACTTTCATGCAAATAGCTAGCAAAACATCTTTTCATAATTATTTTAGGAGAGAAATTATAAAATATCTTTAAACTCAATACAAATTATTAGTTTTATTGCTTAACTATTGATAGCCTAATAATACCATTTCACTTGACTAAATAAACTTTCTTACTATATGAATGAAATACACCTTAAATTCTTGTCAAGCTTTTAAGTGTTTTCAATTGTTCTTTCAGCTTTTTAGGAAGAGTTTCATGTTCCTACAAGAGTTTGAGGTCACTTGGTATGTCAAGTTATATGTGGGGGTGTAATTAACTTTAGTTAATCAAGTAAAAGAATATTTTAAAGATCATCAATAATTTATGAACGAAACTAACAGTTTTCTACAAGTTCAAAGATGAATTGAAGTTATGTTCTGTTTGGAAATGAATAAAAACTGAAATTATTTTTGAATTATCCAAAGTAATTTGAAAAGAACTGCAAAATTTAAACAAAGCGAATTGGTTGAATATGAAATAATAGGTATGCAAGGTGGAACGGATTGAAATTTTAGCGGGTTAAGATGAATCATCACAACCACACCTTTGGTATCCCAACATATGACAATACATTGCATTATATTATATTACGTTTCATGATACACAAACAAAGGTAAATTTATTCTCATTTTGAACTTACTAACTCTAAATTCTGAATTTACGCACTAGGCTAAGAAGTGGACTATGGATTTCATCAAGACCTTAGCTTTCTCAGAAGTTTGATTAAATAAATGGAAGACATGTCCCTCCCCTTCTATCTCCTTCATCCTCAATTCACCTTTCCACCCACTATTCTTCAAAGTCTCATAATAAGTCCAAGCCCTGTCTCTCAAAAAATCTTTGCCAGCAGTACAAACTAAAATCTTCGAGCATTTCAACTCCGACAGCACACTCATATGAGCTGCCGGATTGAATCTCCGATCATTAATCCCATCACTTTTCGGACATAAATACGTCAATAGTGAATCAGGCTTACCATTACCGAAATAAGGATCAATCAGTGCCATTCCTACTAATGACGCGACAAAATGGTTTTCCTCACTTGCCCGAACCATTAAGTTGTGTGCAATATTAGCACCAGCACTATCGCCAGCTAAGAAAACACGCGAAAAATTGGCGTGTATTTTAAGCCAGGGCTCTGTTCCTTGTGCAGCCCAATTCAAGACAGCCCATGAATCATCATAACAAGCGGGCATTAGATGCTCTGGGGCTAATCTGTAATCGATTGATACGATGATTACATTAGCCTCAGAAGTTAGCTTGTGGAGGTAACTATCGTATATGGAAGAAAATGCTGATTGAGTACAGAAACCGCCTCCATGGATGTAAAAAAGCAGAGGAAATTTTTGGTTTTTTCTACTGATTTTAGGAAGGTATAGTCGTGCTGATACGTTTTTTTGGGGCAAAATTGTAACGTCTTTGGATTGAACCCCGGTTTTGGGATTGTTTGATGGAGGGACTAACTTGATGTGTTGATACCTGTGAATAATTCCATCAGCATCAACTTTGAAAAATGGATAAAAATTCTTGGGTTTTGCAGCAAAGGTTGAAGATATACATAGAAAGATAGTAGTAATTATTAGAAATAATAAAGGAAAATGAAGATGAGTGAAATTTAGTGCCATTTGAGTTATAGAAGTTGGTGAATTGATGAATAGATTTTATAGAACTTGTTTGTGACCTAAAATTAGAGAACCAACATTTTATGTCTGTGTGTGTGGTAGGTGATTAAATTGTGGCAGATTGCAAGGTAAATTGAATTTGCTCGTGTGACATTCTATACTATCCGAAATAATCTTTCTACGAAATTATATTGAGTTTGATAAATTAAATTTATGTATATAGTATTCTTTTCAGAATCACTTACGAAATTACATTGAATATATTGAATATGTTAATGGATGTAGAAGGTTGTTGTTGGATATTTCCTACTCTCTTGTCACCATTAATGTTACACCAAAGTTCCAACTACTTGACCTATTTCTTACAGCAAATCAAAGATATAGAGTGAAAATAATTAAATCTAAATCACAAAGTGGTCGTCACGGAAGAAATTATTTCTATATAGTTTTTGTCTTACATAAGTGTTTTTTTTTTCTTCTTCTCTGTTAGACTATTCTATCTTACACATCATATAATAATGTCTAGTTTTGTTTGTTTCTTTTAAATTTCTATCTTTGACCATTCTTTCTAACTGATACATCATATAGTGTCTTTCTTCTCTTAAACGATATACTATTTTTTCTATCTAATAATACATCACATAGACATATAGTATATTGATTTAATTTGTTTCTTCTTCTTTTTTTCCTCTCTTAGACTATTCTTTCAATCTGACTCATCACTCATGCTTATGGGCTTGCAAATATGGAGAGTTCTCTCCAAATACTAATAAATCAAAGAGTTTACTTTATATAACTTAAACTCAATTAACCCGCAAAGAGTTGATTTCCTACGTGGAGATCTCCAGTTCAAAATTCTTTTTGTTAACTGATTTTTTTTCCTTACAAAACAAAGTTGAGTAATTGTATAAGAAATTAATTCAAAGTTTGGTAAAGAAATTACCTAACTTGGTAAATTTAAATTCAGGATCTCAATTTTCAAGCTTATGACTTGGGAGTACAAAGTTTGGTAAAGAAATTACCTAACTTGCTGGGTCACAATTTGACCATCTAGACTTAGAACAACAATTCCACCAATGTATTAAATAAAAAGAAAGGCCAGCGTGACCAGAAATTAAATTTATGTGACTATAATTTGGTGACATTTAATCCCTTAACTGATTTTTTCTTGTATGGTCCTGCCTCATTGGTCCACCTTACGGTACTATTTAAGATAGAGTCCTGATTTTTATTAAAATACTCTGAATAATATACCAAAAGGATAAGAAAATTCAACAAATATCAATTTTGTTTTACACCCATTTAAAATCTATACATAGATATTTTTTTAATAAAGGGATGTTATATATTTTTTAATAAAGGGATGTTATATACTGTATTTTATCATTCTCAAAAACAGGAAGAAGCAACAGTTGAATAAATATTTACCATACGTACATAGCTGATTCTGGGTTTTAGATATTTTGCTTATAGCTCAATTTGGAACCACAAGAAACAAGGGAAATGTGTGTTGTTACATTAACCAAAGGAAATTGCGCTTTGAGAAGAAAGTATATCGAATATTCAAGTGTTCAATCAAAAACGAAATTCTACTCCTCACAGTCACATAGATATATAAATATTTTTTATAACGATAACATCTGATCTAGCTCTCGCTATTCCACAAGAAAACTTACTTATAGGATTATTGGTCTTAAATCTATTGCTAGAACTCAAAATCAACATGTTACATTATTTAAATATATGTAAAAAGAAAGTACTAGAATTCAGGTAAAATAACCTTACTAATGTTGCTTCAAGAAATCAACTAGTTTGTTCATAAGTTCAGCAGCTTTTTCCGATTTAGGATTAAAGAAATGAAAACAATGGCCTTCTCCTTTCGTCTCCATTACCTCAATTTCTCCATTCCACTCACTCTTCTTCAACCCCTCATAATAATTCATTGCCCCTTCTTTCAGAGCATCTTTCTCCGCCACGAAAAACAGATTCTTCTTACACGCCATTGATTTCAACCTTGGATCTATCAATGGATTTACCCTCGGATCTTCGAAGCATCCACCATTTCTTGTCGGATTCAAAGCCTTGTACAGTTTATCGTTTTCGATTCCGAAATACGGATGAACCAAATAAAGCCCCAAAATTTTGATATCCGAATCGAGATTAGTTACCCCTGCTCTAACAACAACGTCGTTAGCAATATTTGCTCCGGCACTTTCTCCACCAACAAACAGTTTAGCAAAATCAGCGTGATCATTTAGCCATGAATCTGGACCTTTTCCATTAGCATGTGAAATTACCCATTGAAATGCTGCCCACGAATCATCGTAGGTAGTATCAAAAGGGTTTTCCGGGGCAAGTCTATATTCGACTGAAACAGCGATGAAATTGGCCTTTTCGACTACAGAGCTGATGAAATTATGGAATGTGGAGGAACGAGCTGATCCCATACAGAAAGCCCCACCGTGAATGTAAATTACGACGGGGATTTTCTGTTTGGGGTCGGTAATTTTGGGAAGAAACATACGTACGGAAACCCCTGTTTCCGGGTGAACTACGACATCTTTGGATCGGACAGGAGCTTGTGGATCGTTCGAAAGCGGAGCATTGTCTGCTGGACGGAGTCGATTGATGGTGCCATTTTTGTAGAGGACGAAAAAAGGGGTCATATCAACTGCTACTTCGTTAGCGTTGGAAGCCATGGAAATTGAGTAATTCACCAAAATTGTGAAGTGAGTTAGAAAATTATCAATGGTGTGAAGTAGCTATAAATAGCTGTGAATGCCGTGGCATCAGTTCGGACGGTGTGGGTGTGGGGGGCGGGGAAAACGGAAAATTTCTACGGTGGGTGAACCGTCAACTGTTTCTTTCTACCTAAGAACGCTTTAACGTATACTACTGTTTCTCCTTTTATGTATTGCCGATTTCATTTTCCGATGTAAAACTTATCTCATATTAAATTTTGATTAATTTGAATTTGATATATTTTTTATTATTTGATATCAAGGTTCAAATATGGAGTATTTTCTTTTTGCTATAAAATTGAATCAACTAGAGTGAATTAATGTTCTTTTATAGAAATATCAAATAAGCTGACATTTAAAGAATTAGAAAAATATTATTAACAAGTTAAATATTTTGATATGACGCCTTAGTAAGAGAGGTATAATGATTTTTTTTGATGTGTCAAGTATCTTTTAAGAAAAATAGACAAAATTGAATAGTATTATAGTTTTAAATTTAAACAAACATAAATGATATTTTTAGATAATTTTTCAAACATGAATGACTATCTAATAAAATTACTCCTCAAATATTTAATAGTTTAATTATGAAAGTAATAATAAAAAAATATTTATTATTTTACTCCTAAAATTCAAGTAAAAGAAAATATAATAACTGCATTAGATTAAAATAAAAGAAATTATGAGTTAAAATAGCAAAACAAGAAACTAGATTTGACTCCCCTAATTCAGTGACTAAAAAAATGCAAACAATTTTGGGTTCAAAATGAACTCCCTTAATTTACTGGCTATAAATTGCAAAGAATAGCATTGAATAATCTTTCTGTTTTTACTGTCAATTTAGTCTATTTGAGCATAGTAAATTTTCATTCAAATCAGTATTAAATCTTCTAGATGTTTAGTCAAAAAAGAAAAAGAGAGGAAAGAAATGGTAACAGCTAAAATTATATAATGGATGCTTTTTATGACATACTATCAAATCATATATCTAATTCAATATTAAAAAATAATCTAACAGTGAGAATTATTTAAATTCATATAAGGAAATCAGTTGTCCCTTTTTTTTTAATAGACATATATCAAGTTAAAATATAATAAATATAAGTCTGAAAAAATAATTAAACAGCTGACAAACTTGCCACCTAATTAAAGTTCTAAACCTAAATTAATTTAAGCAGAAACAGCAAGGCTATTGAATTTGTATTAGATTAATCTTTCACTATACCTTCAATTAGCGGCACAAAACTTTGATGATGTGCGGAGGCATAAAATAATGAGTTTGGCAACCAAACAGAGGTGAATTAACACAGACTTAGCTAACTCTTTCTCCGTTTTATTAATTTATATTAATTTATATGATATTTTTAGAATTTCGAAAATTAAATAAATTTATTTTTTATTGTACTTTTTTCATATATTTTTAAATGTTTTTGATTTATTATATTTCTTAAGTAATTTAAAAATATATTACATTTTTAAACTTCTTTTGAATATTTCATGCTCAAATTCATCATCAAACTTACAATGTTTTACTTTTTGGAATTTTCAAATTATACCATATGAATTGGGATAAATGAGAATATTTTTTATCTATATTTTATTTTTCATGTGTGCAGTAGAAATAGAAGATTCATTATTTATTTGTAATTATTTTGAATTGATTTCAATTGAAAAAACTTGAATAACATCATTGTTGAATTTTAATTGGATTTTTTGTTAAACGACAAAAAAGTGTAATGACTTTTAAAAATTGAGTTGAATTTAATACTTAAAAATATCAAAACAGACAATAAAAGATTAAATATCAAAATTAAAATTGTTTTTAAGTAATTTATTATCAAATTATAGCAAGAACAAATCGTCAAAATTACGTATAAATTATGGTGGATTGCCATAATATTTATTACTACTATACTTTTCCAACCATATCTTAAAATTTAATAATCAACCAATGCATATGAATAAAAAAGAACTCAAAGACACAGTAGCCAGCATTGAAGGCTGAAGCATGGGTCTACTAGCACTGAACCAAAGGGCCACAACATTAGCGGAGCACAACTTCCTATACTTTTAAAAATTCGAATGTGAGTTGATTATTATCCTATTAGTGTGTTTAAACATGTAATTTTATCTAATAAGTTAAAAAATTAAGAGATAAAATTAATATATAAATATGTAAATTTGTTTTAGATCTAAAATCAAGATACGAAGTTTTAAATTTTTTTCAGAAAGTATGATTAAAGAATTTCATATTATGATTCAAATATTTGGAATATAAATATTGAAATATTTTGCAAAAATAAATAAATTATTTGTATCTATCAAATCATTTTATACTGCTATTACTCTTATCAACTTTTAAATTATTTCTATCAAAATATAATCATTACTTTCAACCATTAAAAATTATAGTTGATATTTATTACT
This sequence comes from Solanum chilense, assembly GCA_032847665.1. Taxonomy (NCBI): domain Eukaryota; kingdom Viridiplantae; phylum Streptophyta; class Magnoliopsida; order Solanales; family Solanaceae; genus Solanum; species Solanum chilense. Next base: position 108,643,073 of record CM064963.1, on the reverse strand, counting down.
TTAATATTTATATCAACAAATGCATATTTAATGTGAGGAGCTCGTACATATTACATAGGAAGGTTATATTTAACAGTAGTATACTACAAATGATATTTAAATTTATTTTTGTATAAAACGAAAATTTGATAAAAAACTATTGAAGATAAAATAGAACTTAAAAATCCAAGAATTACTCTTGCACAAAATACAATTTAAAGAAAGAGAAAATTATATTGTAATATAAATTATGATATTAAACTAGTGTTTGATCCCAAGTTTTTAAATAATTTTGGTAAGTAATATCTTGGTCAAGTTTTTGGTGATATTAGTGTTTGACTCAAGTTTTTGAATGAATTGTTTTTTTTCTTAATTTTGTCACTTAAAGTAGAATTTGAACTTTTTTGGTGGAGATAGTAATAAACTATTCCTTAATATAGTTTTTCCATATTTAACTAACAATGTCTTACCTACGAGCTTTCATTTTGTCATACTCCCCCGCTCTCTCTCTTCTTATTTATTTGTCATATTTTTCTTTAAATTATCTCTTTTTGCTTGTTCATAAATTAAAAAAATATTATTTTTTTATATTATGTCCTCATGTAAACTTTTTGGAATTTTTCAAGTGTTATTTCATACATTTTGAAATCATAATAATAAGCTTGAAATGGTAACTTTACTACTCATATTAATTAATATTGTCTAAATAACTGTATCATTTTTTGAGTGGACAAGTAAATAAGGACAAAAGAAATATTGCTTAATAGATAGAGGACTAGTCTAGTTATTTATTAGTTAGTAATAATAATAGATAGATTATTAAGGCATTTTTTTTTATAAAATATAAAAGTTAATGGTAATTTCCAAATACTATAACTCGATCCAAAAAAATAGTTTTTTCTAGTATTCAAAAACTTGATATTCTTGGCAAATATATTTTACAAATTATGTAGCGGAACAGCACTCCCAAATTTTATCCGCGGCCAAACGGGCCCTTATATGAGCTGTAGCTTAGAGTTCAAGTGAAAAGTAAAACAGTAACTTTTTGAAGATGAAAAACGGTGAAATTTGCATTTAAAAAAATTGTGTTTGACGAAATCAACCCCGACTGAAACGGTGTCGTACGATATCACTTTTTTGTTTTCCTTCATTTGAATGGTACCAAACATGGGACTCCACACATGATTAGTAGAGAAGAAGAAGTTTGAGTTGCTGTAAATCACTATCAAAAAGGAGAGCAGCGTGATAAATGAACTAAAGAACCCTATCATCATAGTGTTCTTCACGAAAATAAAGCTAATCACAGCTCTAGTTTGTCGACATAATTATGTGTTTCTGCATGTATTGTCAAGAAATAAGAATGAATAAAGCTAGAAAGAAAAAGGGGATCTTTTTTTGAATCTGTGTATCCCCAAATGCCTTCTCTTTATTTTCATTTTTGAGCATTTAAGCTATGGCTGACGATTTCTGCGACTTCACCAAGGTATGTAACGTTATTTATTTAATCTCTTTTTTTTTTGCTAAATGTTTCTTCTTTTTGCCTTTCTTGACAACTGTATGTGCTATTTTGATCTGGGTTTCTGCTCAATCGCAAGTGTTTGCTCAAATTTGAGCTTTTTTACTTCTTATGTTCATACCATTAGTTTCAATTTCTTGTATCTTTACTCAACTGTAGTGTTTCTACTATTAAAATTATAGTAATCATCTGCAATGTTTGTACTATTATGACAGACCTTAGAGGCTAGTAGCGCAAAGAATGATAAAAGAGGCACTAGTAAAGAGCACTATTAGCTGATATATGTTACTCTTATCTAGGTTATGAAGCCCTTGAAATACTACATAGTTTACTGGATTCATTTTGAAAATTTCCTGCTTGAGCAAATACTGTTAGACTTGTACAGATTCTAATTTTGAGCTCCTGAATCTCAATAAAACCATATTATTTCTTAGTTATCTTGTATCTTGCTTGCCTATTTGATGAAACCTTGCTAGATTCCTTTTTTTTGTTTGTTTGAATAACTTTGCAACTGAATTTATTTTATTGAGACCCTGAAGGAAAATTTTAATATGAAAAAACAAGACTTAAGATCCTAAGTATTTGAACTTCTGATTCAATTCCAGGATACTTTCATCTTAAAGCAACCAAAGAAATCTCCACTGCTGGTGAGAATGGTGGTTTTACTTTTTGCAATGATATGTGGGATTTATACATGTTCAATTTGTCTGAAACAAATTGGTTCGCGTTCCAGTGGACTGCCTGCGACTGTTCATGTCGTTGAAAGGCCATGTGAGACGATTAATGTTGGCCCTTTGGAAAAACCTTACATGCACTTCCCCAAGCCAAAAACTTTTAGCTGGTGAGATATTGACGATCTTTTTGTATGTTTTAGTATCTCATTATGGATAAACAATCGACTAAAAGCTGTTGTATCAGGGCTGAGTGTGCTTGCAATCCTGTAAGGTTTTTTGCGATTTTCTCCACTCAGAGGTCTGGCAGTGGATGGTTTGAAACATTGTTAAACAGCCATATGAATATAAGCTCTAACGGGGAGATTTTTTCTGTTAAAGTCCGTAAAAGTAATGCATCAACAATTTTGGAAACATTGGACAAACTCTATGACCTAGACTTTTTGACCAGCGCTTCCAAGAATGAATGTACAACTGCAGTTGGTCTGAAGTGGATGCTTAATCAGGTGAGTGCTATCTTCAAAGTCCTGTTTGTCATGTCTGTTGCTAAGCATGTGTCAAAGTCCTAATTGTCATGTCTGTTGCTAAGCATGTGGTCAGAGTGCATAACTACTAGTGAGAGTAGCTGTGTTTTGTAGGAAACCTTTTATACATAATTTGTCATGTTGAGGTTGCTTCTTGATTTTTCCAATGTGAAATTGGCATGTTATGGTTAATGTCCACATATTTTTCTGTCATCTGAATTTTCTGTTTTAATTGAGCTTTCATTTTGGCCGTGATATAAAAATCTGATTAAGGAATTAAAAAAGGGAGGATTGTTGGTGGAATATCACAATGTACTATTTATCTACCTGGCTGTGTTAGCTTGTCTCGAAATCAGCTTAGATTTCCTTTTTCTTATTCAACATAATTGTTCATATGCGAAACATGCTTGTTTCCAGAGTTTAAGTCAATATCAAGTTATCATTCTCAAAAAAAAGAGTTTGGGTCGATGTCATTCACTTATTTTTCTTATTCATCATATTGTAGGTATGTTTTTGAATATCTAGTTAAAATGTTGCAATTCTGACCTTGCATAATCAGCTAAGTTATGATGTTTTTTTATCACTTGACTGCTGCTGTGATACGGTGTATTAGTAGATGGACACTAGTATTGGGATAACGAGTAAGATAGGTCTTAGAATCAGTTACTTGAACGAAACTTGTTTTTATGGAATCATGTTGGATATTTGACGATACCTTATCCTTGAAGAACCACACGCATTATGATTTCAGGAAATTAGAGAAAAAACGCTAAAAGTTAACAGATACACAATGCTTGGCTCCTAACTTCTCCCCCATCTCACATGTTTCATTTAAAAAGTGGAGATGGTATTATTTCCAAAATTACTTGTCTAAACAAAGGACTAATTGTATGGATATGTAAAATGCAAGATTTCCTATTCCTGCAAGAAAGGGTAGGAAACATATATTCGATTCAAAAGTGAGTAAACAGAATTTTCAAGTTCGACCTCATAGGTACATATAGTATTTTGCAGAAAGCCATATTTTATATTACCACTGATCCACCCATGTACAATTGAAACTAGGTAGGAAGGAATTACTGATAATGGTCTACAAGATAGTCACCTTATGAAGAACTAAATCATGTAAAAATTGGTCTACATGATGTATTACCTTGTGAGGAGCTCATTTAAACTGTGTAAGCAGCTTACGCCTTGGTGGCTTGGTTCTCTTTGTCGTAATTATGGATCATGATGGATTGCATGAACATTTACATGTTATTACAGGGTCTATTGCAGCATCATGAGGAAATTGTTGAGTATTTCAAACGGAGAGGAGTTTCTGCAATTTTTCTCTTCAGAAGAAATCTTTTGTGCAGAATGGTTTCAATTCTAGCAAATTCCTATGATCAGAATGCTAAGCTGTTGAATGGAACCCACAATTCTCATGTGCATTCTCCCAAGGAGGTCAGTTGATAGATCCCTATGATGTAGAGACGCATTCTTATGTCTCCATGCTGTCTTAAGCAATCATGTTTTGCAGGCTGAGATTCTTGCAAGTTACAAGCCTAGAATAAACACAACGACGCTGATTGCAAACCTAAAGCAAATACAAGGCATGACTGCTAATGCTTTGGAATACTTCAAAAGCACTCGGCATATGATCTTGTTCTATGAGGACATAATAAAAAATCAGACTGTAAGATATTTGCACATTCTACTATATCCCTGATATTTTAGTTCTCTTGTGAGGAAGCTCGTCTTTTATGCCCACTTCCTGCTACACAGATGCTGAATGATGTGCAAGATTTCCTGAAAGTTCCAAGAATGGATCTCCATAGTCGTCAAGTGAAGATACACAAGGCGCCACTGTCTTTGCAAGTTGAAAATTGGAGTGATGTTGAAAAGGCACTCAAGAGAACACCTTATGAAAGCTTCCTACATGCAGATTACAAAATATAAATGTGCAGTTCTTGTGTATATATAGCTTCTGTTGTTTAAATCTATTCTTTCATTATTTATGTGTAAGCAGAAGCTAGCGGGATTTGGCTAAAGCTGGTTGTTACCGAGTTCCTCTTGTTTCAGGTAATCAAGTTTGGCTCTTCAGGTTAAATAGGCTTTTGTAGCTGACTGAGAATGAAATTAACAATTTTGACATCGAATCATATATTCCCCGTCTATATGTGCAGTGAATTGTGTGGCTGGCTTACTTGATCTAGACAAGGTAAAGAATGAGTAAATTAAGTAGGTGAAAATTTAGCAGCAGGAGAGAAGCAATAAATCAACACAACCAAATGGTTAAGCATCCATTGCCCTCATTTGATGCTAGTAACTAGTACCTATAGCTACTATTGTACATAATCATTAATTATGTTGTATCCACCAAACTTGTATGGTGTGAAATGGAGGGCATTTAAAAGATTTGTCTATGTTTGTGTGTTTTTTTAAACAAGAGATTATGAAATTTGTTGGAGTTCTGAGTCAAAAAGGTATAAAATATTAACAAAAATTTTAAAACGGTAGATAAATTTTTATATTAATCAAAATGGCAAAATCGCTGAAATAACAAAAAAGCAAAATCAATGTTATAGCAGTGATTTGCAAAATTTGATTTATAATTTTTTTTTAAAGAAATCGCTGCCAAGCGATTTTCAAAATAATTTTTTAATTTTAGTAAAATGTGCCTCTAAATTTATTTTTTAATTATTTATTTGAATTTTTTTAAAAAAAAAATTGATGCAAGAGCAGCAATTTGTATCAAAAGACTTGATACAACATTAAATTTTTTTTGATACAAATCGCTACCATTGCAGCGATTTGCTTTTAATTTTTTTTAAAAAAATTCAAATAGATGATAAAAAAAATCAAATTTTGCAAATCACTATTATAGCAGCGATTTTACTTTTTTCGGCGAACTAAATCACTGTCATTCCTGCAATTTTTGCCGTTTTGATTAAAATAAAAATTCATGTACCATTTTAAAATTTTTATTAATATTTTAAACACTCTATGCTCCGGACTTAAATTTGTTGTACTTGAATGATGCTTGGTTAGTACTTTATTTCTATTAAGATTTGAATTTGAGATTTTATTATTTTTAATACTTTATTTCTATTGACATTTGAATTTGAAATTTCATTATTTTCAACTGAAGTACTGTAGACAACAGTAATTTGACAGAACTGTTGTCTGTTTGCATCTGTAGTTTCGTACGATAAAAAACATATTACCAAAAATAGGCGTGCAAGATGAAAATGTTGTTACTAAATATTGGTCCCCTTTGACGTACGTTTTTTACTACTTGGTACTATTTCATTTTAAGGAGTAAAAGGTAAAAACCCTCAATTTAATCCAATGAGCTTAATGTAATCATCAGCCTTTTTGTTTTCTAGGTCAACAATTGACAAGTTTATAGAGTAGTATACTATTTCCAAGTTGCATTTTTTTTTTTAAAAAAAGAGAAGTCTTAAAAATAGAAAGGTATTCACACCGTTTAAATCGGAAAGGAAAAATTTAGCAGAATCTTCACACGTCAGTCAATATGGGAGAGATGATGAGCATGTGCTTAACACGAGACATCATGTTGTCCATGATTCAACACAACCTCAAAACGGCAAAAAAATCTCAATCTCACGATTTCAAACTCATAATATTATTTGTTTTTAATATGTCATTTCTAAGATAGATATTTTTAATATTAATTATTTGAAAATTTGACTTCGAACATAATAGGAAATTGGGTATTAATAGTAAATTTACATAATAATTTCGAATGTAATATTTAAAATAGTTATATATAAATAGATGTAATATCTAAAATGATTATATATAAATAGAGACCGAAGAAATATTAACTTACTACTAAAACTATTCAATTATTTGATATTTTAATTAACTAGTGTTAAATTTTCTGTAATGGTTGTTAAAATAAATTATATCAAAACATTTATTGTTTTAGAAATTTAAGGTATAACCGGTTTTCCTTTTTTATCTTACCTTAGTAGATTATTGTCATTAATGAAGATAACACATGGTACTAAAGATATTATAATTTTAATACAAAAAAAGGATAAAATAATTAAATATCTTTTTAATTAGCTTTTAAAGAGCGTAAAATAAAGTACAGAGTATAATTTGAGATGGAGGTTGTACTTCATAGTTTTTAGATCAACGATGCATTTGAAAGTATATTTATACCTTGTTTGAATTGTATCACTATATATTGTTACTATAAAAATCGCGTATATATTAATTATTATTTAAATATTATCATATCGTTTAAATTTATTGATACTTCATTAATTAACGGTAACTTTTTTTATTTATATAATCACTTATTTGGTATGATCAAATCGCTAGACTAACATTTTTTTTATATATTTATTTATCATTTAATAACTTTATACTATTTTTTATTAATACATAATTTACGTAATTAACGATAGAAAATGATAATAACTGTTAAATGTATTTAGTCGTTCCACCAATTTAACATCAGCTGCAAGTAGTGGACACGGTTTCCGTCAGGAACCGCCGATTTGTGTTTGGACTTCAACGACAAGGAGAAGGGACCCACATACACCACCGCGTATCAGCTGGTCCCACAACCGACTTGTGTCTAAACTTATTGATCGACGGCTATTATTAAATTAATCGGACGATCCAAATTGAATGTCGTTACACACGAGATAGATAGAGACCCTAGATCCCGACTCTCAACAAGTCTCCTTCTTTTCTTCTTCCTCTCTCTCGTCATCAAAATTCATCTTTGCTCTCTCTATAACTCCATTGCCAAAACCTTGAATCAACTAGAGAGAGAAAGTGAGTTTGAGAGAGAGAGAGGAAGAAGGAGTAAAATTTGCGTGGGAAAATGAACGGTGGAGATTTGAATCAGCAGCAACAACAACAACAGCAACAACAGCAGCAGCAGCAGCAACAGTGGGTGGCGATGCAGCAGTATCAGCAGCAATGGATGGCGATGCAGTATCCAGCAGCAGCAATGGCGATGCAGCAACAGATGATGTATGGTCAGCAATACATGCCTTACTACTATCAACAGAAGATGCAACAGCCGCCGACTCAGATTCAGAACTCATCTGAAGATAACAAAACGATCTGGATTGGTGATCTTCAACAGTGGATGGATGAGAGTTATCTTCATTCATGCTTTTCTCATGCTGGCGAGGTTTGATTTATATATTCATTTAGCTCTACTCCTTACTTGTATTTGTCTCGACTTAAATTGCTAGTAACAATTTTGTTCTGTTAATTGAGATGTGAAACGATAGAAACTTGTAGTATCATTACCTGCGAACACGATTTCACCTTACTGAGATCTCAGTCAATGCAGAGATTCTGAAGAGAAATTTTGGGATCTTGTCTATTCGATTTTGATTATTTTTTTTTTTTTTTTTACCTTTTGGACATCCTGAAAGAGTAGATAATTCCCGGGAAAAGATTATTGATTTCGTAATGGTTAAGCTAAAATGGTCTCCCCGGGAAATGTCGGGGGATAAGAATGATTTTAAATGCATTCGACTATACGGGAAATAAAGTTTTCATGTGCCTTTAACTTCTCATTCTTACATACTAATTCTTTTTGGTCAAGTACAGTATTTAACTCGACTTCAGGGTATTGCGGAGATCCACCTTGGTCTCAAATTTGGGGAGTTGAGTTAGTAGAAATGATAAATTTGACTAGAATGAGATAAACTGTCGTTAGCTTCATGAGAATTCTCGTGACTAGAAGAATAAAATGCCAGCCATGGGGAGCAGTCAAAAGCTAGAACTGCAATGGACAAGTCTCAATCCTAGTTGGGATACACAGGTGGGCTTCCCACTCCCTGCTTTCGTAGAAAAAGAAGCCCAGCCTGTGGCCTGAGTAGCTAATGTCGGTCTCCTCTCTCTGGTACACGGCTTCAGATTTAGTGTTGGTGCTTCATAAGTTCTCACTTTTCTTCTCAAGGGAACTGGAGAATATTCGTCTCGCTTCAGTTTCCTTTTTATTTGAACCTCTATTTCTAGTAACGCTTTGACATCAACTGGTTTCTATCTTTGAGGAATAACATGCCCTTTATTTCTTTTGGAGCACCCATATGAGATTCCAAAATAGAAGATTGTGGGTGTCTTCCATAAATAATCTTATTTCTTTGCAGATTCTCTATTTTTTGGTATGTCATTTGTACTTGTATTCTAGGTTTTTTCTTCCCATCATCTAAGTTGCACGGACTCTTTACTTTCAATGCCGCACCCATCTTGGATTCTCCAAAAATACACCACTTTTGGCGAATCCGAATCGCACTCCATGACATTATTGAAGATACCGAGCCCATCATAAATAATATTATTTTACTTTATCCCCCCCAACCCCCAAAAAAAAAACTAAGGAAAGAAAGAAGCTTTCACACTAATTTCCGTTAAGATTGTACGATTAGAAGATTATACGACTACAAAAGAGACGCACATGGACTGTTATGTAATTGCCAAGAAAATCAACTGATTTTCTTTTCTTCTAAGAAAATAATTAATGAATATTCGAGGAAAATTACGGATATTAAAACTTGAAGCAAGATACTTCATTTTTACAGTTTTGTTCGATGGCAAAACACTAGAGAATGGAGTAGCGAGGATGGAGAGATGCTTTTCCATCCTCAAAATGGAGACTAGAGCTGCCGCTGGACTCCAAGTTGGACCGACCACATTTGATTGAATAATTCTAACAATTTTAGTTTGGAATTCCTTTGCCTTAGACTGTAAATATGTGGGAAACCCTTTCTTTTGTAGTTAAAAATTGAAATAAAATTATCTCAAGAATATCTTTTTCAAGCTTATACATCAATACTAGTATAGTCTACAAGAATTGATTATTTGGTTTCAAATTTAGGCATGCACTCTGTGCTAGTAATTGACCATGAAATCATGCAGGTTATTTCTGTGAAAATTATTCGAAACAAGCAAACTGGTCAGTCAGAGCGTTATGGATTTATTGAGTTCAATAGTCACGCAGCAGCGGAAAAAGTGCTACAGAGCTACAATGGCACAATGATGCCAAATGCCGAGCAACCTTTCCGCTTAAATTGGGCAGCCTTCAGCGCTGGTGAAAAGCGTGCAGAAACTGGTTCTGATTTCTCAATTTTTGTAGGAGATTTGGCCTCTGATGTTACTGACACAATGTTACGTGACACATTCGCTAGTAGATATCCATCTGTTAAAGGTGCGAAAGTAGTAGTAGATGCAAACACAGGCCACTCAAAAGGCTATGGCTTTGTAAGGTTTGGTGATGAGAGCGAGAGGTCTCGGGCCATGACTGAAATGAATGGTATATATTGTTCCAGCAGGCCCATGCGTGTTGGTGTTGCTACCCCAAAGAAACCATCAGCACAACAACAATTTTCTTCTCAAGGTATGTAATATTACAACTTGTTGACTTTAATATTGCATCATTTCCTTTGGCTACTTCCTAAATTTTTGAATTTTATCTTCCAAAAAAGCAAAAATATGACAAATAAAAAAAGAAACATAAAACAGTTGATCATTTTCTAGTTAAATCCAGAATTTAGCCAAAATGAAGCTTGACAAATGTAGTGGATGTGTTGTTTAGAGCAAAGACAGCATCAACTTTTCTACCTGGCTGAACAAGTTAGAGGTGAAAAGCATACTGCTCCTTTTTTTTTTTTTTGGAGAAGGTATCAGTTTTATTTATTGACAAGTCAGACATGGGTTGCAGTGAAACCATATTTACAGCAAAATCAGAAAGACATCTAACTAACTCTACTTCTAACAAGATCCTAGGATGTCTATAATTGAGTCAGTGTCCTCTAAGTATATTTGTTTACACCAGAAACAAAAAAGTCTAACGCAATTTAAGTTTGATCATCTGTAGATCACAATTTTTGCTCTCAATACATCTTGAATTCCATTCCTTCCATATTGTCCACCAGATACAAGCTGGGGCAATCCTCCATCTGTCTTTGTCAGCAGCTCCTACTCCTGCTTCCTCCCAACTATATAGCAAATGAGTTATTTTGTTAGGCATGGCATGACCCAACTAATACCCCTAAGGCTAACAAAGATTCTCCACAACTGAGTAGTTGTCCTGTACTGTAGAAACAGATGGCTAACTGTCTCAACCTGTTCACCACAAAGGTAACATCTGGAACACAAAGAAAATTTCCTCTTCTTGAGGTTCTCTTGTGTCAAAACAGCCTCTCTTGTCAATAACCAAGTAAAACAGACATACTGCTACTTTTATCCTGGATGCACCAAATTTTTCTAGATTTATTGAGCTTGGTTTTCTTGTTGTGACCAGTTATTTCTTATGTATGTGCTAGCAGTTCCATGTTTGCATCAAATTTTAGATGTCATGTTCAACTTATTTATTGACGTCAGAACTGCTTACTCTTTTTGTTCAGCTGTGATATTATCTGGTGGATATGCATCAAATGGTGCTGCAACCCATGGATCCCAGTCTGATGGTGATTCATCAAACACGACAGTAAGTGTGGTCCATTTTCTTGTGGAAGTTGGTCATAAGTTAGTTAATTGGAGTAACTCCCAATTCAACTAGTACATTCAACTAGTACTTATAGAACAATAGTTAGTTGGTCTAACTTTTTCTTTATGGTAGATTTTTGTTGGAGGACTTGATTCTGATGTCACTGACGAGGAACTGAGGCAGTCCTTTACTCAGTTTGGGGAAGTGGTTTCTGTGAAAATACCTGCCGGAAAAGGATGTGGTTTTGTACAATTTTCTGACAGGTAAAATTCTGTAAAGCTTGACTTGAAATGCTATGTGGTGAGTAGTAGTGAATTATTTTGCGCATCATTATCTGGGAACTAAGAGAAGTGATGCCACAAGTCTTGAGGCATGGACATTGAGTGGTACATAACTTCACTATCCCTTGTCATTTAATCTCTTTCGGTAGTGTGCCATTTAAGTAATTGGATTGATTCTAGATATTGGGTTAAAATATGAGTTCTTTATGTTTAAGGATCTCTGTTATTTGGTTTGGTTTATGATTCTTGAGAAATTGCCCAAGAGTGAACACAACTGCTTATGGGCGGAGTATTAATCTCATATTTTCGTCAAGTTGATAACAAATAAGATAGTGAAGTTTGGATTTGCTTCCTTTTGGTCCATGGTTTTAATATAGCATTCTGTCAACTTATTCTTTTTAAAGCTGTGTGGTTAGTTAGTCGAGGTGTGCACAAGCTGATCTGCACACCAAACAATACGGTTGTAAAGAAAAAAGATACAAAGTTTAGGTTATTGCTATAGTATGAAATAGTGTAGTCTTGTTCTGAAATTTTTAAATGCAGCACGCAGAAGAAGATATATTTTCTTGTTGCAAAGTGCAGTAAAATTAAGATTTAAATATTTTAGTTGAATTCTCTACATGTAAACCGGATTAAAAGGTCTTTTTGCTGTACATATCAGTACCTTCTTGGTGCAATTATTCAAATGAATCTTGTCCCAAAAAACAAAAAGAAGAAAACAAAAGGTAGCATGCTTAACCACCTTCTGGGTTTTTATGTTTTAATAGGAGCTCTGCTCAGGAGGCGATACAAAAATTGAGCGGGGCTGTAATTGGCAAGCAGGCAGTTCGTCTTTCCTGGGGGCGAAGTCCAGCAAACAAGCAGGTATTTCCCACATCAATGTTCATATCAACTGTCTGATCAAAATAGTTTTAAAAAAAAGAGATATTAGCTGACTTCTCAATAAAACAATTAAATGTTGGCAGGTGATCAGTTCAGTTCTGCACAGCCTTTTAGAAGTTGTCCCTTTGCGAAAATGATCAAATCTTTTACAATTCTACCTTTCAAATGTTGACCTTCGTCTATAATGAATGTTCTTCAGAACCTTTTCAACTCACATATTTAGTCCCTTGTTTGAAATCTTTAAATGGTTTTGTTTTACAAGTCGCTTTAGAAGTCAACCCCTTTCCAAAATGATAATATCTTTTATATTGGGGATTGATACTTTTATAGAAGATTTCTAATGGTAAATCTTTTCAGAATATGAAGTTTTTCGCCAATTTGAATTGTTTTGGATGTTATTGATAATTTCTTGATTGCTATTCCTGTTTCGTACTCCTTTTGGGTAGCTGGAACTTCAAGAGTCCCAATGGCAACGTGTTCATGTGATCTTTCTGCATGCTCTCCTTGTTTAGTAGTCTTTGTTTTGGGGATTTTGATCTATTGAAGCTTTCTCCGGCTGCAATCTTCAGTCTTATATTTTGTTGTTGTGGTAAATTATCTTCTTTTTGTCACGACCCAATTTCTCGAGCCATGAAGGCACCTACTATAACCCATCAGTAGGTAAGCCAAACCACAACCCAGAACCACACATAATGGGTGTGAGGGTAGAAACTAAACAAGACTAAGAAAAATTACTATAACAACATAAGCAAACCAAAACATAAATACAATAAAGGATCCCTCCCAGAACCTGGAAGTCACTAATACAGAGCTACCAACAAAACGAGTACAAGTCCCAACAGTGGACCACCGAAACTAGACTGTCTCGAAAAGTAAAAGACAAGTCTTTATATAAACAGATGGAGACTGAAATAGTACAAAACGTTGTGTGCTCACCCCTGTCTCCAGACTAGAAATTCTCCAAACTCAATCAACGCTGACTACTGGTGCTCGGACCTGCATCACGAAAATAGATGCAGAGCGTAGCATGAGTACCAAATAACAGGTACCCAGTAGGCATCATAGGCCGACTGAACTAGAAAGGTAAAGCACTATGAAAAGACGGAATCACAAAACTAGAGGTCAAGAACAAAAGGCTAGGTAACACAATAATGCACACGAGTGTATAAAGATCTAAGTAAATTAATATAAATAAGCTAACTACACCTAACCGGACCCACCATAAGCCCATAAGGTACACTCGTGCACAAGTTTAAATAAAAATCCGAACGGACCCCCATAAGCCCGACGAGTACACAAAATAACTATAACTTAAGGAGAATAAAACTCGAGGCCAAAGAACACCGAACCAAAAAGTAGAATCTAACGGTACGGAGGTCGGGCCTTGAACCGGACGCTCACCAGAATTACGCAAGTAGCCAATTGCAAAACATAAGTAACTGAGGCCGGACCTCTAACCGGATGCTCTACATATTTGAGGCCGGACCTCTAACCGGATGCTCTACATAAGTATGTGGATGGTCGAGGCCGGACCTTAAATCCGGATACCCGACAAAGATGTCGATATAGCTGCTGAAAGAGTCTTTATCTATCCATAATCATATAAACCCATGGAACACCATCCGGACTTAGCTAATCAATGTAAGACCTTAAAGTCGAATAGAAACTCAACTTTGAATCACGGAGCGGAATTCATTGTCACTGACGTAACTCAAGAAGCCGTAACATTGAAGAAATAAGAGTAACTATCACTAGAGCAAGCTCATCGTCTAGCTAAATACCAACTATCAGACTCAAGTCTGCTACATCAGTCTACAAGGATTTAAGCCGGCCGAGCGACGTCGGGGCTAAACTAAGTCCTACCGACTTTGAATCACGCATTTCTAAGGAAAACCCTAGTCAAACCTAAACTAAGGCCCAACATACTTCTGATAACCAGTATTCAAACATACAAGTAATTCATATAGCAAAGAAGGTCAATTAATAACAATAAACATGCTCAGAGTTACCCGATAATTCTCTAGAAAAAGGCCGAAAATATGATTTTTAACACCAATGCATGATCCAATAACTACCCAACCCTGAATCCCAACTAATCACCATGCATTCACATGTTCGAGTTCAATCTAAGAAGAGAAACCATAGCCTACCTGAACGCAGATCACGCGCGCTCCAAAATTCACTCCCCGGATCTTTTACTTTCTAAAAGGCCTCGAAACGTTGATACACTATCAGAAATAGAGTCACAACGTTATTACAGTCATTTAAACACTAAAATCGCAAGAAACGGAGACGGGTCAATTTCACGGTCAAAATGGAAAAAGTGGGATCCGCGTTGAGAAATCCCGAATTAACCCCAAATAAAAGTCCTAAATAACTCTCGGAACTTGTATACCAGAATGGAACACAATTCAGGACTCAAGACAGTCCCAACATGAACATGCAACAAAAAAACCCAAATTCTAAGCTAAAAATCAGCAACAATGGCAGCAGCTACTTACAAGATTTTACCAAAAATGAAGCTACAACAGCCAAAACCAATCACACCACGACGATCCTCACGAAAAACCCCACAATATAGGCTCTTGAATCACTTGATTCGGACCTAAAATGGCCAAGAAATCACCTTCTGAAATTTCCCAAAACTTGTGCTCGAAAATGAGCTATGACAGCATTTAAAACCCAAAATTACCTCAAATCGTGTCCCCAAATCAGATTCCAAGCTCACCAATGCGTTGCCCTCGAAAAATCTCACAACTTAGCCTTTTGAATCGCCCAATTTGGAGTTGTATAGCTCAAGATATCAAGATTTCAAAGTAAGACACAAAGCTGAAAGTTGGGTTTTTAAAAGGGCTGCACCAGATTCAGCTTTGCCTACTTTCTTTAAAGTCTCCGACGGGTGCTCGGAATCCGTTCGGAACCTGATAAAAATAAAATAGATATGCTACCCTACCAAAGTCGACATTCCGGACTCAAAGGCGCAGTCGAAATTTTCATCAGAGGTCATCTCGATAAAATGTGGGTCCCACTTCCATTGGCCATTTTAAGTCAAAAACCACAAAAGGGCTCGGAAAAATATCAAAAACCTCAAAACCCGAAAGAAGGGTCAAACTAGACCAAACTCGACATTCCGGAGGTAACCGCGCTGACGGAATTCTCATCCGAGCGCGTTTACTCAGAATGTTGACTAAAGTCAAACTTAGCCTTTAAACTTAAAGTTAAAACGCCTTATAACCTGTTTACTTGTCTCTACTTTTTGCAGATGAGAAGTGATTCTGGTAATGGGGGCGGCTATTATGGAAGGCAAAATTATGGAGGATATGGTTATGGCGCATCACAAAATCAGGATTCTGGCATGTATGCTGCTGGAGCAGCCTCTAATGGCTACGGGAATCAGCAGCCTGTTAGCTGAACTGTAGTCAACCGCTGCTAAATGAGACATTGCCAAAACACTCTTTCTTTAATTTTAATTGACTTAAAAAGATTAAAGCATATAGTGTTTGATGAGAATTTTGTAGCTGGATTTGATTTATGCTTATACCTAGAGATGTGAGCTATGATGATTGGTGAAAAATTGTTTCGATTTCTGCTGCCTTTTAAACTTATTTTGATGTCTGACTTCATATTTTTCTTATAGACTTCACAAACTGCCTAGGATCAAGAAATGAGGGAACTTTCTTGCAGAATCACAAATAGCTGTAAGTTCTCCAATATATCAATCCTAGTATTTGATATTACTGTGACTAGAAACGTTTGGCCATTGACTACTTTTTATTAGTTAGGTGCTTATTGAGATATAGGTCAGAAACATGTTTAGGACCATAATCGAGTAGTCGTAATACTATATCAGTGTGGTACAGAACATAGAAATGGTGAAAAATACGAGACTATAGAAGATCAATATTTTCATCAGAGGCATATCTTTTCGATTTGTTCAATTTTTATCAATTGGCCTTTAAACATTGTCTATTAATTGGGTGAAATGAGCAATGAAATAAGATCTGGATATGCAGCTGATATGTATTTCTTTCATCGAAATCAATACAGTTCAGTTTAAGTCATTGCATAGATTGGAATTTTCAAAGCATACCATATGAATTGGGACAAACGAGAATATTTTTTATCTATATTTTATTTTTCATGTGTGCAATAGAAATAGAAGATTCATTATTTATTTGTAATTATTTTGGATTGATTTCAATTGAAGAAACTTGAATAACATCATTGTTGAATTTTAGTTGGATTGTTTGTTAAACGACAAAGAAGTGTATTGATTTTTGAAAGATTTAGTTGAATTTAATACTTAAAAATATCGAAACAGACAATAAAAGATTAAATATCAAACTTAAATTTATTTTTAAATAATTTATCATCAAATTATAACAAGAACAAATCGTTGAAGTTACCATATTTTTACGTAGAAATTATGGTGAATTGCCATAATATTTATTACTACTATATTTTTCCAACCATATCTCAAAATTTAATAATCAACCAATGCATATGAATAAAAACAGCATTGAAGGCTGAAGCATGGGTCAATAGCACTGAACCAAAGGGCCACAGCATCAGCGGAGCACAACTTCCTATACTTTTAAAAATTCGAATGTAAGTTGATTATTGCCCTATTCGCGTGTTTAGATATGTAATTTTATTTAATAAGTTAGAAAATTAAGAGACAAAGTTAATATATGGGCAACTTTCACATATAGCAAACAAAAAAATCATATTTGTATAATATAACAAACTTTGCATAATTGCGCTCCATAGCAAACATAAAAACTGTATAATTCGCTATACATATAAAAGTGTATAATTCGCTGGCCTAAATTGTATAATTCGCTGGCCTATTTCGCTGCAATTGTATAATTAGCTTTGCATACAGTTGAATCGAATTAAAATGTATGTATATTGCATAATTATAAGTGTATAGCAAGAAGATATATGTTTTTCTCGCTTTATACAAAAACAGAAACACAATATATACACTTCTGTTGTATAAAGCTAGAAAAAATTGTATTTCACTGCAATTGTATAATTCACAATTGTATAATTCTTTGGCCTTTTTCTCTGCAATATTTGAAGTAAAATGTTTGTAAATTATATAATTAAGTGTATAACACGAAGATATACATTTTTGCATGTGTATATACAATTTTCTCTCGCTTTATACAAAACAGAAACAGAAATTATACACTTCTGTGTATAAAGCGAGAGAGGCGAGAATGGGAGAGTGGCGAGCGAGACTTCTGGGAGAGAGACGCCTGGCAAATTTTTGCCAATGTTTGCTATGGAGCACAATTAAATCAAACCCTAGCTATTCAATTTAATTTAGGTTATTAGTTTGCTATTTTATACAATTTTCCCTTAATATATAAATATGTAAATTTGCTTTAGATCTAAAATCAAGATACAAAGTTTTAATTTTTTTTCAAAAAGTATGATTAGAGAATTTCATATTATGATTCAAATTTTTAGAATATGAATATTGAAATATATATTTTTTTTAAAAAAGTATTTGTATCTATCAAATCATTTTATACTGTTATTACTCTTACTAACTTTTAAATTATTTCTATCAAATATAATCATTGCTTTCAACCACTAAAAGTTAGTTCATATTTATTACTTTAATATTTATTTTAGAAAATACATACTCAATATGAGGAGCTCGTATATACTACATAGAAAAATTATATTAAAGAGTAATATACTACAAATGATGTTTAAATTTATTTTTGTATTAAATTAAAATTTGACCAAAAACCATTGAGGATAAAATAGAACTTAAAAATCCAAGAATTACTCTTGCACAAAATACAACTTAAAGAAAGAGAAAAAAATTATATTGTAATACAAGTTATGATATTAAACTAGCGTTTAATCTCAAGTTTTCAAATATTTTTGGTAAGTAATATCTTGGTCAAGTTTATGGTGAAATTAGTGTTTGGCTCAAGTTTTTCAATGAATTGTTTTTTTCTCTCAATTTTGTTACTTAAAAGTAGAATTTGAACTTTTTTGGTGGAGAAAGTAATAAACTATTCCTTAATATAGTTTTTCCATATTTAACTAACAATGTCTTACCTACAAGCTTTCATTTCTCTCATACTCCCCCTCTCTCTCTCTGTTCATATATATTTGTCATATTTCCTCTTTTAATTGTCTCTATTTATTTGTTCATTTTGATAAATTAAGAAATGTCAAATTTTTTTCCATATTATGCGCTCATTTAAACTTCTTGAAAATTTTTAAATTTTATTTTATATATTTTGAAATCATAATTAATAAGCTTAAAATGGTAACTTTACAACTCATATTAATCAATATTGTCTAAATAAATGTTTCATTTTTTGAGTGAACAAGTAAATAGGGACAAAAAAATATTGCTTAACAGATAGAGGACTAGTCTAGTTATTTATTAGTTAGTAATAATAGATAGATAGATTATTAAGGATTTTTTTTTATAAAATATAAAAGTTAATGGTAATTTCCAAATACTATAACTTGATCCAAAAAAATACCCTGGGATTGGCTTTGGGCCTTTCCTGCGCAGCTTAGGTGGAAGGCGAAGAAGGCCTCCTTCCGGGGCCCGAGCCGTTTTTTCTAGTATTCAAAAACTTGATATTCTTGGCAAATATATTTTACAAATAATGTAGCGGAACAGCACTCCCAAATTTTATCCGCGGCCAAACGGGCCCTTATATGAGCTGCAGTAGCTTAGAGTTCAAGTGAAAAGTAAAACAGTAACTTTTTGAAGATGAAAAACGGTGAAATTTGCACGTGAAGTTGATTAAAAAAATTGTTTGACGAAATCAACCCCGACTGAAACAGTGTCGTACGAATATCACTTTTCTGTTTTCCTTCATTTGAATGGTACCAAACATGGGACTCCACACATGATTAGTAGAGAAGAAGAAGTTTGAGTTGCTGTAAATCACTATAAAAAAGGAGAGCAGCGTGATAATTGAACTAAAGAACCCTATCATCATAGTGTTCTTCACGAGAATAAACCTAATCATACCTCTAGTTTGTCGACATAATTATGTGTTTCTGCATGTATTGTGAAGAACAAGAGGTGAAGAAATAAGAATGAATAAAGCTAGAAAGAAAAAAGGAATCTTTTTTTTGAATCTGGGTATCCCAAATGCCTTAAGCTATGGCTGACGATTTCTGCGACTTCACCAAGGTATGTAGCGTTATTTGTTTAATCTTTTTTTTTTGCTAAATGTTTCTTCTTTTTGCCTTTCTTGACAACTGTATGTGCTGTTTTGATCTGGGTTTCTGCTCAATCGCAAGTGTTTGCTCAAATTTGAGCTTTTTTACTTCTTATGTTCATACTATTAGTTTCAATTTCTTGTATCTTTACTCAACTGTAGTGTTTCTACTATTAAAATTATAGTAATCATCTGCAATGTTTGTACTATTATGACAGACCTTAGAGGCTAGTAGCGCAAAGAATGATAAAAGAGGCACTAGTAAAGAGCACTATTAGCTGATATATGTTACTCTTATCTAGGTTATGAAGCCCTTGAAATACTACATAGTTTACTGGATTCATTTTGAAAATTTCCTGCTTGAGCAAATACTGTTAGACTTGTACAGATTCTAATTTTGAGCTCCTGAATCTCAATAAAACCATATTATTTCTTAGTTATCTTGTATCTTGCTTGCCTATTTGATGAAACCTTGCTAGATTCCTTTTTTTTGTTTGTTTGAATAACTTTGCAACTGAATTTATTTTATTGAGACCCTGAAGGAAAATTTTAATATGAAAAAACAAGACTTAAGATCCTAAGTATTTGAACTTCTGATTCAATTCCAGGATACTTTCATTTTAAAGCAACCAAAGAAATCTCCACTGCTGGTGAGAATGGTGGTTTTACTTTTTGCAATGATATGTGGAATATATACATGTTCAATTTGTCTGAAACAAATTGGTTCCCGTTCCAGTGGACTGCTTGCGACTGTTCATGTCGTTGAAAGGCCATGTGAGACGACTAATGTTGACCCTCTGGAAAAACCTTACATGCACTTCCCCAAGCCAAAAACTTTTAACCGGTGAGATATTGACAATCTTTTTGTATGTTTTAGTATCTCATTATGGATAAACAATCGACTAAACGCTGCTGTATCAGGGCTGAGTGTGCTTGCAATCCTGTAAGGTTTTTTGCGATTTTCTCCACTCAGAGGTCTGGCAGTGGATGGTTTGAAACATTGCTAAACAGCCATATGAATATAAGCTCTAACGGGGAGATTTTTTCTGTTAAAGTCCGTAAAAGTAATGCATCAACAATTTTGGAAACATTGGACAAACTCTATGACCTAGACTTTTTGACCAGCGCTTCCAAGAATGAATGTACAACTGCAGTTGGTCTGAAGTGGATGCTTAATCAGGTGAGTGCTATCTTCAAAGTCCTGTTTGTCATGTCTGTTGCTAAGCATGTGTCAAAGTCCTGTTTGTCATGTCTGTTGCTAAGCATGTGGTCGGAGTGCATAACTACTAGTGAGAGTAGCTGTGTTTTGTAGGAAACCTTTTATACATAATTTGTCATGTTGAGGTTGCTTCTTGATTTTTCCAATGTGAAATTGGCATGTTATGGTTAATGTCCACATATTTTTCTGTCATCTGAATTTTCTGTTTTAATTGAGCTTTCATTTTGGCCGTGATATAAAAATCTGATTAAGGAATTAAAAAGGGGAGGATTTTTGGTGGAATTTCACAATGTACTACTTATCTACCTGGCTGTGTTAGCTTGTCTGGAAATCAGCTTACATTTCTTTTTTCTTATTCAACATAATTGTTCATATGCGAAACATGCTTGTTTCTAGAGTTTGGGTCAATATCAAGTTATCATTCTAAAAAAAAAAAGAGTTTGGGTCAATGTCATTCACTTGACTGTTGCTGTGATACAGTGTATTAGTAGATGGACACTAGTGATGGGATTACGAGTAAGATAGGTCTTAGAATCAGTTACTTGAATGAAACTTTTTTTTATGGAATCATATTGGATATTTGACGATACCTTATCCTTGAAGAACCACACGCATTATGATTTCAGGAAATTAGAGAAAAAACGCTAAAAGTTAACAGATACACAATGCTTGGCTCCTAACTTCTCCCCCATCTCACCTGTTCCAGTTAAAAAGTGAAGATGGTATTATTTCCAAAATTACTTGTCTAAACAAAGGTCTAATTGTATGGATATGTAAAATGCAAGATTTCCTATTCCTGCAAGAAAGAGTAGGAAACATATATTCGATTCAAAAGTCAGTAAACAGAATTTCAAGTTCGATCTCATAGGTACATATAGTATTTTGCAGAAAGCCATATTTTATATTACCACTGATCCACCTATGTACAATTGAAACTAGGTAGGAAGGAATTACAGAAATTGGTCTACAAGATAGTCACTTTATGAAGAACTAAATCATGTAAAAATTGGTCTACATGATGTATATTACCTTGTGAGGAGCTCATATAAACTCTGTAAGCAGCTTACACCTTGGTGGGTTGGTTCCTTTTGTCGTAATTATGGATCATGATGGATTGCATGAACATTTACATGTTATTACAGGGTCTATTGCAGCATCATGAGGAAATTGTGGAGTATTTCAAACGGAGAGGAGTTTCTGCAATTTTTCTCTTCAGAAGAAATCTTTTGCGCAGAATGGTTTCAATTCTAGCAAATTCCTATGATCAGAATGCTATGCTGTTGAATGGAACCCACAAGTCTCATGTGCATTCTCCCAAGGAGGTCAGTTGATAGATCCCTATGATGTAGAGACGCATGCTTATGTCTCCATGCTGTCTTAAGCAATCATGTTTTGCAGGCTGAGATTCTTGCAAGTTACAAGCCTAGAATAAACACAACGACGCTGATTGCAAACCTAAAGCAAATACAAGGCATGACTGCTAATGCCTTGGAATACTTCAAAAGCACTCGGCATATGATCTTGTTCTATGAGGACATAATAAAAAATCAGACTGTAAGATATTTGCACATTCTACTATATCCCTGATATTTTAGTTCTCTTGTGAGGAAGCTCGTCTTTTATGCCCACTTCCTGCTACACAGATGCTGAATGATGTGCAAGATTTCCTGAAAGTTCCAAGAATGGATCTCCATAGTCGTCAAGTGAAGATACACAAGGCGCCACGGTCTTTGCAAGTTGAAAATTGGAGTGATGTTGAAAAGGCACTCAAGAGAACACCTTATGAAAGCTTCCTACATGCAGATTACAAAATATAAATGTGCAGTTCTTGTGTATATATAGCTTCTGTTGTTTAAATCTATTCTTTCATTATTTATGTGTAAGCAGAAGCTAGCGGGATTTGGCTAAAGCTGGTTGTTACCGAGTTCCTCTTGTTTCAGGTAATCAAGTTTGGCTCTTCAGGTTAAATAGGCTTTTGTAGCTGACTGAGAATGAAATTAACAATTTTGACATCGAATCATATATTCCCCGTCTATATGTGCAGTGAATTGTGTGGCTGGCTTACTTGATCTAGACAAGGTAAAGAATGAGTAAATTAAGTAGGTGAAAATTTAGCAGCAGGAGAGAAGCAATAAATCAACACAACCAAATGGTTAAGCATCCATTGCCCTCATTTGATGCTAGTAACTAGTACCTATAGCTACTATTGTACATAATCATTAATTATGTTGTATCCACCAAACTTGTATGGTGTGAAATGGAGGGCATTAAAAGATTTGTCTATGTTTGTGTGTTTTTTTAAACAAGAGACGATGAAATTTGTTGGAGTCCTGAGTCAAAAAGGTATAAAATATTAACAAAATTTTTAAAACGGTAGATAAATTTTTATATTAATCAAAAATGGCAAAATCGCTGAAATAACAGAAAAGCAAAATCAATGTTATAGCAGTGATTCAAAATTTGATTTATAATTTTTTTTTAAAGAAATCGTTGCCAAGCGATTTTCAAAATAATTTTTTAATGTTTTTTAGTAAAATGTGCCTCTAAATTTATTTTTTAATTATTTATTTGATTTTTTTTTAAAAAAAATTGATGCAAGAGCAACAATTTGTATCAAAAGACTTGATACAACATTAAATTTTTTTTTGATACAAATCGCTACCCTTGCAGCGATTTGCTTTTAATTTTTTTTAAAAAAAATTCAAATAGATGATAAAAAAATCAAATTTTGCAAATCACTATTATAGCAGCGATTTTACTTTTTTCGGCGAACTAAATCGCTGTCATTCCTGCAATTTTGCCGTTTTGATTAAAATAAATATTCATGTACCATTTTGAAAATTTTATTAATATTTTAAACCCTCTATGCTCCGGACTTAAATTTGTTGTACTTGAATGATGCTTGGTTAGTACTTTATTTCTACGGAGAAGGGCCTAAAATACCCTTAAAGTATTGAAATTGGTACAAAATTACCCTCCATCCATCTATTGGCTCCAAAATACCCTTCCCATCCACCTATCGGGTCAAAAATACCCTTGTCATCCACCTTTTGGTTCAAAATTGACCACTTATTTAACGGTTTTATATTTAAACTATTTAAATATTTTTTAAAATACGTGGTGCTCAACTATTTGATATAATTTAACTTATTTGTATAATTTATCAACTATTTGTTATAATTTAACTTATTTGTATAATTTATCAACTATTTATTATAATTTAACTTATTTGTATAATTTATAAATCAATTTATTACCCATCAATTACTAATTAAATTCCTCTTAATAAATCCATCACATTATTAATGCAAGCTACTGCCAATTGAGTGTTTTTAAAAATTATAGAAGTAAATTATCATACATTCAAGTGGCTAAATAAAAATCACCGATAAACTTAAAAGTCTGACTATGTTCATCTTAATATATTCTTACGTCTCAATTATGTGATGTTACTTCATAGGTAACTTTTTTTCAAAATAATATATTAAAGGTTTTAAAACAAATAATAAATAATTATAAAATTATATTTTAAAATAGTGCATACGGGATGTATTACTTATTTACCTTTAATAATAAATTTCTAATTCAATTTTTAAAGAAAGTGTCCTCCTAAATAAGAGGCTCAACCTAAATTTAATTGGGGTTTCGATTCTGACTCAAATAATTTTGGATGTCATTTTCAGGAATCTATAATTTCATCGTGTTTTAGTAGTGTTTATGACGATTTTGATATTAGAATTGGATTATTAATTGAGTGAGGTTTAGTTAGTAATCGGTGATTTTTATTTAGCCACTTGAATGTATGATAATTTACTTCTATAATTTTTAAAAACACTCAATTGGCAGTAGCTTGCATTAATAATGTGATGGATTTATTAAGAGGAATTTAATTAGTAATTGATGGGTAATAAATTGATTTATAAATTATACAAATAAGTTAAATTATAATAAATAGTTGATAAATTATACAAATAAGTTAAATTATAACAAATAGTTGATAAATTATACAAATAAGTTAAATTATATCAAATAGTTGAGCACCACGTATTTTAAAAAATATTTAAATAGTTTAAATATAAAACCGTTAAATAAGTGGTCAATTTTGAACCAAAAGGTGGATGACAAGGGTATTTTTGACCCGATAGGTGGATGGGAAGGGTATTTTGGAGCCAATAGATGGATGGAGGGTAATTTTGTACCAATTTCAATACTTTAAGGGTATTTTAGGCCCTTCTCCGTTATTTCTATTAAGATTTGAATTTGAGATTTTATTATTTTTAATACTTTATTTCTATTGACATTTGAATTTGAAATTTCATTATTTTTCAACTGAAGAACTGTAGACAACAGTAATTTGACAGAACTGTTGTCTGTTTGCATCTGTAGTTTCGTACGATAAAAAACATATTACCAAAAATAGGCATGCAAGATGAAAATGTTGTTACTAAATATTGGTCCCCTTTGACGTACGTTTTTTACTACTTGATACTATTTCATTTTAAGGAGTAAAAGGTAAAAACCCTCAATTTAATCCAATGAGCTTAATGTAATCATCAGCCTTTTTGTTTTCTAGGTCAACAAGTTTATAGAGTAGTATACTATTTCCAAGTTGCATTTTTTTTTTAAAAAAGAGAGAAGTCTTAAAAATAGAAAGGTATTCACACCGTTTAAATCGGAAAGGAAAAATTTAGCAGAATCTTCACACGTCAATCAATATGGGAGAGATGATGAGCATGTGCTTAACACGAGACATCATGTTGTCCATGATGCAACACAACCTCAAAACGGCAAAAAAATCTCAATATCACGATTTCAAACTCATAATATTATTTGTTTTTTATATGTCATTTCTAAGATAGATATTTTTAATATTAATTATTTGAAAATTTGACTTCGAACATAATAGGAAATTGGGTATTAATAGTAAATTTACATAATAATTTCGAATGTAATATTTAAAATAGTTATATATAAATAGATGTAATATCTAAAATGATTATATATAAATAGAGACCGAAGAAATATTAACTTACTACTAAAACTATTCAATTATTTGATATTTTAATTAACTAGTGTTAAATTTTCTGTAATGGTTGTTAAAATAAATTATATCAAAACATTTATTGTTTTAGAAATTTAAGGTATAACCGGTTTTCCTTTTTTATCTTACCTTAGTAGATTATTGTCATTAATGAAGATAACACATGGTACTAAAGATATTATAATTTTAATACAAAAAAAGGATAAAATAATTAAATATCTTTTTAATTAGCTTTTAAAGAGCGTAAAATAAAGTACAGAGTATAATTTGAGATGGAGGTTGTACTTCATAGTTTTTAGATCAACGATGCATTTGAAAGTATATTTATACCTTGTTTGAATTGTATCACTATATATTGTTACTATAAAAATCGCGTATATATTAATTATTATTTAAATATTATCATATCGTTTAAATTTATTGATACTTTATTAATTAACGGTAAAACTTTTTATTTATATAATCACTTATTTGGTATGATCAAATCGCTAGACTAACATTTTTTTTTTATTTTATATTTATTTCTCATTTAATAACTTTATACTATTTTTTTATTAATCTTTTAATACATAATTTACGTAATTAACGATAGAAAATGATAATAACTGTTAAATGTATTTAGTCGTTCCACCAATTTAACATCAGCTGCAAGTAGTGGACACGGTTTCCATCAGGAACCGCCGATTTGTGTTTGGACTTCAACGACAAGGAGACGGGACCCACATACACCACCGCGTATCAGCTGGTCCCACAACCAACTCGTCTCTAAACTTATTGATCGACGGCTATTATTAAATTAATCGGACGATCAAAATTGAAGGTCGTTACACACGAGATAGATAGAGACCCTAGATCCCGTATAGCGTATCTGAATCTCTCTTCCTTATATCAAGCCGACTCTCATCAAGTCTCCTTCTTTTCTTCTTCCTCTCTCTCGTCACTCAAATTCATCTTTGCTCTCTCTATAACTCCATTGCCAAAACCTTGAATCAACTAGAGAGTGAAAGTGAGTTTGACAGAGAGAGGAAGAAGGATAAAATTTGCGTGGGAAAATGAACGGTGGAGATTTGAATCAGCAGCAACAACAACAGCAGCAACAACAGCAGCAGCAGCAGCAACAGTGGGTGGCGATGCAGCAGTATCAGCAACAATGGATGGCGATGCAGTATCCAGCAGCAGCAATGGCTATGCAGCAACAGATGATGTATGGTCAGCAATACATGCCTTACTACCATCAACAGAAGATGCAACAGCCGCCGACTCAGATTCAGAACTCATCTGAAGATAACAAAACGATCTGGATTGGTGATCTTCAACAGTGGATGGATGAGAGTTATCTTCATTCATGCTTTTCTCATGCTGGCGAGGTTTGATTTATATATTCATTTAGCTCTACTACTTACTTGTAGTTGTCTCGACTTAAATTGCTAGTAACAATTTTGTTCAGTTAATTGAGATGTGAAACGATAGAAACTTCTAGTATCATAGTTAAGAAGTAATTACCTGCGAACACGATTTTAACTTACTGAGATCTCAGTCAATGCAGAGATTCTGAAGAGAAATTTTGGGATCTTGTCTATTCGATTTTGATTTTTTTTTTTAACCTTTTGGACATCCTGAAAGAGTAGATAATTCCCGGGAAAAGATTATTGATTTCGCGATGGTTAAGCTAAAGTGGTCTCCCCGGGAAATGTCGGGGGATAAGAATGATTTTAAATGCATTCGACTATACGGGGAATAAAGTTTTCATGTGCCTTTAACTTCTCATTCTTACATACTAATTCTTTTTGGTCAAGTACAGTATTTAACTCCAGTTCAGGTTATCGCGGAGATTCACTTTGGTCTCAAATTTGGGGAGTTGAGTTAGTAGAAATGATAAATTTAGCTTCATGAGAATTCTTGTGACTTCTCGTGACTAGAAGAATAAAATGCCAGCCATGTGGAGCAGTGGTGCCTAGGAAAAATTTATGTGGTCAAAAGCTAGAACTGCAATGGACAAGTCCCAATACTAGTTGCGATACACAGGTGGGCTTCCCACTCCCTGCTTTCGTAGAAAAAGAAGCCCAGCCTGCGGCCTGAGTAGCTAATGTCGGTCTCCTCTCTCTGGTACACGGCTTCAGATTTAGTGTTGGTGCTTCATAAGTTCTCACTTTTCTTCTCAAGGGAACTGGAGAATATTCGTCTCGCTTCAGTTTCCTTTTTATTTGAACCTCTATTTCTAGTAACGCTTGACATCAACTGGTTTCTATCTTTGAGGAATAACATGCCCTTTATTTCTTTTGGAGCACCCATATGAGATTCCAAAATAGAAGATTGTGGGTGTCTTCCATAAATAATCTTATTTCTTTGCAGATTCTCTATTTTTTGGTATGTCATTTGTACTTGTATTCTAGGTTTTTTCTTCCCATCATCTAAGTTGCACGGGCTCTTTACTTTTAATGCCGCACCCATCTTGGATTCTCCAAAAATACACTACTTTTGGCGAATCCGAATCGCACTCCATGACATTATTGAAGATACCGAGCCCATCATAAATAATATTATTTTACTTTATCCCCCCCAACCCCCAAAAAAAAAACTAAGGAAAGAAGGAAGCTTTCACACTAATTTCCGTTAAGATTGTACGATTAGAAGATTATACGACTACAAAAGAACCAAAGACGCACATGGACTGTTATGTAATTGCCAAGAAAATCAACTGATTTTCTTTTCTTCTAAGAAAATAATTTAATGAATATTCGAGGAAAATTACGGATATTAAAACTTGAAGCAAAATACTTCATTTTTACAGTTTTGTTCGATGGCAAAACACTAGAGAATGGAGTAGCGAGGATGGAGAGATGCTTTTCCATCCTCAAAATGGAGACTAGAGCTGCCGCTGGACTCCAAGTTGGACCGACCACATTTGATTGAATAATTCTAACTATTTTAGTTTGGAATTCCTTTGCCTTAGACTGTAAATATGTGGGAAACCCTTTCTTTTGTAGTTAAAAATTGAAATAAAATTATCTCAAGAATATCTTTTTCAAGCTTATACATCAATACTAGTATAGTCTACAAGAATTGATTATTTGGTTTCAAATTTAAGCATGCACTCTGTGCTAGTAATTGACCATGAAATCATGCAGGTTATTTCTGTGAAAATTATTCGAAACAAGCAAACTGGTCAGTCAGAGCGTTATGGATTTATTGAGTTCAATAGTCACAATGGCCAATGAGCAAGCGGCAAGAAAAAGTGCTGACAGATGCTACAATGTGACACAATGATGTCAAAGGTGCGAAAGTAGTAGTAGATGCAAACACAGGCCACTCAAAAGGCTATGGCTTTGTAAGGTTTGGTGATGAGAGCGAGAGGTCTCGGGCCATGACTGAAATGAATTAAATTGTTGCAGGCAGCCTTCAGCGCTGGTGACTTTAAAAAGCTAAATTTTTGTGACAGAATCACTGAAGCTTGAAGCAAATGTAGTGGATGTGTTGTTTAGAGCAAAGACAGCATCAACTTTTCTACCTGGCTGAACAAGTTAGAGGTGAAAAGCATACTGCTCCTTTTTTTTTTTTTGGAGAAGGTATCAGTTGTATTTATTGACAAGTCAGACATGGGTTGCACTGAAACCATATTTACAGCAAAATAAAAAAGACATCATCTAACTGACTCTACTTCTAACAAGATCCTAGGATGTCTATAATTGAGTCAGTGTCCTCTAAGTATATTTGTTTACACCAGAAACAAAAAAGTCTAACGCAATTTAAGTTTGATCATCTGTAGATCACAATTTTTGCTCTCAAAACATCTTGAATTCCATTCCTTCCATCTTGTCCACCAGATACAAGCTGGGGCAATCCTCCATCTGTCTTTGTCAGCAGCTCCTACTCCTGCTTCCTCCCCAACAAATGAGTTATATGGCAGACCCAACAAATGAGATTTATTTTGTCAGGCATGGCATGGCCCAACTAATACCCCAAAGGCTAACAAAGATTCTCCACAACTGAGTAGTTGTCCTGTACTGTAGAAACAGATGGCTAACTGTCTCAACCTGTTCACCACAAAGGTAACATCTGGAACACAAAGAAAATTTCCTCTTCTTGAGGTTCTCTTGTGTCAAAACAGCCTCTCTTGTCAATAACCAAGTAAAACAGACATACTGCTACTTTTATCCTGGATGCACCAAATTTTTCTAGATTTATTGAACTTGGTTTTCTTGTTGTGACCAGTTATTCTTATGTATGTGCTAGCAGTTCCATGTTTGCATCAAAATTTTAGATGTCATGTTCAACTTATTTATTGACGTCAGAACTGCTTACTCTTTTTGTTCAGCTGTGATATTATCTGGTGGATATGCATCAAATGGTGCTGCAACCCATGGATCCCAGTCTGATGGTGATTTATCAAATACGACAGTAAGTGTGGTCCATTTTCTTGTGGAAGTTGGTCATAAGTTAGTTAATTGGAGTAACTCCCAATTCAACTAGTACTTATAGAACAATAGTTAGTTGGTCTAACTTTTTCTTTATGGTAGATTTTTGTTGGAGGACTTGATTCTGATGTCACTGACGAGGAACTGAGGCAGTCCTTTACTCAGTTTGGGGAAGTGGTTTCTGTGAAAATACCTGCCGGAAAAGGATGTGGTTTTGTACAATTTTCTGACAGGTAAAATTCTGTAAAGCTTGACTTGAAATGCTATGTGGTGAGTAGTAGTGAATTATTTTGCGCATCATTATCTGGGAACTAAGAGAAGTGATGCCACGAGTCTTGAGGCATGGACATTGAGTGGTACATAACTTCACTATCCCTTGTCATTTAATCTCTTTCGGTAGTGTGCCATTTAAGTAATTGGATTGATTCTAGATATTGGGTTAAAATATGAGTTCTTTATGTTTAAGGATCTCTGTTATTTGGTTTGGTTTATGATTCTTGAGAAATTGCCCAAGAGTGAACACAACTGCTTATGGGCGGAGTATTAATCTCATATTTTCGTCAAGTTGATAACAAATAAGATAGTGAAGTTTGGATTTGCTTCCTTTTGGTCCATGGTTTTAATATAGCATTCTGTCAACTTATTCTTTTTAAAGCTGTGTGGTTAGTTAGTCGAGGTGTGCACAAGCTGATCTGCACACCAAACAGTACGGTTGTAAAGAAAAAAGATACAAAGTTTAGGTTATTGCTATAGTATAAAATAGTGTAGTCTTGTTCTGAAATTTTTAAATGCAGCACGCAGAAGAAGATATATTTTCTTGTTGCAAAGTGCAGTAAAATTAAGATTTAAATATTTTAGTTGAATTCTCTACATGTAAACCGGATTAAAAGGTCTTTTTGCTGTACATATCAGTACCTTCTTGGTGCAATTATTCAAATGAATCTTATCCCAAAAAAAAAAGAAGAAAACAAAAGGCAGCATGCTTAACCACCTTCTGGGTTTTTATGTTTTAATAGGAGCTCTGCTCAGGAGGCGATACAAAAATTGAGTGGGGCTGTAATTGGCAAGCAGGCAGTTCGTCTTTCCTGGGGGCGAAGTCCAGCAAACAAGCAGGTATTTCCGACATCAATGTTCATATCAACTGTCTGATCAAAATAGTTTTAAAAAAAAGAGATATTAGCTGACTTCTCAATAAAACAATTAAATGTTGGCAGGTGATCAGTTCAGTTCTGCACAGCCTTTTAGAAGTTGTCCCTTTGCGAAAATGATCAAATCTTTTACAATTCTACCTTTCAAATGTTGACCTTCGTCTATATTGAATGTTCTTCAGAACCTTTTCAACTTCACATATTTAGTCCCTTGTTTGAAATCTTTAAATGGTTTTGTTTTACAAGTCGCTTTAGAAGTCAATCCCTTTCTAAAATGATCAAATCTTTTATATTGGGGATTGATACTTTTATAAAAGATTTCTAATGGTAAATCTTTTCAGAATATGAAGTTTTTGGCCAATTTGAATTGTTTTGGATGTTTTTGGTAATTTCTTGATTGCTATTCCTGTTTCATACAATCTTAATCCTTCTGATTAACTTTTGGGTAATTGGAACTTCAAGAGTCCCAATGGCAACGTGTTCATGTGATCTTTCTGCATGCTCTCCTAGTTTAGTAGTCTTTGTATTGGGGATTTTGATCTATTGAAGCTTCCGCCGGCTGCAATCTTCAGTCTTATATTTTGTTGTTGTGGTAAATTATCTTCTTTTCTAACCTGTTTACTTGTCTCTACTTTTGCAGATGAGAAGTGATTCTGGTAATGGGGGCAGCTATTATGGACGGCAAAATTATGGAGGATATGGATATGGCGCATCACAAAATCAGGATTCTGGCATGTATGCTGCTGGAGCAGCCTCTAATGGCTACGGGAATCAGCAGCCTGTTAGCTGAACTGTAGTCAACCGCTGCTAAATGAGACATTGCCAAAACACTCTTTCTTTGGGGGTTTTTAAATTTTAATTGACTTAAAAAGATTAAAGCATATAGTGTTTGATGAGAATTTTGTAGCTGGATTTGATTTATGCTTATACCTAGAGATGTGAGCTATGATGATTGGTGAAAATTTGTTTCGATTTCTGCTGCCTTTTAAACTTATTTTGATGTCTGATTTCATATTTTTCTTATAGACTTCACAAACTGTCTAGGATCAAGAAATGAGGGAACTATCTTGCAGAATCACAAATAGCTGTAAGTTCTCCAATATATCAATTCTAGTATTTGATATACTGTGACTAGAAACGGTTTGGCCATTGACTACTTTTTATTAGTTTGGTGCTTATTGAGATATAGGTCAGAAACATGTATAGGACCATAATCGAGTAGTCGTAATGCTAAGAAATGGTGAAAAATACGAGATTATATAAGATCAATATTTCATCAGTGGCATATCTTTTCGATTTGTTCAATTTTTATCAATTGGTCTTTAAACATTGCCTATTAATTGGGTGAAATGAGCAATGAAATAAGATCTGGATATGCAGCTGATATGTATTTCTTTCATCGAAATCAATACAGTTCAGTTTAAGTCATTGCATAGATTGTTTTTCCCTGTGACTCAAAAGGTTGAAATTGACACTTAAAGCCCCAAAGTGAGAGTATAAACCCTCCATCGTTTAAAGGGCTGTAGTTGACGGGAAATACTCTTTCATTTTTAACAAGTAATCAAAAGTCTAGAGTTTATTGGTCTTTTATATGACATTTTACCCGGCTTCATGAAATCCAAATTAATCGTCTCAAAAGCATGTATAGAACACATGTTTTGTTTCTTCACTTCTCTGTGTTCTATCGTATGGACTGTTAAGGAGGTTATGTGCCAGAAAGGCCTAATGACTAATGAGAAAAGAAATATTAATTCCACACTTGATAGAAAATTGTGTTTTTGCTCGTGTTGTTGTATTAATATTGTGGAGCAAATTATTGGTCAAGTGTCCATCAATAGCCAAGTACGACTAACTAGTCTCACTATCTTGGATGGGTCAAAATTGGATTAATAGAAGCCATCATTACAAATAATTTGAAAATTCTATTACGTGGTAGACTTATCTTTCTTCCTACGCCACTCAAAAAAGCAGAAGTTGATGTTGAAAATCACACTCGTGTGTCACATTTAAATAGAGATGCATAATCAAGTTTTTGTTTTTACCCCCTAGCTCCTATCGCGATTTTTTTAAAGAAATATTTATAAAAATATTATTCAAAAGATTTATGATTACGTGTAATAAAATTTATCCATTATTGAAAATGGTTAAATCTAACGAAAGAAATCTTCCAAAGCAACATTGTTATTCCATTTGTGATAGCTTTACGACTTTGATATAAATAAGTGGAACAAATCAATTCTTTGATTAATTAGTCATTTTTTTTTCTCCAGATTTCCACTTTGGCTTGGAATTTAGTAACAAAAGAAATGTGACAAATCAACGAGGGCTTTTAGGCAACATAATAAAATTATCGATATTTCTCACTATCTACTGTTCACGGAAATATTAAACTTATAAATTATCGAGTTTTACAACGCAACTTCTTTTACAATATTAAAATGTTTGAATTTTACTTTTTATGGATAATTAGTTATTTTACTTATATAAATGTTAAACTCCATGTGTGTGTATATATTGCAAAATAGATGAGCTGGCATTATGACGTAGGTACTAGTATTTTTTTTTTTTTGGAATTAGTTAATAAGTGAGTGGTTACATATATATATATATATATATGAGACTGCAATGAAGAGCATCTTGAATAATAATTGAGTTAAAGATAAGATATATGATTATCCATTTTTATAAAGTTTCTGTTGAAAAGACAAATTTAACCTCAAATAATTCATACTTTGTCCAAATATCTCTCTCCTTATAAATAACCATAGTGTGACTAAATACACTTAAAACACAAAAATAATGGAGAAGCAACCCATGAAATACACGTTCCTCACAAAATTAAACTTCTTTTTTCTTGTAACATTACTTTTTCATGTTCTAATTGTCCATGGCTTCCAAATTGATAATCAGGCACGTAGATTAATGTCGTGGCGTCGTTCGAAAATACGTTCTCGGATGATTAATTCTTATCAGGATGAAACATGGTCGACTGAAAAAATTGTATTTGATTCTGATGATGATGAAGAAGAATTACATGTTGGAAATATGGAGGATGATTTGATAAAATATGGTCTTCCAGGACAACCAAAATTAAATGTGAAGTTTAATCAGTATGCAGGTTATGTTAATGTTGATGAAAAAAATGGAAGAAGTCTTTTTTATTACTTTGCTGAATCTGCTTCTGGAAATGCTTCTTCTAAACCACTTCTTCTTTGGCTAAATGGAGGTGAAATTACTCGTTTTACTATTTAGCTATGAAATTTATCATTCGCTATTTTATTTTTATTTATTTGACAGTGGAATGACTTGTAATTCTTTTATGTTTGTTTTTGTTTCAGTATTTCCATTTATGTAGTGTGCACATATATCTGCTGTATTTTAGTTGACTACTAGTAGTATAAGGATTTAATTTCGATGCGTAATTAGTTTGACCGTACATAAAATTTAAGGAAAAAGAATTTTTTTTATTATGGTCTAAAATAAGTTGATATGATAAATGTTTGTATGATTATAAGTTATTTTATTAAAATTTATGATTATATTATTACTTAATATAGAAATGAGTCATTAGTTTATCACGTGACTTTAACATTATTTTTCAGCTGACTAATCCATTCTTAGGGATAATTATCTTTTATGTGACTTAATATTTTAGTTTAACCTGAAAATCAATACTTATTTTTTTTTTCTCAAGTCTTAAGCCCGTTCAGAATAAGTAATTCTAAGGGTATGACAATTGACATGTTTAATAAGAAAAATCATAGATAATAAGATTAGAGAAGAGAGGTATTTGACTAATTTACTTATCCTGTATTTATCTTCAATATTTTAATTAAGAAATATGAAAATCTTTTAGAAATATGTTCAGATCGTTTATAAGATTAGGATAAATTTGAAATTAATTTTTTTTTTTTAATTATTCATTTGGAAGATTAGAAAATTATTTATAATGAAGAAGAGGGATATATGACCATTTCATTTTCGAAAAGGTATATAATAGTCCGAGGAACATTTCCAGTCAGTAGTTCATAGAAACACAGATGGAGAAAATAAGTGGGGACGTAAAATTGAGAATTATTGGTAGCTTTATTCGTATTGTTCTTTTATAAAGTAAAAAGTGAAAAAAAAAAGTACCTCCTCTAGTACTTCATAATAATTTTGAGTTTTTTTCGATGTTTAAAATAAAGAAATTATTCAACATTGAAGAGAGTTCTTGAAAGTTTATTTCGTTTTTGATCAGCACTTTTATTTTTTATATGATAAATTTAAGAGAGTTAATTGCTCATACAGTCATACTTATGATTTTACTTTGAAACTATTTCTATTTTCGTTCAAAAATAACTAAAATGATAAAATGAAAAGCGGTGTACAATTATGTCCTAATTATTTTTCTTTAATGAATGCGTATTATTTCACAAATTCAGTTAATATTGATTTATTGGTTAGAACATGAAGATAAGAGTTGTGATTTTGTATGGCTATAATTGGATGAAAAAACATTGTTGGGTTGCACTTGCAGGTCCAGGATGTTCATCATTAGGTTTTGGGGCCATGCTAGAGCTTGGCCCTTTTGGTGTAAAACCTGATGGTAAAAACCTTTATTCCAGAACATTTGCTTGGAACAAAGGTAATCAAAACCTATTTACCATTGTTAATTATCGGTCACAGTCATTATTATTGTCTATCGTATTACAATCAATCGCTACGATCAATCACCATCATTAGTCATGACTATATATCGTCAACCACAATCGTCATTCACCATGCATCACTATTATAATCACTATCAT
Organism: Solanum chilense; assembly: GCA_032847665.1. Lineage (NCBI taxonomy): Eukaryota > Viridiplantae > Streptophyta > Magnoliopsida > Solanales > Solanaceae > Solanum > Solanum chilense. The sequence continues at coordinate 108,606,920 of CM064963.1, read as the reverse complement.
CCACCATATCATCACTAATTACTACACACCCTCTCCAATCGGCACCCACAACTACTGCCATAAGCCATCACCATCACTATTATCATCGATTATCAGATAACATTTTAAATTTTTTTATTGAATTTATGTTTATTAATTTTTAAATATATATATATTTTTTATACAGTTGCAAATGTGATGTTCCTAGAGTCACCAGCAGGGGTTGGCTTCTCCTATTCCAATACTAGCTCAGATTATGCACAATCAGGCGACAAGAGGACTGGTACTACACTACACCCCCAACCTTAATCTCCAAATAATACTAATTATTTGATTTTAAAAAAATTAATTTGACAGTCTAAATCATAAAATTTAACTCTTAAATTACTTTACAAACTATGTCATTGTGTGACAGCTCAAGATGCATATAGGTTTCTAGTGAATTGGTTCAAGAGGTTTCCACATTACAAAAGCAGGGATTTTTACATCATGGGAGAAAGTTATGCAGGTATATTTACTACTACGTCCATTTCAATTTATTTGTCCTACTTTTTTTAGTCATTTAAAACAGAATATGTTTGACACCTCTTTAATTTCAACTTTTCACACGACATTTTAATATTATAAGATTAAATGATATTTTCATACATTTTTCATTTAAGACCATAAAATTAAAAAATCTTTTTTATTTTCTCAAATTTCATATCGAATCAGAACAAACAAAAGGGAGGAGTACTAACTACTCCTCGATTTAGATTTACTTGTCAAATTTTGATTTGACGCACCTATTTAAAAAACTATAATTGATATAATGAGTTTATTTTACTCCTCGCTAAGGGGGGCAGCGGAACCGGTACCTACCGGTTCCCGGTCCGGTCCGTCCCGGTCCGGTTCGGTACCGGTTCGGTACCGGTTCGTGCCTGTTACGTTTTGATTTTTCCGGTTCCGGTACAGGAACCGGGACGGAAACTTTAAAAATCCGGTTTTTACCGGTTCCGGTAAGTACCGGTCCGGTCCGGTCCGGTCCGGTCCGGTCCGGTTTAATTTTTTTTTTTTATATAAAGCCGTTACTAGCCGTTGGGTAACGGCTAGTGGGCCCCCCCAACGGCTAGTTGAAGAAAAATTCATCCAATAAAGCCCTTACCCCACCCCTAACTTTTGAAATACCCTAAAGTTTTAAAAATTACACTTTAACCCATCTTTTTACTTATAAATACCCCTAAATTTCATTCTTTTAAATCACAATATCATCTATTCATCTTCTACTCTCTCAACTCTCTACTCTCTATCTCTAATCTCTAATTCGATAATATCTTAAATTTCGGTGTTGCCTTACTTGGTCTTTGGAAATTAGATTTGGAGCTTCAAAATCAATTTTCAACTTTCCACGTTCGGCTATCGGCGGGCATAAACTTCTAGAAATTTTAAATTAAAACTTTAAAGTTAATAAAAATTAGATTCAATTAATTTTTTTTTTTTTAAATTCGGTTCGTCCCGGATACCGGTCCGGTCCGGTCCGGTCTAGTACCGGTTTAATACCGGTCCGGGACGGAACAATAGGTAATTTACCGGTTTACCGGACCGGTCCGGTTCCGGTTCCGGAACAAACCCGGTACACGCAGTACCGGTTCCGTACCGGTTCCGGTAATTACCGGTCCGGTTTTGCCGGTTCCGGTACCGCTGCCACCCATAACTCCTCGCTATTATTGGTAGTGTCCCACTATATTTTTCAAACACATTAATTCAAAATTAAAGGAAAAATATTTTTGGTCTGCTCTTGATTTTGTCAATTATGAAAAGTAAAGATAGGAAATATTTGATAAGTAAATTCGAACGGAGGGAGTAGAAAATTAAAAGAAAAAAGGAATAAGATAGTATTGGATGGATGGTTCTAGTAGTGAGAGCCCATGATTGGTGTGTGTCAAATAAGATGTTAAATTTGTAAGAATTAAGGACCACTTTATGAGAGACAATTCTCTGAGCATTTATACAATATAGTTATGTCCTCTTCTCAAAGCAGAAATAGACATCATAATTGAAAATTTTGGCTATATTTGTTATACAATTATTATATCTAAGAGAGTAGTCAATTAGACAGCTAATATTGGTAAATGATGACAGGATTCTATGTGCCAGAGCTAGCAGACATCATTGTCAAGAGCAACATGCTAGCAACCACAAACTCCAAGATCCAATTCAAAGGAATCATGGTAGTATTTTCATTTTATTCTTCACCCTTTCTTTTATTTATTATATGTTATCATATGTATATAACTTGTATATGGTATACCATGACCAATGAGTTTTAAACCACCACAAACTACATGCATGCCAGAAATTGAAAATTTTAACTTGATATTTTTAAAAAAAAGAATGTTTGAGTGCCAATCTAGGATTTTAACTCTACAATTATCATCTCCTTTTATTATAAACATCAATTTCAAATAGAAATTTATGAGGTTTAAAGGTTTATTAAGGCGAGACATATAATTAAAAGAAATATTAATATATTTTATATGGTTAACTATCTAATAGACGAATGAAAATTACATACAATTTTTTTTCTTTCAAAATTTGAACTAGTAATGTCTAATTGAAACACTTTATTAGGGTTGAGGTGTTCAATTAAAATATGACTTAGTTCAAGTGTCTACATGAAATATCCTGACAAATTTAAAGGATGTTAAACCTTTAACTTAAGACTAGAATATACATCCAATTTATTTTTAGCATTTTAATTAAATTTCATGTTAAATCAAACTAACACACATAAATAAAATAATATTATTCGATCATTTATTTGTTTTTATAAGAATGCATTATTATTTGTTTGAAAACCAAATAATTAATTGTATGGATGCAGATAGGAAATGGTATAATGAACGATGTAACAGATGAGAAAGGGCAATTAGATTATTTATGGAGTCATGCACTAATCTCTGATGAGACTCATTTAGGCATTCAACAACATTGCAAAACCCAAGCTGATGAGACAAAAATATGTGAACAATTTCAAAGCACAGCTCAAACTGAGTTTGGAAACATAGATCCTTACAACATCTATGGTCCAATTTGTCCCCTTGATGACGACGATTCATCATCATCGTCATCAAGAAGAAGAAAATTCAAGAAAAATGGATATGATCCTTGTGAACAACATTATGTTAGCCATTATCTCAATCTTCCTCAAGTTCAAAAGGCCTTGCATGCCAACCTTCCTAACCGTTGGGAATCTTGCAGGTATTTACATTGTCAGCGTATATATATATATATATATACACGTTAAAATATTTCTATCTCTGTCTCTATTTACTTGTCCATATTTTCTCTTTTAGATGTCTCTATTTACTTGTCCATTTTGTCAAATCAAGAAAGGACAATCTTTTTTTACCTATTATATCCTCATTTAAACTTTTTGAAAATTTCTAAGTTTTAATTCATATTTTTTTAAAGCATATTTAATGAGGGTGAAATTGTAAATTCACAGTGTTAATGATTGTTATCTTAATATGTGTAGTGATCTGACATGGAAGGATAGTCCATCAAGTATGTTTCCAATATACAATAGACTAATTGCATCTGGTCTCAGGATACTTCTTTTCAGGTAAGTAATTAAATAATTTTATTGGATTAGCTTATATAAACTAGTTTCTGAGGACGTGCTTTGCACGTGTATTCTATGTGAATTTTTATAGATATGTTATAATGATAAAAATTCTATGGAAATATATATGTAAATTAATGAATAATATAATGTAACAATTACAAAATAAGAATAAAGACTTGCGCAATAAAACATTCATAAAAAAATTAAATTAAGAAGTCTGATGGTGATAAATAAAAAGACAAAAAGAAACAGATTTAAGAAAGATCCAATGTAAACATTGTTCTTATAAGACTATGTATGTATAGATGAAAAAATAAGTACAAAATTAGTACATAACTCTCTAAGTTCTTATCGACTCCTTTCATATCCTATCAAAATTCAAGAGGTTTCTTCATCTACTTTAACTATAGAATAAAAATGATAGCCTAATAATCTTGAAAGGGGTTTCATAAGATTAAAAAAGTTGAATTTATATAGATAGAATAGAACGAATATCAAAAGATATATTAAAGTTTTAGTTTAAATATTTGGAGGTTATGAATATGAAAAAAGATGAGAGTTACGAATATTAAGAGTATAAAGTTGAATAAGTAATTAACAAATAATAATAAATAAATGAAGAATATGAAAAAAGAAGTTAAAATTAGCAAACCATGTAGAAAGAACAACTAAAGGTCTTATCACGTAATTAAGCGTTAATGATTTTAAATTTGTGAAGATAGAGTCATTCTTTAATAATAATCGAGAGGACATTATCAACGTGTGTCTCCATTTTGCAGATTTGCACCATTTATATTATTAAATTCGTTATTTATCATAAAGGATAATACTTTATCCACATAAATTATATTATTCATGAGAGGGGTTAAGGAAAAAGTTATGAGAAAGAGGAAAAATATAGCAATTTAGTAAATACTTTTTTTTTTAAAAAAAAAATTATAATTATTATATACATATAGATTATAGATGATAAATATTAATTAATTGGATATTTAATTAGAAATCAATCTTTTGAAGTCTAAAAGTCATTAACCTTTTAATTAAATTTATACAATCAAATATTTAAATATTTTATAACAATTTAATTTATAGAAGGGGTAAAACTGTAATTCAACTTTCAACTTTTTTTGTTCATGCTTTTAGTAATACTAGTTTCTGAGGACGTGCTTCGCACGTGTGTTTAATGTTAATTTTTATAGATACGTTAGAATGATTAAAATCTCGTGGAAATATATATGTAAATTGTAATGAATAATAAAATGTAACAATTACAAAGTAAGAATAAAGACTTACGGCAATAAAACATTCATAGAAAACTAAATTAAGAAGTCTAACATAGTGAAAAAAAGACAAAAAGAAACAAAAATATTTAAGAAAAAAATACAATATAGACATTATTCTTATAAGATTGATGTATATATAGATGAAAAAATAAGTACAGAATTAGTACATGACTCTCTGAGTTCTTATAGACTCCTTTCATATCCTATCAAAATTCAAGAGTCTTCATCATCTACTTTTACTATAGAATAAAAATAGCCTAATAATCTTGGTAGGGGTTTCATGAGATAAACAAGTTGAATTTATATAAATAGAATAGAAGGAATATCAAAGATATCTTAAAGTTTTAGTTTAAATATTTGGAGGTTATGAATATTAAAAGATGAGAGTTATGAATATTATAAAGAGTATAAAAGCTAAATAAGTAATTAAAAAATAATAACAAATAAATGAAGAATATGAAAAAAAAATAAAGTTAGCAAACCACGTAGAAAAAACAACTAAAGTTCTTATCATGTAATTAAACAGTAATGAATTTAAATTTGTGAAGCTATAATCATTCTTTAATAATAATCAAGAGGACATTATCAATGTGTCTCCATTTTGTGGATTTGCACCCTTTAAATTATTAAATTTCGTTATTTATCATAAAGGATAATACTTTATCCACATCAATTATATTATTCATGAGAGAGATTAAGGAAAAAGTTATAAGAAAGAGAAAAAGAAAAGAAATTTAGGTAAAGATTTTTTTAAAAAAAAATTATAATTATTATATACATATAGATTATAGATGATAAATATTAATAGATTAGATACTTAATTAGGAATTAATCTTAGGAAATCTAAAAGTCATTAACATTTAATTAAATTTATACAATTAAATTTAAATATTTTATAATAATTTAATTAATAGAAGGGGTAAAATCGTAATTCAACTTTCAACTTTTTAGTTCATGCTTTTAGTAATACTAGTTTCCGAAAACGTGCGTTGCACGTTTATCCTAAAATACTTAATACAATGTTTGTAGTGCAAATAATAAATTTAAACAATATATATATCAAGAATTAGCTATTATGCATGAAAAAAATACTACTTTCAATCACATTTGTTACCGACCCAAAGGTATATATGTACATTTCACAAATTTCGTCAATAATTCATTTCCTCGTAAATTCAAAAAATAATGAAGTTACAGTGGTTCATCAACTTATAGGACACCATTGATTCTCTTTATCTTCATTTTTATTCTCTTCATGTTCATTTTTTTCTTTCTTTAATTTTTTTGTTAGTGAGTTGGATTCACCTGTACAGAATTACATCAACTTTTTGTTTTGTAGGATATTTCATTGATTGTCATGAATGCAGTGATAAAGCTAGAAGTCTTTCTTCTTGTCCTTGTGTAAAAGATTCATTTTTTGGATAATCCAATTAAGTGTACCGTCTCAAATTCTATAAAATAATTTTTATTTAAAAATCAAACCAAAATTTTATTAAGAACATATCAACTTACACAAAAATAATTAATTGCATATAAGGAACAATGATTTATTAACTGAAAATTGATACCACTTGAAACAGTTCAATCTGTGTTGCTTCACCTACTGCATCATCACTATGAAATATTAGCGTCATTTCTTAATTGTATCTTCATAAAAAAAAGTCAAATTTAAAAAAATTATTAGTAGTTGAAATATTCAACAATTTAGATGAGTTCAAATAAAGATAAATAAAACATTGAGCATAACAAACTCATATAAAAAAAAAATAATAAAGATAACATGATTACATGAGAAAGTATAATATATAATATAGGAAAATGGAGAATCTGCTAATAGAAGATAAAAACATTACAAATTAAGTGATCCAAGAAGTGCCATCAACTTCTTGAGAGTGTGGAAAGATTATGAAGGTGTGAATATTAATGATGAGATAGTGGAGGTGTGGTATTAATACACATTATGACAAAATTACACCTAAAACTGATCAGATAGAGAAATGAAAAGTTTCTCTAATACGTTTTCGTAATAACTTTATAATTAATTATTTTTACAACTATTCATTCTCCTACATTATTTTAACAATAAGTGAATCAACTTAATTAACAATTTAAGCATATTTAATATTTAATTAATTAATTATTTTATAATATTTTAATTTAGTATAAGGCTAAAATGGTAATTCAACTTTTAAGTTTTGACCTTCATGCTTATAATAATATATGATATGATAATCGTTTTTAATTAGTTTATGCTTATAAAATGCTACTTTATTTATTTTGTGTGGAAACAGTGGAGATGTAGATGCAGTAGTGTCAGTAACTTCAACTCGTTATAGCATTAGTGCAATGAACCTTACAGTCATCAAACCTTGGCATGTTTGGCATGATGATACAAAAGAAGTAAGTCCTTCTTATCTGATTAATTTTTTTTTTATCGACATGGTGTCCAGGCCAATTTTCACACACCACGATTAATTCTATGGGATATTTATCACCTCCCACCTACATGTAGGCTAAGACAGATGTAAAAATAAATGTTATGAACAATTTAATTTACTTATCTTTTTCTTAATTTAAAGGTGGGTTTGTATAATATAATTTTTTGCAGGTAGCTGGATATATGGTGGTGTATGATGGATTAGCTTTTGCAACAGTTAGGGGAGCAGGGCATCAAGTTCCACAATTTCAACCACGTAGAGCTTTTGCTTTGTTGAATATGTTCTTTGCCAATCACTTTTAGCATTTGGGGATTGGGCTTATTGCAAACTCCATTTCAAACTCATTTTAATAATAATTGGACATATTTAATTGATCAAAGTATTATTTCATGATCCAGTTTTATTTTATCACAGAGTCAGAGAAAAATGAATCGTTGGACCTAATTCAACTTCAAAAATTAACAAATACTAATCTAAAATACGAATTTATCTCATTCCATCGATATGTGACTCAACACCAACTTTGACCGTCTTGGCAACAGCCAATTGTATTAAAACACTGGAAGAACACTGCAGGAACACAGTATTACTAATTAATGTATTTTACATTGGCTTTAGTGTTTGGATGTATAGATTAATGCTAAATACATTTGGCTCAACATATATGTTATGCGAAATTCGATATAATACGAGAAAATATAAACGCGAAAAACAAGACAACAGATTTACGTGGTTCACCAATAAATTGGCTACGTCCACGGGAAGAGGGGGAGCAGTTTTATTATGGAGAGGCAAGAACAGAAATTACAGAATAGGGTTTGCCCCGTCCTTTCTGTTGTAACGGGTCCTATTCAAGGCATTCAACAATATAGTATATGAAAATGAGCTTGATTAATTAGCTACTTGTTTGGCACTATAATCAGCAGCTTCTGCTAATCTCTCGCAACATATGAGTTAAATTTGGGAGAGATTGAGCTAGAGAGTCTCAATTCTCTTCTCATTCATAGAGTAGATCCAATATACTAAATTAAAACGAAAATATCTATAGAAGAAAGATAGAAATTACATGACAACAATTTCCTTAATATATACTACTTCTGTTAAGTGTCCTATTAACGTTTTCCTTAACAGATGTGCACAAAGAACAAACATGTCAATACAATAGCTTCAATCTAATTTTCAACACACAAAAAAAAAGGATGAGATTCTATAAATAATGAAGAAGATTTACTGTTGAGTGAACACTGATCAAAATTTTCTAATTTTGTTGCATTGAAAGAAAGAAAATGAAAGTTACCTCTGTTTTACAGTTGAGTCTATCTCTAATTTGTGCTACCTTAGCACCCAAAAATGTTATGCGGGAGAAGCAGATGTTGTAAGGGAATTTCTCAAGGCTCGACGTGTGAAAAGTACACCAAGTATTAACAGTGGCCTAGCGGCTGCTGAGAAACGGAGAGCAGTGTTTGTGTCACAGGTAGGATCAAAGGAAGATGACAAGATCTCAGCATTGCCAGGGCAACCCAGTGGTGTGAGTTTTGATCAATATTCAGGATATGTTACTGTTGATGCTGATGCTGGTAGAGCATTGTTCTATTACTTGGCGGAATCAACTCAAGATCCTTCTGCCAAGCCTCTTGTTTTGTGGTTAAATGGAGGTAAATACACACACCATACTACCCCAATTGCCAAGTCGAAGAAAGTTTTTTCCAACACTAGTTTCATGCAAACATATGAAGAGTTCAAATAAAATCATTTTTCGTCTCTTTATTGTGTTATTCATTCTGCTGCTGCTCTAAAAACTATGTTGGTGCACTTGTCATGTTACTTTGTTGTTCTATACATACTTAATATACAGGACCTGGTTGCTCTTCATTTGGGGCTGGAGCGATGATGGAACTTGGACCATTCCGTGTAAATAAAGATGGAAAAACGTTGTGGCTCAACCCTTTTGCCTGGAACAATGGTACTTGCACACATCTTTTCTGCAAAATCTGTAATCACAATTGAGAGTAATCTAAATAATTAATACTAACAACAATATTGTGAACTAATGCAGTGGCAAACATCCTCTTTTTAGAATCACCTGCTGGAGTTGGATTCTCTTATTCTAACACATCATCAGATTATACTACTGGGGACGAAAAGACCAGACAAGATAGTTTTACCTTTCTCATCAATTGGATGGAAAGATTCCCTGAATATAAACACCGCGATTTCTACATTACTGGAGAGAGTTATGCTGGCCACTATGTGCCTCAACTTGCTCAGCTGATCTTATCCCACAAGAAAACAGAACCAAACCTTGTCATTAACTTGCAAGGATTAGCTGTAAGCTAACCTTCAAATGGTCACTAAATTCTTTTTCTCCTGATTAAGTCACTAGTTATATTGCGTCTGCGTCTTAATTGCATGCATATGGCATGGATTTCAGACTGGAAATGGCATCATCGATGACGAAACAATGAACAGTGGTACATACGACTTTTATTGGACCCATGCTCTAATATCAGATGAAGTCCATGATGGAATTGTCTTGAATTGCAACTTCTCGGCAGAGACAACCTCAGAAGCATGTAATGAGTACATTAAGCAAGCAGATTCATGTCAAGGCAATATATATGCTTACAACACATATTCCCAACTGTGCAACTCCTCTGCCTATACTTCCCTTCCTGTAAGTTTCACTGGCTAACTTCTCATTCATTATTGAGTAAAAAGATATATTTGCAGTGCCCAAATTAAGGTGAGGAACATGGTAAAAGGAAAAAAAGACCATGCACAATAACATTCTACGCCCCAATACACTCACCTCTCAGTAGATTTTACATACCTTCTATTAAAATTTTTTGATGCAACTTCTTCTTTTGTGTATCATAACAGATACATGGATTTGATCCATGCTCAGCTGATTACGTAGAAAATTACCTAAACACTGCTGAAGTACAAAAGGCCCTCAATGTCAAAGATGCACTCTATCCCTGGGATTCTTGCAAGTAATAATACATTGAGTTCTCTAAAACATTTTCATTCTTAAGGCTTATTATTATCTTTTGGGGATTAATTTCACTTTTCTTCATTTCTCACTTGTGCAGTGGTTTCATATTCGGCTCTTGGCAGGACTCCCCGCATTCTGTTCTACCAGTCTTTCAAGAGCTCATGCATAGTGGCATTAGGGTTTGGATTTATAGGTAAGTAAATCAAGCAAGGAAGCAGTCATCAGAAACAATTCTGAATTTTAGTGATTTCAAAACAACAAGTCATTAACATTTTCTTAAGACTTTTTTTTAACAAATGCAGTGGAGACATAGATCATATGTTATCTGTGACGACAAGTACATATGCCATAAACAAAATAAAAACACCAGTCAAAACACCATGGTACCCTTGGTTTTTCCAAAGCGAGGTAACAAAGTTGTCATTATTCTTCAACTCTGTGTGCAATGTCTATTTTCAGAATATCATGTATGTATATAAATTAACAATTTTATATAATCTTTTGCTTTCAAGGTTGGTGGTTATGCAGTAGAATACGAGAACTTGACATTTGTGACGGTAAGAGGAGCAGGACATTTCGTTCCAAGCTATCAACCTGGCCGTGCATTAACCATGTTCTCATCCTTCATCAACGGCACACTCCCTCCTCATCTGCACTAAACAGAAGAGAAAAGATTATTGAGGGGGAAAAAGAAAAGAAAAGCTGATTTCATAAGGAACATTAATTTTGTAGAACTACTACCAATTATGTTCCTTCTATGATATGAGACGTGTAGTATGAATGATGGAGTAGTGTTTTTCTCATAGTTCACTTTAATATATGTCATTCCAAATGACTAGTTGCATTGCTTTATCAGAAACGGACACTAAGATCAGCATCGAAACGAACATACATTCACAAATTTTACACTCCTCTAACTTAAAAATAACATTCACAAACCTTATCCCTTGCCTCAACAAAAAATGAATCAAAATGAATCCAAACAAACTTAAAGAAAGACAAATAATTTTGTTTCCGCTGGCTTCAATATCCCGCAAATACGAAGAAAAGGGAAAAGGAGTTATGCATAATATATATTGTTGGAGTACTACTAGCTAGTAATATTTTTAATTGAGTTTGAAGTTATGTATACTACTAAATGTAATACTCATCTTCATTCTCTCTTATGTTGAGCCCTTGCCGTCGTCTGATCGAGAACAACAAAAAAAATGACAGCCAACAATCTCCTTAATATATAGTAGTACGACTACTTCCTTTTGTCAATTTCCAAAGTGATTAAAACAACTAATTAAGGAACAAGAAATAGCTGTTAACTGCACATATATATGGCGTTTTAACCAAGGAGCACAAATGACAAAGATGATAGTCCAATTTGATTACAACAGACAATATCTGACGACTTTCTCAACATTTTGCGTAGGATATATAGCAAAGAAGAGTTATTGTTGAGTTATCACTCACCATTTCTTGTTTCATTAAATCAGGAAGGAAGAGAATGAACATTTCCTCTGTTTTAAGTCTAATTCTAATTTTTTGCTACCTAAGTGCCCCACAATGTTACGCAGGGGAAGTAGATGTTCTACGTGAATTTCTCAAGGCTCGACGGGCAAAACCAACAAATGCTATTAGCCAAGGCGTAGCGGTTGCTGAGAAACAGAGATCAGTGTCTGAATTCATAGTGCCACAGGTAGGATCAAAGGAAAATGACAAGATATCGGCATTGCCAGGGCAACCAAGTGGGATCAATTTTGCTCAATATTCAGGATATGTGACTGTTAATGCTGATGCAGGTAGAGCCCTCTTCTATTACTTGGCGGAATCATCCAATGATCCTGCTACAAAGCCTCTTGTTTTGTGGCTAAACGGAGGTAAATAAACACATCACCCTGCGCTAATTACTAGAATTGTCTTCCGAACTTAACCTTATGACCTTATGCATTTTTTTATAGGACCTGGTTGCTCTTCATTCGGAAATGGAGGGATGGTGGAACTTGGACCATTCCACGTCAATAAAGACGGGAAAACCATGTGGCTCAATCAATTTGCCTGGAATAATGGTACTTAATAGCAAAATCTACCATCACTACTGAAAAAAAACTATAAATAATGACATTTTTGTGACTATAATTATGCAGTGGCAAATGTCCTGTTTTTGGAATCACCAGCTGGTGTTGGATTCTCTTATTCTAATACATCATCAGATTATACTACTGGAGACGAAAAAACTAGACAAGACAGTTTCACCTTTCTCGTCAATTGGATGGAAAGATACCCAGAATATAAACACCGTGATTTCTACATTGTTGGGGAGAGTTATGCCGGTCACTACGTACCTCAACTTGCTCAGCTAATCTTATCTCACAAGAAAACAGAACCCAACCTTGTCATTAACTTGCAAGGAATTGCAGTAAGCTAATTAAACTTGTTCAAATGATAATTACCTTCTTTTAATACTTGACTAGGCCACTAATGTTATCTTAATTGCACATGATATGATTTTCAGACTGGAAATGCCCTCCTTGACGATGAAACATGGAATAGTGGTTCATACGACTTTTATTGGACGCACGCACTAATATCAGATGAAGTCCATGATGGAATTGTCAAGAATTGCAACTTCTCGACAGAAACGTCTACCTCAGAAGCTTGTGACAAGTACACAAGCGAAGCAGATTCATGTCAAGCCAATATATATGATTATAACACATACTCTCAACTCTGCAACTCCTCTGCCTATACTTCCCTTCCTGTAAGTTCCTCTGACTAACTGCTGATTTGTTCCCGGTGTATTTACCAATCTAAATAATAGTGTCAGAAATTAAAGTGAGTGAAAAATGAAAGACCATGCGCCAAAATTACAATCTATCTATAGCATAACTTGTTCTTTTTGTGTATCATAACAGATAGATGGATTTGATCCATGCTCACCTGATTACGTAGAGAATTACCTAAACACAGATGAAGTACAGAAGGCACTTAATGTCAGAGATATACCCCATTCCTGGGAATCTTGCAGGTAGATGCTTTTTCAAAAAAAACATTTTAATTCTTCAAAATAGTGACCTTTGCCCCTCTCTTTTTGGATATAATTTGATCATTTGTGCAGTGGTTACATACACGGCTTTTGGCAAGACTCCCCAGATACTGTTCTGCCAATCTACAAAGAGCTCATGCAAAGTGGTATTCGGGTTTGGATATATAGGTAAGTAAATCAAGCAAAGAATTAGGTTCATACTATAATAATAAATTTGTCTGCTAGGCTCTAGCTCAAGACACTCTGCTTCATCCTTCTTATTTTTCCAGCGGAGACATAGATCATATTTTGCCTGTAACAACAAGTAGATATGGTATCGACAAAATCAAAACACCAATCAAAACGGCATGGTACCCGTGGTTCTTCCAAGGAGAGGTAATTAACCAAGTTGTCATCATTCATTTCGATCTTCAACTCTACAAGTAATTAAGTATTTGATATCTCCAGGTTGGTGGTTACGCTGTAGAATACCAAAACTTGACATTCGTGACAGTACGCGGAGCAGGACATTTCGTGCCAAGCTATCAACCTGGCCGTGCATTAACCATGTTCTCATCCTTCATCAACGGGACACTCCCTCCTCATTTCGATTAAACAGAAGATACATTGTGAAAAAAGGGTTGCTGGTTTCATAGGGAATAGAATTTGTAGAATTAATTAGTTATTACATTACTGTTTTATGGTTTGTATTCAACAATGAGAGGGCTTTTAACTTTTATGGTGTCTTTTTGTATTTCAAATTAAAATTTATAAAATGTTTAACTTGTTTAGTCATGTCTCATTTAACGTTTCTTTCTACTTTATCGAGTCTTTTAAAAATTTGTTGAACCCACACCCTGAAGATGAATTTGAAATCCCTCGACCACTGAGCCAAGTTTATCAGTTGTGTCAAAGGGGGTTCAATATGCATTTTGTATTCATAATAAATACTCCCATTTCTTTTTTGGTTAGTCCCAAAAAGAATATCACATTTTCTTATATGGTAAGTATTTAAAATTATAATTTTTCTTTTATCCTTATTGACCCCACTTGATTTTCTTATACATTTATGAGGAAAGAGAAAAGTGAGTTATTTTTTCGAAGGCCAATTTGATAAACATTTTTAAGTCTTCATTATTTCTTAAACTCCGTGCTGATTCAAATATTGCCACATAAAATAAAACGAGAGAATAGCAGATCTGACATTTTACACGTACTAGTAAGTTTTCCTTTCACTATGATGTATTTTCATTGTGTGGTTTGGTTTAACGAACATTTAGTTATGCTGAAAGCCCGATGCATGAATTACTTTTGCGATGAATGATATAGTAGGGATTGTTATTTTGAGATTTGTTTATTTTACGAACTTTTTTGTCTTTAATATTGACTCTATTCATTGTAATGCTAAGATTCTTACTTTATATTCTATTTCGCACAAAATAATACACAGACTTTGATATAACTTTAATTTTGTAGATATTAGCCAATAGTTTAATAAGGCCAATCAAAAGATATACAGTAATAATTTCAGGTGCATTTTATTTTGTATTTGGTTGGAGATATTAGAGTAATTATTAAATTATTTATATCACGATTTATATTTTAGTAATGAGATGAGTTATTCCATATAGATGGTGCGGAATAACTTATCTTGTGATAATTAATTTTGGAATTACTTGTTCCCTACCAAACGATGAAACTGGCCCCTAGTATTTCTTATGACCTGGTCAACCAAATCACGCTCTAGTGTATATAAAAGATAGAAAGGAGTAATACTCTCCATCTCAAGGTAATTAAATGTTGCACGTCATGGGTGGAAGTTGAACTAAGAGTATTTAATGGAGTAATAAACTTCACTAAGTTATATACACTGTAACTATAATACTCATCTTCACTCTCTGATCGACAATGACACCAAAAATCAAAGCCATCAATCTCCTTAGGTTTAGTAGTACGGCTACTTAAATTTATCAATCCCCCGGCTGATCGAAACAACTTATTAAGGAACAAGTTATAGCTGCTAAATGCCTATGGCTTTTTAACCAAAGAGAATAGCTGACAGAAGATGTTAGTCCAATTTGAGCACAAGAAAATATATCTGATGACCTTCTCAACGTTTTGCATAGGCAATATAATAACGAAGAGTTATCGTTGAGTTATCACTCATCATTTCTTGTTCCATTGAATTGGGAAGGAAGAGAATGAACATTTCCTCGGTTTTACCTCTATTTCTAATTTTGTGCTACTTAAGTGCCCAACAATGTTACGCAGGGGAAGCAGATGTTCTACGTGAATTCCTCAAGGCTCGACGAACAAAAACAAGAAATGTTATGAGTCAAGGCCTAGCTGTTGCTGATAAAAAGAGATCAGTGTCAAAATTCATAGTGCCACAGGTAGGATCAAAGAAAAATGACAAGATCTCGGCATTGCCAGGGCAACCAAAAGGAATCAATTTTGCACAATATTCAGGATATGTAACTGTTGATGCTAATGCTGGTAGAGCTTTGTTCTATTACTTTGCAGAATCATCTAATGAACCTTCTACCAAGCCTCTTGTTTTGTGGCTAAATGGAGGTAAATACACACACAAATCAACTTGTCATATTGATATGTTAAAAATCACAAATTTTAAAGGTACTTTTGGATGAAATTTGATAGGACCTGGTTGCTCTTCAATCGGGAATGGAGGGATGGCGGAACTTGGACCATTCCGCGTCAATGAAGACGGAAAAACATTGTGGGTCAACCCATTTGCCTGGAACAAAGGTACTTCATAGCAAAATCTATCATCAGTACAGGAAGAAAAAACAAATCAGAAATCTATAAATAACAATGTCATTTTTGTGACTATGATTATGCAGTGGCAAATGTCCTGTTTTTAGAATCACCAGCTGGTGTTGGATTCTCTTATTCTAATACATCATCAGATTATACCACTGGTGACGAAAAGACTAGACAAGACAGTTTCACCTTTCTCCTCAATTGGATGGAAAGATTCCCAGAATATAAAAACCGCGATTTCTACATTGTTGGGGAGAGTTATGCGGGTCACTATGTACCTCAACTTGCTCAGTTAATCTTATCTCACAAGAAAACAAAACACAACCTTGTCATCAACTTGCAAGGAATAGCTGTAAGCTAAATAAACTTGTTCAAATGATATTTACCTTCTTTTAATACTGACTAGGCCACTAATGTTATCTTATTTGCATATGACATGATTTTCAGACTGGAAATGCCCTCCTTGATGATGAAACATGGAATAGTGGTTCATACGACTTTTATTGGACGCACGCACTAATATCAGATGAAGTCCATGATGGAATTGTCAAGAATTGCAACTTCTCGACAGAAACGTCTACATCAGAAGCTTGTGACAAGTACACAAGTGAAGCAGATTCATGTCAAGCCAATATATATAGTTATAACACATATTCCCAACTCTGCAACTCCTCTTCCTATACTTCCCTTCCTGTAAGTTCCATTGGTTAACTCATGACTTGTTCCCGGTGTTTTATACCAATCTAAATAATTCAACATCTTAAGTGTCACAAATCAAGGCAAAAGTAAAATAAAAGACCATGCTCACCGGCATTCTACGCCCAAATTTACAAGCAATTATCTATAGCATAACTTTTTCGTTTTTGTATCATAACAGATAGATGGATTTGATCCATGCTCAGCTGATTACGTATTTAATTACCTCAACACTGCTGAAGCGCAAAAGGCACTTAATGTCAGAGATATACCCCATTCCTGGGAGTCTTGCAGGTAAGTAGATTCTGTGATTTTTTTAGAACAATTTAATTCTTCAAATTGAAATTGCTGATCCTTTTTCCGATTAATTTGATCACTTGCTTCAATCCTCACTTGTGCAGTGATGACATAGGCGGCTATTGGCAAGACTCCCCGAATACTGTTCTACCAATCTTCCAAGAACTCATGCAAAGTAGCATCAGAGTTTGGATTTATAGGTAAGTAAAATCAAACAAGCTGGAATCAGTCACCATAAAACTAATAATGTAAACTTTAGCAATCCCGAAATAAATATCATTTTCAGATCAAGCCCCTCTTCTTCTACTTTTCCAGTGGAGACGTAGATCATATTTTGTCTGTAACGACAAGTAGATATGCTATCAACAAAATCAAAACACCAGTCAAAACGGCATGGTACCCGTGGTTCTTCAATGGGGAGGTAATCAACGATTATAAGATCTTCAAACCCTACAATTTCTTAATTTCAGATATTATCACTTATGAATATGAATCAAGTATTTCATACCTCCAGGTTGGTGGTTACGCAGTAGAATACCAGAACTTAACATTTGTGACGGTCAGAGGAGCAGGACATCTCGTGCCAAGCTATCAACCTGGCCGTGCATTGACCATGTTCTCGTCCTTCATCAATGGCACACTCCTTCCTGGTTCCCATTAAACAGAAGATACATTCTTCCTTCTCCGCAGCAAAACAAATATTACGGATCGACTGATGCAACAATATCTAGTGAAGCTTAACAATGACTTATAGTCTACCCATTCTTCTTGAGTTTTTTTCTTCCGCTATTCTCTGGGTTATATCACAACTTATGTAGACAATTGAACATGTTTTACACTATCTAATAAACACCAGAACTACAAATTCTTCAACACTTCATACTCTTTAAGATCGAGTCAATTGTAAACGAAGCATCTAAACAAACAATTTTTCACAAATTTTACACTCCTGTAACTTAAAATAACATTCATAAACCCTAACTCTTGCCTCAACAAAATTGATCAAAATCAAGCACAAATTTCTCATGAAGAAAAACACAAACGCACAATTTTGTTTGCGCCGGCTTCATCATTCTATGAATATGAAGAAATTGAAAAAATCATATATTACTAAAAGTATAACAAAAAAAAGTTGAAAGTTGAATTACGATTTTACCTTTTCTATAAATTTAATTATTATAAAATATTTAAATATTTGATTGTATAAATTTAATTAAATGTTAATGACTTTTAGACTTTCTAAGATTAATTCCTAATTAAATATCTAATTTATTAATATTTATCATCTATAATCTATATATATATATAATAGTTATAAATTTTTTTTAAATCTTTTCCTAAATTTGTTTTCTTTCCCTCTTCTTATAACTTTTTCCTTAACCCCTCTCATGAATAATATAATTGATGTGGATAAACTATTATCCTTTATGATAAACAACGAAATTTAATAATTTAAAGGGTGCAAATCTACAAAATGGAGACGCACATTGATAATGTCCTCTTGATTATTATTAAAAAATGACTCTATCTTCACAAATTTAAATTTATTAATGCTTAATTACATGATAAGAACTTTAGTTGTTCTTTTTACATGGTTTGCTAACATTAATTTTTTTTTCATATTCTTCATTTATTTATTATTATTTTCTAATTACTTATTTAACTTTTATACTCTTAATATTCATAACTCTCATCTATTCATATTCATAACCTCCAAATATTTAAACTAAAACTTTAAGATATCTTTTGATATTCCTTCTATTGTATTTATATTAATTCAACTTCTTTATCTCATGAAACCCCTATCAAGATTATTAGGCTATTATTTTTATTCTATAGTAAAAACTGATGATGAAGACTCTTGAATTTTGCTAGGATATGAAAGGAGTCGATAAAAATTCAGAGAGTTATGTACTAATTTTGTACTTATATTTTCATCTATATATACATCAATCTTATAAGAATAATGTCTATATTGTATTTTTTTTTCTTAAATATTCAGTTTCTTTTTGTCGTTTTTTCACTCTTTTAGACTTCTTAATTTAGTTTTCTATGAATGTTTTATTGCCGTAAGTCTTTGAATTTTGTAAATGATACATTTTATTATTCATTACAATTTACATATATATTTCCATGAGATTTTAGTTATTCTAACGTATCTATAAAAATTCACATGAAACATACGTGCGAAGCACGACTTCAGAAACTAGTAAATCAAAAAAGCA
Organism: Solanum chilense; assembly: GCA_032847665.1. Lineage (NCBI taxonomy): Eukaryota > Viridiplantae > Streptophyta > Magnoliopsida > Solanales > Solanaceae > Solanum > Solanum chilense. The sequence goes on along the minus strand of CM064963.1, from coordinate 108,587,606 downwards.
CAACAGAATGGCAAAATTTGTATATCACGAGGAAGTATTTACGCTACGGACGAATTGAGTAAATTTGGAGGCGTAAATTCTGTTCGCGCTAAACATGTACAGTAGCGCGTAATATATTTTGGGGAAAAGTTGAAAAAACTAAATAGGAGGAAGAAAACAAAGTTAATGAACCGTTACTATAAACAAAACAGTCATAAATAGGAACAATTTTTTCTTATTTATTTGGTTAAAATTAAGATATTTTGATCTAAATGCACATATTAGTTAACCCTATTTGATTTTTCAATATATGAATGTATAAAATTTGTTTTTGTTTAAAAAATAATAAATATAAAATTTTAATAAAATACTAAATTGATACACTATTATTATATTCATAAATTACTTTTTTAAAAATTATATGACACTTGGTGATGGAAGCAATTGTATGTGTCAATGACAAGCGATGGTGATTGTGAATAACATTTTATAGCATAGTGACTGACAGTACTGATTAGTTACGGTTGTTGATTGTAGTGATTGATAATTAGTTGCGAAATGATGATGACAGTTAATTATATATAATGTTGATCAATGATGATGATTATGTTTAATGATTAGTGAAAGAAATAATTATTGATGGCCATGAAAGCGGAGGATGGGTAATGAATGGTAAGGAAACAACTTATTAAGGAACAAGTTGGCGTTTTAACCAAAGAGCACAAATGACAAAAGATGTCAGTCCAATTTTAGTACAAGAAAATATATCTGACGACCTTCCCAACATTTTGCATAGGATATATAGTAAAGAAAAGTTATCACTCACCATTTCTTGTTTCATTAAACCAGGAAGGAAGAGAATGAACATTTCCTCTGTTTTAAGTCTAATTCTAATTTTGTGCTACCTAAGTGCCCGACAATGTTACGCAGGGGAAGTAGATGTTCTACGTGAATTTCTCAAGGCTCGAAGGACAAAAACAACAAACGTTATTAGCCAAGGCGTAGTGGTTGCTGAGAAACAGAGATCAGTGTCTGAATTCATAGTGCCACAGGTAGGATCAAAGGAAAATGACAAGATATCGGCATTGCCAGGGCAACCAAGTGGGATCAATTTTGCTCAATATTCAGGATATGTGACTGTTAATGCTGATGCTGGTAGAGCCCTATTCTATTACTTGGCAGAAACATCTAATGATCCTGCTACAAAGCCTCTTGTTTTGTGGCTAAACGGAGGTAAATAAACACATCACACTGCGCTAATTACTAGAATTGTCTTCCGAACTTAACCTTATGACCTTATGCATTTTATTTCTAGGACCTGGTTGCTCGTCATTCGGAAATGGAGGGATGGTGGAACTTGGACCATTCCGCGTCAATAAAGATGGAAAAACCTTGTGGCTCAATCAATTTGCCTGGAACAATGGTACTTAATAGCAAAATCTATCATCACTACTGAAAAAAAAATATATCAGAAACCAATAAATAATGACATTTTTGTGACTATAATTATGCAGTGGCAAATGTCCTGTTTTTGGAATCACCAGCTGGTGTTGGATTCTCTTATTCTAATACATCATCAGATTATACTAGTGGAGATGAAAAGACTAGACAAGACAGTTTCACTTTTCTCGTCAATTGGATGGAAAGATTCCCAGAATATAAAAACCGTGATTTCTATATTGTTGGGGAGAGTTATGCTGGGCACTATGTTCCCCAACTTGCTCAGCTGATCTTATCCCACAAGAAATCAGAACCCAACCTTGTCATTAACTTGCAAGGAATAGCTGTAAGCTAATTAATCTTGTTCAAATGACAATTCATTGTTTTCATTCTTGTTGGAGTGACAATATTAAATCTTATTAATTTGCATGTGGCATGATTTTAAGACCGGAAATGCCCTCCTCGACGATGAAACTTCAAACAGTGGTTCATACGACTTTTATTGGTCACACGCACTAATATCAGATGAAGTCCATGAAGGAATTATCAAGAATTGCAACTTCTCAACAGAAACAACTACCTCAGAAGCTTGTGATGAATTCACAAGCGAAGCAGATTCATGTCAAGCCAATATATATGATTATAACACATATTCCCAGCTCTGCAACTCCTCTTCCTATACTTCCCTTCCTGTAAGTTCCACAGGCTAACTTCTCATTCCTTCCCCATGTTTATATACGACAACTCAAAATTTAAGTGTCTCAAATTAAGATGAAAGTGAAATAAATGTTGAGTTATTCCACATCGGAAGTGGAAGGGGCTGGTGGTCAATTTATAAGTGTGAGGGAAAGCCTTAACCTTTGAGCTAGCTTTTGGGTTGAGAATAAAAGACCATGAACAACAGCATTCTACGCCCAAATTAAAAGCAATGATCTGTAGCATAACTTTTTCTTTTGTGTACGATAACAGACAGACGGATTTGATCCATGCTCAGCTGATTACGTATTTAATTACCTAAACACTGCTGAAGTGCAAAAGGCACTCAATGTCAGAGATATACCCCAATCCTGGGAATCTTGCAGGTAATGGATACTGTGAGTTTTCAAACATTTTAATACTTCAAATTGAAATTGCTGATCCCTCTTTCAATTAATTTGACCACTTTCTTAAACATTTTAAACTTGTGCAGTGGCATCTCTTGGGAAGACTCCCCACATACTGTTCTACCAATCTTTCAAGAGCTCATGCAAAGTGGCATTAGAGTTTGGATTTACAGGTAAGAGAATCGAACAAGCTGGAATCAGTATCCATAAAATTAATACTGAAAACTTTAGCAATCACTAAACAAATACCAACATTTTCATCTTCTTTTCTAGTGGAGACATAGATCATATTTTGCCTGTAACGACAAGTAGATATGCTATCGACAAAATCAAAACACCAATCAAAACGGCATGGTACCCCTGGTTCTTCCAAGGAGAGGTAATTAACCAAGTTGTCATCATTCATTTCGATCTTCAACTCTACAAGTAATTAAGTATTTGATATCTCCAGGTTGGTGGTTACGCTGTAGAATACCAAAACTTGACATTCGTGACAGTACGTGGAGCAGGACATTTCGTGCCAAGCTATCAACCTGGCCGTGCATTGACCATGTTTTCATCCTTCATCAACGGGACACTCCCTCCTCGTTTCAATTAAACAGAAGATACATTATTGTGAAAAAAGGATTGCTGGTTTCATATGGAATAAATTTTGTAGAATTAACTAGTTATTTCATCACTGTTTTAATGTTTGTATTCGAGCATGAGAGGGCTTATGGTTCCTTTCTGTATGTCAAATTAAAAATATGAAATATTTAATTTGGACGATTTTTGATGCCTTTTCATATGTCTTTCATCAAATCTTTCAAGTGTTAAAATTAGTACTCGATATGGTTAAAATTATGCGACTATAATAATGTAGATATTAATTATTTAATCTTCTAGACCACATTAAAAAAAAAATAAGTTAGCAAATTTAACATTATACTTCGTCCATTTTAATTTATTTGACCTAATTTTGGTTTATCATTTAATAAAAAAATCTCTTTTCAAAGAAACTTTAATTATAACTTTTTCATACATATACATGTATTAGTAATACCAAACCTTAATGTCTCGCGAGGGTCATTGCGGAGGAGTCAAAAAGATTCCATGGCTTTGAGGTTGGCCAGCTGGAGTAACACAGTGAGCTGTCCTTGCCGGCTTCCGGCGAAGGAGAATGCCACCGCCCACCGCCGTTGTGGATGTACTGTTTCTTCTACAATGTCGTTGAGGTTCGGCGATCTACTTCTTCTCGTTTTCTATGAATGGGTTGATTAATTGACCCGTTAACATACCCAAATTGGGCGAGTTACATGTTCATTAGTCAAATTTGCCACCTCCAGATACAATTATCCATCTACATCTGTTATCCTAATATTATATGAATAGGGTTTAAAATTGCAATTGAAACTGACATTGACGAATTTGAACGTAATTACATAACAGTGAGTGCTGATGCATCTATTGGATAAAAAAAAATACAATAATGAGAAAGATCACAGAATTATGAAACAAACCCAACATATAAAGTAGGATTGCTAATTTGAACAGAAACAAACACAACAGCCCTAATAATGAAATTGAATGAGTGTACTCTTTTGATTATTTTGTGAATTAGTATGAGAGCTATCATCATGAAGAGACACAAGTCTAGCTGTCTGCATCCCTCATAATCATACTTGAAAAGCCTAGACCATAAGTTTCTCTTTTTAGTTACCTGTTCAATGTTGTCTTTGTTTCCTTTCTGAACTACTTTTTCTAAATTCTGGCTGTTCAAGAACGAAATGAAATTCAAAGCCAACAAACCATCCTTACTATATATGCTTAATTTTTGTGTGACATTTAACCGATGAAATAAAGGACAAAGATGTCACTACCACGGATTCAATTACAAGTCAGTGTTTAGCTTACTTTATAAATAATGAAGAAGAGTGATCCTTGAGTTATCACTCAATGTTGTTTGTTCTTGAATGAGTAGGAAGAAAATGAAAGCTAACTCTGTTTTAACTCTTTCTCTAATTTTGTGCTGTCTAAGTGCCCAACAATATTGTTATGCAGGAGAAGCGGATGTTCTACGTGAATTTCTCAAGACCCGAAGGGCAAAAACAACAACTATTATTAACCACGGCCTAGCAGCTTCTGAGAAACAGAGGTCAGTGTCAGAACTCATAGTGCCACAGGCAGGATCAAAGGAAAATGATAAGATCTCAGCACTGCCAGAGCAACCAAGTGCAGTCAGGTTTAATCAATATGCAGGATATGTTACTGTTGATGCAAATGCTGGTAGGGCCTTGTTCTATTACTTGGCTGAATCATCTGGTGACCCTTCGGCAAAGCCTCTCGTTTTGTGGCTAAATGGAGGTAAACACACACACCACACCCATGTTACCCGAATTGCCAAGAGGAGGAATGTTTTAATTTCTAATGCTAGCTTGTTTCATGCAAACCTAGTTAAGAGTTTAATCTCATATTTTTCTTGCCTTAGGATTTACTGTGTTATTATGAGTTGGCTGTGTTTCTTAAGAGCTTATGATGGCTAGCTTATCATGTTTCCTTTGTTGTTTTTGTATATAATTGGTATATAGGGCCTGGTTGCTCTTCATTAGGGGCTGGGGCAATGATTGAACTTGGACCGTTCCGCGTTAATAATGATGGAAAAACCTTATGGCTGAACCAATTTGCATGGAACAATGGTACTTAATTACCTCTTTCTTAAGCTAGAAAAATCTGTCGTCATTTGGGTGCAACAATGATACCTTTTTGACATTAATGCAGTGGCGAACATCCTCTTTTTAGAATCACCAGCTGGTGTTGGATTCTCTTACTCTAATACATCAACAGATTATACTACTGGAGACGAAAAAACTAGAAAAGACAGTTTCACCTTTCTCCTCAATTGGATGGAAAGATTCCCAGAATATAAACATCGAGATTTCTATATTGTTGGAGAAAGTTATGCTGGCCACTATGTGCCTCAACTTGCTCAGCTGATCTTATCCCACAGGAAAACAGAGCCCAATCTTGTTATTAACTTACAGGGAATAGCTGTAAGCGAATTAAGCTTATTCAAAATGATAATTACATGTTCTTCCTAGTTCCTCCTGATTAAGTCACTGCTATTATCTTATTTGCATAGTAATGTAATTTTTTTTTCAGACAGGGAATGCCCTCCTAGACGATGAAACAATGAGGAGGGGTTCATACGACTTTTATTGGACACATGCACTAATATCAGATGAAGTCCATGATGGAATTGTCAAGAATTGCAACTTCTCAGCAGAGACAACCTCAGAAGCTTGTGACAAGTACATTAAGCAAGCAGGTTCATCTCTAGGAAACATATATGGCTATGACATTTATGCCCCACTGTGCAACTCTAGTGCCACTTCACTTCCTGTAAGTTCTGAACTGGCTAACTACTCATTTGTTGTTATTGAGAAGATTTTCATTTACTATTGCTGGTTGTGTAAGTAAATGAACATTAAGTGTCACAAGTAAAAAATAAATTATTAGATACAACAGGCCTATAAACCTGCTTCTTATTCTACACTTCGGATGTTTTCGTCCCCCATTTCTCTAGCATGCACACCCGCAATATCAATAAATGCACATTTCAAGATCTCATCAATCAAGAAGGGTCTATAAATTTTCCAATATAAATAAAAGGATACAATAGAAGTATATATCTACACCATGCATAACATCATCCAAAGCTTCAACTAGCACCCCTCTGCAGATTTTACATGCGTTTTATTAGATTTCTAACTTTTTTCTTTTATTTAAAACAGGTATGTGGATTTGATCCATGTTCAGACAATTATGTAAACTCTTACCTAAACTCTGCTGAAGTACAAAAGGCACTTAATGTCAGAGGAATACCATATTCCTGGGCTGCTTGCAGGTAATACATACCGTGATTTTTTATAACATTTTCGCTTCAAATTGGAAAAGCTGATGTTTTTTCTTCTTGGCTTAAATTTGCTTCAATTCTCACTTGTGCAGTACAGACTTGATTTGGCAGGACTGGCCGCCTACTGTTATACCGATCTTTCAGGGGCTCATGAAAAGTGGAATTAGGGTTTGGATATATAGGTAAGTAGATGGGAAAAAATAGGAAGTAGTACAGTTCAGTAAGAATAACATTTTCTCATGATTTTTACGTGTATTTACAGCGGAGATACAGATAGTGTTTTGCCTGTAACATCGGCTAGGTATGCTATAAACAAAATCAAGACAGCAGTGAAAACACCGTGGTACCCTTGGTACTTCCAAGGCGAGGTAAACAAAGTGGTCATTATATATACTTCACTTGTACCATATTTACAATACTTTGTTCCAATTTGATATTATCTTTTTTGTTTCAAGGTTGGTGGTTATGCAGTGGAATACGAGAACTTGACATTTGTTACTGTAAGAGGAGCTGGACATTTCGTGCCAAGCTATCAACCTGGTCGTGCATTGACGATGTTCTCATCCTTCATCAATGGCACACTCCCTCCCTCGTCATATCATCCTTGAAAAATGACATAAATGATACAAAAATCAATTATCAGTCATGACCACGTCTGTTTCTTATAATCATATATTATTATAAGCAGGAAGCTCAAAATTTAAAAGTATGTAGTAGTTATGCAGATGCCATTCCAGATGTTATCTTGTTGCACATTGAAGAGTTTCATTTTTACCTGCAAGGTCAGATCAACGCATAACAAACAAAGACTTATTATAAGTCGTGTTAATCTCCATTTTAATATAATTAATACCTAAGTGATTTAGGAAAACGGGTCAAATTGTCTCTCTACTATCTGAAATTGAACAATTTTGTTATTCGTTAAACTTTTGGTCTCCTATTAGGGGAAAGTCTCATTTTTGCCCTTGAACCCAAACCAATTCCAATTTAAGAGCAATCATATCAAAAATTGAGGTGTAAATTTGAACCTTTTTTCCTCAAGTAATTAGGATACAACGATTAGGCTAATGACAAGTATACGATCAATAGACCAAATTATGCAAATTTTAGATATTACACGGGCAAATTTGGACCTTTTCCCATTTGATTATAACTTCATATTCTCTCAACAAAAGCGGATTTAGAATTCAAAATTTAATATAATTACAACAATCTATCGTAAAAATACTAATTTGTATATAGAAAAAGGAAAACAAACTTCGTTGATTTTAACAGTTACAAGTCCTCCGTCAATATATTTGGGCATATCCTGTTGAGAATAACTCCCACATGCAAGTAGCCTTTTTGCTTCGACTATTTTTATTTTATTTTATAATCAGCACGTGTATATATAAAATCACATCTACTTGGTTTTCCAACTACTCCAACGTAGGATAATATATATATATATATATAAAATTATAATTATATTGTGTTACTAGTCGTTTAGTGAACCAGAAGATTGACAAATCTCATAATACGTGCTAAATTTATGGGCATATGATATTTGACATGCAAAGCACGTATATACATATTTCTTAGAATTAGTCTCTTGTTAGGTATAAGTGGACGATTGTTATAGAGGTCGACTAAATTGAAATGTTTAAATTTGTTTAATTCTATTAAGTTTTAATTGTTTTATTTGATTTTTTAGTATTTAAATAGTTTTATTTTATTTTATAATTATATATTAAATAATTTTTAAAAAAAATAAAAAATATTTTAACAAGATCTTTTATGAATCAATCCGTGCTAGGGAATTAGGTATATAAACATCAACCCAAGCAGGCTAAAATGAGTTTGGACTAATATAGACGGATCGATATTATAATTTATGCAATAATTTGATCATCTCTAGGTATATGTGTACTTAGAATTTATTCCAAATTCAATGGCTAGAATCAGTAAACGGTCTTTTATGATCACGTTTTCGAGTATGTTTTAGTTTAATCACCGATTTAACATAGTGCTTAATTAATTTTTGGTCAAACCACGATCATCTAGACGTACTCAGCTGCCAATTTAGCCACCACTAATTTATGAAACCATCCTATGGGAAATAAATATTTGGGTAAAGAGGAGTTAATATTCTTTAGTTTAAATTAAATTGAAGAAATACTAACAAATGGGAGGGTTGAAAATAAAAAGTTATTAAACACAAGTCAAGTGGGTACAGAATGAGGCTTTGGTTCGTCAAAATTTTATATTGTATTATAATGTACGTGATTACCTAACATATTTGTTTTTTTATTTGTTGGAAAGTCATGACTTTATTATTCATAATCTATGGTCTTTTTATGGCTTGGTTCTAAATATCGATATGAATATTAAATGGATATGTTAGACTAAATTTTTATGAGTTAAAATAATAAAAAGCAATCTGTTTATGGATTTAGTTGATTTGAACAAATAATAAATCATAACTTAATTATTGATCACTTAAATCATGATCATTTTATCTATGTCTTGTTTTATTTTTAATTAGGTTAATTTTTATCTTTCAAGTAGAATTGATTTTTTTCCCTTTTAACAATCAAATTTATATTTAATTGAGAATATAATTTTTTTAAAAAAAATTAAGATCATGTTCAAAGATATCTTAATAAAGTACTATAATAAAAATTAAAAAAAATGTTGCTTACACTTTTAATTGTGATGTTGCTATTCGAAAATAAATTTAACTAATTTTTAAAGTTAAATTAGATTATATTAGATATTTTTTAAAAAAAATCTAGATATTTAAAAACTATAAGAAATTACTATAAATTACAATTTTTTTATATAATATATGATGAAAAATACTTCTAAAATAGTAATCAAAATTTTTATCGTTCAACTTTAAAAAAAAAAGAATATTACAATTAAAAGGAAACGAAGGGATATAAAAGCCGTGCATAAAAAGATAAAACGCAAAATAATAACAAAATTTGTGAATGACCCGTTCATGAATGTAAAAATTTTAACCGAATTAAGTTGAGTCATGTCCCAATTGACCCGCAATAAATAATTAAATATTTATGTATGACCAGGTTTTTTTAAGGCGGAATTCATAAACAGATTCCTAAATTTGTTGGGTTTTTTCCTCAGGTACCGTAACTATATCATTTTCCTATTAAATCATTGAATAATTCATAATTTATTCCTTTTAAACATTGTTGGTTGATTTTGATCGACTTTTCTAATGTAAATACATTCAATTGTGTTCGTATTGTAATGATTTTGATTGAAGGAATAAAGACAAAATGTTGAATCTCATTTGTTTTCTAATGTGTTTTCAAATGACTGAAGTAAAACACAATTATTCTCGAATATTTTTATTATCAATTGGATTAATGAATTCTGGAACAATATATGTATCATCTGTCAATATCCCTCACAAAAATTAATTTCACGTCACTCAATAGTGTTTATTTAAAAAGAACAACTTATGAGTGATTTAGTGATTTAATAAGAAAATAACATAGTTGACGTACTTGATGGGAAAACCCTAATGAGTTTAGGAATTTGTTCATGTATGTGCCCAAATTTTAATCAGACGTCCAAATTCAACCAAATTTTTGGAGACTAAATTTATTACCCTTCCAACACGACACATTCAATAGTTTGTTTTCATTTAAAACAAGGGAGGAACCAAAAATAATATTACTCCCTATTTCACGTTATGTTAATTAATTTAATTAATTTTTAAATTAAATTAAATCTAATTAATTCGATATTTTAAATTTATGTAATTATAATTCTTCTCATATTATTATAACATTGAAATTATATTTCAAAATATTGATTAAAATTTATATAATTTAATTTTAAAAAAGCAAAACGTGACAAGTACACCTAAGTAAAAAAAGAGTACTAGCACTAACTTTTCTAAGGGAAGGGACAAAAAGATAGTGAAACATTATTATGAGATAAAAATGATCGTTTATGACTACTTATCAATTGAATAGATGGAAAATGACATTTTTCCTCCGATGAAAAATTCTTGTAAGAAAATATAGAGTTCTAACAACAAATTTGTGATTAAAAGGCCAAACCCAAATCTCACTTACATGTGTGATCTAGCTTGTTTTGTTTAATTCGTAAAAACTATTCAGGAATAAATTTAATTTTTTATTTATAAATTTACGTTAATTCTATAACAAAATTTTTAAAAAGTTTCTACTTTCGGAAAAATATCAATTACTAAATATATGTAAATATTTGACTTTAATCCTAATTATTATTTTATAAACTTAAAATTATAAATCCATGGTTCTCAATACTATGTTAGAAAAGTTAAAAGTTATCCATAAGACCGAATAGTACTGTCTAGCTAAAATGTAAATAATTTGTTAGACAATAATATTATATTCAATTTATGTACCTATTTTATTCTCAACTAACCAAAAATTCTCCAAAGCATGGACTTAATTAATTAGTTTTGTTTTTTAAAAAAACGTTAGTATCAACTAATGCGTTATGGCTCACACACTCATGCAACTAGCTTTGAGTTATGACTCATGAAATATAATACCAAACAAAAAATTACTCATTCCATCTTATATTAAAGCAATACTTTTTATTTTATATAGTAAATAAAAAATTATTAATAAATTGATTGATTTTTTTTATTTTTCTCTTTGTTTATATTAATGCATATAAAAATAAGTTGCAGATTATATACATAAAGTATAAGAGAATAATTATTTTAGTAAGATATTCATGTAATATAAATGGAGAAAGTACAAAAGAATCATAATTAAGGAAAACACAAAAGTAATACCTGCCTTATTAATTATTGTCAAGACAGTTGTTAATTTATAAAATTGAAATAATTTTCATATTAAAATAGGATAAGTGTCACAAATTAATTTAAGACTTACCAAAATAGAGAAAATGAGAAACCAATCCAAGGTGTTTTCCTTAATGAGTTTTCACCTACTTTTTGTTTATTTTTAAATTTTATGTTGTATTTTTTAAAAGTTTAACTATTTTTTAAGATTAAATTCGATAATATTAATTTGATTATTTAAATAAAAAATTTAAATATTCAAAAACTATACGAAATAATATATAAATTTTGAATTTTTATTTATCAATATGATGAAAGGATACATAAAATGTTAAACAAAATCTTATCGTTACATTCTAAAAATAAAAACCATGACAATCAAGACCGTATGATTTCCTTCAAAATATGTACACAAACGCTTTGATCCTAATAAATCCATCAATAAATTTGCAAATTCGATTTCTTTTTTTGGGGTAAAGGTTGTAGTTAAAATGTGCATGATATTATGGGCATCAATAATCATTAATACACGCCGTGATATTCCTGTAACCGTTGTCATTGAAATTTTTTCAAGAATCGAGGAGAAAAAAGGATATAAGTTTGAGATTAATTTGCAATAAAAAAATCAAATATAGAAATATCAATTAATTATTTTAAGAGGTTAAAGTGAACGAATAAATATGAATCGAAAGATTGATTAGATTTAAATCAATGACATTTAATACATTTTTAGCCTCTTATTCTTTGAACTCATCTGCATTATTGAGTGAAAGTTGCATTTGATTACTCCATTTTTCACATTTCTTTTCTTCTTTTGTTTTCTAATTCTTGTTGCTTTCTTTATTTTTTCTTCCTCACTTATCAAAATAAATTAATAAACTATGTGTATGTCAGCCTTCATATCCACTAGCTGACTTTAACTTAGCCGTAATTTTTTCATCATCATAAGTTTTTTTATCCTTTAATTTAAACTTCAAACAAAAAAGGGAAAAAAACACTTAAAATGGAAATCAAACGGTAAAATCACAAAAAAATCTGATTCTTACATCAAGATTATCATCACCCTTTATTATTTTTTAAATGGACAATAATACCCCTACACAAATTCAATCACAACAATGCTTATCACAATCAAATAGGGGTAAAATTGGTATTTGACAAGTAGTTGTTAATGAGTCTTGATCATATAAAGTCCATAAAAATAAACATAAGAAAAAGGCGACTCTGTCTCTGTCATTGGCCTATTTTCCTTATATAATCATTCTTCTCTTCCTCTGTTTTTCTAAAACTAAAACTTTCAGTATTTTTCTCTTTAAGAAAATTTATCGAACAGTTGGTGTGCAATAAAATGGAAACAGAGGTGATGATGCAATCTCCGGCGCCGGTTGATTTCAACATCGACAGTGGTTGTACTACTCCGTACATGAGTGCTCCGTCAAGTCCTCCACGTGCTGCCACGTTGTTTTACAGTGCACCTGCTAGTCCTACTCGGATTTCCCCTCTTTACGATGAATTCAATTGGGAAGAAATCCCAAAAGAGAAAAATAACCCAGATGAAGATGATGAAGATTTTGCTTTTGATTTCAGTGGGCAATTGGAGAGGATTTCGTTATCGGCAGCTGATGAGCTGTTTGATTGCGGAAAGATTAAACCTTTAAAACCACCTCCACGGTTTCAGTTTGAAGGAAAACACATGGATTCTCCAAAATCACCGAAGAAATCGTTCATGGAAACATTTTCTCCTCGACACAAGAAAAAAGATTTCGACCCATCTGTTACAGCTTTACAAAAACAGAGCCGAACAGAGAAACCCCAACAAAATTCTTCAAATTTATCGCCTTTGAAAGTTTCGGACTTATTATTTGATCATGAAAGCAATCAAGAAAACACAAAAAAATCCGCCTCTGTTTCTTCTTCTTCTTCATCATCATCTTCCTCCTCTTCGTCTTCTTCAGTTTCTTCAATGATCTCACTCTGGTCCAAAAAATGGAAAATCAAAGACTTGCTTCTATTCCGAAGTTCTTCAGAAGGTCGACCAAGTAGTACAGAACAACTAAACAAGTACGAATTGTTGAAGAAAACCCATGAAGAAGATGTTAAAAATTCAAGCTTTAGATCAACAGAGAGTGTTAGATCAAGAAAAAAAGGACCCATTTCTGCACATGAATTGCATTACACAACGAACAGAGCAGTATCAGAAGAAATGAAGAAGAAGACATTTTTACCATACAAACAGGGCTTATTGGGTTGCTTAGGTTTCAATGCATCGCTGCAAGATTCTGTTTCAAAAAGTGTCGCTAATTCTATGTCTATGAGTCGCCGTTAATACTTCAGATACTGTATTTTTTTTGGGGGCCTTAATTTTATTACTCATTTCATTATTTTCCTTTTGGAAAATTTATTTGTTACATATATTTCTCTCTGGAAAAATATTTTTAAAAATACAAAAGAGAAAGTGCTTACATTTTTTTCATACTTTGTGTATTTTACATGACTTTTTAGTGTGCATAGAATGTTCACTTCCAAAATCCTCTTGCATATATGGATTGTTGTCCCCTTTTTTTATAATCTTGCGTTACATGTTTTTCTTGTAGATCGAAAGTCTATCAAAAATATTTAATCTAACTCGAAACGATAAGATTTACCTAAATTATGTCTTTCACAAAATTCATACATGAAATTATGCTGATCAATATATTCTTGTTGAGGAGCCCCAAGTAATATAAATTTGTGTGAGACTCATTTAAGAAAAAAAAACTTTTTTTCTATACTCAAAACTCGAACTAAGAATCACCTTAGAATATCTTATATATCCCTATTATCCTTAATGATAGAATAAAATTTGTTGCTTTACCCACAAATCCTACTAACATAACAAGTCTGATCGGTAATATACTATTCGTTCTACTAATAAATTTCAAACACGATTCTAATTTTCAATTTAATTTTATATTCTGAAATAAATCCGTTCTAAAGAAAGAACCGCCTATGCTACCACACTTCTTAATAAATTTGTGAGTAAACTTGGTCAAAAGAGTACAATAGTCGTATGTGAAAACGTCTTCACACGTAAGAGTACATATGAGAGCTTCACTACGATAGATTTAATAGTTTTAAAATGAATGATAATTATTTATTATTACTTAATAATATACTCCGTCCTATATTTTCCAATATTTATCGTGATGTATACTTTATGGATGGCACGTCTATAGACTTATTATCGGTTTTTAAATTTTAATTGTACAAAAAAAAATAATCCATTTTTGGACAATACAAGTGTTTGTATTTTATTTTAACTTATTTCTGTTATTCTTTATAGTATATACTTAATACATTTTTATTCGGATTATCCACATGAAGTCTCCGGACAATCAATCAGTATCTATATTTTTAATTTTTTTTATAATATTCTGCCCTTTAAATTTAGTGCATTTATTAAAAAATTGCAGGTGGTCATGTACTGAATAATTTAAGATTCTTTAGTAATTACCTAAGGAATATTTAGCATGATTATATTCGCACCAATAAATAGTTAATACTTGTTTCCTTTCTTATTATTAGTAAAGTATTATTAGTGAAACTCCACTTTATTTTGAGATTTAATTTCCATCTCTAAGGACGGGGTTGTCATTTGTCAACTATATTTCTTTATACAAATTTTTTTTGAAGAATTTCCACAATTAAATTACTCTTTTAGAATTTTGAAAACTAAATATTCTATAAAGATAGATTCAAAAATATAGAGCGGTCAATATATGTTAGTCTACTCTATCCGGGTTAATTCATATAGGCTTTAATATTTTACGGATCAGGTCGGGCTAATCCATTTTTAGTGTGGGCTAGAAAATGGTCGGCCCAACTCATAAGTACGTGGGCCATAGGCTTTCCGGACCAGCCCACTTTATTTAAAAATTATATTATTTTTAGAATTATTAAATTAAATTATAAATTATAATTTAAAAATATTATCATAAATATCAGCAAAAAAATGTTACATGATGTTGATGTTACTACTTTTTAATCAAATCCACAAATAAAATTATCTTTGTAATATAAAATTCTAAATTGAAATATTAACATAATTGTTTTGAGTTTAAACACTCTTTAATTTTAAATTTTAATATTACATTATATTTTTTAATTAATTTTTATTGGCCCACGGGCCGGTCCACTGATATTTCTCAAGTCCTACAAATCAACAAGCTTATTCAGGCCAAGCTAAAAAGCCTTTTTCTCAAATGAGCTCCAAAAATCATACCCAACCCTATTAAATTTCAAGTTAAGCCAGGCCGATCCAACAGGCCTAGCCCATATTGACGGCTCTACAAAAATATAGCAATTTGATAATAAGCCAATAACCAAAATAATAGACCTTTAAAAAGCATTATTTAAAGTTAATGTCTTTTTTCTCTGTAATCATTTAATTAATATTTTACATTAAAAGGTCTATCATCATGACAAATATTTTTCGGCCGGTCGACAACCATACTTGTGCGGATTCATGTACTATTTTATTTATAATATAAAATAAAGTACACAAAAAAGTTTTGCATAAAATTAATATAACAAAGTACATACTGCTGGACTTGGTATCCTTGTTTAATATAAGAAAAAAAAAACTATACGTCATTCAAAAATCTTAAACCAACAAATTTTCTGATAATAAATCTACCAGCTTTGTTTTAAAATCCATTATTAATTTTTACTATATGTTAATAGCAAAGGACGAATCATCTGTCGATCTATGATAAAATAAAATTACACCTGAATTAATATAAAGTGGAAGCTTAGATGTACAATTTTCATTATGGTCCAGCTATTACTATTACTTGGCACAGTTCAATTAAGCAAGAAGGACCACATCCCAATTTATTTATTTTTACTTTATATTCACATCGTATGTAAATTAAGAAGTACCAAGTTGTTCATATAAATAGCAAATAAACAAATTAATTAGTTGCCAAACGAGACCTTTTTTGGCATAACAAAATTAATTTTCATGCCATTACAGCTCAATGATATATTAATTTTTTGATTATCTACTCAACACTTTAATCCAACTTTTTTTGATCATCATTTTCATTTTTAATAACTTGGTTAGTTGCTAAAATGTACCAGTGTCATTATTTTTCAAAATAAAATAATGTAATAACTAAGATATTAAAGAGAACTTTATGCTTTTTTTAAGGGGAAGTAACATCATTACGTTAGTATAAACTTTTATTTTAGCAATAGTTAATTTTGTAGGGTAAAGTAGAAACGACCACCATCGTGGGAATCAAAACTTTTTTTTTCAGAAGAAATTAAATTCATTGAATATAATTTAGCTTTTTTTCTTCTCAATTCTTGGTATGTTTTTTTTGTGGGCTTAAAATCGACCATTTATTCTAATGATTAGATTAGGGAGTAAATGACGGATTAGATTAGCATAAACGGAGGTGGATGTAATTATTTGGATCGTATGGTGTTAACAAATAACAAGTGTCCCTTTGTTCATATATATAAAAAAGAACTTTGTTATTTTTATTTTTAACATGATAATCATGACCTTACAGTGTTTCTGTCGGTGGTTGTTACTATAATTTATGTTCTTCACAGATGTACTTTTTTTTTTAAAAGAAAAAAATGAGGTAAAAATGTTGACTTTTTATTGATTTTGAATGTATCAACGTCAACAATAATTGCAATGTATGTTCATTCGTAATGGCTAAAAATGTGATTTTTTTTAACATAAGAAAAGAATTGTAGGAATAATTTGAACGTTGTATCCCTTTAATTTGGATTCAAGTTCATTCGAAATTGAACTTGAGAAGTCGTTATTGTTGAAGGAAAGTAAAACATTGCAGAAGAAAGCAAAAAAACAAAAGCTGATATAAAAGAAAAGCCATGAAAACCTTATTGGGACAAGACGGTTGTTAAAAGAAAATACTTATTCGCGTGTTATACTACTACATACATTTTAAGTCATTAAATTTTGTGTCCTCGCATTTTTCGTTGCATAAGTCAAGTCAAAACTGAAAATAATTATAATGAAAGGAGAGACTGTGTGAACCAATTGTGAGAAAGAAACACACACAGAGCTTGTACTGTTTAGGCATTTATAACACTTTTTTAAGTCTAAAATGCAATCACGTGACTGGAACGCCAATTACTACTAATTCCACAATCACGGCTGATTTATTTGACATTCAAAGTCAAATAAACTGACCCACATAAGTCAATGTCACCCATATTTGTGGCCTGGGTCTTCATACGCACAAACAATTAATTTCATGCATACAAAGGAACAAAATTGAAGGAAACGACGCATACCTCATAGAGAATGAAAACACATTTCAATACAATTTGGAAAGGGGGCAAAGGGATAACTTGATCTCGAAATTAACACGTAAAAAAATAAGAAATCAGTTTCAATCTTGAACCAAATATCTTCATTGAGCTACATAGCCACACATTTACAGTTATATAAATGTTTTAATTGGGAGAACCGCACATGATACAACAACAATACAACTTCGTGATTCACTGGTTGAAAGTGCATGAATATATTAGGCTGCATACCTCACCCAGACTCCTTGTGTACGGGATTTAATGTAATAAACTGTCAGTCAAGTAATTGGTGAAGCAATTAGAACACCACCTTCGCAGCCTAACATTGTGTGGTGAATTTTGGGTGATTGAATGTTGTAAATGTCACTGAGAATCCTCAACACATTTGTTTGGCATCACCTTGTCAAATATTCCTGCATTTAATATAAGATGAAAAATACTCAGATGATAACTCTGGTCAAACCTATAACAAAACCAACAGCCCTTGACCCCTTTTTTTCTCTTCACAGAGAAGAAAATGAAATTAGGAAAAAAGGGACCTGATCCTAACACGGAGAACATTGAATTCCGTTCTAATGCAACTTACTAGTAGTTACTAGTGTGCTACACCAGCAACATGTACTTCAAAGGAAATTGGATAGCAAGGTTGAGAACTTTCTCCAATGATTTGCATATCAGAAGAATCCAACTAATAAAACAATGAATTTTCTTTAGAAAAGTTACTTAGGCAATCATTCAATAAAATAGCACGGCCTTGATGATATAACAAGATAATTGTACATCTTTAGCACAAAATAGAATTTCCCATAAAGAACATCATTCATTAAAGTATAAGGCCATAAAATGACCCAACAAGGCACCTTGAAGAACCCATCACAGTGAAGTCCTACAGCATATAAAGACTCAATATGGCTCCTTGATAGCTTCCTGACTGATAGTTTAGAATTCAGACTAGACAAAATCATACTGAAAACTCACCTCCTTTCAGCGAGAAAATGTTTGACAAAGATACACAAATTAATGCTTATACAGACCAAGCAGTGATTTCTCTCTCTCTTCAACTCTCTTCCTTGCAGCCTCCCTGGCCTTACGTGCTGTTGCTTCCTCCTCAGTAACAGCTTTTGGCTTCTCATTCTCCCTTTTCCTTTTGTTAACCATTAGTGAAGAAGGTCTACCTTTAGCAGATCTCATGGGATTTGGAGGGGTTGAAACAACACGTCCTGGTGGAGGACCACTTTGATGAGATTCTGTGTTTTCATTTTCTGAAGATCCAGCACCCATTGTTGATACAGGTGCTTTCGCTAAAGGTTTCTTTGAAATGGACGTTGAAGAAACTTGAGTTGCAGCAAGTGCCTCTTCCTGTGTTACCCACCTACCTGTCACATTTCATTTAATTAAACAAACTGCCAGAAAAAAAAGTGTGGGGTAGCTTATTGGATCTCTGGAAAAGCAAATTTACCTAAAACATCTGTATAATAGAAGCCAGAGTTAGGATCATAGGAACATCCATTACTTTGATTGTAATAGTAGCCGGATGAGCTGTCATACTCCCATTCTGTTGTACAAACACAAATTTAAATCGCACATTTAGCAAGACAACATTAAGGCCACCGTTTTGACTCAATCTTGAAGTAAGTGACGTAAATAGCGTAAATGTGGAAGAAAAAGGAACTCTTAGGCGACATAAACCTTTTGTGTTAATTGTCAATACAGTTAGAATCCACCCAAGCAATGTTAATTTCCTGTTTCACTTCACCACTCTTTGAATCCCCTAATATAGAAGAGAACTTTGCCACTAAAACAAAATAAGCAAATTCTTTAGGACAAGATATTTTCACCCCCTTCAAATTTATCATCTGGGAAACTGAACAGTAGCATTAACAAAAATGGAAGAAAGGCATGATGCTTCATTGCTTTGTTCATATTATGAATTAATGACCTGATAGAGTGGTTCCCATAAAACAAGAGGATTAGTTAACTTTGCCTATTAATCAAGGTATCCTCTAGACACCACAAATTGCGATATTTCTTTAACCAAGTTAGTCACGAAGGAATTGCAAAGAACAAGCAGTAGATGCAAAGCCAAAAACCAAACGACAAGAATTAAATAACCAATGCCAGAAATTATTTCTTTGTACACAACAACAACAAACAACAACATCCTAGTATAATCCCACAGGTGGGGCCTAGGGAGAGTAGAGTGTACTCAGACCTTACCCTACCTTGTGAGGGTAGGGAGGTTTCCGATGGAGCTTGGGCCAAGAAGAGATGAAAAGAAAGCAGTAATAACAAGCAGATAATAAGATAAACGAAATGGAAGAAACAAACATGTCGTTTTCTTTGCATATGAAAGTTAATAGACTTGTATAACCTAAAATATCTGCAATCCAGATAATTAAGTGGGAGAACTGAGATATTGTCAAATGATAGTTTAACTCATATTCAATTTAACTTAGTAAAAGTTTTTATCTCAAAATTGACAAATGAATACAAACTATAAGCACTCATGAGATATCTCTAGTTTATAACCAACTCCTTTTGTTCGGAAAAAGAACTCTATTTAAAACAAATTGAAAGACAATGTTTCTAATCAGAGTCAACACAATTATAACCAAATAGTAAAAGGTATAATGTCACAGGACAGCAAAGAAATTGAACACCTTCTGATACAGCAGATCCCTTGGTAGTCGCTTGACCATTATCATGAGTAGCCAGGGCCTGTATATTGGTACTTCTGGCTTCTTTTACTCGAGCCATGTCCTTATCATAGCTGCGTTGAGCTTTCTGGTCAATAAAAAAAAGACATAATTAAGCAATAACATTTTTGTTAATCCATTTCTGCTTTAAACTATAAAACAAGTCAAAAAGACGATGGATGAAATTATGTACAAAAAATAAAAAATAAAAGAATTAATAATTCTATTCGTGGAAGTTTAAGAGAACCTATGTAATAAGATCATGTTAAGTGTTGCACTCTGAGATATCTTAGGATAAAATAAGTTGGTACCAACAGCATATTTTGAGCAGCTACATAACCTGCTAATTAGACAATTAAAGAAGAATAGCCAGCAAAGACATTTTCTCTAGTAAATGAAATTACACTAATCTCCAAAGCTGCTGAGCATATCACACCTGATGGAGGAGGAATTGCAGTAATGGTACTTGAAGAAGATTGACTTAATAATTTTTCAAAACAGATAACCTTTTAGTAAGGTAAGTATTTTAGAACTTATATGTAATTACAAAAAGAAACATCAACAGATTTACACACATATATTACAAACCCTTCATAATCGTTTTAATTTCTTTAGGATGGTAAATACTAACATCATAATATTAAGCCACAGATACTATCGGTTGTCATCAGAGAATTGAAATACCTCGTCATAAATGTGTGAACTTATATATGAACATAAATACCAATATAATAGAACTTACCGCTTCAATTTGCTCCAGAGCACGGGCTGCTTCTTTTAACTCTTTATCTTTTGTAGCTTTCTCTTGTCGCATTGTGTTAAGCCTATTGCCCACACTTTCCTTGTGGCGCGTACCAAGTTCATGGTTCCTAATGCTCGTAGGATTGTTCGATATGAAGATTTTGCAGAAATCACACCATTTATTTCCTTGGCTAACCCAAAACTGTACAATGAGAAAAACATGAAACAGGCATATTTATAAAATTGCAAGTTCATCACAAGAAAGTAAACATCAGTATAATTATCTTGGGTTCTGTAATCAGAAATCGGAGGGAAAGGACGAAGAATCTATATACAGAAAAGTAACAGGTTGAGGAAACAAGAAATATGCAAAATACAATGACAGAAGGCTGGAAATTCTATTACAGTAATAAAAAGGTAGAGCAGCAAAGCAAACCCAACTAAAAGATGATTGAAGAATCAAAAGACTTTGTAATGGATGGAATGAAATTGTTGTAGGTATTTAACTTCCAAATGTTCATAGCTAAATCTGAATACCAGAAACTACACTAACAGCTAATTTTTAAAAATCCCTCCACCACAACACATCCACACAAAAAAATATGAATATTGCATTTGATTTCTACAATATAAGAAAGTTGAAAGATCATGACCCTGCAAATTAATCCGAAATCCTACTCTATCACCAATCATACTTATCCAGCACAACTCAAAGAACCCGTGAAATGGAAATCTAGACAATATAGATGATATGAGACATGAAGGCAGATACATAAACACATTAAACTTAACAAATGTACAATGAAATAAGCATGAAGAAGGAAGCACGATAAGCAACCCCAGAGAAAGATAATCATCATGTGATAGAACTTCAAATTGAAATCATAAACTCTACACCAATTCAACAGTGGTCTATGTTCTTTGAAAGAGGGTTACACATTATTTGATCTGTTGCTCAACTAAAGATTACCAACTCACAAATTTGAAACATTTTACCAAATTGAGCCCATCTCACAAGTGATCAAAAGTTGAAACAGTTGATCATCAATCAGGACTACATAAAAGCAACCATAAATAACCCATTCCTAACATCTAGTCTAGTTAGAATTAGCAGGAATTCCCAAGTAGAAATAAAGGGGGGGGAAGTCATTTTGAAGTTGCAAGACAAAAAAATGGAAGATTAGCAGAGGGATACCTCAGTCATGGCTGCAACAGATACACGAATGGATTGAATGAAAGGAGAAGACGGCGATTCTCAAGCTCAAATCTGTTTCCTATTCAAAATCAACGGCCTTTTCTTCTAAACCCTAATTTTGAATCAAAGAAGTAGAATCAAATTGAGGAACAAAAAAATAAATAAAAGAGAACTCGGATTCGGGCCCACCCGATCCGCTTTGAGATATTTGTTTGTTTAGTTAGTGCTGAAGAAAAAGGAGATTCAGTGTTATATAAAACATAAAATCTTTTAGATATAAAATTTAATCGACCTTCACATAAATTTTTTTATGAAACACAAGATAATCCGCAGTTGTTATTATCTATGTAACAATTTCTGTCCTTCAGGTGAACACTTTATGCACACTCCATTGTACCTATTGTACCTAAACGTAAATTATTTGAATGAAAAAATTATATTTTTTAATTATTTATTTATTTTTAAATTGATATTTATTGAAATAATAATAATTATCATAGTAAATTTTATTCTTATTAATTATAAAAATAATGAATTAAAAACGTAAAAGATTTTCAATTTTTTTTAATCTTTACTAATTAATTAATCAAAAATATAATAAGTAAAAAAGAAAAATTCGGTTTATCAAAACGAACAAGTATGGGCTTGTTTGCAACATTTGCGAAACTACATGGACTTGTTTGCTCTTCTGCTGTAAGTTCTTCCACCCCGCCCCCACTCCCACCCAATCGTCGTCAAATATGAATTGGCTTGATTGACATTGCCGCCGGTGGCTGCAAAACCCTGTCGGTCGTCCCCGGCAAAGTAGACCTCCTTCTCTGTTAACAATGGATCAATCTTTTCTGCTGATGCTAACAAATCTTCTTCACCTCCACAACCACCTTGACCCCACCACCTCTCTTCTCTCCGATTCCACATCATCCTACTCTTCCTCCGTTGCTTCACCCACCTCCCCTACTTCCCTCCTCACCTCCACCTCCGCCGCACCGCTCCTCTTCTTCACCATCGCATCCGTTCTCTCCTATCTCGCTACCCACCCACACAAGAAAAAAACTAAAACTTCAACTTCTTCACCTAACAATAACCCCTCTTCACCATCGCCGGCAGCCGCCGAATTCTCCGTCTCTGCTTTTCGTGCCCTCTCCACTGAACATATTTGGGCTATGGAAGCTCCTCTCCGTGACGCTCAGTGGCGTTCCCTTTACGGACTATCGTATCCCGTTTTCACCACAGTTGTTGATAAGCTGAAACCCTACATTACCCAGTCTCAACTCTCTCTACCTTCTGATTACGCCGTTGCTATGGTACTTTCTAGACTCTTCCACGGCTATTCTGCTAAAAACCTAGCTACCCGTTATGGTCTTGAACCTTACCTGATCTCGAAAATTACTAACATGGTCACCCGCCTCTTGGCTACTAAGCTTTACCCGGAGTTTATCAAGATTCCGGTGAGTCGACGGCGTCTTGTGGAGACCACTCAGGGGTTTCAAGAACTGACTTCACTCCCCAATATATGTGGAGCTATTGATGGAACGGCCGTGAGGTTGCAGCATCTTCCGTCGGAAACCGTAAACTCGTCTATGTACTATAGCCGCTATGGGTTCCCATCCGTATTGCTTCAGGTTGTTGCTGATCACAAGAAGATCTTTTGGGATGTTTGTGTGAAAGCCCCAGGTGGATTTGATGATGCAACGCATTTTAGAGACAGTCTTTTGTATAATAGGTTGATTTCTGGTGATATTGTTTGGGACAAAGGGGTTAATGTTAGAGGAGAACATGTGAGGCCATACATTGTTGGGGATTGGTGTTTTCCACTGTTGTCGTTTTTGCTGACTCCATTTTCTGGGAATAGGACTGGCTCACCTGCTGAGAATGCCTATGATGAATCCTTGTTTAAGGGGAGGAAGATGGTTGAGGAAGCTATAGGTTTGTTGAAAGGAAGGTGGAAAATTCTTCAGAATTTGAATGTGGGACTAAGCCATGCACCCCAAACTATTGTTGCATGTTGTGTATTGCACAACTTGTGTCAGATTGCAAGGGAGCCAGAGCCAGAGCTTTGGAGGGAGCCAGAAGAGAATGGTTCCCCTCCAAGGGTGTTAGAAAATGAGAAATCTTTCTATTATTACGGTGGAAGCGCGAGGCAGGCCTTGGCTGATGATCTATATCAACGGCTCTCTTCAAGATGAGTGAAGTTTCCTGGAGAATGCTTGGTTTGATGTAAGGATTAATATAACTTGTTAAATCTTGCTTTTGGTTCATGGTAGCTGATATTGCTCTTTGACAAGGAGTAGCAATGTACTGAAATATTGTTGTAGTCTAGTTGGCAACATTAAAAGCACCTCAATATTTACAATAGATTGCTTCCAGTGTGGAATAACTCTCTGCTGCTTTCTAACTCTGCTATCTGAAAGAAGTAGAAAGATTTACTTGTCTCTGATTGATATGAGCACATATGCATCCGCTGCTTGTCGTATCATCTCTCTTTGTTCAGCTACTCATTTTCACCTTATTCTGCCTATCCTGACCTTTTAGCTATCTATATTTTTGTATTTTCCTGACCTAATTTAGAAGGCAGTGCATCCTGAGTCATCGATCATACATAGGATTGAGAGATAAAATCATACATTGATGAGTCATTTTATGAAACCTGGAGTAGTAAATCATACATTGATTAGTCATTTTATCAAATCTGGAGTAGTCTTCTTCTTCTTCTTGTTTTGGCACCCACTAGTTGTAGATAATTCCATGGTTCAGTGCTATTGATTTACTGCAACACATTTGACAAAGTATGCTGATGTGCTTTCCTTGTTTTGTATGATCCAATATGTTCAGCGGAAGCCATTTCTTTTCCCAATAATGCCCATTACGACTTTGATTGATTTTTTCCGACTTTTGGAAGATCAAAAGGTCATGTCATGGTAAGGGGGACAGAAAAAGAAATGAAGCCTTCAATTAAGTTTTGAGTTGCAAGATCCAAAGCTTGATGTAAAATGCAGTCTTACACTCCTCACAGCTTGATGTTAGCGTAAATATTGAACTCCTCACCCAAGTAAAAAATAAAGAAGTCATGTTTGTCATTTGTTCTGCAATCTGCTGTACTAATTGTTGTTGCTTTTGTTTTCCCTTTGGAAGGGAAAGGGTTGTTGGACGGAGGTAAAAGAAGTAGATTTTCAGTTTAGTGGGATATTTCGTATTGTACATTCGACAACTTTATGCTTCCATGCTTCAGATTCAGATAAAGACGTGAAACTATTGAGTATTTTTCGTGTGAAATCACAGCTTAAAATATTTTCTTGCTTTTATGGATTTATTTTGTTAGGAACAGACACCGAGTGTCGTAACAAAAACAAAGTCGTCAAGAAACTGAATTTTAGTTTTTTAATAATCGAACCAAAAAATTGCAAACAATACCTAAAGAAATGTAGGATTTCTAAGGTAAAACTCAAAGGAGTCATCTTTGCTAAAACTTGCTTGTTTCTGGAAATCCAATTTAAAAATCTTGCTACACTCACTTGCAAAAATTAAACGATCAACCATTGCCAACTTCAAATTACCAAGGAAATGATTCCACACTACAAATTATAATTTGAATACAAGAGAATGATCTGACAAAGATCTCACATCTTATATATTAGCATCTCCCGGGGAAAAAACATAATATAACCAAAACAACATTTATTCAGCTTTTCTTTTTCCTTGGAAGAAGGTCTTTTGTATAAGGAAATCTATCGGTTCAATATAAAACATGAGTTTAACGACCAACTTTGTCAGTTGAGTTGCCCTGGAAGTAGATGCCTAGTAATAAAATAGAGCTTCGTTAAAGCAAATAATTGGCCCCAACTAGATTTTCCAAAGAACAGGTGTTCCTGAGCTGCTTTAGTGGTCGTGAACATGATCTTCAAGGACATATGCCTCAACCAAGTAGCTTCAGAGCTTCCTGAAGAACAGAAGAGGGCGCAGTTGTTTAGTAAGATAATCAACGTCCAGCTGGATAAGCAAGGAAAGATCATTTATATAATCGTGTTAGTTTTTTGTTTCAGGCAATTAAACTCTTAGATTCAACTGGAAACATCAGATACTGTGGATACCTATTTTGCACTAAAAAGCTCAGCTTCACAAGCTTGACACTAAGCACCAACATGAGGTACATACTCCAGAAGCAATACTCACCAGTTTATATAAGAAACTTCATGATCAATGACCACAAAAATTCGAAGGATACCCATTTTACATTATGACCAACACTTCAAGTATCTTTGTCTTCATCATGCATGAAGCAAATGAAAATCGCCGTACGCACATAGTTAATGTTCCAAGCCTTTAACATGCGACAATCTGATTAAAGTATACATGTTTTTAATCATCCTACAAATATGTATTCAACAACCTACCCAGTGTAATACCACAGGTAGGATTTGGGGAGGGTATGCATACCTTACCCCTACCTTTGTGGGTACAAAGGTTGTTTCCAATAATAGACCCTTGGCTCAAAAAAAATGTTTCCGAAGCAAGATTGGAAGAAAAATATGACAAAAATCTATTGAGAAAAAGGATGTATAATGAGTTAATGACCAAGGCAAAGCTAATATATGATATAATTATTCAAAGAACTACAAGCAATAGATTTAGCAACTCCCTAATTTATTAATGCTTGCTGAATAACCCGTTGGTAGTAAAGTCACAGTTTCAATACAACAACATACCCAGTTCCATTCTATAATTAAAACAAGAAAAGGCTAAGAAAGTTCCGAAATTCATTATGAAAAATATTGAGCATAATACATGACAACTTTATCAGAAAAACCATCCCGCCACAGACCAATAAAAATGTTCTGAGAATTTAGAATGCCCAAGTCAGAAGACAATAAATCCAATAAAGCTTAATTTACTGACTAAACAGTCTTTTCCTTAGAACTGCCCCCTTACGTATAATATATGAACTATTTGTTGCCTCTTTTATTCCCTCCTATTTTTTTTTAGTAACTAGCAAAACTGAAAAAGTTGGTGAGTAGTTGGGAAAGAAGAAATGGACGGGAAGGAGCAAAGGGCACCAGAGGGTTTGGCAAGAAAATGTAAGGAAGGGCTACCGGGCATCATCTTAAGATAGAATGTAGGAGTAGTACTTATTGCACATAGCCAATTGGCAACTAGTAGAGTAGCAAATTAGCAATAAAATTATCCACTTTTCCTCCTCTACCCTTAATCACAGGTCATGGGTTTGAAGCTTTAGAAATGAAGTTAAAAGAATGTTAGACAAATCTCATAGTGTTAAGAGCTAATTACATTATATTCTTACTCTTTTCTAAATTATAAAAATCCCTTACATTTGATGGAATCCGAATACAACCCAAAACGTCCTGATACATCGCTTCTCCGTTTCGAATACGTCCCTCAACAACCTGATACATCATGTCTCGTTTCGGATACATCACTCAACGTCCTGATACATCACATAAAGTGATGTATCTGATCGATACATCGCGTTAAGTGATGTATCCGAGAACAGGAGAGAGGAAGAACTTTTGTAATTTTTTCAAATGATAAAATAATTTAGAAAATATGGTAAAATAGTTCATTTATGGAAAATTACATAAATACACAACTTTACCATATTTTCTAAAATCTCCTATCATTTGAAAAAATTACAAAAGTTTTTCCTCTTTCCTACTCTCGGATACATCACTACGTGATGTATCGGTTAGAATACATCATTTTACGCGATGTATCGATCGGATACATCACTTTATTTGATGTATCAAGACGTTGACTGATGTATCCGAAGTCGAGACATGATGTATCAGAACGTTGAGGGATGTATTAGAAACCGAGACGCGATGTATCAGGAAGTTTTTGGGTTGTATCCGGATTCCATCAAATTTAAGGAATTTTTATAATTTAGAAAAGAGTAAAAATATAATGTAATTGATTCTTAACACCATGAAATTAGTGTAACATTCTTTAATTTTATTTGTAAAGCTTCGAACCTATGACCTTTGATTAATGATAGGGAGGACGAAAGGTGTATAATTTTATTACTACTCTATCTACTAGTTGTGAACTTACAATGTGCAATAAGTACTACTCCTACATTCTATCTTAAGATGATGCCCGGCAGCCCTCCCCTACATTTTCTAGCCAAACCCTCAGGTACCCTTTGCTCCTTCCGTCCATTTCTTCTTTCCCAACTACTACTAACTTCTTCATTTTTGTTATAAACTAAAAAAAAATAAAAAAATAGGAGGGATTAAAAGTGGCAACAAATAGTTCATATAAAGCTTCGTTTAGCAACTCCCTAAGTTATTAATGCTTACTGAATAACCCAGTAAACCCAAATTTGAAAGTTGTGACCCATTGGTAGTACCAACGTCCCAGACACAGTTTCAATACAACAACATACCCAGTTTCCTTCTATAATTAAAACAAAAAAAGGCTAAGAAAGTTCACAAATTCATTAAGAAAAATATTGAGCATAATACATGCAACTTTATCAGAAAAACCATCCCGCCATGGACCAATAAAAATGTTCTGACCATTTAGAATGCCTGATCAGAAGACAATAAATCCAATAAAGCTTAATTTACTGACTATAAAATCTTTCCATTTGAACTGCCCCACATAAATTTTCCAAAATCATCACTTAAGTTACCGCAATATAAAAACAAAGAAAGAATCCCAGGAAGAGTTCCCTAACCTTGAACAAATTTAACTTTCTGCAATAAGTATTTGATGCTCCATCAGAACAAGTAGGTACGATCACTTGCATTACATAATGCTCAAGACTATCAGTTGTACATCTGTGAAAAAAATGCCTCTCCCTCGATGAATGTTCCTATAGAAAATTCCAATATGTAAGTGAATTTTGAGATACATGCATAACATGCAAGCTGGTATGGGAAACCAACTCTTATCATTTAGCTTGTGCAATGTTGGTAAAAAACAATTTGGGTTGTTCCAACTTTACCGGCTGTCCCCAACAACAATGCACAACAACTTGTGTGTTTTGGGACCATCTAGATTGACAGTTGTGCATTTCTTTATAGTTCTTCCGTTTTATTTAACCATAATTTCAAGAGGTTCAGAATCTATATATATACACATACAAAATTTAAAAATTACCTTATATATACCGTGTATTTTTTGCCGAGGGGGTCGAGTTCAGGTGAACCCCCTCGCTACCCTCTAGATTTACGTTGCAACTTGGGGGGCATTTATGAAACGCAAACTAAATTAATCTAACTTAATTGCTCTTGGATTATGTATTAGTGGCTCTCTAGCTTCTCTTTAGTGTAAAAATTATCGACTTGTTATAACTTAAAAGGAAATCGAAGAGACTTTTTGGTTGACTTAGTTTTCAAACTTTTTGCAGTTGAGCATACCTTATCCTAAAGCTGACATACCTACTACTTCAATAATAAATTCTCATCTCCGAATATAGAAGATGCAACAACAGAAGCATTTTAGAGAACTATTTAGTGACATACCCTTGATGTAGTATCCATTAAATGTAGAGTCCGCACAAACTATCCGTAAATAATCTTGGGCTTGTTAAGTCCCACATTGTGGGATGAGGGAATTATGGACTCCTTATATGGATTTGAGTCATCCTCCCCTCATAAGCTAAATTTTGGGGTAGAGTTAGGCCCAAAATTTATTTCTTTACATGATATAAGAATCACACTCATCCCAATTAATGATTTACCGATGTTGGGCCCCCATATTAAATAGCCCACATACAAGATGTTCGATCTTGGGTGTGACACTACGTGTTAAGTCCCATGTCGGTGCAATGAGGGAATTATGGAATCCTCATACGGACTTGAGCAATTCCACCCTCATAAGCTAGCTAGTGGTTTGAGTTGGGCCTAAAATTCATTTCTTTACACTAGCAAACTTGACATATTAAATGCACCCATAAAGCATAATAAACATCTAATTCATTGAAAATCCCATCCAATAAAACAGAAGAAATATAGATCTCCAAAACAAATGAAAAATTAGCAAACTAGATGGTCCCAAAACATACAAGGTGTTGTCGTTTCCATTAGGGACAGCCAGAAAAGTTGGAACAGCTCAAATTGTTTAAACGAACATTGCACAAGTTAGATAAAAGAGTTACCAGCTTGAACCTTATGCATGCTTCTCAAAACTCACTTCCAGCATCTGCCATTGGAGATAGAGACAACAAGTGTTCTGTAGTAGTAGGTGGTGATACGAGCAACATAGCTCCAAGAACAATCTCACTAGGAGGAATATATTTGTTCCTTGCATAAATTAGAATATTTTCGTCATCGGCAGAGAGATTTTCAAGCCTGGCTCCTGTAGATTAGTATGAAGTTGCCCCTGCCCCCTGGAGTCTTTCAACAGGTGACAACGTGTTTTCTACTCTCTGATCATTCTTCTTGGGACACTCAAGATTTTAGAAAGGATTTTGTCTGCTTCTCCTAACAAAAGGTGAATGTTAGTGTACATAAAACAATAAGGTATTAATACAATAGATCTTTTTACTTTGTGGTAAAGCTTTTATTATTTGTATGGTTAAAGTATAGTAAAGAATGTCTTTTCTACTCTCTGATCATTCTTCTTGGGACACACCCAAAATTTCAGAGAGGATTTTGTCTGCTTTTCCTAACAAAAGGTGAACGTTAGTGTACATAAAACAATAAGGTATTAATACAATAGATCTTTTTACTTTGTGGTACAGCTTTTATTATTTGCATGGTTAAAGTATAGTTGGACTGATCAGTTCATATCTTTATCAAAAATCCAAGTTACCTGTAATTTGTCGATGTCAATTCATTGTGCAAAGGGAAGTAAGTTTTTGAAGCTTATGGGAGACGCTATAATTAATGATCTATGAGCAAGAAAGAAACCCAATATTTTGTCTGTAAGAGTATTATACAGTGGTTGATTCCCTATTTGTGTATAGAATATTTTGGCATAAAATTACATCTCCGCCAACACTACTTCCTTTTTTGTTAAAATAATTAACTTTGTAGATTAAGTATTCTATTTCAAACAAAACTAAGAATACGAAGGTAATTGGTCTCCTTATATGGACTTGGATAATCCTCACCCTATGAGCTGGACTTTAGGGTTGTGCTAGGCCCAGAACCTATTCTTTAACAAACCCAAAAGTAGCCTTTTTCGGTTGATTGATCCTTCGGAGCCTAAGATGCTTATCCAGTCCCATGAATCACTCCTATTGTGTCCTTTTTCAGCTAATATCATTTACACTGCTCTACCACTGTGTAAAAGAGTGACGGAGATTTTAACGTTCTCATTTCTTCCCGTGTCCTATTTTCCTTTTCTAATTAGTAATATATTTTACTCTCTTTGCTCCTTTCTACTGTTATTGTATTTCCTGGCCTTCTAAGAAGTTTTATGGTAGTGAATACATTTTTCCGGTTTCTATAATGCTTGTTGCTTTTATTAAAACTACTTCGTATTACTTAAAAATCAATCAAGTAATATAAAGTTTTTGAAGAGTTATAATAGGTAAAGTGGCAGATCAAGGGTTTTCTCTAAAGGACCAAAACATAAAAATGTAGTGCTTGAGATTTAATCTTGAAACCTTATGGTGAATTTTGCACAATCTCAACCACTTAATCAATCTCTAATCTCATGTTAAAGAGGTTCAAAATCTCTCTCTCTCTCTCTCTCTCTCTCTCTCTCTCTCTCTCTCTTTATATATATATATATATATATATATATATATATATATATATATATATATATATATATATATATATATATATATATATATATATATATATATATATATATATATATATATATATATAATTTGAAAATAACCTTATATCCCGTGTAATTTTTTGCTGAGGGAGTTCGGGTGAACCCCCACGCTACCTCTAGATTTATGTTGCTACTTGGGGCATTCATGAAACTCAATACTAAATTATTCTGACTCTTAATTGCTCCTGGATTATGTATTAATGGCTCTCTAGTTTCTCTTTAGTGGAAATATTATTGACTAATCGTTATAACTTAAAAGGAGATTGAAGTTTGGTTGACTTAGTTTTCAAACTTTTTGTGGCTGAACATGACTTATCCTAAAGCTGATATACCTATTTCTTTAATAATCAGACTCCCATCTCTGAATATGGAAGATGCAATGGTAGAAGCATTTTAGAGAACAATTTAACGACATACCCTTGATGTAGTATCCATGTAATGTGGAGTCCATGCAAACAAATGGTAAATAATGGATATTGGGCTTTTTAAGTCCCACATCATGGGATGAGGAATTATGGACTCCTTATATGGACTTTGGCAATCATCCTCTCATAAGCTAACTTTTGGGGTAGAGTTAGGCCCAAGATTGATTTCTTTACATGGTATCAATGTCAAACTCATCCCAATTTATGATTTACCGATGTTGGGCCCCATATCAAATAATCCATAGACTAGATGTCCAGTCTTGGGCGTGAGGCGGGGTGTTAAGTTCCACATAAGTGTGATAAGGAAATTATGAATTCCTTATATGGACTAGAGCAATCCTTTCCTCACAAGCTAGCCCGTGGGGTTGATTTAGGCCCAGAATTTATTTGTATACACTAACAAACTTGTAGGCAAGCACACTGTGACCGCCACCGGCATCAAAATTGACATATTAAATGCACATACTAATTTATTGAAATCACATCCAATAAAAACAACAGAATTATAAATCTCCAAATATAAATGCACTACTGGCAAACTATATGGTCTCAAAACACACAAGTTGTTGAGCGTTGCCGCTGGGGACATCTAGTAGAGTTGGAACAGCTCAAATTGTTTAAATAAACATTGTACTTCCTAGATAGTAAGAGTTGGCACACATACCAGCTTGAACCTTGTGCATGCAGCTCAAAATTCACTTACAAATTGGAATTGGAATTTCCTACAGGAACATTCACTGAGCAAGAGGCATCATTATCTTCTGCCAATGGAGATAGAGATGTCAAGTGTTCTGTAGCAGTAGGTGGCAGCATAGCTCCAAGACCAATCTCATTAGGAGGAAAGTGTTTGTTCCTTGCATATACTAGAATATTTTCATCGTCTGCAGAGATATTTTCAAAGTCTGGCTCCTGTAGAAAGTTATGAAGTTGCCTCTGGAGTCTTTCAATAGGTGACAAAATGCATTTTCTACGCTCTGATCTTTTTCTTCTTGGGACACTGTCAGGATTCCATAGAGGACCTTTGTATGCTTCTCCAAACAAAAGGATTCGTTAGAGCACATAAAACAATAAGGTATTACTATAATAGATCTTTTTACTTTGGGGTAAAGCTTTAATTATTTGTATGGTTAAAGTATAGTTGGACTGATCAGTTCATTATCTTTATTGAAAATCCAAAATACCTGTAATTTGTCGATGTCAGTTCATTGTGTAAAGGAAAGTAAGTTTTTGAAGCTTAGGGGAGACACTATATTGATGATCTATGAACAAGGAAGAAACCCAACATTTTGCCTATAGAGTATTATATAGTGATTGATTCCCTGCGCCTTTTTTAAGTAAAACCCTGAATGTGATTTGACAATCACATGGCAATAATCGGGAAACAAAAAGAATTTCCAGCGTAAAAATAAATCCGAGAGTCGTGAATCCTGATACATGCTTACCAAGTTGTCTTAAAGCTCTTCTTTGTGGGGGTGGGGGTGAGGGTGAGTAAATTTATCCATTTTGAATCAATAGAATAGGAGAAGTTCTAAATTGGAAGCTACAATAATATTGGGTGAACTGTTTCTTCCTTTTCTTTTGAATCAGAAGACTATGCAGTTAAGACTATGCACTGCAGGATTACTTTTCGGGAAGGTGCATCCACAATGATTTGGTTGTCTAATTTCATCCATCTCATATTTTTCTTTGAGATTAAGAGTTTTGCGCTTACTATCATGCAAAGCAGAGGAAAGAAATAGGAAGACATTAGTTCTCCACTTCTTATGACCCTTGTGCTTAAGAAAGGATTTGATTCAGAACGTGCATCAAATTTGTTGCGACAAGTCAAGTGCTCTATATATGAGTGAAATTATTTTACCATTTGTTTCTTCCATCTGCATGCAGTTTTCTGAGGATGATCCTGCTAAACATAAGCTTGATATGTTATTCATTTCCTCTTCAAGACAAGCTGAAGAGCCATCCTGTCCAAAAACCTCTATTCCAACTTCTAACTTTTTTCCTTCACGAGCCGGCTTCATGTCATAAGGGAGCTGATAGTTCTCTATTTCTATGTTTCCATGTCTGGGAATATAGCCATCTAGTGTCCTTCTACCCCGCCATCTTGATCCACATGCATTGCAGAGCACTGGTTTTTCAGGTGACCCATTTCTCCAAAGAATGGTTTCTGTTTGAGTTCACAATTAATTAGTGTTTGAACAGGGACAAAATAATAAAACATTCTTACAGGCAGAGACTTATCTCAGAAATTAAAGCACAGTGTTCACTGACAATTAAGATTTCTTTTAAAAAGGTATAGAATGCATTTCACCAGAACAGAAGCGTCCCGAAACTAGAGTATATATAGGGGGAATTTCTTTGGGCAAACAAAAGGAAATATCTCTGTGGAACATGCATAGACTTTTAGAATGTGTCTACAGTTTTTGTACTCACATTTTCATCACCGTGTTAAGGAACCATACAAAGTAGTTGAACTTTGAGCTTTATGGTGGAAAGATTGAAAAGGATTTGCTTGATACTTCAAGGTACCATGCAGAACAGTTACCCTCTTAACAGACTGCATTTATTTGCACGATATTTTAAGGAGGAAAGTTACCATCTAATCCCACAATGATTAACTGTACAATATTCAACAGTGACTATATCTTTGTGTAGTGCTCAACGGTAAAATAATTCCGCACCCACTGGCGGACCACCCACCATTCTCCGGTGTGTATTACCATTTGATGGTTTACTTACTTCATATCTTGTCATTTTCTTACAACCCTTCTTCAAAACTCCTCTTTAAAGCCGAGGGTCTATCAAAAACTGACTTTCTACTCCACAAAAGTAGGGTAAGATCTGTGTATATCCTAACCTACCTACCTAGGTGTCAAAACAGGCGTGAATCTAAAGAATGGATCCTTCATGCTCTAAATTTTAAGATTCAAGGATACGGATCCAAGTATTGATACAGGTGGAGGGATTCGGCTAATAATAGTTCAAATATCCAAAGGAGTTATAAAACCTTAATTATGAGATATTATGTAGATCAGGAGAAAAAATTAATCAAGAGGAGAACTTACGCTTGATGCCACAATGGAAACATGGCCCCGTTTTACCCATAAAATCTGGTTCTGAATGATTCCAGTTCGAATCAGGTTGAATGTACCGCTGCTAACCTAATTTTTTTTGCTCTCAAAACTAAAATGACGGAGTGAGGTGACAGATCACAAGATATAAACAGACAAGAAATAGGTAGACTACAACTTGTCATTTCCATAGATACAAATGAATCATGATAGAGTTGTCATTTACTTTGATCTATTGTGAACTATTTATTTTTTTTGAGAAGGAATCT
The DNA here is from genome assembly GCA_032847665.1 of Solanum chilense. NCBI lineage: Eukaryota > Viridiplantae > Streptophyta > Magnoliopsida > Solanales > Solanaceae > Solanum > Solanum chilense. Next base: position 108,551,902 of record CM064963.1, on the reverse strand, counting down.
ATTCTGAACTCTGAACTATTTTGTATCCCGTTATGACAGCTCAGCAACTTTGATTACTGTAATTTCTCAACTATTTACACTATAACTCCAATGAGAGAAGTATTTGATTCTCTATCAAAAGAAAAAGGGGTGGGGGATTTAGGGGGGGGGGGGGTGAAAGATGGATTTGGAGAATCCTCATTATGCTATGCCTTTAGTCTAGTGGTCAATCTTGTTAAGCAATGAATCTGAAGGCAAGGGAGTGTTAAATAGTTTCAAGAAGAAAATTTGAATATAAGAGTGAGCAAATAAACGAGTTGCCAAATAACAACGATTTAATGCAGTAATTGCCTGCAATTGTGGAATCAGATTTAGATTTGAAAAATCCAAGGTCCTCAGATTACACTACTGAGAGCAGATCCAGCAAAAGAATGACTACATTCAATTTCTTTGCATCTGTTTTCTTACCAATTTTTACATCTGTTTCCCCTTGCACTAGGAACTCCAGGAGATAGATTTATCATTACTTACCGATTTGATGCCATAAAGTTGGGAAGTATGGATGCAAAAATAGCAGCAGCATTTCAATACCTTTGAGATAAGATAGGCATGTAAATAGTATTATCTCTTTGCAAGAGTCCTTCTGTGCGTTCTGCAAGCAGTGCTACTGGATGTTCATTTGTCGCAAGAGATATTGCCTCAACATCTTGTATTACCTGCACAAAGCGATTATTCATGAAAAACAGAGAATTTTCCTTCATGCCCAATCTAGAGGAAACACTGAACTGAATAACAACACTTAGAAACTAGCTATGATGCACACGGAACAGATGTTCCTGAAAACCAACATCATACTCTAGTAAGATGAGATGTCAACTGTTAGCAAGCGAACAGCTGGTCTACTTGTGTCATTAGAACCATAGGAAGCAAATCAATCAAATGTAACTTCTGGATGAACTTGCAAACAGTCCTTTGTGGGGAAATATGAAGACACCCTGTCCCTTCCTGTGAGAAGCCTACTTAACACAAATGCACCACAATTTCTTGAGACTCATAATATGTTAGCAGTATATAGAAAGTGAGAAGACCTGGGGTGGTATTCTTGGTCTTTTGTGATCTTGTTATGTTCTCGATTATTTTTGTATACCATTATACTAAAACCATATTGCACGTCAATGTATGAGAAATATGGACGAAGTGTTTAACTGGTCAAAAGATATATTTAAGCCAGTACTAGTTTATGCGACCAGAGTTTTTATTAAAATGGAAAAGGCCTTCTACCTCAAAGTGGCAGATCTGGGCTGATAGACTTTGAGCTTCAAGTTCTTTTGATAAAAGTTACAAAACCAGAAAGTTCTTGCTAGACTTGGATTATTACATTTGGTATTAGAATGGAAAAAGTAAGTCCAGAATTAGCAACTAGGATTATTACATTTGGCATTAGAATGGAAAAAGTTAGTCCAGAAGTACAGAGACTAAGTGATAGCTGATCTGAAGGCAAGACACTGTAAATCAAATCCTACTCTCGAAACAGCCATGCCCATCCATTAACAGACTTCATCAATGGTACATACAATGTTCTTGAACAGAAAAGCTCCTTAGGCTGCACGGAATGAAGATTTCACAATGGAAAACATGTATCAAATTACTGGCAGAAAGAATTGAATTACAACAGAATTGTTTTGCTTAAGAATTACTTAAATTGCTCTTTAATCTACAATCATGTTATTGTTTAATGTAGTTTTACTATGTGAGCCAAATGTACTAGTAAAAGATATTATACCTGGAGTTTTCACACTTTCTCGAATGAAACTCACTTCCTTCTCTTCGTCTTGTTTCACTTTTTCAAGTAAGCACCATACTTATGTAGCTGAGACGAATTCAAAATTATTTTTTCATCTTTTGCGAATGCATTGCTGGTATATGGAACTGATCTACCACTAAAATATAGCAGATGAAATAGAGATAGACAATATGAACATGAGGCATCACATTGGCAAGGCCAGTAAATCAGCAACGGGAGAAGGCCATTTATCGATGGAATATATGACACAGATGCTGGGAGTTAACACATAGCATGATAATGCCATTACAGAAGAGGAAATCCCAATTTAGCATGATGATGCCATTTCAGAAGAGGAAAACCCAAAAAAAAATTGCAGCTAATGTCCATGCATTGACAATTTCAAACATCTGAACCTAAGACTAAATATAATTAAACTTCCTAAAGAAAGTAAAAGAATCCTATTTATATGTAAGTTCAATGTGCAGGATATTGACAATAATTGAGGTATGTACCAAGTCCAGAGATAAAAGGAGTTCAAAATCTGACCTACAATTTTCAAGCAAAGTGGGAATTTAACCCTCTCGAGAGAATGTCGCTCATCGGAGTTCAAAATCTGACCTTCCACATTCACAATGTCATGAGAAACCTAAATGAGGGGGAAACAGTTTGTAGCAACCAAGTTTCCTGCTTGCTTGATGCATTCTACCTCATGCAGGGAAAAAGTTGGTATGATTATTTTAAGATGATAAGTAATTTATTGTGGCATGTGACAAAATGCGGTTTTCCCACTATTTGGAAGAAGGCCGTCCTTGGCCATTTCAGTGAGTGCATTGAATACTGCATCCATGTTCCCTTCCTTGTAGTTCACCTCAACAATAACTTTTGCTAGCTCACCATCGGCAAGTTTACAGGTTTCCAATGTGCTTTGAATTACTTGATGTAATTCCTCGCTCATCCCTTCTTTAAAAAGTTCTTTCATGAGCACAATAATACTTACTGTATGAGGAATAAATCCAAGATTAGCCATTTCTCTGAAAAGATTCAAGGCTCTATGCAAATTCCCACCCCTGGAATGACCGTGTATAAGTAGGTTATAAGCTACTTCACTCGGCTTCTTGTGTTTTTGCAGCATCAACTCAAAAACTTGGTCAGCTTCATTCAACAGACCTTTCATGCAGAATCCTTTAATAAGATCTACCGCACTCTTCAATTCAAGATCCTTGCAACTTTCTATTAGCATGTCATAAGTGACACAATTTGGCACTGATTGCTCATACAACAACTTGAACAGAAGCCGCTTTGCTTCCCTAGTGCGAGCTTGTTTGTTAAGCCCATTGATTAGGACATTGTAAGTGACGACATCAGGAAAGCAACCCTTATAGATCATTTTGTTATGCAGGTGAAAAGCACCTTTAATATCCCCATTTGCACAGTATGCACCAATAAGTGTAGTATATGTAAACTTATCTGGTTGCAGACCTACTCTGAACATCTCTTGGAAAAGTTCGAAAGCTTCAGTCAGTCTTCGCTGCTCACAAAGACCTTGAATTAGGGATGAATAAGTAATAACATCAGGTAAAACCCCTTTTTCAACCATCTGCTGCTTAACACAGAATGCTCTTTCCAACCCACAGTTTCTACAGAACCCAGATATTATTGTACTATAAGTTACAACATCTGGGACCAGCCTTCTCTGTTCCATCTCTTGAGTCACACGTAAAGCATCTTCCATCCTGCCCACTGCACAATGCCCATTAATTAACGCATTGTAAGTTACAATTGAAGGGGAAAAGCCATTTGAAATCATTTCATTCAACAGCTTATAAGCCTCATTCATAAGACCCTGCTGAGAAAAACCAACAATCAATGTTGTGTAAGTTCTATCGTTGGGATATAATCCCCTAGCATGCAGTTGATCAAAGAATTCCATTGCGCGGTGCAAATTCCCAGTCTTGCACATGCTATTAATCAAAGAAGTATAAGTCACAACATCTGGAGACAGCCCATTCCTCAACATTTCCGAGTGCAAAACAAGTGCTTGGTGAAAGTTACCCTCTCTACAATAGCCATTTACCAGTGTGTTATAGGTTACTTCATCAGGCATTAATCCCTTTCCCCTCATCTCTTCCAAAATCTCACTTGTCTCTTTCATTCTTCCTTCTCGACACAACCCATTAATAATAGCATTATATGTGACCACACTTGGTTCCAAGCTCCTCACTTGCATTAGCTTCAACAATTCGACTGCCTCATCAACCTTACCTATCTTACAATAACCACCTATGATGGTGTTATAGGTTACAACGTTTCGCAAGCAGCCAGTTTTTTCCATTTCATTGAAAACAACCAAACTCTTTTGCAGATCCCCTTTTGCACAAAGGCCTCGGATCATAATGTTATAAGTATACACATTAGGTGAAACCCCAGATTGAACCATATCATCATAAAACTTTTGAGCTAATTCGAAAGACCCATTATATGAAACCCTGATCAACGCATCAAGAATGGAATTATAGGACAAAACAGTGAGCATAAACCCATTAAACTTGGCTAATTCAAAGATATTCATAGCTCTGTCAATCATTTTCAAATGAGAGTAGGATTTTACCATCAAATCGAACACAGCAGAGCTGGACTTGCAAGAATAGTAAGTGTCCCTGAGACATGAAAAGACCAATTCACCCTTGTTATCGCCGAATTTCAAAGCAACATCCTCTGCAAGGGATTGGGCAGTCTTGTAAAGCTTGAAACGAGTGAGGATATGAATGGAAATACACTTGCATTGAAGATTGAAGAATTGGCGGTTGCGTGCCCAGTTGATGAATCTTAGAACAAGGGGTTTATCGAATCGGCATTGGAAAAGCACGGAAGAAGCATATTGAGGGGTGAATTGGGAAGAAATGGAGTCCAAGGAAATTGGGTCGTATCCTTTAAGAATGGATACAGCCCTGTCGACAAAAAGGGTGGTGGAGGAAGGAGATGGTGAGTCTAGGGTTTTGCATTGGACTTGCCGAGTTGAACTATGGAAGGCTCTCCGGTAGGGTTTAACAAGTAGCATGTCGGAAAAAGCTACAACCGGAGTTACGGCGACTGTGATATCATGTAATACCAGTTACAAAAAAAAATGCCTGCTAATTAAGGAATTCACCATATCACTAAACCTAAAATTAGAGAAGACAAATAGACTATCTAGTATAAGCTAACTAGTGAACTTAGCCGCGCTTTGTGCGATAAAAAATTACTCGTTAAATTTATTAAATAATTAATTTTTTGAATAGTTGATTATTAAATATATTTCTAAAGATTCTTTATAGTCTTTAATCTAAATATATCAAATTTTAAGTCTTAATTAAGTTTATTATTAGTACTTAAATTTTATATCTTTTGTAATTTGAAATTACTTAAGAATTTTCGAAATTATAAAAAAAATTCCTAAATTTATTCTCTTTATTTTAATAAGAAAAGTAAATTTAATGTAATAAGTTGAACTCTTTATGAAATTTAAATTTAATTTAATAATATAATAAGCTTAATGTAAATATGGTTTTTTTTCTAATATCTATTCTTTTCCTTCAAAAGTATTATACTTTCCTTTAGTAATGAATTTTTTTTGTCTTTCACTAATCTTAAATTATGAAATGTTTGTAAATCATTTTCTATCTTGACTAATTTTACTACAATAATAATATACTGCATATTATTTATATAAAAATGAATAGATTGAAAGATAAATAATCTCAATTACGTAAAAAATATAAAGTATTCAAATAAATTAAACCCAAATTATATATATGTATTAACTAAAATACAACTTTAAACTTACCTATATTTTAGTTACAATTTCTAAATTATTCTAAAAGGTGAACATAAATAAAAATTGTGAAATTTCCTAATCCTCAAAATTGATTTCATTATTCAAAATAAAATATATACAATGTTGAAACCATTAAAAAAACCTTAAAAGATAATAAACAAAACGATTCAAGTCTTCAAAGTTAAAATTAATATACCTGAAATTTCAATAATATTATTTAGTGTAGGTATAAATTATAATTAGATAAATTAATCAAAGAATCCTTGTTGGAGTACCAAAGAAAATTAAAATAAATTAAAATTAAACAAATAAACAAAATAATCTTTGTAGGAATACCAAAAAAAATTATCCTAGCCTCTAATTATTCAATTTGTACACACTCTCAATGTTCACTACACCATTTGAAGATTGATGGACATAAACATTAATGTAGGGTTCCTTTTCCTTGTGAGTTTATGAAAGTTAAACTTAAATATTGTCATATGTTCATCTTGTCTTCCATTATAAATCATAAAGATTATTTTAAAAAAATGCGCAAAATAATAAGTACACTAAAATCATCAATAATGAGGAAAACAACAATAAAAACAAAAAAAAAAAGAACAAAAAGAATATTGTAAATAAAAGACATCAAACAAACTGAAATAAAAAGAGTAACATGAGTGAAATATTGTACTCATCAAAATTGAATTTGAATTTTTAAAATTGTCATATACTCGTCTACTCGTCCACACTGTTAAGTGTTAACAATAGAAGTTAGTCACAAAGAATCTATATATATATATATATATATATATATATATATATATATATATATATATATATATAATTAAACATAATCAAAGTGATGTACCTTGGTAACTCAAATTAGATATTGTTCTCATTGAATTTGAATTTCCAAAATTGTCAAATGCTCATCTTATCTTCCACATTGTAAAAGTTAGTAACAAATAAACTATATATTATAAAATTAGAAATAACCAAAGTGATGTACTTTAGTATAAATATGATGAAGAAAGGAAAAATAAAATAAAAAATTCTTGCATTGGTGAAGATGACATGGTTTTAGTATTTATAGTAATCCATAAATTCTTAACTATTAAATAAATAAATTAAAAGAGTAATGGAGTAATCAATACCTACAATTGTAACTTATATTGGTCATTAGTGTCTTAATTATAATTTAGTAATACTTTTAAGAAGGAATAGGTAAAGGTTTAAATATTTAAAGGGATAAATTGTAACTTATATATACCTAAAGTAATAAAGGTATTAATGGAGGAATTTAAAGAGAAATAATGAATAGAGGATATTTATTTAATTTAACTAATATATCAAGATAAAATTAAGAGAATTTTTTTTTTAAAAAAAAAAGATAAAATATATAAATTCTAATGCTGGCCTATGAGGGGTGCCACATCAGCACTTTCATATCCAGATTTATATATATATATATATATATATATATATATATATATATATATATATATATATATATATATAGATTATAAGAACTAAATGTTTTGTAAAATTTGAGTCCCACAATCATATATATAGAGACTAATTTTACACAAGTGTCAACAAATACGAAACAAAAACTTATATGGAGGGGATCTAATCTACTTTTTAGTCAATTCAAAATTCCCAAAAGAAAAAATGTGTTATATTATCTAAATTATAATGAAAAGAAGCGGATAAAGCAAAACGAAAATGATGAAATATTCTTGATCGATAAATTATGTCATATTAACATGTTATATACATAATATATATCGATATAGAATATGGATTGTATATCCAAAAGACAAAAGTTTATATATATAAAGAAAATATCAAAAGTTTTCTTAAGCAAAAAAATAATCCGTGGAAAATCATGTTGCCGTTAATAAATGAAAAGTGTGCTTTGTAATATAATGTTGTTCTTGAAGGGTACATATCTTGATGGATAAATAATCAATTGAAAAACTATATAAGCAACAATAAGTGCAACTATATTTGTACGTAAAATATTGAAACTTCTACTTATTTAAATTTTACTCTAGCCAACTCCTGATGAATCTCCCACCGCCGTTAAATTTTCTTCTTCATATTAATGACCTGTAGCAAATTAATTTTTGATCATCTCTTTTACGAATCTTACACCACCTTTATATTTTCCTCTTCATCTTGATAAACTTTTTTTTGACTATTGTAACACAAGAAGAAATTCTATAAAATATACCTATAATCTTCATAAAAGTTGAAAAAAAAATATTAACAATATGAAGTTGGAGAAAATAGAATTGGACATAAAACAAGACCATAGACAATTGTTATTTATAGATGAGAATTAAGTAGAAGGAAGTTGAGAAGACATCTTATTTAATTAGATAATTCAAATATATGGAGGTTTTTTTTTGTAATTTTCATGTGATATAATTATATGTAATGAATATGATTGTATTTATTAAGTTTTTTAATAAATGATATAATTAATATATTGTATTTAATTAAGTAATATACATTTTATATAAATTAAATAATAAAGATGAAATACTTAAATATTTAAAAAAAAATTGTAATTGTAATTAGAAGAAGGACAAAATTTTTTTTTTTTTTTTTATTAATAATAGAAATTAGAGAGGTATAAATTATGAATAATTATTTTTTGTAAGTTGGCATGTGAAGAGTTTTTGTTGTAAATGTTATTTCATTAATATAATACTTATTGTACTAAATTAAATAATGACTTTTGTAATAAAATAATTAATTTAAATAAGAAAGAAAAGCCAAGAAAATGAAAAAAAGAAAAGAAGATAAATACATGTGGAGATCATATAGAGGTGCCACATCACCTTGTTTATGATTCTCCTTTATATTATATTAAGATTACTTCATAATTTATTTATTTATTTTTGAACTAGTAGCAAATATGTGGAAAGTTATTTTTTAGAAATTAGTATATGTCAATATATTATATATTATAAATCTTCCAAAAATAGATTATCAAAAAGCTACCGACGTATTATCATTCCCTCCTTGATTTTTATTTTGTTTTTTTGTATTATCAGTTTTCTCCAATCTTAGTTAGTATGGTAACTTAACTTAACAAATATTTGATAAAGACAATTTTATTTGTAAATTTGATTAAAAAGTAATAACATTAATATCATGTGATATTATTTTGTCGATATTTATGATAATATTTTTAAATTATAATTTATAATTTAAATAAACAATTAAAAAAATATATGATTTTTTTAAAAATGGTTTGGCCCGGTCAGCCTGTAGCCCACGTACTTGTGGGTTGGATCGATCATTTTCCAGCTCACACCAAAAATGGACTACCTCAGCTTGATCCATAAAATATATAAGCCTATATGAGTTAGTTCGGATGAAATGGGCTAGCCTATGCGAGGAAGATAACAAGAGTCCTCTTGTTAACACAGGAACCAAATTTATGATATGCTACCTATTACGTCTGATGCATTCACTATTGATTTTAATTATGATAGTAACTTAATATATTAATATATATCTTTTCTAATCGGAAAAAAAGAATTGTCATTGAGGATTAATTAGAGCTAACACTTTGTTTGGATGGTATTGTTTTATAATGTATTGTGTTGTATTATTTTAATCAATGCTATTTGATAATGAATAAAAACAATGAGAAGAAAAGTATTAAGGTAACGATTTCAAATTGGTTCTTCCTTATTACCTTACAATGAATTTAAACAATACGAGATACAATAGAATTTAAGTAATTACAACCAAACAAACATTGTATTTAAAACTAACAACCATCCAAACAAGGTAAAGGAATCAACTGTCATTTTATCAACAATATTCTCATTTATCAAATAAAGTGATCTTTCTTTTCATCACATGTTCTGTTATAAATCACAGAGATTCTAAAAATGCATCCAGTGTGAATTTGAAGTAGACATTATGATAGGTAAGAAAACAAGAAAAAAGTTTGATCCTTCAAGTAAAAAAAGAAAATAACATGTACTTTACCAGGTTTTAAGCCAGCAATCAACACTTGTACAAACATAAACTCCCAATGCTAATTTGCTGGTCAAACCTCATGTCAATATTGCTCATTCCCATTGATTGTGGAATGTGTATTACTTGAGACAGCATTATTTCAGTCATTTGGTTTCCAAATAGGAAGGCAAAGTACCTTTGTCTGCTAGGAAAGAGGATCCAAATCAACTCCCAAGGCAATTTTTAGCCTGGACTCAAATTTGAACAATAAATATAAATCAATCAGTTCCAGCATTGAATCAACTAAGGCTCTATAATCTATACTGACACCACAATCCCAATTTTAAGTGTCAAACTAGTAACTACATCTTGTTAATCCCTGTTGGCAGGAGTTGCAACCAGGACCATTCCCCTTGGTAACAAAAAACTGCATGTCCATTCAACCATGTCTTTACCCCGCGCAACATCAGAAATCTTTACACAACATGGTGTGGAAGTAAAAGCAATCAAGTATGTGCTGAGAGTGAAATCTGCTAATCAAACATACTCCAGCAAATTGAATTCAGAGCAGGCAGGAATTTTGACGTTTCAGTGCAACGTGGCTGATATCTGTAACGTTCAAATGCTTGAAGATTATCTCAGCCACAATGTCTAGACTCTGGTATTTCGGGCACTCTTGAAAGCGGTCCAAATGTTACTGCACCTTTGCAAGTCCTCGGGTGGAAGGACCATGCATCAATTTCACAAAACCAAGAAAACTTAGCTTTCCATCTGTATGCCTTATCCAGTCATTAAGGACAGCATGAACTGGAATTGAAGGACCCAGTCCAAGCTCCTGAAAGCGAGATTTGATAATAATATTAGGCATTAAACGTATAATGGAACATACAATACCCTGTGTCCTCAAAAAGTCCAACTGACCGAGACAACAACACTAACATGAGAGCATAACATGGCATTTGTAACAAACAAATGGAAACTTACAGATGCAAGTTCTTCTATAACAATAGCCCTATTGCCATCCTTATCAAAGATTTCATATGCACACCTAGCATGTTGCTCCCAGCGCTCAAGAGCCTCCAGCTGATGAACACTTAAGGCAGCTGCGCAGAATTCTTCAAAATCCATCTTTCGATATTGAAGTGCATTTAGCTGTCAAAGACAACATCGGAAACCACTTCTCATAATCTAGAACCACAGAAGAAGCAGGGAAACACATAAATGGTGGTTATGTCAATACCGAGGCAAGAAAATCTGGAATCCGTGACTCCTTCATAGCATCTGTTCCATATTTCATTAGTGCCTATACGGAACAAAAAAAGCAAGGAGATAAGACCTTTTTAGAAAAGGAGTAAGAAGATAAGACCAAAAGGCTAGAGTAAACAGCACAGAATAGCTAAGATGAGAGAGTCAAGATACTAACTGATCTTATATTTTCTAGCTTTATGTTGCCATTTTTGTCTGGCTCCAGTAATGCAAATTGCTCTTTAAGATAGAACAGTTCATCTGCGGTCAAAGTTTTCGACAACGCCTATCAAAGGGAATAGTATTAGGTGCAATTTACCAAGTAAAATGCTACCAAGCCTATAAGCATCAGAGCTGCTAGATGCCGAATAATCATATCAAACTTATAAAAAATCAGCAGAACTTTAAAAAGTACAGCATTAGCATTAATAAGAGAACATCCCTAACTATTTATAAACAGATGCAAAAAAAAATTCAAATTTCATCCATTTAATCATGGATTTTCTCCGATGAGCCACAGGAAATATTTATAGAGAACCTTTCAAAAGTTCATTACCTACAGAGCAAAAGAATCAGTGATGATACCAATTTTAACTAAGATTTCACAGATGATGAGTCTTGTGACCCTGATGTGATCAGCAAAAGTTAATGCAAAATATGAACTATGATGGGGGGTCACCACATTTTATTATCCATCATTAGTACGACACCTAATTACTTATTGAAAAAGTATACAGAAACCTTCGCCAAAGACAAAAGGCAAACGCAACTTAAAAATCTTATTAACTACTTCAGACCTAAAACCAAAAGATATAGGTGACCGTAAGTAGTTCGGCTATCAGGGTAGAGACAGATATATTATAGGTAATATTGATAGTTCCAACTAAAACATACACACACACTTAAAAGCAGTCTTACACAAAAAAGGATGATTACATATATGCTTTCGTTTGACGAAATATGAGAATACTGAGTGGTAGTTTTTCACCAATGACAAAAGGCAAATTAACAAAGAACCTTATAAACAATTTCAGACCTAAAACCAAAAGATATAGCACTATCAAGGGCAGAGAGAGATATATCAGGTTATATCAATAGTTTCAGCTAAATAATATACACACCCTTAAAGCAGCCTTACGCAAAGAGGATGACCGCATATATGCCTTCATGAGACGAAATATAAGAATATCAAGTGGTAGCTTTGCACCGCTATGATTACGCATCCAAGGATGACCTGAACAAGGGGGTCATGAGAAGAGGCAATATAAAGAAAAAGGATGCCAAGAAAATTCAGAGGAGAAAACACTCACATAATGCTTGAGCAGCACTCATTCTTTTTCTAGGATCTTTATTCAATAGTCTCTTGACAAAATCATTAGCCTCTGAAGTTAACGTAGGCCAGGGTGCTTCATCATAAGTTGGATCAGCCTTTAAAACAGCCCTGAAGATTCCAGACTCTGTTCGAGCCCAAAATGGACGACTACCACATAGAAGAATATATGCTATTACACCTATACTCCACACATCAGCCTCTATACCATATGATCTGTGCAGAACTTCCGGTGCTACGTAATATGCACTTCCAACGATGTCATTAAGCTTTTCATCTGCATACATCATATTTATATTAAATGTTTAATGGAGAAGACAAATATAAGAACTCATAGAACCTGCATGCGTAAAAACTAACCTGGTCTAACAAAATCTGATAAGCCAAAATCGATGGCTTTTAACGGGGAGGATTCATCTTTCGACAAAAACAAAAAATTCTGAACAAGAAATGGAAAAAATGAGATACTTTTGCAAAAATACCAAAAGAAAAAAAAGAAGATATGATACATAAAAAAATTCATATCCTTGTTAGTTAATTAATCACCATGATAATTATCATATAAAGGTTTTTTTGAGGATGGATGTGCACAGCAGCTACGTTACAAGCAACGAAAGATATTAAAACAGTTCCACTTTGTATTCGGAGGATCTTCAGTGTCGATCAAAGTAATAAGATAAAGGCACTCTTCGGTATCATTAGCATACCGTACACGTTACAGAAAAGCTCAACAATGAAGTGCTTCTCTGTTTTCTTTTTTAAATAAAAAGTAACCAACATTCTAATTTGCAATGCCAGTTTGAGGAATATGTTTACCTCGGGTTTAAGATCACGGTGCACAACACCCTGGAGATGGCAGAATGCAACAACATTTAATATTTGTACCATGACATCCTTCGCATCCTCTTCTGAGTACTTCCCACCCCTACAAAAAGAAATGAGAAGGAAATTAAATACTATCCCCAAATAGAAATATCTTTAAAAAAACAAATCAATGAATTAGAAGTAAAATTCCCTAAATCAAACAAAGACATACCGTGCAAGTATTCTATCAAGGAGCTCTCCTCCTTGGCATAACCTGAACAACAATTTTCAAGAAATTCCTTAGCTTTATATTCTAAAAAGGACATGCTCGGTATTCAAAAGAAATTCTTCTAAAGCCTGATGCTATAAGGTTTAGCATTATGCACTTTCTTTGAGTAACTAATTGTGGCTTAGTACCCAAACTTTCTTCCATGTTGTGCAAACATGACTTATCACCAGCCCAAGAGGGTACGCTATATTACTTTGTCCTATTCCTTAAGGAGTGTCACTAAGACAGACAGGAAAAGCCTTACAAGAAATGGATTAGATCTCACTAACGTGGTTTAGATTCTTACTCCATCACAATGTAGACATTATCCCGATCTTCAAATGCATCATAGAATTGTATGAGATTGTTATGTCCTGTTAACGCGCGCAAAATTTTAACTTCCCGTCTGACATCCTCAATGGAAATAGCTGTTGTCATCTGAAAGACAACAAAATTGGGAGTATGAGTCTGATGTTAAGAGGGTGAGATTGAAGCGAAGAATTGCATCTGACCAAAAAGAATTGTTAAAATGATTTCTGACAAACTTAAACCCCCAAAAGTGAATTCAGTTTACTGCATACAAATATAATGGGTCAAAAGTCAGCAGTAGCAATAAGATCTCCATATGAAGGCAACAAAATATGACATGGTCTAATTAGGTCAAGTAGCAAAATTTCACTAAACCTATCTACTATTGAAACCTTTTCTTTTTTTTCTCAAGTAATCTGCTACAGAATAGCAACCAAATAGTTATTTACTTATTTTCATGAATTCATGTAGAGTTTTTTAGTTTACTCCTAAAATTGTTGATTATGAACAGAATGAAGCATAATAGTGTGATTGAGTCTCTCATTTCCTTTCCCTAGTGATGATACTGAAACCTTTTCAAGAGGAGCTCTTGGCGCAAAAAGATAATCCTATGCATTTTTTCTCTTTAATAAGTAACAAAGCTCCCAGTTTTTAATGCAGTGACTTCAACAGTCTCATGGGAAAAGTCAGCCCTTAAAGTTCTGAGGGAGATATGAATAACTTAAATTGCATAGATGATTTTGTGAACAAAAAGTAAAAATCTTTAGGACTCAGGCAGGGACACAAGACACGGTGAGTTTGCTACCACTCATGTCTTCATCCAAAGCAAAAGGACAAAAGCTTGCAATTCTATAGTGCTCAAAACCACCAACTCTATATTAAATAGTAAAAAACACTATACTTTTTTCAAATATTTCATGGACCCCAATAAATTATAATTGGAATTCCTAACTAAAGCTACTATTGCAACAAACAAGACCAGTACAGCTCTTCAGAGCAACTTCCTAGAAAAGGATAGCTAATAAAATAAAAGTAAAAGTAGCTTAAGAATCTGGAACTTTGATTTTGAATCACCAAATTTACAAGTGAAAAAGCCCTAAATTTTCAAGATAGGAGGAGAAAAAGTAAAAAATTAAAATACATCTTGGCGGTGGGAGAATTAACAGAGTGAAAGGATGATCTAATGGTGTTCATGACATAAAGAGAGAACAAATCTAAAACCCCAACAGAACTTAAATCAAAGAAAATGGACTCATAAAATTGACCAACTTTTCCCACCATGCACTTCAAGAATCAAACATTGTAAAGTAATTCAATATGCATAATACACTTCAATGCATTAAGGACTAAACAGAGTGGAGAAGAAGAGACCTTGGCTTTTGGAATGACCTTAACAGCAACTTTCTGACCCTTAAGTTCACCTTTCTTGACAATAGCAGAACAAGTATACCCGAAATGGCCTCTACCCACTTCCTCCCCAATTTCATACTTACTCACAAATTGCTTAGAAAACCCAAAACTCTTATCCAAGTTAGCCCCCTCAGTTTCCTCTCCTTCCGGAATAGATGCAGCATTAGGCTTCACACTACCATGCCGTCTCAAAAGCAACGCTTTAATATGCTTCGCCGGTGAAGGAGGAGGAAAAGGTCGTTTAAACAACCTCGCCGGAGTAGAATTCGCACTCTTAGAAGCAGAAGAATGACGGGCAGGTGATTTCTTGGAGAGAAAAAAACGAGCAGGACTGGGTGAGTAAAATGGGAAAAAAGGTGATTTTTTAGCTTCATTTTCTTTCTGGGTTTCAGCTACGTTTGGTGTCTCCGGTGGTGGAAGAATTTCTTGTGGGGAATAAGGATTGGGTCTTGGTGGTTTTGAGGTACAAGCACCCATGGTGATTATTACAACAAAAACCTTAGACAGAAAACATAGTTATAAGAATCAAGAACCAAGAACAATTGTGGTTAAAAAGATTGAGAATTTCTGGTCCTGCCGGAGATTTTAAGGAAGATGGTCGGCAGCTATGTATAATGTAAGTGAAATAAAGGATTGATGTGTGGATAGTTGAGCTGGAACGGTGTTGGGTAGAGCTCCGTTTTAATGGATGGATGGAGACTCAAGGAAGGAGAAGGTGTTTTTATGTCTAAAGGGGCACGCCTCATCCACGTGATAATTTACTGCCCAATTAACTATCACCTAGCTAATTGGAACCAATCTCCTCAGCACAACTCTTGTGGAACTACTGGTTCGCTCGAAAATAAGTTATTTCAAAATTAGTTATTTTATTTCAAAAATAACTACATTATACACTCAATATTATATTGCTTCAATTTTCGTAAAAAATAATTAAATTGCAAAAGAATTTTTTTTTTTGGGTCATACCTTATTATCTCATCATTAAAATCACGATAGTTTACTTGATAGAAATGTATAATTTTATATTTTTTACTTATTTTTTGAGAAATATCAATAGATTTGTTGGTTGACTATATAAACTTTCATATTATTGATAATAATTTTATTCTCACTTTGTAATTCTTTTTTTATAAAGAAATTCATTTTTTACTTGTTCAGTCGACAAAACGGAAAGAGAAAGTAAATGTTCTTTGGTAGTATGTTGGAGTAGGTGGTTATGTTACTTGATTTGTAAGTGTCATTTTCTATATATTTTTGAAAGGTTCAAAGTGTTGTAAAATGGGAAGAGTAGTCCTCCTTGCATAGAATAAGGCAATTAGATTGAGATACTGTATGGCAGTGACCACATTTTTGGAGTAAAAAGTAGAATTTGTTCAACTTGTGTCTGCCTTTAGCCCCCATCATTTTTGGCCTACCAGAATTAAATTGTTCATTTTTCTAAATTAACAACATTTAAAAAAAATTGTGTACGGAAAACTCCTATATTTTTTTAATTTTTTAAAAGAAAAAGAAGCTGATTTTGAGGCTGCTTGATCGTTGTTACTCATTTTTTTTATTGGTTTGGATCTGCGTCAGTAGCTTATTAAAATATAAATACTGTAATGGTAATATGCGTTAAGCTTCTAGAATGCCTGTTTTGGTCTCTTCTTCTTCTTTTGACTGAATTGAGATATATATATATATAAAAAACTCAAAGTGGTAAGCTGTATCAGTTTGTATTTTTACTCGAAATTTAAATAGATCGATGAATAAAAAAGATACGTATATAATGTTGTGGAAAAATAATAATTGAAAGCACATATATTTTTTGACTAACTACTGTATTTATATATAAATCAATGAAATTATCAGAACATTGTTTTAATATTGATTTTTTTTAGATAATAGTCTTTCAAATAGATTCATCTTTAACAAAAAAAAAATTTACTTCTCAAGCGAAACTTGATTTAATTGAATTTAAAACAAACAAAAAAATTATATTAACAAAAATTATATGGAGGGAGAACCTTGATATTGCGAGAAGAACACGCAAATATTAGTGTTATTATTATTACTTGAAGTTCACGAAAATCACATTATTTTATGGAGCCCAAATATTTTGGGATTCCTTAAATTATCATCTTTTTGACTACTTGTACATGACACCAAATTCAACTTTACGTATCCTCTTCACAAACTGACAATAACAGCAATTAACAATAAATAAAATCAGTTTTCTTTGTTAATTATGATACGTTGCCATGAGCCAGCCAACACACACATGCACATAACTTGATCTTACTATATAGTATGTAATTTGAAAGGGAAAAAAAACATTTCTTTTCAATTGTGATTGCAACAGGTTGTAACAATTCGTATCAATCGGATCTTAATATCAAGATACTATTAATTTTTTTTTAATTCCATATGATCTAACCTTTTTTTAATTAAATTTACCTGATACATAATATTAAAAGTTTATAACAACATATTCAGTGTAATATCATATATAAAGTCTGAAAAGAATATATGTGAAATCTTACTTCTAACCTAATTTTTTGCATGTTACATGCTAAAAAATTGAATACGTACCAAGGAACATATATGTGAACCTCAAATTTTGTTTTTAGTTTTTTTTTTTGTAATTCAACTTAATTAAGTTGGAGAAGCGAAAATCTTTGTTCTTAAGGGTCAATTGGTCAAACAAAACATCATTTTGGTCTAATTTACATTAAATTAATGAAAATACCGAACATGTTATTTTGGTAACATGCTCATCACTTTATCATAATTACATTACCACCCAGATAATGTTACTCTTATTTTTATTTTCTTACTGTTTATTTCTGTTTAAAACAAGAAATTTTCATTATAGGTGACGTCATAAGAATATATTGTTGGGTTCTTGGGGATAACTTAGTAGGTTTGGAGGGTGGTTATCCACACTGATGATTCGGGATTAATCTACTTTCAATGTCTATTAATTCGAGTTTGTTGCATAGGACTTGCCTAATGCGATTTACATTTTCTGTATGATTTGCAGATTATTACACGATATATATATATATATATATATATTTGATGAGCGAAAAAAATACGATATTCATATATGCATATATAAAAATTCATACAAAATATATATACTTGTGGTTTTAATTAGTTATTAATTGATTAATTAAAGAAGCAGATTTTGAGGAACACCGCCAAGTAAGAAAGGAACCTAACCCGCCGAAGTTTGCAAACAAACAAAATAATACAAATTAAATAAATAAAGTTATGTTCTCTTTCAAAGCATAATTAATTAGTAATTTAAAAGTCAATTATTGGAATTTCCTGATAGTCACGAATAATATTTTCTTATCTTCAACTAATTAAATAGTCTTAAAAACGTAGAATCAAGGATGGTCCCCATAAGAAAGATTAGAATATTTTTTTAAAATTATCATATGAACGGTGAAATTATCGTAAACTTATGTGATCACTATTCATGACGATTAAGTTTTTATGTCTAATTAAGTATTCATAAAATTAGATTGTTATAATAAAATATTGTTAGAACAAATTATTAATATATATATAAAGAAGTTTGACAAAGTTTTAATTAATTATCACATAATAATTTCTCTTAGTTGATTAGACACCGAATTAAAATCATAAGCAAAAATGATTCATGAATAGCTACAATATCTTCTCCATTTAATAGTTCTACATTAAAGTCATAGCAAAATTATGTAAAATATTCCTTCTGACAAGATTATTATTAATTTGAGTTATAAGAGACAAAAATGTTTGTTTTACTTGTGTTTTAGTCTTTTGTTTTGATTAGGACAAAATGGAAATGTAGAATATGGTTACATAGATTTCCATAATTATGAGTAATGATACCATAAATTATACACTGACACAGTATTTAGTGAGTCCCTTTACCAGGAAAAATCCACATTATGCCTTTTTTCACCAATGTAAAAGCTGCCCCTCACAAATATTCTTTGCTCAGAATATATCTTCACAAATAGTACTATATATATTTAAAACAAAAAAAAAAATAGGGAGAATTATATTTTTTTTTCTCAAAAAAAATATTTTCTCCGTTTCATTTTACGTGATATCATTTTATTTTTGATCAGTTTCAAAATCTTCAGTTATTTTTTAAACTCTGTGCCGGGTCAAATGATGCTAGAGACGATGCAAGTAGTTGTTTTAAAAGATTAAGATGATTGATTTTTTTTAGTAATCATCTTGAAGAAGGTAAATTCTTTAGTAGAATAAATATTATTTAATAATAGAATATTACGCTTATCTGCTAAAATAGAAAAATATGATAAATAATTTGAGATCGATAGAGATTGTGGTTTACTATAACAAAAATATTTTTTAGCTGTATTAAATATTGATATTAATAAAGATATTAAAGTTTTTACCGATACTAGTTAAGTGTCATTAAAACTAATTTCGCTAAAAGCTTTAAGAACATATATAAAAAATAACAATTACAACTAAAAATATATATTCAATAACAATTAACAATTAAATACCATCAATAATATTTTTATAATAATGGTTAGTAGATAAGTTAAGCAAGGAATTTCATCCCATATGTATATATAATATTACTAGAATGATGAGAGATCTAACCCATACCCCACAAAGATAACTTAGTAATTTACAAAGCATTAAAGAAAACAATTGTATATCTTAGCAGCCTTACCAATAGGTGTATTCCACTATATATTTGCAGCGTATATAACTATTCGATGCAAAATTCAGTGTGTTTGGTCCATTTTTCAAGAAAAATATTTTTCTAGAAAGCAGTTTTTCTGAAAAAATTCTTAGGAAAATGTTTATTATATTATTTTGTTGGTAATTGAAAAATATTCCCCTGAACATTATTTGGCTGTTCACTTTTATTTGTCACAAATAATAGGTAATTATTTTTATTTGTTCGATTTATAAAATTAAAAGATAATTTATGATTGTTTAATTTTTAATTAATTATTATTTTCAATAGTAGTCATTTCTTAATGTATCTTTTCAAATATTATATTTGTTATATTTAAAAAGTACTTTATTGATCTTAAAAGAAAAATATAAAATTAATACTGGATAATAAAAATGAATATAGAGGTAATAAATACTATTCCAAGTCCCAATAATATAATGTTAGCAAATTAGAGAGTTTTGGTGAAAACTTTTGAAAAAGAATTGATAAATAATGTCTAGATGTTAGTTGAAATAGTACTCCATCCCTCATTTTATTGAACTCTATATTAAAAAAAAACTATTTCACATAGTAACTAAATTTAATTTATTAAAATACACCACTAATTATATTTTTCTTAAAAAGCATGTGACATGTCATATCAATATGAACTAATTAAATAATATTAAGCAAGATAAAGATAAAAGATAGTTGACTTGCATGGAAAGTGATTTCTATTCGATAGTAATTAGGAAAATCATTTCCCACGTTTTATGGTAATCAAATATCATAAATTAATTACATTCTTGTAGAGAACCTTAAAACAACTTAATGATATATGTAAGATTTATTTTCCCTCAAATATTTTTTTCCCCTCTATATTGACATGAAATCTTCCAAGCATATATATATTGATGACCAAAATATTTGAGAAATTCAAAAAATAAAACATTGGGAAACCATACATTCACAATTCACAAATATGAATTAAGTTGTTGTATGGATTATATGATAGTGGTGTTTCTGTTTCAAAATGAGTAGGTTCCCCACTAAAATGTCCATTATTAAAAAGGAACCAAACCAAACCAAAAATTAGTAGGTGCTTCTCTTTTTTCTTGTGCAGCCATCATATCTTATAATTCATAATTCATGGAAAGATCAGTTGTTAACATACAATTGGAATACACCATAGTTGACTACTCCTTTATAGCTAGCTACCAATTAACCCTTAGTGGCTTAATCAATTGTCACTACCAAATTTTTTTCATGTTCATGCCATGCTCTCTTATGTCCTGTTGGTATCAACTAACAACACCCTAGTAAAACATCCAGACTTTATAAGGCGGCGTCGAAGTTTGATTAGATTTATAAAATATATGTTAATCACTTATTATCAACAACGAGTACCAGATAATTATATCTATCAAGTAATAAAATAGAAGAATTTAGATTGAAAAAATTAAAACATTTTAGAATTTATTTTCACATCGCATGAAAACCACCTTATGACCTTAGTTAATTAGCTATAGTGAAAGTTTTGACAGTTTGCATTAATAAAGACAAGTTATCATAATGTGTGCGCGTGCGTTTAGAGCCAAAAAGAGTGAAATGAAATCCTCTAATTATTAGGTGATACCTATTGGTATCTATTTCATTGTTGAAAGAAAAACAACATACCTATAATGGAAATGAATATTGATTTCCACTCATTCTGTTTATTTATTTATATTTGATTTGACACGCTCGTCAAGAAATATATTAAATAAAATAACAATTTATTATATCACCTTTAATTATTATATATTGAGAAATGAATTAAAATTACAGTATATGATACTGAATAATAAGTGTCAAATAAAATAAAAAATTTATCTTGATTTTCTAAATTTGTAAAGTAAAAATGAAGATCTATTTTTAGTAGGATAGATCAGTAAAATTGTGTATTAGATAAAGAATTTATTAGATTAATTACTTTCCACCGGCAACAACTTAGCTAAAACTCTAAGATAAACGTACATATAATTATAGAAAATTCAAAAGGGAAAAGGATTTAATTTTCCATGTATCTCATTAATAACTTTTGAGCTAATATTAACAATTCTCCTTGTTAGCAAAACTTTCCATTAGTGTAATTTTAAATCGTAATCAAAAGTTAATGTTAAAGAAATATACTTAAACTTTTCTTCCTAAGAATTAATTGAATACGTAGAATCGAGTTATTTCATGTTACCTTAGTAAGTGTACGTAATTAATTAATAAATCTAACTACCAGATTAGTAAGTCCAAGGTCCAGTTCAAGATAAAAGGAGATGAACCACTATTGTATATGTCTCAAAGACTTTGATTAGTCATAGCTTGACCTCAAAAATCAAAAGTCATTAAATAATACAAAAGGGAAATGATTGACTTTGAAATATTCACTACCTCTACCAATTTCGTTTTAAATTGATTTTCTTTAACAAATCTCATATGAAAAATGCTCAATAGTAATGGTGATTTCATATTCAGTAAAATTTAAATCGAATATCTTTAATTAAAAATGAAGAAATACTTATTATTTCACCAGAACCTTGGTTAGTATGCGTGAACGTATTATTTGGTCATGCAACATGGCATAGCAGTAGTCTTCTTACAACTTCTCAATTGCCGTCACAAGATGTTAAGGAGATAGTGATTGCTCAAAAACAAATTACTCACTACTAGCCTAGGAATATGACACAAAAACATCCTTATCCAAACAAAATCTTACAATTTTTTAAAACTTTTAAGTTGATTATTTATCGATATATTTATTCACTCAACTTATTTTTGTTCAATAAAAATTGAAATTAATATCTTAGCCTAAATTGATTTGTGAAAAATCTTATCAAAATATTTTCAATCAGTGTCGATTATACGTCCAATATTGTAGTAGGAAATGATTCATATATATGAATGTGTTTGAATAGTCCCAAAATATAGCAGTACTGTTTTAACCAAACGTAATACTAAATTGATAGTCAATAAAAGGGAATTAATGTGAAACACGATGAGGTTCTCGAAAATCCAACATGGAAAATTTAATGGGCCTTGTTGGTTTTGAGCCCAAAGGAAGGACTGATTTACGAGAATAGTCGAGATCTTAAACTTTTGACCTTTCTTGCTGATAATTTATTTATTTTTTACCTTAAAGTTTTTTTCGATGAGATAAGCGGAAGTTAAAATTTACGGATCACTTATTTATAAAGTCATTGGGTGTAATTTCCTGCAAAACAAAAGAGGTGCCTCATCAATTTAAGATAGGCTAAAAATTTATTAGAAAAATAAAGTATCTTTGCATATGCATATTCATCCTAATTGATATTTAACTTCTCACATTACGAAAAAAACGTATCAAATTAATATTTATGTATTACTTATACTTTAATATTTCTTCAATTTAATGAATATAATGAAGAAAATTATACTATCCAACTACTCTTAAATGATTGCCCTTTTTGGAGGGGAACTAATTGCCATACATTACAAAATTAGTCATAAAATTGAGTGTAAAGTGCTCCGCCTTAGTAAAAACGTAAGGCCTTAGAAAAAGAGAAAAGAGAGAAAATAAATAAAGCTTCTTTATTCTTTTCTTCATTTCAAAGTAAAGATCAATAATTCCCTTCTTTAATGGTTTTTTGTTGGATTTTAAGAAATTAAGTCCGTGTATTCGGCTGGTTAATTGAACACTCTTTATTTAAAAATTATATATATAAAATTATACGAAGTATAGGTTAAAAATCATTTTTCATAAGTATATATTACATTTACTTATAATAAAATTGTTATTTTCGCTATTATTGGAAGAATTTAATGCGTAGAAATTACAACTTCAAATAAAGCCTGAATTCAAATTAATTGAGAACCGATCTATCAAATGTGATTCTTTTAATTAGCAATTCATGTGTATAAACTATAATGTCTTGGATGAGTTATACTTGAACCAAATCCCAATAAGAAAATGTCCTAAAATGGATTATTATTGATAACTGGAGTCGATTAAAAAGTTTTGTGATTATTATATTCAAACTCGAGAAAAGCAATATGTAATCACTATTATATTACAACTCTTGGAATATTTTAATCCATTGAGATTATAGAAGTAAATGTCTCGATTTAATTTAAAAGACTTGCTTTTTTATTTTGGAACAACTTGTTATATTACCAAGACATTTATGAAAAATTGAGATTTTTTTAATTAAAAAAAGAAAGTGAAGAAAGAAATGAGGAAAAAAAAAAACAAAAGTATGATGAGGATTAAAAAAAGAGGAACTTATTTTAAATTTGACGAGTGTACAAATTAATTTTATCTTAAAATTCCTTTTTAAGAGACAGTTTATCATTTTATATATATTTATCAAATAATTATGAGCATTCTCCAATATTTAGATGATTTATAATTAATAAGAATGATATAATAAAATTATTCTTTTTTATTGGTTCTTAAGGAATATGTTAAGTCAAATATAACAAGTAAATATTATGGAATATAACATATAAGAGACATTATAAGTAAATGAATATCAAATCTAACTCTACCACAAAAAATTAGATTAAACAACACTAAAAAGTTAATGTGGGCATATGGATTCTCACGAATAAAATCTCAACTTTTCATGGTCCAAGTAAATTTTCAAATTGATACTAGGATCAATAAAATACTATGCTCCCTTTGTCCGAAATTGTTTGTGATGTTGTGCTTATCGAAAGTCAGTTTGACTAATTTTTAAAGATAAATTAAATTACATTAATCTGATATTTTAAACAAAAAAAATTAAATATTCTAAAACTATATGGAAAGTAATATAAATTACAATTTTTTGCATATTAATATGATGAAAAAATACGTCTTAAAATGTTAATCAAAATTTTTATAATTTGATTCTAAAAATAAAAATCATGACAAATAATACCATACAGTACATATTAAAAAATTTCAAAGAGGTGGGCACCTATAAATATAAGGCACCCCAAAGAAGATATCTATCTATCTATCTTCTCCAAACCATAACATTGTTCATCCACATATCTACATGGTCTATTATTAGGTAAATATGAGTTGTACAGTTCAAGGTAAGCTTTACTTCTTACGTATATGTTCATATTGCATTATATTCTTTTTTCTGTAAAACAATATCATTATATTATTTCATAATCTGTTTCAAATGTTCATATGACATCATTTTGAAAATGTATATAGGTAAGACAGCTTGGCCAGAGCTATTAGGGCAAAATGTTGACAAAGCATTGAGTATAATAGAGAAAGAGAATCCAACTCTTCGCCCCGTCGTGTTAAACATTTCTCAGAATGTTCCAGATCCGGTGGATTGTACTCGTGTTCTTGTATTTATTAACGACAACAACCAGGTTGCTCTGGTACCTATTGTTCGTTAACGTTCTGAAAATATATCTAATCACATCTCTATTTATGAAGTTTAATTAAATTCATAGTAGCTTTTCAACTAGTAAAGTGGGACTTTATTGTAATGTAATGTCTTTTTTCAAGTCTATGAACCAACTCTCTTCCTTTTTGTCTTTGGTTTATAACCTTATTCACATTGTCTTTATTCCAATGGAATTTTTTTTTTAAAATGCCTGTCAATTTTAATCCACGTGTCAATAATTGAATATGTCAGTTTGCTATTGCATGTGCCAACAGTTGTAACGCTTCAACTGTTTTTCAAAGTTTGGTGGATCATGCTTGAAAACGGCACATAGCATATAGAAATAAATTCAAAATTTTAAATTTAAATGTATATATTTTATTATTTTGTTATATTTGACAGAAACTTATAAGTACAAAAAAATAATAACAAGTAACCTAAAAGATAACGACATATATATAATTCTACATTTAAAAATAAAACGTACATATATACCTAATGTGTCATTTATAAAGAATGGGCCATTTTTGCGAGCCCAATCCATGTAGTCGCCGATTTTCTAAACCATTAATGTTGAATTTATTTGAGGTTTTGAGTAGCATTTGGGTGATTATTACCATAAGGGCAATTGGTTTTTTTACACTTTCCTCTGGCCCAAGTGTAGTCAGTTAAAGTTTGCCATACTAACAACAAACATGAAAAGAAAATACTACAAGGAATAAAAATGCTTGTGCATTAGCCATAGCCATTATATATTTTCTCACGAATAAATAGCTCTACCTTCTTGTATAGCCAATGAAGATACAAGAGAAATGGAAGTGATTGTGGTGATGAGAGATACAAAATGATGGGCTATATATAGCAAGGCAAATACAAAAATTATGACTAATGAGAAAAAAAAAATGAGTCAACATTTTTACTATGAATTATTCAAAGAAAATCACTCGATTTTGATTTTTAACTAAAAAGTCATTCAATTATAAACCTTTTCACCGTAAATTACTCAACTATATGTGTTACTTACAAAGTCACTCAACCTATAGATTATAGTTAAGTGACCTTCTAAGATATTTATCTGTTTAATTTTGGATTCACCTTTCCTGAACACATGAACTGAATTGGAACATAAACATTTCAAACAAATTTTTGGACTGTTAATACTTGCAATGCAGGTTTTCATATGATACTCATATGTCCATTTTCATTAGCAAATTAATCAATTATATGTTAGTTACCACTTAACGTTGCAAATTAATATTCTAGAATAAAACTTGTTTGGGCTAAAGTTCTTCATCTACTTTTAACTCTTTTTTTAAAAAAAGAAAAAAAATACTTTAAAAAATCGAGTTGACGATTTTACTTTATGTTTTCTGTTGCAATATACATACAAATACAAACTATTTAGAAGTCATAACTCAGAAATAACTGTAAGAAAATTTCTGTTTGAAAAATTATGTTACATGTTATAAAAATAAAATTATCTCAAGTTTTAAAAGTTGTTAGAAATTTGCACATCTAGAAATCAATTTTAAAATCGATTAAAACTTGAAATCTAATGATATATTCTGATTTGGGCACATATATTTATATACAAATAATTAAAATGTTGGGATTTTAATAATTGCAATTCTTTGCGACCTTCAATTTATGTATGTCTAAATGTTTTTTCTCAAAAACAAGAAATTGTCAAATATGAAAAAGATTTAATATTTTCATTTTAAAGGAGTATATATAATTAAGATAATATTTTGACTTTCAATATAAATATTTCATTCAAAATAAAAGCAAAACTCAAATATGATTTTTTTTTTGAAAAAAGACAAAATATTAAAGAAAAGTAATTTTCTTCAGAAAATAAATCCATGAGAAATGTGGACAAATACACTGATTAAAATAAAATGTACTTAAAAAAGAAAAAAGACAATCCATTTTTTTTTTTAAAAAAAAAACACATACTTTTAAAGCTGTTTTAAAATTATTTTAGCGTAAGACTAACCATGTCACGTAACTCTTAGAAAATTGATATAGTAAGGAAATCTCCACACATATTTGGAGAGTCAAAGTATTTTTTTGGGACAAATTTAGAATGCAATTTATGTATTTTCCCAATATAGTTATGTGTTTGATACCTCTATAAATGTTAATAAATTAAACAACTCCTAAGTAAATCTTCAAATATAGAAAAAAAATTAAAACCAAAGACAAATTACACCTATAAATATAGACACCCCTAGACTGATTTTCAACAAACCATTTGCACATTTATAATAGAGTTAATTAGCCAAATATGAGTACCGCTGGTTGTTCTTCCGCATGCAAGGTTACTGGTAAGTTAAATTTAAAATATTGTTGTGCTTTTTATTTTTATAACGATTAATTGTTATAGAGAGATGTAACTGTATTTGCTAATGCATGTAGGTAAGTCATCGTGGCCGGAGCTAATGGGAAGCAATGTGGCTAAAGCAGTGAGTGTAATTCAGACAGAGAACCCAAGTGTTCATGTTAAGGTGTTGAACATGTCTAAGTCAATTCCATTGCCAGTGGATTGTGCTCGTGTTGTTGTTTTTGTTGATGACAACAACAAGGTTGCTCTCCCACCCGTCATTTGTTGAACAACATTAGTCTCATGTTTAAATTCCATTGAGTATCTATTTCAATTTATGTCTCTTTAATTCCATATATGTCTTCAAATTCTATCCTTAACTCAATGGAGTTTTATTATCAATAAAGTTGTTTTCAGTTTAGATCTATGTTTACTACTATATCTCTCGTTATTATTATTTGATGTGGCAGATCTAATTTATGAAAACATAACTCGTTTAATTTAAATAAGTTGAATTGAACATATATTTATTGTTGAGTCTAAAAACTTTTGCAATGTCGATCGTGCATGTAAATCATATCGATTCAAACAAAAATCGTAGCAAAACGTACGGTTTTGTTGTTTAGATATGTATATGATCACTACTCACAAGTCATGAATTTTTTTAATAAAAGAATTTGATTTGGTTAGTAAACAATAAGGGGAATTTGTTGATGTATAGCTCATTATTAAGTTTAAATTAGTTTGCATAAATTTTGAAGTAAATTTTAAACGGATTAATATGACTTAAAATCGTTTATTAAATCAATCCTTTTGAACTTTAAATTATTATGGCTCAAACAATTCATTGTTATTTTTTTATTTTACATATGGTTACTGAAATTCGATGAAGTTATAATATTTATATTTTTAACGCAATAAAATTCCTCTAACTATAGTGAATACCTCAAAAATTACAAATTGGAAGGGTAATTTTGCGTCTGTGTACTGTAAAATTTATATTCTTTCCTTCTATTCTGTGATTTACATTAATGATAAAATATATTTATTAATTTTTAACTTAGGAATATTACGGAATATTTCATTTTTCTTAGCTTAAAATTAATAAATAAAATAGCATATTCCCATATTACCCCTTCTATTTTATTTTATAATTCTCTATAAATAGTGATTTAGTCTAATTTTAATTTAATTTTAAAAGAAATACATATGACGAAGTGTACCTAGCAATAGGCAAAACTCAAAAGGCATATATTATACTACCTTCGTCTTTTCATTAATTTATCATAATTTTTTTAGAGTCAATTATGAAAAGTTTGATTAATATTTTATGACATTGTAATTTATAGTTTTTTTTTGTATAATTTTTAAATATTTAATATTTATTTAAAATATCAAATTAATATAATTTATTTTAACTTTAAAAATTAATAATTTTAACTTTTAAAAAATATAATTTGACAAATAAAAGGATACGGAGGGAGTAGTTAAAACGTGCAAAAATATCTAAGATTAATTATCCGAAAGACATGTCAACAATTCAAATATCTGAACATGAAATAGTTACATATATATATCTCATTATCAATTTATTTTTTCGATGAAAACTTCAATCACAATAAATCCAAAATAAAATTTCAATATAGGAGTATCTAATAAGTGTAACTCAATGTTAAGACTCCTTATTTTGATCCAGACAAAACTAAAATGCAAAAAGTTACTAAGTATTGTATTTGGTGCCTTAATTATTCAATAAGCTTAGAAACAGTCAACGTAACTTAGAAAGTCCAACGTTTGAGTGGCATGACAACAAACTTCATAGTACCATTGTTGCAATGTATTCCTCCATGCTCTCCACAAGCAAAATAGTAGGGTTGTGATTTCTTCAGCACAAACTCGAATCCTTCACCAACACCTTGGTTTGGATTTGCTATCCTCTTAGCTCTTCTCAAGTCGCACTTGATAAAGCTCCAATAGTTTGGTAATAAGTATACACTGTGTGGAAATCCTCCATTTGGGCTCGGTGCATCATACTTGAAAACTGCACGTTGCATAAATAAACAAATTTAGAAATTTAAAGTTAATAAGCAAGATAGCGATTATATTCCTTTTAATTTTTAAAATGAAAGAAGACATATGTACGTACCTAATGTATCATTTACGAAGAAAGGGCCATTCTTGCGAGCCCAATCCATATAATCGAAGCCATAATGCCAATTTTCGGAACCACCAACGTTGAATTTATTTGAAGTTTGAGTAGCATTTGGGTGATTATTAGCATAAGGGCAATTGGTTTTGTTCCACTTCATTCCTCCGGCCCAAGTGTAGTTAAAGTTTGCCATACTAAGAACAAACATGAAGGAAAACACTATAAGAAACAAAAATACTTGTGCATTAGCCAAAGCCATTATATATTTTGCCACAAATAAATAGGTAGCTTCTTGTTTAGCCAATGAAGATAGAAGAGAAATGGAATTGATTGTGGTGATGAGATAGCCAAATTGATGGGCTATATATAGTAAGGCAAATATACAAAAATATGACTAATGAGAACAAAAATGAGTCAACATTTTCTTGAAGTTGGTTGGTGAGACAAGAAAATTAGTGCAAAAAACACTTGATTGATTTTTTCAATTTTTTTTTTCAATTCAAAGTGAGACTTGGTAATTAACCATCTCTAAGTCCACCAATGCACCCAAAATTCCTTTTTAAGAATATCTAAGTGGTTATAGACCGAATTTACTGAGTTGTTAGACACTTTTCGACGTACTAATTAGAATTTAGAGCATTTGCTTCTACATTTGAGAATTGAAAAATATATATCCTAAATAATTAGGGGTTCATATATTATTATTTCTCGATTAAACATGTTTTATTTTCTCTGTTCATAGTTTGCACAATAGAGCAGTGGCTATAATAAAAATTATACCATGACTTTAATCAGTGGTTGCACATATAGTTTACTAGTCCCTCCGTTTAAGAAAAGGATGATCTACTTTGACTTGGAACGGAATTTAAAGAAAAGAAAAAATACTTTTTAATCTTGTGGTTCTTAATTAAAGTTATGTCAAAATGTAGCAAAATGTCATTTAATCTTGTGGTCTTAAACATGTCACGTGGAAAATTAAAGTTAAAGTATTGCAAAAAAAAACCAGTCATTTTTTTTAAAACAAATTAAAAAGGAAATAGGGATATTCTTTTTGAAACGGAGGGAGTATCAATTAAATAGAGACACGGATGCAGCTCGTTGGCATCGGGTTCATTAATCATAAGTGAGGGGAGAGAGAGGAGAAAGAAAATATATGAATGTAGACAATTTTCTCTCGCTTTATACCAACACAAACACATTTTATACATTTGTGTTTGTATAAAAGCGAGCGAGGCAAGCGAGACTGCCCAACGAGAACGAGAATGGCTAGCGAGATTCATCAGTTAGAGGCAAAATAGCAACAGTTTGCTACGGGGTACGTTTAAATTGAACTATGATTATATAATTTAATTTAAATTAATAGTTTATTATTATATATAATTTTTCATTAAAATAGCAATAAATGCTTAATATGATAAAATGCATCATGGAGAACAAATATTTACTAAAATTGTGATAAACTTCCTAATTTTTTTTAATGAAAATGTAATTTTTTTTCGTCGATTTAACTAAAATATTTACAAAAAATTATAGTGAACATTTTTTTAATGAATAATTCAATGGAATATATATATATATATATATATATATATATATATATATATATATATATATATATATATATATATATATATATATATATATATATATATATATATATATATATATATATATATATATATATTAAGTAGTATTTCCTTTTTAAAAAAAAAGTAAAAGCTAATTAAGGTTATACTTGACTTTGAAACAAAAAAAGAAGGCAATCCCCAAACAAAAATTATATTATTTTTCAAAAAATAAATCTGTGAGGAAATGTGGTCAAATATACTAGTTAAAATAAAATGTACTTAAAAAAACATACATTTTAATTTGTTTTGAATTCTTTTAGCGCAAGCAAGTACAAATTGATACAGTTAGGGAAAATAATATTTGGAGGGTGTAAATATTTTTTTGTGACGAATTTAGAATACAGTTTATGCATTTTTACAATATGATTAGGCATTGATATCTTTATATAACATATAGGTTAATAAATTAAATAACTAACCTATAGTTCTCTATTTCCCTAGTCCTAATTAAATTTTCAAATATGGAAAAATTATTAAAACCAAAGACAAATTTCACCTATAAATATGGACACCCCAGAATTATTTTTTACAAAGCATTAGACATCTATATATAATATAATTAGAGAACTAATTAGCCAAATATAAGTATGCTAGGTGTCCGTTTGAACCGTGCAAGATTACCGATTAGTTAATTTTTTGTTAAATTTTATCACCTAATTTATTTGTAACACAATTGTCATAACGAATGACTTATAAAAAAAGTGAGATTGTATTTGTTAATGTGTGTAGGTAAGTCATAGTGAACGGAGCTAACAGGACAAATTGTGGACAAGGCCGTGAGTAAAACAAATATTGTTAAACTTTTTCAAAGATGAGTATAAAGAAAAACCAAAATGAAATTAATTAAATATTGCTAAGATCAAAATATTTAAGTAAAAAACCAAGATGTAGAAAAATGAAGAACAGGGTGATTTTTTTTAGTCAAAATATATACTTTGCGTAGTTCTTTTAAAATTCTAAAATTTATCCCAAAATTTTATATTTTTATATATAAAAAAATTCCACAATTATGTCTTCAATTATAAATCAAAATATTCAACCCTTCAAAGTAACAATGTTCCTTTTTCTTTTTGGTAATCTGAAAATGTATACTAGCAGTGAAGAGATGGTTTGAATATTAAGTTGGGAAGATTATGTATATATTAATGAATAGCTATATATTTACTGTCGCCGTTGTTGTTATTATTATTACAATAATAATAATCTGCGTAGAATATTAATTTTGTCAACAAATCAAATACACAATCCTAGTAACAATTAGTGATATATCTCATTATTTTTTGTCAAAACTCCAAACACAATGTAACTCCAAATTGAAGTAAAATTACAATAAATAATAATAAGACTCATTATTTTAGTTTGTTCCAAACAGAAGTAAAATGCAAAAAGTTATAACCACTATTGTATTTGGTACCATACTAATGGACTCAGAAAGTCCAACGTTTGAGTGGCATGACAACAAACTTCATAGTACCATTGTTGCAATGTATGCCTCCATGCTCTCCACAAGCAAAAAAGTAGGGTTGTGATTTCTTCAACACAAACTCGAATCCTTCACCAACACCTTGGTTTGGATTTGCTATCCTCTTAGCTCTTCTCAAATCGCACTTGATAAAGCTCCAATAGTTTGGTAATAAGTATACACTGTGTGGAAATCCTCCATTTGCGTTTGGTGCATCATACTTAAAAACTGCATGTTACATACATAAATGAATTCAGAAATTTAAAGCTAGCTAACAAGCAAGATAGCGATTATATTCCTTTCAATTTTTAAAATGAAAGAAGATCGTATGTACGTACGTACCTAATGTGTCATTGACAAAGAAAGGGCCACTCTTGCGAGCCCAATCCATGTAGTCGAAGCCATAATGCCAATTTTCGGAACCACCAACGTTGAATTTATTTGAAGTTTGAGTAGCATTTGGGTGATTATTACCATAAGGGCAATTGGTTTTGTTCCACTTCATTCCTCTGGCCCAAGTGTAGTTAAAGTTTGCCATACTAACAACAAACATGAAATAGAACACTATAAGAAACAAAAATATTTGTGCATTAGCCATAGCTATTATATATTTTCCCACGAATAAATAGCTCTACCTTCTTGTTTAGCCAATGAAGATACAAAGAAAAATGGAATTGATTGTGGTGATGAGAGATACAAAATGATGGGCTATATATAGCAAGGCAAATACAAAATACTTAACTAATTAGGATATGAGAAAACAAAAATAAGTCTAACATTTTCTTGAAGTTGGTTGGTGATACAATAAAATTAGTGCAAAAAACACTTTATTGCCTTTTTCAAAATATTTTTTTGATAAAGTCAGACTTGGTGATTAAGGGCTTTTCCTTTAAAATAAACTTTAAGAATATAAAAAATGGTTACTGACCGAACACACTGTTAATTTCGACGTACTAATTAGCACTTTTACTGCAGATCGGTTCTATACTTGAGATATCCTAATTAGGGGTTCATATATTAAACAAGTTTTAAAGGTTAAACGTAAGTTTTCACTGTTCATGATAGGGTTTGCAGCACTGTGGCTAAAATAAAAATTACACTATCAAATGTATATACAACCATGATATTTTTTTTAAAATTTTAATTATGTGATACGAATAGGAGAGTCAATTAAATTTTGTATGATTTAAAAATATTTTAAATGGTTAATTAGTGATATATAATAATTTTATGATAATATATGTTGCTCTTGTCGTTTCAATTTATATGGCACTGATGAAATTTTGATAGTCAATCAATTTTTTCATATAGTTTCAAATTTTTGTATGGTTTTTAAATATTCTAAGTTGTTAATTATTGTGATTCATAATACTTTTATGTTGTTAATTTTAAGATAATATATGTTACTCTCCTTGTTATAATTTATATGACACCAATTTTTTCATATAGTTTTAGATTTTTGTAAAATTTTTAAATATTTTAAGTTGTTAACTTTTATGATTTATAATACTTGTATGTAATTTTTAAAAATAATGTATGTTATTCTATATGTTCAAACTCCAATTTACGTAACACGATCACAGGTGAAATTTGGTGAATCAACAAATTCTTTATTTAGTTTTTTACACATTTTAAGTTATTATATTATTATGATATGACTACAAATTAGGATAGAAAAACATATTTTATTAAATTTCAAAAAATACCCTCAAGTAAATAATTACTAATACATGGAATTTTTGGTCTAAAAAATGAATGAGTACATACACAAAAAAGGTAAAATACAATAAAAATATCACATGTTTCTCTTTATAGTGCTGCTTGCCGATCAAAAACCCTCGTTCCTTTTTATTTAAAATAGAAATATCTGCTATATAACCTTTTATATATTTATAAAATTGAGATTTTGGCGAAAATCATCTTTTAACTATACATCAAATTTAATTGACATTCTTAAAGTATCATTCTTAACAGAACACATTCTTCAAGTATTTAAAAGAAAACAATTTTCATTCTTCTATTTGAATTTATTAGAAAATTAACAAATCCCACAAAAGTCAAGTCAATCCCTCGTAATTAATATTCTTAGATACACCAGAATACTCTTGGAATTGAGTTTAGCATTATGCAAAATCTTTTAATTTGTAGTTTTTTTAAATTTATTTTTCATGTAATTTATATTAAGAATATTATTAGTTGAAATATGTCTCTTCTTAATTGAATATGCTAGAAGCGGCGTTTGTCGGAGACTTCCTCTACCAATAATGTAGAATCAAAATCAAATTCAAGACATTCTATACCATATTGCCCAAAAATTTGTTGATCTAATATGAAAAAAGTAAAAATAATTAAGCTCCAATTTCGTTCCATTTCTAAATTAGAAAAAGATCAGAGTAGATCATATATCCTCACTCCTTTCAAACATTTTTTGTTTCAGTAAGCAATAGTGTCTAAGATTTTTAATATTTTTTTCAAGAACTTCTTATAGCAGGTAATGAAATTATGCAGGCTCATGTTTTGTAGGATTCTTTAGTGTTTTGATGATATCTAACAGAAGGGTGAAAATTATTCACTTTTAAATACTTGAAGGATGTTTACAACTAAAGATGATACTTTAACAATGTAGTTTAAGTTTTGAGTATAATTTAAAGATGTTTTTGACCAAAGACTCTCAATTATATATAGAGAGAATATACAATACTAATTATTTATACTATACATATTCAATGATATGCATTAAATAAAAGTTTCGATATTCAAAACCACAACATTCAAATAAAAACTACACTATCTAAATAATAATCAAATTTAAAGTACTTGAATCAAAATTATATAATCCCAAAGAAACCATTAATATTCAACTCAGTATTCAAATCAAAACCAAAATGTTAAAAATAATATAATGCAGGATGGGAATGAATCATGACTTTCGATTAAATCACATGAACAAGTGTTGCAAGAACTATGTGGCTAACAAAATACTAATTTTTACAAACTATTTTATTTTTCTTCTTGAATGACTAATGAAAGTTGGAATTGGTAACCACATAAAAGGAAGAAAAAAAGAAGATAAAATTCTCAATTACTTAGAACGTGGCATTTTGAAATAATTAGCTACATTTGCTAGGATAATACATAAAGATATTTTTCTTACTTTATGGATATAATTATATGTATTATTCATTTTATGCCTCAACTTAATAATTAAGGAAAATTAATTATAAAATCAAATAATTAATTCTATTACTCTATTATTTTTGTAACTCACGTATGCGCATTAGTCAAAGTAAAATCTCCTTACGATTTTAACGGTTTTTGGCAAAAGCACTTTCCATGTCAGGCAATTCTTAGTAGGAAAATTGAGATACAATTTGGGAAAAAATATAAATGTAAGAATCTCCCCACATATTTGGAGAGTGTAAATAATTTTTTGGGACAAATTTAGAATACAATTTATATATTTTCCCAATATAATGATGTGTATGATATCTCTACTCTATATATGTTGATAAGCTAAATAACTAACCTTAAGTAGTATATTATTGAACTCCTAAGTAAATCTTCAAATATAGAAAAAAAATTAAAACCAAAGACAAATTACACCTATAAATATAGACACCCCTAGACTGATTTTCTACAAACCATTTGCACATTTATAATAGAGTTAATTAGCCAAATATGAGTACCGCTGGTTGTTCTTCCGCATGCAAGGTTACTGGTAAGTTAAATTTCAAATATTGTTGTGCTTCTTGTTTTTATAACGATCGATTGTTATAGAGAGATGTGACTGTATTTATTAATGCACGTAGGTAAGTCATCGTGGCCGGAGCTAATGGGAACCAATGTGGCTAAAGCAGTGAGTGTAATTCAGACAGAGAACCCAAGTGTTCATGTTAAGGTGTTGAACATGTCTAAGTCAATTCCATTGCCTGTGGATTGTGCTCGTGTTGTTGTTTTTGTTGATGACACAAACAAGGTTGCTCTCCCACCTGTTATTTGTTGAACAACATTAGTTATGTCTCTTTAATTCCAAGCGTCTTTGCTTATTTCAATTGGAATTTACTAGGACAGGTAAAGTAAGGTCTAGCGTCTTTGCTTGTACTTATTCTAATAGAGGTTTTTATATTATTAATAATAAAAGATCACTAGTCTGTTATCTAGTGGTATAAATTAAGAAATAATCTCTATATATTTGTATGTTATATTTATGTTTTTTATTAAGTGTGGCAGATTTAATTCATGAAAGTATAATTGGTTTAATGTGCTCAAATTTCTGATGATTTGTTGGTTACTTCGTTATAATCTCTATACAGAAGAGAATTTATTTTAAATTTAATTTGGCTTATACCTGGTAGTCTAAATCATAAAGTAGAACCAAAATGAAATTAATTAAATATTATAAATATTTTCAGCATATATGTTGTCAACATCTGTTTTTACGCATATGCTTTATTGGTTAATAAGTAAGATTTTATCCAACAAACACAAAATTAAATATTTTATTACAAATAAAATTAGTAAGTACCTCAAGACTTAACAAATAATCGAAAGGACTAATTTTCAATGTTAAAGTAATGTCACATTCGTTGTATCGATGTGTTGCTACACTTTCTATGTAAATTGTTACTTTCTTATACTATATTACCTGCATCGTGAAATATACATTTGCCTTTCTAGTTTAAAAGTATTCTACAATATAAATTATTTTTCTTTCAAGTCTAAATTTGTATAGGTTGAAAATATATAATTTTCTTTAGTTTAGAAGAAAATAACATATTATTATGTTACTATTTTTCTTTATTTTATTTTGGTTCCCTATAAATTGTAATGTAGTCTTTTATTTTTATCTAATGCAAAAAACAATACAATGAACATTGGCCTCTTTCTGGCTTTCCTATAATTACTCTTAATTTTATTTTATAACAAATTTCACTTCGAAACACATTTCGAAACGATATACTATATATCATTATCAATCTTTTTTTTTTGGTCAAAATTTCAATCACAACATATAAATTCAAAGTAAAATTCCAATATCAAAGTATTGTTCCAAACAAAACAAAACAATTTAAGACTCGTTATTTTGGTCCAAACAAAACAAAATTCAAAAGGTTACTAAGTATTGTATTTGGTGCCATTTTTATGGACTCAGAAAGTCCAACGTTTGAGTGGCATGACAACAAACTTCATAGTACCATTGTTGCAATGTATGCCTCCATGTTCTCCACAAGCAAAAAAGTAGGGTTGTGCTTTCTTCAACACAAACTCGAATCCTTCACCAACACCTTGGTTTGGATTTGCTATCCTCTTAGCTCTTCTCAAATCGCACTTGATAAAGCTCCAATAGTTTGGTAATAAGTATACACTATGTGGAAATCCTCCATTTGCGTTTGGTGCATCATACTTGAAAACTGCATGTTACATACATAAATGAATTCAGAAATTTAAGATAACGATTATATTCCTTTCAATTTTTAAAATGAAAGAGTACGTACCTAATGTGTCATTGACAAAGAAAGGGCCACTCTTGCGAGCCCAATCCATGTAGTCGAATCCATAACGCCAATTTTCAGAACCACCAACGTTGAATTTATTTGAAGTTTGAGTAGCATTTGGGTGATTTTTACCATAGGGGCAATTGGTTTTGTTCAACTTTCCTGGTCCCCAACCGTAGTTAAAGTTGGCCATACTAAGGACAAACATGAATGAAAGCACTACAAGAAACAAAAAAGATTGTGCGTTAGCCAAAGCCATTTTTATTTTTCCAATGAAGATAGAAGAGAATTGGAATTGATTGTGGTGATTAGAGAGCCAAAATGATGGGCTATATATAGTAAGGCAAATACAAAAATATGACTAATGAGAACAAAAATGAGTCAACATTTTCTTGAAGTAATTGGTTGGTGAGACAAGAAAATTAGTGCAAAAAACACTTTACTTACCTCTTTTAAAATGGTTACTTACCTAAACCGAAATTGTTACACACTTGTCAACTAACTAGCATTTCTTCTGGTCGCTTCTACACTTGAGATATCTTAAGGGGTTCATATATTTTTCAATTTAACATACTTTACAGGTTTAACTAATGGTTCTATGTTAAGAGGTTGAAAAATTACACTATCAGTATATGCGACTAATGTTCATAGCTGTATGTATAATTTACAATAGATACAATAGTCGACAGTCATTATACAATTATCGTCGAAATTAATCTTCTAGATCAAACTTTTCTTCGTCTACTTTTAACACTTCTTATTTTTTTTAAAAAAAAAAATTACTTATGAAAAACCATGTAAACGAGTTGACTTTGACGTATTCTGTGACAATATACAAGGCATTTAGAAGTCAAAAGTTAAGTGTTTAATCATTTTTTATTTAGTGGATATTGATCAAGAAAAAGTTATAATCCATCATTTTATGCGCTAGTAGCGGGCTTTTGGAACTGAAAAAAAGTAGTCAGCTGGGAAAATAGACAAGAGGAGGATTTATTTTTTTGGAGACGACACATTGACATAATAATGACATCATGCAGACCGGTACATGTTATGATAGAGTGTTTGATGTTTAATCAAAAGTCTCGAGTTTTAGCTCTAAGAGTGAATATGAATGATTTTACAACGCATTCAAAATATACGATAAATAACAAGCATGTCCATCTATCGTTCTTCACATTGACATTGTTATATTGAATTTGAACATGTTACGTATACTTAAACCATACATATTACACATGTATTTGTGTACCTACTAGACGTAGACGTTTGCTAGAGAGAAAATAAGAGTTTTTCCTCCCCAAATAATAGTGATACTTTAGGTAAGAAAAATGAACAAGTAATAATTGAACAACAATTTGATAAATAATTGACGATAATTCATATAGGAAACTCACGGAGTTCATGTATGAAACTCAAACAGGGATAATTTAGGTGTATATTTTTTACCATTAACTTCACCTTCAATTTCAAATGTTGAAGTCAGTCCAAACAAGTTACATTTACCTGTTTCCTTTTACCAGAAAACATCACTGTTGAAATGGGACCTCAATTTTGTTACTGTGCTTATTTTTCCAAGGAAAAGGTGGGCACAGAAGCATCTTATTTGGTTCATTTTTTTCCTTTCTCATGTGCAGAAGATTAGAGTACAACTGTACAAGCCAAAAAAGGAAGTTCCCATTGTAGATTTTGTTCAGTCACTTTTGGCTCTTTTTATGGTCATTACAAGGGAGGATTTGGTTACTAAAAGCAAGTTTAAACATACACAGGACACAAAAATGTTGGACCAGAACACTAGTGCTAAATGCTAGGGATTACACAATCACAAGAAAACTGAGAGTCACCAATACATAGATGAGACAACAAAACCACTATGCATTTTGAGTCTTGATTTTTCAACACACGGAAAAATGCAAGGTCAAAAGCGAGGAAATGAACATGCCAACTTACAATTTGAATGGAAGAACATCACTCCACAAAGATCACCTGTTATTAACACATCTCATGTGCTAATATTTACCGATTTCCTGTGAGAAGGGACATAAGTCAATAACTACAAGTAACATACGCTAATGGACTATAAAAAACAACCAAATTTCCCATCGTACGCTCTTACCATTACAGTTAAGTTACATAATACATACAAGTTACTTCCATCTCAATGTGGAAATATTAGGCTACTGAGATTGCAAGGAAGTCACCTTGCAAGTCAGCACAATTATAAAAGAACATTGGATAACAATTTCCCATGATTAATTTTTTTTTTATCCGTGCAGCTTATTGATAGCTGATTAATAACAACAAGGGTGCATTGACACCTAAAATTCCTTCTGCTATTTGGTGCATATAAGTTATAACCAAGAATAGCCTGCGCAGTTCATTTAAAGTTTAATTTAGTTCATAGATCAGGATCGATGTCTCGAAACAAGGCAATAAACTATCCTGTTTCTGAAAGCAGAAGGAACTCCATGAACGATGGCAATTGATAAAGAGTATTAATTGCCAGCACTGGTGCCAAATGAGAACCAAAACTAATTTTGGAACATCCTGGAAAATGCTTTTCTCTCCTTGTCACGTCTATCAGCAATCTACAAGGAAAAAGAAAGAAAACAAATAAGTATGACAATAGACAGTCTGGGAAAAAACTAATTTTATTTTTTGTTAAACTCGTACGGAGTCTTCATGCCAAGTACTAACCTTCTTTTTAGCAGCAGCAAGCTGGTTTTTGATACCTCCTGAAAATTCATCACCAAACTAGTGTCACCTTCAGTAAAAATAGCCTATTGTTCTCATGCAGCTATCACGCCACCGATGGTATAATTAAATAATTCTTCTTATCATATTACAGCATACACATCCTTAAATTCACCTAAGTAAAGATCTCACATCACAGTTTAACATTTTCTGTTCATTAGTGTTCCAATAAATGTTAATCTTAGTTGGGTGTCAAAAACCTTTAAAGGCAAAAAAGCACAACAAAATTAACTACTAAATGAGCTATCACTAACCATCATTTGGCTCAAGCTCCAAAGCTTTCTTGAAACTTTCTACTGCAGCATCTATGTCATTAAGAGCCATGTGTGCCTGATTAATAAACAGACAAACATTATTGTAGGAGTATAGAAGATAGCTAAGAGTAAACATTAGCCATAATGACATTATTGACATATAAAAGCAGCTACCATATCAGGTATTACACAGCAAGCACGTACAACTTAACACTAACCATACTTACCCCCAACCCACCCAACCCACACACAGAAAAAAGTAAAAACGTAACCATTGATGAACATATACATCCAAAGCAGGATTACATTGTAAAAAAGTATTATAACAAAATAATATCTCAAATTAGCACCAGGAACCCACAGAAACTAAATACTTTACCATGTAAATTGAACTTCAGAAGTAAATTAGAATGGCCATCCTATTTTTCCCTTTAACCACTTCAACTTTATGGTGAACTACACATAGCTACACCTTCTGATGCCAAGAGAATAGTATAGACATGTCCTACACAACTCCTCTGAGTTATAGAACCATCCGTTGGAAACACAAAACACCGAGAAAATATCATGGTGTTCAATCTTATTGACCTTTAGAAAGCTTTTTGTGTACACACCACCCTCCCCAAACCCCATTTCTGGGATTACACTGGGAACGGTTGTTGCTGTCAATATTTACAAAACCCTAATTAACACGCAGGTTATTCAACAGTTAAGATGGTCAAAGCTGCTGCAGAATACAAAAGCCCTTGATAGATACCAACCTGACCCTGACGAAATAGAGCTTTTGCATTGTTTTCTCCATCCCGCATTGCAAAGTCAGCATCTAGGAGTGCGCCCTTCAGATCTCCTAGTTTTAGTTTAGAAGCCTGGTTATACATAACACATATCAATTATTTTGTTTGGTTGGTTAATAGGCAAACAAACATGAATTTAAGAATGCACGAGAACTGAGTTATGAAGGCAAGGGCCAAACTCAAGAGACGTGATAAAATTATGAGGTTTCAATCGAAAACAAATGCACAATCAGCAAATATAAGACATCAAAACAAAAAGGAGCCTAGATGAAGAGGAAAGTGCAATTAAAAAATATTGTACTACATTTATCACAATAATGTCTATAACGCTGTTCAGTCCCTGCACTATCCTGAAATGATCTAGATGTAGTAAAAACATTTGCGACCATTAGTAACAAAAAGCAGAGTAAGTGTATTGTTAACAAGAAGGGAAACTGTAAGATAATTATTCTCTATAATGTGAATTCAGTAGTGCAATAAACTAAAGCGGCAGAGAGGAAACTCACAGAACTGTTGGTAAATATCTGCGATTTCATCCTTCTCAAATATGCGCTCCTATCTGCAAGATGAACAAGCAGAGTTGTAATTCACATGACACATATTTTACAGACAAATCCATATTCCAGCGCAATTTATATGTTCGTAGAAACAGATATATTTCAGAGCCATTTATGTTACAAAAGATTTTACAATTCCTACCTTCATCTATCCCTTCTTTCTCCCAGCAGATATCCAAATAGCGCAAAGCTTTTCGATATTTCCTAAGAGCCATCTTGTAATCTTGTTTCTATGGGAATAAGCAAGCATGCGTTAGAAAGATAGCTAAAAGAGATAGAGTCAAAAGTCAACGAGAAAAATTAGCAAAGGGATTAAGTAGTTAATAATCTGATGCTGTTTTAAAATTAATACCTTAAAATTTTCATTGCCAAATGCCTTAATCGACTCTAGAGCGGTGACCCACCAAGGGAGATCATCAGTATTATTGTCAAGATCAGCAGGCCAATCAGGATATAGATCACCGTCTTTGAAAAAATTTGTGATACCGTCATCAGCCCCCTCAGGAATTTCTCCACAATCCGCAATACTGACATCTACTGTTGGGCAATCATTTTCACCAGTAGTCACATGTTCCATAGAGCGGACAACCCCCATTCCTTTGATTACTCTTGCAAAAACCACATGTTTTCCATCTAGATGAGAAGTTCGAGTAGTTGTGATGAAAAACTGAGATCCATTTGTGTTAGGTCCAGAATTAGCCATAGATAACATCCCCTTCCTTTCATGCTTCAATTCAAAATTTTCATCCTCAAATTTTAGCCCATAGATGGATTCTCCCCCAGTACCATCTCCAGCAGAAATATCACCACCTTGCACCATGAAGCTCTTAATCACACGATGAAAACAATTTCCCTACAATGGATCAAAACAGCATTTACGGACAAACTAAAGAAGATTATATTGATTGGCATGACGAGCACAACTTTTTTCAAGAATTCAGCTAAAAAGAAAAAGGAAATACAGAGGGTTGATCACAAACAATAAAATAAAGAAATCATTTATCTAAGCATTTCCTTTTATACTCAGATAACGAGAACAGAGCAGCTGCCAAAGGCAAACACTCTCGCATTCTATACACCAAGTCTCCTTGAATATATACAAGCAATCATCACAGCACATAAGAATCCACCTTGACTGCCTACTTGATAGTAAATGTACTCGAAGAAAGGGATTCTAGAGTACCAAGACCTGAAGAGCATTCACAGTCAAAATTCAAAAACCTTGCAAAAGTGACTTTCTTGGGAGATTCAAGTGAATTCGATAATCTCCCCTCGTCTGACCATACAGAGCAATTAGAAGACCATTCTGACCATTCTGGGAAATCAAATAATATCTCATCCTTTCTAGTAGGGAAGTGTATAAAATCATTTTATTTGAAACCAAAATGACTAACTTCACTTAGTATGAATAGAAGGTTTTATTTGTTAGGACTGCAGGAGATCAATAAAAAAGCGGCATTGAGATCTAAAATAGACAATAATGTCAGAGTGTCGAAAGGGGAACAAAATTTTA
Source organism: Solanum chilense (assembly GCA_032847665.1). Classification (NCBI taxonomy): domain Eukaryota; kingdom Viridiplantae; phylum Streptophyta; class Magnoliopsida; order Solanales; family Solanaceae; genus Solanum; species Solanum chilense. The sequence goes on along the minus strand of CM064963.1, from coordinate 108,507,982 downwards.
TCAAGATAAAGCATCAATCTCAAAAGCACAGAATAACTGACAATCTGCTTGGAGGAGCAAATGAAAGGACAATAAAGTAAACATTAAAAAAAGAGTGAACTTTTCTACAAGAAATTTTTTACAAAACAGAACTAGCCAATGATAGAAAAGAAATTGAGTCATGGTTTCTTATTCTATTCATCACCTTTATACACCAGCTTTACACAACATAACTAACCCTCAAAATTCATTCTTTATATATACTTTTGACAAGCAAAAGAACACTGATCCAACAAATTCACTTGAATTAAAATTAGTCATTGTTACTTGAACTTCAAACAGTTGTATCCAATTTCATCTTACCAAGAATCTTGAAAGATTCCACCAACAATTTCTTAATCTGTTGAAATCAAGAAACAAGATTTTACACAGAATAAATACTTCTTACCCTCCAAAACAAAAAAACAAGACAGACCCAACAAAATCCCACAAATTAAAACTTGTTATTAGTAGCAAAACTTCAAAAGGGTATGTTTAATTTCATACCCATTAACGACCCAAGAATCTAAAAAGAAAAGAAAAGAACCTTGTAATGAAGGGGTACACCAGTATTTGGACCAATACCCTTTTCACCAGTACAAAGAGCCCTAAAATTCTCAGCAGTTTTAGGAACAACATCATTGTAAAGTTCCACAACAATTCTTCCTTCAAGTTCTCCTCCTATACTTATGTCCAGGTAACATCGTGGTCTTGTCATTCCTTCTTATCTCTGCCAAAATAAATATAATAAAAAAAAGAGAAAACAGTTATCAGAGAAGAAGATGAAGATGAAACAAAACCCTAGAGGAGTCCCGCTATATATATAATTTCGAAATTCTTCAACCTCTCCTCACAGTATTCAAAACTCTCTTCTCCGCTATTTTTTTTTTAAAAAAAGAAATAAATAAAAAGAGTGCGAGTGATTTTCGATGAAATAAAAGAAAATATATTCTTGGGAAAAACGTTACTTTCGTCCTTCCATTTTATATATGACAAACTCTGATTAAATTTCTTCTGTTTAGACATATTTATAATAAATTATATATAAATGACATGTAAGAAAATTTCTTGTTAATAAAAACTACTTAACCTTACTTTCGTCATTAGGTCGGCCTTTGACATCCTCCTCCTTGCGGTTAAGGTCTTTAAATAAGTTTTAATTATTATTGTGTGGTGAATGGTGTATACAAGGTTTAAGAACATATTTACCGCCATATGAGTGACCGTTGATTTTGGCTCATAGATTAGTTACAGTCTGTAACTCGAGTTAGAAACCTGTAACCAACTAATATTTACAGAGAGTAGATGAAATTTTTCATTAATAACTTATCATTTTGATCCTTTGAAATAAGTTAATAAATTTAGTAGATCGTTTTAGGAAGCCTTATTGACTATAAATTAATAGTTTTATTATTTAATTTTAGAGAAAAAAATTAGAATTATACAAATTTATTTGCAATTGAACGTAAATAAATTATAAGAATAAAATGAATACTATATTGATTTCGTAAAATAATAAATAAGTTGAAATAACTATTTTCAATCACGCAAACAACTATCATTTCCTGAGAGGTATTTGGTTCAATGGATATGACAGGTTTTTTACAGTGATATGTATGCATTGTAACATTACGTATATTTTATTATGATAAAAATATTGTTTTTAATAGATCATTAATTTGAACAAAGCATAATAAGACAAAAGACGAAATCCTATAGGAAATGCAGTATGAAAATAATAGAAAAAAATTATAGGAATAATAATAATATGAAAATTGAAACAAATAAAATAACATGTAACAATAAAATCGAAAAATAAAAATAGTAAAAGAGAAAAAGAAAATACTAATATCAAAAATTGAACTGCGCTCAACTTTACTCTATTCTCTAATCCTCAACCTCTATATTTTTTTATATAGAATAATTTTCTCAGCAACATATATCATATATAATATATTATTATACCTAATCTAGATAAATTATTTCGATATAAATTTATTTCGTATTAGTTGAAATCAACATTTTTTTATAGAAATTTAGTCCCACTCATCTCTGTGAAAAGCAAGTATTGATTTATCCATGTCCCTGCAATATTCCAACTTCGACCCAAAACAGCAACTAAAAATACGTTATATATATGCTAAAATTTAACTTAATGAAATGAATCGTTCAACAATTTATTTATTTTAGGTATCGTTTGGTTTAATAAGAGAGAGAAAATAGCCGAATGCTTCCTCAATTAACTTATCAATTTTTAAATATATATTTACATTTTACATGTTTTATCATAACAGCTCTCCATAAATATTTGATTATTATACCATGTAAAGTTAGTGATTATTAAAAGCAAAAATATGAGTATTATATTACTATTCATTGTCACGCGATATATAAGTGTGTATGTATATATCTAAAGTTAGTTGAATGACAATACCATTTTCTCTGACACTTTTTTTTTAAAAAAAAAATAGCATTTGTGATTAAAGTCATTGTCAACTAGTTACATAAATTAAAAAAATAAGTAAAGTGAGCCAGTGAGGATTAATTAGTAAATTAAATCAAGTTAATTAAGTACTTGGATGGCAATTTAATAGCTAGCTAGCCTATCGTTGTTTATTACTATACAAAAAAAAAGTATTAAATTTACATGTTTGTATATCAGCACGACAACCATTATTTTTTTTTAGCTACTAGAGAAGAACGACTTTATTGTAAATTAATTGGCAAAAAGATGGATATATAATATTACAAATCGACAATTTTTAATCAAGAAATTGGGAACACCTAACTTAGGGCTAAAAAAAAAATATTTTATAAAAAAGGCTGACATGACCCACTCCCAATAAAATTGGATATGATGTATTTGGAACACTCAATTAATAAAAAATTAAGAAATTACGTAAAACCCAATTTATTTTAATAAAATCATTTCGGGAAAACAATTTGGAAAATTAATATTGTATTTAATTGTATTGCTAGGCGAACTAATCATCACATATATGACTTATTATGAGATTAACGTGTGGTTTTTTAAATAAGGACTATAATATCTGATATTTGATAAATTATTTGAATTTAAAGCTATTTTTTTAATTGTTTGAAATAACTTATATTATTTTGAAATACAAAATATAAATTTTGTGACTCGTACCTGAAATATATCGAAATTCAATAAATTATATGGCGATGGAGAAGCCAAGCAAATGGTGGTTAATCACATATCATTTGTAGAAAAAATATATTACATATAATAACAAATTGTACCAAACTTTTGCATTTAATGATGAGTATGTACACATTTAGTTTTGACAAATATTGAAATATTATTTGTGCTAAAGAAAAATAATTTTTTTGAATAATTGCTTCTTGATTTCTCATCACCTAACTTAGTCTTATTCAGTTATTAAGACAATTAAAAAGATATTTCTTTTAATGTTTTTTTTAAATAAATTGACAATACATAACACAATTATAGACAGCTGATAGTGTGTAAATCTGTAGGTGACGATTTTATTTTGTATGTATATATGTGGAAACATTTTGTGTTGTAGCGGTAGATCTTGATTGGTTTTGTTTAGTTTTAATCAATAGATATTCGAACAAAACAAAGCAATTTAAATTTTAGTGGCTATTAATATTGAAGTTGATGTTTCTTTATTTTGTCTAGTACACAAATTACATATACAACGACAACGAAATGTAACAACTAATCCACCAAAAGTTGGATTTTCAATAATTTACCCCTTTTTAACTTCGATAATATATTTTATACAGGGGTAGAATAAAAAATAACCTTCATCTTTATTTTATTAGATAATTATACTTTTTTTATTGTTAAATTAAGTTATTTTTATTCATGTTGTTACTAATTTCATCATTTGTGCTGCTCAATTGAATGGATAGCCCCAAATCAACTTAAATTATCCAATTTTAATTTGATCTGATTCACTTAATCATATAATGCATTTCTCTTACTCAAATCAACTTTGTTTTCCATCGTCACTACCTCCACTTAAACCACTAATATTTTTTTATGATTAAGTGGATCGGATTGAATTAAAATTATATAATTTAAGCAAAATTAGATAATTTTAGTTGATTTGAAACTTTCTATCCAATTGAGGGACATAAATAATGAATTAGTGCCTCCAAAGGTAAAATTAATTTCATTTTAACTAATAAGAAATTACCGTTAAAAAAATGAAAAAACTTTTCTTTTAACACTTTATGATATTTTAGTAAGCTATTTGTGTAAAGATAATAAAAGATAAGTAGTGTCCACCTAGTGGAGATGCTTAATCTAAAGAGTAAAACACTTAATTTTTTTTAGAGCAAGTTAAATTGTAAATAAAAAATAAGTGTTTTACTTGAATCGAATATATTTGGGCAACTTTCACAAATAGTAAATAAAAAATTTATATTTGTATGCTATAGCAAAATTTGCATAATTGCGCTCCACAGCAAACATAGAAACTATATAAATCGCTATAGATATACAGTTGAAGCAAATTGTATAAACGAAGTGTATAAAACACAAAAGAGAAAGACAATTGGGCGTATAAAACGAATTGTATTATTATTAGTGTATAGAATGATTATATACAATTTGAATTTGTATAAAATGAGAAAGAGAGAAAGACAAAAGAGACTTTACAAGGAATATACAATTGAATCGAATTGTATAAAACAAGAAAGAGAGAAATTGGATACAATTTAAAAATTGTATAAAACGAGAATGAGAGAAAGTCAAAAGAAACTGGGCAGGGGAGTATTTTTATTTTATAATTATAAGTGTATAGGACGAAAATATATGTAGTTGCATATGTATATACAATTTTCTCACGCTTTATACAAACAGAAACACAATTTATACATTTCGCTTATGTTTGTATCAGTAAGAAAAACGAGAGTGGCGAGCGAGATTTGGAAGAGTGGCGAGCGAGATCTAGAAGAGGGAGAGAGGGGAACAAAAATATATGTATTTATACAATTTTCTCTGCATTATACAATTAGAAACAATTTTTATACACTTATGTTTGTATAAAAAGTGAGGAAGTGAGCGAGAGATTGGAGGAGAGTGGCGAGCGAGATATTTGGGAGAGAGGCGCCTGAATTTTTTTTGCAAACGTTTGCTATGGAGCACAATTAAATCAAACCATAGCTACTCCATTTATTTTAAATTATTAGTTTGCTATTATATATAATTTTTCCAATATATTTTGGGGTAATTGGACCCGGGTCATGAAATAAAGCCCAATATACAGTTCAACCGATTCAGAGTTACACATGTACCTGATTTTATGACTAATTGCAACTCTACTCCCTTCAAAAACAACTTCAGCTCGAAGTTGGAGAAACTATCTAATAACATAGATTTTTTTGCTTGTTTATTTTGTTTTTCTATAGATTGAAATAATTATATTCTATCATTAATTAATAATAATATAAGATTATATCAAATTTAAAGTTGAATACATTTAGAAATATATTTTTTGCTATCAAATATATAAAAATAAGGAGAAAAGCGAATGAAATTTGTCTTTTTTCCCGAATACATATGAATCACACTATATATATGTATTTGGAATACCATATACACGAGAAAGATAAGAGAGTGGCGAGCGAGATAGAAGTGAGATTTTTCTTTCTGCCTCATGTGAATGCACTTGGATACAATGTATGTAGAACAAATCACACATATTTTTGACCTATTGTATCCCAAGATACATCAATCTAGAATATCTAAACGCACCAAAATTATAAGATATATAATGTTGCAAACTAGCGTGTGTCTAAGCAATTAACTTTTATCCCGAAGTACATCTATCTAGACATATTTGAACGCACGAAAATTTGATGAGATTCGTAATATTTTAAACTAGGCAACTAGCTCTTATTCCAAAGTACATATATTTGGACATATCTAAACGGACCAAAAATGGATAAGAATCGTCATATAGCAAACCAACATATGCATAAATAATTAGCTCTTAAACTAGTAAAATTTCTGGAAGTTACTCGTTGAAGTTTCGTATTTCTAAAGCTCAAGCATATGTAGCGGAATTAAACTAAAGGCCCGTTTGGCGACGCGATATGAAATAATGAGATGAAGTTGAAGTTTTATTCGAATATATAATTTAATTTTTTATGTTGTATATTTTCTCATAAACATAAAAACCTTAAAAATGTAAAACTAATAAGATAGTCTCAATTTGTAATGCCATCATACTAAATAAGCAAAAGTTTATAAAAGCACATAATATACTATTACAAAGCTATGTATTAAAAATACAACATTCATTGATCAAACTTTCATTCAATAAAAAATAAAATTATACTGAACATAATGCACCAATCTTTAATAAATCCTCTTACATATTACAAAAAAAAAAATCACGTTGAACTTGCATTTCTCGATCATATACCCGATAAGACAAACCAACATCGTTACTTATAGACATTACTTGGTAAATAAATTTGATAATAAGTAATAAAAATTATGAATTATAAATTTTATTCAAATATGAAATAAACTATCAGTAGATATAAGTGTGAGTTGTACTTTATCCAAAAAACTTGTGCATTTATTGTGATATTTAAAATTTCCATCTCATGATATAAAATTAACGTGAAATCACTTGTCAAAACGCTAATTTTATCCCCTAGCATTTATGACCTTTTTACGAAAGACAAAAACATTTATTATGTTGGGTAAGCAAGTTAGTCGGATAATATGTTGGTTGAGTTATGAAAAGATCGAATAAAGAAAGCCCAGAGACCACAGCCCATAAATGACCAAACCAAACCCACAGTTGGTTTGGGACCAGAATGCTCTCACTTTAAATGCACTAATGATATTTAAATTTTGTTTGATTAGAAACAAGTTATTTTAGCGCTACTATATAAATGATAGAATAAATTATCCCAGACACAATAATTAAATAAAACAAAAAATATATTCTATCATTATTTTTATTTATTATTATCTCTCGTATCAAACGGTCTTATTCTATTTTCTTTGGAAGACAGTTGATTGCAAAAGAACACGTCATCGTTAAAACTTCAACATCAAGGGTCCTCCTTTTTCAATTATTTAGCTTTTCAATATAAAGTTTCGAAAATAGCTTATATTAAAAATGAATGACCAAATTAGTTGATTCCTTTTGGACCTTTTTCTAATTCTATAATAATTATAACAATAAGAATCCACACAAATACTTTTCATTTCACATGTGAGAATGTTAACGAATTATTGGATTTATCATATTAATATAATATAGTGCAAAGTTATATAATTAAATAATAGTTTTTCCAAAATGTCAAAAGAGTAGAAAATGAAATTATATAGAAAGAATTGCTACGATATTTATAAATTCCACTATTAGAAAATACTCAGATTAATTAAAACATTAAACACAATTTTTTTATCTCAAAAAGCTCAAAAAGAAAAAGAAAAAAAAAGCATTTCAAGACTCTGTTCTTTCATGTGAATGATGCTCATGTAAATTACTTTGTTGATTTGATGCTTCTTCCTCTCTCGTCTCCACCGGCTCCGGCACCGACACCGGCGCAGAACCGCCGGGACTACCGTTGCTACTGCTCTCAGCAACCACCACCGGCGGCGGCGCCATAGTTACCGGTCGTGGTATCGGGTCGACCCGGCCATCAATACAAGACGCGCACTTGGTCTCAACCCAACCTTCAAAATCGTACTGACCACGACCCATTATCTTCCGACCCGAACACAATCTGCCTATCATTACAGCGATGGCTCCCAATACAGCTATAACAGCAAGAACAGCGATTACGGGTCCAACCGACCCGTGACCCGGACGACCCGAATAAGCTTGTTGGCTCATAAACATGGGCGGTGGTAGCTGTTGCTGTAAAGGATATTCAGCTGGTGTAGAAGACATTTTCGCAGAATACCCAAAACTAAAAATTTCAAATGACTTTGTGTTCTTGTTGTTCTCCGATTTGAGAATATTATCACATTTATCAATAAAGTTGTAATCTTGGAAGGGGAAAATGTACAACGAAGAAGATGAGATTTTGTGATTGAATTGAAAAGAGAAAAAAAAAGTAAAAAGGGCAAGAATGGCTGAATGGGGAGTGTTTAACAATTTAGGTTTATGTTTATGTGAGAGTGAAAAGAACAAAGCCCAAGAAAAATGCCTTTTAGCCTAACTTTATTATACAAAAATGAGCAAAACAGGGGTGGTGTGGGTAGGGGTGGGGTGAGCTACTTTTTTTTGTTTCATTTTCTTTAAACAACTGTTTTTTTTTTCTTTTGGTAGAGATAGAAGCTGTGTTCACTGGTTCTTGATATGATATGAAATCTTGAAATGGCAGTAAATTAAAAAGAAGAGAAGTCTGTTACAGCAGAAAAGCAAAAAAACTTCCTCAAATTTGTTCTGTTTCTCTTCTGTTCTGGTTCTGTTAATATATTTAAAAAATCTCAGGAATTATTTATGGACCACCAAAAAATATCACAACTCTTTTAACTTATTATTATTAGTAGTTTGAATTTAGGACTGATGTGGTTCTGTTTCTTCTCACTTTTGAACTTTTATTTGCTTTAATTACATTTTCTAAGTCCTGATAATGAGTGAAGAAAAACAAACAATATAAAAAATTTGTTATTTCCTATATTCAGGATTAGTAAAGCAGAAGAAATAAAAGATGGAAATGAAAAACATAAAAAATTATCCGAGTCCACATCATTTATTGTGTCTTTAAAAATTTAATCTTCTCAAGTATCCGAAGTTATAGATTCTAAGAAGTGTATGTATAAGAAGGGAAGAATTTGATGCAGAAATATGAGAGAAAACCTTTTTATTTATATTCAATAAAGGGTAAAAGTTCATAAATTTTAAAAAATAAGACAATCTTTCAGAAAGGTCACAATCCTTTGACAAAGTCACAACCGTTCAAAAAAATCGCAACCCTTGGTTTTCTATTCACATTTTTAAATTGTAATGGATATTGGACCATTGGTTGAGAGTTACAAGAGTGAGAATTGAATGAAGTTTGAAGGTACAAAAATAGAGTGGTAACAACAAATCTGCAAGAAATCCTGTAAAGGCATCTTCGTACTGCACAAAATTGGCTAGTCACGCTCGGAATAATTCATAAATTGTACTTGAAAAAAAGTCTCAAATGTTGAATCTCTGGGCTCATATACATTTAACTGGCTCTACATCAACTACTCTCTCTATTCTCTAATTTATTTATTTTTTGTACATGTATTAACAGCTGAATTGCCCAACTGTTACGTCTTAAAAGAGACCTGAGAAACGAAAATTAGCGGCTCTCATATTCATTCGACGGAAAAGTGTCAAAATTATCCCTAACTATACGAAATAGATTATTTATACATTTCGTTATATTTTGAAATAAAAAATGTTTTTGCTGTTATTTTAAAAAACCATTAATATTCTCAGGAGTTAACATCTCAAATTTTTAATTATGGCAAGCCACGTAAGATTAATTTTTCCACTTAAATGTTGTCAACTAGGATTCTCTACAAAATATATCAGATTGAGACTAAGGTTTGAATCTAAAGCCATATTTATTATTATTTGTTTAATTTCAAATTTAGATTAATCCACTCAAAATTTTCAAATGTTGAATTCGTCTCATTAAACCAGACTCCTCATATTACCTATATTATTTTATTTTTTTGAATTTTTATCTTTTTAATTTTAATGAAGAAATATTAATTCATTTTAAAATAAAAAAGATGTTCTACACTTTTTAAAATTGTGATCAAATTTTATAGACATTTGATAACTTTATTATTTTGATTTTTTAAGTATTACAGATAAGTTTGCTTTAGTTAACAAAGTCAAAAAGGTCAGCAATCATCCTCAATTTCCTTGGCATAGTTCATCCATTTTGCATTTTAAAATGTTTCTTTACTGATCCGATAATGTTTAGTGACTTGTACATTTATCCAAGTCAAAAGTTCACGCCTTTCCCGCAATATATAACTTCAACTTACGATATTAATCATGTAAGATTATTAATACCAAAAGGAATACTAGGTAGGCGTTTGGCCATACTATTTTGTTTTAATTTAGAGTTTTGATTTAAAATTGATGTTACGAAATTTGAAAAATTATAATTAGAGCTGTCAACCCACAAATACGGATCAGATTGGACTAACTTATTTTTTGTGTGGGCAAAAAACGGTCGGCCCAATCCACAAGTATGTGGGCTACAGGTTTGGCGGTCAGTTCACTTTTTAAAAAATTATATTTTTTTAAAAAAATTAATAAACTAAGTTATAAGTTATAATTTCAAAATATTATCATAAATATTGACAAAACAGTATTACATGATGTTAATTACTACTTGTTAATCAAAATCATAAATAAAATTACTTTTATAATATTTATTAAGTTTTTTTTTCAAGTAAAAGTAGAAATATCTAAATAGAAATATTAACCTAATTATCTTGAGTTTGACTCTCTTTAATTTTAAATTTTAATATTATATTATATTTTTAATTAATTATTATTGGTCCACGGGCCGGCTCTGTCGATATTTCATAAGTCCCACAAATTAGCAGACTTATTCAGTCGGGCTAAAAATTCTTTTCTTAAATGGGCTTCAAAAATCTTAGCCCAGCAATAGGGCTAGGCCAACCGGTCCAACAAATCTAACCTATATTGACGATTCTAATTATAATATTAATTTCAAATTTATGACTTTGAACCCTAAGTTTTTAAATTTTAAAATTGGAAATATAAGTTCATTTATATTTTTTAAAAAAATTATTTTACATTTGCAAAGAAAGATCCATATTGATATTATGTGAAATTCTAAGTATCGTGAGAAAAATATTATATTAACCGATGATTTTTTTAAAATCATATATATATAAAAATTTATAATAGCATGCAATCGTAAGTATTTATTTATAAAAAACTAAAATATATAATTTATTAATGCATCGACTTACTGATATTTTATCAATAAAGTATAATATTTTCATTTGTAAAATTATGTTAGACATATGGAAATTTTAGTCGTTTTCGCGAGGAGAGGAAGAGCCAAGATTGAAGCACATATTCGCTAGTTTAGGTTTTCTATATTTAACACACACATATATATATTAAAAATTTATAATTTTAAATTAAAAAATAAAAAATATATTAAAATATTTTTTAATATCATAATATCAACTATATTATGTGAAAAACTAAAATTTAAAACTACAAACAAGTATAAGATAAATAATTTATTTTCACATTTTTACTCATTTGATGATTCAAATTCATAATTCAAAGATATGATTTATATTCATAAGTTCTAAGAGTTATCAAAAATACATATAAACTTACATTATTATTTTATAATAAATATATTTCGTTAAAAAATAACCTTGTAATATAATTGTTAACAATCTACAAGAATAAAATAACAATATAGGCAATACAATATATTAATCTCAGATTCAAAATTTTGTCAGTGATTCAGTTATAATTATAAACATATTAAAGAATTGTTCTTTTTTCTCAATTTTATAGTTCAAATTAAAACTCAAACTTTTTCGGACGAGATTGTAACAAAGATTAGTTAGACTTAATAAATAATGAGTATTTTTTATAGAGTATAAAAGTTTGGGATAATTTTTAGATTTTTTAAATTTTCAAATATTAGAACTTGACCCAGATACTACTTTTTGGATTCGGCTCATCTCCATTTCTATTTTATTTATTTTTTCCAAGTTTTGATCTAGATTGAAGACACATGTCATAGTTTATAATTAATTATTGAGATTTAATTAATTAAAGCAAAGTTCGAATCACACTTGTTTACTTTCGTATATTTATTTCTTAAATATTTTTGTAATCCGACAATCCTATATTACATTATATTTTTCCTAAATATATTTAAATGATTTTTTTTCTTAATTACTTGAATAATTTATTATTGCTTTTACTTTTTTCCCCGACATTTGTCATTTCTCAAATTATATTTACCAAATAAAAAATTAAAAATCGTAACCCTATCTTTTTTTTCCCTAATTTTAGGAGTAAAATAAATTTTGTCACTCAACTTTAAATATTTTCTTACTCCTAAATAGAGTCCAATAGACATTGTAGCTCTTAATATTTTATTATATTTAGTAGAGGTTTTATATATATATATATATATATATATATATATATATATATATATATATATATATATATATATATATATATACGCAGGGCAGTAAATTTTTCTTAAAAATATATTTTTAGAGAAAAATATAATGGATTGTAAAAATATTAAAAAAGCGAAATCCTTGACTTTTTCTAATACTTGAAAACTTGATATATTTGTCAAATTATATGAGCAATTACCATTTCTCAAATTTTTTTCCAAATATTGTTGAGGCAAACAGGTCATAAAAATGAGATTTATTTATTGGTGATTTAGTGGGGAAGTGCAATTGAGTAGAAACATACTCATGAAAAGAATCAGTGGTGAGAGAGGAATATCTGTGTTTCTTGGGGATAGTGATGACTGATAATACTACAGAAGAAACACAAACACACAAATTTTAAGATGCTTTTTTGTAGGAGATGACAAAGGATAAATTAAAAGCTTGATAGGTTGATGTTGATATATAACACATAGGTTTAGTCAGCCTCACCCCCACCCTGCTAATCCATTTTTTTTATTTCTATATTATTTTTTTTGAAACAATTTTTTTTATCTTTGTAGTTAAATCTCTTCGCGAGTTAAATGTAATACTCTATTTAGTCTGAGTCTTACTTATGAAATTATATTAAATATGTGATTATGATTAGATTAGCTTATGTTGGCTTCCACTGTTTTCATAGATAAGACACTATTTCTCGTTAATAAAAATACATATCAAGTGACTATGTTCGGTAAAATAAGAGAGGAAATAATTTAATTTTATTTATTTTTCTTTCTTTCTTTATCTTCCATGACTTTATATAATCAAAGGTTTTGGGTTAAAATATGTATATGAAGAATATTTATGTTGAGAGAGTTTCTTTTGAATAAGTCCTATAATGCATGATACGAATTTAATCAGAATTGTGACATAGAAATTAAACGTCATATGAAAAATATAAAGAAAAAGAAAAAAAAAACCAATACACTACATAAAATTCGAACTATAGAATTATTAAAAGGGAATTTAGAGAACATAGAATCAGTGACAACATAAAATTGAAGGGGCGTTGAGCATAAAGAACAAAAGAGTACAATATTATTTTTTTTAGCACATCGAAAGTCAAGCGTATGGACCCTTTTTTCCTTCTTTAAATCATATATTCTATTAGACCAAAGTTTTCCTACTTAAGTGGGATCCCATTGTCCATATACTTCCTTTGTTACAATATTTAAAAAAAAAAATCGACAATATTTTACGATCCAAAATAAATAAATAATATCGAACTAATAGAATAAAACAAAAATATTTACTTGAACAATATCATTTGATATTATTAGTACAAAAATACATATTGAAGCAAACACACTTGATAAACTTTGTCTAATAATTAAACTACACATACTTACTTAACATAAACACTTTAATAGTAGTAATTTACAGAGCCACATACTTTTCTAATTTGTCCAGTTTCTCCAGTAAGGACCCCAATATTTCCTAATTTTACCATTGATGCAGCAAAGTCTTGGTAGAAAAGATAAGGGTACAAACTGTAGGCTTTAACCATATCAGCTGTCTCAGAATTTGACATTAGAGCTTGATCAGATTCAAGTAGTCCTGTGTTGCTCATAAGGTTTCTGTAATATGCATTGTCGAATCGCGTAACGGATTGGTTATCTAGAGGAGTAATTTTGGTGTTTGGTCCCTCTTCAGGACAAGTGCTTTGTAAATTTAACAACATTGAATAATCAAGAAGTGGATCTGGCTTTCCAGAGTCTTGATAGTTGAAAAGTCTCCTCTTGAATGTGAAACATTGAGCAAAACCAATTGTGTGCGCTCCTATATTACATGACACAAGTCGTAGAGTCAGAAATTTCATTAAACTAATATTTGAACCATACTTAAAATGTTGTTACACTAGAAACTTATACAAAAATATGACACTGGGGATACTAATAAGATAGAAGCTAGGTACCTGAAAGAACTACTACATCCCTTAGATTAAGGCCCTTATCAGTAAACTTGGCCGCGATTTTATCGAGGGGCTCAAAGGGTGAAGGTAATTGTTCATTTGCTGCTTTTTCACTTGCAGTTAGACCATCTCGTCGACCAAGTAAAACTGGCCAAAATGGTCCTCCTGACTGTAAAGGAAGAAAGGAAATTAACATATAGTCTTCTGTTCATATTCAGGCATTATTACAATACTTAAGTACTCGTCTAGATGTCAAATATGTTGATACTTACCATGACGACAACTTCTCTAGCAGCAAGAGTTAATATATCCACACAAGATACAGTAAATGGACAAGCTCTTTCAAGGTCTGCTTTTATGTTATCTATTGTCTCAAATCCTCGAACTGAATTGCGATTTGGTGCAGCATTCTTCTCACCCTTGAAATCATTTGTGTCATCAAGAAGCACAGATCCATCACAACCCTGTCAAACATAAGCATAAACTGATGACTAAATAAAGTATTACCCTAACAGTATGCAATTAAACTAGGATAAGTAGTACACAATAAAACGACTATTAGAGAAATTACATTTACAAAACAGTCGTGGAAGTGCAAACGAAGGAGGGATGCAGCTATTCTGGAATCATTACGAAGAGCTGACCAAACGTTCCAACGAATGATCCTAGGCAAGACGGGGCATGCTCTATCATAGTAACTGTAATCAAGCTGACCAAAAGTTGAAGGAGCCATAGTACTAATCATACAGGAAAAAACAGTAAGGCAGGGGAGCAAACTACGACTCGCCATAACTTTCAAGTATCAAAAGGTTTGAGCAATTCTTATTCTTGTTGACTTCTGTTGGAGCTACATAGAGCAATTTATAAAACTAAGCTACATTAGTGGACTTAAGAGTGGGAATGCCACTATGTAATGTGAGCTTAATGGACATGTAAGTGTTACAATTTTATATGAAAAACAGTATATTTTACTAAAGTTCAGTGCTGATGAAGTTATCCACTTTGACATTTATTAAACTCAAGTAAATTAGTTAAGACAAAATGCAGCAAAGATATTTAATAGAGTTTCGAAGTTGCATCTAACCACTGAGAGATGAAAGTGCATGTCAATCAAAGCACTTATCGATCATTTCAATGGAACAGTGCATATTCGCGAAATAACAAGAACAGTCTGGATAATAAAACAGTGTTAAAACTTTTGAGTTACTGATGATAAAATTGAATAAGAGCAAGTAACAGAAGTGGTGATCACTAGAAAAGTATATAGTTGAGAATAAGACAGAATTAACATGAATGTCCACTTTTGAAATGAGACAGAAACTAAAATAAGAGATTTGAACATGTGCTGAAAATTCCATTCAATAGAAATAGTTGCAAATAATGCAGGATACTGTCATTGCCACTGTATTATATAATTCTTTAATATAAATAGTGGAGAAGACAAGTATCTGTTGGTATTGTATATATGCATTAACATATTATAGACAAAGCGTGTGTGTATACACCACTTTTTATAGTTTAATTCTGAGTGCAATTCTTCACCAAGATGTCATATTCTATTGGAGTGCCGGTTAAAGGAATTATTAGAACAATGAATCTCAGAACAAACGTTTACATATATACTTATCCCTGGAATACAAAAATTAGCTGATCAATAATATAATTGATTTCTCAAATATTTTTTTGTTGTTGTTGAAGAAAACTGGAATATAGAGGAAAGGTTTTTTTATTTAGTTGAGTGACTATTCAATAAAACAGTATAAAATCAAACAAAAAAAGAATGGCCCATGCAGGTCTCGAACCTGCGACCTTCGCGTTATTAGCACGACGCTCTAACCAACTGAGCTAATGGGCCATTGTTGTACTATTGATAGCTGATATAATACATATGCTGATGTATCCTTTTCAAAAGGCACCTAACCAGTTTGGAAATGATTTCAAATAAGTGATTTTGATCAGGTATTTAGAGTTAAAATTTAGTTCAGATATGTTATTTAGATTTTTAAAGTTAAAGTAATTTTTTATTATTAGCATAAAAATCTTTTAACTTGTAAAAACTATAAATTCCTGATTATCAAAATTTATACAAACTTATAAATAGGAAGCTTACACACACATAGACCAGTCACACAACTAAACACAACATTACAAAGTGAACAACGGAAGCATTGAAGACTACTAGTGATATATGCAAACACAACAAAGACACTTAGCATAGGAATAGATCTCCACTAAACAAAGAAAAAGAAGCAAATCATAATTCATACAAAAATATATAAAATATCCTTAAACATCAAATTAATAAACTACGAATCTCCTTGTTTGTAATTTATATGGTCGATGTTATAGAGATATTCATTTGTCCTATTCTTGAAGGAAGGAAACAACTCAAATCCTTAGAAATAATGAACCGATTATAATTCTTTAAGGACGCATAAACAACTTATGGGCTTGGTACATTTTTTTTTATAAACTTACGTACATATATTAATCACGTGTTTTTAAGTTAAAATTATCATTTGTCTCTTATAAGTTTATAATTACATAAATCTCTTAAACTGATACAATAATATTAACGCTGATACATTAATATGTTACACGAAATACATTAATCATTAAATAAGATATGTTACATAAATCTGATATATATTTTATACATGATACACTAATGATACGCAAGATACGTTAATTTGATGCACTGATACATTAATCTGATGCGTCAAAATGAGTGATTTTGAAAATTTGTAAAACTAATAGGGTATAATGGTAATAAGAGAACTTAGATGTGGGATTTTATCATTTTTAAGAAAATATTTACCATTTATAGCAATAATATTTTCTTTTCACTTAATCATTTTTAATACGTATTTAAGAAAACAAATTTTAATACACATGTTATATAAATATTATAAAAAGATAATATATTTATCACATATTTTAATATAATATGTCAATTTTTATCAAACAAGCATAATATATTTTTAAATAATTATAATACATATACATACATTTATCTATATACAACTGTTGCTTTCTATAATAACAATTCTATAATAATTATGTTTTCTTGTGAAATCCATGTTTCATGTTAATAATAAAAAATAAAAATACATATATGGACTAAAAAGTATCTGAACAAATAATATTGTTATAGAAAGTTATACTATAAGTTCAATTACCGCAACATGCTAATGCACGTTGATAAAAGGCAAAATGGTCTCATTTTGCTCGATCTTTATTCCCTTAAACAGGAACATGAATAAATAATCATAATTTATGCCAACAATTATATATTAAACTCAAAAGATTCAGAAGAATACAAGTGGTGGCTAAGTCTGTCAATAATGCAAAATTAATAAGTAGAATCAAATCTCAGATTCCAGAACAAAAACAAGTTATAAATAGTCTCAAAGCAAAACTTATATACTACTACTATACACTTTTGTTAACTGAATGAATGCTCAAAAAACACTGCATAAAAGTAGAACATAAACATTATTTCCTTAACTCTCAAAAACTCTGAAATCCAAAATCTTTCTTTTCTGTGACTAACCAAAAGGGTAAAATTAATCAAATTTCCAATTAGGCAACATGTACTCCGGATATAATAGTAGCTGTGAGAGGCTTCCCCCTTCCCATGGTGAAACCTCGCGTTCCATCGGGCATTCTTGGCCCTTTCGTAACTTGTCTCACTGCTCCTTCACCTACACCTGAGCTGCTGCTGCTGCTGCTTTGTGGAAGTGCAGCAAGTAGGCCTCGACCACCATGAATTTGAGGACGCATTCTTAATTTCCCACGTCCTTTATTCCATGCTTTCTTAGCTGATCCTACACCGTCTTCAACCTATAGAACTATTATTAATACACTGACAATGTATATAAGTTAAAATCGTTAATAATAACAATGACATCACTTACATTGTTGTTATCAGAGTCTTCAGAGGGCACACCATCTTCATCATCAAAACATCCTTCAAACTCACACTTCCGGATCTTCAGTATAGACTTTGGCTGCAAATTCAACGAAACATTTCATAACAAATATTCATCTGTTATGTGATATCGATAGGATGAGACAGTAAATAACACTTACTGAACGTCTGAGGAGCAACCTCACTCGTAGGCCTTTTCTCCAATTCCTTTCATCATTTAACTTCTCAACCTGATCAAATTCAAAATGAAATCGATTTAAATTAAAAGTAAAGCGACTAAACTGAAGAACTTAAATTAATCTTAAAAATGTATCCACATACTGCTCTCTCAGCTGCTTCAGGATTCTCAAACTCAATCAGTGCATGGAGCTTCAATATTAACAAGAAAAAAAGAATGAGAACTTGTTCCTAATGAATCAGACTTAGCTGTTAATGACTGAACGACTTAGTCTTTAATATACCTTGTTGCTAATGCCAATGTCTCCTCTAGCACGCGACAAGTTTGGATCCTGGGGATGACATACGCGGATGGTTTTGACACTTGAATTGACAAAATATAACAAGTTAGTTCAATTTGCTATAGAAGAAACAGAGTTAAGTAGATGAAAAATATCTAAAGTAAGGGGCAAAAAATATCACCTTCCAGCTACCTTGAATATTTTCTCAATGTTGTGATGTGAGTGATCATCTGGTAAATTCTCAGCAACAACTGTGCGTAACTAAAAGTAGAAAGCCCCAAAAACATAACATTAGCACCATAAAAATATGAAAATTTCAATAAAAAACTATATAGTTTACCTGCAATTCCTCTTTATCCTTATCAGTAAATGGAATTCTTCTTTTAACCTTCTTGCCATCATTGCTTACAATCTTCATAACAAAGTAAACAAAAATTGAGTTCGTTTATCAATCGATGTTTATAAATTCAAATTAAAAAAGTTTATCAATGTACCAGTTTTGTAGATGACAGGAGGGCATGAGCAAGTGTCTGCTGGTTAGTTATGAGGGACTTGATTTTCTTCGTAGCGGAAACAGAGGAAATTGGGACTGAAGTAGTACATACAATCATAATTTAAATCAAAAGACATTCAAAATAAAAAAAATGAGAAATAGGAGTAAGTTTTCTAGTACTAACCAAAGCCTTCAAGGTCCTTATTCATCTGCCTCAATAAGTTTTCATTTGCCAACAAGCTCATGTCACTAAGTTGATATTCAACCTATAAAATATATCAACCATTTAGTAGATAAAGAGCGGATTAATGTATATGAAATAATAATGTGAAGGACCTGTTTGATGATCTTGTTCTTGACATCTTCAGGAAGAACATCTTTTTGAAGCAATGCAGAGAAATTTTGATTAGGAAGATAAGAAAGAGTGTCTTGATCAGCAACATATAACCAATCAGAAGTAGTATTACCCCCAGAAAGATACTGAAAATATGGGTAAAAATAACTTGAAATTGGAGTTGTTGTTGTTGTTGTATTAGTAGTAGTAGTAGTATGAGATCTTGGTACAAATTCAGGTGCTTGAACATTAAATTTGAAAGATGCAGTATCATCCTTATTATTACTATTCTTAACTTGTAAATGTGGTGTTGTACTACTTTCTTCAATTACTGATCTTTCAGGTTGCAATTGTGCCATAATTCTTTTTTTTTCCTTTTTCTTTTTTTGGGGTTCTACTAACTTAGAATCAATTAATTTTTGTTAGATGATTTATGATTTATGAACAAAGTATATTCATTCATATCATAGTGTCTTTTTTCTCTTTCCATTGATCTAGTTGAATGGTGGAGCGACAAAATTGGTACACTCTCTCCACAAGTTAACTAACATTTGACCAATTATTTGTTCCGACCTTTGCTAACTGTATTCCTTTATTATTGATCCTTGACCATCCTATAGCCACTTATTCATAAATTTGGTTAAATAAAATCAATAAAAAAATACATCTTTTTTAGAAATAAAATTAAAATAGATTTTTTTTAGTAATAGTAATTTGTTATTATTAGAAGAAAGAATGTCCAAAGATTGAGTCAAAATTAGGCACGTGAAAGTGTGTAAATAGATTTGTGATTTATAACATAGCCATAATTCGCTTTTTGTTAAAAATGAGTAGATAACGGGTTATAGCCCAATTCATTTGACAATATTCAAATTTGACACCCTTATAAATTTTAATTTTAAAGAAAAAATGTGAAAAAATTGTATATAATAGCAAATTAATAATCTAAATTAAATAGAATAGCTAGGGTTTGATTTAATTGTGTTCCATAGCAAACATTAGCTAAAATTTGCCAGCTTCTCTCTCCCAAAAATCTCGCTCGCCACTCTACATTCTCGCTCGCCTCTCTCGCTTTATACACAGAAGTGTATAATTTTCTTTCTGTTTTGTATAAAGCGAGAGAAAATTGTATATACACATGCAAAAATGTATATCTTCGTATTATACACTTAATTATACAATTTACAAACATTTTATTTCAAATATTGCAGAGAAAAAGGCCAACGAATTATACAATTGCGAATTATACAATTGCAGTGAAATACAATTTTCTCTAGCTTTATACAACAGAAGTATATATATTGTGTTTCTATTTTTGTATAAAGCGAGAAAAACATGTATCTTCTTGCTATACACTTATAACTATGCAATATACATACATTTTAATTCGATTCAACTGTATGCAAAGCAAATTATACAATTGCAGCGAAATAGGCCAGCGAATTATACAATTTAGGCCAGCGAATTATACAATTTAGGCCAGCGAATTATACAATTGTATATGTATAGCGAATTATACAGTTTATGTTTGCTATGAAGCGCAATTATGCAAACTTTGCTATAACATACAAATATGAATTTTTTATTTGCTATATGTGAAAGTTGCCCTATAATTAATTCAAAATTATATAGCGAATTGATTCCACATTAGCATGATTCACAATGATGTAATTCATTTTTACATATGTAATAATAATACGGTGTGATTTCATAAGAGGGGTCTCAATTCATTTAAAGTTGGGATTCAACTAGATATTCTTATGGGTTTTTTTTTGTCTTTGTGAAAGCGCATATGCAAGTCCAAGATCATTTCAACGTCCTCTTTATTTTTCAAGGAAGTGGTATTTTCTGAGACTTTTCTGATCACTTAGAATGACATTTTAAGCCCATTTCCTCCCATTTAGTATGAGTGTGTATATCATTTCGTTTCCGTTATCATATTATTTATTTATTTATTTATTTATTTATTTATTTATTTATTATTGTTATCTTCATTTTCTATTATTTTATTATTTAGTTATTATTATAATAATATTTATGTATAATCAGAGCCGAGAGTCCATTGAGAACCTCTCTATTTTCATAAGGTGGGGCAAGTCGTGCATAGATATTGTCCGCCCCAATCACCAAGTAAAATCTCGTGGAATTACACCAAAAATGTTTTCAGAAGATTGTAATATCGGAAAATATATATATAATGAAGCACAATAAATCAAATTCTTTTCCTTTAGGTAAAATACCAAATAAAAAATAAGCAATTGGTCCTTAGGAAAACAAAAGTATTTTTATTGAAACAATATGGGATACACTTTGTTACTCTAAACAATAATGCTGCCAGGATATTTCGAGTTAAAAAATAAATAGAATAATATGTTTGTCAAATTCATTTTTTCAAAAATCAAGATTGTCCATTGGAAAAAATAAATGGCTATTTTAACATCAACGACAATAAGTTGGCAAAATAACATATCCTCTCGACTTTCATAAAGATGTTAAATGTTTGAATATTATTAATCATTTCTTTTATATATTATGATTAATCAATATCATAAAGTCACGTTGCCTAGCAGACCTTCTTTATTTATTGATTTTATTTTTTTTCGTTAATTAAGATTTTTCACAATGAATAGATAGTGAAGTTGATGTAACATGCCAGTTTGTTTGCACCTAATTTGAAGCTAATATTTTAAAATGTGAATTAAATAATAAAGTGATAAGGCTACATAAAAAGGATATTCTTAACAATTCTGAAAGTACGATAACGACTTGTTTGTTGGATTGAGGTCAAGAATGATGAAGAGGCACAAATAATAACTAAACCATATTTTGCCCATTTCTTCCTGGAAGAGTTGTTTATTCATTTATTTATTATCTCAAAATTCAATAATTTTACTACCAAATATTACTGTGAGTTGGGTAAGTATTCGAGTCATGAGAATTGACTTGTCATTTATAAAAAGTAGAGTTCGGAGCCTAAAGTATATATAAAATGTTAAGAAAAATTGTAAAATGTTATATGAATTTTTATTTTAATCAAAAGGCAAAATCGCTAGAAAAGCAATGATTTCGCTCGTCGGAAAAAGCAAGATTTGCAAAATTAATTTTTTTAAAAAAATATTTTTTTAAAAAAAAATTGCTGCATTGAAAGCGATTTCCAAAATAATTTTTTTAATGATTTTTCATAAATCGTTACCTAAGCAGTGATTTCTTTAAAAAAAATTAAATTTTTATTTGAAATTAAAAAAAAATTAAGAGCAAATCGTTGTGAGTGCAGCGATTTGTCTCCAAAAAATTTTTAAATCAATTTTTTTTTTAAAAAAAAATTGGTTACTACTTATTTTTAAAAATCATTAAAAAAGATTTATTTTGGAATAATTAGTAAAAGAATATTAAAATTAAAATTTCTAAACAAAATTTTAAATTTTATTTTTAAAATTTTAAAATAAACTTTTTTTAAAAAAAAAAATTGATTTAAAAAAAATTGGAGACAAATTTCTTTTTTAAAAAAAAAAAAATCAAATAAATAATTTTAAAAAAATTAAAGAAATTGTTGCTTAGCCAGCGATTTATTAAAAAATCATTAAAAAGAATTATTTTGGAAATCGCTGTCAAGGCAACGATTTCTTTTTTTTAAAAAAAAATTAAAAATTAAATTTTGCAAATTGCTGCTATTGAAGCGATTTTACTTTTTTCGGTGAGCAAAATCATTGCTCTATCAGCGATTTTGTTCTTTTGGTTAAAATAAAAATTTATATACCGTTTTAAAATTTTGATTAACATTTTATATACTTTATACTCCGAAGTCAAAACGTTTCTATTCTCAAAATATGAATCAATTGAATTTAAAATGAATACCAGACACTAAAAAATCAGATTAAAAAAAAACATAATTATAAAATGTCAGTAATATTTAAAGACAAAGGAATTTGACAAGTTGAAGAGCAATTTTGACATTAATTAATTAAATCCAACGATCTTGTATGAGCAAGTTGAATTAAAATGATTAGATTTTAAGTAGAGTACCTATATATAATTATTTCAAAGATTGTTTGTGTTAATATGAGTTGAAATTAGACAGTTGAGTTAAGAGATCATGAGATTACTTCTCCAACTTAAATTGATTTTTTACAAATATTTTTTGTTGGCAGAAAGAATTCCAATCACTATACTGATAATTTTCGGCTTTACGTGTCTAAGAAAAAAATTTACCATAAAACCCATAAAACTATCGATTATTCTTTTTATTTATTTAAATTATTACTTTCATTATATTTAAAAAAAAGTATTTTCATGTGTGTTTTAATTAAAAAAAAAAAAAAACTAGTTAAAATATTAGGTCAACACCCTAATAATTTAATTATTTTGAGATTAATATTGCTGTAAATATTAAATGAATGCATTCATTCTGCGATCATTTATAATCTTTGGAGAAATTAATGATCCAGAAATGTTCAGATACAATCACGTGTCGATAAAATTCGTAAATAAAAATTGGTATTTTTCCATCCACTTAAAAAATAGATTACTTTATACATCTTCTTAATTGATTGTGAGAATCCATATGACGTTTTCTTGATATTTTTAAAGAAAAACAACTATACTATTTATTCAAAACTACATAAATATGATAGTAAATTATACTTTAATAAAGTATATAAGAGTCGGTTATTTTATTAAAGGATTATATTTTTTCACTCATCTTTTTCACCAAACAGTGGTAAAATAATTAACAAAATCCATGTGGGCACACTAACCAAATCTTGTACATAAAGATTCTTTCTCTATTATTTTGCTGTTGAAACTGACCTTTTTTGTCACACATCCTAATTTTCGAATTCTTTTTATTTTTGAGAATTTTTTCTTACATGCTTGAGATAAACTTCAACCGAAGAAATTTCAGTGGAAAGTGAATTTTTATTTTATTTTATATGCTTGAGATAAACTTTAAAACTTTAACCGAAGAAATTTCATTGGAAAGTGACCGTTAATTCAAAACAAAAAGAGTAATAATAGTTTAATTTAACAGAGAGATTAAAAAGTCGTAAATGATAAGAATATTTTTATCTAATTATTCTTCTTAGACACAACACGATAAACTATTTATCAATTCTATAAACTAGACAAATATATTTATCATTTCAAAATAGTATAGAAGTAAAAATGTCTAGAAGGGTAATTCTCACCCTCCCTGTAAAGGGTCCGATATAGCCCTCAACTTTGTCATTTGGAGCTGATATACCTTCCTTATAAAAGTGGCTCATATACGTCCTTACCGTTATACAAACGGCTCACATATACCCGTTACAAAATGACTCACATATGCCCTTCATTTAACGGAAGTTAAAAATTAGTTTTAAATTTATATTTGTTACTTCTAAATTTTTTTTAAAAATTATTTAGGCGTATATATGATTCTTCTATCAAAGTTCAAGGTATATTTTAATTTTTTTCATACATAAATTATTTTTTGACTTCTTTTATTATAATTACTTGAGTTTCTTATTCTTATTTTGTTATTTTCCTTCATTCCTTAGTTTAAAGAAATAAAATTTAAACTATTTTTTTTATGTATTGTAATTTAATTTCGTATTCGAAGAAAAAATTTGGTCATCTACAATAAGTTTTACAAGAATATTAGTGAAAAATAAATAAATTTGATTATCAAAATAATAATTATAAATTATTCATTGAAATAAAAAAAGTCAAAAAAAATATGTTTGACGAGGATTAAATTTACTCATATGAGATTATATTTTTTAGAAAAAAAATAATAAAAATTTAGATTAAAATTATTATTTTTTTCATTTCCGTTAGAGGAAAAGGGTATATGTGAACCATTTGTCTACAAGTAGGGATATATATGAGCCACTTTTATAACGAGAGATATATCAGTTCTAAATTACAAAGTTGAGGGGTATATGAGATCCTTTTCCTTTTTCTTTTTTTTTTCATACAACACACACTAATATCATGTGATTGCTCTGACTCAAGGAAGGGAATATTTTTGAGCCAAGAAAAAGATGTTCTCTTTAGGACACCCCATAAGATTTTTGGTTGAACATTTAATAGAATCAAAGATCCTTCAACTAAACTCCATCAAATTAATTTGGACTATTCTTTCTTTGCTTTTATATGTATGTATGTATATAATATATATGTATATAGATTCTCCTTTTTTTCTACACCAATTTGCTTCTTGTTTATCATCTTTCTCATTGTCCTTTTTCTCTTGATTCCTCTTCTTTTTTAGTTGCATGATGAATTTCAAAAAAAAAAAAATGCTAGATTCCTTCTTGATGTCTACATGTGTTTGTTTTACACCTGTCATGGAGGACTAAAAGTGGTCCATATAATTTATTTATTTTTTAAATAGAAAAGAATAGAAAATAAGGGAACTACCTAATGTTTGTAATAAATGAGAAAACAGACAGCATACTTAATTTAAGATATATTTATAATAGGGAGTATCTCACAGAGGATAAGACCAAAAATCTTGCCTTGTCTATTTTTCTTCACAAGATATCTGATGATTCTTCAAGAACATGAACCTAGATATTTATTTAATAATTATTATATTAGTTAAGATATAATTGGAAATATCCCTAACAGGTCATACCTGCTACACAAATTAATTTTTGATCCACATAAAACTGCCCCCTGAATTCATGATTTACAAATGAATTTCAATATTTAAAATTTGACACTAAACTAATACAAGATGCTTCTCTTTCTTTTTTTGATTCTTGAATCGAGTAACTGGTCTGATTTTCACAACTCACAGACACTGAAACCCCACTTTAGACTTTAGAAGACACAACAACAACGTAATCTCGAGCAGAGTCTAGACACAATTTTAATATAAACCAAGACCTTGTCTTGTGGAAGACAAAAGCTGTTGTTTGGTGATTTTGATCTTTGCCTAATCTTAGAAGGCATCAATGTTCCACTTTCTTAAAAGGAAAAAAAAAATCCACATATTTCTTTAGATCAAAGAAATCTATTCACAAAGATAATATAGAATATGTTAAGAAGTCTTTGGAGAAGATTAAGTAAACTAAAAACCTGATATCAACCAAACATCAAGAAACTGAAGTGCAATGAAAGAATTGTCAACAGAAACATAAAACAAGTAGTAATAGTAGTTGATGTATTTGATACCACAGAGGCACTGCTCTTTCATTTCTCAAGTGCTTGGACTTAAATTCAAGTTCCTTATACTGAAACAACAGATAACTAGAACACGGTTCGAAATGCACAGGCAAACAAAAAAAAGGAGATCTAATCCTGCAAAATTTTCACATCTCTCTCAAGATTTATATATAAGTATAATATAAGGTATCGATTTATGGTAATTAATTTCTCCAATGTATAATCTTATCTGCAAAATTCATGGTGGAGATCTATACATTAACCTTTCCAGAGGTGTGAACATGATTTTTCCAGCTGTGATTCTCGGATTTAATATCATCTTCTTCGTCCATGCTATCACCCACAGTCGTGGAAGTACCTCCGCAACTCCCAGCCAAGTGTAGAGGACCCTGAGGGGAACCAGATTGTGAACTGCTCTGCTTTGAAGATTCCCCATATTGGCCTTGGGACATCCATAAATTTCCTAGAGCCACACCAGACTGATTTGCTGGTTGAGTCTGCGAATTTGGAATTCTTCGTGTATGAAGCCTGTATTTCTGTAATCATATAAACGCATTTGTTAATATGGTCGATTGATAAACAAACAACACAATTATACTACTTCACTTGATAGTATTGAGTTTAAATTCACCTGCAAATGACTCTTTACTTCATCATTGGTTAGGCCATCCACTTGCATGAGCTCTCTAATCTGCTTAGGAGTTGCAACTGCAAAGAAGTCAAAATGAATATGAGCGAGAGTTGTTGAAAATTAGCGGAACAATTAAGCTGGAAAAGTTAAGTTCAAGATTTTGGCAGCGAATGGGGAATCATTTTATACATATTTTCGCTAGAGGACTACACTTTCAGTATAGTAAAGATACCTATTTCCTAATTCCACTATATCATGCATTCATTAAACAGTACACTTGGCTCCGTCATCAACCACTGAGTCTAAGCTAAACACCATGGATTCCTATGCTCAAAAAATGTAAAACCTCAATTTTGGAAACAAAAGATTCAGATTCTTGCAAACAAAGTCGCATCATCATAATTTTCTATAGTATTATTCCTGCACTTGAAGAATTGCATAAAGTTCTAACCTTGTGAACCCCCAAGTTGTTGTAGTGCATCAACAAATCGCCGATGCAATTCTGGTGACCAGCATCTTCTTTGCTTTCTCGAAGACTGCTGCTGAGCCAATGATCCAGTCCTCATATTTGATTGGCAACCAGCTACACTAGATAATCCACCTCTGCTACCACTGTGTTTCGAATTCAAACCACTAGTCACAGTATCCTCCCTCAGCTTCGTAATTCCAGGAGTATGAAGTGATAGTCCTGGCAGTTCATCTTTATTGTCCTTCCTAACCGCTGTCACTGAGAAACCAGAATACCCCTTGAAAGGTACTGAAAATGCCTTCGCTACATTCATGGTTTTACAAGATTGGAATGGATCTTCAGTTACTGAACTATTTCCTTCTTCAGGGGATCTCTGAGTATCCTAACAAAAAGTTAAACGCAAGTAGCTGATCAGCAAAGATGAACACGAAACAATCTGATAATTTCATTGTCTATAATAAGAAAAGCAAGTCAGTTATGTTCTCACCACTTTCAATTCTGATTTAGATTGTTGTTTATTAATCGCTTCATCAGTATTTTCGCAGTGAGATTCACTGTTCCAAAGCTGCACAGAGCTCATCCAGCTCATCTTTTCTCTACTATCCTTATCTTTAGTAATTTCAGCTTTAGTATCTTCATGGGAACTCTTCTTCAGTGGAATAAATTCTTCCAACACTGGTTCTGTTCTCGATTTTCTATATTGCATTGATTCTTCTCTCAAAGCTACAATAGCTGCAATAACAACCATCACCAAGGGGAAAATAATTAACACCCCCAATCTCTCCATTCACAACAGCAAACAACAACGTACTAAAACACAATAACAACCTTCAAACATCAATATTTTCCCCCAAACTACATGACAATTGACAAATGAAACAACAACAACGACATATCCAGCGTAATCTCACAAAGTAAACACACACTATCTAGACCCTCAGCTCAAAGAAATAACAGTCTAAATAACGAGAAACACGACAAATAAAACATTACCCACAAAATAATCAATACCCAAAAGCATTAGAAGTTGATTAACACAGTAAACATCGTACCCATAACTATAAATTGATGAAAAAAAAAATTAGAAACTAACCATCTTTAACAAGAAGAACAGAAAGAGGAAGCTCTCGTTTGAAGGCATCGATCTTCCTCATTTCATCTTCAAGTCTGGTGATATAATCATCAATCTGTGATAGTTTATCAGGAACATTACGGATCAAAGAAAGTTGTCGAAGAAAATCAGTAATAGATTTGGGAATAAAACTAGGTCTACAATCTAAGCTCAATTCTGCTGGGATCGAACCCATTTCTCCAGATCTTCCAGATTAGATCTTTACAACAACAACAAAATTGAATCTTTTTGCTTCAGTTGCACTCAGAATCGATAAAAATGGAACCCCAAGAAATTAAGGATAAATTCTATATATATATAAAAAGAGAGAAAAGAAGAGTGGAGAAAAGAAAAGAAGGGAAAGTGGAGGGGTAGGGGGTAGGGGGTGGGGGTGGGGGGGTAAGAAGGAGAAGATTCTGTTAAACAACGCCGGGTTTTGACAGAAAAGAAAGAAATGCGTATATAAATAACCTGAAAGGTATATTTCGTGTCGTCGCATATTTTATCTCTTTAGATTCCCCAATTTCAATGGTCTAAATTGTCCCTCCAAATTTTATCTTAATTATATGAGTTACTATAATGAAAAAAATTATTTTTATATACCATAACCAAACTAAATCTTTATTCAAAAGAGTGAAAAATATTTTTTCAATAATAGACATTTTTTAAAAGAAAATTTAGAACTTTGAATTAAATTATTTGAATTTTATAATTGTTAATAAGATTTTTGATAATAAAAATGAAGATGATATATTAAAATAAATGGATGAGATCTTGTTAATTTGAATTTTGAAGTTAATTTTTTTTCATTCTTATAAAAATATAGTATAGTCATATAATATTACTATGCATAAAAGAATTTTTTGATACTTATTTTTACCCGGTAAATATAGAATATATTTTGAAAATTTGGACTCTTAGCCTCAAACAAAAACTTTAATAATCTACATTTTTCTCCCCAGAATTTATTGGAGTATTGACCAATTCTATTATGATAAAATAAAATTCGGATAATTCTAAGCACACCTAAGTCTAATTCAAAAATTTCGCGTAATTTCAATGCGAAGAATAAATTAACTAATAAACTAGCAAAAAAGAATGATGAAAGAAAAGCTATTTTGTTCGTTCTTGAAAAACAAATAATTTCTAAACTACTTACCTTGAGAAAACATTTCTTGAGAGTATTTAGAAAACATTGTCTTAATTATAATTGGGGTATTTAGTAGGATAATAATTATTAATATGATCATTAACTCAAATTGGTTTATAAATATATTGTTTGGATGCACAATTACAATTATAAGATTGTATTAAATTTTAAAAATAAAAGTTAATTATTTAAAATTTATATTACACATATAAAAACTTTATAAATGATGCTAAATTTTATATATATGAAATACATTAATTAGTAAGTATATGTTCTAACTAACATTGTGAAAAATAATTGATTTATATTTGAAAATTAGTACTTCAATTGATTTAATCATAAAAACTATAAGTACAATATTTTTATAAACACCATGAAATGTATGTTGAAAAAAAATATTTATATTATAAATAAAATGTCATAAGTTATTAACATATATGGCAAAAATATAACTAATCAAGTCTAACTAAAAAATAAATGATTTTCAATGGAAAGTCTCAAGTCAATGCTACTAAAACAAACGAAACTGAAAATATAACATAAGTTCTAAATTTAATATAAATTAGTCTTGCGTCAAATTTCAGCGTAACATACATGATTTAAAAGAAAAGTAAAATGTAAGTCTATATCCTTACTCAACAATGAATTCTATCTTAATTTAAAAATTAGAACACTAAACAAACTTATGCTAATAAAAAAAATATGGCATAAAATAGACAATACTAAACATTGCATGAAACCACGGGAAGTAAAGATTGAGAATATGAGAAGGAAATGAAATATAAAAAAATAAAAAACTTTAGAATAATAATAACAACTACAATTTAAAATAATAGAAATAAAAAAAATTAAAACAAAAAAATTAAAAGAAGAAATTGAAAAGCAATTAACTTGTAATTATACCAAGTAATTACATGCAATTCACAACTTCTATATGGGAATTGGAGTGTGTAATTATTCCTTACAAATTATATTCAATTACCTGTTGATCAAATAATTATCTGGCCGAACAAATAGATTTACAGCAAATTCAATTTATCAAATGACTTTAAAAATAGATCTCTGGTGATATTATTATTCAGGGATGGGATCTAGGATGTGGCTCAAGACTCTACTGACGTGGACCCTCCAACAGGCACGATGGACTCACCCTTAGGCAAGGGCTGTCAAGCGACTCTCGCGGCTTAATGAATATATAGTCATAAAAGTTTAATTTAGTGGTTAAGGTATTGCGAAAATTTCTTAAGGTTCGTTCTAATTTTACTAGTCTCATAAATTATATTTTCACTACAACCATTAACATCCTTTAATGACAATCCCGGTGTGCTACCCCATCCAACTAACAACTTTTTATTGGGAAAATTATATGAAATAACAAATTATTATTTCAAATTAAATGTTATAATCATAGTTTATTTTAATTGTAATTTGCAGCAAACATTTTTTTTTTGTCATTTGATTCGATATACAATTAGTCATTTTATATATTTCGGTATAAAATGTATAATATGTGTTTGTGTTAGTAGAAAGCGAGAGAAAAGTGTATATACAAATACAACTACATATATGTTCGTCGTCATACACTTATAATTATATAAATTACACAGATCTTATTATATAAATTACAACGTATAAATGAATTTATACAAAACTAAACAATTTGTATAAGATTGAATGTTTGTAGCAAATTATACAAATCAAAAACTCCATAA
Source organism: Solanum chilense (assembly GCA_032847665.1). NCBI lineage: Eukaryota > Viridiplantae > Streptophyta > Magnoliopsida > Solanales > Solanaceae > Solanum > Solanum chilense. The sequence goes on along the minus strand of CM064963.1, from coordinate 108,476,415 downwards.
CAAACATGAAATTTGCTATGAAATATAATTATACAAACTATAGCTATAACATATAAATATAATTTTATGTTTGCTATATGTGAAAGTTACTCTTTATATATATATATATATATATATATATATATATATAACTACTAATATCCTATTTAACAAAACAAAAAAAATAAACAGTGCAATTTGTTAGACGTAATTCTTTAAAGTTATTTTTTTTCTTGGGTTATAAGTGGTGATAATTTCATATGGCAAGTTTTGCATACGTTAATTAAGTAAAAAGTATTCTACTTAAAATTATCCACAAAATGATTTAACTTTTTCTTTTGGTTTGTTTTGGGGTATGAGGGTGAGGGATTAGCAACTGCAACAGAGAGATGAAAATTTGGGGACTATAGTGGTGTTTGGCAGGGATAAAAATCATTTCCATGTATGATTGATTTAAAACTTAAAATTTATATTTAGTGAAATAAAAAATTTTAAAATAAAGAAAATATTTTCTCAATATGAGTAGAAAAAATAAATTTTACAAATATTTTAATCTTATCTTTAATCTTCTTAGTCTCCATCCGGTCACTCTATCGCTTCTATCTTTCATTCTATTTATTTAGATTACGCATAAATATTTTAAACTTTTTTTCTCATTTATATACTAAATATACAAATATAATTTTCTTAAAAAATATTTTCCTCCGTATCCAACATCGAGATAAAATAATTTTGTTTAAGGGGGGTGATCCTCAAAAGGAAGAAGGTGGGCTTTAACGTTTTAAGTATAACGGCGTTTATTATGTGTTGACGTTTAGATCACTCCATGTTTTTATTCTTTATTTAATCATCCATTTTTCTTGGGAATATAGTAGTACACATTTCTAGTTGTAGTACACAAAGAATCTTATTCATACACCTATACTTTATAATATAATTACACTGACACCCCCATAAATAAATAACAAAATAAGTAACCCTTTAGACCATTTTAATATTTTGAGGAGGATTATTATATTCTTATATTGCTATAACTTTGGAGAAGTGATAACAGCATTTTGATTAGAAGAATTTGCGTACATATTAAAAAAGAGTTAAACAAGTTGCTTAGTTGATTATTTATACTAAATGTTAGAATTAACGATAAAAAATTTTATTCACCAATTACTTTAGTTTACGATAAAAATTAACTATACAATTTATCATAATTGATTTTGTTTTTTAAAAAGTGAGAGTATAAATAGTGTGCAGCCTGGGAATAAGGAATCTTAGATTAATAATTATAGGGTGGGACACATATGTCCATAAATTTTTCATTTTTTAACCCTAGCTCAAATTAATTTGCACGTCTAATATTAAATGACACGTCCTTTTCTGTTTTTTTTTTTGTTGAAAAAAATAAACTTTTAATGACAAATCTTTACACCAATTAGATTCCCATCCTATGAGTTAATACAACAAAGGAGAATCCCACACCACCTTCTTTCTTAAAAAGTAATCTCATATTAGTTCTTCCTCCTTAAACAACTTATTCGTATCAAGTGTTTATATCAGTTTAACACAATTTTTATTATTATATAGTTTAATAAAATAAAATGAACTATATATATATATATATATATTTGATGTAAACACTCGATACAAATAAATTTTATCCATTTAGGGTCCGTTTGGATGGGCTTAATAAAAGCAGTTTTAAAAAAATACTTTTGAAAGTGCTGAAACTTATTTTTAAAATAAGCAGTTATGCGTTTGGATAAAATTGCTGAAGTTGCTATGCCAAACGTGAAAAGGGAAAAATGGAAGAAAGAGATGTTAGGGTTATGTGGGTAATTTGGAGATTGTATAAAAATATTAAGGGCAAAAAGATAAAAATGTGGTCAACTTAAAACAGCTTATAAGCTAAAAAAAAAAACACTCATACCCAGCTTTTAACTTTTGGCTTAAAATAAGTTTTTTTTTTTTTAACTTAAAATAAGTTATTTTGAGTATTGTCAAACAACTAAATAAGTCAAAAACTAATTTTTAAGTCAGTTTGACCAGCTTTTAAGCTGAGCCAAACAGACTCTTATTTTTATTTGTCATATTTCAACTTTATGAATTATAAATTCAACTTTATCGTCCTCAACCTTAATTTCACATGAATTAGCATATTGCAGACTCATTTTATTTGATGAAGAAATATTTTCAAAAAAGAGAAAAGATATTTTTGAATTTTGTGGATACTGAAATGAGGGGCAATAAAGTCATGAGATTAAATTGGTCAAGCAAAGGGAGCATTAGATTCCTTTGAAAGTTGCCACTATGCTACAGTGCTATTTAATTATATTGTCTTTCCACACAAACAGCACAAGCCTAATGATGGAAAAAAGAACACACGTCAAAAGGTCACCCACCAAACTTGTTAATTTTAGTCAATTCAAGAATGCAAAAAAAAAAAAAAACACTCAACAATTAAATAAAGACTTTATATTAAACTTGTGATTCCACATTTTCATTTCTCTATTGAGTACTAATACTATATATAATATAATTAATTAATATAAGTATCAATCAAAATAGAGAAAAGGGGAGATGCCAAGAAGAAAATGGCATCTCAATTATACCTTTAGAATCTAAAAAATGGTATCTTATCTTAGGCGCCCTCCATTCTTCACAATTTTTCTACTAAAATTAGCATTCTGTTTCTACTTTGAAAAAAAATATTTTTAAAAGGGTTTGGTGTGCACACATTTCAAGAGAGAATATTACTCCATCCGTCATATATTATCCACGTTATTAAAAAATAATTATCTTAAATTACTTATCAATTTACAAAATGTATCTAAGATAGATTATTTTTTCTTTACAATTTTAACTTGACTTTTTAAAAAATTAAAATTGATACTACTTTTTAAAAGATAAATTTATTTTCTTATTGTTAGATGGTCTATTCAATGACTCATTCTAAGAGTTCTTGTAGAAAGTAGGGTTTCTTCCTTTCCCTTTCATTAGATAATCAAACTCAGTTTCCATTTTCTTTTTTTTAAAGAATTGGAGCGAGACTTTCATAGTAAAGTATCTGTTAAAAAATATCTCAAAACCAATTCATTTTAGAGGTTCTTTTTCTAAAGGAAATTTTAAGTCTCAACAGATCATCCAATTGTTCGATCCATAGAAGACAAATACTCATCATTATCCTATTAAACAAGGGGTAAACATATCAAAGTTTTTGAGACAATTCAAATCCTAATTAACTTGTCACATTTAAAGTATCATCAAACTAATGTGTTGTATGGTCTGATTTATAATTTATAAATTTCAAATACTAAATAACTATTGAAGGAAAATTATAGAAAGTGGGAAAAGAAAAATCTTTTTTTATTCGGTGTCTTCTACTTATATTGAACTCAGTTAAATATACAATCACATCAGGAAATATCTGACTTCATATCTATAACTTGAATATGTAATTTTTAACTAAAGATATTTATCACTTTATCGCGATCCTGATTCTCACGACTAAAGCGAAAAGAAGGAAAGAAAAAAAGTGGAAAAGGGTTGGTATATATGTAGTGTTTTGTTTGGTTGGATTAATTTGCTACACAAGATTCATGTAAAGGAAACGTCTTAATGCAAACATTTATAATTTTTGTAGAAAGAATAAGATGCCCTCTTATTCAATGGTGCAAACGAAGAGGACAACAACAACTAAGTCCTTATCATGTCAAAGCATCTTTCACGTGATGACAAGCTTATCATTCATTCCCATTTTTTTCATTATCATCATCTATATTTATTATTATTCCTATTATTTATTTATTTATTCATTATATGTGTTTGTGACTCATCTCTATCTCATCCTCATTGGCTACATTAATTCCTCCCTTTTATTTTTTATTATACATAGTATTCTATTCTATTCTTTATCCCTTGTATTTGTCTTCTCATGAGGGGTCTTCTTGTCATTTGATTATACTAAATTAATTAAGCCGCCACCACCATTAGTGGTTGGGTGGAAATTATGGATTCAAATTAATTTGAATTTGTATAAATAAACACACTATTAAAGGTAAAATTATTGATTTCTATGAGACTAAAAAATATTGGAACTTCTCATCATACTAGTAAAGAAATAAATCTTGATAACTTAAAAGTCTAAAACCCTTAAACGTTAGCTTATAAAGTATGAAGTGAGGATTACACCAAATATCAAATAAGAAGATCAAAAACCTATTATTAAGAACAATTGTGAAACTTTTACACACCACTGCACATCCAAGACAAGACATCACAAAAGCGTGGATAATATAATATAGGGTCGATCATCGTTTAATATATAAAGTAAGGATTAAAATGAGTTTAACTTTAGTATTCTGATAAGAAATGAATATTGGGGTCTTATTTTAACATAAAAGTTAGCTCATAGTTGAGAATTGTCATAAATTTATAGACCGATTTAGAGTTTAATGTTTATAAATTAATATAACAACTTCAAATTAATAATGTACATTTTATTCTCCCGATAGAGATTTTATAAAGAAACCAAAAAGTCCATAAAGATCGATATAAGATTCTATAACACACGCCTTCTTCGAAGTTGTTAAAAGAAGTAATTTACTCTATGCTTTTTATTTATGGCCCCCTTCTTCTCTTCCTCTTAGTAAAATTTGACTTCATAATTGTTTCTCACTTTTTTACAACCCAACTTTACAGGTTGCATAACATGTCCAATGATATAATTCTTGTAACTTTTTCCCTCTATTTATTTACTAATAGAAGAAAAATCTATTAGTAATTATTTTTCTCTATGGTTAGTAACCTAAAGCTAAATGCACTACTTTTAAGCAGCAGAAAATTATAGCACTGTGCCATCTAGCTAGTGTTCTTTCTTTATTGATTTAATTTTATTAGTCATTACTAATGTTGTACATTAATAGTTGAAGAAAATCAACATGGATTCAAATCTTTAACAAGTGCATTTAAGGGATAATTGTATATAATAGCAAACTAATAACTTAAAATAAATGGAGTAATTATGGTTTAATTTAATTGTGTTTCATAGCAAACGTTAGCCAAGGTTTGCCAGTCGCCTCTCTCTCAAAAATCTCGCTCGCCACTCTCCCATTCTCGCTCGCACTCTTCCTCTGCTCGCCTCTCTATTTTTATACACAGAAGTGTATAAATTGTTTTTCTATTTTTATATAAAGCGAGAGAAAAACATATATCTTCTTCCTATACACTTATAATCATACAATATACATACATTTTACTTCGATTCAATTGTATGCAAAACAAATTTTATACCAATATTGCGAAAAATAGGCAGCAAATTATACAATTGTAGTGAAATAGGATAGCGAATTATACAATTGCAGCGAAATAGGCCAGCGAATTATACAATATAAACTAGCCAATCATACAATTGTATATGTATAGCGAGACCAACGAATTATATGATTTAGGCCAGCAAATAATATAATTGTATATATATAGCGAATTATACAGTTATATGTTTGCTATGGAGCGCAATTATGCAAACTTTATTATTTCATAAAAATATAATTTTTTTATTTACTATATGTAAAAATATAATTTTTTTATCCTATATTTAATAGTACTTAAGATATTATCATTAATCAACGTGTGAAAACTTTCTGAACCTTTAAACGGTGGCTGTTCAAAATTCTGAGTAAAAATAATAGAGTTAAATAAATCGTTTAACAGAAAATAATTAGAATAATTTTATTTTCAGATAACATTAATTATAAAATAAGTAAACATATACTGAAAAAAAAATAATTCACAAACTGCTGTCTTTATTCCAAAAAAAAATTAAAAAAAATAGTAGTAGTGACAGACAGCATTGCAATAATTGATGGGCTGTGAAAAAAAAAACAAAAAAAGGGTGTGGGGTCTCAAGAGAAGTAGAGATTCCATAGGAATCCGATAAAAACGTGGAATTGTCGGCTATTTCTTACTCGCATCGTTTCGCCGCATATCTAACGGCGGTGCTCCACCATTAAATGCCACCGGGTCCCACCCATCTTCACAAAGTCTCTCCTTTTGTCTTCGATCTCTACTTGAGCAAATGACAAAAATACCCTTATGCATCGAGAAATTATTTGATATGCGAGATAAGATGAAATGAGAAAATTATAGCTTATGGGTTAAAAATGTTTCATGAAATTAGATATTATTTCATTTTTTCATAAGAATTAATCAACTACATTATCAGAAGTAAAATATACAAAAAAAATAAGTAGAGAGTCATCAATTTAAATAATCAAGTTATATCATTACTCCTACCTAGGTTCGAATTCGGGTGAAGCAAAAGTTTGCTCAAAGGTCAATTTCAACCCTTTCTATCCAAAATGTCCCTTCACCTTATTAATTAAATAATTAATTATATATTTAGGGTAATTACTATACTATCCTAAATCTAAAAAAAGACCATTTTACCTATATATATTAAGGGATTGTTTTATTAGATGGGGTGAATAAGAAAAGATGTTTCATAAAATCAGCTATTATTCTTTTTTTTCTAAAGATGAAATAATTAATTTATTATATTTTACATTAAAAAAAGTACCTGAATTAATTTATATATACAAAAAAACTGAGTAAAAATTGCACCTCAAGAAGCTATACCAAGTACTAAAAATAGGTGTTTTTTTAAAAAAAATTACGCCTCCAAATACGAAGTCTTGTTAAATCTAACAAACGATGTTAAGCCTATCTACAAACATAATGGACCATTTTGTCATTTTCTCCTCTTGTTTACATCAAATACGTTTAGTAGTAGAACTAAATTTATTTATTCTTCTAACAAATACAAACGACAATGTATAAGAATTTTTTTTCAAAGACATTTGTACTTGGTGCAAACACAAGTACTCCTAAAATTCTTTCCTCTAGTCAGATATCATCGATGGATTCATTTAACTTTTTTTTATATATAAATATAATAGATATTGAAATTACAATAATCATTTTAAGCTTATTTTTTAATTCTTTGAACCTCGTTAATGAAAATTGTTACACCATACTTATCTACCGTTTGCATCTCAAAAGGATAAGATCAAAAAAGAAAATGATAGACTATAGTATGCTCCAATTTAGCCTGGAAAATGGATAAGAAGTTTGTATCATGTAACGTTTCAATTTTGAATGATATATAAGATTACAAAAAACTTATTATTGAAGTAGTGATGAATGTGAATATTCATAGGGACAAAATAAGTAAACCTAATGTGATGAAAAATGGAGTGTTGAACACTATTGTCCTTCAATTTAAGTCACGCCACTCATCATTTCTAATATACTTACTATCTTCTTCTTTTCATCACCTATTTGGGCTTTTTCATTCATGCCACACCACACATGCACCTCTTACTAAATTTAGAATTTGTAATTATTAAAAAAAAAAAAATGATGCTTCTATGACAAAATAATTCTTAATTTATAATTAATCTTTTGTTTTTCAATTAGTACGTAAATAAATAAAAAAAATCTTTCCTCTTTTTGCATCACATGCTCATTTGAATCATATTATTGCTGCATGCAAATTCAGTAGTTTTCCAGCATCATGATTCCTTTCTTGGTCAAATGCAAAATACTTTAAGACAACACATTAAATATTTTTGATTCATTGTGATATTATTTTTTTCCATCTATCTTAGAAAATTTCGAAGATTTGAGCAATTTTTTAGAGTTAAATTGGAGTAGACAATCTTTTTTAGTTTACAATTTAGCCATTCGGAGACTATAATTCCAAAAGCCCCGAAAACCACATTCAAGACCTAAGGAGTCGTTTAGTTGAATTCAAAGTTATGATTGACATTAGTTATATTAAGATTATTTTTTTTACCAAATGTTTGATTTGTTGTATTTTTAAGAATAATTTATTTCTTTACAAAAAAATATCAGTCGGACCGCCACAAATGTGAATAGTAATGTATAAAAAGAGTTTAAAGCAATATTTTTATCATTTACTTATTTTATCACACTGCTATATACCATCCAAGTAATTATTAATTCCGAGATAAGTTACTCTAGACTGTCAAACAAACAACAAACAAAAATTGAGTGACAGTATAATTTAATTTCAAAACTATTTGGTATAATCCTTCACGCAAAGCGACCGTAAGAGTGCTGGCTACATTCTTTCTCATGCTCGAGTTCTCAAAAGTACTTAAATTAAGGTACAATGAATTCAATCGTAAAAAAGGCGTAGATAATTTATTTTAAAAAAGAAATAAGTGTGTTTTGTGACTAATTAAACATCTGCTTTACTATCTTTTATTTCATATTTGGCCCTTTTTGAAAAGAGTAAAAGGCCGCATAGAAAAATACATGTGAATTCGAGATCATTTGGTATCAATTCGGTATAAGGTTAAGGAGGGAAAAAGAAGAGCTAAGTGAAAAACAATGGATAAATGACAGAAATTTCACCTTTAAGTTGTCTTATTACTATTATCCCCTGCTAGTTTTATAAATTTCTAAAATTCATCATTTTCACACATTATATTAATGTATCGGAGCATCAAATTAATGTATCTCGCGCATCAAATTAGTGTAACATATATAAAATTTACATCATATTAGTACATTATGTATAAAATGTAATGTATCAAACTAAAGAATTAATGTATCTGACGCATCAGATTAATGTATCAGCGTTTATATTATCGCATCAATTTGAGAAATTTTTGTAATTATAAACATATAAGAGACATATGAATAATTATAATAATTATGTGATTTCTGTCCTTTCAGTAAAGATTACACTATCTGTTTACACCTATTTCACGAGATTTGAATGGTCTCAATTTGTTTGTCTTCATTTCTTTCATAATTTGTGTTAAATGAAATATCTCTTTTCTTTTTCAACTTCTTTTAATTTCTACCTTTTCACCCAATATAAGACCACAAGATCAAATGATATTTTAACACATTCACTATCTTTAGTTTAAGACCAAAAATCTCTTTACTTTCTTAAAACTCCGTGTTCAAGTCGGGAGTAAAAAGAATACATTCGGGTTCCAAAACTCGACTTGTAGATCATATTTTGAGTTCAACTTTCAAAAGAAAAAAAAAATTGGGGACGAATATACCTCTAATTAGAAGAAGAAGAAGAAAACTTAATTATCCAGAGTTTTGCAATTATCATGTTGCCTGTTCAGGTTGTAGAAATAATTGAAACTTACTGTAGAACTTACCTATGGACAAGTTCTAATACCATCTCCAGAAGTATCTTGTTGCTTGGAATAAAGCTGATATAGCCAGGAATTATCAATGCATACTATATTAAAGGGTCTCAGCTACAAGATATTACCATTCCTCGGCAAGCTTGTCAGATAGTATTATTGAGGCTTAAGAGGTGTTGTTGAATTCTCAGATAAGCTCAACAGGAATGAGCATTATCGTTACCAGACCTAAAGCTAGTTTTACTTTGTCGCTATTAATGCAAAACATGCTTCTCACTGCTGATAGGATCTTAAGATGGGGATTGAAAGCGGAAACAAGAGTTCTTTAATGCTTAACATGTGATGATGAATCCAGATATAACTTGGTAATAGAGTGCTCCTATACCTGGAATATATGGAACAGGCTTGTACTTACTGTGGTTTAGAAAAAAGACCATACTTGCTAGCATTTGGATGATCAAGAATGCTCAAGGCAAAACTGCAGATGATCAACTCTTCAAGATGATGTATACAGAAGCTATCTATGCAGTATGGACAGAAAGGAAACAAAGAGTCGTCACCAAGAAAAGCAGGGAATGAAAGTACTAAGCAAAAGAAGTAGCATACAATTGTACTGTTAGATTGAGACTTACCTTGTAGCAGTGATTGCTACGATATGGCTTTGAAATGTTTTCACTTGGTGGTGATTTATAGAATACAGTCAGTTACCAAAAAAAGGATATAACAATTTTGTTTTTTTCATTGTTCCAATTACATCAGAGTCCGAGGAGGGGCAACTATTTTGTTTTCTTCATTTTTTTTTTCTTTTTTTGTGTTGGCAGAAAGGGATGCTTCATACCAAGTAGTATTTTGCTAACATTCAAGATCATATATTCCGATACTATGGCTGAATAAGTATATACCTAAAAGCCATAGAAACTAAGACAGAAGCAGCAACCACTAACAGGGCCAGATAGAATATAAATTACCCTCTCATTGCCAATTGCAAGCAAGCCACAATATCAGTCTTCTCTTTTGATAAAATGAGCAGTCAATAGCTTTGTAACTGTGAACCCATGGAAGGAATCAACTTGAAATAGTTCTTTTAACCTTTCATCGCAGATGATTGTCTTCTTATCAGATGGATCCTGGAAAGAAACAAGCACACTGTCAAATCCTGAGATTGGTGATTTGACATGACTAACATGCAACCAATGGATAATTGCTTTAGGAATGGCATTTGCTCCAGTGAATTCCTTTCCAGTAACGATCAATACCCTTTTAGTTCATGACAGATGTCCAAGAAATATTCATGCCTCGTAAAGAAGTTATCAGATGGAGCTCTTTATTTTTGAAGGAAGATGATATTAATTTTATACACAAACACATACATATACCATATAGCAGTATTGCTCTCAAATAATTAAAGTTATAGGAGGTTTCAAATATTCTTTCCTGGAAAGGAACTAAAGAGAAAAGAGGTAAGATAAGTCGGATAATTAAAAATGAAATAGTTTGCTGTCCAAAAGAAATAAGGGTCGCTATTATCTCATATTTGAATTCTTTTTATCCTATGACTTATTGGAAAGGGTCATGACGTAAATCAAAACAAAATTGACAGGGAGGAAAAATAAAACAAGATGACTGCAGACATAAATCAATAGAAGTCATGATTAAAATGTTATAACGTAGTAGTTAATGAGAACTTCATATGGAAATCTTAGCAGCTCGGTTGGTTGGTTACATGAATTTTCACCTTATTGGTGAGGGTCCGAATCCCCTCCCCCGTTTCCCCTGCACCCAATTTTTTTATATATATAAAAAAAGAGAGAACTTCAGACAAATTTCTTTTGTAGGGTCAGAAGTCCGATGGATTATCTTAAGTGATGTACATACAATTACATTCTCGGAACACAGAAACAGAATGTCAAACCCTGAATGCCATGAAAACAATTAATATTCTCATATTACTATACATAAGCATAAATTATGATTACATTTTAAGGTGGCATGACATATTTTGGAACACCAGTCAGACTTATTTTTTAAGTCCAGATGGAATGATTCATACTAGAATTAAAAGCTTTAGATGCTGGCTAATGTGTGAACCAGAGAAAAGTTTTCACTACCAAAATCACCATCACTTAAATTAATTGATGATATCATCCAAATCATAACAGCTTCAATGACAATGCTACATCGTAGGAAGCTCAAAGAGTGCCAACTTGTTTATAAAAAGGAATATGCTAACTGAATGAGTATTAAAAACAAAACAAGAACTACAGATAGTGAAGGATGTCAACAGAAAATGGAACAAACCTGCAGCTCATTTTCTTTTATATATTGCCATATTCGCTTAATAACATCAGCTCGCGGCAAAGCATTTTCATCAATACCTAAGAATTTCACAAGGGCATCTGATAATTGAACCGGAGCAAGAAAACCAGATCCTCCGCCTTTCTGCCTTTTCTCTTTCTGCTTTGGCTCATCTGAATCTGGTTAATTGAGAGTTAGCAAAATGATGGATATGTCATTAGTTGGAGAAAAGCTGAAGCAAAGGCTTCATCGTACTGCAAGCAACCTATAAAGAGCAGAAAGCATTTCGAAATCGAAGACTATTACTCTTTGCACTTCAAACAATTTATTCTCACCTTCTTCTCTGCCTTTTTTCGGTAGCCTTCTCTTCACAGAAGTTTTGACTTGAGTGCCTGCATTAGTCAAAGAAAAGTATCCTAAATACATAAAAGCTTTCACAATTTCATAAGCACTTCCACTAAGTTGAGTTCTGAGTCTTATGGATATGATAGGTGAAGCCACAAGCAACTCTGAAGTCACTACCAAGCAGGGATATTAATCTACACAGGCTGCTATGCACAACAACAACAACAACAAAATACCCAGTGTAGTCCCACAAATCTGGGGAGGGTAGAGTGTACATAGACGATACCTCTACCTTAAAGTTAGAGAAGTTGATTTGGATAGACCCTCGGCTCAAGACGAAAACAGTCCATACAAGAAAAGTAATAGAAGTACATGAAGCAACAGATAGCAAATAATAGCATAACAATACTACAAAATAATACAATAATCAAACTACAGGATACAGTAAATAGTAACAGAAATGGAAGAACAAGAAACTACAAGAGTAATATTACGACTACTAGTATGTACAGCAAGACTATACACTCCTACCTAATTGTAATGGATGCGATCCTAAGTCCTACCAACTATCCCCCTCTACCCTAATCTGTATCCTACACACCTTACTATATAAGACCATTTCCTCAGGAAGCTGCACTAGCCCTATGTCAATGTCTACTCACATCTCCCAATATTTCTTAAGTATACTGCTAGTGCTACCTCTCCTGAATTCATCCATAGCCAACCTCTCACACCTCCACAATGGGGCATCGTGTATCTCCTCTTCACATGCTGCTATTCGTACTGCTGAAACCCCTTAATTTAACCCCGTAACGGTCTGATGCCAAATAATTTTGCAATAAAGCAGGAAAGTAAGAAACTATTGATTCGAGAACCAAAAAAACAACTGACAATAGGCACAGTGCTCTTCTGCAATCATTTAGGCACCTAAAAGCAATATTCCGAACAACTATAGCAATACCATGACAATGCAAAATAGCTCATATTGCAAATAATTCAATAATGAAATTGTCAAAAGGAAAGTAAAAATACCATTTTCCTCATTTAAGGGCCAAATGTGCTTGGATAGCACCTTGTTCATCTGGAACATGTCTATACTTTTCACCTGAAAAATTCCACTCAAAACTTCGTCACATAAAATTTTCCGCTTGTTCTCTGGGTTTTGTAAATTCTTCTCCCGGATATAGGCCCAAATCTTCTTGACGACCTACTAACAAAAAGACATCACCAAAAAGTATACAGGAAATTAGATCGAAGATAGAGTAAGGATCATAACAAAGACAAGCCATAGAAGTAATGCATCACCTCTGGTCTGCCAAGTTCTGGCTCGCCAACCAATTTCTGAAGCTGTGGAGAAAGTGCACATGGTTTGTTAAAGCCCCCTTTTTTCTTTGCTTCTCCATTCATTTTCTCAGACCTACTTAATAAAAACAGTTCGACATGATCAACATCAGAAAAAGCATCATTACAAGTGGATGATCAAAATTACACCACATAAGCTCTCTCTCTCTGCTCCTATTGTAGCTTTGCTGTATCACATGTAATTGTTGATACTTGTGAGAATTATTAGTAAACAATAGCACTTATATTATGTATTAGCATACAAATTCTTGCCTTCAATTACTTTTTTCTTGCACTTCTACTATCTACAGAATGTCTGATGATTAGAGATAGCACTGAACAATTTATTGACACAAAATCAAAACTTGAATCAACGCAATCAGATAAATTACTGATCAATCAATCAACTACACTACAATCCCAAACTAGTTGGGTTTGTTTATATGATTTTTAATAGAATTCCCTTATACCCATTTTATTCCATTAGTAGATAATTTATCTTCCAAGGTAAATTAGGGGTTTGCAAAGCTAGAGATTCTTTCACTTCAATACGTTCCTGGCAATGCCGAACCTAAGTGTAACAATATCAATTAAGTATTAATCTCAAACTTTAATACTTTGGGATTAAAGTTTATCAAGAAATCATACCGTGGTTTCTTCTTTGCTCTTTTGGCACTGTCATCCTCACCCTCCTCTTCTTCTTGGGAGCAAGAATCACCATTTTCATCTTCCTTTGATTCTTGTTCTTCTTCTTGGGAGCAAGAATCATCATTTTCACCTTCCTTCTCATTCTCTGCTTCGTGTACGTCGTTCTTTGAAGTTTCCTCAACCTGGATTCGAAGGAAAAGGTCGATTTGATCCCTGATAAATGCTTTCCTGTCAAGTAAATCCACCCCAAATTCCTCCTCAAGCCTCCGACGAACGGTGCCGGCGGTGGCAATATCAAGGTCGGAAACTCGAAGTATTTCCCGGAGCCGGTCAACCAACACGGAATCCGACACCATTCTTGGCTAAAATGGAAAAGGAACAGGAACTATTTTTCGGACGAAGTAAAGTAAACCTAACTTGGTAAGAGAAACAGAGTTGAACAGAGTAAACAAAAGGAAAAAAAAACTCTTACCAACTGTCAAACAAGGAAAATATAAGTACTCTGTTAATTCTTTTCTCTTTTAATCCTTTTAAAAAACTTAATTAATTTACCAATTGGCGACCTTACCCTTTTTATTTTCCATTGCTTTGAGTTTATTTTTTTAATTTTATTTATGGAAAAGGATCTAAAATTATCTCGAAGTATTGAAAGTGATACAAAGCTAAACTTCATTCACATATTGGCTCCAAATATCTTTTTCATCCACCTATTGGCTTCAAAGTATCCTTCTCATCCACCTGTAGGGTTAAAATTGACCTCTTATTTAACGATTTTAAAGTTAAACTATTTAAATATTTTTAAAAATACTTGACGCTCAACTATTGGTTATAATTTAATTTATTAGTATCATTTATAAACCGACTCACTACCCAGCCAATTAATAAACCAATTCTAATATCAAAATTGTCCTAATCACTACTAAAACACAACGAAATTACATATTACTAAAAATTACATCCAAAATTATTCGAGTATGAATTGAAGTCCCATTTAAATATACGTTGAGCCGCATATTTAGGAGGACACTTTCAATAAGATTCTTTTTCAAGCTTGAATTCAAAATTTATAATTAAAGGTAAAGAAGAGGTACATCTCGAATTAATTCATGCATTTTTTTAATATAATATTTAAATATTTATGATTTCTTTTAAATATTAAAATGTTAATATATTAGTTAATTATTACGTAACGTTACATAATTGAGAAGAAGGAATAATTAAGATGAACATAGTCCGACTTTTAGGTTTAATCGTTAACTTTTACTTAGACACTTGAATTATAATATATTTTAATTGAGGACTTGAACGTATGATAATGTACTTCTACAGACATTTTGACCTCAAATTTAGAAACACTCATTGACAGTAACTTTCTTGTTGTTGCATTAATAATATGGCGGGTTTATTAATTTGGTAGGTTTAATAGTAATGAATCGGTAGTGGATTAGTTTACAAATTATATAGATAAGTTAAAGTATAACAAATAGTTGAGCGCCACGTATTTAAAAAAATATTTAAATAGTTTCAATTTAAAACCGTTAAATAAGTGATCAATTTTGAATATAAAGATGAATGACAAGGATATTTTTGAGTCAATGGGTGGATATATGATAATTTTGTACCATTTCTATTACTTCAAGGGTATTTTAGGTTCTTTTCCATTTTATTTGTTGAGTTTAAATTTATAACGTTTTAACTCATAAAATATAATTTTAAAATCTATGAATATACAAAAATTATTATAGTCATCATATTTTATAAAAGTACATTACATTATAAGTCCTATATTTTTTGTTAGATTGGATAAATCTGGACTTGGGTCGTTGGTGGGCAAAGTATTAGCCTAATTTGGCCTCCTCAAATTACTATAGTCTATAGTTGTTTGATTTGTCATCTACATTCTTTCAAAAATATTTGAAACACTATAAATATCGTCCTAAAATATTTAATAAGTTGGAAGATAATTAAAGACGAAATAAAGTATAACTATCTTGGAAAAAAATAGGTAAGAAATTAGTGTTTATCTTCTTTCTGTTTCTATGCAACATACAAAAAATCAATTACTAACTTGTCTTAAAGAAAAATACTCTTTAAGTATTATTTTTAAATATTTTAATGTATAATTATTCTTTTTTGTGCAAACAAAAAATCGACTTATAGATCGATTTGTTGAAAATTATTTTAATATTTTTCTTGTATAGAAGGTTAGATAGATTTGTTGGAATGTATGGACCTTTTAAAAAAATAATAGTATGGCGAACAACTCGTTTATTTTAACAAGAAAAATTATATCAAGACTTTTTAAATTTTTTTTTGCTCAATTTGATTTTAAATTCGATAAATTATTTTATTGAGTCTTCTCTGTCTTCTAAAAAGTATTGAGGAACACTACAAAATTAATATGCTTAACAAGTTAGAACTTCGAAGACAACTAAAAACAAACATAAGAGTTAATGCTCATTTTCTCTTTCATTTTTATACAATAGATTCAATAGTTTAAGAACTGTTGACTTGCTTTTTACATAATTTACCTTAATGTTTCTTTTAATATTTCAATATGCAATAAGATTTTTTTTTAATATGTTGATATTTCGCGAGAATACGCAACGTCGCAGTGATTCATAAAAATAAACAACAATTTAAAGAAAGCAAGAAGTTTAAAAAGGATAAAAAAGAGTTTAAAGGAAGTCGTCACCTAATTTTAGGATAAATTAGAAAATTAATTAATCAATTAATATTTAAAAAAATATTTGCGAAACTAATAGATTCTAGGTAAGGAGTTCAAGTTATTTCGAAGTGAAGGAATTAGACATCCTTCGAAATCCACAACTGTGAGTCCCGTCTAAATTCATTTTTTTTCAGATTGAGGATGAGATAAAACAAATATACAAGTATAATCAACATGTGGTATACAAAAATAATAAAATAACACAATAATATAAGGAACGACTTAAAGTTTGCCTAACATCGATATATACAAAATAATGAATAAAGAATATAATTCAAACTTCGTTTAAATAGCTTCAATGGAAGCAACTCCATGCACCCGTAAAGACACTTAATAAAAGTGTTAATAATGAATAAATATGAATAAAAATTTATGAACCAAGTAATAACTTAAAAATAAAATTCTGACTTATGAACTTGAAAATCGACGGTAATTTCTTCATAGGCCAATTTTAAAATACAACTAGTATAAACTTAAATTAAATTTCCATCTTTTAACAATAGGAAGGTCTCTAAAAGCGACGAAGAGTTTTTCTAATTGGTCATTGGAAAGAAAAAACAAAAAAATGAGGGCTGAGTTAGCCAGAATTCAGGGTATCGATGACTGAAAAATAATGAAAAGTGAAACTTTTAACAATCTGAAAATTTCCGAACCTAATCTGAAACTATTTCACCACCCTTTAACATAATAAGCAAGTTATTCTTTGAATGTGGAACTGAAAACCATTGACAATACAATACAACTATCTTGAAATTGTGGGTCAAAACTAACAGTCAAAAAATTATTTATAAAAAATCTTCTTTATATTAGAATGAATTTTTAGATGTGCAAAATAACAAAATAAATAATAAAAAATGTAACGGGTAAAATGAATATAAAAAAAATATGTAACCAATTGCATATAAAAATGTAATTAGATAGAAATAATGTTTTAGTAAAAAAGTACATAAATATTTGTACGTATTCAATCGACTCTCAGAAATAATATAAACAAAACTAATGAATAAAAATTCTAATACTTTAAGAATAAATATAACTATTAACAAATTGTATTAAAATAACAATGCATGTATTTTGAACTATTAATGAAATAAAATACTTAAAAGTAGGCCTGGGCGTTAGGTCGGTTCGGTTCGGTTCGTAAATATCGGTTCGGTTTTTCGATTTTCGGTTTGGCCAAATATGAAACCAAACAAGACCAAAATAAATTCGGTTTGGTTCGGTTATTATAAATTCGATTCGGTTTATTTCGGTTCGGTTTCGATTTAACCAAATTTAATAAAAAATAGTAAAACGGCCATCGTGATAACTAAATATCGAGATGAGGTACAAGGTATGCTCTCATTTGAAGCTCCACTTTCACTTCCTTTACTTCCAGTTTGTGCCATCCGTACAAAAGTGAAACAAACAACAAGAACAACAATCAACATCTTACAACACTTTTTCACTACACAAAACTCCAAAAAAAAATATTACCCACACTATTATTTTCAATATATATGAAAAGTACTTAAATTTTCTTTATCTATTGTAAATCATAAAGAATCATTCTAATTTTATAATTGTAATTATTAATTAAAAAAAAGTCATAAGATTAAAATCATTTAGTATTAGCAAAATAGCAAATAATGGAAAAAACAAAAAAATCATACAACTAAGACTAACAAAAATAATGATTTGAATTAAATAATACAATTAAGACTAACAAAAATCATTTAGTATAACCAAAAATTTATATCATTTCTTCAGTTTCAATACCAAAACAGCAGATTTGCACAGAAAAGAAAAAAAAACATTTTCACAAACTTAGTTATCTTCTTTCTTTCACTACTACTATTATTATTATTATTATTATTATTATTATTATTATTATTATTATTATTATTATTATTATTATTATTATTATTATTATTTATATTTATATTTTGGATGTGTTTTATAAAAGCATAAGAAACTTACGACTTACGAGTGACGAAAACGAGAGATGAGAGTTGAGAGATGAATGAGACTGGTGGCTGACTGGCTGTGGGCCTGTGGAGAGCCGACGGGCGGCGATCGACGACGACGACGACTGGCAGTGCTGCTTGCTGCGGCGGCGGCTGGCCTGCGTGGCTGCTGGCGGCGTGGCGAGTGGCGACTGGCAGCGGACGGACGGAGGAGTTGACGACGGTGCACGGTGGATCGACGTCGGTGGCAGTGGACTGGAAGTGTTTGGTGAATGGTGTTTCAAATAAGAAGGTTTCACTTTCAAGTTTCAAAGAAGAAGGTGTTACTTTCAGACTTCATTGTTAATTTAGGGATTTAGAAATTGGCTTGGGGCTTGGGTATTGGGTAATTGGGTTATGGGTATTTGGGTTAGGATTTAAGAATTTGAATAATTGGGCTTGGGCTGAGTTATAGGAAATTATGTAGTTGGGCTTGAAAGGATTAGGATTTAGGAATGAGTTATAAAGTAACAACAAATAACAATTACGTATATATATATAATTTTTATTTTTCGGTTAACCGAATTTTTAAATCTAAAAACCGAAAATCGAACCGAAATACCGAAATATTAAAATTCAAAATCGAAATCGATCGAAATAACCGAAAAACCGAAACCAAAATTAAAAATAATTTGGTTCGGTCGGTTTTTTCGGTTTGAACCATATTATGCCCAGGCCTACTTAAAAGTATCAACTTTAAATGGTGTCAACACTATGTATAAACGACTAAAATTACTTTAAATATTGATTTCTTGAAAGCTAAATTAGATTTTGTTGTAAAGAACATTATATATACAAGTTAAAGTTTTTACATATTTTGAAAACTGAAACTTCATTGAATAACTCTTTTACGTTAACTAGATAAGATGGTATCAGAGCTTCTTAAGTATTTCTTTTGCAATTTATATTTGAATTACACAATATAATAATTATTTTTAAAAATCTTCTCCATTCTATGAAAATTTTCGTGGAACACTACAAATTAAAAGAAAAAGTTACCTAAATACAATTTTTTTTACCATAATCTCAAAAATTCTCTATAATATAAAAATGTAAAATTCTTCTTTCGATTACATCTCTATCCCTGCTTAGATACAGAAATTACTTTGTTTCATATAAGTTATTTAATAAATATCACTAGGAAATTTAAAATGTGATATTATCAATAAATATAATCTAATAACATCTAATACGTGAAGATAAATTGATTAAAGTTTGACATATACCATAACCCCTAATATTAAGTCTTTGGTGGGTCGGGGTCGGAAGTTTTGGGTCTGATCGGAGAGGGAAATGGGGTGATTTTGGTGGTGGACTTAAAAAATGGAAGTATGGGTCTGAGATGAAAATGGTCTGGTTTGTGGTTTTATTTGGTTACTGATTTTTGTGAGAGAGAACAGAGAGGTATTTCACTTTGAGTGATGAAGGAGATGGAGGTTGTGGTCTAGCTATGTGATGTAGTTGTCTGTTGGCAGTGAGTTTTCATGTTGCTCCCTTGGTTGTTTTCCAGGTGGTTGAAGCTTTGGTGGTGGGGAAGTTTTTCCACCGAAAAAATGGAGAAAGGAACGGGTTAGAACAACTGGGTCCTACGGTGAACTTGCTCAATTGCGGCGGAACTCCGGTGAAAAGTTCACCGGAAAATAATAAATAATTAAAAATAAAAAATCTAAAAAATAACCCCTTAAAAATCATATTCACCCCCTTCCTATTTTTGACCTAATCTAAACCTAAATAGAAAAAAAATGCAATGGGCCCAAATGTGGGGACTTGAAATTGTGGCCCAAAATTATCGATCAATCTCTGTATGCAAAATATAATTGAGATTAACTAATAAAAATTTCTAAATTTTGACAAATAAGGATGGTTATCGATAAATTTATTTAAATTATAAATATATATATATTTTAAACTATTAAAACAATAAAATTTTAAAGTTACGAATTTTAAAAATGTTAGGCCAAAATTGGGTGTCAACAAATATTATATATACAAGTTAAAATTTTTAGATCTTGCGAAAACTAATAAATAATTGAAAAACTCTTTTACTCTAATAGACAAGATGGTATCAGAGCTTTTTAAGTCTTTTCTTTGTAATTTATATTTAAGTTACATAATATAATTATTTTTAAAAATATTCTCTATCCTATAAAATTTTTCGTGGAACACTACAAATTAATTGAAAATAATTACCTAAATACAAATTTTATTTCATCATAATCTATAGAATTCTCTATAATTTAAAAATATTACAAATATCTCATCTTGAATACATCTCTATCCCCTCTTAGATATATGTGTGAGCTATTTGCACACATATAAATTTATTTGAATTAAATTAATATTCATTTCGTTTAAATGATTAATTTAGATTTTATAAATAAAAAGTATATTTTATTGAATTCAAGTCAAAGATTCCTTTCACCTTTAGATCCAAACTCATGTCACGTGTCACGATGACTAGATATCCATGAACAAATAGATACAGTCCCTTGTGCAATTAACAAGGTAGTCACAGTCAATTTGAAGAACCAAACATAATCCATTAAGTGTCAAATTGACATATTTTGACCAATCATAAGCAACCTTGTCCACATCTTACAACTAAGAATAGGGATAAACATGACATTCAAAGGGACATCCTAAATATATTTCAGAAAATACCCCAACAAACATTCAACAAGCATTTGAGAAAGCCACAATACCAACCAACATAATTCTTCAAATGATTGGTCAATACAATTCTTTTCAGATATCAACTTGAAACGCTGAAGTATTTTCTAACGTTTTTGGAGATAAAAAACATCTCAAGAAAGTCTACATCATTGTACATTTCAGTAATACGCTATTGAAGACCCTCGAATCATGAAGAAGTTTATGAGAGAATAATCAAGAAAACAATAAAATTGTACTCATAAGATTCATCAATGGAAATCACACTTTTATTTATTTGTTTTGATTAGCTCTATTAAAATTTGTAGCGTAGTGTCACGGACTTAGAGTATTCGCTAAGACTCCGTGCGGCACTTGACAACTTACTCACGATTCTTTCACGATCTCGTAAGCTCAAGTAAGCCTTTAAACTCGGAACGCTAAGAGAATGCAAAGAAAGACTTAAAAAAGGCAAAGAGAACTTTAGAAGAAGGGACCTTGTATTACTTCTTACTTGGTTGGATTGTTGGATGGATTTACAAATGAAATGGCCCTCCTATTTATACTACTCCCTAAGGGCCTTAGTGTAAATAAAATTTACTATACAAGTCCTTCTACTAATTACACTTTAGTCCATATTCTAGAGAATTCCACATTATCTAGAATATGCTAAAGTCTTCTACCAAAATCTAAAACGTTCTAGACAATTCTAGGGAATTCTCTAGTCTTCTCCAAGAATCTAGAAGGTTCTAGAGCCTTCTTGAAAACCTCTTCAAGAATCTAGCTCCTCCTACCCCATCCGCATGCTGCACAACGGCTGTAAATGTGGCGGGACGTCACAGTAGACTATGTAAAGATTTCCTGAATAGAAATATATCGCGACTTATGTATCTATTACATGTGTGTTGATGCATTCAAAATTATTTTGTTGTAAGAGATTCTTATAATTTAGAAAAAATTAAATAAATAGAATATATCTAGATCTTAATACTATGGAATTGTGTAATTTTTCTTATTGATATGCCTAATAAGTTAAAAGGCAACTGAAGTCAAATAAAATTAGAACTATTTTAGAAATTAATTTGTAAGAAGATAGTACTCATTCTCTTCATTTTTGTACGATATATAAAATTAACGTAATTATTAACACTTTTTATATCGTGCCACAAACTTTATAGAAAATAGAAATATTAACATACAAAAATGAGAATACATATTCTTTAATTATTATTTAGTTAAAGTTCATGCTTATATTCTTTATTTCTTATCGAGTTAAAATTCATTTGCTTGTTATAAGATCAAATGCAAATAATTTTTTTGATATTTATATTTTCAATCAGCCCATTAAAATACTTTTTACCTTCTATTCATAATAATTTTTAGTTATTGCCTATATATTATAACTATTTATACGTGTACATTAATTATAGACATACTTATTATACATTGTATACTAGAAGAATATTAAAAAGTTAAATTTTTGAGTGTTATAAAATCAAGATCATAAAAATATAATCATAAAGAGAAGAAGACTAAAGAAGTAGATAGAAGAAGATGAATTTTCTTATTATTCAAGTGTATGTAAGTCTCATATGTATATCATGTTAAAGAATGACAAAAGTCCCACATCGGTGATTAATGAGATGGTTGGACTCTTTGTAAGGCTTAGACAATCCTCCTCCCTTTGAACTAGTTTTTGGGGTGTGAGTTAGGCCTAAGACCTAATTTCACATGGTATCAGAGCAAGACCCGTCTCACCCGATGTTGGGGTCCCCAATATTAAAATTGCCCACGCACCAGATGCTAAGCACTGGGCGTGAGGTGGGGTGTTAAAGAATGACAAAAGTTCCACATCGGTGATTAATGAGATGGGTGGACTCTTTATAAGACTTAGACAATCCTCCTCCCTTTGAGCTAGCTTTTGGGGTGTGAGTTAGACCTAAGACCTAATTTCACATATCATACAATAGTGAATGAACACCATACATTCTTGTCCAAAAAGGTTTATAAAACCTAGTGAATATAGATAATTGTTCATGTACTTACTTTATGAATTATCCACTCATTCAATGGATCTATAACATTGAGACCTTTATTGGACAGACAATATAAATATTTTTGCCATTTCATATTAATTGTCATATTTTTTTTATATGATTTTTAATAAATCATCAATATATATTTTTAAAACTAGTTCACCCCGAACCTTTTTCCATGGAAGCCAATATATTTACTTTTAAAAATAAAGGAATAAATGAAAGAAAAAACAAAACTAAATATATCTTGATTTGGTATCGATATGTACTCTTTCAATAAAAGCTTGCTTATTCAATATCGATTTGATCATTTCTTAAAATAATGTGAATATGATAATTTTATTATATTATTTATATGTATTTTTATAAGTTGGGAAATGCATTCAAATCACTTGATATAACAGAGCACTCATTGTTTTTTCAAACTCAAACAAACACAATTTAGCATCTATTTTAAATATAATAAATATAAAAAATTATAATCAATAATATGAATAACTAATATCAAACGCGATAGAATTACAAGTAATTGTAATAATCGTGAATGGTGGTGAGTAGTGACCCACATAACCAATCCGTCCATAGATAGATCACTGCCCCATATTGCCTCAATTATGAACCAATCAACTCCACAGATCATGCCTACTTTTTCTCAAAAAACTAAAAATTGTTGTAAAATTTGTGCAATTGACACCATATCCTACAACAACACTTGGACGCTTTCTCGTGCTCTGTGTAATAACCTTATCCAGGGACTATTTCGTCATTCTCACGCCACTTAACCTAATAAATAAACAAGGCCACTTTTGTCATTTTAACTAATTTCATAAAGAGACAACACTGTATCCTATTATTTAGTGTTTAAATTCTGAATATGAATTTGAATTAGCGAGATCAATGAATATCGAATATTATATTATCATATACCTAAAATAGAGTATCTTTTACCAACAAAATGAGTAAAGTAATAAAAAATGATGTCTGCGTGTGCACTTTGGAAACCCAGAGAAGAAGTAGCCGAAAAAACTACTAAAGAAATAAAGAAGAAAAGCAGCTTACTTCACGAGCTCCTCTGAGCACACAAGAAAAAAGATATTTATATATGTATGTTGATGAAGAACACGTCTGCTCAATCAAAACCCTAACAGAACTGCAATCTCATCATCTACTTTAATTTGCTGTAGAGAAAAGGTAAGTACAGATTTCACGAGATTGAGCTTATCATCACTTGTTCTTTTTGTTTTTGCCGTCCCTGTCTACAACTACCAACTATACTCAATCCTGTGATTCATTTTACTCCACGTAACACTTTTGATTCAATAATTTTTCATCAATTTGAAGAGTAGTTTGTCTTTTTTCTTATTTGTTTTATGCTGTGATTTTTTTTTGAGACGCTTTTAGGTGGGTTGTAATAATGTGAGAGGTAGCTTGTTCAAGTTAAAAAGAGAGAGGTTTGTGTTAAATCATGGATCGTACGGCAGTGACAGTAGGACCAGGTATGGACGTACCGATCATGCACGATAGTGATAGATATGAACTTGTACGGGATATTGGTGCTGGGAATTTTGGTGTTGCAAGGCTTATGAGAGATAGGCAGACTAATGAACTTGTTGCTGTTAAGTACATCGAGAGAGGTGAGAAGGTTAGTTGAGATTTCACCTTTTTATTGGATTTTCAATATCTCTGTAGTTTGTTCTGCAAATTACTTTTACCTATGAATTGCAGATTGATGAAAATGTTAAGAGAGAAATCATCAACCATAGATCATTGAGGCATCCTAACATAGTCAGATTTAAAGAGGTATTATATTCATTCAAGATAGTCGTTCGATAGGGGTCTATTTATAGTTAACTATGGGAAATTTGGTTTTCAGGTCATACTGACACCAACGCATTTGGCTATTGTGATGGAATTTGCATCTGGAGGGGAGCTGTTTGAGCGCATATGTAATGCTGGTCGTTTTAGCGAGGATGAGGTAGATAGTTTGAAAGATGAATTTGGTTGTCATGGCACTTAGTCCTGGATATATTTATAGGCTATTTAACTGTAATTTTAGGCACGGTTTTTCTTCCAACAACTCATATCAGGGGTCAGTTATTGTCATGCTATGGTAAGTCCACTGTTCTTCTCTGCTTTCATAATTGAAAATCTTTTAATTTTGTGAAATTTTTGATGATTTGCTTGCAATTGGTTCTTTTTGTGAAGCAAGTGTGCCATAGAGACTTGAAATTAGAGAATACATTACTGGATGGAAGTCCTGCACCAAGGCTAAAGATTTGTGATTTTGGATATTCTAAGGTACTGTTTTCTTCACTCTGCTATTTTCTGGGATGGTTTTGCCACAAGTTGATTCCTAACCTCCCGAAAAGAAAGAAAACAAATTATTGAGTATTAGACATTCTCAAAAAGAAATTATTGACTATTGGATTAAACCGGTCCAAGAAGAGTGAAATGGATAGTGAGGATTCATATGCAGATCCAACTAGTTTGGGATTGAAGCGTTGTTGTTGTATGCTGTTATACCTCAATTCGGTCAAATGTTTGCTTCTTTCTTCTCTCTTCCCTTCTCCTTTATTCATATGTCCTTACCGTCATTTTGACCATTGTTATATGCAGTCCTCGGTGTTGCATTCACAACCTAAGTCAACTGTTGGTACACCTGCATATATTGCTCCAGAGGTGTTATTGAAGAAAGAATATGACGGAAAGGTATATCTTTTTTTGATTTTATTCTTACTTAGAGCAGATGGTTTGTTAAGTTAGTCTGTGTATAATGACAATACTTATTAGACAATGTTGTTGTATTGAGTAAGAACAAAGTGAACGTTTTGAGATGTTTGTTAAGTTAGTCTGTGTATAATGACAATACTTATTAGACAATGTTGTTGTATTGAGTAAGAACAAAGTGAACGTTTTGAGATGTCCATCATCAGTGTGTTACAATGGAGGAAAGTTGGTCAGGGAACACAGAAATTTAGGAGTGTTGTTCCTTACTTGGTGTGTGGACTTTTCAATTTATGCAGGACTATGTTCAGGCTAACGGAAAATGCAGCCATCTTTTATAATTCATATTTTCTAATTTAAGGAAAAAGAAAAGAAAATTATACAGAAGATTAGAAAAGAACATCTTTTCTTGATGTTCCTTTTTCACCAGAAATGCTGAATGGGTAATGTTTTTTTGATGTTCCTCTCTTTATTTCTAAACAGGAAAGTATCGGAGAGATGGACAATTCTATCATTGTGAGGTGGCTAACTTAATGTTACTTTTTTGGATAAAGTAAATGATATGGTGAACCATAAGAACCTAATGTGCAAAATCAACATTTCAATACTAACAATTGAAGGACTTGAAATAGTTAACTGAAATAATTTCAATCTTCAAATATGTGGTCAAACTTTTTGCCACTTTGACAGTGCCTTAGCCATTTTGTTTGTATTAATGTTTGTAACAATTTGACAATGCTTTAGTAAACATTTAAATCAGTATTTATAAGTAGTAGAAAATTTTCCATCTTGTTATGGTTTCAATGATTTAACATTTCCTTTTTGCAATCTATTTTATTCACTTAACTTTTCTTTTTCTGATGATCTTGTTAATTCTTTTTCTTCATTTTCTCAAAATTAATGCAGATTGCAGATGTCTGGTCTTGTGGAGTGACTTTGTATGTCATGCTGGTGGGAGCATACCCTTTTGAAGACCCAGAGGAACCTAAAAATTTTCGGAAGACAATACAGGTAACTTCTTATGCATATTGTTACTGCAAAATCCTCATTATCTGTCTTATTTGACTCAAATCATTTCCTGTTATGCAGCGAATCTTGAACGTACAATATTCAATTCCTGATTATGTACATATCTCTCCTGAATGTCGTCATCTAATATCAAGGATTTTTGTTGCAGATCCTGCAAAGGTAATCTCTTCCACAAATAATTTCAGTGTCCTTTATTCATAGTTTCTTTGGTGATCTTCAGTCTCAATATGATTTGAGGCTTTGTAGTGGTGTTGTAACACTGCGGTGCATTGCTCGTAACTATTTGAACATCTATTCTGTCTAACGAAAATCTTGTACCAAGTGTTTCTGGAGTTCAACGACTTTGTTAGATAATTTCCCATAGTTCAGTAACCTTATAAGATATAAACTCCTTCATTTCGGTTCTTATGTGAGGTTTCTTACTCTCATCTTGCTTTATCTTTGCATTGCGACAGAGGATATCAATCCCTGAGATCAAGAACCATGAGTGGTTCTTGAAGAACCTTCCTGCAGATCTCATGGATAATACTACAAACAACCAGTTTGAGGAGCCAGATCAACGTATGCAGAGCATTGACGAAATCATGCAGATAATAACTGAGGCCACCATTCCTGCTGCTGGGACCAACAGCCTTAATCATTACCTCACTGGAAGCTTGGACATTGACGATGACATGGAAGAAGATTTGGAGAGTGATCCTGACCTCGATATCGATAGCAGTGGAGAGATTGTCTATGCAATGTAAAAGATATGTGGATGCCTAAATTGACAACAGATCAAATATAACCAGTTTGACTTCCGCAGATCTTAATCAGCTGGGCGATCTTTTGGTATCCACTGTTTGTATATGAAATGCAAGTTTGCAGCAATTCAGGTTCTCCGCTCTTTGTTTTCTTTAGTGACTGTTGCTGTTATGTATTGCTTGATTTCACTTTCTAATTAATGCGTGTTTTATCGCAAAAATTACTCTGTAATGATATAATTTCACAGTAATGCTTACTCTGTAGCTGTAAATTTTCTTCTGTTACTAAATGTAAGATAGTTTTAACCAAATCTTGCATGCATCTGACACTGTTTTGTGAATTGCTTATACATATCTTTCATTTGAATCAAAAAAGAAAACATGGTAACATCTATCTTCTATTAAATGATTACTAGTCATGACTGTTGTACAAATACATCTTTACTTTGCTAATTTTTTTTTTTTTAAGTATTAGAAGTGATTATGTTTATATGCTATACACAGAGTACACCAAGACTAAAAAAGCTCTTCTTCTGAATCCCTTCATTCCATCTTATAACTTGTGTTTCTCATGCGAGGTCTCAAATAACTCTGTCCACTTTCTGAAGTATTTAACAAGTTCTGGTAGTTCTTCATTTAATTCTCTTGTTACGCCAGTCCCTAACTTGATACTTCATTTCCAGGCGACACCCTAAACAACAAATATTTGTATAATATCAATAGGATCAGAAATTGTATCAAATTGGTAACAGTGACATGTTTCAATTCAAGACCACAGATTGCTTACTTAAGGTTTATGCCATTCTTGTTTTTTAGACTTCCTGGAACACTCCCTTTGAGACGGTTGTTTTGGAGAAACCTATAAGACCAGAAATTTTAGTTATGGACTTACAGAGATGAACATTAATCATCAAATATACAAAATCAAAAACTGAGTTAAGTAAATAAAAAAACAAAGGAGCATACACTTCATGAAGTTTAGGTAGTTTTCCTAATGATTCAGGGATTGATCCTTCCAACTGGTTGTTCTCCAAGTGCCTTTTCCATTGCAGTGGAGATGAATATATTCGTTAGAAATACAAATTAGTATAAGAATTAGAGTGAAGTAGGAAGAAGAAAATCTAAGGAACAATGAGCCAGGTAGAGAGGCAGGCTCATTATCTAAGGAACAATGAGCCAGGTGGCTCTCTGAGATTTCTCGGTCATAAAAAAAAGAGAGTAGGATGAAGAACAACAAATGGGAACTTACAGAGTTTCTAAGTTCTGCAATGAGCTTAAATCAGGTATTTGACCTGTCAGTTCATTGCTTCCAAGCCACCTTTAAGAGTCATTTACATTTAGTATATATATATTCGATCGATAGATAACAAAACCAAGCAATGTAATATGATAAAGTATAGCTTACAGATGACTGAGTGCAGTTAATTTAGATATGCTTGGTGGCAATGCTCCAGAAATTCCAGCATTTGTCAAATTCCTTTATTGAAAAACATAACCAAGTGCACAAATGTTGCATCAAAAAAGTGGTATATCGTTGGTCTAATATTAACCATGGATCAAATCAGAAATATTTAACTTACAGGGAGATGATTCGTGTGTTCGTGCCAGAAGAACAGGTTACTCCACTCCATGACTTGTCCTTCGGAAGGCATGGATCACCATGCCAATCTTGAGGTTTTTTGTTAAAGCTTTTTCTTAAATCGGTCATCACTGACACTGTTTAAGTGCAATAAAAATGTGTTACTAGAGAGGGTAACACCTAAATTGACAGATAAGTTAGACATACGATCGTACTGACTATAAACTTAGAGTTCTGGTTCCGTCACTGACTAGTAAAGACTGCCTAGAAAAAATTGCAGAAAAAGAACCATTACCATCTCTGGTGAGAGTTCTTCCAGCAAGAGGCAAAAGTTGGAAGAGTTCACCAGCAGCAATTACCGGACCAACAGGACTAGTATTCGCAGGAACCAATGTGATCTTCGTCTCCCCTTCAAGAGGCCAAGCTGTGCTATAAACAGTAACACCACTGGTTGTGGCATTAAGGTTGCTAAAGAATTTCACTCCATTCACTAAGACATCAAAAACTCTCCAGCTATACAGACTTGGGGTTCTGTTATCTTGGAAGTACAAAGCAAGGTAGTAATAAGTCTTAGGAAGTGGAAAATTTGGCCAATTTACCACAAGAGACTTCCCTCTACTGGCTGTCACTGAATTTTCAAACACCTTCTCTGGTGGCATATTCCAAAATGTTGTTGGAGTTACCGAGGCTTGACTTGTCACAACTGGATTGTCGTCTACTAATGGATCCCAATGCCGATTATATTTGTCATCTGGAAAGCTAGTTCAACATCATCAATCAAATTTCAGTTAATATGCACATAACAAAAAAACATTTAAAGAAGAATATAACGACAACAACAAACCCAATGTGATCCCACAGGTGGATCTGGAAGGATAGAATGTACGCATACCTTACTCCTACCAAAGAAAGAGATAGAAGATGTAAAAAAAAAGGCATACATACGTTAATTTATCATGAGATCCAAAGCTATGACGAGCAAGAGTAACCAATGCATATTTCCCAAAATCAGTAGTATTATAAAGGGAATCATCAAGATACAACACTTCAATAGCTGAGATAAAAGGGTCAGAAGTTGTGTGCTCATTTCTAGCAAGACAAATACTCAAAACCTTATTTTGAGCAACCATAATAACCTCATAATAAGAGCTAAGGCCATCTGCATAATCCGCCGATGTATTAATATTCCACTTTGTACCATCAATGATTTGATCAAATATTGGTGGTTCTGTGCCTCCATCAAAACCTCCATAATAATATGTACTTTTGATAATCAATTTTTTTCCTTTGCTCACTGGGAAATTATAACAAAATTTCTCTTCAGCATCTGACGGGAAATGACGAACAGAAGACAACAATGGCACTAGACCTTCTTGTTTTATCTCTGATTTGTTCCCTGTTTTTATGAACCTATCATCCGGTCCATATGTAAGTGAATCTTGTTGGATTTTTTCATTTCCACCACAATTTAACAGGAAACCTGGAACAACATTTATATAATGAGCGCGATCTTATTATATGTATACATTTTAATAGGTTCAGTTGAATTCACAAAACGCGAGCAATGTTAATTAATTTACCTTGAGGTTGATTAACATCAATGGCGGCATGAATTGTTAGGGGAATGCTAACAAGCCAAAGGAGGAAAATGGAAGTGGACATTTTTTTTTGGGAAAATAATAATTTTGCAGAACAAGGCAGAGGCCTGGTTGCTCCTGGTAAAGGGGAGAGAAAAAAAAAGGAATTAAAGGCTTTTGGGCATTAAGAGATGGAAATTGTTCCATTCATCGGAGATTGATTGGATCACCTTACGTTGCATTTATTTTTGTATGTTTAATGAAGTAAAGAATTGTGTATAATCTAAAATATAAACTATTTTCTTAAATAAAATTCATAAATTTCCACATTTTAGTCATTATTATAAATGTCAAATATCGAAAATATTAAATGGAACATCGATGGTAGAAGTAGTTTGATAGGTAAAAAAAAATTGATTTTGTATCTAACCAACTCAAAAATTAGATTAAATGGAGGAGTAAGTTCAAGTCATATATGAAGTTCATCAATGCGTGAGAATCAATACCCATCTCACGCTAAGACTGAACATTTTGTGCGTGAATAATTTAGTATGAAGGTGCAACATCTGTTATCATAAATTAAAATGAGTCTAGCTCGATAATATATATAAAAATGAATCGTAAATTTAATTTAATTTAATTTAAAAAAATTAGCTCAAATATAGAAAAATTGTCGTAAGTCATATGAAAAAATTAAGTAAAGCTAGCTCATAATTAAAAAACTAGTCAAACCAATGGATAGAAAACCCTACATTTAATGAAAGATAGTAGTTGTTCTGAGCCACCGCTGACGAGCCTGGTTTTCTTCCCAGTTTTTTGAACTAAGCTAAGTGCGAAGGATAAGATATCTCTTTCCAATTCATTTTGCCCCTCAAGGTTGTCACTTGTTTCTTCTGTTTCCAGAATTCATGGTTTCTTGTTTCTGCCTTTTCAATTGATTTTGGTAGTTTAAATTCGATTTTTATTTGGAATTTCATGTTTTCAGTTAACAATGAAGGCGTTTGAAGTTGGTGGAACCACCCTTTGTCTTGCCCTTTTCAGCGATGTTACTAATTCTAAGTAAGTTTCTTTCTAATATCTTTAAAGGACCTATCTTTTTTAAATATTGATGGACTTGGGTTGGACGTAAGTTGAGGTTTCACCACTATGTTTAAGGTATATGTAGACAGGTTGCGCATACAAACGAGATGCTTAAGTTGAAGTTTCTCTAATTTTTATTCTTTTTCCCTTAAAAGACTCAATGCTTCAGTTAATCAAATATCTAGCAATGTGGTTAACTTGGAAAACTAAAAGTCCTGTTTGTTATAGACATGGAAAAGATGCAAGGGTAGATGCGTATAAAAGTTGGTGCGAGTCTATAAATGAGCTTTTACCTGCTTGGTTGATTTATTGACTTGTGTTGTTGCTGATATGTTTTTCTTCACTGCTAAAAAGTGTACATGTTCCTTTCCATCTTTGGACTGAGAAATGGCTCGATGACTGTCGTGGATGTGAATGTCACAGAGAGACAAGCTTACTACTTTCTAGTCACTTTTTTCTGCTTTTGGATTGGACTACCAAAGAGCTATCATGGGGGACTATAAGTTAGTTTCTTCCATCTGTTTTATTTTATATTCATGAGGAGTTAAGGGGGAAGCATTATCTAAGTTTGTAAAGTATACATGGTAGACCACAACTCTTAACTTTAGTAGATGGTTTCACAGTCTCTGACTTGTAAAGTTGGGTTCTCTATTCATTGCATTGCAGTTAAGAAGTTTGTTCAATTGGAACTAATGGAAAAAAATACACTTGAGACATCAAGTGCAGCCATTATGAAGATATGTGCATACTCATGTCTGCCGTTATCTCATGTTTCTGCAGAGATTTGGCAATTCTAAAGAACTATATTTACTGATACTGTAGAATGTAGCATTTACAAATTTGTTGGACTGTTAACAGGATGTGCTAAGTATTATTCAGAAGTATTCTTGCACATTTTTTTTGGTAAATCCTTGGTTACTTTGAAGGATATGATACTTCCAAAAGTTTCAGGAAATGAATTGGATGCCTGGAAAAGTTATCTGGGTGTAGAAAAATGGAGTATTTGATGAAGATAATGAAATTATACGCTCAATGTTAAGTTTTGGACACTTAAGCCTAAGCTTGAAAAGATATTGCGTAACTTGGTTATGAGCCTCTAACCTACACTATATATGGAGAGAATTAATGTCAGGCATTTATTTCTAACCAAGTAAATGACTACATCAGCAAAAGTGAATTATTAGTATCAGAGAAATAATTTATGCTTCAAACAAAAGTACATTACTAGATGAGTTTAAACAAATTGGAGTGATTCATCTTTTGCAGAGAACTTTTGGACTTAATGCAGTCTGCAACACTGGAGCCAGAAGTAGCATTTCTGAATGCATCACTTGTAAGCACACTCCCTTTACTCATTCTCAAAGCTCACTCACTGGTAGCTGATTTCATCTTTGGTCACATTTCAACAGATCCCAGATGTATTTCCTGTTTTAGCAGCTGCACACAAGACACTTGTAGCTAAATCACGGGATTCACTGACTACACGGACCCTCCATTCTGAGCTTGTTTACAACTTCTCGGGATCTAAGCATGTAAGAAGCTCCAAGGGTTCTGAAATAGAATGGATTTATCTTTTTATGGTCAATTTACTTTTACTTGGCTTTATCATAGTAGATTTCAGAGTCTTTGAAAAGATGTGGTATCGCAGACAACACAAGCTACATCCTGGCAGCACGCTTTGGTGCTTCGGCTGATGAGGTAAGGCGATAATATTATGTCACCTAAGCTGATTTTTGTTTTTTTTTCCTGACAGTAATGATGTGCTCTTACTCTGTAACTAGATGGTGGCCATAGAAAAACTCATAAAGGGCAATGAGATTGACCTGAAGGAATTAGAACAAAGAATAAACCAGACTCAGATTCAAAAGGTGGGTGCTGCGTGAAGTCGTATTCTTGATGGTGATCTTGCTTCCTTTATTTATAATGAACTTAAATAATTCGAATTTTTGACAGCATTACAAGATATCTAATCTGGAGCTGGAGATATCGTCACTTGCAGATGCTATAACCTGCAGAATTGCTGCCAGAGACGCTTTATAAGCATTGCACGCCTATTGCACTATTCATTTCATCTTTTTATGTGTAAACTATTATGTCAGGATCTCGACAATAACTTTCCCAACCTTCTGTGAGATACCATTCCATAGAATTAGAAACCTCCCTTCATGCTGTTGTGATTGTTTTTACCTTGGTTTGCTTGTGTTTTACGTCTTGACAAATTTTGCAAAAACTAGTCATGGCTTATCAGGCCTTCTAAAAGTAATATATCGCAGGTTGACTGGTTTATAACTTGACCGACTGTACAGAATTTCTTACTTGATTGATACTTATACTGTATTTGATACAACCTTGCACCTGTGGATTCCAATAAATAAGAGCACGATTAAGTAAAAGGGTGCAAAGATCTATCCATGCACTACAGATGGACAACAGAAACAATTGTAAAATTAAAATATAAGTCTTAAATGATTTCACTCACTTCTTCATCCAAACATTCGTTGACATAAAACCGCGCATGACATAAAGAATTCCACCCATAGTGTAAAAAGCAAAGAAATTTCTCAAACACAAAGGCAAATAATCAAACACAATGTATGGACTGAAAAAGGAAAAAGAACATAACTAGGACCTCCCTATATACACACTAGATAAATCTTCTTGCACACATTGATTCAACTAGTTCCTAAGTCAACGCTTCTTGCCTGACATGCTGATGGAAGTAACTTTCATTGGCGTTGCTACAACCAGGGGAGCCTCCGGTGAGTCACTGACAGCATACTTGTCATGCATGAAACGACTCTCAATAATGGATTCATCCTTGGGCACTATCTTGTAACAATAACAACTCTTCAGGCCTTGCTGATTCTGATAGCAACGATGAGCACTGTCCTTCACCTGTTGGAAATTCCATATCACGCTAAATTTGCCTACTGCTGCAACCAAATGGCGTTCTTCTTTTCCACTTTCAGTAACCTGGAAGATGACATACAAGGCAGGTCACCTCAGTCGCTTACTTTCAGCTCAAGGATGAGTAAAACACAAGCATGAACTGCTACTACAGTATTATTCTGCGCAAGAGAAATAAAAACAGCTAACGAAGAAAAAAAGACTTCCAAGCTTGTCATGCAAAAAGAGGGTAAGAGTTGCTAGGGCAAACAAATTTATCATGCAACAAACATTAACCAGATCTTTGGTGGATCTTGTGCAAGTAAAAAAATGTATGCAAATTCAAGTGATACTTCTGTCATTCCATAGCTATGGGGGGGTCATATTCCATACCAATGAATTGCTGCAGCACAGTGACAGAGGGCAGGCAACAAAGAAGATAACTCCCAGTGACATAGAAAAATGTATGAAGCTTGACAAAGAGGTGTAATGGTCTACTAATCTATTGCCAACTCTACTAAGAATATTCTATGACCAAACAAAATATGGAAGCAAAGAAGATACTACATTGTCGCCCGTCTGAAACTTGCTAGTTTCAACGGCAATTGAAGTTTGCACCTTGAGTACGTTCTTTAATGGAAAGATACTTGAATTTTAATCGACCAAAAAGTAAAGATTTGTAATATTCTAATAGCAGTTGAGTTTGTAAGCTAGTCGCATGAGGTTTCAGAACATTTACTGAAGTTGAGGTTGATTACCTATGCCATACTGATCATTTCAGTCTAAGGTCATCGCATTTACTGAAGTCTCAAAAGAGTTTACACGGAAGGAGCAACAACCAACGTTATATGAACTCACAACACAAAAAACAATTTTCATGGAGATAACATGAATCCTCACATACAGCCTCTTCAACAAACAAGCAACATGAAAGTTGCAATTAGCTATGAAACATTTATATGTTAAAAAGCTAAATAAATTTGTCATTCTTACCCAAGAGAAATGTCCACCATGGAACTTGTTGTTTGCCCCAGCTATATGCGCATCAACAGGAGTCAGCTTTAATAATCTTGGAGCTGGGATTTTATTTCCCATTCGACCAGTAAAACCAGTTTTGGTCTTCCCAGCTTTATCCGTAAACAAAGTGCATATTAAGATCAAATATGTATCAGTCGTCCCCAGTATCCATTTGCCATCGTAAGTAACATCAACATGTGTAATTGGAGAGCCAAGGCCAGGGAATGCAGTCTTTGCTTGCCTCATAGAGGTCTTCGAGTACAAGCGAATCTTCCCATCAAGTGATCCAACTACAATGGAGCCATCACCAGTCGTGGCAAAGCACTGAAAATTCGTTCCTCTTGAAAACTGATGCCCCTGAGTCCAATTCAACACTGGAGAACTCGTATTTGCTAATGTCTGAACAATTCCCTTCTTATCACGCATGTCCCACTGACACAGCCTGTTATCATCCAAACCCAAAAATGTCGATTCAGAAGGATCCAACTGTGACCCTTTGGTATCATTTGTTATATCCTTCATGGTAATATCAGTCCCGTCCTTCTCAAACTTCCATTCAGTAACAACTTTACCAGTCTCGATATCCAATTGGTGAAGTCCAGTTGAACGGGGCTTCCCTTCCTTAAAAGGACTCATTAGCATCATATTGGTTTCTCCACGCATCAAAAGAGCCTTTTTGGGAGTTGAGCCTCCGGACCACTTATCCTTCTCATCAAATTTCACATAAACACCCTTCCCGTGGATTCCGTGGCTGAAATTTTTCACAACTTGAACTCCTGAATCATTCACAAGAAAACTATTATCTAAAGCCCCTAATGCCAAACTCTGTATTCCTCCACCAGTAGCAGCTTCCTCAAATTCCTCCAGCAAATCTTGCCTATCCCTCGCCGGTGTCATGGGACTCTTTCCACTACCCTTCCAGACTCCAGAATCCGCATCTTCCCACATTGCATCATCTGATTCCTCAGGTTTTAACCACCCAATAAACTCCTTCCCATAAATCTTCACTTTGTTAGCCTCCGTAGCCTCCATTCCGTACACATTCTCAAATAAGCAGTCCTGGAACTTGGTAATGAAATTCCTATACTCGTCATCCACAAAAAACTTCAAAGCCCACACTCCGTTATCAACAAAATCAACCCTCCTCTGATCTCCAAACATCTTCAACTGCATATCAGTCGAAACCCTAACCTTAATCTTCTTCCCCACCTTCAAAACCCAAAAGCCCTCATCTCCTCCACTTGACGATTCGTAATCGTCTTCCTCATCACCTCCAATTTTCAGTGTTTTAACAAATTCATAGTTAGTCAGCTTCTGCGAGATTATCCATTTCGCTTTCGGCGTATTACCGCCAACATGCAAGTACAACTTAACGGCATTTCTTAGATTCGTCGGCGTCACCGGGGAACCGTACTTAAGTTTTAGGGCTTTCAGTTTGGAATCCAATTCATCAAGGTTTTTGTTACTCACCTGTGGAGTCCTCATCGAAGCATGATCGTCAGCGGCGTCTTCATACTGTTCTTCACTTTCTGTTCTGCTACTTCCCTCTTCGTCCTCGTAATCCGATTCATCGGAAAGTTCTAGACCTTCGCGACTGTGAGAAGCTCCCATGATTGAAAGAACGATCAACCGTTGATTGACGGAAAAGTAGATATTGTTGAATTGGAAGAAACGAATCAAAATTCAAAATTCGGAAAAAGTGGAAAAGCTAAAAGACGGGAAAAAAAAGAGAATTTGATTAGCTTTAATTAATTTAGAAGCTGAAAAAACGAAATTGGCATAGACGAAGACGGATGAAAATGGATATATATGTAAATTCGCAAGATAGCGTATATCTGACGGTGACACGTAGCTTCGTCATTAAGTAAATGGCGGCACGCTTTTCGTCTTTTGCGCGTTAAAAATACTGGGCTTTTTTACAAATATTTGAAGGGCCACCCAAAATATTGGGCTCAAATGATTGCTTGAGATTTTGGGCCAATAATGGTAGAAGAGGAGATTACGCGTAATGCCTCTCAAAGTGTTTGGTCTTAAATTTTTATGGGCAACTTTCACATATAGCAAATAAAAACGGGAAAATTATATATAATAGCAAATTAATAACTTAAAATAAATAGATTAGCTAGGGTTTGATTTAATTGTGCTCCATAGCAAACGTTAGCTAAAGTTTGTCAGGCGTCTCTCTTCCCAAAATCTCGCTCGCCACTCTCCATTCTCGCTCGCCTCTCTCAC
The DNA here is from genome assembly GCA_032847665.1 of Solanum chilense. Classification (NCBI taxonomy): domain Eukaryota; kingdom Viridiplantae; phylum Streptophyta; class Magnoliopsida; order Solanales; family Solanaceae; genus Solanum; species Solanum chilense. The sequence goes on along the minus strand of CM064963.1, from coordinate 108,438,354 downwards.
TTTATACACAAAAATGTATAAATTCAGTTTCTGTTTTATATAAAGCGAGATAAAATTGTATATACACATGTAAAAATATATTTTTTCGTGTTATACACTTAATTATATAATTTACAAACATTTTACTTCAAATATTGCAGAGAAAAAGGCCAACAAATTATACAATTGCGAATTATACAACTGCGGTGAAATACAATTTTCTCTAACTTTATACAACAGAAGTGTATATATTGTGTTTCTGTTTTTGTATAAAGCGAGAGAAAAACGTATATCTTCTTGCTATACACTTATAATTATACAATATACATACATTTTAATTCGATTCAACTGTATACAACGCAAATTTTATAAAAATATTGCTGCGAAATAGGCAGCGAATTATACAATTGTGCATTATACAATTGCAGTGAAATAGGATAGCGAATTATACAATTGCAACGAAATAGGCCAGCGAATTATACAATTTAGGTCAGCGAATTATTCAATTGTATATGTATAGCGAATTATACAGTTTTATGTTTGCTATGGAGCGCAATTATGCAAACTTTGCTATAGCATACAAATATGAATTTTTTGTTTGCTATATGTGAAAGTTGCCCAATAAAAAATTCATATTTGTATGCTATAGCAAAGTTTGTATAATTGCGCTCCATAGCAAACATGAAAACTGTATAATTCGTTCTACATATACAATTGTATAATTCGTTGGCCTAAATTGTATAATTCGCTGGTCTTTTTCGCTGCAGTTGTATAATTCGTTATCCTATTTCACTGCAATTGTATAATGCACAATTGTATAATTCACCGCCTATTTCGCTGCAATATTTGTATAAAATTTGCTTTGCATACAATTGAATCGAAGTAAAATGTATGTATATTGCATAATTATAAGTGTATAGGAAGAAGATATATGTTTTTCTCTTGCTTTATACAAAAACAGAAACACAATTTATACACTTCTGTTGTATAAGGTGAGAGAAAATTATATTTCACTGCAATTGTATAATTCGTAATTGTATAATTCGTTGGCCTTTTTCGCTGCTATATTTGTATAAAATTTGCATTTGTCTACAATTGAATTGAAGTAAAATGTATGTAAATTGTATAATTAAAAGTATATCACGAAAATATATATATTTGCATTTGTATATACAATTTTCTTTCACTTTATACAAAACAGAAACACAATTTATACACTTCTATGTATAAAGCGAGAGAGGCGAGCAGAGGGAGAGTGGCGAGCGAGAATGGGAGAGTGGCGAGCGAGATTTTTGGGAGAGAGGCGACTGGCAAACTTTGGCTAACGTTTGCTATGGAGCACAATTAAATCAAACTGTAGCTACTCCATTTATTTTAGGTTATTAGTTTGCTATTATATATAATCATCTCAATTTTTATCCCCACCTAATAAAATCTTGACCTTCACTTGAAAAAATTGATGGGAATTGAAAAGCGTAGAAAAAATGTGCTAAGGAATTATCTTAATAGATAATGTTTTATCACTCTTCTAACTTGTAAAAAATACTTGAGATTACATTTAAACACGTTTAGACCCACAACCCGCTCCATCCGCATTCCGCCTCGCCCCACACAACCTTAAATCTGTCTCTATAGCCTTATACATGTTTCGCCCCATAGTCATTCCTAATATAAACTTCATTTCTCAACAAAGAAATAAAGATATGCGTGAACAAACATAAAATATAGAATTATTACGTCTAGGGGCGGATCTACGTGGCCATGTGGGGGTGTCACGGCACCCAGCAATCTCAAAAAAAATGTTATATATGTATATTAATTGTATAGATATTAGTTTTGCCACATAGTAATTGTGTTGCGTAATAGCTCAGCTGGCAAAGGGGCGGATCTTCCACCTAGGTTATGCATGTTTGAACCTAGCCATCAACACTTCCTTTTTTGCCTGCTCCTTTTTTTTCTTTTCTCTTTGTTCTTTTCTTTTTCTCTATTCATTCTTATTTATTTATGACTATTCTTCATTAATTCAAATTGACCTTTTTTTTTCTTTTTTTTTTTACATTTGTTCTTATTTATTTATTACTATTTTTTATTAATTCAAATTGACCCATTTTCATAATTAATTTTGAGTTTTCTTTTATTTTCTCTTGCACGAATTGTTAAGCTCTTGATATAAGTGTAACGTGTTTATTTATTTTTTATCAATTAATGAGTACTGAATTATGATCATCAAATAAATATTATGAAGAATATATTTAAATAGTAATTTAAAAAAAATATAAGTTTCAAAAATAATTTTTTAATTTTTTAAATAATATCTAAAAGAAAATACTACTACATGCATATTTGATCGATTCATTTATAAAATAAATAAAATTAATAACCTAAGTTGTAACCCAAAATTAAAGCAACTATCCTTTCATCTTTGTTAAACGTTGTGGCACTCCCGACCTCCAAATCCTAGATCTGCCTCTGGTTCTGTCTTGGTCTTAGTATATGCTAATGGATTATAATACTAACAGTTTTAGTTTTTGGGAATTCCTTGGACATAATAACATCTTGCTTGTGTTATTATCATTACTTTAAAATTAGATATAAATGTTAAAAAAACACCTAAACTATATTTTTTTTTTGAGTTTCATACCTAAATTACTGGGAGTTTAAGTTTCATACCTAAACTATCACATTTTAGTTTGAGAAACACAAATCTCTCTTTTATACCACTTTCATCATGTTGTGTGTAATATACCTCTCTTTCATTTTAAAAAATATCACATCACACTCCACATGGACAAAACAATTAAAAAAAATTATTCGTATTGGTAGTAATTTAAAAATAAAAATTAAACAAATATTATGCAAAAAAATAATTTAGATATTATTTTAATAATAATTCTGCCCACCTCACCTAACCCTCCGCTTCCAATTTTTTTCCTCATTTTGTGTTACATATATACATATCGAATATATTCTTTACTTTCCACCGCAAGACCTTTTTTATTTTTTATTTATTTATGTTATATTCGTACACTAGTAAAAAATATTCTAAAAATATATGTATATACATACCTAACACAAAAAGAGAAAAATTTAAAATAAAATAAAAATTAGGAGTAGAGAGTAATATAGGATGTGGTAAAAATTTTAATTTTTGAAAAATAAAATAATATTAAATTATTTTTTTTGGAGGCGGTGGGTTACGTGGAGGAGGTGGTGGAGTGGGTAAAAAAATAATTTAAATTTTAATCTTAAGTTTTTTTATGGATAGTAATAGTTTAATCTTTAATTTTTAATTAATATTAATAGTTTATTATTTATTTTTTGCCAATATAAAATATTTTATTAATGTGGAATGTCATCTGTCAAGGTTTTTCAAATAAAAGAGATAGTGCATTACACTCACCACTGAGGTGTGTTTCTCGAACTAAAAAATGATAGTTTAGATATGAAACTTACACTCTCAATAGTTTAGATATAAAACTAAAAAAAAGAATAGTCTAGGTGTGTTTTTGACTCTTATCGCTTAAAATTAACATAGTAAATAACACATTTTTTTTTTTTTTTACTATTGTTATTATTATTATAAAAAGTGCATTTAAGAAGGTATCACGTGGTGATTTGAAAGTGACTTGAGACCTGTAATATTGCATATTTGGTGTACAAATCCTCTTTTTGTTTGATACACTTATTATTAAATTTATATTCTCTACTTTCCCTTTTGATTCACTATACTAATTTGGAACCTCAAAATCTAGTCGATTCATAGTATATAGTCCTTTCGAATCACACTTGTTCAGACAAATTAAAGTAAAGTTGTGTTATGCTAAATAATATGAATTAAACTAATCAAAATTTGATTCTAGTTGTTTGTCATTGTTGTTTTGAAATAAGATATTAAGAATTAGATACGTGTCATTTCTAGTTAACTTTTTTTCTGTCTCAACTAATGTGTTAGTCTTATTATTTTAGTCAATTTTAAAAAGAATAACATACTTTATATTTAATAATAATTTAATTTTAAATTTGTCATATATTCTTAATAAATTATAATTATAATTTTATTAGAGTATTTATTCTTTCTTGAATTATCTAATTAAAAACAACTTCAAATAACTTGAGAGGCCGGACAAATAACAGTAACAAAAAAGCCAAAAGAATCGATGGAAAAAGATAAAGAACATTATTACAATTTTCTTATTTAGGCAAAATATAATTGTTAGTCCAGTTATTGATAATTACATTTTTACATATAGATGAGTTTAAGGGTGTGTTTATTATCGAGGAAAATATTTATTTTTTTCAAAATTTTAAGATAATTTTTCTTTTTTAGAATATAACTTTTTGTAAATGAGTAAAGTATCTTTCTTAACGACAATAAAAAATAAATTTCACATAATTGATATTCCATATTAATTATGTCTTTCAATCCAACTGTTCATACAATTCACCTTTCACTGTAACTGCCTATATTAAATTATACAAAAAATTAAAATTACTTTTTTTTTTAACTAATATATTGAACACAAATAAATAAATAAATAAATAACCCAAAAAATTTCGTTCTTACTACTGAACACACCTTCATGTCATCATGACAGCATCAAAGTTAATAAAATATGTAATTTTTCATCTCATTATTTAAGCAAGTAAATCATTCGTCACGTTATTTGTATAATTTAATTAGATAACCAAAAGTTAATTAATTAATTTTATAATATAATATGCTCCATATTCACATTGCTACAATTGATTGGCAAGTGCTACCGTCCCAAACTCAAGTCCACGAATAAGTGACCTTTTGGGAGACAAAAAGAATAAAATTATTAAATGAAATTATTAAATCGATACGATAATAAGTAAAGAAGACAGAGCATCTAAATAAATATCTATAAAATTCTATGTATTGTCCTAACTAAAATGTCTTAGCTTAATTAATTATAAAATTTAAAAATAATATCTTTTGTCTGAATCATCAGTAGAAATAAGCATATGATTTTATTAATACGTTCCAGTACTTAAGCATTTCACCAGTAGTAAATTAAATTTAAAATTTGAATAATTCTTTTAATTTAGCAGCGTCATGTGAAATACTAATATCGGAAATTTTACTATATATTACTATGTTAACTTTTACTTGTCCATTATTTTAAAAATAATTTTTACTTTTAACATTTTTTTAAAAAAAAAGATAAAAAAAATAATCATATTTTACTCTTAGTATTAATTATTAATATTTCAAATTGTCGGTCGAAATTTAGTACTAAATATCAATTACTATTTACTATAATATCATAATATGAATTATTTTTTTAAAAAAAAAACGTGCAAAATTTCAAAGTAATCAGTTTTTCCAATTGAATAATAATAATAATAACAATAATAATAATAATAATAATAATAATAATAATTTGACACGTGAAAATTCAATCAATCCATGCTAGAACTCATCTAAAGTCAAAAGTAAAGACGATATGATTTGATAAACAGGAAGGAAAAGAAATTTGAATTGTTTTCCCCCTTTTAATTAGGTATGTTTATTGCATGATAGTTCATGAAAATGCTTAACTAATAAAATAAAATAAACTTGTTTCAACCAAAAGATTAAAATTGATAATTATTTTTATTATATTCTTGATATCAACTAAGAATGCATAACATCTAAAATAAAAAATTAATTTTCATTAAATATAATTAATTTAAGGATAAGGCATAAGTACCCCTAAACTTATTTTTATTTTTCTTATCTTTGTGCACCTTTGTGCTTATGTGGCACCTTTAACCATCCAAAGTGATTGTGTTTAAAATTATCTTTTTTCTTTTAAAAAAATATTTTAATGTTCTTTATCTTGTATTTAAATTAAGTTAATACACATTTTTTTTACATTGTATCAATCTTTTTTCTTTTACCTTTATTCATTGTTTTTTCTATTTATTTTCCTATTGATTTATTTTTATTTTCTTTGTCTTTTGTTTTGGCGTTTATTTTTTATTTATTTTTTCATATTCTTCCTATTTTTTATTAATCAATTACCCATTTTCAGAATTTATCGAAAAAATAAAAATCAAACATAATTGTTGAAAATCGATCGGATAATTTATTTAAAAGGGGGTTGATTTATGGGTCGGATTAGGTGTTTATGAGTCCGAATATCTTTCCATTTTCATATAAATGTCATGTGGTAAGGTCAAAATGACATGACAATTTCCATGTGACATTTAAAGAAATAAAAAATGAGTTGGATATGTCTAACATGACAACTAACGCCTATAAAGGCATATTTGGACCAGAAATTGGAAGGAGATGACATGAGTGAACCAAACTTTAAAAAAATCATATTCTAAACCTTTTCAAATAATTTAAAGACGTATTTGAGCCTTTACCCAATTTAAAATTTTATTTGAATTTTTAATTATATTCTAGAATGATACGTGTGTATTACTCTTTAATTTATAATTATACCTTACATTTTTTTTCTCTAGTAAATGTAGGTGAAAAAATAGTAAAGTGAGGTTTGGAATTAGGTGGATACGGTATTGTATTTAAAATTTTGATGCCATAATTTGGGGATTTGGTTTTAAAATTATTTTATCATGTCAAATTGTGCTTTAAAGTTCAATTTTGATCTTTTTTGTCGTACTTAATAGTAAAATGAAAATTATAGTTTGTCAACTTTTGATTATTATGTATTCGTATAATCAAAAATATTATGACTTCTACAATTCTGAAAAAAGTTTTTAATTGTATTATACTAACACATTACACATATAAATAAAATAATTAAAATCAAAATAAATCAATTTAGTTGGATTTTAAATTTCTAAAATCAAATCAAACGAAAAAAATGACCACCAGTTTAGTATTGTTGTTTTGATTTGATTTAGTTCAATTTTTCTAATTTTTTTGATTTGAAAGTAATAGTAACTTTTTTAGGACTTACGTAGATAAAACACAAATACCTAATACATGAACAACCCACAAAAATCTATTGTCGGTTCAATTACGCAATACTAGAGTTATCATTACACGAAAAAGTGTTTCAATTAAGAGAAAGTGTAACTATTTTATGTGAAGGTAAAGACTAAAATTAATTTTGATGATTTTAAACTTAAGATTGTTACAATTAGGCTAAAGTGTTGGGCTTTAGAAAATTATAAAGTTAAATACTTAAATTAATTAAAATTTAACAAAATAATTATATTTTATTTATAAATAATTTTAAAATTTATATATCTAATTTATCGTTCGATTTGATTATTTTTGTAGTTTTTTTTTAGTATATTCAAAACCAAAAAAAATAATATCAATTTTCAAAATTTAAAATCAACCCCATTAAATATAGTTTTTTTTAGTCGATTTGATTAAAATTGCGATTCAATTTTATTTTTTAACCTTAACCCTATATATATCCATTATTATAACACCAAAATTACAATATTAAAAAAATTGATATATGCTATTTCATACTTACTGAGTAAAACTTATCAAATCGGATATTTACACCACTCAAATACATGTTATTATGTGTTTAATATTATTTAACTTTAATTTAACGAATATGTATTTTACTATATTAAATTACATTATACTAAAAATCATATTAATCACATTGTACTAAAAATTATATTAATTTTAATATAATCGAGTAATTTTTTCCTCACTCCTACTTTAAAGTTGGAATGAAAGAGAAGAAATAGTAATTAAAGAGCATTAGTATCAAAAACATCAAATCCGTACGCGGTATATTTGGGGTGTCAACAATTCCGAGTAACGGACTCTGTCCCACTCCATGTCTCCACCCCACTTCTATCCTTTTCAATATTATGTGTTAACTTTTTATTAGTTCGATAAAAAATATTTTATTCTATTTAAAAAAATTATTCTCGACGATAAATTTTATAAATATTTTTTTAAAAAAAATATTATGTTAAAATAGTGTCATAAAAAGTATGACAATAAAAGTAATAATAAATTATAAATATGTGATAAATTATTTTTTAATTTTAAAATTAAGTAAAAAATTAATAACAATAAGTAATATAATAATCAAGTTTAAGTAAATGAAGAAAATATTATATTGGAAGAGGTGTGTGACTATATATCGGACTCACTTTAATGTTTATAGTTTAGCTTTCTTTGCCCCAACTTGGGTGTAGTAGAATAACAAATTAGGTAAAATTACGTGAATTGATACATTTTAATAAATAATTATAGATTTTAATTATATTTTTTATTTATTATCATTTATAATAATACTATGTTAAATCTATAATATGTATTAAAATTGAATTATGTATGCAATTTATATGAATTATTATTATTTTTTGAAATATATTATATTTGTTTAGTAAAAATTTGAAACATTGTATTATAAGTGTATTAAAATGTATTAACTATCATTTAAACTTGTATTATATATAAATGATAAATTATTCTCTGTAATATGTATTAAATTTGTATTATAAGTAAATTAAAAGTGATTAAATAAAAAAAATATTACTATAAATAGTTAATATTTTCTATTAATAGTATATTCATGTAAATTTCCTAATAAATTAATGAGTAGATAGCATAGCACTTTTTTTTTATATCCGCTCGTGGGAATATTGTTTTCCTTATATATAAAGTTAGCACATGTTAAATATGCTTCAGATGTGCTTAATATATGGCACGTTTTTTTAGTCGACATATAAAATAAACTTTTTAAATCATGTTGCCAAATGTAGTGGGCCCGGTGCCATCAAAATCACCAGGTGATTTAATCTAATCTCACGCTAACCGTATAATTTCATCTTTCATTATTTGAATTTTATATTTAAAAAAATTCTTAGGGCTCATAGTTTAATATTTGTTAAAACAAAATAGTGTTTTTGCTTTTACATCCACTAAAAGGTCAAAAGAACATTAAAACAAAATGTTTAAATTTACGATTGAAATTACTCCCTCTGTCACTTTTAATGTCATTTCACGTTTTTAAAAAGTTAATTACATTAATTTTTAAAGTTAAATTTAATATTTTAAATAAAAAATTTAGATATTTAAAAATTATTATAAATTACAATTTTTTTACATATTAATATGAAAAAATATACATTATAAAATATTAATCAAAATTTTTATAATTTGACTCTAAAAAAATTATGATAAATAAGAAGGCAAAGCGAGTAAATTATTTGACTCTAAAAATACGAAGGCATTTACAAGAACAAAATATTACTTACATTAATACCTCATGATTTTTACATTTCATTCGACTATAATGATTTCTGCCGAACTACATACTGCACAACCCGAAAATGAATAGACTCGCAATTTATATTCTTTTTTTAGGTACTATAGAGCCCAAATTTGATTTTAAAAATTACAACAGGGCTAAGTACCATAATATAATAACTTATTGTTTTTTTTTTTAATTTTATTTTTCTCAATTCGAGTAACGGAAGCTTAATTTCTTTTAATATTGTTGGACTCTGCTAACAGTGAGTTTATTGCACTGGACTGTCTTTTTTAGTAACGGAAACTTAAAAGCTGTGAACATTCCCGCCAGAATCAGAAGAGTCGCCATTGAAATTCATCATGGTCAACCAATCTTGAATTTCATTGTCACCCATCAATTGATCCCAAATTTCATTTCCAAAATCCGAATTATTGTTCGCTGTCTGGGATTGTTGAGGCTCTTCTGGTAATTGTTGTGGTGAAGAAGATAAAGTGCTCTGTTGTTCTTGAGTGTCAACTGTATAATCCGCAAATGAAAAATTCAATTTAGCTCGTGGACCCCTGAATTCAATGGCGGCTTTATCATAAGCTCTAGCTGCTTCTTCTGCCGTAGTGAAAGTTCCCAGCCAAACACGTGCAGCTTTTCGAGGATCACGAATTTCTGCTGCCCATTTCCCCCATGGCCTCTGTCTCACTCCTCTGTAATTCTTCTTCTTTTTCTTCGCGATTGCGACTGTAGTATTACTACTACTACTACTCTTCTTCTTATTATCAGCAACAGGAGCAGCCACAGGAGCAGGCGCAGAAGAAGAAGAAGAAAATGTGGTACCAAAAATGTCGCAGCCTAAACAACCTTGAATTCTGCAAAATTGACAAGGTTCTTGTTCTGCAGAGACACCCAATACTTGTTCGAAACTAGTAGACATACTAGTAGAAGGCGAAGAAGAAGAAGTAACATTCGTGGTTGTGGTGGCAGTAGAATAATTATATGGCGAAAAGACATTGAATTCTTGATAATTTTGCGTTGGAATATTACCATTGATCACATTTTTCAGAGTTGCAACCATAACAGAGTACTCTTCATCTCCAGTAAGCCTTGGTTGCTGCTGTTGAAATTGATTGTTATTTTGGAGGGAATTCAAATTCAAATTCGAATTCGAAGTCATTCCTGCTTCTTGTCTAAATCTTTTATTTAACCAATGCATGTTTGAAAATTTTTCGTTTGAGATAATTGTTTTGTTTTTCTTGTAAGTTTGAGAGTGTTGAGTTATGAAGTAAGGTCAAAGGGGAAGCAGTGGTTTATATACCGCGGAAGATGACAGCTCATACACTTACCAAACACGGAATAAGAATTTTTTTTAGAGCTAAGTAAAAAAATTGATTCAGTTACTCAGGTGATGTATTTGATGACACCATTTTGTGGGGGCGCGTTCACACGCTACTTTTTCGCCTGGACCGCCTTATCAGTTATATTTGCGCTAAAGATAATTTTGGGGTCCATTTACCACTTATGTAACGCCATTTTTTCTCCCTCTAATTTTTTAGGCTATTTAAGAACTGTACGTATAAATTTATGATTAAAAAATGGACGCGTAAGGTGAGACGTTTTAATAGTAATAGATAATTTAGATTATGATTTGTAAATTTTCTATATACATTTAATTTTATAATTTTATTACTAAAAATCAACTAAAAGTCAAAAATCGATAATTCTTATAAATAAATTCATCAATTCAATCGAAAAATAATTGTGCAAGAAAGATAGAAATAAATTAAATAATTAAAATTAAGATGATTTTTAAAATGAAATTATTATCCGTTCCATCATTGATTTATATACCTATTAATTAATATGTATTTTAACTTTTATTATTTCTTATGATGTTCTTTAAAATTATTATTCTAAATATTTTAACGACACGACAAAAATTTCTTAAAGAAGTTTGGGTAAAAACAACTTTATATGGCGTTATTATTTTATATGACGTTATTATTTTAGTATATATAAAAAAATAATATATTTTTATATTAAATAATCGCTCAATTTTAAACTTTTCATTTTAGTATCCTTCATAAAATTTATTACAGTGACAAAAAGTTACATAATTTTAAAAAATTCTCTTTCTAAAAAAATCCTCGCCAAGTCAAATACATTCACAACAATCAAGATAAAAAAGACTATATTAAACTTTGAATGTTTGGAATGATCCAACAATTGAGAAATTGTTGAGATTTGCATTAGAAATTATATTTCCAATTTAGGTCATTTGCGGACCGTAAATTAATTGAGTTTACGTAAATTTATATTTTCTTTTTAAAATTAGTTATAATAATGTTAACTTTTACAATATATATATATATATATATATATATAAATATGTGAGTCTCACATTTCTTGTTTTATTTTTCTTTCCAAAATTGAATAATATTGACCCTCTAAAAGTGATTACAGACAATGTTTTCTATATAGCTTTAATTCCTCAAAATTTTCAAATTCATCACATTAAAATTTAGCACTGTAATTTTTTTAAAATATTATTAAATTGGATGTGTGTGTATATACTATTTGAAGATAAAGAATTAATGAGGACTTATAATTATGATTTTTAGTGATAAGAACCTAATTGTTTAGCTAATTAAATTTATATACTAAATACGTATATAGTGATTGATTTGATACCAATTTTCAAAAATATTTTTAGGGCGACTCTCGGGGTGAATTGTACTAAAAATGCTATTGAGCGTAACTTAAAAACATAGATTAACAAGGCGCAAGTCCTAAAATTTGAGGTACAAGCCTCGAGCATAATAATGCAAGTCCTATGAGTATAAAGGGGCATTTTAAATTTGTTTTTTAAACCTTATTGGCTTTAAGTCATATTTGTTATATTAATGTAATGATATTTCTTGAACTGTAATTATAATTTTTTTATTAATTATTAATAGTTATCTCAAATAAAAATAATAATATAATTTCTATGTATTATAGGTTATTTATAAAAAATATATGTGTAAAATCATTGAAAGATTTACTTTTACTTATTTTATCCGGATAATGCACAAGTACCCCCTCAACCTATGCTCGAAATCTCAGAGACACACTCATACTATACTAAGGTCCTATTACCCCCCCCCCCCTGAACTTATTTTCTAAATAATTTTCTGCCCCTTTTTGGCCTACGTGGCACTATCTTGTGGGTTCTATGATAGTTGACTTTTTTTGTCCAAACTAGTGCCAAGTAGGCTGAAAATGGGTAGAAACTACTTCTAAAATAAGTTTAGGGGGTTAAAAGGACCTTAGTATAGTATAAGTGTGTCTCTGAAATTTTGGGCATAGGTTGAGGGGGTACTTGGGTATTATCCCTATTTTATCACTAACACACTTCTTAGATTCATGAGACTTACGTCTCGTGTCTCAAATCTTATGCCTCACCCCTTACAATATAAAATGCCTCATTTTATGCTCCACCTTTTAAAATACTACTCCTAATTTTGTAGTTGACGAAATTATCTAAAGCACGTGGCATAACACGGTGATATCAGGAGAGCAAGTAGTCGATAATATGAGCCTCTCGAAGGGATACATAACAAAGACATGAGAAGAAACTCACTATTACTTATTTTAAATGATCGAAGATACATCACTCTAATAAAAATAAATTTTAACTTTTCACTGTTACTTATTTTAAATGATGAAGATATATCGTTCTAATAATTTTTAATGTAATAAATAAACTTTTATCAATATTAATTACGAAAAGTGTTAATTGTCTTTAAAAATATATATTTAATAGCAATTAAATTGTTATCTATAGTTAATTATCCCTAAATATCTATTTGCAATAAATTTTAAAGTGACAGAAAATAAATTGCGATCACAAGAAACATAACTTTATTAATCAATATAGATTGCGGGTACAATTTCGTTATTCCGCTGTCATAAAATTTAGGATAAATCACAGAAATATGCTATGTCAAGAAAATATTTACCATCTATGACAATATAATTTTTCTAACTGATTATAACATTTTTTTGATAAAAAAAGTAACACTTCGCTTCTCTATCCTTGTTTCTCTTCCTCCTCTGTTTCTTTTTATTTTACTTCTTCTTCTCTTTCTGTCATTCTTTATCTTTCTCCTCCTCCTTTTCTTTTTATTCTTCTTTTTATTGAAATTTTTATTTAAATAACTCTCCTCAAATCAATTTTATTCATATTTTACTTTTTTTTCAAAATCACGACGAGTAGAAGAACAAAAATATCAAAAATTTGTATAAAATTATATTTTCAAGAAAAAATTTCAAATCTCTAAAATCACTATGTCAAGAGTTCACCATTGATGATCATTGTAAAGTTTCAAATTTTGAATTCATTATTTCAATTTTACGAATTTATAGTTTGATAGGTTGTTCCTACAAATAATTGAAAATGACGTTTGAGTTTTCTATCTCAATTTTAACAAGGTTTGGTTAAATTTATACAATTGATTTTAGAAGAAATATTATATTAAAACTCAAAAAATGTGAAGTTTACAAAACTATGTGGCAATTGCATTAAATTTATATTAGATATGCTTTATAATTGTATTAAACTTGTATTAAAATAATTTGAGAAACACATTTATAATATAGGCACAATACATTTGTAATAAAATATTGCAAACATCGCTCTTTTTCTTTGGGATACAATTAAAATAATTTATAAGATATATATATAGTACACGTTTATTATGAGTAGTACATTTATAATATATATTGCACACTTCACTTCTTTCTTAGTGATACCAACAAAAATAATTTTGGTAACACACTAATAATACATCTTTATAACACATACAATACATTATAAATACATATTGCAGTCGTCGCTCATTTTTTTTAGTGATATAAATTAAAATAATTTACAAGACATATAATATAAATTTTATTCATAAACAATACATTTTTAATACATATCGCAAGCATTACTTATGATCGTAGTGATACAAATCAAAATAATTTATAAGACATATACAGTTCATGTTTTATTCATGAATAATACAAGTTTAATTCAGTGTTTTCAATCCTTCTTCATTTTCTCTTCTTATTCAACTTTTATATTATGTAATACACTTTTAATGCAAATTTAATTTATTTTGAAGTTTATTGGTTGATTGGTTACTATTGGATTACTTGTTTAATTCATTGTTGAAACGAGTTTAATTCACTTCTATAGATCAATGTGGTCTTTTATTAGTTATGTCCTTTATTTATGCTTGATTCTTTCTTCTAATTCAACTTTAATATTTGTGTAATACAAGTTTAATTCATTTTGCAGTTTATTTGTTAATTTGTTACTATTAGATTATTGGTTTAATTCATTATTGATATACGTTTAACTCACTATATATATCATTGACTAGTTTGATTAGTGATGTTTTTTTATTCATGCTTAATTATCTCATTTAATTCGACTTTAATATTTGTATAATACATTTTTAGTACAAGTATAATTCATTTTGCATGTTATTGATTGATACATTCTATATTCATGTTTGATTTTATTATAATTCAACTTTAATATGTATGTAATATATTTTTATTAAAGTTTAATTTATTTTGTTGTTTATTATATATCTTCATTTGTTACAAAAGATGAATTATATCTTCAAATATCACTTTTCTCTTATTAATACACCTTTAGATTTGAGAAAGCATAGACCATATATATTACATCATATCTTCAAATCTCCATTTATTTAAACATTCATATCTTCATATATACTCAAATCTACAAATTCTGATCAAGTATAAATGCAATTATTTATACAATCTTCATTAAAATGAAAATTGTCGACACACCAAAGCAATTAATAAATAATTTATCGACTTCTTCTACAAACTAAGCAACCCCGATTTTTTGATTTATGAATCACTAAATTTTATATAAATCTTTCCTCTGATAAAAGTTTTTTTTATATATAATATTGAATGATCAAGGAAGAGCATAAAGAGAAGAGTTGCCGGGAGAAAAAAAAGAAGATAGAAATAGCATACAAAGAGACGATGAAGAGAGAAAAGAAAGAGAAAAATAACATAAAGAGAGAGAAGGTGTAGTGAGAAAAAGAAGAAGCGAGAGATAGAAAGAAAGGGAGAAAGAATGCAAAAGAAAAGGTAAATCTAATAAAATAAGTATACATAATATTGTTATATATTGCTATAGATGGTAATATTTAACGAATATGTCTAAAAATAGTAATTATTAATTAAAAGGGACTCACCCAAGTAATTAACCCTAAAATTTATCCATGATTTGAAGGTATTTCTCAAGATGATTTAGATTTAGCCGAACATTTCATGATTTTTGTGAAATATTTGTGATCTTGATCTCTTTATGGATATTTTGAGATGCCTTTTAAGGGAATTTAGTACCCATTATATAGTCATAAACTAGGATTTAGGGTTGAGTAGCCTCCAAGAATTCTAATTTGAGTTGAACACAATTTGTATAGTTCTAACTCAAATTAAACGCATCTTGTAGAGTCGCACAAAATTTCAATGTCTACGATATCATTTTTGATAGAGTGAATATGAAACTCTTATCATCACTTATTTTCTAAAATCAATGTGTTTAACTAACATATAAAAATAAAATAAATTTTAAAAATCGTGAAATCAGTCAAAACATTACCTATAAACTAAGACGAAATATATTGTACTTAGTATATATAATTGATTAATTAGATAAATATTACATTTGAAATAAATGGTAAAAGTAGAGCATATAACTAAAGCGCAAAGTCGTAATCCAACATGTCTAATAATCATACAATATTAGTCTGTTTATTCATCATTAACAAAATGAATAGATTCTTGTGTTATTTTTCAAATAATAAACAGTTAATTCAGGGCTGTAAATGACCAAATTTGTAAAAGAGATCCGCGTTTCACTTAGCAGATATACTAACACAAGTCAATAATAACTCAATTAACACAGCTGATTACTTAATTTGATTCCTAATCTTCCAATATTATTAGCTGGAGCTGTCAATATGGGTTAGCTGCTCCATTCGAGCTATTTCATACATGCTTTGACATTTTAAAGGTCAGGTTGGGCCAACCCATTTTTTGTGTGGGCCAGAAAACAACAAACGGCCCAACCCACAAGTACGTGGGCTACATGCTTGTCGAGCCAGCCCACTTTTTTAAAAATTATATTTTTTTAATAATTATTAAATTAAATTATAAATTATAATTTAAAAATATTATCATAAATATCGACAAAATAATGTTACATCATATTAATATTTCTACTTGTTAATCAAATCCACAAATAAAATTCTCTTTATAATATTTATGAAGTTTTTTTCAAGTAAAAATATAAATATCTAAATAAAAATATTAACCTAATTGTTTTGAGTTAGGACTCTCTTTAATTTTAAATATTAATATTATATTATATTTTTTAATTAATTTTTATTGGCCAATGGACCGGCCCTACCAATATTTCTCAAGCCCCTCAAATCAGCAGGCTTATTTAGGCCGGGCTAAAAACCATTTTTTTAAATCGACTTAAAAAATCATAGCACAATCCTATTAAATACTGAGTTAGGTCACGCGGGCTTAAGGGCCTAACCTGTATTGAGGGCTCTATTATTAGTCAATCTAAACGTGTGATAAGAATCACGATACTAAATTAGAGTAATATAAAATTGATATTTTATTTGAACAGTGGGATCCTTCATTCACAATTTTTTCCACCAGAACGTTTTCTAAAACTCTTTGACCCCCGAATTTGGAGTATTCTACTTTCACGCAATTCACAGGGTTCACCAAGCAATCGATATTTCACGATCAAGGGTGTAATACGTAATTTAATTTCTTAAACTATCTCCCCCGAACCTCTTCCCCCATAAATATGAAAACCCCAAAAGTTACGAAACACTTACAAAATTTCTCGATTCTTATACGTTAAAAAAGAGAACAAGCTCTATTGTTTTGACGTTAAAAAAAAGTTAAAACTTGAAACAATTAAACTCGTGCTATTGAGAAAAAAAAGAAAGAGGTAGTACAAATGATACTTTTTCTTTTTTTTTGTCCTAATTGCAGATTCGATTGTTGTACAAATGATATTGACAAGTGAAAAAAGCTCTTCCTTCCTTTTTCTTTTTAGTAATTTCCTTTTTTAAAATCTAACATTCATGATATTTATTTTAAAGTTACTTTTAACTTTTACAAGTGTTTGACAAACTTAAAAATAATTTATAATAAATTTAAAATGATTCTAATAAAGTTTAAGTTAAAAAAATAAGTCTCTTTGTGAAATGGGTCCTGCTCTGATACGATGTGAAATTAGGTCTTAGGCCTAACTCACACCCTAAAAACTAGCTCAAAGGCAAGAGGATTGTCAAAGCCTTATAAGGAGTCCACCCATCTCATTAATTACTGATGTGGGACTTTTGTCATTCTTTAACATTTTTTAACTTAAAATCATTTAATTTTGATTTTTATTTTATTTTTATATTTAAAAGCTATTTTTTAAAATCAATTCAGACGAACTATATATTCTTAATTTAAAATATTTTATTAAATCATTTGAAAAAATAAATTAAAACCGAAAAAATATCTTTTATGGAGCCATGTTGATTAGACGTTTCATGGAATCATAAGGTTGTAAATTTGTGGGCACCAAACGCCCCAACAACGTGAGAATTTTGAGGTTTAATATTCACTTATTATATAGTCCGTACACTCTATATTTTAGCAATAAGTGTTGTTAATATATAGTGTGGTGCAGCTTAGGTCGGCAAATAAAGACTCAAGATTCCCCCTTTCAAGTCAAGATATAATAATAGCATGAGTTAGATATAAAGGCTCAAATTAACCCACAACTTATTGGCTGTGAATCATTCTTCAATTAAATAATAGAAGTAAGTAATTGTGGGTTTGTCTTTATATTTCTTCCGTCATTATGTGTGTCCTACATTTTTTTTCCTTTAAATTTTTATAGTCTATAAAAATATATACAATTTGTTTTAAATTATAAATTTTTATTTATTTATTTATTATTAAATTATATTGCCGGTTTAAATATTTAGAATCCAGGGAGTATTGATTTCTTTCCTGATTTTTGTTTTCTTATTTGGTGCATATTTTTTGTATCTAACTAAATTAGATTCACGTCAAAAAGTCTTATATTTAAGTAAAATACTTCCTAATAAAAACAATTCAATATCAAATTAGATTAGAATTCAAAATCTCTGATTGAGGATGAAGTACTACTCCACAATTAACTGTTATTGGAGTATGAAAGGCAGGGCTGTGTATCGGCCGGTTCAGTTCGATTTTGAAATTTATCGGATTGACTTATTGGTTATCGGTTTATAGAAATGTTAAACCATTAAGATATTGGCTTATCGGTTATTAGTTTATCGATTTTTGATCGTTATCGGTTCGGATATCGATTTAACCGTTAAGATTTGACACAGAAGAAAAAATATTGAAAATCACTTAGAAACAAGAATGAAATAAACCATTTACTTGAGATCACAAGTTACATCTTGCTCAAAACCAAACACTTTTACATTGTAGAATAACCAAGTGTTTGAGATATCAAAAATAAAAATAGGAAATTAAACTCTAAGTCGAGGACTTTATATACAAAATGGTATAAATATAATTATTTAATTTACTATCGAGTTATCGATTAACTCGTTAAGAAAAACTTCAAATCGTTAAGAACTAATAACCCAATACTATAAAATAATAATTTTTTTATCGATTTCGATTCAATTTTTAACAGCCCTAATAAAAGGAAATGTCCATATATCAATGGCGGAACTAAAAAACTCTAATAGGAGGATTATGTGGAGTCGCACATTGGTGGGATAAGGGGTCTTTGATTTTTTATTTTATTTTTTTAGTCTTGGACAGTTCTTTCTTTTAGCTAGCTAGCTAGCTTTTTCTATTGAATTACCTAGAGCTAAAGTCTATTTCTTTATCGCAATAGTAAAATGGTTTATATCAACTCATTATTTCCGAGTCTTAAATTGTACGAGCTTCATATGTTCAAGCTTGGATATGTGGGTAGTGTTGTAGTATCATATTATTATAACGAAAATAATTTTTAGCCTTTATCGGCATTAGTTAAGTGTCATCAGAATCAATATCGCTAAAAGTTTTAGGGACATATACAAAGAGTGATAATAACTGCTAAAAATACATGATCATTTTTATTGTAGTGCACATCAATAGTTAAAAAATCATTAATTTCCTTACACAGTCTAAGACAATTATATTTATCATTTACCTAGCTATTTAAATTGAGCTGAACTTAAATTTTTTATCCCTTCTATATTATTCGAAAAATTATACTGAGAATTTTCGTTATATAAAGGGGAGGTAATATCTCAAAAGATCACTCAACTTTAAAAATTTATCTAGTAAAATCATTAAATTTTATTTTATATCAATAAAATCATTCAACTTATGTCTTTGTATTAGTAAAATCATTCAACTTTTATAATTTATTTAGTTAAGTCATCGAACTATGCTTTATATAGCTAAAATCATTCGATTTATGCATTTGTATCCATTGAATTATTCAATTAATTTTATTATAAAAAATTGACATAGCAAAATAATTATATAAATATTTAAGAATAAATTTAACTAGTAAAATAAATATTAGTATAATCTTTTATGAACTTTAAATTGGTATCAGAAGGAACGTCAATATTTTTTTTAAATAATTCAATGGCCTCAACAGAGTAATATTTGTAGAGTTTACACTAATTAAGCCAATGTATATATATATTTTTTATACGATAAAAATCATGTACTCCCCAATTTTTTCTCTCTCTCCTCTTTTTTTTTTTGGGATAAAGCTGATCACATTACATCTTAATTATATAATAATATCCTAATATAATTATTAAGTTTATTCATAAAAAAATCTTGAAGAATTTTTAAATTTTTTTTTTTCTATGGAGTTCATATTTACATGGCATAAAAGTAATTTATTTGTTTATGTTAATATTGTTAGTGATAAATTGATTAGAGTGATTTTATTGATATAAATATCTAAATTGAGAGATTTTAATAATACTAAACAAAGTTTAACAAATTTACTAGATAATTTTTTAAAATTGAATAACCTTTTAAGATATTAATTCAGGTTATCATCATGCAAGTTACCGATAAATTTTAGATGTTTTAACAAATCGTATTTGAAGGTTACTAGGTATATCTTACTTAGGTGACGTGTATAGCACAAAAGTTATAAGACAAGTGACAAGATATATCTTATGGCTAAATGTGAATTTATATCCACGCAAATAAATATAAATGGATTTGAAGCACATGGTGCTATAGTGTTGGGACAAAAAAAAATATGGATAGATGTGGATTTCTATCCACACAAATAGATTTGAAGCCTTTTTGTTGTTAGCTTCGATCTCTATCAGTGATATTTCTGTCTCCATTTATATAAAAATAAAATAAAATTTAATTAATTTAAAATAAAATACTTTTCTTATCTAAAAATAATTTAATTTTAAAATACTCACCTCATTAGTTAAAAATGATTTTTAGTGACATAATATATTATTTTAGACCATAAATTTTAAAAAATCTTTTTTCTTTCTCTAATTTCGTTCCAAATCAAACAGCTAATATAAGTCGACACATAAGGAGTATTTCTGGTCGAATCAAACAATGATGAGTTTCATTTTGATTTGACTCAAAAAAGGTCAATTAATTCAAACAACGACACTTTTCCTTCTTCTTTTTTCTTTTCTTTTCTAAAACAGAAGTCGGTATATGCAGTTTCCTCATGTGACTGAATAAATAGTAATAGCACTAATTAAGTAGTTATCCTCATGACTCATATATGCATTATAAATGAAGGGAAAAAAACAAAGGTCTTGTCTACAAATTTGCATCTAAAAAATAATAAATTAGTCAAATTATTATTCAGAGAAAAGCAATGAGTACAATAAACAACTATATGTGTGATAATTAATGTCGATATAACAAACAAATTTTAAAGTTGAAGAATGCATAATTTCAAAAATAAAAGAAATTGGAGTATACTCGCATTTGACATTGACATAAGTGGAAGACTGCCAAATTATATACTATATATCTCATTTAATTTCGCTACTATTATAAGATACAAATTTATTTAAAAGTAATAACATAATACAACAATTAATGTGAATAATATGACGAAATATTCATATGAATTATTATTTCTTAAAAAGCAAATGATATCTAATACTAATAAAAAATGTGTCGAGTAAAAATTAGTCAACTATATTAAATTAGGTTCTAGGTTTAACTCACACTTAGGGTCGTCAATATGGATTAGGTCCGTTAGATCGGCGTGACCTAACCCGTAATTTGATGGGACTGTTCTACAATTTTTTGAGTCCATTTAAGAAAAAAAAGTCAGCTCAAATGAAAAAAAAAATTATCCAAGCCTTATAAGGAGTTTATCCATCTTAGTAACCACCAAAAATTTCCTATCAGTTTTTAACGAAATAAATAAAACAGATGGAACACAACAATAATGTGTCAACACCATTAAATCTCATTTAAATAGGCATGAGACCACAATTGACTAAAGTAACATAGACATTGCTATAAATGACAATTGACAAAATATTAAAGAAATAAATATTGTTTGACTCTTTATTGTTAGTGTGGCCACGTACTTCACGCTAAAAAGGTCTCGTGTGGCCACATACGGCTTCAGGCTTCTAATTTTAGTAAAAATTGACTCAGTCATTAACTTTCAAAAATACGTAGTAAGTAGTCAAAGTATTTGACTTGGAAAATATTGACAATTATGTTAAAAACTTTTATTTATAAATTACTAATTTTGACTTATTTTTTGTATTATAGTATATATAGAAAGGTTTGACTTTGCCCTAGCCAATTTAGAAATAGGTTTGTTTGTTAATTTTGGCTTAGGCCGGTACTTGTTTAGTAGTTCGTTTTATTTCATAAAATGGCCTATACGGCTAAAACGTTAATTTTTTATTTTTATTTTTTAAAAGGACTTATTTTTTGATTAAGTTGATTAATTTTATTTTTAATATAAACATTCAGTTTTTTCTCACGAAATAATTAGCTTACACATTTTTCTTTTAACTGATCACAATATACAAAAAGTTGACTGAGTCATCGTCCATGAGACTAAATATATGATGTGGCTTATGACGGACCATTCTTTTTTCTCAATCTTCAAAATATCCCTTTTTTAATCTCCTTTCTCATTTTGTGATTTGTAATGGATATACTGTTGTTCATTCTATAGTTACATTCAATTTCTTAAAAAGAGAAAAAAAACTTACTTTTATGTTGTACAATGAGGATTTTAACTCTTTGAGAAGTTAATTTTTGACGACCCTTTTCGACTTAGTTGGATGTATAAATACAATATCAAGGTTTAACTCTTGCATTTATATTCGGATAACTTTTAATGCACATAAATTATTTCATTAAGTACTTGTTGTTCACAACCATATGTCTAATTATAGGTTTAAATGAGCGGGTTGAGTTGAAATTAAAAATAGTAAGATGGATTGAAATAGTTATTGAATTGGGTCCTCGTCCGTCTACGTTTATTTTGGGTTAAATAGGCTTAAAACGCATTGGGAAGACCCCTACAATTTTATCTTAATTTTATTTATTTTTATATAATGTTATTTAAATTATATAACCACAAGTTGAATTTCAACTCAAAGAAAATTTTAAAAAGAAGAAATTACGAATGAATAAATATGTTCTAAAAAATATAAAATAAATAGTATTCCGTACCTTCAATATAGGAACATACGTTACATTAATGCAAATAAAGAATTTCAAAACGATATGAATCAGGAGAGATATGAAATCTCTATGATTTTCTTACTCACTTGGAAATGTCACATGCACCCTGCTTACACCTTGTTTTGTGTTGCAGTGCATTGCGTTTTACTATTTAAATTAATTGTTATTTAATAAAGATCTTTTATGTAACGATCGATTTGATGTGATCGCATTTTTATTTTAGTATTTTTCTTCTTATTTTGTCTTTATTTATTATTTAATAATCATATTTCATATTTTATCCTACACTTCATAATAATTCTTTCCTGTATCCTACTTTTCTTGTAGGTTTATCATTCAAATTATTAATATGTAAACACTGTAACAACGAGAGACAATACAATCTATCAAATATATTTACTAAAATAATACAACAATATAATATATTATGAAACAACACGTACCAATCATCCAAACAACGTGTCAATGCCTTTTCTTTCAGTGTTTGATCAAATGTGTAAAGTATTCTACCATTGCTAGTATAGTCAATTCTTTCGACAATCTACCGACTGTAATTCTTTCGCCAGACTCTGCAAATTATTTTGGAAAACTATAATATAGCTGCCTAACAAATTGATACATTTTTCTCACAAAATATACTAGTACATATATATATTTTTCATAAACGTATTATTACTAATCAATAAATATACAGTTTTATCACAAAACAGTGTATATTTAGCTAATTATTTTGGACCAAATATGTAATGACAGATGTAGGCCAAGTGTATATGGTTTGCTTAAATCGTTTTAAATATGGGAAACAATTATACAAGGAGATGCCTATTATTTTGTACACCAAAAATGTAATGACAAGTTAAACTGATAAATGTCCCCACATCAAATGCTATCAAGATCTATTACTATAAAATGATCAAACCCAAAAAATTGTATAGTTGATTATAAAAGCGTAGAAGAAGTCAAGCTAAGTCTATTTGGGGAAAAGGATCATCATATGCAGAGGCAATCCTACAACCACGATTTCTGCTCTGCTGAAGAATCTGAGTGTAGCCTTCAATCACATTAGTCATCATCTTCAATGAAATTAGTCGTCATCTTCCGAATCTGTATGCAGAAAGAGGAAAAAACAACGCAAACAGTTCAAAGAGGATACTGACACCTCAAAAAAGTTGGGAAAGAGAATTCAAACCATAAAGTTGAATATGAAGCCAAAAAAAAAACGTTGGATGAAATTTTCTTTGAAAAATACTAGTTTGATAAACCTTAGACAGACAGTT
The DNA here is from genome assembly GCA_032847665.1 of Solanum chilense. Taxonomy (NCBI): domain Eukaryota; kingdom Viridiplantae; phylum Streptophyta; class Magnoliopsida; order Solanales; family Solanaceae; genus Solanum; species Solanum chilense. Next base: position 108,414,074 of record CM064963.1, on the reverse strand, counting down.
TAACAACTAAAGTTTCTCTATGGTGCACCATGAGGTTATAGCTGATTTGGTGACCTTTATATCAGCACAAACTTACCATAGTGTACCTGTAAATTCAAAAATAACAATAAGATGCTTACCAGATCTTATGTCTTCCCCAACTTGCCCTCTATTTCTCAATTGTTTCATGATCATTGAATATATGAGAATCCACCAATAAATGTGGAACACAAGCAGGGTCAAGAGCATTGTGTTAAAGAAGTAGTATATCATTGTATCATATGCCTCTGACAACTTCAAAACCTCACACAGATAATAGCTGGGAAATGAAAAAGATCGAACTATTAGGAGAAACCAGAAAAGGGGAACAATATCATATGAGTAGAGAATCAGTTAAGTCCCGACCTTGAGGATCTTATGACCCAAAATGGGAAGAAAACCAGCCTCAGTGGAAACCAGGAGACGGCAAAACAACCAAATAGTACACTAGCTCCAAGCTCCTTCTCTGAATATTTAAAAACTTTGGCAGCCTCAAGAAAGACATCACTCCCATCATGTAGTGCAAGAATAACTATCCCAATCCGAAAGAAGCTACATATGCCAAAACACATCAAAATTAATACAGAAACTGAAACAGATAAAAGCACTCCATTCTTCTAATATCCAGGCAGCATTTGGAATTTTGCATTTGCTAATTTGTTTCCTCGAGTGTAAGAGAAATTACACTGGGTTAGAGACTTCATCCAAAATACATAGAACTCTAGATTGCCCTGATTCATTTCTGAACCATGTCCGTTCCCTGATTCTCAATTAACAATGTAAAGAAGAGCTGGTCTTTTGCTACTAAGCTTTTGTAACTATTATGCATCTACTTGATGCCTGCAATAGAACTAATTACTTCATAAAAAAAAAAGGTTTTTGACATATAAGATCTGCCATTGAATCAAGTGGACGTATTGGATGGCATAAAACAGATCGTCATTAATGTACTGCAGTGATGGACTGATGAACCTTTAGATGAGTTTGTGTCTTGTTAGTCCCAACTAGTAAGAGAGGAGACCTATATTTAATAATGTCTTAATATTCAATATTAGGAAAGAAAATACTCTGCGCCATATTCCTCCAACACACACATTCTTCCTCACAAGAAAACAGCCTTTTCCAGAATAAGCAAGTTTTTCAACTAGGAGGAATAGCTCAACTGCAGGGATTATAACATAAAAGAGTTTCATTTAACGCCAGCGAACTTGAATAAATGACTTAAAAAGATCCAAGGGAAATCATTACCCATAGAGAGACACAAGAGATGTTATGATGTTAAGGATCAGCAAAATTATAATTCGGAAGAGGTAAACAAGGCAGGCATGGCAAGGTCCATTACAAAAGCAAGTATTCTAAATCTGTTATCCAGTTATCTTGAATTCAACATATGAATTCAATTTCTTGAATGTGTTAGATGAATTCAAAATGGACCCTCAGGAATAACCATTACCAATTCCACGCACAACTTCAACATTAATTTAAGAACTCTTTTTTTATGTAAATAGGAGAACATCAACCTTTTAATCAACCATTGAGGCAAAAATACTAAAAATTGTATCTGCAAAACTGAGTTACAAACTAGACCAACTCGGAAAGCTGTGGCAATCATTTAACTATCTTTTTATTAGTAGTAGCAACCATTTCATTATGTTATCATTTAGATGGCATATTAGCATCCCCACTTAGTGGGATTTCACTAGGTATGCTGTTGTTATAGACGACATATTAGCATCCTTGTGCAGGATTAGAAGGATGGGACTGGCTAGGTCAAATTTGTCCTCTTAGGTATAAATGATTCCTACTACAATAAAGTGGTAAAGGATCAAAATATAGAAGAAAGGGATCAGTTGAGTACCCTCATTTCACGAAAATCTTAGCCAAAAGAAAAGGTAGAAAACTGTATGACATTGAATTAACGCATTTCAATGCATTGGCCATATCTGTTCTATTTCAGTTCTCAAAGGTAACAAAACATCACATCAATTAACAAAAACATGAAAATACACTTCCTCTATTTCATAAAACAAGTTTTTTAAGAACTTGTGTCCGGGGCCAGATTTTGCGCACCTCGACTAATTCCACGGGATACTTGCCACCTCCCACCACTAGCAACAGGTACCAAGTAACTCCATCCACAAAGGATAAGACATATGAAGAAATCAATCAGTTTTATTGACCACTAGGCCACACCCTTGGGTGCTCTATTCCTTATACACATTACATGATCTGAATCCAATTAAGATTGATAATAGTATCTGTTTTTTTATATGGATATGCACATTAATATTATCACCATTACCAGCATCAAACTGGTCTTCCTTGAGCAATAAATGTTCAATTCTCCACTTCCCTTATACTTTTTTAACCTCTTCTACATCTCAAACCAGGTCTTTCAAAGTTTAAAATCTACTTCGACCTAGCGTCCCTTCCTCCCCCTACCATCAAATGAAAATAAAAGGAAAAATTATCTCTCAAAATATGCCAAAGAATATATATGTTTTGTAGTTGAATGAATATGAACATTTGACTTGTATTACACCCCGCATAGAACCATAAAAGGGTTGCTAACATCGTACATAAATCATGTCCCTGTTTTCATGTCGAGATAGGGTATTCAAGCAAAAAAAAAGACTTAAAGGTAAACCACTGGTGGAGTACACCTTACCTTAAAATATATGAGGATGAAATCAGAAAAACAGTAACTATGTGATGAGACATCATAACAGCAAAGTCTTTCCGTCGCGTTTCCCAAACAACAAGGGCAGCAATAGAATAGAGGTAGAACCCACATTGGCACATATAGATAAGCTTAATTCCAGCCCTGAAATGAGAAATGAACAAAGGATGTTAGATTTTATCAGACCCCTATGTGAACCTTTTGTTAAGAGGCCTACAAAAATTCAAGTTGCCAGTAACATTTCATCCCTTTTTTGTGAAACAAGTATGAAGTGCAATAAATGTTGCTAATAGTTCTAATGATAAATGAATCAAAAGCTAGATTTACATTTCTACTAGGACTTGTGTTCACCCTATAAAAAATTTAGTGCATTCAAATGACTGCAACAAAGATATGCATGTTATATCAGAAAAGAAGAGTCTTGCCTAGTCAATATTCTAGTGTCTTAAGAAGCCCTATTTTTTGTTGGCATTTTCATAAAAATTGTTCAACAGAAATGGTGATGATATTTTTACTAGAAGTAGTATTTGGTGAGTTCCCCTCAGCCAAGAGCATGTTTACTGCAAAGTATGAGCAAATAGACACAACTGCTTAGGCAATAAGACTTTCACGAAGGTTTTGAACAAAATTGGCATCAGAAAGGCATTCTGATAGAAGAAAGAAAGATACAAGGAGCTATCAAGAGACAGACCACACATCCTTCAGGCAATCCAGTGCTATTTTCTCAGGTGATGATGCACGTTCTGGTGGCACAAGGTAAAGAAAAATGATACCATAGGTGTAGCATGGAGAAATGAAATGAAAGGAGTGGAAATAATTCATGACAGAAGCAGCAATGAGTTAAGAAGAAGAAGAAATGGAGGAGGAGGATCTGTCACACTTACCCCAAAATAAGGTGTTAGAGGGTCTTTTCTAAGGAAATTTATTGCTCCTTCTGGAAATTATTTATGTTCTTTGAGGAGTAGAGATGACTCTCTTTGCTTGGTGACTTGACGGTCTTGGTCTAAGTCTCAAACAAGTTGGGGTCAACAATATGAATCCTCATTTACCGTGTTACTCCATGAAAACTCATTTCATAAGAACATTATGTAAATAGAAATAAAAAGTATTAGAAGTTCTTTATATATTTTTTCGAAACTGCTAGAAGTTCTCTATATTTTCTAGATATATAAATCTCTCAAAGGCAACACCCACACCTAAAAGCATAGAACCCCCTGAATGCTTGCAGATAGAACCTCTTGACTGTTAGAAAAGATACGTACTGGTAACAATTAAGTAACACAGGTAGCCCTTGAATGCTTGAAAATATAACCTAACAAGTACTAGACAAGATATATATTGGTAAAAATTAAGCAATACGGCATAAACCATGCACGACAAGTGTTTTTGAACGGATACTCCATGAATCAAATAATTACAACATGATTTAGTTGCCGGATGAGAAAATCAAAGATGCTTATATGAAATTCATGAGATCCTCTAAGGTTTAGGAACAAAGAGGTTCCAATTTTTGTGTTGTATTACCTTCAAATGGGAAAAGATTCCCAATGCTTACATTAATTCATCAACCTTGAAAAAAGATTCTGACAAAGTGACAGTAGGATGGCAAAATAAGACATTTTTTTCTTTTTCCGAAACCCTCATAAAATGCAATATACTTAAAATAGGAGACAAGAAGATACTGCAGAACTTGAGAAATGAAACTTCCAATGTGAGGCTCAATGGTGAGAACTTAATACAGAGTAAGAAGTAAAACATACACTTGGTTTAATCCCAACTTATGAACTTGGCAACAGATTTGCACTAACTATACTATTTTGAATTAAACCACGTATAGCTAGAAATTTTGTTGTTCCCTCAAATAGTACAAGTAATTGTTCTTACTTGCTTATCCAATTATTTAAAGTAACCACCTAATTCTAGTTTTATACAAATATTATATGTTAACTGTCGTGAGTCAAATACTAGGTTGTAGAAAAATCAGGATGTGATACTCACGTTAGTTCTTGATTTGGCCAGCCACTGAAATATCCCTTCACATCTAGGAACCATGGCTCATGATAAGCAACTTTTAAGACACAAAACTCAATAGTTGCATAATAAGCAAATTTCCACATGGATTCAGAGCATTTAACAATTTTTCCTCTCGTAGCCTCATCGTTCCTGAGATGGGTTGTTCCCAGGCGCAGCAACAAAACGGCTAGCCTCTGGAAACAAGGTGAACAAGCAACAGAGATATGTCAGAAAGATGGAGTAAAGTAAACGACTTAAGTCATTTAACCAAATCTGTCACATAGCAGCCAGTCCATGTAAAAGTATCAGGGAAAATTCAGTTCAACTTTCAAAAAGTTTCCTAATTTTCTATCATCTGAATTCTTCAACATCAGGTAAGTACTAACTGAATAGTAGCTCTTCACAATGACTACTTTCAAACAGTTAAATTTACTGTTTGCTTAATGAGGGCAAAGTTGATATTATTACCGTTTAAAGGAACTAATTCATGTTGCATAAAACATGTAAATCATGAAACTGGTGATAGAAGAAATAATCTTAATTGATATACAGAAACAAGCCGATCCTAACAGAGTACACTCCACTTAACAAGTAAATTACAAATATTCAGCTAAAAGTTACCTCTCATAATTGCACAGAACAAATAGTGTGGTGGTGGGGAGGCCCTGAAGGGAGAAAGCAGTCAAGCACCATATTTCCAAGCAAAGGTAGCACAAAAGAGTTCAATACATTGCATGATAATGATTCATTATGCAATTAATACATCAAGAGTATCTGTATTCATCATATTCTTCAATATCATATGCAATATTTAACTTATATTCATTAATTGTTGCAAACAGAAAATTCATTGGTCAGTGCAAGTGAATCGGCATAATTCCATCAATAAACCCTGGAGAAGGATACATGCTGGTCTTAGTCTGCCAAGGTAGTAAAGGACTGAAGGTTATGATACACAAAATGGAGGGGGAGCCAGGTGGATGCAGATATTTTTCCAGGGGTGCTGAAATATGCAATCTTACATTTAAATTTTCATCAATTTTTAGGACTTAACATCGGAAATTTTATGACTGACTATAAATAGAACTCGGTTATTTAACTATTAAATGTTAAAAGTAACTCACCAAGTAATATGTCAAAAGAACTAACCTTTATGAACAAACTAAAGCTGATATTAAGACATGGCTGATAATATTTAATAACTAAAGTTGACTAAGATATGGAGCATCAGTTAATAGTTATACCTGACTCAGTAGCTCAACTTTCCCCTTAAAATTGTAACTGATAAGCAATTAAACTACGAATTGGCAAACTGGACTGGATGTTAGTGGAGTTGTTGACGCAGGCATTTGAATGTTTTACAACATTTTAGTCTTAAATTCTTCTTGCTCGTCTTATAAAGGGTTGAGTTAGTTGCGGAAATTACATCTTATAATGTTCTTGTAATTAAGTCAAAGATGTGTTTGTCTTCTCCACTTAAGACATGTACACCATGTATAGATCGGGTAATGTGGGCCCATTGGGTACCATCATAACTGTAAGAAAAAGTACCGGTGCCAAGGCATGCGACTCATTGCCCGTTCTAGCCTAACGATGGTGGAACTAGTTAAATAATATTGGAAAAGTGGTATATCAATTGCCAGGGAAATGTGATGAATAAATATGTCAGTGAACAGGAATTTAGAAAATTAAAATAAACAAATTAGAACTAACTTGAATTAAAGATTCCAAAATTGCATGTTCACATCTAATGAGAAACTTAAAACAGTTTCTGGATCTCCAGTTACATGAATTTTACTTCAAGAAGTACAATTGACAGATAGAAGAGAAGCAAACATAGTTTACGTCTCACTTAAAACATATTAATCAATGGCAATCTGCAAAAAACTCTAGATTTTTACTGGAACTACACGATGGTGTACATAGTGCTATATATGCACGAAAATGTTCCTCCATGATTCAAGTATCAGTTCTAAGAATGCCAAACCCAAATCACAGCTCAATACAACTAACATCTATCTGCTGACAAGTGCCATAACAAGGATGCACAAAGAAATACTAAACAAATTTTCAAATATAAGGTCAGACGTCATCGCACCAAATTACCATTTAAGATCTGATATGACGGTAACATCTGTACAGGAGTTGCACATCAATTTCAATAGTTACGAAAATCACCCTAGTCTGAAGTACTTCATAAAAGCTTGAAAGTGTGTTGTGGCAGAGAATTAAAGAAGTAAAACAGCTCAAATTCTAATAAAGTCTGGGTGGATTCAATTACTTAATGCTGACAAAGGTTAAAAGTTCAAGAACTATAATTGAAGAAACCCCAATTCAGTTCAACCGTTTAAACTTCATTGAAATAAATTAATTACATCACGATTCTTTTAGAAGGGCTATATCATTGGCTACTAAACAGTTGGCTCATACACATTGCTCCAGAACCTCAGAATCAAGAAAAGTACTAAATCGGATTTAGTTAAGCCAAGAAATTTTCCATCAAGATGGGATCTATAACTATTGGGATCTCATTTATATGCGCTTTTATAAGAAGGTTGTCGTTTTTCTTGGTTGAATGTGACGTCCATTTCACCCTGCTTCATTTACGCAATCCACTAATTACACGAGTCAAACCAAGATTGAGTATACAATACTCAAATGTAATAAAACAAGGATAACATTTAAAACATCAGTTATCAACACATGAAATTTCAAGAAAAAAGGTTACCCGAAAGATGAATCTGTCAAGGAACAATCTGACGATGACGAAACCAAAAGCGAAGAAAATGGCATAGAACAAATGAGAAACGGCGGGGGCACCATTGTTCGCCCAAATCGAGTCCATTATATAGAGAATCAGAAACCTCAATTTCCAAATTTCAACCAAAATAGCGGAACGTAATGAATCCACATCTAAATTCAATCAATTGTTTGAACAATAATTTGCCCTTGTGCTCACCGCAGTGCCAAGTCCACTAAGAAGGGTGTCGGACTACCGGAGGGGAAAGGGGGTGAGGCTGGCGCTCGAGAGAATCAAAATTGATAAATAGTACCGAAACAGAGGGAAATGAGAAAATGTTGTTGTGTGTGTGTGAAATGAAGAAAAAAGAGAATAAGTAGGGGGTAATGGTGGAGATCTTGTGAATGAAGGGGTGTGGTTTAGTATATTTCTCATTAATAGTTTTTTGTGTTATTGATAATCTTTAAATATTCAAACGAGGTAAATTGTTCACGTATTATTTAGTAATGAAATTTAATATTTATAAAGTTCAAATTAAATAAATTATTTTTATCTTTATATTTTTAGCATCAACAAATAATGATATCGCTGCGTACCTTTACTTTTTATTAGATTTTAGTTTTATTTATAAGTAATCGTTAAATAAAGTTGAGTATTAGTCATTTAAATTAACAATATATTATTAATAAAATAATAATAATTAATACTAGCCGAATGAATAAAAAGGAAAATAGAAAAAAATATTTTTAAAAAATAATATTCAATCAAATTGCTACTCAATATTGTATCTTTATTATTCTTACCTACTCTCTATTTCTTGAAGTTGTTACATGATTTGTCATGAGGTCATGATATTCATGTCATTATCTTTTACGGTAAATCACACTTTGAATCACGTGTACCTACCAAATCCTCTATTTAAATTATTTTTAAAAAATAAGAAAGTACTTAAAAATCATTTTTACTTCAAAACATTTAAATTAGGTCAATTCAGTTAGATTTTATATTATTTTGCTTAAAAGTCCAAGTTCCAACTATAAGATAAAAATGTATGAACATAGTCATTTTATTTTCAATTTCTTTTATTGTTGCAGACAAATGTCTTTAACTAAATTTTAATTATTTTCTTTTACATATCTGAAAAAATAAAATTATATGTAAGGAGGTATATTAGAAATATATTTAAAATGATAAAAAAATAAATTTTTCTAACTATTTAACTTTTTAGATAAGATTCTCCCTGGATAAATAATCTTCAATTTCTTTTGTCAAACTTATTACTGTAGTTGCTGGAACTACAACTTGATGGATAGGACCACTACCATTTTACTACTTAATTTTAATCCACAAATATCTTCAAATAAAAAATGCAATTTTTTTTCTTGGAACAAAAGAGCTTATATTTGTAGCAGTGAAACACTATTATATCTAGGTTAATTGATGTGCAAAGTTTGAATAAACGCAAAATAACAGAATTAACCCTCCTCCCCCAACCCCAACACACACATGTGAGATATCCAGCGTTCGATAAAGTTAACTTAATTTTATTTTTATCTTTTTATATATTACATTAGATATATTATTATTTATGAAATTAAGCGTACCAAACAAATATACATTATTTGTATGAATAACAAAATGTAATAAGATATCTATATAATTAGAAAAACTTATGACTAATCATAAATAAAATAAAATGGAAAAACATAATTAAATTATTTTAATTTAGGAAACCTTTTTTTACAATAAATATATTAATTAAAAAAATCACACCATCACACCAGTGGAAAGTAGGGAGTAGATACCTTAAAACTTAAGCTAGCTTGCTTAACTTCCAGCTCACTCATAATCTGGTGGATCTCCTTATAAACACACAAACTAGCACATCTCTACTTTTATATTTCTTCCTTTATAGGAGGATGTCTGTACTTTATATTTATATTTTTTAAAAAAATAGATGAAAAAATTAGTACACGACATGTGGAATTAAAATGGTAAAAAAAAAAAATTATGATTAAACTATGAACTTCTACCAACGATCTCGTATATAAATATAATATTCATTACATTGGTAGGTGAAAATATTTGCTTTGAAGCTTTAATGATATATTGCAGGTGATATCAATGCTAATTAAGTGTAATATATATATATACTAGATTCGGCCAGGCCCGTGCTAAAGCACGGGCCCAACATAGTTAATTTTAGTGTCCTATTTCACAGTTAAAACACAACCAAATTAATTTTATGTTGGTTTTAGTGTCGCCTATTTCATTGCAACAATATAACCGAATCAATTTAACTATGTGGGTAGAACATGACATTGTCATATACTTGTACGAAAACATAAGTTCATATACCTTTAAATAATATTGATCATTTTGTTTAAAATAGGCTACGTATCACAAATACATAATTGGATAAGTGATAACACACAAATACATGATTGGATAAGTGATGATAATTGCAAACAACCACTCCATGTCTATAAACATTGTAGACAGAGAGACCAATATATGTCTTGTAGGTGATATATTGCTATCTTATTCACATTCTCGAGTCCTATATCATCAATAAACTCACTTCATAAATAATCAATATTAGTGAATTTGAAAGAACATACATGTTTTCATTGAAAATTTACTACCATGGTGTTGCTTACCAATCTTGCAATACACCAACTCAAAATTTTAAGCATGTGGTGCACAATGAACATTATGTTGAACTCAAGTCTAGCTTTCTCAGACTTCTAATACACCAAATCAATTTTTTTTAAGTATGTACTGCGACAATGGACGTTATATTGAACTCAAGTCTAGCTTTCTCAAACTTCTTTCATAAGCCAATTAACAAGGTAATTCTAATAATAAAATGAGGACTGAAATGATGTATCATATCTATTGAAGCAACCTAAATGTCATTATTAAGTAGCATATGAGTGACTATTCTTCTTTTCCATGGTACACCCTTCCTCAATTTCACTAAGTACGTTTATTTTACTTTCCGATTAGTACCCTCTAATGGAAGACAACATGAGAGTGTTTCAGTCAAATACATATATAATCGATACCTTCCCAAAATTATCAAATACATGAAATTCTAAGACTATAGACAACCAATGATGATTTTGACTTCCACAACAGAATCAGAGAGAAAAAGAAAAGATACATTAGGCAAAAAAGATATCTTGTACGTGATTTCTACTACTTCAATTAGAAAAATAAAATGAAAAAGAGCTCACTGAACATTGTGTTTTAAATTGATGTCCAGCTTGGTGAAACTAAAAATTCATTGAAAATAAGAAGGGAGGATTCAACAAGTAAGATATCTATATAACATCCATAAGTGTTCAGTGCATCTAATGCTTCAGCTGTGAAATTCACTGGGGTAACTGTGTAGCAAGAAGAAAACATAGAAGGTGAAAAATCTCAATGTAAAAGAGAGTAAAGAATAAGAAAAACAAATCCAGATTTCTTGATCATTGAATGTAACATTTGAAATGAAGCATTAACATTCTTTTAAGCCGTTGGAGAAAAGAGACCTTGAATCAAGAATTCACAATCATGCATTTATATGGCATCTTCCTATTAAGTTTTAAGAAATAGAGAGGCAATAACGAAAAAACACTCTCTTTAAATCTCAAGAATGAGATTTTTCAAATGTGTATCTGAGTTAGTTGTTGTTGAATCATGTCACCTCATGGCAAGTCTTACAAATGGAAACACGGGGAAAAATATCCTAATGACAGATTTTAATCTTGAAATTTCTCTAATCCCTTAGGAGAATACCACTACAATTGCGAGGTAGAGAGACTCAATATTAGACCACTTAACATGTCATGATGAAAGACGACAAATATACTATATAATTCAGTAGTAATGTAGTTTTATACCTAATCTAATACTTCCCCAACATGGAAAATATAAGAGAGTGATGCAATGCAGGAAATTACAATAATAAGGTATATAATTTTGCATTATACTATAGAATGCCATGATAATTAGGAATGAATTTTTTCAAAAAAATCATTGACCAACTTATTTTTATTGTGATTTAATATGAAATAAGATATTTGCACAAATATTATCCTAGTAACAACATTAATTAAGAAGGGCAAACACTATGTGGAAACTCTCAATGTCGATGTCAAAAATTGAACTCTCAAATTACTCATATTCATATGACAAATAAAACAAGAATTATCCAAATGAGATTTTTCTTCGCTGAGAATATATTAAAAACAATTATTTTTTATGCATATCAAATGTACAGAAACATCTAGTCCATCAAAATTAAGAAGCTCTGTTTCTATTACATCAGACACTTAGCAAAAAATTTACAGTAAAAATTCTTTAGAAAGAATTTACAGTAACAGAGACCATAAATTCCAGTAGTAGTACTTCAGATGTAAGCATCATCAATGTACCATCTTTACATTAATGTTAGTCAGAAAATAAAATATTATTTCCTTCTTCTATCTTTTTGTTTGGAACTTCGTTTTGTCAATAGATTAAAAATGTCAAGTCATTTGCTTTATTAACATGGGCACCAAGTTTCGAACATAGCATAGACCAAACTGTATATTTACTTGACTATTATTTGAGTATGCCCCCAACTTTTAAATTTTGATTTTCAAAAATAACTTATTATTTTAAAAAGCTAATCTAATATTATCGAACAACATTTATTCTAATGATAGTAGAATTTGTAAATCATTATAAAAATTACAACCCGGCAAGACAAAGAACAATTACACAGTTGATTCGAACAAAGTACTCATAAAAGAGAATTCAAAACAAATTAAGTTAATTAGTACCATCGTTTGTTACTTTGCAGTTTGTGTTATCACCTTCCAATGATACTCATAGATTTTAACCGAGTAATGCCATTGAATTTTGAAATTTACAAGTGTGGAAAAAAGGAAAAAATAATGAAGAAAAATAAGGCATAAACAAAATTAATCAAAAAAATATACCTAAACTTGAACACAACAGCAGTGAAAACCCAAATACCCTTGAGGCTTGGGAGCAAGAACAGAAACTTGTCGATAGTACTCGGCAAACATTTCTGACATGTGAAAGACATGACAAAATAATCAAGTACTCCATAGAAAATGACTTTGACATAAAATCAAACACCCTGGATATGTAATCCATTTCTAAATCTTAATGCATGTGTAAATCGGGTAAAATTACTAACATGTTGTTGGAATCTTAGCAAGAATCATACTAAAACAATTAGAAAGTAACAAATAAAAGATATGAAATTATCACCGATAAGAATAAAGAAAGATTGGATAAGATCTAGTCAATTCTCACCAAAATAGCTTGAAATTTGCATAGATGGTTTGTAATAGAGAAGAAGAAGACACAAGTGAGGAGGAGGAAAGAGACTGACCAAGAATGAGAGTTGAAAACGAAAATAGAAAAGATAGAGAAAAAAAGAAATTACGGGAATGAATTTCAAGTGTAGTACAGGTGTCTATGAGAGGGAGAAGCTAAAAAGATATTATTGACAGTACAATTCACGTAACATTTGGTACTGCTATGCAATGCAGTGTTATCCTCTTTGTCCCAAATTTACGGTACAACATGTGTTACTTTAAGTACAACGTTTTATTGCTGTGTTAGTCCTTCTAACTGTCATTTCTAAATAGGGGAGATATATGTACATATATATATATTCTGAAAACCCCTCAAATTTAATACTCTATTATCTTGGAGTGTATCTTCATTAACAAGAGTTCAAAGGATAAATTAGTAATTCTGAGGATATTTTTTAATATTTTATTAAAACATATGTAGAATATGAAATAACTAATGTAGAGAAAGTACCTAGGTATATAATTTTAGTGGTAAAACAGAAATATATGGTATCAAATTGGTACTAGTAGATGGGATGAAAAAAATTTGGATTCTTTAGAATTTGTATCTTGTTTATTCTTTTAATTTAATATCAAATTGAGATCGAGTTTTGTATGATATTTTATTTGATTAATTTGGAAAACTTTTTAAATATAGAAATAAATTATATATAACACTTTAAAAAATACACATTGACAACATCGCTATATTTATCTGAATATTCCAATTAAATAAATTTATTTTTGCTTGAATATTAGACTTATATTTAAATAATATTTTTTTATTGTAATTTCTTCACAATATGCATTTGCCTTGAAATTTAATTATATTTCAAATTATAGGGTATAGTACATATTTGGGAAAAGTATTTTCTATAAATTTTTATATTCAGAACTAAAAGTCAAAACTCTTAAAGAGAAAAGCAACATTGAAACTTGTTTAATGGTCTAATCATGTTATTTACATTCATTTTACTAAAAAAAAAATGCAAAGTAAAATGTTTGTAGTTCACATGCGCTCACATGACAAAACAATCAATTAAAAAAAGTCACATGACTATTGAAATACACATATTATTCCATTTCTTTTATTTACTTGACTTTATAGCGTATAATTTACATATATCACGTAGTATAATTTAAATATATTTTATTTTTATTTTTTTAATTATAATAATTATTAAAATTTATACTTTTTGAATACATTAAAAAGTATTTGAATATATTATAACATAAATTAAATACATAATATATAATTCGGATATAAAGACTAGCTCGAATACATAATATGTAGCTCAAATATATTATAAAATAAATACATAATATATAGCTCGAATACATTAAATATTGACTGAGATACATTAACTTGTAACTCAGATACATTAAATACATTAGGAGAGAAATAAAGAATTTTAGTTATTTTTAGAAATAGAATAGGATATTGAAAATTTGGGATAAATAAGACTTATATTTTTTTTTTATTTTTTTCTTGTTTTAATTCTTCTTTAAAAGAACGTAATTTCTTTATAATTTTTAATTTTAATTGCATTTATATCTAATAAAATAGTTGATCGCCATATAAATCTAAAAATTTGTTTTTAGGGTATTTTTTTTTTTTTTTGGATCTATAACATTCGAATCACGCGTACGAGACTCATTCTAGTGTGTGCTCCCAAACGCGTAAAAAAGAGAAGTATAAATTGCACTTTTGCGCGTTCAGTTTGCATTCCCTCCAAAATTTTATAAAACACGTTCTCATATTCTTCTATGGGAATTAGGGCAACAACAAGATCGACCCACTCGATCGATAGGATTCACTTCACCGGCGACAGGTCTACCCTAATTTCTACTCTGTAACATATTCCGATCATCTATTTTGGTCTCAGCGATGTATTACGTCTCTTGATGTACAAAATTCTTTCATGTTTTGTCAAATTTTACCTTTAAATCGAGCAGTACGGACGGTCCTGTACTTGCATGCTGATATTTCTCTCAGGCTTTTGTTCAGGGACGGATTAATTTATCAACGCCGCTTAATTTTAGAGTAATTTGTGTAATTCTCCTAGGTGATGCGATAAATTATGGTTAGCTGTAGAGGAGATCAGTTAAGTAGGTTATAGAAACGCGGAGTAGTATAATGTAAATTGATAGAAAGTTTAAAGGAAAAATAGATGGAAAGAGTTAGTTCTGAACTTCTGATTGTTAAGGTCCTGTCCTGTTTTGTATAAGTACAGGTACGTATATACTTGATAATGATCTGAAGCATGAATACACGTTCCTTCGAATATTTTTTATGTTTATAATGAGTGATCTATAAATTTGTGTAAATTGTGTGTCTGGCAACACACTGCTTTTTATATACTACATACTAGAATATGTATTCATGTACTAGTTATTGATAACTGATGTACGATGAACGAACAGAGTTGTACTTATTTTATTACGCCTGCTCTAGTGAATGACAAGCCTTTAAATTTAATCTAGGCGTTTTCTTATCTTCATGGGATATGACGATCTCTCTTTTTTTGAGATAGGGCTGGAGGAAGGATTTTTGTTTAGTGGCTTTAATATGATGCCCTTAGCTTGCAATCTACCTTTTTACCTTTTAGGTGCTTCTCTCTTGGAAGTATTTGATGCCAAAACAGATATGTAAACTTGGTTTAGAATGGCTGTTTAATTTTTCAGTTGCTACATAGATATTGACGGGAGATTCGTACGAGTAACTTTTAGGATGTTTTAACTTCAAATCAATCTGTATCTTCATGGGAAGCCTTTCGTTGAATGCCCTTGGCTTTCAGGCTTCATAAGAAATTCTGTAATGCTCGAAGGTAGGTAATGTACTAATGTTCCATATAGCCAATATCAGAATGTATTAACATGTATCTGCAGCTTCTATGATACCTGTAACTGGAATGCAATTCACTTCCTACTTCTAAGAAGTAATAGTGCAGTGTCAGGTCATATTTCCTTCATGGAGGATCTCAATTATCAAGCATCTCTTGCTTGTAGGAGAGCAACTCCAGAAAGTGCTTCTCAGATTCTGCTAGCCTTAACTTGCTAAGACGAAAATCCTAATGCAGAAAAGAGGGCACTAGTTTGATTTCTTGAAGGTTACGCTAAGTTGATATATATGCTTTCACCCTAGCATTGAAAAACAGAGAGATCAAAATAAATCCAACGTCATGGTTGCAGTTACGCGTGCACAATCTTGATCAACTTTCTGAGTTACATTCCTGCTGCAAAAAAATAATCGTAGTCCATATATTGCTTGAGGTTACATTGACAAGATTTTTTCCTGCCCTAAGTGTATTGAGGTGATTAATTGAGCCTGAAGTTCTATCTTTGAAATTCACTCTTCCCAAGCTGAAACTTAATCATATGTGGAGAACTTCACTTACTTCAGATATGCAATTTGTTATTCATTGGTTCATACAAAAATACGCTGAAATTAGAGTCATGCCCTGAAAAACTCTAAAAGAAAATAGAGTTATTAATGGCTATTATGGTTCTATTGATTTGTGTGACCTTGTGATTTTATTAGGTATTTTGGATGTATATACAGGTCACAACCATCCAGATCTATCATTGAGGTTCATTCATGTTGGAACATTCCAGACTAAGAGTGCGTGGGCTAGAAAACAAGGTAGTTCTTTGCCCTAATGTCGATATGACCTCCATTTTGCTACTTCCCCATGGCACTTGTTTCCATCAAGTCCAGAAAAATCTCATGAGTGTTGCCTACAGATCATTATAGCTTCAGGATCACTATACACATGATGGCTATTTTTGTAGTGACATGTCTAATGGGACCCTTCATCCTATTCCATAAGTGCTAGTTTCCACTATGGAATTTTCCTATTAGATCAAGCCATTTCCTTTTTGCAGCCACTCAAGCATCTGGGATACTTGGATCTTCTTAGGCCCACTGATGCTGACTCCCACGTGAAGTAATATATGTTCTTCAAATGCCATGCACACAAATGTTCCATCGAGCTTCATTTCTTTTGACCGGTAATATTCCACTATGGTGCTGCTTTTCCAACTTATATGAGTCATATCTTTTTTCTTTCACCAAATTGGAATATATAAAGCTAGGAATCCATGCGAACTTAGCTTAAGATAGAGCACAGTGGAAGAAAAAAGAAGCTATATAGGCGTAACTAATTTTCTGAAACTATGTTTTCGTCATGGTAGTACATTTACTGGGGGTCGTGCACCTTCTATCAGTCTTTTAGCTCTCTCAGAGACTTTTATGCCAATAGAAAAAACTTCAAGTACTTTTTTTAATTTTATTTTGTATAATGTTTTCTGAGATGAATTTTTAAATGGAGAAACATGGTTAGTGAGAATTCAGATAACTAACCGCAGTAGATTTGAGATTGAGGCATAACTATTGACTGTTGTTATAGTACAGAGCTAGTAATAATCTTGGAATGCATTATGTCGCAATTTAGCCAGAAAAGACATTGATGTCTTTGTTAGAAAATGTGATTGACTTTACAGACTAATATTTTTATAGTACAATTTCATAGAAGGTAACAAAATAGTTTCTCAGATGAGTTTCACCAGAAACAGTAAACTAAGTTCAGAGGTATCTTCTGTTTTTTTTTCTTTTCTGTTGCTAGTATATTAGTTTTTATCAGGTGGCATCTGTTTTCTAGGGGTCTCTTTGGCTTCTTGTTTCCTTCCAGAACTTAGATGGGAGTCCATGCTGAGGTATTGGGAATGGGCTATATTGTACTCCTTTGGAAACTTCGACTTCCCACCTGCAATAATTAATGTGTGAGTATGAATTTCTAATGAAGTTAGAGCACTGATATATTTAGCACTCTTCTAGTAGGTACAATTGAAATTTCAAAAAATCTCCTGGCGTGACATAAACACAAGTGAAGCTGGAACTGAGAAGAAATTTCTTTAAACACATCCTTTTCCTTTGACTAGATTTTTGTGAGCATTATGTGGTTGGGAGTTTAGTGGATGTATTTCTTCAACACATGAACACGAGCACATGACATCTGCTTGTATACATATTTTAAAAAAGAATATATAAGAGAAGTCTGTACCCATTATTATAGACAAGTCCTGATGCTTTGGTATTCCCCACCTGTAGGCTTAAACTTTTGGATCTGCTGTTGTTGCAGTTCTTCTATGTTATTATTGTTGTTACATATTAGTATATACAGTGGATTTAGTTAAGTAGTTAAAAATCGTGGACTCAAAATAACATACAGTTATGAATTTAGAAGCAAATATGATGTCATTGTCGAACCTAAATTTGGTAACCAAATGATGAATCAAAATCAGCATCTCCAGTTTGGCGAGTTCATTTCCAGGACAAGCATGGGCACCGTTGCCAAATGGCATGTAGGTATTGGGTTTGGGAGCAACCTGCATCCATCATCCACCACTTAATTATTTTTTTTGGAGTTAACCAACTTTTCATATTTTAAAATTCTAGACAGGTGGAGAATTGAAAAGCACTTTGTTAGTACTCGATCACCACATACCTCAAATCTGGAAGCATCAAAATTTTGAGGGTCAGCAAAAAATTCTGAATTGTGATGAATGTTTCTAAATAGTGGCATGACCTTCCAACCTTTTGGAATCAAGTAACCTGCATTAAAGATATCTTTACTATTCATGTTAAATGAGTAATACCTTACAGAATGATTGAAGGTATAATTAATGATACATATGAAACTTCATTTCTGTGCTTCAACCAACCTTCACACAACTAACACCAGTTCTTTGAGGCTTCTTTTTATTTTACAAGTCGGTGGACCCAGAAGTGTAATGATTTGGGTTCATTAACTTGTGGGACAAAAAGAAGCCCTACATAATTAGTGTCAGCTGTGTGAGACACAAAATAAAGTTTTTTCAATACATGCATTTCTCAATTTTTCTTGATGTACTTGTGTCCAATGAGTCTGACATGTGATTTTGATTGAACTTGTTCTCTATTTCAAAACTATTGAACATTCTCATTGTACCCTTGATGAAATACGACTATAGGAATAACACCATATCTTAAAAACCACTGTACTTTTGGTATGTTATATACATTTTCATGTACAGTCAAAGCCTCATATAAAATGACTGAATGATTAGTTAAAAAAAACTACTATTAAGTATCTGTACTAATCGTCACACATACTAGTATCGAGTACAAAGTAGTCATCTGCGTAAAATAGATAATCAGAACATTCCTACAGGAGCAATGAGTTTATATATGTGTGTCCTTTTGTACTTATTTATCCATGGTTGAACTTACATTTGATAACTAATGACTTACCATCGTATTCTACATCAACCACGGCTTCTCTAAAGGTGAAAGATATAATGCTAGACATCCTTAAGCTCTCTAAAATGACCTGCAATTGAAGTTCTTCTAGCTGATGAGAGCGAATTTTCTTTTCTTGAAGCTGTGAGTATAATATAAGTAGTTCTAAGAAGAAAAGATTACCCTGTAAGTTAGTGACATATTTCTTGTTTGAGCCCATGTCAACGGCTTCTTTCCTCCATTTGATTCGTAAATTGTTCTTTGTTCTGCCTGCAAAAGAAATGATTTTTTTCTTAAACCTGGGAGCCGGACTCGCAATAGAACATGCTAGAAGCGCTAATGGAGATGGGAAACAGAAAGTGATTTACCATATACACTGATACTGTTAATTTGTTTTTACACTAAGGTAAGTTTTAGCTTACTGTAGTAGGCTAACTAATTGATTACCTGTAGTTATCTTTTTGGGTGATTCAATAGTGTGTAGTTCCTTTTCACTGTGTTTATTTAACTAATCAATAGAAAGCAAAAACACTAGGTAGGAACCAAAAGGAATCTGGAGAAAATACCTTAACAGTTTCTAAAAGTTTCTGGTCATCAGAGAGGTACTTAAGAATCCATGTTAAAGCACTAGCTGTTGTGTCCTGGGCGGCAAAGAGTACTCCGATGACATTGTCAGCAATTTGATATTCTGTTAAATTCTTCCCTTTCTCATCTTTGAAATTCAACAGATGACACAAGAGATCTTTCTCTACCCTTTTTTTCTCCTTCCTTTCACTGATTATCTCACTAAGAATCTGATTAAGCTTCCTCCTTGCCTTTGTCAATAACAGAAAATTTCAGCATAAAGCTATGGAATAAACAAGTTATTCCCAGTAAGTTCATACGGAAGGAATAAGAGAAACTTTACTTACCACCATAGCTTTGTAATAAGCAGTTCCGGGTAAATTCGTAGGGAAAGAGTTATAGCCCTTTTCTACTATAGAATAATTTTTGTTGAGCTCCTCTTTGTACTTAGCATCCAGCTGACCAAATAAAGCAAGAATGCCTACTTCAAAGGAGAACTGTAACATGTCCGTCAGATTCACATGTTAGACTGATTTATAGATTATAATCTTGTGGTCAGCTCATTTGAAGATATAATTAAGTAATTAAAGTGTATGCTCTTTAACGGTTTAAGCTTTTTAGATGAGATGGTATCACAATTTAACAAGTAGCAACGAGCTACTAGTAACAAACCTTCTTCATCACACGGAATGTATTGATGGTTTGGTTCTTCTCCGCCCATAATTCCAATGCAGAAATGGCCAAGTCCTCGATATCAGGAATTAGTTTACGAAGAGCTTCAGGAGCTAGCGAGCTCTGAACCACCTTCCTTAGTCGAGAATGGTAGTTTCCTTGGTAAAAGAACAAAGCAGAAGGGCCAATCAACCTCTCTTTGCTCTTAGGGTACGTTGGTTTGAACAAGTGAGCGTAAGTTAGCAGCACGAATCTGGCAGCTTCAGGACTAGCTAGCATAACGCAAGGATACCCAAGAATGTGTGTTTTGAATATATCACCATACCTGCAAACAAACATTAAAAATAGAATGAGTATATGGCATATGCTTTTAATGAAATGATGAATATTCTTTTCTTTGAATTAAGAGAACCTTTTTTGTTTGTTAGCAAAGAGGACACTTGGATCTTGAGAGTACAGTTGGAGAGTTTCCCCTATGTACGGCCAGCCCATTGAACCAGGAGGCAGCTTTGCTTTTTGTAAGTTTCTCCATTTTGATTTCTTTAATGAACTATGATAGTATAAGAGAAGAGCTATAAGAAAGAAAAGGACGTAAAGAATGGAACAAGAAATATTCTCCATCTAAATGGAGAAGTTCAGTGTTGTGCTTTGCAATTTAATATTATATTTATTTCTTTTGTTTTTGATGGATTATTTAACTAGTGAGAAAGAGTTCTCCCTATATATAGGAAGAAGAGGCTGGGATAGAGACGAGATATATAGGGAAGAAGGTTTGCCAAATGTTGGGTAAGAGGGGTTATTATATTACTGTATCATGATATGCCATATAATAGATTCATACATATCCAAGGTAGGAGGAGGAAATTGGACCACATTAAGCAATATCAAATGTCATCTGATGAAGTGGACCTATTGTGTTGAAACAAGACAAAATTCACACCAATAGCTGAGTACTTAGCTTTGTCTGCTTTAACGTATATTTTTGTGCTCCTCTTCTTTTAGAGGTGACTATTTTCGTTTTGTTCTCATAGTTGTGCGCATGTGATCTTTTGATTTCCTTTAACTTTTACTTTCGAGTGAATACCAGAAGTAATGGTGTTTATCAAGGCCCACTCAAGCGGAAGAATATTGATTATGCATGTGCACTGCTTTTGAGCCAAGGATCTATCAGAAAGCAACCTCTCTACCAAACTAAGATAGGATAAGGTATGCATACATCCTACACTCCTACCTTTCCCACACCCTGCTTGTGAAATTACCTCGGTATATTGTTGTTGTTGGTTGGTTGTTGGGGGAGTGGAGCGATCAGGAACTGATCACATAGTAAAATACAGATATGTAGACCATATAATATCCTAATCGAGTTCATATAATAACACACACATATATGATGGTACCTCAATTCAAAAGTTCAATTTCAACTGGAAAATGAGCATGTCCGTGGTCCATTGTAGAAACATAGAGCCAACGTAAACAACAAAAAAGTTTCGATGACTTTCTGAATATGCTCATTAATTTGCATACATAACATATGAGAATATTTTCTGAACTATGCAATAACGTTTTTGTAACACCACTCTCCCTCTTGAGTTATTATAGCACATGATAGGCTCTTCTAATGTGTTTTACATGACATAAGTGATTAGCAGATGTGTATTTAGCTTCAAAAGTAATATCAGCAACTATAGAACTTTGTTGCTTCTGTATAACTGCTATGATATAATTGTCACGAATCATGATAGCATTTTCCTTCTGCCTTTTAAATATTTCTGTTCAAGAATTCAGTTATTAGTGTTTCTAATATAGGTAACTCTGAAATGAACAACTCAAAATTATCTTTTCCTTTATTCTACATCTAAAAAGAGATAAATATTTGTCCGTTGCACTAACTGTTTATGAACTTATTGTATAATGGTTAATTATGTTGAGTTATCCCACATCGGAAGTGGAAGGGGCTGGTGGTCAATTTATAAGTGTGAGGGAAAGCCTCAACCTTTGAGCTAGCTTTTGGGTTGAGAAGGCCCAAGACCACCCAACATTGGTATCAGAGCCCAGGTTGTCAACAAGTCTCAGCCCACCGGGAGAAGCTGGGTTGTCGTTCTCTCCAACCCAAGGCCCGATGTGTGAAGGGGGAGATTGTTGAGTTATCCCACATCGAAAGTGGAAGGGGCTGGTGGTCAATTTATAAGTGTGAGGGAAAGCCTCAACCTTTGAGCTAGCTTTTGGGTTGAGAAGGCCCAAGACCACCCAACAAATTAGTCATACATTACTAGAGAAGAATTGATATTGATGCAGTTTGTCCTACAAGTATTTGATGTTTTTGGCTAGTTATAAGGTGAAGGATATTCTTTAGTTTGTAAACATATAACCGTGAAAAGTAATGCTATTTGATTATTGGTAATATATGATATAATATGTTAGTGGATTTTGTTTTTTTATGCATAGCAATCCTTGTTAAGAGGAATCTTTTTCAGTGTCTAATTTTAGAATTGTTCAGTACAGTGTAGTGTGTACTAGTGAAAAGTGTGATGCCACGACTGTGATGCTTTATCCACCTCAGAGTTTAGATTTTAATTGGTTAGGCATGATATGGATGTGTGAGGCTTCAACAAAGAGAATATAAGTTTTCATTCTTATGGTGCACGAAAATGGAGCCAAACCAAATTATTGTTGCACTAAGATAATAAAATTCTGGCTAAAAGTACCGCCCTTATTCATCAGATAGCCATCACAACCATTTGTATATTCCCTTTACTATTTTTTTTTAATTATAATTGTGTTGTTTGAATTAGTTTAGGCATTACATCCATTAGTTTTTTTGAAGTACCTGCTACTTTCCACCAAAATATGTATCATGTAACTTTGTCCGTCTAGGTTTGTACTTTGGACAAATAGGAAGAAATTTGAACTTGAATTGTGTTAGGATATGGACTTACCTGATGGTTTGTACCCACTTTATTGACTACTAGACCATGCCTTTGGATACAATCATTTACATCTTTTAGTCTATCCTAAAAAGAAACCTTACGAGGAAGATGGAGGATAGTTATGTATCATATTGACAAATCACTAGTAGCTAAATTGCTTCGAGTTTAATTGCTTTCCTTTCACTATATTTATTTCTATCCTTTTTACTGTGTAAATATAAAAATATGTCTCTCTGTACATATATAGGAGTAAATGTTGTAATTTTAGAAAGTTACTGCCTCCATCAATTTTTAATTATCATAGTTTCTTTTTTTAGAAAAAAGTTACTACCTCCGTCATTTTTTAATATGATATATTTCTCATCATATTGCAATTATAATTTTTGTATAGTTTTTGAATATCTAAATTTTTTATTTAATAAATAAATATTTAATTTAACTTTAAAAATTAATTAAATTGGATTTAAAAATATAATAAGACAACAAAAAAGTGGATGAAATGAGGAGAAAATTGCAAATCTTGAAAGTCCCATAGTCGCAATGAGTCCTCACGTGCGAGGTGTTGGGATCCACAGAGCAGTACTCCATAACAGAGCCGCTATGATCTCAGAGATTTTGGATCAGATGGTCGGCATAACGCGCCATCTATGATATATTGATTGTTTGACGTCAGATTTCCAATACCAAGATGGTAGGAGCCGTCATTCGTAGCTGGATGAGACACGTGTCAGCATCCATACGGCTATGCTTATTACATATGGATAAAGAAAATAAATAGGATGAGTGAGTTACAATACACTGAATGATAATAAAAAAACTAGCAAGTCGAGAAATATCAAGACTTGTGGGATGCACTTCATCCTTCTGTCTTTAATCAGAAATATCAATTTGAATTTTTGAAATAAATAAGATTTGATAGGAAGGAGTTCCCCTGTGATGAGTCCTAAGCAATGTAAGCACAAATTAATCAAGTGAGCTATTGAATAGAATGAGATGGTTGTCTAAGGAACTAGTTTTTAGAGTTCAGGTCTATTTGCTTTTGGATCCATAAATAAGATTTACGTTTATTTACTAGAAACACCTAGAAGTACGAACAATGCACCCATACTGTATATATACTCCTAGAGTTGCAGTTTAGTCTAATGTTACACTAAACGCTTGATTCATGTCTCAGTTGTAAATTAATGATGAACTAATTTTATAGTTAAATAAGGAGTTAATATCTCATATGGTCACTCAACTATGCACTATTTTCTCAGAAAGTGACTCAATTTTCAATTTTCGCTCAAAAGTCATTCAACTATGTACTTTTTTCTCAGAAAGTCACTTAACTTTGAATTTTAACTCAAAAGTCACTCAGCTATCCACTCTTTCCTCAAAAAGTCACTCAATCTATTAAATTATTTTTTAATTAAAAATTATTGATATTAATTATTTATATAACAAATCAAAAAATTTTAAAAATAAATTAAACCATTTAGTGATCCACCCACCTAACCCGACCCATTAAAAAATATGATGACCCATTTTATTTTGTCTTTAATCCTTATTTAAGGTTTAAAGAGAGGGATTAATTTAGGATTAAAGACAAAATAAAAATGGGTCATCATATTTTTTAATGGGTCGGGTTAGGTGGTGAAACACTAAATGGTTTAATTTATTTTTCAAAATTTTTGGTTTGTTATATAAATAATTAATATCAATAATTTTTTAATTAAAAAAAAATTAATAGATTGAGTGACTTTTTGAGGAAAGAGTGGATAGTTGATTGACTTTTTAGTTAAAATTCAAAGTTGAGTGACTTTCTGAGAAAGAAGTGCATAGTTGAGTGACTTTTGAGTGAAAATTGAGTCACTTTCTGATAGAAGAGTGCATAGTTGAGTGACCATCTGAGGTATTAACTCGTTAAATAAGTAAATTGTCGCTAATTCTCGATTTAACTATGGATTAGTAACGAAGTTCCTAGCTAAATTCTAGTGTTTTTTAGTGTAATAATTGAATGGTTTGTTATCATTAATGAGAAGATTGTTATATAGATTAGTTTTATTCTGTATCCTATTTATATAGATTCTTGTCTGACTTAATATGATTCTTAGCCAACCATATGCCATGCATACGCCATTTATGTTGCGATTAATTATTCCAAATAATCAACAAAATGACCCTAAAAGTTCTCATAACTTAAATACATAATAGTATTATCTCTCACGATCCAAGTTCTTTAACAATAGGCTCCAAAAGTTAAGTTTAATCGTATACGAAGTATCTATATAGCATAGTTATCTTGCTTTTAAAGTTTAAAACCAAATTAAGCTTTCCCCAAGTATTTGAACGTAGAAGGGAGAAGAAAAAGGTCATGGAAATGGGACCTAGCTAGTTCACAACAAGACAAAATAGCGTGATCTTCAAATAGAAGTGGATGGAAGGGGTAATAAAATAGAGCAGGATTTTGTGAATTATTCTCTTTGGCCATGCAATGCAGTAAAAGTACTCTTCGAAATGTGCAAAAGAATAAGATCCAAGTAAATTAAAGAGACGCTGCAACACGGCACGTCGCTTCTACCTATCAACACCAAGCACTGATTCTTTACTCTTTAAAGAGATTAGTAATCTTGGGGATAAAGACCAGGATAATCCAAAACCAAATCCAATTAAATTTAATGAACTGCTATTTGGGCCAAATCTCATTATTTGAGATATTTTGAAAATTAAAATTTTACCTTAATCTTTTATCTTTTATAAAAAACATCCTCTCTAGTAGTTGCTTGCGTTGTATTACATAATTTTTTACGTGAATACTAAAATAGTGATGAAATATTTAGTAAATATTAAATAATGATATGATTGTTGATGAAAATTATTAGAAATTGGCTCTAGGTAACAAAGTCACGTGCTTTGTCTACTTCACGATGTATGAAATAATTCTTGTTGCACTCACTCCAAATTACCACATTGCTTTAGTGTCGTGGACACTATTTGTTATTGTTGTAACGAACATCCAATTGACTTGTAATACAAACTTTTGGTTAGTTTTGATAGTTTTTAAAACTTGTGTATAAATCATATTTTTCTAAAAAGGTGAAATATGGTCCCCAAATCCTATGGCCAAACACATGGTGAAATTTTACCCAAATTTTCACTCAAATAATGTTTGTCAATAATATTTGAAAATCTATGACCAAACACTAGGTAAGACCTTCGTATGTATATAGTTCGTATTGAAATTCATTCAGGTTATTCACATGGAGCAGATTGTCTGATAAGTACCAATATCTATATAGGTTGGATTTTCGATGAAATATTCAATGAATTTGTAGAAAGATATTTCTCATCCAACAAAATCTCCCAAAATGCTGTTCATGGAATAAGCTCCCTCTTCCTAATCTGGGAGACTGGGACCAGTGAAGAGGTTATTTTGGAATTAATAATAATAGAAGAGTTAATGGTATCAAAAGAATATTTAATTTTTTTGTCCATTTTATATTACAAGTATCCATTGTTTTATTTATCTATCACTTTTTGCAAGTTTCATACTTCAATTATCAATTTTTTTATATTAAAACACATTTTGATGTTGAGTTAGCTTAAAGATATCAGTTGTAAGATTATTGAAAATGACCATTTAATTAACTCGACATTGAGGTGTGTTTTAATATAAAATAAATAATAATTTAAATAAATGAAGATAACAATGTATAATTGAGGCCAATATCAAACTCGAAAAAGTAGTTTAATTTGTTTTTACTACTAATTCATGTAATGAAACTTTCAAAGTTTTTGGCCAAAATCATCTTTAAACTAAACCTTAAATTCAAACTATAGCTTTAAAGTATCATTCTTATCATAAAATATCCTTCAACTATTTTAAAGTAAATAATTTTCATCCTTCTACTTGAATTTATCAGAAAACTAATTGATATATGTTACAAAAAATAAGTCGTTCCTTCCTAATTGTTATTCTTCGATATGCCAAGAATATTATCGTGAGCTTTATCGTAATTGAGTTAAGAAGTATGCAAAAAAAATTTAATTTGACCATTTTTTAGTTCATTTTTCATATAGTTTTAATTAAAAATATTATTAGTTTAAATATGTTTCTTCTCAATTGAATATGGTAGAAGCGACATTTGTTATATACTTCCCCTTTTAATAATGTAGAATGAAACTCAAATACGAGACATAATCAATATTTTGGTCACTTCGATATTAGATTGATCCAAAAATTTATTAATTTAATTGGTTAAGAAAATATAAAAATAATTAATCTCCAATTTCTTTTCGTTATGAAAAAGGCAAATCATGTACGCTCATACCTTTCAATCATGTTTAGTTTCCATAAGCAACAGTGTCTAAGATTTTTTATGTTTTTCAAGAACTTTTTGTAGAAAGTAATGAAATTATGCATAATAACTTTTATTGATAGTAACGTTAACTGCTCAAGTTTTCGTAAGATTCTTTAGTTTTTTGACAATATTTAACAAAATGATGAAAGTTGTTCACTTACAAATACTTAAAGGATATTTTATGCTAAAAATAATACTTTAAGGATGTAGTTTAAGTTTGGATATAATTAAACAATATTTTCTGCTAAAAATAATACTTTAAAAACGTAGTTTAAATTTGAAATATAATTAATCGATATATTTGGTCAAAAACTTCCGCAAGCCCTTTTCTTTTTTCTCCGTATGACAGACAACAAGACTAATTTATCCCCTTCTAGAAGGGACAAAGTAATTGATCATGAAAAGTACACCAACATTAAGGTCCACGTCATATTAATAGCATTTGTTTAATGTGACAAATCTTTTTATGACACTAATTATTATGATCCATGATACATGAAATTAAATACCCCACGTATTGAATAACAATATGCCATGTGAACCTAATTAAACAATGACAATGTGTCAAACTACTCATTAAGGATCTGAATGTATGTATTATAAAGTCTTAATAATTATCCGACTCCTTTAACAACTTCAACTATAACTTTTTGTCCCTTATTCAGAACTCTTTTTACCAATTATGATGAGGTAGATATATAATTAGAGAAGTGTACGACTTGGTTTTTCTTTCATTATAAACCACATAGCAATTTTTCCACTTGTTTTAATTTCATTTGTCGTCTAGAGAGGTGGTGGTGGTGCATTTGCATATTATCTGTTACTCATTTTATCTAGATAGATAAAGAAATGTGGATAAGCACGTTGAAAATAGTGCATATTATATGGTTTGAAGATCCTTATAATATTTATAAGATCCATTTTGAGATTTTGTTGAATCTGCAAAAATATTCGTATAAGACACTAAAGTCAAACCACTTTATCTGCAATGCATGGCATCAAAATGTAACGGGATTTTGTTTAGTTTTTTTTTTTTTAAAAAAAATAAATTTAACAAATCGCTACTTTTGTTTTTTTCAGCGGATAAAATCGCTACTTCGTGAGCGATTTTGCCGTTTTGGTTAAAAAGAAATTTCATATATAATTTTGGAATTTTTGTTAACATTTTTTACCTTTTTAGGCTTGTGTTTGATAGATACACTTTTTTGAGTGGTTTAAGTGTTCAATAGGAAGGAGCTCTTGTTAATATATCTATACAGAAAATCTTGACAAGTTCAAAGGCCGCTTATGTGTTCTGCATTTTAAGTTATGGATACATCATACATAGTTAAGCACAATTTTGTTTCTCATTTACATGTGTTCAACATTTAGACTGCAATAAGATGTAACTTTTTTACACTAATGATGCATATCTTAAATTAAATAAAAATTTAAAGAATGACGTAATGTTTTTAACGGAGGGAAGGAAAAATCTTACTTCCCATTAGATGTATGCAACAAAGTTCACACAATACTTTTGATAGTATTAGTAGATCCTATTCAAACCATCCTTTTTCGATCCATAGTAGCATTTCGTTGGGAGTCAAAATTGAATAATTTTTTTGTTTTATCAATTGTATTAAAAAATTATCCTTTCGGATTATAATTATTATTATTTTCTACTAGTGTTTGATTAAATTATAATATATAAGTATTCTTGGGATAATATTATACTCTTCCAATTCCAATTTAAATAATCTAGTTTGAATTTTGAGAGAATTTTTTTTATTTTGACTGTCCATTTGGACATAATCTTTCAGTTTTTTTTTTAAAATAAACATGTTTAGAACTACATTAAAATATTATATATCAACAATAAATTTAAAGGACATGAATAATTAGGGCAAAAAATAAATCTTATTTGACTCAATTCGAGCTATATCGAGCTAAAAACACTAACAAGAGAAGGAACAAAGGGGTTTTATTAAATTGGTAGATTGAATCTGGAGTTTTAGTAGAAAACAGGGAGAAAAGATGCCCAAAAAGGATAGTGGATATCTTGTAAAGTATATGTGCCAAATTTTGCCAAACTAGGTCACCTACTCTTTGATTCCCAATTTGGAATCTACTGCCTCATTACAATACATCCTCTTATACCTTCTTTTTTCTTTTTGGCACAATTATTGACATTCCAAAAAAAAATTGACATCACTTTATTTCCCAATTTGAAGTCCCCATATTTTTTATTCCAAAATGAATAGTGGTATTTACTTTGTTTCCTATCTAAAATATCAAATTAATTGTTTTATATATGGTACAATCATCCCTCAATTAAATCAGAACCAGACACAATCTTGAATAATTGGATTTTAAACTGTATATGACACATTAAAGAAAAAAGATATTTTATATCAAGGGTGTATTTATTTATAGTTCTCTAAAGTTAGGCTTTTCCATGAATAGATATATGTCATTCTATATTTTTTTTAAAAAAAAAAAGTAACTTCCAGAAACCTACATCCACTTCAATTTGGAGCAAATTAGGACTAATTATGGAATCATGGATTCAACTAAAATAATTATGGCATTTAGCTCAGTAGGTGTATATTCTAAAATTTTTAAAATTCCATATATATATATATATATATATATATATATATATATATATATATATATATATATATATATATATATATAAGATCAAAATCGCTTTAAAATAGAGCAGCGCAATGCACAAAATATTAGAGTCACTTTAAAATAGAACAGCGCAATGCACAAAATATTACCACACATTAGCTGATTTTGTTTTCCAGTTATGTCTCCATCAGCTCATTAAATAATTTGAAATGATCTTTTTCTTTTTTGTTACTTTTAGTATTTAGTTTTCATTTAGCTCTTCCTTTAGCCAATCATCAATTTTTTCTTTCAAATTTTTCACCACTCCATAGTAGGGCCTGAAAATATGGAGTGGTGACTCCTCTATCATTGATTATTTTGGGAGGGGGACTTGAATACAGACTCCTTGTTGTCCTAAAAATGTTAGGACTGGTTCATATGGTATTGGGCCAGGCCCAAAATGTATCGGACAGCCCAATGTGAATACTTACACAAACAACTATTGGGTCGAGAAGAAGTAATAGGACCAAAAGGTCTTTCACAGGGTACAAAATCAACTGAATATCGAATCAAATCGTAAATCGATTTAAATCAGAAAAAATTTAATTAGTGGTTTGGTATTGAAAAAAATTCGATTATATTTGAGTTGATTTGGTTTTAACTAAAAAAAATAATTCGAGACCAAACCAACCCTACATCATATATATATAGTTTTAAAATGTTATTTTATACATTAAAATATCTAGTTTGATATAATTTTTAAATATTTCTTATATTTTTTCATAGTTTTTATCTTTTAATATATTATTTCAAGTTTGAAACTTAGAATTCACAATGGTCCAATAAAGACTATAATTAATAGATGTTTGTAATTATAATAAAGCTTAAATCAAAATCAAATCTATAGTAATGTAAAAATAAGATTAATTCAAAATCAAATCAATAGTAATAGTAAAACTCAATTTTTTTTAATTTGATTTAATTCATAAATTTAAAATTCTGACACAAACAATACAATTTGATATTAAAAAAAACCTGAATCAATATGTTATGTACACCCGTATCACAAACATATAAATAAACTTTAGAGTGATATTTGAATTGAATTATTATACTTTTATCGAGTACAAGTAAAAAGAATAGAGGGGTACTCCTAAATACGAAGCAATAATGAGGGCCTCTATATTTTTTTAAGGAAAAATTGTATATAATAGCAAATTAATAACCTAAAATAAATGGAGTAGCTAGGGTTTGATTTAATTGTGCTCCATAGCAAACGTTTACAAAATATTGTCAGGTGCCTCTCTCCCAAATATCTCGCTCGCCACTCTCCTCCAATCTCTCGCTCGCTTCCTCACTTTTTATACAAACACAAGTGTATAAAAATTGTTTCTAATTGTATAAAGGAAAGAAAATTGTATAAATACGATATTTTTGTTCCCCTCTCTCCCTTCTTTCAGATCTCGTTCGTCACTCTCCCAAATCTCTCTCGCCACCCTCGCCTTTTTCACTTATACAAACAGAAGCGAAATGTATAAATTGCGTTTCTGTTTGTATAAAGCGTGAGAAAATTGTATATACACATGCAAGTACATATATTTTCGTCCTATACACTTATAATTATACAATAAAAATACTCTCTTGCCCAGTTTCTTTTGCCTTTCTCTCTTTCTCGTTTTATACTATTTTCAAATTGTATCTAATTTCTCTCTTTCTCATTTTATACAATTCGATTCAATTGTATATTCCTTGTCAAGTCTCTTTTGTCTTTCTCTCTTTCTCATTTTATACAAATTCAAATTGTATTTAATCGTTCTATACACTTATAATAATACAATTCGTTTTATACACTTTGTTTTTATACAATTGTCTGTCCAAGTGTCTTTCTCTTTCTTGTTTTATACATTTCGTTTTATACAATTTGCTTCAACTGTATATGTATAGCGAATTATACAGTTTATATGTTTGATATGGAGCACAAATTTTGCTATAACATAAAAATATGAATTTTTTATTTGCTATATGTAAAATTTGCCTTTTTTTAATCAAACAAAGTAATCGATACTATTTACTGAGACGTAACAGAATATAAAGTATTGTATTAGACAAAAGAGTAAATGCCTAACATTAGTAATGGCCAATACAATGCATCTTCTTTTTCTTTATTTAAGTCCAAGTTTTTCCCAGGTTTAGATAATAGATTTGTAAATTTTCTTTACTCAAATAACCTACTAATAATTTTCTACTTATTTAGTAATATATTTATCTATCGGAGAAAAATAATTCAAGTAAAGAAATTATATAATTGTGTTAGTTGGCATTAAAAAGATTCAATATATATAGTTTTCGATACCTTACTTTACAAAAGAAAATAGAAGGGGTAAATAATTAAATAATTTAATTTTAGCGATTAAAATTTAAATAAAAATACATATTATTTGTCATAATAAATATTTGTCAATAAAATCAATGGACAAATTGTGTTGTAATTACGGAGTATGTTGCATTTTGCACACTTGATGTATATATTGTGTTGTAATTAAGGCTTTTAAGAACTAAACTAGTGTATTAACTATTAGCTCGCCAAAATCAATAACTTCACCTTAAACTCTATTAATTAATGTGAATAATGATTTTTTTTTTTTTATAAATCAGGTCAATAATCAAAGACTTGATTTTAAAAACAATCGAAAAATATCTTTTTTTTTGGGAGAAATTTCTTCCTAATTAAAGGTCTTAGTTGCTGCCTAAAGGCTAAAAGCAATCTTCGACTTTTCAGAATTTTAGCCACCTTATTTTAAATCTTAACAAATTCTGAAATTTTAATTTATCTAAATTATAATATAATTTCAAAATTAAAATTTTAAAGAACCCAATAAACTCTTTCCGTCCAGAGTGGAGCAAGTCCCAAAGTTGTACTGACCTCCTTCTCTGGTTTGACAAAAAATTGGTCCTATCTCCGTCCATACTAAAAATTCCTTAAAATAAACAGCCACGTTTTTTCAATTTTTCAGTTTCCAATCACTGTGGAACTCCTTTTTATCTTCTCTCCGAGTAAAGCCATTAAATGTTGCCTCTGATAAATTCTTGTTCAATCTTCACTCTTCCAAGTTCTTCATTACTTCCTCCTCGTAGATCCACCGTCATTAGTTGCCAAGCCGCTGCTGACCCATCAGCTGCCGGCGGACCCTCGTCCTCTCGCTGGTGGTTCAACTTCGGCGCCGCCGCCTCTGCTGCTGCTGCACCTGGGTTTGGGAGAAATAGCCAAAACTCCGACGAAGTTGCTGATAATGGAATCGGGAATAACATTAAGAAGAAGAAGACAAAAGTGAATGCGAAGGAAAGGCGTTGGTCGCGTAATAGAGAGAGTTATTTGGCTGATGATGGTGATGCTCTTCCTCTTCCTATGACTTACCCTGACACTTCCCCTTGTTCCCCGGAGGAAATCGACCGCCGGCTGCAGTGTGATCCTATAGTTGAGGTTTTTTTTCTTTTTTTTTTTTTTAAATACTCACTCCGTCCGTGTTAATCTGATTGCACTTTGAATTTAAGAAATAAAACTAGACTTTTGAATCTTGTAGTGTTAAATCAAACTTGTGTTGAAATAGGTAAAACTTATAAGACACATAAATTGGGACAGAGGGAATTTCGTTTAGAATCTCTTTATGGAATGGTTCATTTGGTTGAGGTATTTGTTGGATTTCTGTGAAGTTGCAAACTTGCTGACTCCAGTTGAGAATCTCGAGGTCTACGTCGATATATGGTTTGGTAATACTTCTATGGTCTTGACCTAATGCCATGAGGATAATGCTGTAGAAGTAACTTGAACCGTTTGATTGGCTAACAATCAGCTCATTACTTAAGCTCATCAATAGGTTCAGATCTTAGTATATCTACAAACATCTAAAAATGTTTCCTTTTTAGTTTTTTTAGTCTAGGGTTGATGGTTTTCTGTTGATCTTCTTGTTACTTTAGGATTGCAAGCAAGTTGTCTATGAGTGGACTGGAAAATGTCGGAGTTGCCAAGGGACAGGACTTGTCAGCTATTATAACAAAAAGGGGAAAGAGACCATCTGTAAATGTATACCTTGCGCCGGAATCGGTAATAAGAATCATACTTTTATTTCCTATCTGAATATCATCTTGTATGAACATTTGCATGGCATATTTTATCTATACTGGTTTGCTTGGAGCATAGAGATAACATCTGTAGATGGCTTCATTTGTTCTCATTGACTATCTATTGTAGGATTAAGCACTTCCCTGCTAGCATAGATTTAATTGGTAAGGTTTTCAGCTGAGTGGTATGTCAATATACATCTGACCTATTGAAGTTAAGGTAGCTTTCTATCTGTATGGATCTTATCCACATTCCTAAATAGCTACCCCTTAGGAAAAGATCATGATGGAGCTGCTGAAGGAAGTAGAAGGTGGGTAAGAGAGATGGTAAGTGGTGTCTAGAAGTAGGAGCTGTTGAAATCAGGGGATTAACAGAGAAAAATATGATAAGCTTGAAGTTGTGGGACAGCAGGAATGTATGGAGGATTTTTTTTCTTTCGTAAAGATATCCATAAGTTTTTAAGAGATTCTTGCTCTTTTTCTGATTAATTATAATTTCACTCGTATAGCTGGTACAAGAAGACTTTCAAAACATTGAACCTATTCCTAGAGATTGTTTCATCTATACTAGATATGTTGCTGCCCATGCATGTACATGTACGTCTCCTCATTTTACTTCGGGTGGATAAGTAATATTCTGAATATGCATTATTAAGGATGGTAAAGGTAGTAATGTTCGGTTTGTTAGGAAGTAGGGATATTATATTAGAGAAACTTTGTGAATTTGATGTGGTTTTCCTTTCAAATAAATATCAAATGTTCCTATATCTGCCAGATCAAAAGATCTATATCACTATATGATGTTGTAACTTTTCAAGCGGCAAATTTGATTAGTCTGCACAGAAACTTGGAATGTCAAATTCATATATCATTAGTTCCCTGAAGATGAACGGAAGGAGGAGGATTGTTTTGGACAATTACTTTGACTATAGAGGTGTAGATGATTTTTGGTTAAATATGTCTTTAGCAGTCTATCTCAGACATTTTATACTTCAAAAGAGAAGAGCTATGAGAAAAACTCTAGCATTTTGGTGTTTTTACTTTATCTTCACACTAGTCAGCTGCTGTAGGTACTAAGAATTAGGGAATTGTTCCATCCCTCGGTAAATAAATTAATGAATTAGGATTTGGAAGGATTATATACATAGTTCTCATCGTCTGTTGACTTTAAAATTTAAACTAGTTTATGGATTTCAGTGAGGAATTAGTCCCAGGATGCAGCATTTCCGTTTCTCATTTTCAGAAGTTGTTTTCTAAACGGACTTGTAAAGAAAGAAAAATATAAAATAATTTTCTCCTTACAGGCCTTGCATAAACTTCAAAAGATAATTTTAAAAAATAGAACGATGAAGCAAATAGCTCTGTGGAAACTCCTAATCAGTAAGGCAACTACCATCTTGTTGAGATTGTGGAGCTGTCTATTCTTCAATCCCTAGAGTTTTTTTCTTTTTGCTTGACATGTCTTATGCTTTAAGCATTACTCGCTTGGGCAATCTGGTCTTCACTTAGCTGATATTTTGGGCTTCTGCTGCTGGTAGCCTGGTATAAAGAGGAGTCTTAAAGTGAAAATGCAATGCTTCTGGCATCATTTCATAATTTTGCATCTCAAAGAATAAGAGTCCTTGGAGAACAGAACTTGAAGTTTATGTCCTATATTGAATCTTCAGATGACACACTTTTCCTTTTCTTGTGCATCTCTATATCTGTAAGATGTACGTAAAAGTTGAGAGAGAACATTTTGTTTGACACACTAGCTAAGACAATGGTATTTCCTAATATTTTGTGCAATTAGCATGTTTCTTGTACTGGTTTAAGTTGTCTGCCCTAAAGGAAAAGGCTTGTTTCCTCCATGTTTTCCAGTTTCCGCTTTTTCTTCTTGAGTTTCAGATATTCATGTTTATGCCTCTAAAGGTGGAATAAATTCCTGAGGCATTCTTTCTCCATCTGTCCCTCAAAATAAAGTTGTCAACCACATTAATGGTATTTAAGTTGTTGATTCCTTCAGTATCTAATGTGGTCCAAGAAATGATATGGATCAAAATAAATACGAAGGTATCTATACCTCTACGGAAAATTCGTACGCCCACAGGGATCTGTACGTCTATAAATAATTAGCCCCTAAAAGTTACTCTACTGCTGCTTTGAAAATCTGGATTATGAATGTTTATCATTTGATTATTTCGGAACTGATTTGTGCATTATATCTTCCTGGGATCAACTTTTTTTTTTAATTTGTGGCTCAAGTAACAGATATATATCCAGAATCTCACTCTCAGATCTTATACTTTGACATTTCAGGTTATGTGCAGAAAATAACACTACGCACGGATATTGATGTAATGGTGGACTTGGATGATAAACCACCTTAGACAAAAGAATACTTGTACCATTTTGTTTGAACCAGTATACATTAGGAAGCTTTGAGGAGACACGTAACTTCGCAGAACTGTTCTATTCTTTGAGGAGCAAAGTGTGCGTCCAATATTAAACAAAATTGATTTGTCAAATAATGAACATATTCTATACATCCGTAGCAGAATAAAGTAATTTTGGAGAAAGAGATGAGACGTCTGGAGCAACTGAACAAGTTGGGCAAGGATCGTATTTGTAACTTAGCTTTTTCACTTCAGTTTTTTCCTTCTTGGTTCTGGAATTGTTTTCATACCGTCATACGTTTAGTTGAGAATCTTGGTTGCTTTACAAGTAATTGAGGAATAAAAAGTATTCTTCGTTATCTTCTTTACTTTAAGCATCAGAATATGTTCCTTTGTTCGTAGCCATTCAACTATTTAAGGTCCTTTGCTACAATGTTAGTCAGCAAGTTCATTCCTGTTTTAAAGTCTTAAGATATCTTCACCCAATACAGCAAGTAGAGAAAATGTCAAACCTTAGCTTTCTTGATTTCCAATACAACCTCTCGAAGAGAAGTTTTCTGCGTAAGCCAACTAGGATGTTCACTAGAGAGAGGCAGAACTCACGTTCGTTGCCTGTTTACCAACCTAGTGTTGATGATCTAAAGAAGGTTTTTGATAGATTTGATTCAAACAAAGATGGCAAAATTTCACCAGAAGAGTACAAGGCTATACTCAAAGCCATGGGGAAGAAGAACCTCCTTACGAGGGAAGTTCAAAAGATTTTCGATGTGGCAGATGCAGATGGTGATGGATTCATTGATTTCAATGAGTTTGTGGCAGTGCAGAAGAAGGAAGGCGGAGTTAAAACTACAGATTTGCAGAGTGCCTTCCATACTTTTGACAAGGATGGCGATGGAAGGATCAGTGTGCAGGAAGTGTACGAGCTGCAGAAGGGACTCGGACAACGTTGCAGTCTTCAAGATTGCAGGAAAATGGTGAAGGCAGTGGATGCAAATGGAGATGGTGTAATTGATTTGGATGAATTTGTGACTATGATGACTCGCACTATGACACTTTGTTAGAAGTCCCTAATTGAAGGCCTCTACTGGGAATTCCAAGATTATCAGTCATGACAGTTCACTTAGTTATATGTTCCCTGTATAAAGTATAAATGTAAGGTTTCTGCATGCTGGTGGCATTAGTTCTCATTACAGTTTGATATTTTATGAGAAGTCTATACTTTCATATGATTTAGGGTATAATCCAACAGGTTTTGCAACTATTAAAAGTTCAATAGCATTGACAAGATCAAAGTTAAATAGTAATGTACTGTTGTCATTCTACAAAAACTAGATGAGCCCAACAAGTCCGACTACACTATCACAAAATGACTAACATAGGCATGACCCATGAGCCGATGGATTATCTCTTGTTTATATATAAAAATCCTATAACAATATGAAATGGGGATAAAGAACACAATTTCATTCATAAAGGTATTCATTGGTATGAATAACACAAAGAGCAGCCATTAAGGTTGCCCTCAGATTATTTGGCTGCAACAGATTTTGATGAAATATGCTTTGGTATTGATAGGTTCTTTAACTTTTCTTTGGTATACTTCCGAACACTCTCTTCGGCTCCAGCAGCATACGGTCTTTATGAGTTTCTCCAATGTCCTTCCATATTTGTTGGATATCAATGAATAGAGTCAAATAAAGATTCAATACTCATAAATCATACAGGAAAAGAAAACTACTATTTGAAGATGGCTTGAGAATGGATATGGAAACTCCTGGATTTTTGCCCTTCAACTCCCTGTTCAATAAAACAACAATTCACCTACACGACTAATTGATGAGAAAATCAAACAAAACAATATACAGAAACACACATCCGAATTAGCAGTTGACAGTTCTTAATTTTAACTACAACCAATCCATCAATCAACTATAGTCCAATTCCAAATTAGTTATGAATACTGATACGACATAATTAGAAAACATCCTAGACAATCAACTAAATCAAGAACACAACACACAAGCCAAAGAAAGCATTAATTATTCCCATTATAAACTCTTCGAACTACATGATTTCAACTTAACCAAGATAGTGCAAAGGGGAACTATTTCAAACCAATCAAGCCATTATAATGGTAAGAACACTCATGCCAACTGTCAAATCATTAATAGACCACTCAAACAAAAAAGTGATCACGTAGTTAAGCAAGATATTTGTCCAAATATATGAAAATTAAAGCAATAAACTTTGGAATATCAAGAAATAAAAGTTCAATGATTATTACACCTATAAGGTTACAGTAAATATAACATTCCCTCAATTAATACCCAAATTCTTTAATGGAAGAACAAGGCTGAAAACAAAGAACTGAAGCTTCAAAAGCAGTAACGTCAAGACAAAAAGAGGATATACCTCTAGTTCTCTATGTAAATTGTGGCAAGTAGAACTCATATGGACACTGCAGCAAGGACTTGCAAAAGCCAGATGATGAACGATGTCATGCCTCCATCTTTCCCATTCATAAAAACAGAGAAAGCTCAAGAAAAGTTAATACTTTAAGAACCTGACACTTGCAACACAGATTTAACTGGCTTCCCCCGATAAAAGCTAACATGAACACCATGAATGCAGTCACACTTGTGTGTGTTTTCATCTCCTTCTAGGTTAATATTAACCCAAAACAAATTCTACAAAGAAATCAACTTTAAGATAAAACCATTCAAATAATTCTTTATGAAACTTAAAAGGATGATTTCATTTAAATGAAATATTACAAGGATATACTCAAAGTTAGGGAGAAACATAAAGGATGATATTGGTCAAAAATTCCATTTTCCTATAAAGTGACAGAACCAGAAAACAATTTGAAAACATTGTGGAGATACAATGAAACATTAATTTGACTGGCACTTTGCTGACTAATCTCTTAAACAAAGATCCAAACTACTAGAACAGTCTTAGATATCCACAAGGGTGTAAGCAATGCATAAATTGCAAGACATGGTGATTTTCGGCATTGTAATTAGCAATACATAAAAATCCTTGGAGATTCATAGATGACCCTGAACAGAGCTAAAACCAGCTTAAAGGGATCTCAACATCGCATTCATCCCAACGTACAGACTCTTGATGATCCTGAGAATTGTGGAAGCCAGTCTATGTATACTCAGATTAGTCACTATACTTCACCAATAATCTCCACAAGAGCATTTTCCATCCTTAAAATGATGAAACCGCTTGTTGTCCCTGACAATTAACTCTCGCCCAACAATCCTTGACATGATCTTGATGGCATTGTGACAATCACCACATACACGGAGATTCTTTATGATACGTAAAGGTGTTCTGGCAGGAGTACTAATCAGACCATATGCAATGGCTAAACGTTCGCTATGGTATAGCAAAGCCTGTTCCTTGGCTTCCTGATCGATATCATGAAGGACATATCTGGTATCAGGCACGTAAGCTTGTTCTTTCATCGCAGCCCTCAACTTCTCGTCATCCTTGAAGAGGGTTGGGTTGCGAAATTCAGCAACTCTATTTCTTCCCTCAAGCATATTAATGGCTAACTGCTTCTTTACTGGTGGAGTGGGAATCTTATTAGCAACAGCCTTAGAAGGGTCAAGTCCTACCATCAACTCCTCAGCTCGATCCTCAAGATCAATATCGCCATGTATACGAGCATAATTCATTAATGCTTCCCAGACGGCTTCTGTTGGTTCAAATGGAAGCTTTGAGATATATTCCTCTGCCTCAGCAAGATGTCCACATTTTCCTAGAACACCCAGAAGTCCTAAATAGTGCTCCACCTGTGGAGAAATTCCATACTCAGCCATCATTGACTCAAAATGCATGAAAGCCTCATCAATAGCATCTGCACTGGCACAAGCCTCGAAAACATACAGAAAAGTTTCCTCGTTTGGTTTCATTCCCGACTCCCGCATCTGATCATACAAAGTCAACCCATCATCCCCCAACCCATTCAATGCATATCCATTTATCATCAAATGCCATGAGTCTAAATTCCTATCACGCATATGATCAAAAACTCTGCGTGCATCTGTCATACTCTCACACTTGGAATACATATTGATAACTTTATTGCTCAAACCAAGATCACTCCTGCATTTTGATCTCAAGAAGTAATCATGCACCTTTTTAGCATCTTCAAGTTTCTTTGAATTGGCACACAACTCAAAGAGCATGTCAAAACATTGTGCATCCGCAACTATCCCCTGTTCCATATGTTCAATAACCTCCTTAACTTTACCCTCTTGGCACAAGCTAATTAAATCAACAGTAGATGGAGGAACACTCGGGACTTGATTATGCTCAAACTGGGCTTGGTTATTCGATTGATTATTCAATGGAAACCCACTTCCTGGTGGCACCCTCTGTGCCTGAGAATCCAGTTGACTGGGGCTTACTCGTGGAGCATAATTTTGATTCTGATTATTCCACTGATTACCAGCACCAGGCTGTGGATAATTCTGATTTCTATTGGGACTTTGTGCATGTTCTGGATTCTGATATCCACCTTGTGGATAACTTGGAGCCGCATTCGGGGTTCCATGTTGTCTGAAGCCTTGATTTTGATAATTCCATTGGTTAACATTCCCAGGTGGTGGGTAGTTTCGAGGCTCACCAGAGCTCGGCCTATACGGAATGCTCTGATTTTGAACATTAGGGCTATTCTGATTCTGAAAGCTCTGGGTATGTCCCTGACTAGGATTAACATTTCCATGATTTGGATAACCTTGATTCACCTGATTAGGAGTTTGATACTGAGGATACGACATATTCATCTGATTATTATTAGGATAATTCTGGGTTTGGTTATTCCACTGTTGAGCAGAGCTTCCAAAATCCTTATTTTGCGGAACCCCAGAGGGATGTGGAGGAATTTGAGCATCATTTGGTGCTGCAAATGTTGCTAGGGTTTTCAAATGTAAGGAAGAAAGCGGGGAGCTTAAGGTTAGGGTTTTCGGAAGCCTGATATCGGAAATAGAGCGTGAAGAAGAGTATAACAAACATACCTTGTGCGAAGAAGTGAAAATGGAGACTCGAGTTCTGCGAATCGCCATTAGAGAAGACATTTTTGGAACAGTGATTCAAACGATAAAAAAACCCTTTGTTAAACCCTAGAGTGGGAACATCGCTGGTAAATTCTGGACCTTTTCTTATAATTGGGCTCGCGATTCGGGCTGTGGGTCGGACCTTCCTGAAACAAAATTTATTTTGATTATTTTTTTTTTGAATATAAACTAGAATTTATCCATTATGCTAAGCTACTTAATTAAGCAAAAAATTATTATGTTAATGGAACTAGTAATATGTGAACAAATTTGTAATTTTTATTTCTTTATTCAAATTTATTTATATATTTAATAACATAATAATTTAAGCCTGTAGACTATAGTATAGGTCGAGAAAATGTAATTTAAATTCAAATAGAGATAATGATCCTAAAGCCTAACTAATTAGGAAAACTAAAAATTATATCCTTTCAAACTATATCAAAAGAATGTCATCTTTTATTACTAGAAGAAAATATAACTTTAAAAATCATTTTTCTTATGAATAAAATAATTTAATCATATAAATAATATGATATATTTTAAATTACTATTTTTTTTGGAAAAATGTCTTTTAACCCTTGCTACCTAATCAAATGATAACACATAAGTTATGAGTGAACATGAAACAAAATCTCATACAAAAAATATCATAAAAAAATATGGTGCAGTTGATGAATTGTTTTTCCTTTTAACAAGAAATTTCGAATTTGAATTCTAACTATAAAAAAATCTTTATCAAAAAATATTTTCTTTTAAATAAGGTCATACGTCACGAATTTAAAATAGTTAAACCTACTTTATCGTAACTTCGGCACAAAGCTCGTCTCTTCAGCGCCTGAATTGGCTCCAAATGGGCTGACTCGGGTTACATATTTGGACTCATTTGAATGGTTGAATTTGGCCGCTAATCTTTATCAAGTTATGTTTTAGTCAACTCTAATCTCTTCATCAAAAATAAAAATAACAATTAACAACTCTAATTTTTTTGGTACCAGATTCAAGTTGGGGCATAACCTTCTAGTTACTATAACATTTGAAGTCTAATTGACTTTCACTTTGAATTTTTTTGTCTTTTATAGAATTGGTCTGCTATATTATACATATACACCATAAAATTCGTTACGTGGAAAGAAAAAATATTCAATTTATTCTTAATTTTTAAAAATTAAACAGAGTTAATGACTAGCTTACTTAGTGAGTACGTAACTTTTTCATTTTTCACACATTGCTTAGATCACGATAATAATGCTAGACGGGGTTTTCATTACAAAGTTATATCCGCATAAATATGATAAAAAGAACTCAGTTTTATATATTTAGACGAAATAGCTTAAATAACTGACCTTAATTGTGTGATAAGAAAAAGTGATTAAAATCTTACAGATTTAGATCTATAAATTTGAGTCCATTTTTTTTATCTCACAAAGAGGAAGGTCACGTAACTTAAATTTTCAAGCTGGCGATGCTTAAGTTGTACGTTTTTGAGGTCCATGAATTGCTTTCTCCGTTGCCTTTTCCCACTATTATTGTTATAATAATTATTAATATTATCCATCTTATTGATTATGACTTTCTTGGAGGCTATATATCCACTTTTTATTATTTTCATAAGTTATTAATCATTAAATATACTAAGTACTAAGGAAAATTCATGGTTAAATTTTGAAAATAGGACCCCATTTTTCTGGCCGTAATTTAGGGAAATGACTTGGCGTTCCAATCTTATCTTTATTTATTATTATT
Source organism: Solanum chilense (assembly GCA_032847665.1). Lineage (NCBI taxonomy): Eukaryota > Viridiplantae > Streptophyta > Magnoliopsida > Solanales > Solanaceae > Solanum > Solanum chilense. The sequence goes on along the minus strand of CM064963.1, from coordinate 108,370,567 downwards.
ATTATTATTATTGAATCAATCTTATCTTTATTTTTGGTATATATAGACCCAAGACTCATTTTTCTTGACATTTTGTAACAGAAAAAAAAGAACTCCCTTAAAAAATTCAACATTTAAGTAAAGTGATTGATCAAAGTGGAAATATAATATATCGTCAAACTTCTTTACGATAAATATTTATATTGATATTTCTTTTATTATTGTAATAAAATATTATTATAAAGAATATATAAAATAGTATCACATGGAAAATTAGTTTCGTAAATTTATGGCTATTATAGTATAATATTATTATAAGAAATAATTATTATTCCTATAAATAAATTTGATCATAATTATATATGCTATTGTCTATACTTATTTACATTACGAGTTTATTTTTGTCGATTGATTATTTTATTATATCTTTCAGACTATCATAATAGAGTGTATTAAAGAAAATGATACAAAGTTTGAACTTTGAGGGGTGGTGGTGGTGGTGGTGAGGGCATGATCTGACTTTTGCTAAACGTGCTTAAGAGCAATAAACATATTACAAAATGGGGATTTCTTAAATTATGAGTATTAAGACAAAATGTGTTCACCCTATGGGAGACACATATATTTTTAGTCCACTTGTCTTCATGAGGTTTATATTTATAGTCCAAAGTCAGTATTTACACAAAAATGTTAAAAGTTTTATCAAAATATAGTAATGGAAAACATTTAAAAAAAAAAATTAGAGTAAGGGCTAGTTTCAATTTTGTTCCTTTGGCCAAAATATATTTATGGGAGCTAATCCAAATATATAAAATCTATACACCTAATTATGTACATATTATAGGTATATTTGCTCGTTATTTCGTAAACTAGATCACCTAAATTTATTAATAAATAACAATGGAAAAAAAGTTTGAAATATATTCGAACTTTGATCGAAATTGCTGTTACGATATCAAATTTTGAAAAAAACATTTTATTTCTGTGCTATTTCTTAGTATATTTAATATTATAACTGTAATTTCGATCAAAATTAAAATATTTTTCACATTTTTTCCCTATAATAATTGTCCCTTAAAAGAGTAAGCATATGATACAAATAATAATATATTCCAAAAGTAGCATATGATACAAATAATAATATACTCCAAAAGTTGTTTGTTTTCCTCTTAATATTCAGTCAAAGGAATCAGCCACCTGTTGGGCATCCATTTGAAGATCCCTCCTGAGATGCCCTTCTTCTTATGAAGATAAACAAACCATGTGAAGACCAATTTTTCCATCCATAAAATTGGAACATTTTTTAAAACTTTTTTTTGTATCAATATTAATTACTAGTCAATCAAATACCTAAACCAGTATTACTTAAATAATTTTATAAAAATTGAATGAGTCATTAAAAATTCAAAGCAGAAAGGTTGATTACAAGTACATGTGCAATGCCAGTTAAGCATAGGAGATAACTCCATTTTTTATGTGTTGTAGAAATTTGTAATTACAGCAACATAACAACCTTATCATAAAATATCTATCTTAACTTTAATACTTTCATTTGTCGGCACAACTTTTCCAGATTATAAAGATAACTTTTAAAATTTAAGTTGATAAAATTATAATTAAACTTTAAATATTAAAAAGTTAATATAGAAGATCCTACAAATTGTATTTTTTCTTATATCAGTTTTTTTTAAAATACAATTTAGATATGACAAATATTTTAGTACAGAGGAAGTAATTAAGAGCACATGAAAAGGAAAAGTCTACAAAAAGACTTGGTTCTTAGGCTTGCCAATTTTGTGGTAGTACACTTTTGGATCAGGTTTAGGCAAGAAATCAATACCGTCCATCAATTGACCCTCGATTTTCAATCTATTTTTTTCTAGTGTTTTAATTAATATGAATTCACGCTAAAAGGTAGTTTCGTCGTCCCTTTAATGTGACATTTTTTACATTTTAAAATTTAAACAAGTCTATTTTTTACTGTAAATTTTTCATAAATTCTTTTAACATATTGAATTATCAATTATTGTAACTTATAGTACTCTTCACGTAATTTATAAATATATAAATTTCATTAATATTTGATCAAAATTAAATTATTTCTCTCGAAAAAAGAAAAACATGGCTAGAATGGAATAGAGGGAGTATTTACTACCAACCATAATATTTAGTGGTGTACTTCCCATGTTATGCAGCAGTTTGTTGACCACTTTTTTGTTTAGCCCTTACAACTTTTCAGATCCCCAGTGGACTAATTTTGCCAAAAATAAATATATATATATGCAGAAATGGGTGGATAAAGATCTAATGCATTTTTGGACCTAAATAAACTAAAACCTAGCTAAGATTACATATAGGGGAGGCTTATAAAGAATCAACAACCCTTCATGGCCCTCCCACTAGGCAAAAACATAATTTTTTTTCTCTATTTCGCAGATTATATTTATTATCTCCTATCAAAACAAATATCAAGTAACGTTTAACTACAACTTATTATGCGAAGCCTTGCAGTAATATGGACAATTTACCATCTACTTTTTCCTCTCATAATAATGGATCTTATAATACAACAATATCAGACATGTTCTGTATCATAATTAAGGTTTTTGGAAGTATATATATAACATCAGAGGAAACTGTCACTATTAAAAAGTCACTAGTTTCTCTTTTGAATCTTTTACTAAGAATGTTAACGATAATTCTCATAAATATTTTGATTAAATTGATAAAAAAAACTAATAATATTTTCACGTGAAAATTAAGAAAATTCTCACTATTTCAGCGAGAATCTGTTTTTCGCCGTTGGTTTACCCACTAACCTGGTGGTTTATAATGTGATTTTTTTATTAATTAGCAGTGGAAAAACCTTTACTTTTAGCAGTGTGTGGATTTGTCACTGACAGGACATTTACTACGGATTTCAAATGGCATACTTATGCATGATTATAACTAAAAAGTGGTATGTACACAATCTACTCAGAATCAATATAAAATTCCAAATTTTCTGCCATCTTCATCTTGGAGTGGTAAATTAGTCAACAAAAAAAATATAATTTAGGAACAGTAAACAATTAGAGTGAAAAAAAAAGGTTGCCTTCATATACAGTGCATCTAGCATAACTTTCTAGATATAGGTGAAAATTTTATTTCCATATTTCATGCTTGAATGGTGGCAGATAGATATCACTATCTTATAACAGAGGAGAAAACACATGCAAGGTGATTTATTTTAATACATTCACATGCCTGCTATGTTATATTAAGTTAAAAGTAGTTGTTCAATGAACTACTTTTGAAGCAAAAAATAAATAAAAGATAATGTATTAATTTGTTATACGAACTTGACCAGTATGCAACAGATCTGAGAGGCATAATGTATTTCTTTTGTTTTATAAAAATCGAACATATCAACGAGAGGCGGATCGCGAATTTAAATTTATTGAATTTAGCTTTCTTAATTCTTAGTATTAAAACCATTACACTTTTGACATTGTGGTGGTAGTGGCATGGACGCATAGATCGAAAGTGATCAGTTGAATATCGTTTATCTGTTGTATTTAAAAAATAATATGACGTCTCTTTACTGAATTGAATAATATTTGTTAAACTTCTAATAATTTACCACATATATATCTTATGCCAAGCAAGTTGGGTCGTCTATATGAGTTCTCGCCATTAGTATTGTTGTGACGAGTGCTTATGTGAGCACGTCCCAAAATATTTTAAATCGTAAAAATATAACATAAATTTACTAATCTTAATCTTGTATTGACTATCAACTTATCGTCGTCTATATGAGTTCTCGCCATTAGTATTGTTGTGACGAGTGCTTATGTGAGCACGTCCCAAAATATTTTAAATCGTAAAAATATAACATAAATTTACTAATCTTAATCTTGTATTGACTATCAACTTATCGTCGTCTATATGAGTTCTCGCCATTAGTATTGTTGTGACGAGTGCTTATGTGAGCACGTCCCAAAATATTTTAAATCGTAAAAATATAACATAAATTTACTAATCTTAATCTTGTAATGACTATCAACTTATCGTAACACTCCTCTTTATTTAAGCTTGAGACTGACAATGTGAGCAAACTAGCGCAGACTAATAGACACAGACAAATTTTATACATGTGAAATGCGGTCATTGTCTTTTCAAGATATTTGGTAGTCAAAAGTTGTTACATAATAAACAAGTTTACCATCTATATAAAGACTAGAAAAACTACATGTGACTTCTCACCTTGAAAATTATTAGTCAAAAGATCAGCATTTATTTTCCTTTGAATGGTCCATGGCCTGCCTAAATCAACAAGGACTTTGCACAACAATGGGTCCAAGAATTTCATTCTCTAATGATTTTGCTGATAATCAGCAAACATTAAGGCATGAACAATATGGCTACAAAGAGGCACCTGTTTCCTCCGATTTCGAGTTTTCGGTCTCTGGTTACAAGATGATTCCAGCTGATGAGGTTTTCTTCAAGGGTAAATTGTTGCCCTTGAGAGAAAACAGCAACAAGGCAACAACACTTAAAGATGAACTTCTTTCTAACGATGATGATGATTATGATGACATATTTCCATCAGTAGGAAAGGGGAGCTGGAAAGAACGTTTTGGTTTTAAAAGAGCTCCAAGTTTGCCAAAGAAAGTTGATAATAAAGAGACAAAGATGCCTGATTTCTTCAATGACATTATCACAGGTAAGTCAATATATTAAAACTATAGTTCATTCACTTATAATTACAAATTTGCAACTGAACGAGTAATATTGTTGCTCGGATTCTCCAATAATGATGTAACATCTATGCGGTGCGTATGTATCTTAGATCCAATGGAAATAGTAAAACTTCATAATATCATATATGAGTCTCTTAATTGTTCTTTTCTCTTCTTTCAGGAGCTAATTGATAGATTGAAGAGGAAGAATAAGCAATGGTAATGTTGTAGAGTTCTTGGATCTAACAAGGGTGGACGTTCTTTTTTTTTTTTTTTTTTATCCTATCTTGTTTTGGGGTGTTTTTAGAGATTTTGAGATTTTTCTTGACTATTAGGAGACTGAAAACTTGTAATCTCTTGGATCATTCAACCTCCACCCCTTTAGAAAAATGGACCATGTTGTACAAATGTTTTTCGACTTTTAAGTACTTTTGATGTAATCATATGTATTTGTTTGATAGATTCTAATCTAATAATGCTCCTGTATTGTCACTATGTGTTTCTGTAGTATACCCATTTTTAGTTAATCTTGAATTGAGATTTGAGTGCTGCTGGGAACTAAACAGGAACTTCCTGTAAATGATGGCAGTTTCATTCAAATTACAATATTCGTGGAGAAAGAGTTGAGGCATATTTTACCCAATAACGAAGAGTTTCAACCGGGAGGGGGGAGGTCAGGGAGAAGAGTGGTGCATCACAAATCACACATATACTTAAATCATCAGTTCAGCAATGGTTCCAATGAGTTAGATCTAGGTCAAATTTTGCCACTTATGAAACGAGGGATACTAATAAAGTTGTTATAATAAAAAATTGACAAGGAAATAATAGTTGGATCCTTAAGGTTTAGACAATACATGATTATCTTGAAATCACTTGGTACACCGTACATGTGCTAATAATATAAGTAATACACACCCAATAAGATAATTGAGATACACGTAAGTTGATCCAAACCCCACCTTAATTCAAAAAGAAGAAGACAACGACCATATTAGAGATAAAATATCACAAGCATACTAATGATGTAGCCATATTACCCCACGAGGGTAACCTTTTATATATAAGTCCACCGTTACAGTTCAAAATGTGTTGCCACTGGTCCGATTTTATTTTTAAATTTCCAAAAAGACAAATTGACACGGTTATTGTATTGTTTGTATATCATCAATCACAATTATAAATGTCAAAATTATTCACCAAAAGAAAGTCCCTTGCACAAAATTACGTAAGAACTTATTGTGAAGCAATCATGAAGGATAAAGTGTACTATGACAGTATCATAATGATACTATCACAAATATAGCATAAAAACACTCCTTGTCCCACTTTAAATGATAGTAAAGATTCAAAATCTCCAGAAATATGGTGTTGTACAGGCATTCTATTGCTTTACAATGTATATCATCTAGGGGTGTCAAATGGACGGATTGAGTTGAAATTGAAAATATTATAATGGATTGAATAGAAATCGGGTTGGGTCTTTGACCCGCCCAAATTTACTTTGGGCTCAAATGGGCTAAAAAACGGGTTGAATTTTAATCCGCCCAATTTGACCCAATTAATTTCAATAATTAACATATTAATAATTAACTTTTATAATCACAATATGAATGTTCGCTCAAAAATTTTTTGTTAAAAAAATAACAAATGGATAGATAAATTCGAAAGTATGTTAAATAGATAATAATTTCATACCTTTAATATAGGAACATACCTTAATAAAAAAATTTAAAACGGGTTGAAATTAGAGATTGAATTGGGCTCTATTGAGAATTCTCTTCAAATATGTTAAGTTTGAATGGGTTGAGCTTGAATCAAATTCAAATTATCTTGAGCCCAACCCTAAAATTCTGGGCGGGTTACATATGTTTGGGTTCATTTTTGACACCCCTAATATCATCCAATAGATGTGAATCATGTCCCACCAAAAGAAAATATCCACCTTCAGCTATACATTTGCGCTGACCTAATAAGTGATAGGTCAAATTTATAAACACGTCATTTAACTTGGTCTCAGTTAGCATACATGCCCTCCAACTTGGTGTATGTACAAGTAGATATTTAAACTTGTATAAGTTGAAAAAGTAGACATATGTTTCCTACATGCGGTAATACACGTGTGTGTCTACTTTTGGCACATCTAAAGTTCATAGATGTTAGCTGAAAGTTACACGTTTATGTATTATTTCTAAGTAATGATAACATAAACAAATTAACCTGTAACACGAGAGATAAGAGTGTATAGAGAAAGCATACTGCCAAAAGACAGTAAATTGCACAGCACAGACTGAAAGGATACAAGTTCAAACAGAAGATAATTACAAGAAACAATTTTGTACAGATGACAATTCTGCCAGCAAAACCAAGGGAATCAATATATTCACAATTTGCACATAACAAAGCTGACATAACCGAAAAACTGAAACTGTGGCAGGCCCGGCCATATGAGGAAAAAAAATAAGTTTACCACTCTGATATTACATAATTTACATGATTACCTGTCTCCTCAGATAAAAGAATCTGTCTAATTGTCCTACGATCTGTACACCTGCCAACGATATAGGCAAAGCAAATAAGTTCAAACTACATGAGCACAAGAAAGAAAACCTAAGCCAAAAAACTATTATTCCAGTTTATGTTTTAACCATGATCTCATGATTATAGAGATGAGAGGGGAGAAGAAGGTTGAGTTGATGACAAATGAAAAATCAACTGACTAGCTAAGTACAAGTCGATAGCTAGGGGGTGAAATGGCATTGTCTCAGAAGCAAGAACGAAGTTAACATCAAAGTTTCACTTTTACCAGTCAACCATATAAATAAACTCCGGTGCTCACCTATACAAAACTAATGCTGGCTTGCAAATTTTGTTGGAGCTCTTCATGGAGAAACATCGATATGCAAGCAAGAATAAACTGTGTTACTGCTTCTAATGAAACCCATTTCAATCATGAAGTAAAACCTTCCAATGTCTCGGTTTGTCACACTTAGTACATGGAAAGTCAGCTGTATAAATAGATACATCCATGCTGGAAATGCACCAAAAGATACAACCAAGGATTGAAACTGCATACCTACTACATGTACTGCTGAGATGGATTTGTCCCCAAATATTTCTCCAAAGACTCTTTCTTACGCTCCGGATTGAGGCTGCATGGGTGCTATAAGTTAAAACTCCACAGGGGAATATAACACATTGCCAAAGTCACATCGCATTATATCAAACTATAGAGCAGAAGCTATGAAATTGATTAAGGAATTGAAGAAGTCATATTTGCAGGTTGGGCACAAGAGAAAATCTCAAAAGGGAGAAAATAATCAAAAACTATTGATCAATAATAATAGAAGCAAATTACGATAATTTTTTTATAAATTGATTGAAAAAATTATGATGACTATTCAAAATTCCTACCTTAAACTTCAAGCCTAGGTTAGACTCTTTAAGGTAAGATTTCTCAAGAGAGCATGAATCTTCAGTTAGTCAAAGTCTTTATTAATCCAAAACACTACCACAGAGAAAATAAATTTTAAAGCATTAAAGTTTGACAAAAAACTTAAAAGAGTAGACTAAAATAGAAAGAAAATGCTCAATATTAATTACGTGGTGGTTTTGTTATTCTGCCTTGGATTAAAAAAAAAAGAAAAGCCAGTTGCCCTACGAAAACAATTTGGAAGAGAGAGTGAGAGCAGACCTGTTCCTTACACCTAGAAGAGCACAATGAACAGCTCGTGCTGTGGCAGAAGCTGGGGCAATGGCTGCTGCTGGAGCTGCTTGGACAGCAGTTGCAAAAGCAGATCCCATTCCAGCACCACGCTGATACCGTTTGATGGGAGTGCGTATTAGAGCAGAAGCAGATTTACTGAAGCCATCACTCATACTTTCATAAGCCTGGCAAGATTATCAGGGATCAGTATCTCAGTTATACTTTCATTAGCCTTCCAAGATTTTCAGGATCAGTGCCTCAGTTGGACTACATAAGGAGTATATTCCAAACTTTCACTGAAGGAAGCTGAATGGAGGGGAAAAGGGGGTTTGAGGAAAAGGGGCAATGGTAAATAAGAAACTTGCATATTCCAAACTTTTGGTCCAGGACGACGAATGCTTGTCATCTGTATATCTAGTTCCGGCAAAATTTCCCCAAGAATGAGAGGAGGGATTGCAACATCACGTACTCTCACTTTTTATATTAACTTAAGCAGACTCTTTTAGTCACAGTGAATCAGTTATCTTCATATCAACATATACAGGATAATATGTGCTTAATCAGATACCAAAAAAGGCAGTAGCGGACCCAGGATTGTCATTAAGGAGCGTCAATTGCATGCTTTGGGACTAAAATTCAGAAACGGTGCTAACCAGCCAAATAGTAAACAACAGTGTCTCACAAAAAGGATTATCACCTGTTGGATCCCTTGTCGGGAATCTCTAGGTTGATTAAATCTCACACTAGTGTTTCCTCCACTTTGCACAGGCCATGTTACTGATGGTGGAACACTTGTAAGGATATATTCTGCTTGCAGAAGGATTTCATGAGCGCCAGCAGCCAAGTGCACTCCAAGCCCAATTGCTTCAAGCGAAATACTTCTAAGGAACGCTATTGTACCTGCAAAACATTGAAGCCTTTTTGAGAGCTATAAGCCGCAACCATATTGGCACACAGGACAGAGATACTTTTACATGGTTATTAATGTCCTCTAAGACAAAAACAAAGCATTTGTGTCCTGTGGCAGGATTGACCCTGTACATTTGAAGAAAATAGAAAGTCCAAAGACTCAATCCCCCTCTTCTAACAGATGAGAGCAATTACAGCAGAGTTACTATTATTTGTCCACAAATACTAAACAAGACAAGCACTGCTCACTCAAGTTGGTACTGGTATCAATATTTAGATTTACAAAATAAATGATCTTTTCAAATTGTAACAGGAGGACGGGTGCAACACTATCAAACAGATTGTCTTTTATTAACATTTCTTCTGTATCCCTTGAAAATTAGCTTTCATTTGGATCATGTTTACTGCAAAAAGTATAAAGGAACAAAAATGTCCCACAAAGGCTAATACATGGCCACACCATACATATACACACACCCGTATCTGCACATATTTCTATGTCTATCTACCATAATTCTGTTGTTACATGCTATGATTTCAGCTCCTTGCATGACAATAACAGTATCCAACACTGCAATAAAGCAAATATATCACCAGAACAAGAAGTGTGTAATTTAAGCTCCTATAAAGAAGTGTGTAATTTAAGCTCCTATAAACAAGCACTCCACAATCAGGAAGAACCTAATCAGTTCAAGATTCACTAAACATACAGGAGGGGCTTTTATTTCTTCCACTTCATATATTCTCCAGGGATGTAAGGGATAGAATTCATTATTATTACCTCTTTGCATTCCTTTTAGCAACTTTTGATCCTTCTTGTAACTCTTCACAGGCAGAGAAACCAACTTTGCTGCACTAGAACCAACAGCTACCAATGACCGAATAGGAGGAAGGCCTTTCAATAGTTTATGAATCTGAGGGTAACACAAGAATAGATCAGAACCCATCGCAAACTTTGACATGCAAATCTCGAATTATCCACAATTCCAAAAAAATTATACAAACCTGATTTTGGGATATATCTTCCAACCATTCACCTACTATTATTTCACCTATGCCACTCCAGCCATAGACACCTAGAGCTTGAACATGTTTGAGATGCAGGTCAACCCCCTGCATCAGAAAAGTATCGGATACACCATATTATGAACTTGTATATAAAAATATTTCACCTCATGTACGGTACAACCGTACAAGAAAATATACTGCTGGCTATCTCAATATGCGTTCATTCAATAAATGCCAATTCAAAGTGGCCAAATCGAGCACCTTAAGGTCTTGAATTAAATTATCCTTCAAGGAATTATTTGGTGTACTTGATCCTCTTTCTTTATAACACTTTACTTACAAACTAATTCATGACTCTATATCACAGTTTGTACTTCCAATGTTTCAATTAGGAATGTCAAATGTGCATGTTGGGCTGAAACAATAAATGAGCAGCTTAAAGGTTACTTGAATTGAGATTGGTTGGGACTAGATAGGCTAAATGATAGATCATAGTCAGACCAGCCCAAGTCTAACCAAATTTAAATTCTTTGTTTTCTTATTAAAAAAATTTGGTTATGACATGGAACTTTGTTTTTCTTTATTATGGCATTTTCTAAAAAATATCAAGCAGAAGACCTAACCTCAGTTCGTGTCATGCCCCAAACTCAAGGGCGCAACTGACACCTAATGCCAAAACTTAGGCCCGAGCCGACCCTGCTAGTTTGTTTTCTTATCTATGGGTGACTTCCATGTGCTATGGGCAATAGGTTCAGCAGGGTCGACTTGGGCCTAAGTTTTGGCATTACGTGCAAGTTGCGCCCTTGAGTTTGGGGCGTGACAGTTCGTGACCAAACACTTCCATTGTTTAATTATATTCTCATCATTAATTACTGGTATCTCCAATAGAAAGACATGAACTTGAATGAATATCGAACAAAAGGACGTATGAAACCAGGAAACAATTAATTTTAGCAAGTTTTGCATGCATTTGGAGTGTGTCCTTATAGAGTAACACATATTATATCGATATTACCATGGGAGAAACAACTAGAAAGCATTTGTCATAATGTACTTTCCCCCGCCCCCACCTAAATGTCATGAACTTCCATTTTTAGGTTAAATGAGATTTCAAGAAAAGGGGATTAATTTTAACACTAAATACCTGGCGATCGGATATCATAAAAACCAATTCAGATTGGCTAGAGCTTTCCATTTACGGTGAAAGTTAATGTGCACTTAGAGTATGACAATTGACAACTCATAAAAAATTCAACTTCATCTGAATAATCTGAATATGCCTTACATAACAAAAGAATAAGAAGAAAGGTGAAACTCTGACCACCTAATTTCTAAAACCACACTACAGCAATGTCGCCAAATAAAATCTTTAAAGGAAAATGAATAGGGAGAAGTAAATACCTTCCAAGGCACAAGGTTAACAAGCTCAACATACTTGCCACCCCTTAATGCAGCTAAATCAACACGGCAAGGGCTATAGTCAACCCGAAGATGAACAGGCCAGATATCAAATTTCTGCAACCAAAATCCAGTAAAATCAGCTTCAACTATTAGTCCATATAACTATGGCAGGCTGATCAAGCAACCAGCAAAACCACTCTCAGAATAAAGCTGGTATGTCCACATACCGAAGGATTCAAATGAAGTCAACAATAACAAGCATTTATTTAAAAAAAAGCAAGTATTTATACAATCAACCATTTTTTTTTGCACTGCCAATGGACAGACCAGCTTTGGAGGATGTTCATCAGTCTGAAAGGGATTAGTTGGGTGAACCTGGAAGCATTGCAGACGTTCTAAAATGCTGGAATATGGATGGTAATGTGAGCAAGAAGAAAGAAACATGGAAGATCGTCCCTGTATGTATTTGTTGGTCAGTTTGGATTCAGAGGAACAAAAGGTGCTTTGAGGGGACTCAGAACAACATTCAGAATCTTAAAATGAATAGTTCAGGCCTTTTTCTATTTTTGGTGTCAGCAAAAACTATTAACTCAAACAGAAGATATTTGTGATGTTTTAAACTTTTTGTAAGGCAAAAAAATTGAATTACAAGTTGTAATAATTTTGCTGGGGAACTACACTTTGGTTGTAGTATACCTGTGGATATACAGAAGTAAAGTTACCATTATCAATCAAAAAAAAAAAAAAAAAAGAAGGAAGCAAGTATTTATGGGCAAGAGGAACAGCTGTCTTTTCTATTTTCTTTTACTTCACCTTTTCACAAAGATAAATAAAAATATCCAACTGCAAGTGCATAAGTTTACTTGAAAGGAGGAAACTATATGTTTAATATGGCAAAAAAAACCCACTTATTTCTCACCTGAAAATAAGGAAGCAGTGCCTCTTCAATGACTGCTTTACCCCCAAATTTAGTTCTCTTTGCTACTATTTCCGATTTACTCAAATTTTGTGAAGAACTTTGGGAGGGGGTAACTGCTGACTTTGTTCCTCCAAAAAAGCTGATGAGAAAATCTAACTGGTTTTGATGAAGATGTAAGCGCATCGGGAGGAATGCAATTCGTAACCTGAAAATGAAAGCATCATATCAATCCAATCACCAAGTACATACAGACTATCCAAAAAGAATACGATGAATTCTCTCAACAAGTTTGGGTTGAATTTTTTGGAGAGAAAATTCTATAGGAACTTTCTGTTGAACAGCAATGAGTGCTAAGCTATTCACGTTAGCAAGCAAGAAAATATGTACGTGAAGCATCTAAATCACGAGGAAAGGAAACAGCATGGTACAGTTCACTTATTACAGGAATAGCGCGAAAGAGATTAGAAGTGCCTTTTATAAAATTTCTTGCATGAGTGCACGATGTAATTTATGCGAATTTCACAGCCCAAACATTTTCTAAACATACTTGCGAGTGAACGAGACATTGATAAGAGAAGAGAGGAAGACCGGTCAGTAGAACTACCTTCTTATATGTACTTTTTTCAGAATAAAGCAACAGACGTTGGGACTTGAAAAAGTAGGTCATATCAACTCGTTACAAACTAGAATAATAAGCTCAAACTGAATGACTATCAAATCACGCCAGATACTCGCACACATTGTAGAGTGACGTATAAGACATCTCTACTATAGATAAAGTATCTTAAGACTTGAATAAATTATCTAAATAATTTGATTTCTAATTAATTTAACATTTTTATCTACACATTCTGATATGCTTGGAGAGCTACATAAGAAATTCATAGATACTTAAATTTGGTGGGGAATTTCCCGCCATTCTGTATATGAGCCTCTTTGAACCGATAACTTCATCAGATAAAAACTGAAAAGAGGACCTGAACGCAGCATTACAATTTAACAATTCCGAATCAAATTTTGGAAAAGCGCCTATTACATATAGAAATTAACCATAGAAAACATATCAACTGCTTTAATTGTATACATCAGCTGCAATTGGAACAAGTCTATTGAGGCTAACGTCAATTAAAGGAGGTGCATATTTTCAATAGTTAATATACCAACATAATATAGCTTGTTTGAGCCAGAAGTGTATAATAGGAACACTGTATCATGTATTCAGGTCCTCAATCAGAACAAATAGTAGTTCTGGTATCTAAATGCAAAGTTAAGAGGTGATCGATGTATTCCACCAACCAAAAGAAAGAGTCATACTGCTTTTTGTTTGTCCAAATTTTGTTCTTTTCAAATACTTAAATTGTCATAGTAATTTTAACTATCAAGTCCTGTTGACATCCATTGCCATGCAGTGAGTTCAACGAGAGCAGTGAAATATTTTTGCTCTACTTCGTCATTCTCTCTATAAAAGTCTTTTTTTTTTGTTGGATAAACCAAAGAAAATTTCATAATTTGCACCAACCTTTGTTAGTATTTTATTTCCCTTTTTTTCAAGGAGAGGAGAGAGAGAGAGATTGTGTGTCTATACAATCATATATCATCATCATTTTTACACTGGCCAATAACCTACAAATTCAGATAATTTTATTTTGTTATTATGTAAGTAGGTGATATTCATGAACGGCAGACTAGGTCTTTGCTTTCATAACAGGTTATAGTTAGGTTGATGGCTTTGCGAAACCTCATCAGGTACAATAGGCTTCCACCACCCGAACCCATTTATACTCACCATATTCTCACCCATTTTTCCACCTCTAAGGACAAATAATTTGGCATTTGCATATCTCTCTAACAAGCACATAAGCAGCAGACTAAGCACATCATGGATAGATACAGTATCTTTAAGAATACAAATATACAACGACACATAAGGGCCTGATATGTAGGAAAGGAAGGATATCTAAACTTCTGTGCAAAGTAAACTATACTAAAATAAACCAAGTCAAATGGATTCATAATAGTAAAAGACTAGTCGTGAACTCCCTTTTCTAACTTCTGGGTGAAAATAAACAAATAAACGTCACCTTGCCTGAAGCCCTATGCTTCTCTGCATCCCAAGTTCTGCTGTTTTGTTTTTTCCCTTCTTCAATTTGTAAAGAACAAAATCTTAAAAATACTCTCCCGTTACCATTTTTATAACCTAGAACTCAGGCACTTCACTTCTGAGTGGATCCTAATGAAATTATACATGCACACAACAACAACAACATACCCAGTGCAATCCCACAAGTGGGGTCTCGGGAGGGTAGAGTACACACAGACGTTAGCCTTACCTTGAGAGGTAGAGAACAGAGGTTGTTTCCGAGAGACCTTCGGCTCAATTAAACACTATACATGCACATAAAGGATATATAAAAATGTGCTCTCTGACATAAACCAAGCAAATCACAGAGACAGCAAAGTTGCACTGAAAAGAGACATGTGCCAAATTGAGGAAAAGTTCAAGGGAAACGGTGAACGTACCGGTACTCCTCAAGAGGGATAGCAGGATCAGGTCTTACTGCTTCCAGATCCAGCTTAAATGCTTTGGAAGAAGACTTCCTTAAACAACCTTTTGATTGATAGTACCCCAGCACCTTGATAATCAAACAGAAGAAAGAATTTTAGATACAGCATAAATCATGGTAAACTATTTGCAATTTCAAATACGTGAAGAAACTTAATATACCAGTTTCCAAGGGGCAGCATTACTGTTGTCTTTAACAAAGAAATCATGAACTGTTATGGACTGCCTAGATACCCGAGTTCCACCATCAGGAAAGATGTCATACAGAAATCGCATTCCAGACAGTGTCAGTTCTAAACAAACAGTTGTATCCCGCCCACAAGTTCCTGTAGATTGCTGGGTATTACTCTCAACATTTTGCCAATCAGATCCCGCATACAATCTCCAGATGATATTCATGTTATTAAGAACTATGCGACCCTTAACATTTTTATTTTCATCAGGTTCACTGAGAATGCTAGAAGCCTCAGACTCTGTCAACTCCTCCGAACCAGCTTTTCTGTCGACTTCTGAAACATGATTCTCTAAAATTCTTAAACAGTTGCCCCCATACCATCCAGTACTTCCCCTCAAATCATCACCACTCCTTAGAGGACTGGGCGCGTATCTAATAATATCCTTCGATGACTGATCTGTCAATGCTAGTTCAGACAGAGGACATAGGTCAGACAAGAAATATTCTTCGATAAACTGAGGTGGCTGTTCAGGTGATAATGGAGTCTCACTAGTTTCTTGTCCACCTACTGGGACTGAGCAAGTGAGAGGCGAGCTATTCAAAAACCTTGGAGAGTCTTCATTACTGTAGTAAAATGTCTCGCCAATGAAACTATTATTAGGTGACAGGTAAATGGGTGATTCAAGATGATCAGCTTGGTCATCCTCCTCGTGGTTCAATTGAAATGCATCTTCACAGATTTCATCCATCAAGTTGATATTACCGCATTTGCTACTTACATCACCAGTCATAGGCTGCATATCTGAAGTTGATGCTACAGCCACGTCAAAAGTGCAGAATTCTTTGCCCTCACGTGCCTGCTGAACATTATTCCACCTTGTCTGCAAGTGAACCACAGATTCTTCCAGGTCAGGGGCAAAAAGCTGTTGCATTTGAGCAGCTAAACGTGTCAATCCACTAGCTGTATCATGGCAAGTGTTCAGAACAATCTGTGACTCTGAACAATCAATTTCCCAAAGAGCACCACTTCCAGAACTGATTCTTAAAAGAGCTTCAACATCTGACCCTTGAGCAACTTTAACATAACCCGTCTTGCGAAGATGCTCCACACTGTAGACACTGCCAGCACAGTTCGGTGCACGCACTGCAGAAAGAAGTAGACCCAGATCCTGTGCAGTAATTTTGTAATCCTTGATAACAGAATCAGCAAAGGTTGTACTGGAAAACCTCAAGGAAGATGCAGCCAACAGACATGCTACATGTTGCTCATCTATTGCTTCCTCACAATTGGGAGAACTTGACTGAGAATCAGCGCATCCATGCATCGTCAATTTATTTAGGTATGGCTCGTAACTCAAGGCAATGTCTATCAAGCTAAGGATAAAAGAAGATTCAAAAGGAACACTAGTTTCACCCTCTTTCTGCACATTACTATCACATTCTTGTGTAGCTTCAGGGGAGGGTGAAGCGAAAAATGAGAAAATTGTGTCAAACCAATCCAAGCGTCCACCAACTGCAACAACAGTGCCGCACCGGACAGTTATGGACACGGCACTGCTCTGTGGATCTTGAAAGTGGATAATATCTAAACCTGACAACTTAGAAGATAATACATTTGAACCTTCTCCGTCACCACGGCTACTGGAAGAGTCATTGATGGAGATGAGGAGAAACTTTTCACTCGGGACCCCTGTAACTGAACCCCACAAGTTGCCCTCACCATGGGTTACCCAGAGAAAGCTAGAACCATTTGTTCCTCCAAGATCTGAAACAGATAATAGGCCAAAGTTCTGAAGTTCCAGAGTAAAGCTATGCCAAGAACCAGTAATTTCATTCTGTAGTGAACCCTTATTATTCTTCTCCATGGCTTCCTCATTAATTGATATGGTTACAGAATCACATTCAACAAGAACTGATGACTGAGAGGCAGCAGTCACTTTTTCAGTATCAACAAGATTTAAGTCCAGTCCTGATAACCTATCAATCACCTGACTCACAATATCATTTAATTTAAGAAATTCTGATTTGCTTAAAGAAATTATAACGGGAGATAAATGTGCATGAATGCAGAACTCAGAGCTTATAATCATTTCTTGTCGAATGTTATCAATGTCCCCAGAATCCTTGACAGTGGTTACAGACGAAAAGTCATATCCTTTTCCTCTGAACTTCTCTAAGCACCTTGCATTCTCTGAACAAGCAAGCTGTCTGGCTCTCTTCATTATCCAAGGACCAGTACTGGCACAGTCCTGCCAAGAAAAGGTAACAACAGAAGGCCCTCTTCCATTTGATGTGGTCATTAATTTCTGAGCTGAAAGTCTATACTTTAGAACACTATCATAGGTAATTTCAACATTCTCTCCAGACAATGGTGTGATTAAGTTGACATCAAGCTTCCCAAAATTCAAGGACAAAGAGCACAATTTAGCCACGGAATTCCAACTTTTAGAACTAGTAGCAGAACATTTTTTAGTTGCATGACTTGCTTTGTCCACAGGAGCTGATGGTGAAGAAACATCAAGAGAAATAAACTGTTGCCAACAGTAATAGCTCCTAAAATCTTCACCTTTTCCACAAGGAAAAGCCAATATAATCCTGGCAGTTGGAAGAGATACAGTGCCCCTGAAACTTTCTTGTTCTGAACTTCTTCTAGTATCAGAGCAAGGGCTAGTCCTTCCATTCCCTTTGGATGAAGCCACACACTTATCCTCATGAGCCAGAGTGCTAGATGTTCCAATAGGATCCTCAATTTTCTTGAAAAATTCTGAGATTTTAGTTAACAAATTAAAGTTCACCCAGAAAACAAATGGTGGAAACTTCAATGAAAAAGATGTTGGCCCAACAAATGAGTTTCCTGAAGAACTTATGGTTGCTTGACAGAGGCTAGCACCAAAAGTCTTAAGCAATTCTACCTGCACTCCATCGTCAGTAAAAAGACTTATTTTCTTCCTTGGATGAGGGAACCCATCAGTAAAATTCATCCTTAATGGATAAGGAGCAGCAGATGCACTCTGATTATCCAGATCAACATTCTTGGTGGACCAATCAAGAGGTGGGATGGCAGTTTGAACTGCATCTTGAATTTTTTTGATGTTATTATATGTACACCATTTGAAATCAACAGTGTCATCTTCTCTTGAGAAGTGATCAGTAAGTGCCACATGTTGAACTGTTGCTTCAAAATTCACTTCCTGGCGTTGTACCTATTAAGCCTTAATGTTTTTAAAGTTAATAGAAGAGCTACAAAATGCCCAATAAAGCAGTGTCAGAAGCAAATCAACAACAAAGACATAAAACTTTACCTGCAATACCAGAAGCAAATCTTGAAAACTTGCACTTATATAATGAACATAAAAACCAGCATTCCCTTTATCAGCATCCACAGTGCAGCAATGTCTCTCTTCCTCGTCAATAAAAGAAAAAAGAAGAGATACTTTGGCAACTGTAGCCCTAATATTGGTTTCAAGATGCTGCTGATCTGTAGTGAATTCAAAAGAAATAAATCAGTTTCCTGACAAAGGGATGAGGTAAAATACTAAGCAGTAATTACTGAGGTCCCCACTAAAGTGACTAAACAATTTCAATTACTTACTTCACTTTCTGAAATAAGTAATATCCATTGAGCTGTATAATCCACCCAATCAGAGTGCACAGAAAAGAATAAATAACAAATAAATGGGAGATACAAAATGACTGACATGTCAGATCAGTGTAACCATCTTAAGAGATGAAAATGAATTTGCAGTTTGAGCTCCTCCCTGTACTCGGTATGTATATTTTCCTCACTAAGTATGTATTAGCTTTGGGTACAATTACTTTTGCAATGTCTAGAACACTCTGTTATGAATGCCAATGGTTTATATGAACCATTTCAGCACAGACATAACTAATCAAAAGGCAGATCAGCACATCTTCTGCCAGGGTGAAACTAGAATAAAATGTTGTGTGCGTTTGTGCATATTCGGCCCAAAAAACATACCAGAAGGAACAAGCAACGACCCAGAAGCAAGGTTAGAAGCAGCAGTTATCGCACTAAAAACAGAACAAGTCCAATTCCACATCCCACTGTTTCCTAGAGCTGACTGCGAGTTTCTCAGACCATCAAAGCACTCAAAAAACTGGTGCACGCTGCAAGATACAACATAAGAACATAAGGACATATTGTATTTTAAAAAAGAACACAAGGAGAGATCAGCATAAGGAGACCTTGCTGCCGTTATCAACTTGTTGTGATGTTTTTTTTAATCAGGTAAAATTCATTCATAAACATGGCCAAAAACTGGCAGCATACTAGGGGACAATTTGTTGTGATGCTATCAGAGTATAGGAAGTTGAACACTGCAAGTGTTGAAGCAGAGGTACTGCATAAAGCTTCCAAGTCCAACTTAACATCAAAATGATTACTGTAAAGAGCTAGTATTGGCTTGTGTGACCATCTTATCTAAAAACTAAGTGGTTAGAGAAAGCACACTTTTCCTTACATAATTATGTCTTTACCATTCCCCCCCCCCCCCTCACATGGGATCTGACTATTGTTGTTGGATCAAACACGAGGCTTCGGACCTCTACCTACTCTGGTATATATTAAATTGTTTGACCATCTAATCTTAAAGCTCAATCCGCTAGAGAGAGCACACTTCTCAATTAATTAAGTATGTCTTAAACAACTAATATAGAGGTAAAGCTGAAAGAGCACAAATTTTTTAAACACTAAACTATTCAAGGCCAACACCTCGTTAATCAAAACATTATGAGGGTTCACTTCCTACAAGACATTGAAAAGGGTTGAAGCAACTAAAGGCAAACCATTTATTCTGTTTTCCCGAGATGCATGTTGTTACAGAAAGCACATGAAACTTAGCAGCATGTCAAAAAAATTGTATTTCTTTAGTCATAGCTTATAAGACATACAAACACTCATGAACTCCCACTGGAATTATCATAATTTTTAGGTAATACTGCATGATAAGTAAAATCCAAAAAGGTACCAACCTTTCCCCAAAGTCTGGTTCCTCTTCGTCATTGACTTTCCGGCTTCTACTCACCCAGTCCGATATAAGACGGGACTCAGACAGCAAAGCTTCCCTCACAGGTTCACTCTCAAATGTACATTCAGCAGAATTTGCTTTAGAATATGGAAGCACCTCATCCATACTGAGCATAGAAGTATCTGCCTTTGTTGAATCACAAGTCATTACTGAATTACAGAATGGAAATTCTGTATCCTTCTTCTGACCCGTATCTTTCAAAATTCCCCACAAATGTATTAGGCATCTGATGCTACTAGGTTGAAGTTTGATTACCAGAGGATCAATAGAAGCATCTACCTCCACTTCGCGGATATCTAAGGAACCATTTCTCCAAGGTATAGTCAATTTTAGGTTCCCAGAAAGTCCGCCTTTTTCCCCGGTTATTATAGGAGTTGTGACATTTGGTGAACAGTTTCTTGACAACTCACCTGTAGCTGTTCCTGAAGCACATGGATTTGGTGTCTTATCAACAACCTCATCAATTTGAAGGAATTCAAGAACTGCTCCACTAAATTTGATAAAATTTGTCATTTGAGTCAACCCCAAAAGGTTAGCATCCGCTGCTTCAGTATCCAGAGAATCCCCTTCCGAGATGCATGTCCCACAGGCTACTTCACTTACTCTTAATACTAAGGTTCTGCAAAGCCCTCTCTGTTTTTCGTCACCTAAACAGGGATCAAATACTATGATCAATTTTTTAACTTCTACATTCAACCTAGTGAGAAACCATTTAACCATTTTAGCAATGGTCTTGACCCCTTCATGAACATCAAAAGCAGTTGTTTTAGCCCCACAATCATCGACAGCAACATCCTTGCGGTTTCCTGATTCTTGGTTCACCGAAGCAGCATCATCTTGAGTTGAAAGACAATTTCCAAATGTGCTTGGAGAAAAGGTTGCCTCAGGAGCAAGCACAAGCTCAAGTTCATCCACCTCTATCCGAAAGCCATCCCCTTGCCAAGGCATTTTCATAAGCAGAGAGCCGATTGATCCTTCTTGAACATATACGGCTGCTGCGGAACCAAACTGAAAAATGCAACAGTGCCATAATCAGTAAAAATAAAAAAAATTCTTTGGCTAATGAAGACAGGAAGATGTAGCGGGTTGGAGATGGGCAGGAAAGAGATTTAAATACCTAGGTCGAGTATAATTGATGCTTTAGTACCACTAATTAGATAAAGTGAGTAACATATGATGTTGTTTCTCCAAACCCCACACACACACCCAACAACAAAAAAAAAATTCAGGGAGAATGTCCAACAGGCAATAAAATCCATAGAAAATAGGTGAAAACCAGGAATGGCTAACATATATGCAGATCAGGAACACTCCTATGAATTACCTCAAATTGGCAAGCTACAGGTGAAGGGTGTTAGCATGTTACTTCTGCGTAATAAACTCCTAAAACCTTGAAACCTTCTCTGGCTGCCAAAGAATCCAACTTTCTAGCTTAAAAGAATATCATAACTTAATTTTTAAATTATAGGACACTTCTATTTTCAGATTTTCACCAACCAAATTATGATAAGCCTCCAAAGAGAAAAAGTTACAGCTAAAAGGAAAAATGTGGACCTCAAGATGGAGATCGAGACTATTGCTATGCACTTCCAGAAAGCTGGGAAAAATATATTGAGTTCAAAGGATGATTTTGAATCCTATTACCTAGACTTCAACAAGGCTCATTGGGCAGGAGTAACCCTTAGAAGAAGAAGAAGAAATAAAATACAATTTGTCCTTATACTTTTCCTCCATTTTTTGGGGCGAGGGGTTATTACCTGGGATGGAATATTTCTCCTCTAGAACTTACATGGACCGTATAGAGAGAGAAAAATAGAAGAGCTTTTGATGGGATAGAGAATGATGTTGTACAATTAAAAAATTGTCTATTCTCACTTACTTCTTGTTGGTAAATCCACGAGGTTCCTATGTGTTAAGAAGTGAAGGTGTTTCATAGAAAACCATATATTTATATAAGGCTTTATACTTTTTGGTTTACTTCTTATGTACACATTAGTATAGCCCGTCAGTTATAAAATTTATTACTAAAAAACAATCCTCCTTTCTTCCAGTTATCTGCCATTCTTTCTTTCTTCTTTTCTTCAATCAACGTCCAAGAGAATCCACATAGGCAAAACTAAATAATAAGGGCTACTACTTTATTAGGGATCTGGTAATTTGTATTCCTTTGTACTAACGGATATGCTGGCAACCTCCAAAAGGTTATCAACAGTAACTATATATTCCTATCAACTGATCTGCATCCTCTACATTTGCTTCTTTACACCAAAAGTGAAAATTTCCAATACAACTCCCCTAAATTTTCTGCATAGAATTAAATCTATCCTCAAAACACCTTCCGTTCCTTTCCTTCAACACTATTCACCAAACACATAGAGGAATTGCTCTCCACTATCTCTTTTGAGACTTGCTGCCTCCTCTCCTGATCCAACAGCTTAGGAGATCTGTTGTGTGTTCCGGCATTGTCTACTTGTTCCCTGTAAGGCTGAATAAGAGTGACCCACAGTTGGGCTGTCACTTTACAACACAAAACAAATGACTATTTGTCTTTGCAATCTCATTACAAAGAAAACATCTTGAGGCTATTTGAATACCCTTGCTCCATAGAGCTTCATGCGTTAGACAGGCTCTTCTTTTTTTAATACCACAGTTGGGCTACTGCTTGTTGTTACACTTACATTAAGTTTGGTGATGTGAGGACTCATATTTTTTTTCTTTTTTGTGATTAAAAAAACTTGTATTATGGGTGGGCATAGTTTGGGCAAACCCGATATCCATTTCCTTTTTTGGATTTATTGTCTGGATTTTCAAATAATAGATTGATTTAGGGTTTAATTTTTTAAAATTGACTGCAGATCTGACACATGGAATTTTTGAATATCCGAAAATCTGAAAAAATTAATCGGATGTCAAAATCTCATGCCTCAATGTTTTTGTTGTTAGGATATTTCTTGATAATTTGTTTTTTGTTATAAGCAGCAACTCAACTTGAACCCAGGGGTGTGGCTTGTGGTCAATGAAGTGGTTGACAGTCACGAGGTCTCAGGTTCGAAGCCAAGCAGAGACAACAACACTAGGTGATTATCCTAGTCTTTGTGGACAGAGTTACCAAAGTACTTGTTGCTAGTGGGAGGTGCTAGGTATCCCGTGGAATTAATCGAGTTGTGTAAAAGCTGGCTAGGACACCACGATCATAAAACGAAAAGAAAAAAAAAAGCAACTCAACTTATAGGCTTAAAACTGAAAATCTGAAATAAACTAAATTAATCCGAAACGAACTTCAAAAAATCAATCCAATCCGAACTTGTTTGGGTTGTGACTTCTTGAATCCAAAAATAAAAAATTCAAACCGAAATTTTCATATCCAGTCTGAATTGCCTGAATGCCCACCTCTACTATGTCTGTGTAGGATAATTGATTGGTAGATCAAATAGGCGCTAGCTTTTGATAACTTGATTTGCCTTAAAGACAAATTAATTATAAATTAGATAACCCCAATCAGTCTCCAGAACTCTCAAGGTTCCAGATTAAGATCCTCAAACCACCCTTACCTTCCTCTGAAGTTAAAAGAATTATATAAACCTACCCATCAACACACATAACCCACAAAACTACAGAAAGGATTAAACTTCATCTTATCTCTTTATGATAAATAGATATCAGATAAAATAAATTCATTAAAAATATCTACAAGTTTTAGTATCAAATTCAGATTCCGCGGGATCAGAAAAAAAGAGCTATAGAAAAGTTCATATCAACCAGTTTTGTCAACAAACAAAAAAAAAGTATAAAACCGAAAAACACAAGCCCGCACCTTTAGATTAAGATATTCAACATTGAGGGCAAGATCAGAGAGCTGAATGATACCGGCCCTGGCTTGCACATCGAGCTGATCGAGATCAATATCGCCAAGTATAAATTTCCCCAATTTCTTCTTCAACCAGAACTTGCAAAACCTCTTGATTGCCCAGCGCGAGAACAACTTCTCCGCAGACCTCGCGAAGTTCCACATTCTACCAAATTTTGCACTTCAATTCAATTAACAAAACCAGAAAATTAGGGTTTAGAGTTTCCAATTAACAGAATCTGCTTGCGATGGAATTTCTTCACCTCCATCCAAGTTTAGGAATCAAATTGGGATCAAAATTGGGGTTTAAAGCATGCAGTCAAAAGGAATGATGAAAGACGACCTGCAGGAGTCGTGTTTAGCTATAATTTCGTGCGTGTTTTTGCCCTTCAAATATTTTAATTAGCGATTTTTTTGTTGTTTTCTTGTTTAATGGAAATACTAATCCAAGGATTAATTAGATATGCTAATGATCATATGTGCCTCATGCTTATGATTAGGTACCTTGGCCTTTGTCTTGAAGATTTGTTTAAGCTGATTCCCCAGTATCCACGCAAGTGGGCAAATTGCTTTATTCTATTGATTCTTATATATAAAAAAAAATTGAAAACAAAAGAAAAATAAAATAAAATAACAGGGAAATTATAGCGAGCAAAAGTCGGACCCTTATTATTACCTGGTGTTATAGAACAATCATTGTTCTAAACTTCTATTTCTATAAGGAAAGGAAACCTAAATAGTTAAACGGACAAAGAAAACAGAATGGGGTCTTTTTTGATAATTTTTAAAAATATATTAAAATATACGTTATATTCATATATGAATTTAGATTGTATGTCGATATAATTAGCATGTATACGGAAATACAAACAACAGAAAATACATAAATTGTATTTATTCACTCTAATTTCACTTATATCATTTCACTCTTGTATTATTTTTATTTCATAAATTCTAATTGTATTTGTATTCATACGGATATTTAAATTTATATTAATGAATATAATTTAGATGTATACAAAAATATAAATAATAATATAAAAAAAGTATAAATAACTATATTCTAATTTCACTCGTAATCATTTTCTCTTATATATATCACTTGCATTCTATTCATCAAAATATACAAATAAAATGGCAGGCTGGGGGAGAGGGGGCAAAATACATAAAGAAGTGCAGGGAGAAAGAGAAGAGGATAGAACATCAACAAAGGAAAAGAGGTGAGCAAGAGGGGGCGAAGGTGAGATGAGACATAGGGGGGCAAACGAGATTTTTGAGAGATAGCATAGATGCTTAGCAAGTGAAAGAACACATAGTTATAAAATGTAATTGTTGGGATCGTTTGGTTAGAAATAAGTTATCTCAAAATTAATTATCTTATAATTAAATATAAGTGATGGAACGAATTATTCCAAACTTAAAAACCAATCAAGACACTAAATTTTTATCCTTAAATTATTTATTTTTATCTTTTACATCAAACGACCCCTTAAAGATAAATATAACTATCTAATACATGACACATATAGTATAAAACATGTAAAAAAATTCAATCTTGTTGGGGGGAATTAATTACATATATATTTATTGAGAGAAAATGTTTACGATATTAAAGTTTATTGATTTGATTTATTAGTTGTCAGTATGTAGACATGTCAAATCGTTATAAAATAATTAAGATATTGACTTATCAACTATTGATTTAACCGTTAAGATTTAATAAAAAAAAAAGATAATCAAAAATCACTTAGACAAAATGACAAATCAAATGAACTATGTAAATAAGTCAACATATTGCTACTAAAAAACAAACACAAACACATTAAAGAATAACAAATTTTGTGACTGCAAAAAAAAAAAAAAAAAACTAAACCCAGAGTCAAAAACTTTATATACCAAATGATATATATATATTTAAATAAAAAAAATATTTTATTCGATTAACTGATAAAAATAGTACCTCAAATCATTAAATATCGATTAAAAAAATTCAAAATTATATCAAACTTCTAAATCAGTAATACATTATTAATATACCAATGCTTTTTTTCAACTCAACTTATCCTATTTTAAATTACCATACGCTCCTCCGAAAACATTATATTTTTCAATGTGATGTGGTAATATAGTTGAACATTGTTAGTGCGACAAATTAAAATAGTACGGTATTAATTCATTTCAAGTGATCCGAAATTTAAAACACCACGTGAATTAATTTCAAAAGGAAATTAAAATTTTCATATTTAACCATGGTTGTCCCTATACTATTTTGAGATGTACAATTATTACTTGTCTATTTTATGAAATCAATAGATTATTTTACATTAAAAGTTCTTAATTTTTTTATCATTAATTATAGTCATTTTTCTATTACAATTTTCAAGACATTTATTTATTATATTCAAATGTTAATATAGTAAAATTATCGTTATATTTATATTTTTTTTAAAAATGTGCAAGCAAATAGACAAGTAATGTTAAACAAAGGGAATAGTATTAATTAATTTCGAGTGGTCCGGAAATTTAAAACACCACGTGAATTATGTCAAAAGTAAATTCTCCTTTTTTTCAATAATTATTATTCGTTATTAACTTTGTACATCTCTTAAAGAAATAATAAATGATATGGGTAATATTACTATATTATCCTTTAATTTTATTAAATTTAATATTTTAAAAGATAAATAATATTTAATAATAAAAAAATAAAATTATTTAATATAAAAGTCAAACCGTCCTCCATATTAAACTTAGAAATCTCTGAATTTATCTCAAAATAAAATGACCGAAATCTTCCTCACAAAAGCCGGCCAAGTAAAATAGATAAAAATCACACGGGCTCTTTCCTCGAGAAAGATGAATTCCAGGCATGGGCAATACCATCGATAGTGACTTATAAAATCGATTTCACGTAAATCTGAAACAGAGCAAATTAAATCTGCCGTCTCAAATTTCCGTCTTCCCTCACCTGTTCACACTAACCAGTTGATCAAATCGGTAGACTGTTGAGAAGCATGGAGCTCAAGCCAGGCCTGTCAGCTTTGGTCACCGGCGGTGCCTCCGGAATTGGTATTTTTTATGACTTTGAACTTCAATTCACCATAGCTCTTTTTTATATTTGCTATTTTGCTCTGCATTATTACTCGAAATTAAGTTAACACGATGACATGTATTAGATAGATACTGAAGGAATCGCTTTATTGGTGTATTAATTTAAAGAATTGATATAGTTATGAGCTGTGGGAGTTTCTCGTTGTCTGGAATCTAATAACAAAATGTAAATAAATCATGCTATCAATGAGAAAACAGGTGTGTAACACCGTGCAGGAGCATTTGTACCTCCTCTATCATCGGATGATAATTCCGCCAATCAACTTTTGTATCAGTCCTTAATTATGTTACATTAGTTGCGTCGGATATGTCGCAATTTGTTTGGGACTGAGGTGTAGTTGTTGCTCGGTTCGGTTATATATCCATGTTTGTTTACACATATGCATAAGCACTCACACATCATATGTAAATATGTATGAATGAACTAGTAAACACTATGTTTAATTGCTCATCTGTGCTGAGTTGATTAATCAAACAATTGATTTTAAATAATCATGTTGGAGGGCTTTAGTTTAATACTTAAATAGGAATATTAATTCTTGTCTTATTTTATCAAAAAATAGGAATGTCAATTCTGTTTTTCTTTATTGAGTTTCCTAAGCTATTTTTTTTTTTATGCTTGCCTAGAGAGCTCCATTAAATGTAATATTCGGGTTAGCCAGCTAAATGTCTTTCTATGATGTGTTGATAAAGAGCCTTTTGTAAGATTCTACAAGCTGTGAAGCAAGACTTCTAAATGTTAATATGCGTTCTGTATGGTTCACGTGCAGGTAAGGCACTATGCTTGGCTCTTGCCAAGAAGGGAGTTTTTGTTACAATTGTCGATTCCTCAGAAGAGAGAGGCAAAGAAGTTGCAGGCCTTGCCGAGAAAGAGTGCGCTGAGTTCCATTCTGGATTGAAATTTCCAGTTGTTATGTTCATCAGAAGTGATGTCACTAATACAGGTACATAACCTGTTTAAGTCGTTCAAGTCAAAATGAATCTTATGGTTGGAACGAGAAGTGAAAAAATCAACTGCAATATTCAGAATATTCCTTTAGTTTGAAGTTCCTTTTTGTTGGTTTGAAATGTTGCACATGCACGGTTATGATCAGACTCTGCTTGCCTTACACCTCCCACCTTTTTGATGGTCCAGAAGTATGTGTATTTATCTGTGGTACACTAAAATTGTACCTTCTTAGGACTAATGGCTGTGAACCTCCTAAATTCTCACACTGCAGTTCGTGTCTAGCCATGTATGAAGATGAAGCTTCTGTGTAGTTTGGGTCATTTGGCCAAGTTCTTGAAATTCTTTTCATTTTCTAAACATATTCATAAATGCTCTTGTAAATGAAATGCAAATACTGCGTAGTTTTGAGGATTTAACATCCTGAGGAGGAGGGGGTGAGTCGAACAACATTCTCAAATCTCAAGGGGACCAAACCTTTAGGTTGGGGTTTCTCTTTCTGGACTTGCTAGGGCCTTTTGTCTTAAGAACAATCTAGCTTGATGCTTTTATTACTAAGGTTCCTTGACTCGACTTATGAGTGCTGTTACAATGCACATCATGTAAGTATGTGAAAAAACACGGCTAATTTGCAGTTTGTGTCTAGGCATGTTTTGAAGAATGAAACTTCTGTATAGTTTGGGTCATTTCTCAAAGTTACTGAAAATTCCTTTCATTTTCTAAACATATTCATGACTGCTCTTGTAAGTGAAATGAAAATGCTGTGTAGTTTTGAGAATTTAAGATCCTGAAAGGGAGGGGGGTTGATTCAGACAACATTCTTAATCTCAAGGGGACCAAGCCTTCAGGTTGGGGTTTCTCTTTCTGGACTTTCTAGGGCTTTTTGTCTCAAGAACAATCTTGCTGGGTGTTTTTATTACTAAGGTTCCTCGACTTGGCTTATGAGCTATATTACAATGCACATCATGTAAGTATGTGAAAAAACATGGCTAATTTGCAGTTTGTCAGATGGGAAAGAAAGAGGAGGGGTCATGGCTGAGATAGGAGTGTGAGAAGAGAGAAACAGTAGAGTTTCAATCTTGAGTCAGTTGGTATTATCAACAGTTAGCATATTTATATATTTCGTCAACTAGTGTCAATTTGATCAAGCAAACATGGTGCATTCTTGTCAATTTGAGAACCAATAACAAAAGCCACAAATTATAAACGATATATGTTGGTTATGTGCATAAATCTGAGCTAGAGATACAATAGATTGATTCTTGCTACAACAACCTTTTAAAGATTGTGCAACTTGATCATATTCCAAATTTTCAAATAGGTTTTAGCTCAGCCTTGTCTATCTATGTCGCTGATACCGTCTTTTAAAATCTTAGGAATGCCTATCCATCAGCAGTTTTTATGTCTGGCCATAGTTACTGAATGTATCTACTTGGCATGAGTGCTGTTTTTAATTGGACGATGTGTTTGAGAAGACAAATCTTTATGCCTTTCTTGTGCAGTAAAGACTTATAAAACAATGAAGGCATATCTTAGAGATGTCTAATTTCATGGGTTTTGGCACAGGATATTATCGTAAAACTTGGTGAGTACAATATAACACACTGATGTTTATGTTTGGAGAGAAATAGAATTTCATGGTCAAATCATATCTAGAAGTATTACAGCATAGTAACCTCACGGAATCTCCATCACTTTGAAACATCCCGTCTATAAACCATCTGTTGGTCAGTGCTCAGAATTGCTTTTGTTGAAATTTTGAGCAGGTATAAGATGCTGGCTGTCCCTTTTCCCATAAAAAAGTTAGAGAGATGCTATCCTTAATCTTTGGAGGCTTTCAGTACCATTGATCATAATAGACTCTGGAGCAAGTCCCGATTCTTTCAGTTTCCTTTATACTTTGATGGGTTGAAATGACTACTTACCATCATTATATGCCTTAACAGAAAGGAATGCTAATTTTTTGGATCACATATTCTAATAAGAGACTCAAGATTCAAAAGAAAGCCTTGACAATTAGAATCCTTCAGTTATTTGCTTGATCCATGCAATGATTTTTTGGCTTGGATAAATGTGCTTCTGATTACAACATGCAAAGACACACCTTATATATGGAAGTCTATTGATGCATAACTTTCATCAAGTCTTCTACAAAATGGAGTGACATGGTCAGTGAGGATTCATATAGTCACCTCTACTTGTTTAGGATTGAGGCATAATTGTTGTTTGCTTGTTTATTTGTAAGTCTTCTGCAAAATAAAAATATTCACACACACACACATGTTATATATGGAAGTTTGTTAATGCATAATTTTCATCACGTAAGTTCTCTACAAAATTAAAACCTACCGCTAAAATAAGTAAATGGCGTCTTCAACATCTGCGCAGGAGAACTAAAAGCTGCTTTCGAGAAGCATTGTACAACATATGGAGGACTAGATATCTGTATTAACAGTGCAGGCATCGGCGATTATGTTCAATTCCACAACGATCAAACTGATGGGTCTAAGAGTTGGAGACATGTAGTTAATGTGAACCTCGTCGCAGTTATAGATAGCACTCGTCTTGCGGTAAATTTCTAACTCTCTGTTTTATGATTGCACTAGTTGATGGATATCAGTGTTTACCATGTTACATCTGTTAAGCAGCTTGATTGGAACCAAAAAAATTTCCTCTTTTATCAATATTCTTACTCATATCTAAAATTGTGGAGAGATACATGGATGGTTGTCCTCTTTGTCCTCTTGAAACTTAAGGCTGATATCTACTTGTGCTTGAAATAAAATGTTCTCTATTAGGTGTAAATGTGCACATTAGATTAGTAATTAGGATTTGAGCTATGGAACATTCAGCAAATAAGGAGCTTTTGTTAAGTGCAGTTGCATTAGACTCCATATGCAGTCTTTAGGTGCGATTATATGACAACTGCAAGTTACAAAAGAGGATAAGGTAGACCTAATTTGCCTCAACAGACTTATCACCTCTCAGAATCAATGCGAACTTAACTACGAACAAAGCATAATGTAAGTAAAAGATCTATACAAATGAGAATCTTTACATTTACATTAGATCCAATGTTTGTCAAGAATCTTTATATTCTTGTTAGAGACTTGAATGTCCATCTAGGGATTAAGTGTAAGATTTAAAGAATCTCTAGCTTTAGACGATCCCTAATTTTCCGTGATAGACAAATTGTTTAGCATTGGAATGGATGTTGTAAGGTTATGTTAATGGAGTAATACTACAACTTGATCTTATAATTCTCTGTTAACACTATTTATCTTGAACTCCAATGACATGCATGTTTCAAATGTATGAGACACGGTACTGTTATGAATCTTTCAAAGTAAAGCATGCTTGTCACGTACATATTAGCATAATTGAACCCGATGCCCATACCATTGTCCATGTGATAATTTCTTTAGTTGTGATATACTGATGTTTTTATTTTGCTTGGATCCTAAAATTCTTAACTCTGCGCCCTAATCAGCGGAAACTCCATTTACAGCCTCCTACAAACAATAATGGCCAGATCAGGTGATATTATTTTATACTAAGCCTCTCTTAAAGCTTGGTGTTCCATATAGACAGCTAAGTTTGTTGGTATATAGTTACATATTTTCTTCTTACTCCTGTTAGTAGATTTTAGTTTATGATGAAATGCATTAGCTTTTAGAACACCTTATATGTTCAACAGGTTCCAAGTATGTTTTCTATATTTTGTAACTCTTTCTGGTTCATTCATCCATGGTCAGATAACCATAAACGCATGTTATGCAGATTCAAGCCATGCAAACTGCTCAAAAGCCAGGTGTAATAATCAATCTAGGCTCTGCTTCAGGACTCTATCCGATGTTTACAGGCCCTATCTATTCTGCCACCAAAGGTTAGATATTTTATGCTAGTCCATATGACATATCATTTATGCTAGTCCATATGGACATATCATTTACAACCAGCCCCTTTTTTTTCCCCATTTTGGTAATAAATTAGTTCTTGATTTCCTGTCTTCATCATCCGTTTTCTTCTCTTATTTTCTGATGGTCCAGTACACGAAACACATATTTATTTATTTTTCTTTACAACCTTTGGTTGTAATGAGAACAATTTTTGTTATAGGGGGTGTTGTCATGTTTACGAGATCACTTGCTCGTTTTAAGCACCAAGGAATCCGCATCAATGTGCTCTGCCCTGAGGTACTCTGATCTTTCATATAAGGTTGATAGAGAGAAAGTGTCTCTCTCTCTCTCTCTCTCTCTCTCTCTCTCTATCTATCTATCTATCTCTCTTGCACACACAACTAAAGAGATTTTATTCAGTCTCAGATATGGCACATATATGGCATCTGTTACCCCTATTTTATCACTTCCATGCCTTAGTATCATCATCTCACTCGCCACTGGTTTGCTCCATGCAAACAACTAACTGATCTTTGAATAATGGAGAGAAAGAAGGGCATAAAAGAGAAAGAAAGAAAATCAAATGGATGAAAAAGACAATATACAGCCACTACGAAATGAATTGCCTCCATGATTCTAAAATATGTGAAGTCCAAAAAGGGAAAGGGGAATAGTAAGGTCGAGCGGTGTTCAAGAAATTTAATATTGGATAAGTTGTACTTCTACAACATGGTTTGACCTGCTCAGTCATGCCCCAACCTGTCAATTTGACACTTAATTTTGTGAATTAAATTTAATAAAGAATTTATATTTCTTGGGAAGTATTTAAGATGGTTAAATATTCAAGCTAAAACAAAAGAAAGTAAAGATTGATTTGACAGGTATGGAGTATTTGTCTCTGAGCTATTTACCAGATTGGTCATGACATGCTTTTATTGGATGGAATTTGAATAAACCGGGATGCTTTATAAAACTGAACATCATCAGAAACGGCCTTTATCCACATGTGCTGTATTTTCTCAACAGGCTTTTTGTCTTTGCAAAAGATGAGCATTTTGAATCAATAGCAGTCTAGTTTTTGTACAGAATTTCTAGTGTGGCCATGACCTTGCTGGCATCCTTCTCAACCAGACATAGTTATAAATTAAACAAGAAGGATTCTGGGTGGTGAAAGCGGGAACTAGGGTCTTATTAAAGCAGATTTCAGCTTCAATGTTAATTTTGAACTTCTTTCCTTTCTTAACACTTTGGCATACTGGAGGTAATATGCTTTTGAGAAGTTGAACTGCTTAACCAAAAAGAAAGGTGGGTTTGAGTAGAAGGTGTTGAGTTGGTTCACCTCTTAGGCTGTGAGACACTTATATACCCAAAAAGAAAGAAGGTAAATGTAAGTTTTTTTTTGGTGGGTAGGTGGGTGGTGAATTGTGCACTCCCTTTCGTCTAAAGGCTTTAACTAGGATAGACTTTAAAATACTTAGTTATATCTTCTTTGAACCCCTTCACATGTGGGAAGAATGTGGATTCTTCTTTTTTAATATGAAGGGTAGTGTTGATACTTGAATCAAGACCACTGTAGGCTCTGATACAAATTGTATGATCACCTCATATGATAACTTAATTTGTTAGAGATGATACACTTAACGATAATCACTACACTTTAGTCACAAACAAGTTGGGTTGGCTTTATGAATCTTTACTGACCATGTTTTTCCATTTAAATTCATACCAGTCTAGCATTATACAAAATAAAATAAAAATTACTAGAAGTTGTCTATATTCTCTATTGGCATAAAAATCTCTATTAGGGCTAAAGGACTCCTTGAATCACTGAAGATGCTCTTTCTGACCAAAAGTTTTAAGAAATGGCTTTCAGAATTAAAGCATCATATTTGTGGGGCACCAGAAAGCTGCCTTATAGTCCAAACATGATAAGATGATCTGAAGAAAGAGCACATAACATGATTGATGTGTGTTAACATCAGACATGAATTTACTGTTTACTTGTCGTATACAGTTTGTCCAAACTGATTTGGCAGAAAAGGCTGCTGCTTCATCTATTGCTCGATTTGGAGGGTATCTCCCTATGAAACTTGTGGTGGAAGGTATGTTTTACTCCATTTTTGTTGCCTTAAAATTATGTTTTTACTGTCAAAACCAACCGCTATGTTTATTTGGGCGTATACACGTAATATGAATCGGTTAGCTGCGTGACTGATACTTTTCTTTGGGGGTGGGGGTGGGGGTTGGTGAAATCATTTGCACCATTAAATTATTTCAAATTGTTATGAAAAAAGTATGCCTTTCAAGACAGAATTAAATCAATGAGGGGAAGATTTTCTTTCAAAAACATAGAGCATGGAATATAGGTTTCTGGTTTAAAGTCTGTAATACCTGCTTTGTACAGGTGCTTTTGAACTAATCAGAGATGAGAGTAAAGCAGGGTCATGTCTTTGGATTACTAACAGAAGGGGCATGGAGTACTGGCCAACTCCTGCCGAAGAAGCAAAATACCTCCTCCGCTCTTCAAAAGCACGCAAAAAATCTTTGGTTACAGTTCCAATGGATCTTCAGATTCCTGACAGTTTTGAAAAAGTGTTAGTAATTGTGTGCTTTCTTCTTCTACTCTTGGAAAGATCATATGAATGATTATTTTCACTTGTTGAGGACGAAGGAAAAGAAAGAAATCACATTATCATTGTTCCACCTAGGGGTGGCAATTGGGCGGGTCATAATGGGTCAAGAGTCAAGACAACAAACGGGTCAATGCCCAACCCAACCCAACCCAAATTTGCTTGAGTCAAATGGGTTAGGTAATGGGTCATAGAACGGGTCAAGACCCAATTCAATATATACTAAGTTTTAATTGTCTTATTAATTGTTCTTTTAAAATATTTTAATACCTAATAAAATTATTTTTTCTTTATTATGGTATATATAACATACCAAAATTTTTTAAAAAGTTTCTAAAGAATATCTTGACAAGATTTTTCATGAGTAATTTGGGTTTACGTATCAATCCAATTTTTAATGGGTTGGTTTGAGTGACCCACCAAACTTAAATGGGTTGGGTTTGAATTTACCACCCCTAGTTTCTCTTGAACCTCTCTTTGACATATGCAGTTGGTGACTGCCAATGCTGCTAGTGTGCTGTTGCAAGATTTTCTCCTTCATTATTTGCATTTGTTACTTTTGTTTGTTAATTATTAATTCTGCGTAGGTTCTCCTCGTTATTTCTGATGATTTTGACACTTCCTGCTTCTGATTGTTGTTTCCCAGAGTCGTTCACACATTGAGTCACAATTTTCGTAGTGCTACCAGAATAGTGCGCACTGAATTGAGGTTGCCTCTCAAGCCAGATCACGTTCTATTAAAAGTCATCTATGCTGGTGTGAATGCTAGTGATGTGAGTTTTTTTTCTTCATTTCTGCAATGAACAATTTCAGTTTGTTGACATCAGAATAAATAATTGAGTAGTTTATGGTTCCCTGTCCTCATGCAGTCTGTGCAAGCTGTATTTGTATGTTCCGTAGCTGGAAAATACAAATTCATCTGTACGAACCAAGAGATAATTTGTTCCTTGTTCAGGCTAATGTCACATCTTTTTATTTTTTTCAGTTTCAAAAAATAAATTGTAATTAGCTGGTTTTATTAAGATCCTTTTGGAGCAATCCCACTCTAATTCCTCCACCCTACACATGCACAAACAAAGTTAATTCCCCCCCCCCCCCCACTTAACATACACACACAGTTAAGTTCTTCACTGACAGAAGCATTTTTGCATTAGGTCAACTTCAGCTCAGGGCGGTATTTCAGTGGAAATGGCAAAGACATCAGCTCCCTCCTTCCACTGGATTCTGGCTTCGAGGTACAAAAAGAACTGTCTGAATTCTTTTGGTTTGTTGATGAAATATGGAAATTTTCTATAAGAGAGAATAAATGCATGCAGCACGTGCCCATAGACATGCATACACTACATATTATGTGTGTGTCTATAAATGTGTGTATTGTGTGCATATAGAGGAGAGATTGGAGGGAGCAGCATGGGAAAACCATATAGCTGCTGCGATCTTCCAGTTTTATTATTGTGTCAAAATGTATAATTCTGAAATGTCATACATAAAAATCATAGATTGAAATACAGATCAATAGGAAAAGAATGCCCTATCCACAGGTACATCTACGGGACTTGGAAAAAATAAAGAGCAGCAGTTTCCTACACTGTCCTTCAAGCTGACATAGCTATTTGTATTTTAGTCAATCAGTTAGCAGAAAATGTTTGTATGAATTGTAGTTGTACTGATTTAGTTTCATGGGTACTTTTCATGTTCTGTGTTTTATTGATGCACATTTTCACTTGAGACTCTGTAGCCCTATTTGATTCGATTAGGAAATATAACATAATGAACCACAAGGATGAGAGTCTACTGCATTAGCTCTTTCAAATTATATTTTTTTTCTTGCATATTTTTTATTACTAATTGGTGATGCTTTTTCTTGAATCCAAAAAGGAAAATAGAAAAAGAAAACAAAGTGGCAGTGCTTTCCGGAAGCTGCTATTAGACATGGATAGTAATGTGCTTTAATCAGCTAGAACCGATTTAACCATCCACATCAATCCATATACTGAAGTTATTTCAGCATTATTTTGTTTTTTCCTTCTGTTTTACAAAAAAAGTTGGTTGCGACTCGATGGAGGTTATGATATTCCACTGACCAAAAAGAATCTTAATAGAAATCGTCTCTTCAAGGTTTTGCTAAAAGTGTTGACTGGTGAATCGTTTCAAGTGTCAATCCTTTCAAATGCCATGTTTGTTTGGTCCTTTAAATTGGAACTTGTTGCTAGTGGGAGGTATCCCGTGAAATTAGTCGAGGTACGAGAAGTTGGTCCAGACACCACGGTTATAAAAAAAATGCAGAGTCGAAGCAACTGTCTGCGTCTTAGTTTCCTTCCCAGTCTACATGAACACCCCTCCATTACACCACTTGTTGGCTCCTTAAAGCCCGTTTTCTTAACTGAGGCATCCACCACAAATTCCTTTACCTATAACTCTCTCGTTCTCTTCCATCATACCTCCCTGATATCCGCATCCTGAAGTTGGCAAGAGTTCAGTCAACCTCAACACAAGATGACCGTCCGTACTTCAGTCTGCTTTCAGTTGCAAGTTTGAAAGCCTGGATGTAGATGCTCCTGTTAATGTGATCTTTGGTCATGTTATGTTATTGCTACCTTCTTAGCCTTTCATTTTCACCACGTGATGGTGAGCTAAAGTTTTATTAGCTTGTACTTGTCGTAATACCGGAAGATTGAATTGGTTCCTGAATGTGTTATGGAGTACTGAATGAAAGTCAGTTTTCTACTTTGATCCTAATTTAATTCCTTAAATTGGAGTACTTCCATGCTTTCTTCATTATGTATATTTTTTTAAACCCCTGAATTTGCTTGCTACTGCAGGCTGTGGGAGTAATTGCTGCACTCGGTGATGGTGTTAGAAATTTAAAGATTGGCGTGCCTGCTGCCATCATGACTTTTGGTGGTTATGCTGAATTTGTCATGGTAACTGCAGTTTTGCACATTTACTCTTATCAGATTTGAATTGTCTAATCTTTCATTTTCCTTGGTGAGTTTTTTGTAATTTGGCTTCTTTATTCAGGTCCCCACCAAACACATCCTTCCTGTAGCAAAACCAGATCCAGAAGTACTTGCAATGCTTACCTCTGGACTCACCGCATCAATTGCTTTGGAAAAGGTTAATTTAAACTTTACTTGTACAAGTCTTTGAAGAATTTTTTTTACCCTGTTTCTGTTGCCTCAGGAGAAGGACTGTCTATAGTCATGCCACGTACACTGTGCACTCTATTTCATAACAGTTGGGGTTGATTTATGAATGTTTTAGTTCATTCATTTTTGAGTTATATTATTTACCATTGAACTCTGTAGGCTGCTCAAATGGAGTCGGGAAAAGTTGTCCTTGTGACTGCAGCTGCAGGAGCGACAGGACAATTTGCAGTGCAGGTATAGCTTAAAAGAAAAACAAACCTGTAAGAAGAGCAGTTAGCCTCTTATCCACAACATATATAAGATAAGAGAACTGTTCACTACCATGTAATAAGGAAAATAACTAGTGGTTTTTGACCTATCATATAATATTTTTGATCCCGTCAAATTATTTGCAGTGAACACCATTTTTATCAAACAAATTTGCAGTGTTTGTACAACATATCTTTGTATTTTTGTCTTCCTCTTTTGAAAATGGGAAACTAGCTGTGCAGGCTAAACTTAAAAAATGAAGGAACTTGGAACAATTATTAATTTTCAGAATGCTTCTTACCTACTAGATTAATTTTTTTCTAGTTGTTGTGCTGTTTTTCTTTTCACATTCTTTCCACATTTCAAATGTTTTCACCTCTGGAAGTGTGTTAATACATGTCATATCTTCTCTTCCTGTTTCTTATGTCTATATTATTGTATTGTACTGTTACATTTCATTGTCATATTGGTAAAGTAACTAACACATTCTGAACTTTAATTTGCTACCAAAGCTTGCAAAATTAGCTGGAAACACTGTAGTTGCAACTTGTGGAGGTTATGAAAAGGCCAAGCTTCTTAAGGATTTGCGAGTTGATCGGGTCATTGACTACAAAGTGGAGGATATAAAAGCTGTAAAGTTTCTCAAACTCACTGGCTATATGTGCTTATAACTTGCACACTGTTGTCTTGGGTAAATATCGTATTATTAGTTTTGTCATTCAAGGGTTATTTCATTGCACTATACATGTAATGCCTCAGAAGTCCTTGTGGAAAGGCTTGGAACCCCTTCAGGGTAGTTCTTAAAAATATCAAAACCCTTAATGGGAAAAGAGTTGCTGAATGGGGGTCTTACGAGAACCTCTATTAAAAATAAGTCATGTCATAGCTGAGTGAAATGGACCTGAATAGAGTGGATTGGATATGAGAATTGTATATCTGATCCCAATAATTCTGGGAATGAGGCTTAGTTTGTTGATTGATCAACTGGTGTTGTCAACTCACTGTTGAAAAGGAATATCATCATAGTCCACTTCTCCACCAGCCGTCATTGGTAGAAATGTTCTGAGGAGCTGAATTCCTACTATCACTAATCAAGAGCTCATTGATTGAGATGAGTGTCTGTCACACTATGCTTATATACAGAAGTCTCATTTGTTGTAACGTTTCTTCCTAAAGGGCCCAGAACATGTACAGAAATAAAATCAGCATGTGGAAACAGAGTGTTATGCAATGTTGATTCTGTGATTTCTTCCTAAAGGGCCCAGAACATGTACAGAAATAAAACCAATATGTGGAAACAGAGTGTTATGCAATGTTGATTCTGTGATGTTTTAAGTTCATGAAGTGGAATTTTGAACATTGTAGTGGGTGGAGAGTGCAAATTGACGATTATTATGTAGATATATTAGCAGCAAAACATGAGTACCTAGTGCAGTATTAGCTTCGGGTGGTTTCTCTGTTTTATGTTTCTTGTCATCCCTTTTTGAAACAAGTTCTTTAATGTTTGCGGTAGTTCTGATTTTATGGGTGAGCATATGATTTCTTAGTTTTAGATTAGAGATACTATTTTTAATTAGTTGTATATATATTTTTCCTTTACCAGGTTTTAAAGAAGGAGTTCCCTAAAGGTGCTGATATTGTCTACGAGTCCGTTGGTGGTGAGATGTTTGACATTTGCTTGAATGCATTGGCTGTCTACGGACGACTTGTTGTCATTGGAATGATTTCTCAGGTTAATTTATCATAGATGCACTCTCTTATTCTTCTTTGGGTGGTTAAATCTTGTTTTCTTCTCTTTCCTGTTGGCTAGTGTGATGATCTATTTGAAATACAATTTCTATCGGTGTCTCAACATACCTATCTTGTTAGTTTGACTTTCAAAGGCAACTTACTGAGTTCTGGTTTCAGTATCAAGGAGAACATGGTTGGAAACCTCGGAATTACCCTGGAATATGCGAAAAGCTTCTAGCGAAAAGTCAAACGGTGGTACGTCTATTGTTTCAGTGATCTAATATGCTCCTTACATAGTGTCATATCATGAATGTGCTGATTGCAATTATGAATTTCGCTCAAGTTATAGAACAACTAAAGTATGAGTTTTAGATCTTACCACTTTTATTTTTCATGCTTGATTATAAATGCATAACACTCTTCACATTAATCTGTTTGTTTGATTTCATTTGGTATGATGGTAAAGCCTAAAGGGCAACAGCTCCTCCGTATGAGAAGGATGCTTAGGTATATGCATCTTCAAAGCCATCGGAAAGTTGTTGTGAGGAATCCGCATGTGAAGAGGAAGAACTATGGAGATTTTTCCTAAATATGGGTGCTGATTGTGTGGTGTTTTTCTGGGAAGTGAAGCATAAGGATATTTTATGGAGAGATATTATGAGATGATCAAGGATTGCTCATTCGTTAGTGGATTTGATGTTTGGTAACAACAACTCAGCAACCAAATCTGGTTTAGGTTGGAGTTATGGTTACCCAGTTTAATTTTGATTGATAAAGAGGCCACATTGGCTGAACTCCGAAGGAGGGATGAACACGAAGTGCTCTTGGACCTATCTTCGGAAGTCCCAGACTGCAAAAGGAAAGAGGTCGCAAATTTAGAGGAAGAGTTCCCCAGTTTAGTTTGATTAGATAAAGAGGCCACAGTGGCTGAATTCCGAAGGAGGGATGAAAACGAAGTGCTCTTGGACCTATCTTCAGGAAATCCCTGACTGGGAATGTAAAGAGGTTGCAAATTTTTTTATATCATCAATCACCATAGCCAGTTCAAAATTTTCAAGGGAATCATATTATAATTTCTTATTTACTAGATGCCACCTATAGTCAATTATTGTCATTAGTATAGATGATCAAGAAATCCAACGGAATCATATTATAAATGTGCTCTCTCCTCCTATTCTTTGAAAAACTAGATCTCTGTTCGAGGACCCTTCTCCATTGGTTCCTTAGGAGATTCTTGCTACACATTTGAATTGGTCGTGACAATATTATCTGAGTATTGTTTCTTGGACAGCAGTGGCAGCCATGGAGAAGGATATCAACTCCCAAAAATCCAACTAGAAATTGATGTTATTACAATATCCATGGCTGACCGAGCTTGGGAGCATGTACATTTTTTGTAGGAGATGAAGAGCATGCTAGCATAGTTTCTAACAGGAACAAAGTCCGCGAATGGTGAAGGTTTGAGTACCGACGTCAATGAAAACACAGATATTGGTGTAGGTAGTCTTCACCTGACGAGTTCTGGAAAAACTGCATACATAACGCTTAGTTCAGTAGCACATTTACTGTTTTTGGATCAACATTCTGTCTAACCATTACTCCAATACGTTTTTGCTGCC
This sequence comes from Solanum chilense, assembly GCA_032847665.1. NCBI lineage: Eukaryota > Viridiplantae > Streptophyta > Magnoliopsida > Solanales > Solanaceae > Solanum > Solanum chilense. The sequence continues at coordinate 108,328,957 of CM064963.1, read as the reverse complement.
TTCCAGAATAATCCAAACATTTTGCAATCTCTTTTCTAGAATCTAAATTAGCTCTCTCTCTCTCTCTCTCTCTCTCTCTCCATCACGAAGGCCAGAAGGATCAAGAGCATAAACAGGAATCCTACACGAGTCGCCTATTTTCTTCGGGGTTAAACCAATTGGGCAGTTGTCCCTTATGAGAGCTAAACTTCCATTGTACATTTCATCCTCAAGGATGATTACCAAGTGGGGGTTATTTGTAATGATCCTGATTGTGACCCCCTAAAATAAGAGAAAACTGCATGAGCCATACGCAGATAAGGAAGGGAAGTTTAGTTAGCTGGGGAACTGTAGTAACTAATGAATTGAAAGGGGGATGCTATACAGGTGTGGACGTATGGTGACCTATTTAAACTAATTCAGTCATTGAGCGTTAACAGTTTGACCTCTTTGTTCTTCGAAAACCTAGGATATTCTTGCTGAAAGTTGAATTGGTCGTACCATAAACTGCTGCATTTTGTATTTTTAAAATTTTTAAATTGATTTGGAATGAGAAGTTAGTAAATTTTTTAGCAAGTCGGTCAAAAAAGAAGATTTCCTCTGAGGGAATTAATAGCTCTATGATTAGTGAAAAAACTATTTTGTCTTTTGGATTTTTGATGACAATGGAGGAAGAAGGTTTCCTCTTTCTCCCCCATATTTGGTGTTACGTTGTATCTCCATAAATAACCTTCTATATTGCTCAATGACAATAGATAGGTATCCTGGTCAGATGTGTGACTCTGATGACTACCTACATTGTTAACTTGACCCAAAGTAGTGTTAGTAAAAAAGGTTCTTTCATGTCCTAGGAGATCTGGATATATGTTGTCAGAAACTCCTCGTTTGTGGATCTTAAATAGGATTTTGGTATTCTAAACATCTTGCTTAATTTGTTTTTACTATTTTATAGAAGCATTCTTAGCTCTGTCTGGATGTCATGTTTTTACAAGTGCATGGTATTTGTATCATCTTTTGTTAATTTGGTTGTGAGTTTGTTCTCAGGCTGGATTTTTCCTGATACAATATGCTCACCTATGGCAAGAGCATTTGGATAGACTGGTTAATCTTTTCTCTTCTGGAAAGCTTAAGGTTGGTATTATTTTGCCGGATCTAATTTATAACCTATCTACTACCATGGCTTGAAGAAGTTGAGTTGGATTTGTTAAAGAACTAATTATTATCCACTCATTCTTGATGAATTTATCTGGTGTACATAAAAGAGTGGTTTGGCTAATGAAATACTAACAATTTTCTGTTCATTTATCTTTTGAAGATCGCTATAGATCCCAAACAGTTTGTTGGCCTACATTCAGTTGCCGATGCTGTTGAGTACCTTCATTCTGGTAAAAGTGCTGGAAAGGTATGAGAGAAAGGCGTTTGATTATAACTATTGTTTTTATTGTTAATTTAAGTCCCGTATCTCTTATTTATTAACCGTTTTTGTGATGTGAAAAACTACTTAGGTTGTCGTTTGTGTTGACCCGACATACGCTAAACAACCTGCAAAACTATAAGTAGACATGGAAAACAACAATATCCGGATCCAAGGAGATTTCAAGATGCAATAATCACTTCTGAAGGTTGCCTTGTTGTCCGAGGAGCACTGTAATTGTATTTGTTTTGTAAAACAGTACTCAAACTTGTTGTAAGGTGTCAGTATTTATTTTCAACCTATTTACGTAGAATAGACTTGCCTGCTTGAATTTCAATCTCCCTTTAATGTTTTGTAAAATTTGAATGTCTCATAACACATATTAGTTAACATAATGCTGTCCGTGGAATATCAGACAAAATCAGAGATGTCCAATAAATAAATAACTAGGACTAAATACAACCTTGTAAAATAAAAGGATAAGCTCCAGGATGAACAAAAACTATTGCACCATACGAGTCGGATGGTTGATATTTCGGCATTAGTACTAAGTTATAATGTCAAAGGAGTAGTCAAGCAGCAATAATAATTACAATGATGCTTGCTCCAGGTTCCTAAATAATTTAGACATCTACAAGGAGAGAAGGGTGATCCCAAAAGCTACACTCAGGTGAATGGCATTTTTGTTCCCTGCCAATTACACGGAAAAAGAAAAAGCATTAGTACCCAATATCATTTTAGAACGAGGAGTGTCTCTTCCTCATCATGAACTAGATTTTAGCTCTTCTAGGTGTGAATGTTGAGGATAGATGAACAGCTTAAAAGCAAAGAGGATGAAGATAGTATCCAGCATGACTCAGGCGCTAGTAAGACAGAAATGGAGAATCTATGCCTTCGAATGAGTCAGTAATAACAGATTAGTCAAATGATGGAACAAGACACAAATAGGGAGGGAAATGGCCTATCAATCATCGGTTGACCTTGGAAAATCTCAGCTAACTTCCTGACATAAGAAATGGTACTTTCTTCTTATATGATTAGGCACACAATTTCCGATCAATCATCAAAGGGAATTTGTCAAAGCGGATTAAAATGAGGATTCCTAATGGATTGCTCGCGATGCAAATCCTGTAGTTACACTACACTGGAAAACGTAAAATTCTACAGCAAAAATCTCTTGAAATGAAATTGCTTACTTGATATATTTCATTATCTTTTGTCTCTTAATCTTCCACTTGATTAACCCTTATGATGTAAACCTGAAATTCCAAATAGAGAAAACATGTAGGATTTAAAGCCTGAGGCAATGTCCTAATCTAGAGAGTACACTTGTATATTTCAGATGTATTTAGAAATAGATTTGTTTGTTGAAAAAAGATGCAATGACGGTACATAACATTCTCAGTTTACCTTAAATCTTGTTGGCGCAACCAACTGAAAAACTAGTGCATCACCATCAATTAATTCATGATCAAGGGCATACCCCCTCCATCCACCACTCAGGCCCGTCTTCAACGCAAGGTATTTTGTTTGAAATTCATCTCCATTCTCATCAACCAAGGTGATATATTCGTCGTGTTTAGGTAGATGTGTCTTGCAAAAATGAACAGGAAGACCCTAGAAAGAACAACCATACTTGAAATTAATAAGCTACCTCACCCCAAACTAGTTTGGATAGACACAACCATACTTAAAGAAGTGGTAAACTTTTACACTGCTAAAAGCTTTCAGAAAGAACTCCAAGTGAAGCAAGTTTATCATTTTCTTTCACTTACCAGCCAAAATCCACCAGTTACATGTGATTGCAGCATAGGTTTCACAAAACTTGGGAAATCAACATCTAACTCTGATTGCAACTGCTCTGCTCTTCCTATAGCATACTGCCTATCTTCATCTGCAGCATAGACGCGATTTAACAAATCTTTTCGCTTGTAGCTGTAAATCAGAAAGTCACATTTTAGGCCCACATTGAAAATGAATCACTGAATACTCTAGCAAAAAAAAAAATTCTTCAGGAGTCAAACCTTCTTGGTCGTCCCAAAGGTTCAATAGGAACCTGCCAGAATCAAGATATACATACATTACTATGATTGATATATCATTTAGAGGGAAAACAATAATGAAACATAGTAGAACTTATACATAAAGTGGCACAGTATTATTGAATACTATATAGCTAGAATATTATATGAGATGGAACACGAATCAATCAAAAATTCATACCATGTGCACTCTGTAAGAAGTAAAAATGTTCTCTAGTGTTATAAGCGGGTATCCTATTTATTTCTTGTGCTTAGTACATAAGTAAAAATTTTTGTCCTAAAAGCATTTGTATATAATCTAGACAAACACTACGGGAGGTGGGGGTGGGGATGTAGGGGTGGGATAGTGGGAATAGGGGTTAGGGAGTGCCAGTGAAGATGAGATGTGTTGGAGGAAGGAGGACATAATTAACGTGGAATTGTCACTTATGGAACTTATTTTTTCGTACTACCATTAAAGAGGTCATTTTCCTCATTTTTATTGACCTAGTTTATATGAACATGAAAAAATTGAAAGTTTCATGCATACCGAACACACTCTATATGTTGAGAACATATAGAATGTCTTAGAACTTGGAGAAATCTATCTATCTATACTACATCAAAGTGCAAAGCCCTCTAATTTAAAGTTTAAATACTAGTCTACTCTCCCCATTACACTTAAAAGCTCTAATAACTAAAATAAACTTGCGAGGCTCGAAACGTATTGAGTGCTTTGCCTCGCTTTATGTGCATTTTAGTGTTGTCATCAAGGTTCCAACGAAAGTGTTTCCTTAGCAATGAGCCTCTTATGAAGAAGTGACACTAAATAATTGATATTTCACTTTATCATTATATTCAATTTCAATGTCTTTTCTCCCTTTGGGCCTTTTCTCATTAAAGTCACATTTTATTTGAGTTTTGCACTAAAAGCTCCATGGACCTTAGAGATTTTTTGCGCTTCTTGCATTTAATAACACTGGTGGATCCCAAATTCAGTGACTTCTTACTCCGTGTCGAAAACGAGGAAGAGCAAACATTAAAGAATGGTTTGATATTAATACCAGAAGAAATGGTTGTCAAACACAAAGGTGATACTACTACATAGGAAAAGCTAAATATCAGAATATTCCATCACTACACCAAAATGTCAATTTGGCAAAGTTTATGAAAGATGGGGCAAACTTAGCAAGTCGAAAGGAATATGTGAATCAATTAAACGAGATGTTGGTATAGAAATTTCCCAGAGATAGCAAAATATTTATACGTTTTGACACTATCAAGAAAAATGCATGAATACTTTAACACCGAATGGTCATCCACCACACATGTAATGTGTATAAAACATGACTGGGTACTGGGAAGTTAACTATATTTCCCTTCCCTTAAACAAGTTAATTCTGAAAGAAAATGTGCCAATCATGGTACTTAGGAATTTGGATCCTTCAGAAAAATTGCGCAATGACTCACGAATGGATTGCCACGGGTTCAACAACATCATACATGCAAAAATTACAATCTAACAATCCGATGGCAAGTAGGTGTTCGAGAAATTATCTTCCACCACCTGAAAATGAAGGATATCATTTCAAATTTGTTCGCAAACAATTTCCAATTCGACTATTCTTTGATATGACGATAAGTAAAACACTAGGATAAACAATCCTGAAAGTCGAACTGTATCTACCACAATGGCGCAACATGTGTTCTCAAATGGCCAACTATGCATTGTCCTTTCAAGAGATATTTCCATGTCAACAACTATAATGTATATTATGACAGAGCAACCCAAACGAATGAAAGGAATATATACCCACAATATAGGGTGTCCAGTATAGAGGAAAACATCATTTTCCCCATGATTAGTTGATCAAAATGTTGGAAAACAAGTTCCTAAAATGAGGAAAAATGTCTTCCCAAATGGAATTAGGGATAACAAGTTGTACAAATGACATTCCAAATTTACTATCTCCTCCCACCCACCTAATCCACCGAACCCCCATCCCTTGACCATCTCACCAACCACTCCCCATCTCATTCCACCTCCATAGTGTTTTGCTAGATAACATGTAAATTTCTTTTTATAATTTTTTTTAGCAAGATAACATGTAATTGTCCTAGAGATAGTATCTTTTCTTGCTTACTTACCAAACAATAGAAAAAAAGTAAGAAACCCACTAGTTTTCCAAGAAATCAAATTCAAGGGGAAACATTTTCCTTCATAGTATTTACCCAACACATTCATAGACTTTTTTTTTTCTTTTTGATGACAAGGAAACCCCAGCTACCTTTTGGGTGCTCACGGGGTAAAAATTCTGCTCCTATACAATATCTCACAAACTACATAGGAGAGGTAACCCGCACTAGGCAAGTCTGGTACAACGAGCTCGACCCAGAAGACGAATCCCTTGCTTTCACTGACAAGGGGTTTCGAACTTGAGACTTCCAACATGGAAGTCCCAAGCTCAAACCACTGGGCCACCCCGAAGTACAAAGAAGTATTAGGTGAGCAACGTTCCATTACATGCTTATACAACAAGAAGCCCGAAGTATAAAGAAGTATTAGGTGAGCAACGTTCCATTACATGCTTATACAGCAAAAACGTATACACAATTTCCGAAACTATCAAAACTAAAAAAAAAAAAAAAAGCCAAAAGCTACTTAAAATAATTCAATCCAAACACCCACTAAAATTTCATCTGTACAGGTATAGATGATACAAAATTACCATGACGATGGCAAACATATCAAGACCCAATGATCAACATGGATGATTCAAAACATTATCTACTACATTCTTTTCTTGGAACTAGTAACGTAAATAGGAGATAGATGTGGTTTACCACTAAGCCAGGTAGAGTTTCTGGACTGGAATGTTATGGGACTTATGGCTGATGTTACAATTAGATTTTTGGCACCTGAGTTGCATATGGTTCTTTAGACACATAGCTATATAATAAATGTTCTTGTAAAGTATACATGAAAGATACTAAGTGGAAAACCACATCTATCTCCTATTTATGGTTCAAGCTACGCCGGAATAAGTGGAAAACACTTCTGATATACTAGGTCCGGGGGAAAAAATCGAACAAACGGAAGTCCAAAGGAAATATTAATAAGATACAGAGAAAGGAAATCGCTTACTTCTTTATAGTTGGGAGGAGGCTTATCCGCAACACGATTGGACCTTCTCACAGCAGAGCGATCCACCTCCTGCCTAACCGTCGGCTTCGCCTTCTTCATCTAAAATCCCCAAAATCACATTTAAGCGAATTAGTACACGATAAATGGATCAATCAATTACACCGCACTCCCAAACTAGTTAACATTGTCTGTATCTATTCCGCTCTATTTGAGGTGCATTCACATAAACTACAAGCATAAACGAGAGAGAGAAAGAGAGGCATACAGGAGAGGGCTTAGGGTTCGTAGCGTTGTGAACATCTTCAGCAAGCATAGTTAGCTTCAGCTCTTGCCATCTCTTCTTGTTCTCTTCGATTCTCTTCAATCGGCATTCTTCGTAAGTTGACTTCTTCTTTAATTCCGCCATTTTTTTGGTTAGAGAAAGCAGAAAACGATTCAACAAAACTAGGAAGTAGAAGGAGAGAGAGGGGAAAAAGAAGATGATGATCGGACAAAGAGGCTGCAAAAGGATAGTTTAAAACCCTCGATTTATGGAGAATATAATATAATAATGCCTCGTTTGGCTCCACTTTGTATATTTTGAATTTCAAATGTCACTAGCTCTGGACTTTCACATGTAAGACACATAATACTTGCGCTAATATCTAAAAAAAAAAATATTAGACCATAATTTTTTGATAAAATTTCCCTTTTTTATTAAATTTTGTTTTTCTGGATTAGATAATAAATTTTAATAATGTTTTCTTTTTTAACTGAGTATAATAATTGATTTGAAGAAATTTGTTTGGACATGAAATTGTGGACATGTTTGACCATAAATATTGTAAAAAATATTTAGGAAAAAACTTGAGAATTATTGTTTGGTCATAGTTATTATTGTCTGATTAGTGTTTTTAGCAAACAATTTAAATTCCCAAATAAAGAAAAATACTTAATATAGATTGTCATTTAATTAATAGAATTTTTTTTAAAAAAAGATTATTATTTCTTAATTAAGAGTGGTAATTAGAGTGGGGTAAGTTATGAATAGTTAATTTTGTAAGACATGTAAAGACTCTTTGACTTAAGTCATCGATGGCCCTTAAAGTTGCCTGCATAATTCAATTGGATACCTCAACTAAGATTAGTAACTATTGAACCCTTTTACTTATTCATAATTATTTCTATTAGACATTTATTGATAATCAGCAAAAAAATATGAAGAGTGTGTGATACACTTGCACTGACATGGCAAAATAGCTAATTAAAAAATGACATGTGGCACTGAATCCGCAAAATTTTGATTTAAAATTATTTCAAACACATTTTATATCTAATTTTTAAAAAGAAAATATGAAAATGTCAACCTATTCTAATCCCACCCCCTCCCCCATCTCAACCTATTCTAATCTCAACCCCTTCCATTTTCATCTTCTTCCTAAAACACATTCTTTCTCAAATCACAAAACCTAATTTCTTATCAAATAACTAAAAGATTATCTTTTATAAAAAATATACATTTTCATTCTAAGAGTGAAGAAAAAAGAAAATTTTGTCAGCGGTTATTCATTTCTACATCAATGGAAAAAACAATATAGCTTAAAATTAATTCTTTCGCATTTTGTAATATCATTTTTAATAAATTTAATGGGTTTATATTTGAATTTGAGTAGTATTATTTGTTTCAAAATTGTGATAAAAAATATCGGCTAACTTTTTTTATACTAGAAATCATTTATCTTCTTTCTTCTTCATATTTGTTTCATTATTTTTATGAGAGTCTGAAACTCAAACGGTAAAAAATATTAACAAAAATTCCAAAAGGGTATATAAAATTTTATATAAACCAAAACGGTAAAATCGCTCCGCACGCAGCGATTTACTTCAACTGAAAAAGTAAAATCGCTGCTGGGGCAGCGATTTTGCCAAAAAGTTTTTTATCTCCTTACAAATCGCTGCCAGGGCAGCGATTTATAAAATTTTTTTTTTTTTTTAAAAAAAACATAAATCACTGCCTAGGCAGCGATTTACAAAAAAAAAAAAAAATTTTTATATAAATCGCTGCTACAGTAGCAGCGATTTATATCAATTTTTTAAATAAATCGCTACTGTAGCAGCGATTTATTTAAATTTGTTTTTTTTATTAAATCGCTGCGATAAGCAATTTTTTAAACTAAAAAAAAATTAAAAATTTTAAAACAGCGATTTTATATATAAAAAAAGATTATAATATTTTTTAAAATTTATGTATATAACTTATAAGAAAATATACATTATTTTAAAAAAATTAAAAATAAGTAAAGTAATAAATATATTTTCTTTCTAAAAAAAGATATTATATTGAATTTAAATTTAAATAATATTTGAATTTAAATAATTAATTTTTTTAAATAAAAAATTAAAGGAGAAAAATTATTTAATTGAATTCAAGTACATCCCTAATCACACCTATTAATTATAATTTTTTTTTATATATAAAATCGCTGTTTTAAAATTTTTAATTTTTTTTTAGTTTAAAAAATTGCTTATTGCAGCGATTTAATAAAAAAAAAAATTTAAATAAATCGCTGCTACAGTAGCGATTTATTTAAAAAATTGATATAAATCGCTGCTACTGTAGCAGCGATTTATATAAAAAATATTTTTTTAATAAATCGCTGCTACTGTAGCAGCGATTTATATAAATTTTTTTTTTTTTTTTTAAAAAAATTTTTTTTTTATAAATCGCTGCCCTGGCAGCGATTTGTAAGAAGATAAAAAACTTTTTGGCAAAATCGCTGCCCCAGCAGCGATTTTACTTTTTCAGTTGAAGTAAATCGCTGCGTGCGGAGCGATTTTACCGTTTTGGTTTATATAAAATTTTATATACCCTTTTGGAATTTTTGTTAATATTTTTTACCGTTTGAGTTTCAGACTCATTTTTATGAGATTTGCAACAAATCATACAAAAAAAAGTCTTTCTTTCAAATCTGAACCGTATGATTTCTTCATAGTTGATTTTCAATTATCTTCAGATTTGTAGAAATAATTTTTGTATAGATATAGAAAAGAGAAACAAACAATGTTGGAGCTAAAATGGAGAAAGTTTTGCAAAGTAAATTTTGAAGAAGTTGAGTAGTGCACCCCCTTTCTTTTTCCTTTTTTTTCTACTTTTTCGTTTGAGAATAGAGAAAGAGTCGAAACTAAGAGTACTCTCTCAAGAAGATTTGCTGTAAATGAAAGAAGAAGAATATTTTTGAGTTAATTATAGTATCAAGTGTCGATAAAAGAAAAAAAAGAGTAATAAAAATAATTAAAATATGTTATTTTGAACCTTTTCACGCGCTTCAAGAAAGTGCAAAATATATCTTTTGTCATATCAGCATTTTGTGTTTAATAAAGTAAATGTTTTGAACAATTTAGTTGTTCAATAGGTACAAGTTCTAGTTAAGGTGTCTAAATGAATTATGAGAACAACTTTAAGAGGTTGTCGATGACTTAAGCCAAAGAGTCATTGTTACATACATATAATGGGGCATAATACATAAATATTACCCTTAACTTGGCGTCAGCTGACAACTATAACATTTAACTTTGGATGTGCACAAGTTGACGTCAGCTGACAACTATGACCTTTAACTTTGGTTGTGCACAAGTAGACGCTTAAAGTTGTATGAAATTGAACAAATAAGCATATCCGTCCTACATGACACTCTGCATGAAAATTTTGTGTCGTATGTGATGTCCTACATGTATTATGTCATTAGGACACATGTATCTACTTATGTATATTCGAAGTTGAAGGACATAATTATCTGTTAAAGTCAAGTTAAGGGTCATATTTATATATTCTTTCTCATGTAATAAAGAGTGAGGTGACATGTTTGGTGACAACATCACTATATATTTATTTTCTTAGAATTTCAAACTTTTTCCTTGTAAAATAATATATAGTTTTGCTTATTAATTATCGATATTCATTTCATTTCCTTATACGTCTATATTCAGTCTATTAATTATACTTTTTCCATTTTTCATTTCATTTCTTTATACAAACTATAATATGTTTACAATATTAAGCTTTGGCCAAAAAAAAACTTGTAAAAAATATATAGCTTTCCAACATTTCCTTAAATGCCTCTCTTCAATTTATTAATTATATTTTTTCCTTTTTTTTATTTTTTCCATGTATGTTTTTTCTTATTTTTTGATTAAAAGATTAGAAAATTAAGAGCAATTTCACATATAGCAAATATAAAAATCATATTTGTATGTTATATCTATAGTTTGCATAATTGCGCTTCATAACAAATTTTGTATTTACTATGGAGTTTTTGATTTGTATAATTCGATAGATACATTCAATTTTATACAAATTGTCTAATTTTGTATAAATTCATTTATACATTGTAATTTGTATAGTAAAATTTGTATTTATATAATTATAAGTGTGTAGGGTGAATTGGTGATATGTTTCACTGGATAGTATGAGTGTTAATCCTTTTTTCCTCAAACAAGTAAATGCAACACACAGATTCAAAAAAAAAAAAAAAAATTCTCTCACCAAAAAAAAAGTGGACTAAAAAAATCATAAATTTCACCACAAATTCATGAAATATTCTTAAAGAGATCAAATATTCATTAAATTTATGGAATATCTTTAGATCCAATCTAAATCATTTTAATTTGAGAAATACGCACTAACAACCCTCAAGTTCAAGTTATGAAGATCAAGTTCAAATCATCATAATTTGAGAAATACGCAACTAACGGTCCTCGAATTATGAAAATCAAATTCAAATTTATCTAAATTTAAAAAATACGTCACTAAGAATTCTCGAATCACATATAACGGAGGAACATAATTATACCATATTGATTTATCAATAAAATATAAAAATGGACTATAATGATAAAATTTGAGTTCACTTTTTCCTGAGACCAAAAAGAGATGCCATAAAATTAGTATCAGTGATGTGAGACACATAATAAAAGATTTATTACTCTAACAAGATCAACATTCCAATATATTCTTAATAGTAGAGTTTGAAGAATGCAGACCTTAACTATCTCATGGAGATAGAGAGAGAGTTCTCGAAAATTCCTCAACTCAAATACATATCACGTAACGAGAGATACAAAGTAAAACACGAATTTCGAACAAAATTTGAATTTTGTAAATTTCGAATGAATAAAAGAAATTCATTGATTAGTACAGTTGTGCAGATATGCAAACTACATTTCCTGTGTGCGTCTATGTACAAATATGAAAAGTGCACATATCATACGCTATCATCTCAAAGTTACATCTTTCAAACCTATAGGATAAGGTATTAATTAAGTACTATAATTTTTAGAAGCACAAAAGCATTACACATCCAAAAAAGATCTTCACTTCTGCTTCATTCCAGCCCTTTGTCATATATATATATATATATTCATCAAAAACTTTTGTTCTCTTTACTTCTGAGGTAACTATAAGTTGTTGTTTGTTGTAATTCTTCACAGCTTCTCATGATAGAACTTGTTAGTTCAAATGAATGGTCAGAGTCCTCCGCCATCTCTACCTACAATCTACGCTCTTGTGAGGATTATCATGTAAAAATGATGTTTCGGAGCAGCATATTTCATTAGATTGCAAGCGGTTGGTCACATCCGAACCTGCAATCGACTCTTGCATATCATAGTGGTTTCTGAATACATTTATAATGTAGTGGAATAAAGAGCGTTCCATACCTTGTAGAACTTCGGAATCCAAATCTTCACTGTTATTTTCAGATCGATGCTCTGAAGGTGAAACATTTAAATCAACAGTACAATGGCTGTCATTCTGAACATGCTCTTTTGGTTTAGATAAATCAACGAAAAAAGGCTCTGCCAAATGCTTTGCTTTCTTTCGCTTCCTCTTATCTTTCCGTACAAGATCTTCTCATTCAAAACAAGAAGCAAAGAAAGAAGAAGAGAGATCAACAACCAAATCTGGATATCCTCTACCTTTAAAGCAATAAAGGTGGACAAGCAGAAAGGACGAAATTACCAAGTTCCGTTGATGTGTTCAAAGTTTCCCAATACATGAGGCAAAGAGCTGCATCTACTACTTCTTGACCATTTACTCTGACTATATAGACCTAGAAACATCATTCTTAATAATCAGAAATCAGAATATACATAAATGAAACCTATTTTTTAAGGTTATTGTAGTTAAGCATACATGTGGAAAGATCGTAAGAGTTTAAAAGAGCCCCGCTTAATCATACTATCACAGATTCTAAAAAATTAGACTTCCTATTGCTTTCCCGCTTCAATTTACCTTCTATCATTTCCACTGACAAAAATCCACGAGTTCTTTAAAAAACTGTCGAAGATCAAGTCAAGTTTAACTCGAAAGATAATCAATCAACTAAGACATAAAGATCAGTTTTATAAAGAGGTTGTTAGATCAGTTATATTGTATGAGGCGGAGCGTTGATCAGTTAAGAACTCGCACATCTAGAAGATGAAAATAGCAAAAGTGAGGATGTTGAGATTGATGTGTGGGGATACAAGCAGAGATATGATTAGGAACGATGAAATTCGAGACAAGGTGAGAGTGACTTCTGTGGTGAACAAGATCAGGGAGTGAGACTGAGATGATTCGAGCATGTGAAGACTTATATTGGTTATAAAAAATACTTATCTTTTAACCAATATAAAGTACTTAGTAAGTTAATGTTATTTAAACTCAACATGAAATCTATAAAAATATTCAACTTTTTTTCAATTTTTGAACAATTATTATAGATGCCTCTTTACCAAAAAATATTATATACAAACATTAAAAAAGAAATTACAAGAAAGTCTAAGAGGTCATCTTTATTAGATGAAACAAAATATCTCCATTCCTCCAATAACAAAGAATAGAGTAGGCTTAACTATGTAGATATCAAGATTTTAAAAGGTTACCTTCATTTTGCAAGGTTCAATCAAGCGAAAAATCAAAAGATCTCCTTTAAGTAGTCTGTGAGAGATGGAAAATCCTCTCCAACCAGCACTTAAACCATTCCTTTCTAGAAGATAGCTTGTCTTGTACTCATTGCCCCATTCATCAACCAAAATGACTGTGGTATCAGAACTAGGTAAATGCATGTTGCAGAATGACTTTGGAAGATGCTACCGTTGCAAAAAGGAATGAAGTTAGATAAAGAAGAAAAATTGTTTAGATTCTATTGCTATAAAGTTTTGCTGCAAAGAGGTTATGTGATTTCAGAGTTCAGACTTACCAACCAAAATCCATGAGCAACATTTGAAGGGAGCATACACTTTGCAAAGCTGGGGAATTCATCTGGTAGGCTTGATAAAACCTTTTCTGCTCGCTCCATAACAGAATATTTAGCTTCAGCGTCATCATAAAGGTCATTAATCCTTGTCCTCTTTGACCCCTTCCGTTTGATGCTATGACTATAACAGATTCAGAAATTTGGTTATGAGTAACCGTCAAGAAAGAGAGATAAGTGGAGATTTGGGGGTAGGAAAGAGGAAGTCAAATAAATGCCAACCTCTCAGCCTTTCTTGGATGATTAGATTTCACCTGTAAGACAATGCAAAAATTTCTGTTACAATTCATAGTCAATCAAAAAAAGAAGGAATCACACCATTTCATCAAACACTCTATTTTTAAGCCAATAGCTTCAAACCTTGCATCCTAAGTTCCTAACAGACGTCCAAATCATAAGATAAAAAATGAAATTTGACCAGGCATGTAAGAATTTACTGCTTTACAAGGTAGACCAAGTGCACGTAACATGCAGAAGACTACTTTAAGGAAAAGTTAAGGAAAACATAACACAAGGTGCTAGTACAATAAAAATAACAGTTCAGTAATCTGTGGATAGTTTTCATCTACTTTGTATTTGTAGCATTTTTGGTGACATGGCATCAACTGATCTACTAAGTACCACAGAGGTTCTAAATTCTCGTATGAAGCTAGATTTTTGCACTCTTGTGTGTATCTTCGCCTAATCTTGTGTGCCGTTGTTCTAACTATCAAACTTGTCGGTATATGAGCGAATATAATCCAATCAACATTAGAAAAGTGAATCATAAAGAAAGTCAAGAAATGGAAGTAGCAATGATCAGTGAGGAGATCAATATGAAGTATAACCACCACAATAATCATACTCGAGGAACAAATAAAACACATCTTTCCAGACTACCATTTTAAATCACCATCAACATGCCATTGTAAGTCTCGTCAACATCAATTAGTTGTCTATCATAGACAAGAAGAATGAATACGACTGAGCACCACTATAGGCGACACCAACCCAGAGCAACTATCCAACAAACTATAACTAAGTATATCACCTGTTACTTATTTGCCAAGATGGGACACAGACACCAAGGAGCATTTGGGGAAATAGAGGCACACATACACTTAACCAAGGAAATACTACGAGTACACCAAGGAGAAACAAAAGAAACAGGAGAAAAGGGGATATGGGCAGAGACACACATACATACACAAAAGAAAGAAGACACGAATTAGTGACCCTGCACAGACTCGTAAGCACTCTACACTCTACAAAGGATACACACCCACCGTGAGCCTTTTGATTTAGGTCTTCCTTGCCTTTCATTTATTCCCTCGACCCCGGTCATTTTTTATAAAACATCATTGAGTTAAGGTTAGAGTTACACGCTCCCACTACTACTCGAGGGAGCCTCTTCATTCTTCTCTTTCCATCTTCGGTACAAGTAGGATTAAAGAGGCGAACAACTCATGGAATCAGCGGCAAATGGAGGGAAACCTGCACCTATGTACACATCTAGAGCGTGCAATCGCCTACCCTATCTCCTTACCATCCAGACCCATTTCGAGAACCACTATGTACAGTTGGTGGCTAGGGATTCATCTCATTCGTTAAAAAAATAGCAGAGAAAGCAAAGCGGATAACCCCACCATCACCAAGCAGGAAATTATATCTATCATCCAAGGGCAGAGGTAGAACCCAAATAGGAGTTTGGCCGAATCCATTAGCTTTAGCTCAAACAATTTATTTGGGGCTTTAAAAAAATCATTAAACATGTATGTACAATTTTATCTATCCCTTGAAGTCATCGTCGTTATAAAATTCATAACGCATAAAGTTGAAATCCTGACTCCGCCTCGACTATCATCCACATCCCTAACCAATTAATGGATTTCAAGCCAAGCATTCATGAACAATTAGGGGCAAACCTAATCAGATCGGAAGTCAAGCAGAAATCGAAAACGCACAAAAATATCTATATAGCAAATAGAATAACGCATCAGGTTCACTGGATCCTAGAACAAAACAAACAAAAAATCAATGAAAAACTGAATGTTCTCACTTGCTTGGCCTTAGATTTAACACTTCTAGGCTTTTTAGGTATCATCTTTTTCCTATCCAACTGCACCGTCTTAATCTGAAAGCAAAAAAAAATAATCAAAAAAACTCCCAAAAAACAAACAAACAAACAAACAAAGGAATTAAGGCAGAGAAATAAAACCATGGATAAAGGATCAGTTTGAGTTGAAGTAGAAGCAGAAGAATGTGAAGTGGATTTTAGTGTATGAGGTTCTACTTGTTGTTGTTGCCTTTTTTTACAACTTTTGGTCCTACGTTTTACAGGAATGAAATTCCTCTCTTCCATGGATGTCGATTTAAGTTCTTTGCTACCTGAAATACGTAGAAATGTATTTATATATAAAATTTTTTGAAACAGTGTGAAAAGAGAAGACAAAAGAAGAAGGAAAGAAGAAAATACAGCCAACCAAGACAAAGACAGCGAAATGCGGGCCAGTCAGAGGATGCTGCTACTCCTAGTTATAAAACTTGTAATTAAGTACAAGTGTTCTTAATAAAATAAAATGTAGTTAGAAAAAAAAAACAATTACTTAAGACTTCATATAGGTGGAGGGAATTATAAAATATTATATTTAATAAAAATATTAAATTATTAATAAATTTAAAAAGTATTTTGAGATTCAATAAAAGTTAATTTTGATTATATCATAATTATTGTATCTTATTAGTTTTGGATCATATATATTGAAAAAATTAATATATATAGAGTATAATGAATACATTAAAAATCATTGTATTTTATTAAGTTATGTATTGTATTCACTGAATTCATATAAAAAATTAATTTATTATACATAAAATATAATGTATGGTGAAGTTCGAAAAGACAATACCAAACTTTTGGATGCAATAAAAAAGTTAGAGATTAACTTCAACTAGATTTAAATTTTTAACAAAAAACAAAACATAGGGGTGTTCGTGGTTCGATTTGGATGGTTATTGGTTAAAATCAAAATCAAACCAATCTAATCGGTTTTTTAAATTTCTAAACCAAATCAAACCAAATGAAAAAAATAACCATCGATTTGAGTTGGTTCAGTTTGGTTCAATTTTTCTGGTTATTTCAGTTTGAAAGTAAGAATTTTTTTAGGACAAAGATATCTTGATTTTTTAAAAAATCTAGTACATGAACAATTTACAAAAAAATTATTGTTAGTTCAATTAAACAATACTAGAGTTATCATTATACAAACAAAGTTATTAAATGTAAGTCATTTAAAATTTAATAAAATATTTATATTTATTTATAAATAATAATAAATAATTATAAAATTTATATATTCAATTTATCGATTCGATTTGGTTATTTTACAGTTATTTTTTAGTAAAACCAAACTCAAACCAAATAGCATCGGTTTTCAAAATTTAAAAACCAAACCTAACCAAATATCAATTTTTTAATTGATTTGGATCGAATTACGATTCGGCTTAGTTTTTTAACCATAACCATGAACAGTCGTAAGCCAAAACACAATAGAATCATATTTCACTAAATTGTCTTAGATATATATAGATATATACTTCTACAAAATTATTAATTTATAACATAAATGAGACCATATATTTATAAAAGGGTCTTCTAAAAATATATTATCTTATTATCTATCGAAATGAATGATTTTTTCCATTGGCCCAAGTTGAAATCGGAGAAAATATTATTTTAAAGAGATTATTAATTTACCAATGATTAATTTAGTGAGGTTTTAGTGTATTTGAATTGGATTTGGACAAAAAAAAATATTTCAAATTTTCTTTTAAGTGAATATATATATAAAGATATAATAATAATAATAATAATAATAATAATAATAATAATAATAATAATAAATAATAATAATAATAATTGAAAAAAACCTAGCACGTATTTCCAATTTTTCAAATTTTAATGACCAAAATGTAGTGGATTTCTTTTAAAGCTAATTGTAAGTAAATTTTGTAATAAAAAATAATTTAGTGAAATTGGTGAATTCATAGTTTTTTCTATTATTATCATGACTTTTTACTTAGACATCTCAAATAAGTTTGGTATTTTTTAAACACTTGTAGTAGGTCTCTTCTATGTTATTTTTGACACTTTTCACTTATTTAACATAGTATCTGTGCTTCACGAACTTTGAGAGCGTGAGGAATTTTTTTAGAAATTTTTTTCTCCTTCTCATTTATGAGTTGCATCACTATCATGATAGTGTTATGAATTTCAAAATTACAATCGTATTTTGAATTTTGAATTTGTTTAAGTTTGAAATTCATGACTCTATTATTATTTTCGCCGTCTCTTTTCTTTTTTTCTTTTTTTTAATTTTTATTTTCTTTTTGAAATAGTCTGTCAACTATAAATATGAATTAGTACTTGTTGTTCTCCCTTTTATTCTTTAGTATTCCTTTTCTCTACTTCTCTCAAGTCTCTTTGGAATAACAAAGCATTGCTAGAAACAAATTATACATTATTTGGTAATGATTTTAAATTTATATATTTGAAAATGAAGTTGGCTTTGGACATAGAATAAAGTTTCAAACTCTTTGAGTGAAAATTGAATTGTTTTCTAAACTTATTTCAAAATTTCAAATTTGATTGACCAATTTATGGCTAAATGAGATCGATTTTTAAGTTAATTGCAAGTAAATCTCTCAAATAAAAATGACAATATGTTAATCTGTCAATTCATAGGAATTTATAGTGTTTCTTCTTTGATGAACTTGGACCTTTCATGGGTTGTGGATAAAGGAATTTATGCCTCAAGATTGTAATATCATGTTTGAGATCGGAAAACATTGAACATATCTGATTAATAATCAACAGATAATAAATCGAATCAAATCAATGAATATTTTATTATTTTAATAGCGTTTAGTACAGATAAAAATTATAATCGAATATCCATCGAATCGAATCACCAATAAATATCCTAAAAATACTTATCTATTTTTTTCTTTTATTTAACAGCAAAAATACTTTTAAAAAAATTGATCACACATATAATCTACTTATTAATGTTAATAAAAATAATTAGTCAAATATAAATTATAATTCTTCTACATACTTTTTATAAAAGATGCTATTTGATATAAAAAAAAATTGAAAAAAATAATTTTTAACCGTTGAAATATACAAAATATATATTGCTTCTGAATCCACGGCTTTCATCAATCAAGACGCCTCTTTATTTATCGCTTGTTTATTTAAATTTTTCATATTTTCTCAGTAATTTCATATTAGAAGTTATTTAAAGAGTAGTTATGTTTAATTAATTAATTAAAAAAATTACCTTTATTAATATTAGTGCAGTGTTTGTATTTACTCAAAGTTTTAAAGATATTTTTGCGGTAAAAACTATTTTTAACGGTCAATTTTTATTAGTACTATTTAAAAATATTTATATTTTTAAAAAAACTTGACCAAATATCTCAAATCTTTACTTTAAGTACTTTTAACTCTTTCTTTTTATTTTAAATTAAATAAAAATTCTAACTTCAGTTCTAGCTTCCTAAAGATGTTTTCAAAATTCTCGATTCCTTATAATATGTTACTATTACTATTTGCACAGACTGCACAATTTTTTATTTTATTTTCCCCTATTAATTTTACAAAATCTCTCATTTTTATACATCAGATTAATGTATTAGGGCATCAAATTAATATATCTCGTGCATCAGATTAATGTATCTCGCACATCAGATTAGTATATCATGTATCAAATGTACAGCAAATTAGTGTATCATGTATAAAATGTAATGTATCTTACTTAACAATTAATGTATCATCGTTTATATTATTGTGTCAATTTAAGGAATTTCTGTAATTATAAACTTATAAGGAACAAGTGATAATTTTACCTTTAAAATATGTGATTTTTGTCATATGCCTTATAAATTATGGCCATTCATTCAGTGTTTTTCATGACTCTCATTTGTTGAGTTGCCTCAACGGATTGAACCCAAACAATCTATCAAACAATTGAGTCAAAACAGAATAAATATTAGGAAAAATTAGTAAACTAATCAAAATAAATAACATATTTAGTAAAAATATCTATACTTTATAAATATTAGCAATAATGTCAAAAATGTCATTATTTTAAAAAATTTATGTGTCCCAATTTTCCTCCTATTTTATCTCTCTTTTTCAATTAATTCTATATATCTTTTTTTTTAAAAAAAAATCATTCTCTCTCGTATTTATCTTTTCAAATTGTTAATTCTCTCTCCCATTTAATTTTTTTTTTAGGAAAAATTAGTAAACTAGTCAAAATAAATAACATATTTAGTAAAAATATCTATACTTTATAAATATTAGCAATAATGTCAAAAATGTCATTATTTTAAAAAATTTATGTGTCCCAATTTTCCTCCTATTTTATCTCTCTTTTTCAATTAATTCTATATATCCTTTTTTAAAAAAAATCATTCTCTCTCATATTTATCTTTTCAAATTGTTAATTCTCTCTCCCATTTTTTTTTTTTTTATCTCTCATGGTTTTTTTTTTCTGATTTCCTCCAACATTCAAGTTGCAAATATGTTTCTGCCATATTTAGCAACACATTATTAGGATATACAAAGTATTTCACATATTTTTTCAGGATATATAAAATATATAGTTTTCTTGACATATGTAATATCTTTTACAATTTATATAATTAGCCAACGTAAAAAGTTAAATGTTACCATTTGACCAACATAAGTTGTGGTGAATTGGTAGGAGTGTTTCACCCTAATCAGACGTTTCGAGTTCGAGCCCTGAGTTTGGAGAAAATCTTGTTAGTAGCGTCACCCCCGAATGAGTCCTGCAATGTGCGATTTAAATTTAGTCGAAACTCCAATATGGAAATCAAAAGAAAAAGGTGTTACCATTTGAAATTACCATCATGTAGTCAGAGGCGGAGTTAGGATTAAAAGTTTGAGATTTCTAAATTTTCTTTGAAACCATCCACCAATTTTGTTAGGAGTTCACAAATTAATATACATATACTTAATTAATTTTCTAGTACAAATACAAAATATACAAAAAAAACTATTGAATTCTTTCGAAACCATGAACCACCACCTAGCTCTGCTTCTGCACGCAACAATATTTGCTTACATTCAATCACAGGTATAATGATAATTTTCAATAATGAATGTATTAATGATTTCAATTCATCCACTTTAAAATGAGTAGAGAATCTAGGTTTGGTTAATCGTATTTTATCCAAATAAACTTAAAACATATTTGATCTTTGATTCAATAATTAATTTTTAAAATATTTTGATCGTATAATCTTCACCTTCTTTGCCAATAATATATACTTCTATTTTTCTTTCAAAGATTTGGAGAGATTCATATTTGATGGGCGAGCTCAAATAATTTAGCATGTTTATAATGTGACATATTGGCAAGTGACAAACTTGAGCAGACATTTGATCATAGGATTTGAGACGACATTGGATTTAAAACTAAAATTTATTTGTGAAATATGATTAGAATTATAATTTCAAATGATGATTTGAAATTCGAAATTCTTTGAGAAATAAAAAAAGGGTTAATTATATGAATCTCACTACTGTAGGTCCTAATTACTAAGATTTTTGATACTTTTAAATATTATTTCTTTTATCATATTTCATGTTTAGGATATATGATTCTGAATTTGTGAAATACATGTATTTGCCAAAAATTTAAAATGAAATAAATATTTTATTTTTTAAATTATTTCATTTTAAAAATTAATTGATTGTAACTGATTTACAAGAGTAATTGAGGATTTTAAAAAAATATAAACGATTACTTCTTATAATTTAAATTAACTAAATCGAATGTAAGGTGGAATCAAGGAGTGTATCTATATATAATTAATTTTATTTATTATTCTTTTATTTATAGTCTAACATTATTTCATGTATCTTCTATATCTATAATTTGATGCGACAAGTATCAATTTCACACCTTATATTCAAATGTATCTAAGATATACATGAAAATAGTCATGTAATATAACGCGCACGCGCGCGCACACACACATACTCATTAAGATACATGATAAAAGACAAATACATATGACAATACTCAGATCCATGACAGAACAATAGCGCGTGATTCCGATGAGAGACGCGACACGAAGTTTCTTGATTGAATATATAACTATCATTATCGTGTGATATTCATTGTATTTGCGTACGAGAGGAGTTTCCCCTTGTGAGAAAAAATGATGAATACTTGGGGGATTGATTTAAGAGTGAGAAAATCAAAGCTAAGAGTTTGACGTGTAGGTTGACAAGCTGTTAAACATCCATTTCAATAGAGTTTTCTTCACACGGATATCGATCGAGGGATGATAAAGAGGAAGAGTTAGAGTTTTACCATAACTCACATTTCCTGAGATAAAGATATTTGTTTTTAATTAAAATGTAAATTTTGAAGTTTAAATGTAAAGATAATTAATTAATCATAATTTTAGGAGAGGTAGATATTTGATTGTATCTTTAATAATATATGATATAAAATATTAAAAGCGGTAATATATGTAATTATTTGAAAATAGAGATAAAACTAGTATATATGATATTGATGTATATCTAACAAAGTAATTTATCCATTAAAAAAAGGGCTTCTAGGAATCCAATTTGTGATATTTTTTAAAAAATGTAAAATTTGACCCATAAGAATACACTTTGCACAAAAAATCCATCATTTTAAATTTAGAAAGAAAAAAAAAACATAGCTTGCTGTAAAGAAATTGTATGTACGATGTACGAGGATATCATAAAGAATAATTATTTATTCTGATTAGCGAATACAATAACATAACTAGTGTAATTATGCAAGTAACTAAGTTTTAAAAAAGGTAACGTGTACATAGTCTTGCCCCTACCTTATGAAAGTTGATTTATTCAACAAGTTAGTTAATCTTTATATATAAAAAAATATATGTATTTTGAAAGTTTGCAATAACACGTGATCACAAATATTTTTGTAATAAAAAAATAGAGATATGCAAAAATTTATTAATGTAGTGTCTTAGAATATTATATTACCTTATTTGGAAATTATAATTTGCTTAATTGATATAATTGTTTAAGAGATGATTTTAATTTTTTTCCCCATAAAATGTTTGAAATCATATCTGAATAAGCATGATATTTTTATTTCACATTCGCCATTAATCCTAACCATCTTCCACATTTTCTTAATAAAATTCTTAGAAGTTTGTTAATCTCTTGGTGTGAATCACTCTCGTAAAGACATAACTAGGATTTTGCAGTGTCTCCCCAAGGCGAGATGTTTACAAACTTGATGTGTTATTATAAGTGAAGTTCAAAGATATGACATATCTCGAAATAAGTAAAAAAAATTTGCTTTCACTTAAAAATAGGGAAAATTGTATATAATAGCAAACTAATAACCTAAATTAAATAGAATAGCTAGAGTTTGATTTAATTGTGCTTCATAGCAAACGTTGGCAAAAATTTGCCAGGCGTCTCTCTCCCAGAAGTCTCGCTCGCCACTCTTCCATTCTCGCCTCTCTTGCTTTATACACAGAAGTGTATAATTTTTGTTTCTGTTTTGTATAAAGCGAGAGAAAATTGTATATACACATGCAAAAATGTATATCTTCGTGTTATACACTTAATTATATAATTTACAAACATTTTACTTCAAATATTGCAGAGAAAAAGGCCAAAGAATTCTACAATTGTGAATTATACAATTGCAGTGAAATACAATTTTTTCTAGCTTTATACAACAGAAGTGTATATATTGTGTTTCTGTTTTTGTATAAAGCGAGAAAAACATATATCTTCTTGTTATACACTTATAATTATGCAATATACATACATTTTAATTCGATTCAACTATATGCAAAGCTAATTATACAATTGCAGCGAAATAGGACAGCGAATTATACAATTTAGGCCAGCGAATTATACACTTGTATATGTATAGCGAATTATACAGTTTTTATGTTTGCTATGGAGCGCAATTATGCAAAGTTTGCTATAGCATACAAATATGAATTTTTTGTTTGCTATATGTGAAAGTTGCCCTTAAAAATACCTCCTAGATACATATAAAAGTAGAGTCCGGAGCCTAAAGAGTGAAAAATATTTAAAAAAATTCTAATATGGTATATGCAATTTTTTTTTTTAACTAAAACGATAAAATTGCTGGGAAAGTAACGATTTTGTCCATCTGAGTTAAGGAAAATCGCTGCTATAGCAGCGATTTGTTCAATTTGCTTTTTGTTTTTTTTTTTAAAAAAACAAATCGTTGCCAAGGCAACGATTTTCCTTATCAATTTTTTTTATTATTTTAATAAAGCAGCGATTTTACGTTAATTTTTTTTTAATTTTTAGCGATTTACCAATTTATTTTTTTTCAAAAAAAATTCTAAGTAAATCGTTGCCAGCGCAGCGATTTACCGATTTTTTTAATTTATAAATAAGTCGCTGCACTGGCAGCAATATGAAAGTTTTCTTTATTTTTTTTTAATTTTTTACATAAGTCATTATTAAATTGTCATTCTTTCTTTCAAATGTCCCTACCCCTATTTTAATATTTATTTTAATTTTCAGTATTTTTTATTTAATAAAAAAATATTCAATCTAAATAATGTGATCACAATATTTAATAATAATAATAATAATAATAAATATAATATAATATGATACATTATATAACGAACTGAACAAGTTATTTTTTCTCCTCAAAAACAAAATAAAATAAAAATTCTTTTTCTTGAATGAAGACTCTAAGAAGCAGCCAAAAACATACTCTTTTTCAACCAATCCTTTAAAAATAAAAAAATAATAAAGAAAAATTTAACAAGTCGCTGTCAATGTAGTGACTTATTTAAAAATTAAAAAAAAATTCCGTAAATCACTGCGCTGGCAGCGATTTACTTAAAAATTAAAACAAAAAAATTATAAATCGGTAAATCGCTAAAAAATTTAACGTAAAATTATTAAAAAATAATTTTAAAAAAAATTGATAAGGAAAATCGCCTTGGCAGCGATTTGGTTTAAGTTTTTTTTTTTAAAAAAAAGCAAATTGTACAAATCGCTGTTACAGAAGCGATTTTTCTTAACTCCGGCGAACAAAATCGCTAGGGACCGTTTTGATTAAAAAAAAAACTTATATATTGTTTTAAAATTTTTGTTAATTTTTTTCATCCTTTAGGCTCCGGACTCTATAAAAGAAAAGCTCAAACTTATTATACGTTGGATAAAGAATAAAACATTTAAGTTTTAAAAGTTTGTTTTTATACGTGAACAAAAAAATAATTTTGCTTTTTAAAAATAATTTTGCTTTTTAAAAATATTTTTAACTTCAAATTTTTATTTTTAACCTATGTCCGAAATCTCAGAGACACACTTATACTATACTAAGGTCCTATTACCCCCTGAACTTATTTTATATGTAATTTTTTACCCCTTTTTAGCTTACGTGGCACTATCTTGTGGGCCCAACGATGGTTGATTTTTTTTTTCAAACTAGTGCCACGTAGGCTAATAAGGGGTAGAAAATTACATATAAAAATAAGTTCAGGGGGATAATAGGACCTTAGTATAGTATAAGTGTGTCTCTGGGATTTCGGGCATATGTTGAGGGGGTACTTGGGTATTTTCTCTAAAAAAAAAAAAGCAAATTGTACAAATCGTTGTTACAAAAGCGATTTTTCTTAACTCCGGCGAACAAAATCGCTAGGGACCGTTTTGATTAAAATTTTTTTTATATATTATTTTAATATTTTTGTTAATTTTTTTTATCCTTTAGGCTCCGGACTCTATAAAAGAAAATCTCAAACTTATTATACGTTGGATAAAGAATAAAACATTTAAGTTTTAAAAGTTTGTTTCTATACGTGAACAAAAAAAATAATTTTACTTTTTAAAAATATTTTCAACTTTAAATTTTTATTTTTAAATTCCTACCCCCTCCCCCGGCCAGCCCCCACCCACCCCTAACCCCCAAAAAAATTTATTTTATTTTTTAAAAATACTATAAACTTCAAATTTTATTTTTTCACTCCTACTCCCTCCCCCGGCCTCACCACCACCGCCCCAAAAAAAATTGTTTTTAAAAAATATTTTCAATTTCATAAATTATTTTCTACTCTAGTAAAAATAAAAGATGTCTCTCAAAAACATTTTTCATACATAAATCAAACACTAAAAATCATTTTCGAACAATATCTTCTACTCACCAACCAAACACGTAACTCTTCCTATCAAGCCTAATATTGTAGTTCGGATAATGGCATGCTATAACTAAAATTACAGTGGTGTAAAATAAGATTTTACAATCCATTGTATACAACTTCAACACTATAGTTGAAGTCAAGGATAAGAGGAGCAGCCGCTTTCACTGCCTAAATATCATCTCTGCCCCTGATAGAGTTAAAGCTGGTTCAATGGAGTACCCACTCGAAAATGGTCTCATCTCTAACTGCTCAAGTTCGGTTGGCCTTGTGTTCCAGGATGAGAAACTACCATTTGGAGGGTCACTGAGTTTGCTGGCTTTTACAGCATCTACAATAGTAAGAGTTTCATAGGCCAGTCCTGCAGCAAATCAACAAGGTTTACATAAATTCAACTCAATGTTATACTAAATGCCTAACTATTTAACATTAGAAGTCACAAATTGAAGAGAATCTATTACGCAAAAACTGTTTTTCTTGATAGGCTTAAAGTAACAACTAAAAGTGAAAATCTATTTTTGGAATAGAGAGAAGTAAAAAGTAAACAGAAGGAGTAAGTTTGAACCTTTTGAAGGTAAATCAAGATTCTTGAACATATTCGTCGAATGACTATGTTTGTGTAACATGTTTTCTGTAGAATAATCATCCCCTTCTTGTGAGGAAAGTCTTCGACGCTTGATCCCAACTTGTTTCATACTTATATTATGCTGCCTTTGGTGCACTGCTCTTCGACATATCAACGTAAGAACAATGGCAAAAAGAGGACAGATTCATACAGGGGAGTTTATAAAACTAACCAGGATCAATTTGTTTATGGTGAGCATCTAAATGAAGAAGAACAAGTGCCGCGTCAACTTCAGCCAAATAATTGGCTCTGACCATATACACCTGTACAATGTTAACAACAATGAACAAGCAACACAAAATACATAGAAGTATTTTGACTCATGTACACTGACATCCTAAAACGAAATTGCACTATTTTGGGACTCCCAAGTTGCTTTATTTTTTTAGTTTACGAATTCCACTCGTAATTGTTAGTTATCTGTAGTTATCTTTCACGCGACCTCCTATTGTAAAATTTTTGTTCACATGGTTTTTGTGCAAAAGTTGGTCACGGAATCATATCGGAGAACAATTTACTGAAACATTCATGTTTTGGCTCCAATTCAGTAACTCACAATTCACTGAATTCCTTTTTCATTCACAAACCATACAACTAATGCAGAGCAACATGTACCAGATAACTAGAGAAGACAGAAGGACGATTTCCGAATTCTGACCTTCAATTTGCAGAATCTGAATAACTGAAAAACTAAAACATCTCCTTCCACCAAGTCATGTGAAAGCGAGAAACCCCGCCATCCGCCACTGAGTCCATTCCTCTCAGCAAGATATTTTGTTTTGTACTCTTCCTGACTTTCATCTACCAGAGTAACGGTTATATCATGCCGTGGCATATGCAGCTGGCAGAATAACCTTGGAAGAGACTGTGCCCAAGAAGAAATAAAGCAAATCAATCACAAACATATTCAAATGAGTTTAACAGAACATTAAAGGGTATAATAACTTTAATATACAACAAATATGAATCACTAAAACTACACTGATAGTGTGAAATTTCTTGAACACTGTCAGTGTACGTGGATTGAACTTTAGTCGACTATATGAAATTGCGTAATTTGTGTGATAGATTGGTTCTTACAAGCCAGAAACCTCCACTAACATTTGATCTGATCATAGGCTTCATAAAGCTTGGATATTTAGTGCTCAATCTTGATAGGACCTCCTCTGCTCGATATTTTGCAGATGTTGCCAAATCAATTTGACCATAAAGATTGTGCATCATTGCCATTTTCTTTTTACAGCTACAACAACATTATACAAGCAATCTTAGTGAATTTAATTATCACACTTCAGATTGAGGAGGGGAAGTACAAGAAAAGAAATATAATATAACAAATACCTTCCACGTTTCTTGGGCTTCTTGCAAACAACCTGCAAAAGAACTTATCAGAGGCTGATTCAAGATTTGAAGTGTATATGCTATAAAGATGGCATTAAGTTAACATACAATAATAACTAAGTTCACCGTTAAATATTTATAGAGATTTACTAGATTCTAATAGTAAATGTTTCGATGATCTCCAAAACAAGCCAATTAATACTTGAAAGATGTCACCTTTGCAAAGTTGTTGTTTGTCCAAGAACTTTTGAAATACCTTAATATTTTGCCAATACTTAATACATATATCATGAACAAAATTTACTAAATTCACGTGAACCCATAAGTAACACTCTAAATCCGCTCTTTAAAGTTATTTGGAAGTTCCGAACACTAGAAAAAAAGATAGAGAAATTAGAAATTTGCTCACTTGCTTGTGCCACCCTTTGAGTTCCAATGACCTGTCCTTCATCACCTAAGGTTTCTGTGTGACATGAGAAGGTCTAATCCTCTTGATCTGACCATAAATAAAGCCACAAGGATGTAAGTTAATCATAATAACTCGAAATCATCAAGAACACAAGTAAAAACAAGACTACAACTTATTAATCAATGTACTGGCATTAAGCACTCTCCACGTTCTTAGAACTAGAAATTTGAACTTAAACATAACATATAGCAATCCCAACATGCTTGGAACTGGAAATTTTGAATGTAGACAACATAGCATTGGACACTAGAAAGCACTATGGACGTATCTAGCTTGGTAAAAATAGACCTTGAGTTTACTTCAAACACAAAGGTAGCTCAGGATGAAAGGATAGCCGAAAACTAATAAGGAAACAAGAACACATTTCCTCAACAAATTTGGGGACACCAATTAACACCTAGCACGGTAAGATTAGGTATCTGAAGCGTGGACAATATAACATGAAGACCCAACATCGAAAAACACAATAACAACGGTAACTCTAATATGGTGTTATAATAATAGAGCTTAGATCGACTCAACCTCAACAACTAAATCGTGAAAATTGACTAAACGCATAAAGAAGACAATAAACACATTTTCCCTCGACCAATATGGGACATCAATTCACGACCTGGCACAACAAGATTGAGCATCTAGAACATGAACAAAAAAATCATATGGAGGCCTAATATCGAAAAACACAATTATGGAGACAAAATCATAAAAAGAATTCATCAAAAAAATTAAATCATGAAAATCAACTAATACCATATAAAGAGACCATAACACTTTTACGTGTGGTCTTTCCAATAATTAATGACCTAGCACGACAAGATTGGACTTGAATAAAATAATATGAAGACCCAATATATAAAAAAATATAAAAATAGAAATGAATTTAACTCTACTACTTTATGATAAAAGAAACTTGAACCTAACTCAATCGAAAAATTAATCAAGATCATATTATAAAACAACATCTCATCCCTATAAAACAAAAAAACACATCGAAATCTGTACAGGTATGAAAATCAGACGTTTCTTGTTAGGTATAATATATAAAAAAAAAAAAAAACGAAACGGTACTTTACCCTTTGTCAAGAGATGAATTAATTTGTCTTCACCAACAAGAAAAGAAAAAAGAAGAGATACAAAATTGACCTCGTGTAATTGCAGGCACACAATTTCTTAATTTTTGGGCAGCTTTTTGTTTTCCTCTTTTCTTGTAACCTGACAAATTCAACGAGTATTTGTCCGATCATGAATCTTACCGCTTCATTTCTTTTTATATATCAATCTTTAAAATATAAATGATATATAAAAATATTCATCTATTAACTCTTCATTTTTTTATTTTTTTTTGTTGAAAATCATTTAAGGGTGTGTTTGGTACTAAAGAAAATGTATACACGGAAAAGAATTTCTATGAAAATATTTTTTTATTTTTTAAAAAAATGGATTTTTAAATTTATTTTCTAGTATTAATAAGTAAATAAGAACATATAATTTCAAAATTATTTATATATAATATAGGAATGGGAGTTGGTTGGGGTGGGGGGGAGTGTCTGAGTGAGGAGGAAATTTGAAAGTCACATAAATATTTTTCTCATTTTTAAAGAATTTATTTATTCATAAAAAAAGAATTTCAGACGTATAGGAATATATTTATTAACAAACACGCTTTATTTTATTAAATTAAAAATCATACTTTCTTCTCAATTTTGAATAATAAAGTTTCTTTTTTCTTTTTACTATGAAATGTCTATGTCATTATTAACATTTTTAATTATTTATTTACTATGCAATGTCTATTGACTTTCATGGTTGCAAATTAATGAATTGTCCATGGATTTATTAATACTCAGGAAAATGAATATACTACATCCCCACTTTAGAAAAGATTTGTTTAGTCTCTTATATTATTTTTTCTTTAAGATTAATTGAATTTTCTTAGAAAAAACTTCAGTAAATAAAGTAATCAAAATAATATCATACAATATTATAAAAGGGTAATTAGTCATGTTGATTTTTATATATATATTAATTAATGATAAATAAGTTAAAGAAGTTATAAATAAATCGAGATGAGTGCGTCTGGTGCGTGGACAATTTAATTTCGGGGGCCTCAATATCGGGTGAAATGAGCCCTGCTCCGGTACCATGTTGAGATTAAGAGTGTGTTTGGTATGAAGGAAAACATTTTCTGGAAAATGTTTTCCGATTTTCTCATGTTTGGTTGGGACAAAAGTTTTTGAAAATGTTTTCCAAATCAACTCATTTTCCTCAAAATTAAGGAAAATGACTTCCCTTCAAAAATTAAAGAAAACATTTTCCAAAGCTCTCCTCCAATTTCAAATTACATTTTTTTTGGGAAAACAAACATTAATTTTTTTAAAAAAATATTTTCAATTTCAAAATTTTATTTTTTCACCCGATCTCTAACCACCCTCCCCCCTGCCCCCCCCCCAACACCACCCCCTCACCAAAAAAGTTAATTTTGCTTTTTAAAAATATTTTCAACTCCAAATTTTTATTTTTAAGCTCCTACCTCCCCCCCCGGCCAGCCCCCCTACCCACCCCTATTAGCCCCCTCACCCCCTCCCCCAACCCCCCAAAAAATTAATTTTAATTTTTAAAAATACTATCAACTTCAAATTTTTATTTTTCACTCCTACCCCCTCCCTCTGCCCCCCCTACTACCCCCCACCCCCTATCATCACCACCCAAAAAAAATTATTTTTAAAAAATATTTTCAATTTCATAAATTATTTTTTATTCTAGTAAAAATAAAAGATATTAATCAAAAATATTTTTCATTCATAAATTAAACACAAAATCATTTCCGGAAAATATTTTATACTCACCACCAACCAAACATGAGAAAATAAGTCCAAAATCTACTTGTTTTCCAAGAAAACATTTTCTAGGAAAACATTTTTTCCATGGAAAACATTTTCCTTCTTACCAAACACACCCTAAGTCTTAGGCCTAACTTACACTCCAAAAGTTAGCTCAAAGTCTTATAAGGAGTCCCACCCATCTCATTAACCACTAATGTGGGACTTTTGTCATTTTTTAACGCTTGTCTCTGAGTTGGTCCACTAGGGACCATCGATGGCGCCACCAAAGGAACCATTGATACAGAAGCTCCAACAAATATTTTTTTACGTTTTATGTCTTTTCTTGAACATCACAAAGGGTGTTGAGTTAAGAAGCCATCTTCAAGAAGGTTTTATGTCTTTTCTTGAATGAGATTTTTCTCTTTGTGATATTCTCAATCAAAGCAATATTTGTAGTCATGGCTAAAGATGAGGGAAGATGCGTTTGTTTAGATATGGGGAATCAAATAACTCTGTTGTCGTTGTTGTATGTTTTCTTTGCCTAAGATTGACTCTTATTTGTAGGGAAAAAAAATTAAGGCTTAAAACTTTGAATAGTTTGAATTAGAGAATTACTTACTGTCCATCAGCGATAATTTTTGGTATGAAATTAAATTACGATGGATTCGATTTCAAATTAGATGTTGTCGTCTTAAATATGTCATTTATGACTTTGATCATATATGTTGACCAATTTTTATTTATTAAGAGAATAATTTAATTGGATTAAATGCATGTTTGACGTTGCCGGTTAAAAGTAATTTATTTTTAAAACTATTTTTTTTAAATAACTTTTCAGAGGAGTGCTTTTGAAAAGAAAAAACAATTTGTGTTTGGCTAATTCATTTGAAAAATATTTTTTTTATAAGCAAATTGTCTTTGACTAGATTTTCTTTTAAAAAATGCTTTTGAGAGTGCAACTACAATAAATGACAAATATTAATGTACTTTTAATTTTAAAATTACTTTATAAAGATAAACTAAATTAAACATCTATTACAAAATCAAAATTTTATTTTTATCATATTCATTTTCAATCAATATTTTACATTTTTTGGGGGGTTGAAATCTTGAATTGTTTTTCTTTTTCTAATCTTGCAAAAATATTGTTGCTTACTTTTTTTCTAATTCTGTTAAATAATAAATAAAAATAATACATTAATGTAAACAAAATATAGAATTTATTAAATATAAATAAAAATAAAATCATTAAAAAAACTTAACCAAACATGTCAGATATATTATTTAATAATATATATGTCATGAATTTTTAGCTTATTTTCAACCATAAAAAAAACTATTTCTGCTTTCATTTAAAAATAATTTTATACGCTTATCAAATACCTAATTTTTTTAAAAAATATTTTTTTTTTACTCAAAGCAGTGCTTATGAGCTGCAAACAACATCACCAAACAGGCTCTTAATATAAGTAAGTAATATCACAAAAGTAGATCAGAGAGTAATAACGAATGTGTTTGCTTCTACTCATATCAATCATCACGAAGTTAAAATAAAATTGTATATTTTAATTTACAAATATAAAATTAAAGATTAAAGCAAGCAAGCAAATTTTAAATATTAGTCATGAATTTTGAAATATCAACTTCAACAATATTTCAATATACAGAAAAATATTTCATTTTGAAAAAAATAATACAATATTTATTGAATATTAAATCGTAATATGTGTGTATAGTTATAATTATTGCATCGCTTCAAAGTACATTATTATTTTCTTCAATTTTGACAAAAATCTTATTTAGTAAAAACTTTTTTCCGATATAAAATATGTTAAAAATGAAATACTTCTTAAATTTGTGTTTGTTATTATTTGATATTCACCATAACATATCACTTGACTCGCATTAAAAACTTTGCTCAATTAATTTTACGACAAACTAATATAAAATAATTGCACAAAACAGTGATCAAATAATAATGTGTTCACACATCATGAGAAAAAAGATAAATTTTATGAAAATGAATGAAATACGAACAATATGATTCATATTAGCACAAAAAAAATCTTCAATTTCGAGGAAAAAGGCATAGCTTATATTATAGAAGAACACTATAATTATGAGAAATAAATAAATTAATGCTATAATTAAATTTTTTTTAAAAATACAAACATTTATTTAACATTTAATGGTGATATGTGTATGATTACAATCATTGCATCACTTGTAGAAGAATATTATTATTTTCTTCAATTTTAGCAAAAACTTATTTAGTAGAGAGACTTTATTCTACTTTCAAATATATTAAAAACTAAGCCATATTTACATTTATATTTGTTATTGTCCTATACTCACCAACATATCACTCATTTCACATTGAAATTTTTTTCTAAATTGATTTTGCGGCAAATTAACATAAAATAATTACATAAATACTGATTAACATAATTAACGTGTTTACACAGTGAAAAAAAGAAAAAGAGAAATTTTATAAATATAAATAATACAGTTAATACAACAAAATAACAAAAAAAAAATATTCTCACCCTAACTTAAGTGTGTGCACTGCACACACTGTCCCTAGTACAAGAAATCTAATCACAAAAAAAGAGCATCATTCGGTACTCCTACATTGGGGGTTTGGGGGGGGGGTGTTTCATGAAAAATATTTTTTAGATAAAAATATATCTCTTTTTTTTCCCCTAGTGTTTAAATTAAAAATAATTATCTTTGAACATTTATATATAATCTAGACAAATACTATGAAAGATGACAATAATAACGTGAATGTAGGGTGGTAGAGATAGGAGCTACTGAGGTGGAATGAAGTTTTTTCTAATCTTCTAAGATGAGGTGGAAAGTCATTTTTTTTCAATTCCTAAAGAAAATCGATATTTTACTAACATTATATAGTAATTACGTGAGTTGGCTTCTAATTTATAGTCACATTTATATATGTATAATTCGTCACAAGCTAACAATTCTTTGTTTGATGTGTATTTATATACGATTGTTTGTATTTGTATATGACGATGATTTCCTTTGGTTTTTTCATTCTGTCATCGTATACATTCAATCTTTTTGTGTATAATTATTTAAAATTTGTATAGAAGTGTAGTTTTTGAATTTTGTATAATATAAAATATATTTTATATAATTGTTTAAAGTCCGTAGGTTTATGTTTATATCAATCTCTTTTTTCTAGTTTTATTATATTCGGATAATTCCAGACCTTATATTACCTAATTACACAAAAGCACATGAATTATACAAAAATATCTGCGAATTACACAAACGAATGCGAGTTATACAAATTATTATCCTCTCTAGCTCGTCTCTCTCCTCTCTTTTCCAGTCTCTCGCTGAAATATACAAATACATAAGTTTAATATACAATTATCTAATGGATATACATATACAATTTACCGCTCTTCCACTCTCTGCCCTTTCTCGCTCGTCACTCTCCTTCCTATAACTACAAATTGTAATTAGCAAATTATAGTTATGAAGTATAGATCATTTATTGTTTGATACATAATGTTTTTATGCTTTAATGAACCACACAAAAACTACTATAGTCATGGCTAGAAACTTATATTCATGATTATGGAAGTGCATAAACTTCTTATAAAGAAAAATAACCGTTGCTAAAAGTTGTCAATACCTGTAACACTAACCTGCAGTCTGAACTCTCAGCTAAACCATCAGCTTAGCGAATTCCTCACCGCACTAAAAATCACAAGTTATTTTATGGACATACCCATAAAAAGGGCAAAATTTGATCCTTCCTAACCTTCCTTGTGCTTGAAAATGTGAAGGATGAGAAGTTTACACCAAATATCAGATTCACCCTTTGTAACAATCACTTCCTGACTCTCCCTGGTTGCATCCATATGGCAAGATCCAGAACCAATACACGGCGCACGGAAAGAACAGAGAGTTACACCATGGCTTGCAATTCTGATACAAGCAAAATTCTAAACTTCAACTATACGAAAATGGCTTCAAATTTTGCACATGGGTGGCTTTCGATGTAATTCTTGAACTCAGTATCCCCGTTGAATCTGAAGGAGTATAATGCCTGTCTCTGTGTCAAGCCAAGAGGATATACTTTATAAATTTTGAGTTCATCTCCACCGCGAAGTACTTGAGGTCTTTCTTCCTTCCAAACTGGAACATGTTTAACAGACTTGAATTTTGCAAGCACAGCAGATTCAAAGGCCTGTAGCGATAAATTATTTGACCTGCGCAGATACAGAGATTATGATCATTCAAAGTTAACATCAACAAGATAAGGCATAAATTAAATAGAAGGAAAAAGTACAGGACATAAGTCGCTAGATATAGTGGGTGCAAGACTTCCATATAATGACAGAGAATTTCAGTGCAAATTTAAATGAAAAGGGTTCCAAGGTCCTGTCTCTTAAATGCTCGACTACCAACAATTTTCAGGAACTTCCTGTTTCAGCCTATGAATCAATTAGAATTGCTGATGCAGAGGTTAAAATCGTCTCTATGTATTTCACATGCATTCTTGGTAAACACTCATTAAGCCAGGCAGCTAATTGGTAGGTTAATATGCAATATGATCATGAAAATCAAAAGTGAGAACATCTCTGCTCTTATCTTTGCCTAAACATGGAGACAAATAGAGACTATAAGCGGCCAACAGAGGCTGCAGACCATTTAGACATGCTTTAGTAATTTGAAACTCAATTTTGTTCGGACAATGCAATTTGGATTTTATAAGTTGTATTTTTTTCTCATAAACATGAAAACCCCACAATTTTCAAAAATCATCAGAACTTCCCCAATTCTTGTACAACCTTACCAAATGAACAAACAATAGTTCATAACAAAGTACAATACACTACCAAAAGACCTTTCTAAAAAATACATGTATTGATCGAACTTTAGTTCATTAAAAAAGAAAATTGAACATGAGTTGTAGTGTAACTATTCTTTAATATAATCTTCCCACACAACCTCTTCACGTAGAGCACACATTTAATAAAAATATGGTTGGTAGAAGTAAATATGGT
Organism: Solanum chilense; assembly: GCA_032847665.1. Classification (NCBI taxonomy): domain Eukaryota; kingdom Viridiplantae; phylum Streptophyta; class Magnoliopsida; order Solanales; family Solanaceae; genus Solanum; species Solanum chilense. The sequence continues at coordinate 108,292,600 of CM064963.1, read as the reverse complement.
TGTAAATATGAATATGGTAAGGTTGGATTTAAATCTACCAGCTTATGGATCTTTTTTTACACAATATAAACTTATGAGTCAAATTTTACATTTAAAATTTTTTGAAATTGCAACTTGAAATTTGAAATCCTACTTTTTCGGAGAATTTGAATTTAAAATTGAAGTTGAAGTATTGTGCAGATTTCAAATAAAAACTTCAAACTTAGCCCCCAAATCCTATTGCCAAACACCAACTAGGTTCCATTTAGCTCTTCAACATGAAAAATAATCACGTAACTTGGTGAAAGAAAAAAGAGCAAGAGAGAAGTAAATGATAACTCTTTTCAAGTGCATCCTGGACAACGGAACAAGGACAAAGGAAGAGTCTACACCATTCCCAGAGATCAAAGAAAAGCATCGGAGATTTCAGAAAATAGAAATCTGAAATATTATTCTGTCAGCGTAATTCTGGAGAATATTTGTCAAAAATTATCAATGATTGAGTAGATGAGTGAGAAACAACAGAAAATGAAGCAAAAAGAAACACTTAATAGGATAAAAGTAGTTGAACTGATGGGACAAGTAGACACGTATCTGTTCTAACATATCTGTTCTAACATATTCAGAGAATATGGTTAAATATCTTTTTAATAATCAAAGAAAATATGCTTTAGATATTTGTGGTCAGAATGAAGTCATTGGAGATTGAAAATACCTTAGGAAAATGGAATCCATCTCAAACCTTCCCCTTTCACGTACATATACATGATAGACAGTTTCAGTCCCTCTGGTACATTTGCAGGGACGCTTCATAAATTTTGGACTCCGCTCTTCTTTCTCCCGGATTCTAGTTGCCAACAAGATGCACAAACGACAAGATGAATGAACTGCTGCCATATCAACCAGGGCTTTGAAGGCATCAGATGGGCCCTCAAACTTCCACCTGAATGACGAAAGAAAATCATATGTTAGATGTCCCATTAAAATTAAGAAGCATTTAGTAAAACTCAAAAGGGAAGAAGTAGGTTTTTATAACTATAGACAAGCAGAGAGAGAGAGAGCCATTGTGTTGTCATCCCAAATTATTTATCCAGCTCAGATTAAACAGCAGTATCTAGATATAAGTTGGTTAAAAACTGGAAATACCAGAAGTGAAAACAATTTAGTGAAATAGGTCAGTATTACTTAGTAATTTTATGTTGAGAAGGTAGCAGATGACTTGGATAAAAAAAAAGTCTATACATTGGAAAAGTGGATAAATTTTGGGATAGTCCAAAAAGGAGAGCCGGATAATCAAATTTGTGATTGAGGGAATTCAAACAAGAAGAGCACCATCCTATTATCAAGTGAACTGGAGCCAAACAAAAAGAACAATTTTCAGTGATGCATACCTTAATGACTCATTATATGCAATAGGGTTTTCAGCAAGATACTTCATAGTCTTGGCAACTGATGCAGCGTCTTTTAGCTCTTTAATGTGCAAGACTGAAGTAGGAGAAGGAGCAAAGTCTTGGATGTTTGGAGCACCAACCACCACTGGGATTGATCCTACAAGTTTTATAGTCTTACTTTTGTCAGCAGTAAAGAGTTGAAAATCTTACAATTCACCTGAACTGGTAAGATTGTCAAATCTCAAACATGGGATAAACCTTGAACAAAAAAATTAGTCTTAGAACATATATAATCGACATTGAGCCCCGATATGTTCACCCTAGTTATAGATGAGGTAACTAACAAAATACAATATGAGGTTCTATGGTGCATGTTATTTGCTGATGATATTGTGTTAATTGACGACATCGGCGACGGTGTCAACCAAAAGCTTGAATTGTGGAGAAGCACTTCATACTTCGGAGGACAAGCAGAAGTAAGATTGAATATATGCACTGCAAATTCAGTCAACATGAAGAGCAAAGTTAAGGTGAGTCGGTTAGGATTTGGGTGCCTAAATGCAATTCCAAGAGAATGGGACAATAGATGAAGATGGTTAATCTTAGAATCAAAACCAGATGGTTGAAATGGAGTTCTACAAGTAGTGAATATTGGGCCACTAAACTGCAACATGTTGACAAGATGAGTATTGAAGAGATGTGATCCTAAGATGGATGTTCGGGACATAGATGATTAGAAGAGATTAAACAGAACCATATCAACCAAAAGGTGCAAGTAGCAAACATTGGGGCTAAAAGGAGAGAAAGTCACTTGAGATAATCTGGTCATATCATGTGATGAACCGGTATTTAGGTGTAAAACCATGGTGAATAAAGGTGCTAATGCAGAACGAGATAGGCCAACAATTTCTTCGAATCCATTCAGACTTGTCTAAAGACAAGGCACAATGAAAGAAAAAAATCTATATGGGTAATATCCACTAATTAGGAATATGGTCATGTTAGTATGCCCGATGGTTTGCCAAAGAGTACCTTTTTTTTTTGAAATTGGTAACTTGGGAGTACTTTTTTTTTTGATGACCAGGGAAACCCGAAGCCACTACCCTTTGAGTGCACACAGGGCAAAACCTCCAATCCTATGCAATAGCTCGCTTAATTTGAGCATTTTCTTTGCCCATGTAATCCTTCGGGGTGGCCCACTAGTTTGGGCTTGGGACTTCCATGTTGGAAGTCCCAAGTTTGAAACCCCTTGCTAGCGAAAGCAAGGGGGTTGCCTTTTGGGTCAAGCCCGTCACACTGGGCTTGCCAAGAGTTGGCCCAGTGGTTTGGCTTGACTTACATTGTTCATTCTACAAAAATACAAGTTCAAATCCAAGCCATTTTTGAATGTATCAAGAATTTATTAGAACTCAAATGTTTGTCCTTCCTACAACTTCTATAAGTAACTGTAAGTTTTATATACTGTGTCATACAGATGCAAAAACAGTCACTTATTTATGCACAGTACACTAGCAACAGATCTATGGAATATGTTTAATTCTATTTTTGGGAAATGGCATACAGTATGCCATACAGCATCAATGAAACTCTAGAGAGTTGGAGCAGCAAGAAAGTTGACAGCGCCATACAGCATCTGGAAGATGATGCTTGCTGATATCTTTGGTAGCATATGGATTGAAAGGAATAGAAGATGTTTTGATGGAATGAAAGGCTAAATGCGGCCAATGCATCCCCTTGTTAGCTCCCTGGTCATAAGACAGTTTTTTTCCCTAAAAGGAGCTAACAGGTTTTCTTTTGCTTTTGCTTCTATATTTTTTGACTATTATGCATCTTCTTGATGCGCCTCTAATGAAGCCAATTACTTCATCAAAAGAAATTCCACCTTCCGAGATCTGCTAGTAAATACAGAAGATCTAACTAAAACTACATCAGCATACAATGGGAGCACCTATGTCTTACCTGTAAGGGAGGGAGGACTAAGCTAAAATCACAGTGAAAACCCAAGTCTACATTACCAACTAAGAAATACAAATGTGATTACCAGCTACAAGAGACTGAAAGAATTTTTCAGTTACATAATCCTCCTCATTAGAATTCTCAAAAGCCAAGCTAAACTTGTAGCGCTTCAGTGCTTCCACTTTGTCAACTGCCATCAGATTGAGAACAGAGACCACAAGTTAGATTTAATTGGATTTCCTTTTCCTTTTTGGCAATAAAGATTTAATGGGATATCAGGGCACACCTAAACCAAATGCATGTAAAGAAACCACATCCAGACAGATGATTTATCCAAAACACCTTTTCTCGGTATACTTTTGTTTCAACAAATCTCAATGTAATTTCTTCAGAATGAAATTCAACAATTTAAATACTACATTCCAACTTATTTCAACTCAAACTTTAAGCAAGAACAAATGCAAAATAACCCATTGACATGGCAAAATCACTGGCCTAGCATAAACTCAAATTACACACCCACACCAAAATACTAAAAGACAACACAGATTCATATTTACATTATTAGCCAGGAGAACAGACACAAAGTTCACATTGGTAGAAAAAACCTGTCTTCTGAAGGAATGTGGTGACACCGAGGAAGAGTCAATCAAAATCCATAATATTATCCCAATGACAAGAATTAGCTCCACAGTTGTACTATTTTACTTAGAAAATGCCATCCATATTTTATCCTTTTTCTTCAGAAGTTGGATAATTGAAATATACTAACCTCTTCCATCTTTGTTACGATGACAACTTCCATAAGAATCAATTCTGATATTTGCCCTTTCAAGGGCTTCTAAAGCTTGCAAGCGGAAGTTGCGAGCACCACAATTAGAAATGAAAGCTGCTGCTAAGGCATTCTCTGTTTTAGGTTGTACTGGAGCCATGATATCATATTCAGCCCAAGAGAAGTACCCAACAGGAACATCTGAAGAGAGGCTTGTTGTCATTACAACATCATATCCCCTTCTGTATGTGAGTGAAAAAAATGATATAGGTCAGGAAAATTATGCAAATTTTAAATCTCAACCACTCTAGGATCCTTGAGAACTTTGGCTGCATAGACTAACTTTGTGATTCGATATTAAGAAAAAGCACTAACCAAGGGAATTTCAGAATCCGTCATGGCAGGTAGCATTGGTTTAAATACCATGTATATAATGATTTTTAAGCAAGGTTATAGAAAAATCTCAACTACAACATAATCCAAAGATCTTTTGATAGATAAATTAACTTTGTGATCAAACTTATGATTGATGCTGCTGCATAGCGTCAAGTATCTGGTGGTGCTCAATTAGATGCAACTTTTTAATAATTTCTTTTTGTTTAATAGGTATGGTTGCACATAAACTTATGTTCGGTAAGGTCTAAAGTCATACACCACCCCTTAAAGTTATCCATTAGCATTCACTTAAGACACCCAACCAAATCTCATACTTGTTCAACACCTTAACTGTTCAAAAAATTGTTCCTATTAGACACTGAAAATAAGTTCTGATCAGGTCTCATAATATCTAATTACCTAGCCGTGAGTAGTAAACCCCTACTAATCCATCCGACATAGTGAAAGACCTCAAGAGTAGACAAATTATAATTATCATCTTAGATACCCTTAATAAAGTAAACAAAAAGAAAAGAACTTCTTTGTAAGTAAAATAGGTTGACTTATACCACTCAGAAACTAAGTTCTCCCCTCATCTTCAAATTGACCATACAGGAAAAGCCAAATTCTTATTCTTTTGCCCCTAAAGGAATGAAGAAAACCAACAATATTCACTCACAAAATCACATTGAACAAAGAACACAGCAAATGCAGGGCCCTGTGATTATTTGGTCGATCTGAATCTGAATTATTTTCTACAGGGAATATATTGGTGCCTAACGAAGCATGCATTCATGTTATCCGTTTTTAAACATCTTGCTATGACAAAATGTTGGACAAAGGATCTATAGCTGCAAATGTGCTTATAATTCAAAAGCTATCTAAATCTAATAACAATGCATAACATACTAGTTACCCTTGTCTCAAAAAAAACAATGCATAACATACAAAAGAATAATGTGATGAAAAATGTTACTTGGAAAAAAATGAAAGACAATTGTGCATTGACGGCAGGGAATGCAATAAGATTTTTTCATAATGTGCTTACCCACCGTCGTGCCAGAGTAATGTTGTTCTCAGCATAGTATTGAGCTGACTCCATAGATTGTAGCACACTAGCTGTGCCAGCTTGTCGTGGTAGCCGAAATGCTGCATCAGACTTCTTATCGAAATTGGTTCCAAACTTACATCCCACCGAACAGGAGTTCAATGTCTATATAGTGATTGAACAGACATCAAATTCTGTATAAGGTATAGTGACTGAACAGACATCAAAATTCAATATAAGATCATAAATTTCAACCCATATCTAAAGTCTCCTCGCAAAGAAATCACAACAACCAAAAGACATCACACCTAAGAAAACTCTCCTGCTATATCCGAGCAACAATCCAAAAGTCTGAAGTCAACCAGTCACTCTTAAGCATACTATGATGTCAACACTATTCCGAGCAACAATCCAAAAGTCTGAAGTCAACCATGCACTCTTAAGCATACTATGATGTCAACACATATGGGATTCAGGAAGAAGACTCTTCACCCTATAATAAAGATCTCTACATAACTTGCAAGTAAATCCATAAAAAAAATGCACTATCCAAAAAGACTTGGGAATATCACTAAAAGCAGTGTTGAAAACAAAAGCAACTAGCTCTAAATCCCAAACTAGTAAGTTCCACTATATGGATCCTCACTATCCATTATCTCCATTTGGCCCATTTATTTCCAATTCAACAAAAAAGAAAAAAAAAAACTCCATCCATTTTTGACAATTCTTTAATTCTAACTTTCTACGTGACATCTTGAAGACCACCAGATTCAAAAGTTTCTTTACTTTCTTGAACTCCTCAAGTGACATCTTTAAGACCATGAGATTAAAACTCCTTTAGTTTGGTACATTCTACGTATCTTTAGTACTAAACACCAGAAGATTCAAAGTTCCTGTACTTTCTTGAACTTCATATCTAGTGACATCTTTTAAGACCACAAAATTCAAAAACCTTTTTTACTTTCTTAAACTCCATATCAAAATCAAAACCACAAATAAATTGAAAAGGATGCATTAATAAGCAGAAGTAAAAAGTAACCTGTTCACGGCCACGAACAAGAATTGGTTCTTTGTCAAAATCTCTGGAAAAGGCCACAGAATCTTCCCTTTCCAACCACTCCTCACAGCCCCCTGGTGCTAAACCTTGATCGACCTCACTAACCAAAACACCCAATTCGGCCTCATCAACAGCCAGTTCAGTGGTGGACCGAGAAGACGTTGTGAATTGATAGAAGGAGTCAGCCCAAGAATTAACAAGATTGGCTTTTTCAGCCATGTCAATTTTACTCAGAAAAGAAATCTCTGCTATAAACACAAGGGCAACGAAGAGAGGTAACCAACTGCGCCATTTTCTATTGGGTATGTTTGAATTTGAGGATGACCCAATTGAAGTGGGTGCTTCATCTGCCCAAGGGAACCTTTGAATTGGAATACCAGTAGCCATCAATCGCTAAAATTGAGAGAAAGAGGAAGAAAAATAGACAAGCGGATTCTTGAATTTCTTGGAATTCATTCACGTTATTATCAAAGTGGCGTTAGCGATACTGGAGAGGGGTTTTGGCGTATATTAGACAACTAAAAACTTTTAGTATATATATAATATAATGTAATTTTTTCCAAAATTAGTGTATAATTTACACGTGTGCCGGAGACCTTATTTTATTTTTCAAGTTGGTTTGATTTCACTTTCCAAATTTGTATTTAAATTCTTAAGGAAAAAATTATAACAGATTTTTTTTTTTGTAATTTTTGAATTTCGAGAAATAAATTGAAATAAGTATATTTTCAATATGAGAGTAAAGTATTTGAAACAGAGAAGTACTACTTAAAATTTATTTATGTCGATAATTATTCAAATTTAATCGTATTTAATATAATTTTTCATCTTTTGTGCTCTTTTGGTTTGGTGGGATAATCAAAGATTATACTCCACAACAAATTATCAAATTATTTTATTTCATGTTTATGAGTGTTTCAAAATCATTTTATCCCATTATTTATAATAAAATAATGAAATATTATTTATATACTGGAAAATAAAATAATTTACGAGATATCTTATTTATTTAAGCAAACCAAACAACTCACCCACTTGATCGGTATGTCTAGATCATAGTGTGGTTACCACTGGATTGCTATTGTATTTAGCTGTTACTATTTGACTAATGATTTTTTATGTAGTTTTTCAAACTATAACTAACCATAATAGCCCTACCGTAAGGGGTCGTTTGGTTGGAAACCAGTCATGAATCTAACCTACCTCACTCTATATATGAAATAACTTATCTTACCTGTATATGGGATAACTTAATTTCACCCTGTATATGAGATAATTTATCCCGTCACTGTGATATAAATAGCGGAATAAATCATCTCAAATATGTCAACCAAACAAGAACCGAACTTTTATCTTTATCCCAGGGCTGCTTCACCATCCGAGGCACGACGGTCACGAATAGAGGTGGATGGCTCCGTATCATTGATACGATCCAATGAAAACCACAGGCCAAAAGCTTGACATTGAAGTGGGAGAGCTCAAGATCATATGCTGGCTTTCCAATAAATTAATGTAAATCTCATACCTTGCAATAGATCGTAAACACATAATAACTCCACTTTCAATATTGAAACACAGCGGACTTTGTTCTGCAACGAAGATCAGAACAAAGAAACAGTGCCAAATAAAAGAGTACAGGACTACGAAAAAAATGAAGCTGAAGACACAGTAAAGGATCGACATAATTCCACTAAATATACGTAGAAAAGTACATGTGCATCTTCAAATGAAAGAAAAAACAAACAAAAGAATTTAGCTATTGAAGTCCTCCAGCTAAAGTTTATATAGACATTTGTTCTCTACTGATAATTTTCTAGTTACCCTGCCCTCTCCCCCACCCCCAAATGTTTTCTTTCTCGTGTAAAACACTTGCGCTTGTATGGATACTTATCTACATGTCATTTACAGCATTATTGCTATATCAACGCTATGCAAATGCACGCTAGAATGTTCCTACTCTACTTTTTTAACCCAAAAAATGATACGCCCAACACTCTACTACCTGCAACAAATCTGATTTCATCCCGTACATCCTCCTTTAGAAAAGCAACAACAAAATTACCAACTCCTTGTGTTGAGAGTCCACTTCTCCAGTATTTCACCACCCCTCAGCTACCTTTCAAAAGTCTTACATTGGCCATAGTCTTCTGATTGGTTTTGAGCTTTACTTTGTCACTACTCTGGAACATAGAACTAGCTCCCGTCGTTGTTTGGTGAAGAATTTCCAAGATTTACTTGGTTATTTCTCTGGAACATGGTACTAGCAACTCCTGAACTCTCGTATTCCTTGTTGGAACGACCTGAAGTACACATATAGCAACGAGGTAAGGGCTTTTTTTACAACCATTAAAATCATTTTTTACAAAGGTAATGGGAAGAAGTAGATGCACATTACTTGCTCTTGCTCTGTAGTGTCCACCGAAGCTGTCTTCATCTTTTTGCATCTCGAGTTTTCATCTAAATCTTCATCCAAGAAATTCTGACCTGAACCTTCTGCAAAATTTCTAACAATGTCAAAAAGAATACTAACAAATATACAATTTACACAAACTATATTGTACCTATGTTTAATGTTACATTAAAAATGATCCTTTGGTTTTTCAGAATCCCAGGAATCTAAGCATGTAGAACGACAAGTTCCACATTAAAGTCTTTACTGAAGACAGCCCATCCTCAAATCCTCAATTAAAAACAATTTTAATATAAACGTAGCAAAGTGCTTACCAGTAACTCTACAAACTGTTTTCTGCAGTTCTCCCCGTTTGGAAGGGATTAAATTTGATATTGTTTTGTATACACAAGATGAAGAAGACCTCTCATCTCTTGTTTGTTTCCCCCTGCAAAGGAGTTCACTACAAAATTGGCTATCCATAACCTGATGATGCCCATCACCGCGTAGATATTTCAAGCAATCATGAGAATCAGCTGCGATATACACAACAGGTGGCTGCCTCACAGTCTTGATCTTCTTCCAAGAGCCATGACGCAGAAAAGGTAACTGGAAGAGAAGGGAAAAACTGTCAAGGAAGATCCACTGAGGTTTTTTTCATTTTCTTTGTAAGAAGGGTGGGTGCTGCTTTCATTGTCATTACTGAAAACTAGTGGGGCATGAGGGGTCAATTTTGTGCAGATCCCTAGTGATCTATGTTGCTAGGACTCTTCAAAAATGTCGATGGTGCATGTTGGATCCTCCAGAAGTAGTGCATATTTGGAGGATCCAACATGAGTGCAGAAGCCTTTTTTCAAGTGTCAGAGTGATACCGCTCACAAGTACTTCAGCCATAAACCAAAACAGGAGGCAAATAATCAGGCAACTATAAATATTATGCAAAAATTTATATTCAACCAGCATCCCTTTAGAAAGCATGAAACCTACAAACAAGTTTTCATTCTCAAACAAAGCAAGGGTATCTTCCTAAAAGAGAAAGGATGTAAAAAGTAGGAATTTAATAATTAAGCTTCCTTCCCCAATTAATAGGAAATTACAATGGATCACTTACACTTGTAAAGTAAGAGAGAATCAGGATCTTCTTCTCTCCCCATTCTCTCCATGGCCTCCTCCTATTAATGGCTATATCTGACGTTAATTTTTCCCTCTCAATTCTTGAATTATGTCATCTCAAATAAAAAAGGCAATACACCAAAATTTGTTTCTTTGAACTTTAAAAGTCATTCAAGAAAAGCCAAAAAATGAAGATCACATCAAATACTTGATATTTACTTCATCTGCTCATCATCATAATTTATTTTGGTTATATATGCTACTTGTATATACTTATATAACCTAATTGTTTGTAGAACAAAATAAATATAAGTTTCTAAGACCGTAAAAGTAGTATTTCTTTTCCATTCAAGTATTTGCCTGTGGTTATGTAAAATGACGATCTCATCAAATCAATGTTTAGGCTATTTCTCACACAGCAAATTTTCACATATACAGAATTGTAGCATGTTAACTACATGCATACATATACATAGAGAAACACTCAACACACACATTTAGAATATCAGCTGTGTATTTTCGAATTCTTTTTCTTCTTGATGTTGCGTGATTTACACTTACAGTCAGATTAGTGCAGTAAATCAGTAATACTTGTTTTGGTGTGAAAATGTCACCGGCCCTAAAATATATTTCTGCCTCTGCCCCAGCTCATTGTTAAAATGCAGCCAAAAGGGCCTTGTTATAGCTCTAGAAATAAAGAATGAACTAAAATTAGGCTCCTGACCTGCTTTGAAGCTTTGTTGACATGTGCAGATAACTCTTCTGACAAATTTCTGCAGCTCAGGTTCATTTCCACAGATCCAGCACGCAATGCCATGGATCTGTGTAACTGCTTAACAAATGAAGATTCAAGACAGTCCAGAAATGCATTGTGCTTCGTATTTGTCCATCCTGTGTACTTCTCCTGAAGTTAAGACGTGAAATATGCAAGTGTTGTTATCCTGATATATTCTGGCAAGTTAATGCTCATTTAGTTAAAATTGGGTAAACATATCAAGAAATATGCATGCCACAAGAAATGCTGCATATACTGCTTCCTCCTTGGTCTTTCCGACTATCTTTCTTGTTTTCTTTTCTAAACTGATTGGTGAATCTAGGGGATTTTCATCCCTAGTATACTTTATCTTTTGATGCTCTCAGCAGTGAAGAATAAAGGCAGCGAGAAATTTTTTTGAGATTTCTAATCACATCTGAGGTCTCCACAACACATAAGATGTTGCACTTTTTGGCTTTTCTTCCCTATGTAATATACATTTTTTCTCACTTCTCCCTTCTTTTTCTTGAAATACACTTGATTATGGGAAGTCATTTCCATGCTTGAACCAAACACTTCATAAACTCAGTTCTTCCCCTAGTTACCCTTTTGCATGCTTGATTTCAAGCTTTATCACAGCAGTCAGAACTAACCAAGTATCTTCTATGGAGCGCTCAGAGAGATCAATGTACTGGAATCACTATATGCAAACAAAATGTATACCTTACAAGCACTATCATATTAACACAGCCAAATGAAAACCTAGAGACTTGGGGGATCTAAAATCTCTGATAAAACAGGTAGTCTCAGGGAAACACCTTTTAGAAGTAGAAATTCCATTCTCAAAAGTCCTATTACATCATTTATAGAATTATGATAAAAGAATTTCAAATCAAGGTACACTTCCCACACATGCTGCAGTTTCAACAGAACAATTCAATCTATTAATAGATTATTAATATTAACTGCACGAGCCGAGTGTCAGTCGGAAACAGTCTCTCCACTCAAAGATAGGGATAAGCTGGCATAAACTTTACCCTCCCAGAATCCACTTTGTGGAACTACACTAGGCAGTGGCGGAGCCACCTTATCGCTAGGAGGTTCATCTGAATCCCCTTTGGCGGAAAATTATTATTTATGCATGGTTAAAATAATTTTTTAGGTATAAATAGTAGATGTAGAACCCCTTCGGCTGCTTCGTGTGCCTATTTCTTCAAATTTTGAATTCCCTTATTGAAAATCCTTACTCCGCCACTGACACTGGGTATGTTGTTGTTTTTAATATTAATTGCATAAAAGGGCAGTCCGGTATTAATATTAACAGCATGTGCAGGATTAATGCATCAACATGACTAACCAAGAAGTGTGACACAAGTTTTAAGCATTGAATGACTACATATTTAGAAATGTAGCTTTAAAGAAAACTAGGTTCTGAAAGTGACAATGAAGTAACCTTTTTTAAAACTAGGGAATAAAGCCAACTTCGGACTATTACACCGAGTACTTCTAACCTCCCACCAGCAGGCTGACTGCGATTCTTTTTATGAGTATCCTACAAGATCTTATAATCCAATAAATAAAGAGAATTTCAGCCCGATACACCATACACTAATGGCATCACCAAAATTCTACACAATTAGAGTAGTCTGAATCTATAGGTGAAAGTCTCCAATAAAGACCCTGACAACGGTGTAAAGTAATGCTCAAGCGTGTCAAATTCTTTTTGATTAGATGACAAGCTAAATACTCATGATTGATCATCTACAAGCTCGCATTTTTTCTTTGATGCTAATTTTCCAGTTCAGCCTTTAAACAAGAACTAAGCAACAACTCCTCACAACTTCAACGAATAATGACCCCTTTTCCTCCTTCTCAACACGGAGAAATATAGAAGTTCAATAAAAAGAGAATTCATGTGAACAAAAACTCCAACCTGCAGTATAGACGAGATGATAATATAATCATACCATCCTTGCCACAAGAACTGTTCTTTGTCTCTTTAACACCTAAAAAAATAAGCATAATTCCAATTCTTTCAACTCCAAAAACAAACTTAGGTTATGCTAAATATTCCTTAACCAGATTAAAAACAGAATTGAACTAACATATCACGCGTAGATCTTTAACCCGATCTCTAATTAAACTAGTGAGCCAATTTTTCAATTTCTCCTTTCAACAATTCTCAAGCTAAATATCCTCTCTATATATATCATATCTAGTCGCTGCTCCGTCTAAAAAAATCATACGGACAACAGAGAACCCATACAGTCACCAATATCAGCATCTACTACCAACAATTTAAGAAAATAAACAAAGAAATAACCTTATAGACACTAAATCACAAAATAATACCAGACGATACACGAGATTTAACCAGGAGGAATCGCAAATAAAGTAAATATGGAGTACCTTGGTAGCATTTTCACTCTGCAGCAAAGTATCTTTGAAATCCGCAACACTCGAAGACAACTCGCCAGAATTCAACCGGGTCAACTCATTAGCGCAACTCTCCAACGAAGACGCCGGTCTCTCCTTCCGGTAGCTCTCTTCCATTTTATATTCTCCGATAATGTGAGATTTGAAAAAAAAGATCAACAAATATCTACTCTATATACAAGCAGGTGACTAAAAGCGTGAAGTTTGGGGTAGGGTGGGGTTTGGGGGGTGGGGGTTTATGGGCTATGGAGGCGGTTTTGATCAAGCCGGGGATTTTTATTTTCTGTGAGGGGCCAACAGGGGCTCCACATGGCGACGCTTTTACACGTGTCATGATTTTGGCTTTTTGCCACGTCAGCAGTGGTTGATAATATCTCTACAGAAAATGTCAACCAGATATTTTTTCTAAGAAGCGAGAGAAATCGCGTGGGATACTTTTTAAAATTGGAAAGTGCTGAACACGCGCCATGTGCATGACAGCTAATTGAAGAGCTTACTGGCGTCACTGCGTCAAATTAAATACCGTTTGACATAAATTATTTATAAATACCGTTACTTCGTCTTAATTTATTTGTGATCACAATTTAAATAGATGAGAAAAAAATTGAATTAAAGTTATAGAATAAAAGTATTTTAAAGAATTTACTTTTATTAAAAGAAACTAATGTTTAAAAAAATTGTATTCTAATAAGTTGAAAGAATAGATTGTTTTAAGAAAAAATGTATTTGAATTTAGACAAACAATTATTATTCACGTTTGCGTATTTCACAACTTATTAAAAAAATTAATATTTAAATAAATATTAACAATTTTACATTCTAATAAGTTGAAAGAATAGATTGTTTTAAGAAAATATCTAATCAGATATTTTAAGGATGTTTCTGTGACATATATTTGTATAATATAATGTAATTAGATTTATTTTAGTTGTTTTAGCCCTCTTAATTAAGTCGTTTTCCTTATCTATTAATCCAAATCGATTAAGACGGAAGGAGTTTCCACGTACTTTTCAGCAAATAAATTCTCTCATATATATAGTAGTACTGAACTGGATTTTTTGTTAATTGATTTGAAAGGAAAAAGTTGATTGCAATTTTTTTTGGGCCTTTTTATATTATTTAAAATATTGTTTAATGTAACTACTAACTAGTAATTAGTCTGCGGTCAATTTTGATAAACTATTCTAGAATAAATTAAGCAAGGCACGTGACTTAATCATTTATTTAATTGTTAGATATTGCTATTGGATAGTTTGAGGGGTAATTCTTCGATTGATAAAGAAAATAAAATTAAAACATATCATGTGTATGCATTTCATTTAACTCTTTCAAATTCAAATTGATTTAATATTTTTTATAAATGCGTTTGAAAAAATAATGATTACACTTTCGAATAAAATAACTATTTATAAACGGATTGTTGCTCAAAAATATCTTATGCAACTATGATTAGGATATTTTAATTCCTATAGGGTGCAATTAGGTGATCAGATTATTTAAATAATATCTCCAACCCAACAAATTCTTTTTAATTCGAAATAAATAGATATATTGTTGATGCAATTTGAATGGACATCATACCTTCTTTAATGGGAAAATTGTATAAAATAGCAAATTAATAACCTAAATTAAATGAAATAGCTAGGGTTTGATTTAATTGTGCTCCATAGCAAACGTTGGCAAAAATTTGCCAGGCGTCTCTCTCCCAGAAGTCTCGCTCGCCACTCTCCCATTCTCGCATCTCTCGCTTTATACACAGAAGTGTATAATTTATGTTTCTGTTTTGTATAAAGCGAGAGAAAATTGTATATACACATGCAAAAATGTATATCTTCGTGTTATACACTTAATTATATAATTTACAAACATTTTACTTCAAATATTGCAGAGAAAAAGGCCAAAGAATTATACAATTGTGAATTATACAATTGCAGTGAAATACAATTTTTTCTAGCTTTATACAACAGAAGTGTATATATTGTGTTTCTATTTTTGTATAAAGCGAGAAAAACATATATCTTCTTGCTATACACTTATAATTATGCAATATACATATATTTTAATTCGATTCAACTGTATTCAAAGCTAATTATACAATTGCATCGAATTATACAATTTAGGCCAGCGAATTATACACTTTTATATGTATAGCGAATTATACAGTTTTTATGTTTGCTATGGAACGCAATTATGCAAAGTTTGCTATATTATACAAATATGATTTTTTTGTTTGCTATATGTGAAAGTTGTCCTTCTTTAATTAGTTAATTAAGTTTGCTACAAATTAAAGAGATATATACGAATAACATGTTTATTTAACTTTTTTAATACAAAATAAAGTTTAGTGATTATATTAGATAAATTTTTAAAATTACAATCATTTTTAAAAATATTAACTCTATTCTCAAAAATGAGTTATTTTTTATACTTTGTTTGTTTTTCTCCTATATTATTTTTGTTGTTTTTAATATTTTCTTTCTTTCTATTTCATGTTCAATTTCTCGCCTTCATATGCAGGATATCTGCTAATTTTTTTATTTTTTTTTTTAATGAACTTCAATCTTGTACCATTGCAACTGTACGACTCTAGATTGCTTTTATTATTATTATTATTTTAATATTGATCTAGTAATTAAAACTTCAATTGAGTCTGTTTGCAATAAATTTTAAAATGACAAAAAATAAATTATATACTAATAAATAAAATATAAAGAAACATGATTCTATTGATAAATATGTGGGTACAATTCTGTTGATCCCTTGATTCTATTATCTTTAGATTAATTCATAATTCGACGGCCGTTAATAGTGTATTTCTCGAACTATAATAATTTAGATTTAACCAATTTATAAATATTTCATGACTTTTGTAAAATATATATCAAAATTTTAATCTTTATAAATATCCAAAAAATTATGGGATACTTTGAAATATATAACTCTACATTGCTTATTTCACTGTGTCTCATTTATATTAAGCTCTAAGATATTCTCTCTATCTCTATTTACCTGTCCATATTTTATTTTATATTTGTCCATATTTACTTGTTTATTTTAACAGATCAAGAAAGGACAATATTTTTTTTTCATAATATGCCTTTATTTAATTTTAAAAATTTTCTAAGTTTTAATTCATTCTTTTTGAAATCATATTTAATAAGAGTAAAATTGTAACTTTATTATGTTAATTATTATTATTATCTTAATATATGTGTTTTTTTTAAATGGATAACTAAATAGGGACAGAGTGAGGAGTATACATTAAGTCCTCTTTGAATGGAAATTATCATTATTTAATAATTGTAAAGTTTGCTAATCATGCAGGTAAATATACAAAAATTCAGAATAAATTAAACAATACCTTTTTCCTCTTTGATAATGAGTTTTTTTTTATCTTCTTAATTAATATGTTTTCCTAATCCACATGTCAACTACTTTCTAAATAACTCTTGGAAATCATCCCATTAGGTTTAGCTATTTCCTATTTGAAGGTTACAAATCTCTTTTTATCCTCCACCACATCGTCTTTTATCTTTTTTATTCCATTTTTATGAATATTATCATCAATACGTGTTCAATTTTAAATTTACGATAGAACTTCAAGTAATTTCCTAGTGTATAAATAAGTTCTTTCTATGACTGATTTTAGCTTTTAATGTGGAAATGACTTCTAGATAAACCATAAAAATTCAATTACATTTAACAACTTAATAACTATAGATGCCGTTATTCCAAAACTATTTAGCCTAGCAAATTAAAGTAATCTATGGTAGTGAAATTTAACCTAAACATTCTGTGTATGTCCTCCTCCAACATAAAATTAAATACATAAGAGTTCGTTTGATTAAAGAATAAACAATTTCAAAGTTAGTTATTTCAAATTTTTATTTCATCTTTAATATAAAATAAAATAAAATAACAACTCACGGGATAGCTAAAATTAATTTTGGGGATAATGCACAAGTATCCCCTCAACCTATGCCCGAAATTTCAGAGACACACTTATACTATACTAAGGTTCTATTACCCCCTTGAACTTATTTTATAAATAATTTTCTACCCCTTTTTAGCCTACGTAGCACTAGTTTGAAAAGAAAAAAAAAACCATCATTGGGCCCATAAGATAGTGTCACTAGGTTGAAAAGTGGTAAAAAATTATTAATAAAATAAGTTCAGGGGATAATAGGACCTTAATATAGTATAAGTGTGTCTCTGAAATTTTGGGCATAGGTTGAGGGGGCATTTGAGCATTATCCCTTAATTTTGACAGAAGGCTATTCTATGAGTTTATATCAAGCAAACATGAGATAAATTGGTCCTCCTAAAATTAATTTCAAAATTATTTATTATATCAGTTTGTATTTAATTAATTACAGTAAAAGAAAACTCCTATAACTGTTTCATATTTATTATATTTTATTTATAGTAGTATTTTTTGTACTGATCTCTTATCCAAAAAGTTATACTCCTATATAACAAAAAAAATATATATATGGTGGACATGATATCTTTACATGTGCATCAGAAGAAACAAAATGATTCAATTACTATTGGTGGGACATGAGTATTATATGTTCCCATTTTCATATAAGATATTTTATTAATTCATGAGTCTTAATTAGAGAGTGCGAACCTCTACGTAATTATTATTTTTTAATGATAAATAAACAAAACTTAGTCGTAGTCTCGTAGAGATGCTTATCATGATCATACATGTCCAAATAATGATTAAAGCACCAAACTCCAGTTCGAAAATATCTTATGCTACAATTATGAGATATTTTAGTTCGTTTTTTAAAATAATAATAATAATAATTGCAGCCCAAGACTACTTTTTAATGTGTTAAAATAATTTTTATTTACGCATAGCAATAAAAAAATAAAAATAAAAATTTATGACGGCGGATTATCAAATTAGTTTCAAGAAACTCTAGCAAGTTAGCAATGAACGAGATGAAAAAAGGTGAATTATATAAATTAAAGTAGAGAAAATAATAATATTTAATTAAACAAAAAAGTTGCAAATAGAAATTGTAAAAGTAATATATATTTAATGTAGTCTAATGAGTAAGTTCTAAAAGTCTAAAATATAAAAACTTATTCTCACCAAACAATAGTAGAAAAATTATTTTCAAACAAATTTCAATTTAAATAACACATATCAAATAGTATAACGAAAAAAAGATACCAATGTAATTTGACCAAAAATGGTTCATATCACAATATGCTAAAATAATATAGACTTCAGTAATAATGTTTTTGGATGCGTAAGTAAAGTATGTGTAATCAAAATGGAGAGTAATAATTACGTGTTCTTTAAACTAATTAAAATAATAATTGGTCCATTTTACGTTACACATGAGTTTTGGTTAATTACCTCCGCACTATAAATTCGATAATATCACACGTTTTTAGAGGTGTTTCATGAAGAAAAAATAAAATAAATTTATATATCTCAATTATTTTCAAATGAAATATTGTCTTTTTTTAGCATTAGAAGACAATATTATAAATTATTGAGATATACTCTTTTTTTTCTGTTTGTTAAATTTATAGTTCGACAAAAAGATACTTAAAAAAATAAATAGAAGTCGTTACACATTGTAAATATGATATATCACATGTTTCTAGAGGTGTTCCATGCAGAAAAAATAAAGTAAATTAACATATCCAGTTATTCCCAAATAAGATACCGTCTTCTTTTTAGCGTTGAAAGTCAATATTATGAATTATTAAGATATATTTCTTATTTCTTTTTGTTAAATTTATATTTTACCAAAAAAACACATGAAAAAAAAATATAGAAGCCATTACACGTGATTATTGGTCATATATATATATATATATCACATGTTTCTAGAGGTGCTCCATGCATAAAAAATAAAATAACATATCCCAATTATTCCCAAATGAGATACTGTCTTCTTTTAGCGTTAGAAGACAATATTATCAATTATTGAGAAATGTTTCTTATTTCTTTTCGTTAATTTTATAGTTCAACAAAAAAAAAATTAGAAGTTTCTTAATTTTTTTACGTGAAAATAATAATATTTATGTGTTTGATGAACACGAATGATTATAAATTAAGCGTTTATAAGCCAAAATTATGTTGGTAATATGCAACTTATGATATTTCAATTTATAAATATTTTTCGTTAAATCAAATTTTTAATATTGTATCCTTAATATTATTTTTTTCTTGTATACATACTTTTTCTTTCCAGACTTTTATGTTCAATCCATTGTTTCTTATTTCAAAATACTTTTAAATTTATAATTTTAGTACGGAGGTTAATTAGTTTAGACTTTTATTTATTTATATTTATATTTATAAAGAAAAGACATAATACTAATCATAGATTTAGCTAGCGGCTTAATTACCATTAACTTATTGATGATCTTACTTGCGATCTCACGTGATTCCTACAACGTTTAAAGAAAATTTGTGTTTATATAAATTGACGTTTAAAGAAAATTTGTGTTTGTATAAATTGGAAATAATATATTTCATTTAATATAGCCTCTTAATATTCATGCTTCCAAAAATTAATCATTTCGATTTTTTTACTAGTGCCTTTAATTATAACATCAGACTTAACTTCGATATGCATTTTCCTAATTTGCATACAACGTAACATTTGATTTCATTGGAAAAAAAAAAGTTCCATCCTTTGAGAAGCCATACATAAAATGACCAATTTTTTTGTATTACTCTAATTATTATAACAAGTATTCATCTCACTTGTTAAAAAAAAAGTTGAAAATAACTTGTATTTAACAATAAATAAAGATAATAAAAGTAATAAAAATAGTAATTATCTATTAGTAATATTTTAAATTGGACAAGTAAAAGTAAATATAAATATTTTTTATAAAATGAAAAAATAAAATTAGACAAAACGACTGTCAGAGAACATCACTACGTTTGTACACACATATTTTTATAAACAACTACAATGGATATAGCTCAGGTAGATTATTGGCAGGATAGAATTCTTATTAAAAACTTTAAAATATAAAAATAAATACACAAAAAAACTCAACATATATCTACATATATACGTGAAAATAATAATTTTACATACAAATGAAATATATTTCGATCCTTTATTCTTTGCTAACTCCACCCCGATGTAGACCATTGAAATATTCCGACACATGCAGAACAAAAAACCTTTTAAAAATTTATTTGAGATATGACAAACTAAAGAATCCATAAAAATCACGAGAATGTTGCATCTGTTGTGTATAATTACAGTAAGTGTACAATCACTAAATTACTGACCTGTGATCATTGGCAAAATAACAATAATCTGTAATTAAATTTACTAATTAACCTAATCATCACAAATTTTAATTATACTAGTATCAGTTATAATGTATTCGAATTAAGCTAGTAATTTTAATTAAAAAAAGATGAAGTAAATAGGAATCCAGTTCCATTTATTATTCAACTGAGCATCAATACAACATGCATAATACATCTTGTTTGCAACCTGCTCGCTCTTGCAAGAGAGTTTCACATCTACGTAATATTCTAATAACCGAATATTACTAATAACTTTAAATTTTGAATCTATTTAGAGATAGAAGGGGGCGGAAGCACAGAAAGACCCACAACTTTTGCCCATTGTTTCAGCTTCAGCTTCATTGTCTCCTCATCAGCACCTTCACAAACAAAACAAATTATTAGCACGGTTCCTTTGTTTCAATTTATTTATTTTATATTTGAAGTAATTGGAATATTAATATACATGGTATTTAATTATAAATCAAATTGTAAGTAGATTTTATATTTGTATTATAAGGAAAGTTATTAAATAAATTTAATTTAGAATAACACTATTTTTTAGGTAGATTTTATAGTTGTACAAGGAAAGTGAAAACCAAAATGAGGTCTAGGTTGAAAATTGAAAACTCATAAACTTCAAAAAATTTTAGCGCAGTTTGGTGTCGATAAATTTGATTTAATTTTACCTGGTTCAACAATGGAGACAGAGGTTTCAACAGATGACGGAGTTTCACCGTCAGAAGTTACCGTCGAAACCGAAGAAGAGGATCGAGATAACTTATTCACAGCATGATAAAGCTCCAAAGCGGGAAAAGCTTTGGTAAGCTTCGGATCCAAATCAGAATTCGAATCGAATCCAAAGCCTAATTCAAAACAAGCACCGAGTTCATCGACATCGTCGTTCGTGATGCTCATTGAACGACGGAGATCTTCATCGGCGCTGAGGCTCAATGAACGGCGTTCATCGGCGCTGAGGCTCAATAAACGGCGTTCATAGTCGCTGAGGCTGAATGTACGGCGTTCATCGCCGTTGCTCAGGCTAAATGAACGGCGTTCATGCTGTTCATCGCCTTTGCTCAGGCTCATAGAACGGAGTTCATCGGCGATTAAGCTCAATGAACGGCGTTCATCGCCTTTGCTCAAGCTCATCAAACGGAGTTCATCGGCGATGAAGCTCAATGAACGGCGTTCATCAGCGGTGAAACTCAATGAACGGGGTTCATCGGCGTTGCTCAGGCTCAAGTGACGGATTTCATCGGCGCTGAGACTCGATGAAAGGCGTTCGGCGGTGAGATGGCTCAATGAACGGCGTTCGGCGTCGAGACGCTGAAAGTGCTTCTTCCTGCGTTTGAGCCAAACCTCTTCACGTTGAATGTCAGGAGACCATGATTTGTATCTGAATAGAGCTGCCTTTTTGTGCTCCGACATTGGGCCCTACCACAGTGGGGTAGTAGCGCCGCCGTTTTAGTCTGAATACACAATAAAAAAATGTATTATTGCTTCAATATATAAAGAAGGGTGGGCGCGTGGGGCTGGAGGCTGGGGTAATTTAGGTCGGTATGTGTTATTTGAATTAAATTAAATTAAATCAAATTAAATTAAATTTTAATTTGAATTAATTTT
This sequence comes from Solanum chilense, assembly GCA_032847665.1. Lineage (NCBI taxonomy): Eukaryota > Viridiplantae > Streptophyta > Magnoliopsida > Solanales > Solanaceae > Solanum > Solanum chilense. Next base: position 108,270,416 of record CM064963.1, on the reverse strand, counting down.
GAAGTTTTGGTTAGTTTTGAATTTATAAAAATCAAAATCAAAAAATTGAATATATATATATATATATAATTAAGTTGGAGTTAATTATTTTTGTTCCTTTTAAGTTATTTTCATTAAGATTTAGTTTATTTTCTTATGTTTGGACATCAAATAATTGATATACTCTATGTTTTACTTGTGATTTATATATATATAATTTTTTTAAAATTGCAAATATATTCAACTTTGTTTCTCTTTTTACTATTGACATAACCGATTAATTAAACTAAAAAAATTCAAACCAAAAAGATAAAAATCTCAAACCGAATTAAATTTATTTTGGTTTGAATTGAGTTACGCTTCTTAATCAAAAATCGAAAATTCTAACCGAATAGTATAAAATCGAATGCACACCCTTACTATACACTCAGCATATTTAATTTGTGGCCTGACTTATTTTAAGTAACAAATAATGACCAAAAATACCCCTAATATCAAAAGAATAAATTTAAAAGATATAAATTAATATTTTTGTACCATATTATATTACGCGATATAGCAAGTTCATAACTTTTATTTTATTTTAGTAAGAAACATAACTTAATTCATAACAAGCTTATGTCCTAACATTTCTAGAATTTGCTAGGAGATGTTGCACAACTAGGGTTTTGAGGGGAAAAATAAAAATAAAAAGAGATTGGTTAAAATATCTTAGACTTGGCAAATTGTAGTGTATATTTGCACTTACACATAAGCGAGTTAATAATTTAAATTAATTTTTTTTATTTTCTTTTCTACTTTTTTAAAAATATATACTCCCACACCCTCATATTTACTTACCTTTTCTATCATGGAAACTCTGTTACATATATTGGAGTAACAATAATGATAGGCGGATTTTTTTTAATGCCTTGACATTGTTAGAAGCTAAAATGTGTATTATGGAAATCTTGCTAATAATATTTGATCTTGTGAGAATTTAATTAAAATTTGACGTATATTAAAAGTATATTTTAATTAATATAAATATATTTTCTAAGATTCAATAAGCTTTTCTAATTAAAATTTAAAGTTATAATCTAATCAAGTTTCAATAAAAAGGAAATTTCAAAACAAAAAATATACAAGAGGAAGAATTTTCTTGACTTTTTTTGGTCCCTATTTCTTCTCAATAATCACTACATTAAAAATGAGTTTTACGGTATTTAATTATTAATTATTATTAGATATGTATTTTTAGTGATAATTAGCATCTTTTGTATATGTTTTTAAAGGCATTAACAATATTAAATCTAATAACACTTAAATTAATGATAATAAAAAATTTAATATTTTTTATTAATATATTTATATATTACCTTTAAAAAATATTTTTGTCACAGCTACGAAGATATACGAATATAAATAGTCAAGAAAATTTGGATAAAATTGGCAACTGTCAAACATATTCAATACTAATCAATTGTTTGTTAAAATTGATTGTAGTGACTAAAAATACGTGGCAATAGCCTATTACTACCTTAGAAATAATATTAAATAATATTGCCAACAAAAGCTATTTCAAGAATAAGATATAATGTTTTGTCATGATAAAAAATTATTATTAAAGAAATGAATCTAAGAAGATGACTGTATATCCTTGAATATATAAGAATTATATTTACAACAAGCAAGTATAGTATGTTTTGTCCATAATAGAGCTTGGCAGCTCGAAAATCTAGCTACATTATACTTATATATTGATGACTTTATTTCTTATGAGTGTTGGAAAATATGCTTATTAGTGAAATCAAATACAAAATTGGTATTGCTATTGCATAAATAATAAATAAGTAGAACATAACTTAATACAAGATATACGACCTTTTAGAGTATGAGTAAATAGTTCAAAGCAAATTTAACTGTAGTTTTGTAGTGATCTCTAAATTATTGTCGAACTTTCTTAATACTTAGATAATACATATTGCTTGAGAACTGATATATTTTTGAGTCGGAAAGATTCATATAATTATATAGATGCCTTTTTTGGTTTCAAGAATAAATTCAAAACAAGCGTTTGATCTTTCGTTTTCACCGAAAAACAATATCTCCTAGTTAATTGAGAATCCTTATTATGTCAATAATCCAAAAATTAATCTTAATTATTCTTACTAAAATATTTGTGTAGTTCTCTACGTAAATATCATGTATATCAATCAACAACTCAAAATAGAGATAGTAACTTAGATGTCCACTCAACTTTGTTAAGTTAGCTTTCATGATCATTACTCTCAAAAATAATTTTTCACTACCAATTCAATAACATGACTATTGCAAAAAAAAAATTCAAAATATATTTTAAAAATCAAATTAATATTTAAATTTATACATAATCCAAATTATCATAAATCAGACTCAATGATCATAAAGATAGAATTCAGCAATGGTTGATACTGTCCTCTTGTCTTATACTGTTAGGCGTAATTTGTGAGTACTGTTTTGGGACACATTTGAATAAATATACCTCAAAACTAGATCTAGTGTACGCTTGTAAAAACATAAATATATGTTAAACATATATATTTTATGTTGATGATACTTTAATCAAGAGATTTCAAATTCAAATGTCGATCTAAATGTAAGTTTCTATTGTTATGTTGGCACTTGGCCCATAGAAGTGGATGTTTGATCAAGCTATCTGAACATAAAATAAATATTATGGGCTTATTATAGCCCAAAGATAGTTGCAACAGTCCAACTGTTCACTAACCCATTTGAATGGCCCAGTAGGAATTTAAGACATGAGTCCAACTATATTGTATAAATTTAAGGAATCCCATAGTGTAATTCAATAATTACATTCTGTCCCGACAAGTTTAGTAACTACAAAAAATCCCTTAAATGTGTTGAGCCGTGATACTTTAGACTGTAGTGATACATGGTAAATGATACATGGTAATTTAAAACTGTTGAGAAAAAATAGGGGGAAAAAACGGTAAAGTTATATTGTTAGTAAAACAACTTAATTTGTGGTAACAGATCATTAATCAGCATTTAATTAGCACTAAATTGGATATTAATTTCAAATTTTGAAAATCAAAGATTATATCATCTATAAAAATATAAATACTAAATAAAACAACTAATAACTTACTGATACATGGTTTCAATTTTCAGAAATTCATACTACATGAAAAACATGTGATACATGTCTACTACATGTATCAGTGAATTAACTAAAACATTATAACATGTGATACATATCTAATACATGTATCAGAAATATCGACTAAACAATATACACACTGATTCTATATGTATCATCAAGTACAGTGGATGACACATTTATTAAACTTAGTGAATGATACATTATAACAATTTTCAAACACATGTATCACTACATCAACTAAACATACCTTACTGATTTATGAAAGTGAATATCATATATATATATATATACATCATTTGAACCTTTTGTAAGGTGACCGTTCATTTTCATCTGCTTGCCTCCAAGAACAAGAAGATTACCAAATTCATCTGCTTTTTGGTTGTTCCTTTAATCTTTCCTCTGATTGGAATTTGTTTATTCGGTAACTGAACTTGGGGGTTTAGGGTTTTTTTTTATTTTTGGGAGTTGTTAAGCATGTGGGTTTACGTTGAAGTTGCAATGGCGGAGTAAGTAATCTTTAAGAGAAGGAAGATGATTATGGAAAAAAAAGAACTGAAACTTGATGGAGTAAGAACAAAACGGGAGAAGTTAAGAGAAGTTGTCCTGATTTTTGAAATTTCAAAATTTCAAAATTGGGTCTTTTATTTAAAACTAATTAAAATTAATAATTCAAAAAACTAATTTAAAAGGTTGAGTGTTTAAATGGAGAAAATTCAAAATCCAAAAACTGATTTAAAAGGTTGAGTGTTTTAATGGAGAGAAAATAGGCATTAAAATGGGTAATTGTGCATTATAGGAGAGAGAATGTAATGTATCTATAAACTTACACTAAAATTAAAAAAAAGGGAATTATGTAATATTTAAAAAAAGAAGGGAAAATTAGAGAATATAAAACTTATAGTTGTGTATTTAAGTTATTTTTCCAACTATATTACCAAAAGTTCCTACCATAATTGGTTCTTCTAAATTAAAATAAGTAAAATTAGATATAATAATCTTTAAAATTTTCTGTTACTTTAAAAAGTAATCTCTCTGAGGTACCTCCCTATCCCTCTCGAACATCATTCGTAATGTATAAGACAATCAAGAAATGTATTTGAGAGCAACGAAAAATTTAGAAATTTTGTATTGTGAGAACTTCCGTGAGAACTTCCGGAGTAAGATGTAATAAGTTCCAAATGTACAAATTTTCTATACTTTTCAAAAAAAAAATAATCAAATAAAGTAGCTAGCTGCCTTAGCTTTTCTCATCATATTAATTAGTAAGAAACTTCAAATAAAAAAATATATATTTTTAAAAAATATAAGGCATGGCATCTCTTTCTGAATTGATAAGTTTTTTTTTTTTTTATTAAATATAGTGGAGATAACTAATAGACCAATTCTAATATTGTATTGTTAATTAGAGGAATGGGCTCAACCACATTTTGAGTATTTTATTGTTAGGCAGATGAGATTTTGTCTGACTTCAACCGTCACTTCAACAGCCTTGATTGGCACCCTAATCTCATTTTCTTTAAATTATAGGAGCTAAGTGGATGGCCACACACCTCCATGTTAAAATTTTCTATCATTTTTTTAAGGGCTATTATAATCATTTAATAAAATTATTTTGTACCATAATTTTTTAAATAATATAAATTTTTAGCAAATATTAAATATTATACATAATAATAAATAATACAAATAAAAGTGAAATCATTAATGAAATACAGTCAAATAAATATTACATAATTGAAAATATTTCTTTAAATTATACATTAATATTCAACTTTCAAGATCACTATAGTGCTCTCATAAATGGTCTAGTAATACATTATGTAGTTCAAAATGAGTTTTTTGTCCTTTTTGTTTTTATATCGAGTTAGGAATTGATATTTTTCATGTATTGTCTACGATCGGAGTTGGACCTTCCAATGCATCTTGAATTGGTGCATTAAGATCACGCTCATCCTGAATTGTATTGTTTGTTTGAAAATTTATATGTTTGCATTTTTAATTTTTGTGAAAGTTAGTTGTAATTTATATAATTTACAGTAGAACTAACATAAATTTAATTTTTTTTAAAAACTCGCATATAGAAAAATTAATTTATAAAAAAACAAATTATATATCTAAAATTAATATTATAAAAATACTTCAAAAATACTTAAATATACAAGAGATTTAATTAAAACATACAATTTATATAATGTATAATTAAAAGTTTGTATAATGAAATAATATTATAATATTAAAAAAGTTAATTGTTGTGATGAATAATATTACTCCAAATTAATTTGATGTAACACTATTCACACATCAAAATTGATGTGTGTTGGAGCTCAAAATACCAAATTTTACATCAAATATAGAATTTAATGTAAAAGTTTATGTTGGATTGGAGATGGTCTTAAATTAGTTTATTCCATCCGAATACCTCAACTATTTCCTTTAATTATATACGTCAACCTCAAATGAAAAATGCCTAGAGTTTTATTTCATTAACTTAATTACCTGATAAATGAAAGAAAAAACATCTACTTTTTCTTATTTTACAAAATTTAAAGCAAAATAAAATTTAATTTGAATGTATAAATATAATATTCTGCCAAATTTATAAAGACTGGTTAGATATTAAATATCATGAAGAAAGGACACAAAATCTTTTACTTTGTGAAGTTTAAAAGTTACTCCAGTTATTTTTTATCAACTTATGACTAGTGTCTGTTAAAATGTGGCATATTTTACTTAGAAGCCACAAGTTTATTGCACGTTACATAAAATATTTTACCATATTTGTGATTTATGATCTGACTATAATAGAATCCACTATATTGTGTCTACATTCTTCTTTAATTTCACATGCTATGACATGACCTGTTATTTCTTTTCACAGATTCATTTTTTAGTATTCAAGTACAGTGTGGAGTATCAATTACTCTAATATTGTTGGCCAGTAAAACTTTATTCTAAAGATAAAATAAATGGCTGGAGCACTCTTAGATGCTAGATGGATTAGAGAAAGCAGTTTTTACTGCATGAATTTAATGGATTTCAATAACTTTAGTTCATTTTTTTTATATTTATTTTGAAAAATCAATAATTTGAAACAATTGAAATCCCAAATTGCCGAATTTCTAAGTTTTAAATTTTGATTTCGCCTTTGCAGTTCAGCATTAATTTGTTTCAATTTTTTTAAGATAGTTTAACGATCAATTCTTTTTATACAATTTAAAAGCTTAAAAAAGTATTATGACAAGAATTTAGCCCATCAAGCACATGGGAGATTGACTAATAGTATCAAGAAACTACAATCATATCTCAAAAGTAAATTTCGAAATACATTTTAATTTTTCTTTTATGAAAATAGTCTGAATAAGTAAAAATAGAAACACATAAATATGTTGAACAAGTGAATTATATTCAAAAAAAAAGAAATAAACTTTGAAATTATTTCAAATTTTTTAGGGTTCATTTGGCCACAGATTTTTCAAATAATATTTTGGGGGAAAATTTGACAAATAGTGTTTGTACATACACTTTGTCATTATTTGCAAGTATTTTTGATAAATATTCCAAATTTTTATCTTCTACAAAAACATCCTCTATAGTTGTTGCTTACGTTGTATTACATGATTTTTTACGTTAATTTCAAAGTAGTAATGAAATATTCGGTGAATGCTAAATGATAATATGTTTATTGATGAAAATGATAGACAATCGACTCAAGATAACAAAATCATGTGTTTTGTCTACTTCGCGATGTATGAAATGATACTTGTTACACTAACTTCAAATCACCACATTGCTCTAGTGTCATGGACGCTATTTGTTATTGTTATAACAAAGATCCAATCAACTTATAATACAAACTTATGGTTAATTTTAATATTTTTAAAATTTATGGGTATAAATCTTATTTTTCTAAAAAAGTGACATGTATTTCCCAAATAGTATAAGCAAACACATGGTGAAATTTCACCCAAATTTTTAGCCAAATAATATTTACCAAAAATTTTAGAAATATATGATCAAACGCTAGCTTAGACTACTATAAAAATACTTAATTAAATCAGAATATAATAATTTTAACCCTCGTGCTCCTTTTTCTAGACGAAAGAAGTATTGAACAAATAAATAAGCGCCATCTGTTTCTTTGTCTGAAATCATGAATTGACGGCACCAATTCTTCCACTTTGACAAATCTCATTGGCTAAAACCACATCGAAAATGAGCTCTCTCATTGGTCCACGTTTCGATATGTACATCAACATGTTTAAATTAAAGTAAGAGAACTTTTTTTTTAGGTAATCCTCCAACTAAATTTTTATAGCATTTTTATTTTTATTTGCGACTTTTGATATTTTATGTTCCATTCGTTTTAAAGAATGATTTAATTTGATTTAGCTATGAGTTTAAGAAAATATATTTTTTTTTGATTCATGTGGTTCTAAATTAAAGTGATATCAAATGTATCAAATTGTCCTTTAATCTTATGACCTTAAACATATCACGTGAAAAATTATTATAAAAAAAAAAAGAAAAATGCTATTCTTTTTAAAACGAAAAAAATATTTATTTTTCTAATAATTTTCCAAGATATCATTAAGATATTTTAATACAATATCTATATCGATAATTATTATCTTAATGATGTATTAAGTCAAACTATGATTAGAAAAAATGAATGAAAGAAATGTTATACTACGGTAAATTGTTTTTTTATCTATTATTAGTACATAAAATAAAGTGTGTCGCATGAATTTAGACGACGATAGAAAAAATGATTAATTTTTTTTTTTTAAAGAAAGAGGTGCTTTAAAAGAGTGGGTAAGTTGTAAGAAGAGAAGACACTTGTCGAGTGGAGCAAGCCCTAAATCAGCGAAGAAGAAGGAGACGACACGCTGCTGCTCTTTCCTTGTTGCTCCCTTCCATTTCATCTGCACATATACAAGGGTATAATTGTCTCTCCACTTTCTAGTTTCTTTTGTCTCTATCCTAACAACAAATCATCAATCTTTTTTTCTTGATTTAATAAAGTTGAAAATCTTTGTATTAATATTATTTGATCAAGCATAGATGATGTTAGATGGATGAATTTTGGTTTTTGGGTTTTTTTGGGATGGTTAAATCTTGGATCCATTGTATTGAAAGACTGTTTAGTATGTTTTATACTGAATTGAGCTAATACTGATATTGATTTGTTTTTTTTTTGACTAAAATCTGATTTTTTAGTTATTCCAAAGTTATAGTACTGAAGATTGCATCTTTTTCTAATCGGCATAATCAATTTGGGTATGAAGACCAACAAAGTTAGATTGTACTGGATGTTGTTTCATGCCATAAATGAACTCAGACAGTCGAGTATTTTGTTGGACAGGTGGATTTACATCTGTTACAACCAATACAATCATCTTTTTACCGCTAAAGAATGTGGTGCAGTAGATGACTCGCTTTTTTCTTAACTAAAGCTCTCGAATTTTGAGCATGGGTATGGAAAAAAACTTGGTAGGGAGCGATTTTATGCTGCCCAAATACGGATTAGTCGAGTAATAGAATTGATGTTTGCTCTTTTCTATTATGAAAAAAGAAAAAACTTAAAACTTGTCAATTCAATTAGTCCTGTAATTTGTTAATTTGGTGAATATAATTGTGCTTCTTCTTGGATTTGACACCGTTTTCGTTTGACCATAGATTTTGAACTTGAAACTTGAAAATTTGAGTTTTTGAAGTTGTGTTTGGATGTGCGTTTTGTTTGGGAAAAATGTACAGTTTTGTGAGTGGAAGTCTAGTAATCCAAAAAGTAGTCTGAGCCAGGTTCAAAATCTGATAAAAATTCAGGTCCAAATAAATTTTGTGAAGATAAGTCTTCCAAATTTACACCTAAAGTTAATGGTCAAAGTGTTCCTAAGAAAAGAAAAAGGTTCCAATGGTCAGCAGCCACTGCTCTACTTTAACTGCTTAAATTTGTACTAATGAGTTTTTTTATTTTATCAGATATTCAAATTCCCTTTTGAGTTCTAGTACCATGGGATCTTACATGAACTTCAAGAACATTACTGACAAGCCACAGGTGGAGAGCAACGGGGGGAAGTCAGTTGGTAATGGTGATTTCCCTTTGGCTAGGCAATCTTCCATATACTCGTTGACGTTTGATGAGCTTCAAACTACATTTAGTGGACTTGGAAAAGATTTTGGATCAATAAACATGGAGGAACTGTTGAAAAGCATTTGGACAGCTGAAGAGTCTCAAGCTGTGACATCTTCTACTGGGGGAGGAGAAGATGGGAATGCACCTGTAGGAAATCTACAGAGGCAAGGTTCTTTGACATTACCTCGGACACTAAGTCAGAAAACTGTTGATGAAGTATGGAGAAACTTTCAAAAAGAAACTACGGTATGTACCCCAGACGGAAGTGACACTGGGAAATCAAACTTTGGGCAGAGGCAATCTACCTTGGGAGAAATGACATTGGAGGAGTTTCTGGTGAAAGCAGGTGTAGTTAGAGAAGATATGCAATCTACTTCAAACTCAAGTGGTATTACATTTAACAATGGTTTAAGTCAACAGAACAACAACAATGGTTTCAACATAGCATTTCAGCAACCAACTCAAAACAATGGGCTGTTGATTAATCAAATTGCAGCCAATAACATGTTGAATGTGGTTGGTGCCACGGCCTCACAGCAACAACAACCGCAGCAGCAACAGCCTCTTTTCCCCAAGCAAAAAACAGTGGCGTTTGCATCTCCTATGCAGTTATCAAATAATGGTCACCTGGCTAGCCCACGAACAAGGGCTCCTGCTGTTGGAATGTCCAGTCCTTCTGTAAATGCTAATATGGCTCAAGGCGGAGTTATGGGGAAGACAGGATTTCATAATGGAGTTTCACCAGCAAAAGTAGGATCCCCTGGAAGCGATTTTATTGCAAGGAGCAATGTGGATACATCGTCTCTTTCACCTTCCCCCTATGCATTTAGTGAAGGTGGAAGGGGAAGGAGATCAGGTAGTTCTTTGGAAAAAGTTGTGGAGCGAAGGCGTAGGAGGATGATTAAGAACAGAGAATCTGCAGCTAGATCAAGGGCTCGGAAGCAGGTGAACTCATATGTTGATCTATTATCTGATGATTTACAATATTTTCTTGTGCTTCTGATTCTTGAGGACCATTACATTCATAGGATTTACTCTAAACTTCTAATTAATATGACACTTTGTCAACAACTTTGTATAACGAAAATGCCTCATGCAAGTAAAAGAGCTGAAGATTTTGACAGCATTATCTTGGTGTTTAATGTAGACTTCCTTGTCAAAATCTTATTTAATTACTCTTAGAGCTATCAATGCCTGATAAATTTTTGAACATTATATCTGTATGAAACAGCTCCCTTGTATGCTTTATCAAGCTATTAATCTTAATAACAAGCCCTGAAAAAGTTGATAGTGTTATTCATGTATTAATTAGTTTGATTGGCAAAACAAATAATACATTGAGTGTGGTTTGGATTTGTTTTTGTTTCTTTACTACAAGAGTAGCGGATTTTGAGTGTGAGAAAGAGGAAGCAGTTGGTTGTAACGAGGTTACAAACTTTGGTTTCCCATCAATAACTACTTGAATTTGTTAAATGTTTATTTTGTGAATGTAATTCTTAGTTGCACCTTCATCTGGGATATTGCAGGCCTATACTTTAGAGTTGGAAGCTGAAGTGGCAAAGCTAAAAGAAATTAATGACGAGTTGCGGAAGAAACAGGTATGTGTCAAATGGCTGGAGATCATAAAATTACTGCAATGGCATTATGAAGTGTTCATACTGTAACTTTCACTTTTGATTTTTCGTACAGACTGAAATTATTGAGAAGCAGAAAAATCAGGTACGGACTTCTTTTAGTACTAATAGTTGGTCTGAAGGAAGAGTTAAAATAATGTACATGGCTTACTAAGCAACGAAATGAGTAAAACGAGCTATGTTTATGTCATCAATGGATGCACATTCAGGCTGCGAGACTAAAACATGTTTCTCCTATCAGTTAAAGAAGTTTGTTTACTGTCTGGTAGATTGCCAGTGTTGCTAACCATTCCATTCTGTGCAATTGCAGCTAACCGATAAAAGGAATATGACATGTGGATATAAATTAAGATGCTTGAGAAGGACACTGACAGGACCTTGGTAGAAGAATGAAGAGTTGAAGCAAAAACTGTTCAGTACAAGCTTAGGCAAATAGATAGGTGGATGGGATTGCTAGTTATGATCTACCTTCTTGCACATGTGTGGTAATGAGATGGATGGTATACCCATTTATGTACATTATGTAAACGATTTGCTTGTATGTATTCCTCTGCGTACTTTTAATTTGCTTCACACATTTTAGTCATAGAGAGGCTCTATGCAAGTAGGATGTATCAGTTCCATAGCTATCTATGTAAGAGCAACGTATTTGGAGGTAACTTTTCTCTGTAAAAATAAATAAGATATCTATGAACCAACAATTCTACTTTCTTATTACTCTTGCAAGGCTTGCTTCAACTAAATGCAATCAACTCATCTCGTCTCCAAAATGCTCATGAACAAAAATGAATTGTACTCTAGCATTCCTCCTGGATTGTTTATTGTCTTGTACATATCAAGATCACCAGAGAAGTGAAAAAAACAAAACAAATCCATAATGAAATCTATTGTTGAGTACACACCAAGATCACCATTCAACGGATGAGAGAAGCAATCCTCTATCTGTATGCTCTAAATGGCAATAATCATGATTCTGGAGGCCAAACTAAACGAAGAAAAGAAACTTGTGGGCTGGGGTTGCAATATAGTGTCTAGACGAGACAGATGACGTGAAGAACAATTTGCCCATTACTGGCGTTATTACTTTGATCATCACTCTTTCCAATGCGACCTGGTTGAGTGATAGTAAATGCCCTAATCCCCAGTTAAAGATCTAGTAGGAACTCTGTATTGTAGGTTAGGACTAATCCTGTCAAGAGAAGGGGGAAATGATACAAGTGAATTTATAAGCCATCTTGGGTTGGGATATCCACCCAGTTTGCCCCAATTGCAGATGAACTCTGACTTGGCTACTGGATTGGAATGACTCGACTACCTTTGGTTTTGGTAGACTCAGGAAAATCTCCTCTCGAGCTTGTTATATCTGCTACCATGTCATCAAGGAGAAGAAAGTTGCCTTTCTTAGTAATTGCCGGTGAAGTATGTATGTAATCCATCGATTTGAGTTCCCCTTTAACATACTTGGGCACTCTTGAGGGTTTCAGGACTGGCATTTCTAGCTCCTGGGGTACTGATAGACAATACCTTCTGCTACACTCCTTGCCCTTGCATGCCCGAAAAGCTTGCTTACAATAGCCAGTGCAAACTGTATCGCTGTAGCAAGTCCCTGGCTTGTGATGAGTTTACCATCGATAACTACCTGAGCATCATTTACCCCGTCTTTGAGCTTGTCTAAGACAGCAGGATGTGCAGTGACTTTCTTGTCCTGTTAAAGGAAGTGCGTAAAGTGAAACTTTTTCTCTCAAAATTAAGGCATTCAAATGGCTAACATCATACCTTCATTAACCCCTGTTTCTGCAAGATTGCAGGTGAAGAGCAGATTGCACCAAATATTCTTCCAGCTGACTCTTGTTCCTTAAGCAACTTCTTCAGAATTTTCGACTTGTGCAGCCGTTCAGCCGCGGCAGTTCCTCCCTAGCGAATAAGAACCAATTAATTATCAGAGCAAGTGACGGACCTACAAAAGTCATCTCACTTATGAGTTGGTAATAGGTACATTTGCCTAAATTTTTTGGAGAACTCGTGGAAATGCTGTCATCTCACTTATGAGTTGGTAATAGGTACATTTGCCTAAAATTTTTGGAGAACTCGTGGAAATGCTGGTTAAATAAAAGGACTTAGCCTCACCGGGAGGATAATCAAGTCAAATATGGAGTCAGAAGTAGCATTTATCAACTTGTCTGCAACAATTTTTGTACCACTTGATGCCAAAACCTGTGCTGATTTTTCCACTGAAGCCACCACAACATTCACCTTTGCTCGTCTTAGAATGTCTATCAAGGTAACCACTTCAATTTCTTCAGACCCGTTGGCTATTGGAATTAGAACCTACAAAATTGTGAAGATGGAGCACATTGACATGTCGTGCGAAATAAATTATTCACAGGAAAACATCATTAATCCTAGGACACAAGTACAATCTCCAATCAAGTCAGACAAGCAAGAGTGTGTAATTGTTCCTAAAAATAAATATCAAGAACAAATTCCATGTATGCCCCCTAGCGTACATAACATTCGCAACAAACCTTGCGCAAAGTCAAAAACAAGTCTCACATTAACCAGAGTCACTTGCAAGACATATTCACCTACAAGGTAATAACTGAAGCAGTACCAGCACCAGAGCTGCAAGGCAACACTAATAAAATAATAACCCAAGGTGGGAAGAAAAGAATAAAGAGACCATTTCCTGAATTCCTAACAATGGAAGATGACCACCGACACTGAGATGTTTTTAGCAGAGCATTAAAAACATGAATTTGCATGCATAACGATGAATGGATAAGCACCAAATAAGAAAAATGCACATTCATTAAGACCCTTAAACAGTTCCTTCGACATCATGCACAAGATAAAGAACTCATAGGGGTGAGCGCATTGTTACTGAAATTAATTCTGTAATTACAGTTTAAGTTCCAGCTATATAAAACAAAAAACAAGGAAGGCTTACTTGGGGGGTGTGATCAAGAGACCATCCAACTTCATTGAATTCTTGTCTCTTTGGGTCATCACCTGCAGGATTCATCAACTACACAATTGTACAGAAGTTTTATGAGAACAATCTAAGTATAACAAACAACCCAATCAGATAAACGATGTAAGTCAGATACAAACATATCAAAGGCCAAATAATAATGAAGTGTTCATAAAAGATTTTTCACAAATGCCAGTTGTGCACAATCCCTCTGAAATTAAGTTGAATCTTGTTCAATTGAACTTGTAAACTGAGTCAAGAAACAACTTTCTCTTAACACCCTTTTCAAATTTGATCCTAGCAAGTCAATACTGGAAGCAATGGGGAAACCACAAATAAGTTGCATTTCTTTGTCAAACATGTCCTCACAACCTAACTAGCAATAGTTCATGATCGAATTGGTTCCAGTACCTCAGCCCGTTACGAACTAGATAGAATGATGACATAACTAATAACGACCCATGAATGATCCAGTTACCAGTCAGCTCAGTTTTGATATTTTTCTTAAAAAATTATATGTGAAGAAGGAGGTCTAGAACTAGAAGTTAAGTAAAGAATTTAAGAATATCAATAATTTATTCACTCACCAAGAGTTCTCCAATTTCTCTGGCAACAGGCTCGCCAAACAGCTGCTCCACTAAACATATGGCAAACTCAAATGAAGTGCCAGGACCACGACTTGTTGTTAGCTCTCCAGAGACTTGTGTGTTAGTTTTCACCGCCCGGAAGGAAGAAATTTTGTCTATAAATGCAGGATGACAAGTGGTCTTGATAGACACTGCATCAATTAACCAAACCAGGAAAGAAGACACAGTGCAGAAAGCAAACTCTATAAACTAAATGCAATAGTCACCTGTTTCCTCTTAAGAAGACCCCAAGGCAAAAGAGTGACTGCTGGAGCAGCACATATGGCACCATAAAGTCGCTTCTCCTCAGCTTGCCTGCTTGTGATCTTCTGGAGAACTTCACAGTCTCTTAAACGAGCAGAACCTGGCATTCCTCCCTATATCAAGTCTATACATCAGTTATTAAATTTCCACCTATGAAATTGACACAGATAGAACTGTGATGAAATAACTGTAAGCTAAATTATCAGAGATACAAAATACAAAGTCTATGTAGAGATAGAAAAATCCCTACAAGGACGAAAATGCATCCATAGAACTGAAGCCTATCAATCACTGAATCATTGTATCCCTGAGCTGGCACTTCTTTAACAGTTGAATCAGTTCCAAGCTCATGCATCAATTGTAACAATGCAGCCTCAACTAATTTGAGTTTCATTTCACTGGATGGGAGCATTTTAACCAACTCTGTAGCTTAACATGGCATCTCTGAGTTGCATTCTGTTTTGGTAATTCTTGAAGTTGCCAAGTAAAAGATATATTGAAGTGGAGAAAGGATATGAGTAGTAAAAGAAGTAGTGGAGTCAGTATAAACTTTCAAAAAAATGCATTTCACGTGAATCTTCACAGCTTGTAACAGATACATATATGACAGATATTTCATTTGACAGATCAGATGATATCAACAATACTAAGGAAAGCTAATACTAACCGGCAATGCAACAAGATCAAATATTTCGGTGGAACAAGCAGAGATGAAAGTATCAGCAACTAGCCTAGTGCCTCCATATGCTTCAACCTCCAACTGCTTCTCTACTGATGCCACTGTTACCTCTGCACCAGCCCGGCGCAGAACATCAGCCAATATTACAGCTTCCATTTCTTCTGTGCCAAACCCAATTGGCACCAGAACCTATTAACACCTCAAAAATGAAAAGAAAAGGCAAAACTCACTGAACCTCTATAGTCTATACTAATATCCATTGAAATTATTAAATGATAATCAAGCAATCAGCTTCCATGTATTTATACTGCACTATTTTTTTTCAAGTTCCTAATGCAAATCTTCAATTTTACATATGAAGCAAATGAATAAACAAACAAAAAAGAGAATGAGACTCTTCACCTTTTTGGGAGATGCGGAAGCGGCAGTAGTAGTTATGGGGTCTATTGTAGGAGCTGCAGAGAGGGTTTTAGCTGATTTTGAACAGGGTTTTTTCGTATCTGGTGAATTTATCTTCAGAGGGGCTGCAAATTTGACAGACGAAAGTCTTAGAGAAATAGGACTGAAGTAGAAAAATGGAGACTTGGCAGTGGAGACTGAGAACAATGGAGATATGGACTTCATTGTTAACAACTGGTATGTGTATGACGTCGGAAATAATGCACTAGTCCCCGGCCGGCATGTGTATGACGTCGGAAATACAAAAATCTGGGTGAGGTTAACCGGATAATGTTACGAATTACAAAAAATAAAAAAATTGCTTAAATATCCGCGCCTCTTGAAAATTGACTTTAAATTATCTTTTTTTTATTTTATTAAATGATTTTTTTATTTATTTTTACATGTTTTTGTGTCCGGGTTCTTCTTGAGTTGTATAATGGGATTATTAGGTCACTTTGTCTTTGTGGTGATTAATTTAGTAACTTCTAAAATATTTCTGTACCTATATTGTTATTAGAACTAGTGCTACAATATATTGGGGGAGAAAAAAACACTTGCCGAGTCCAAAATCCACCAAAGTGATTTTTGAGCTAATCCAATTTAATTATTAATAATGCACGATTAAAATGTATATATAGCTTAAAGAGAAGTGTTGATTATACTATAAACAACTCACCACTCCACATTATTGTGGATTGCCTCGCTTGCTTCTTTTAGTCAGATGAAAGGTGCATCATCACCTTACTTAACAAAGAGCTTATACAAAAGAACACCGCTTCCCCGTGAAAGATGATCCACTGTCCTAAAACTTTTACTTTATTGCTCTGGCTTTTGACTCATGTGACACCACTGAGAAGCTCAGTTTTATACTCAACAAGGACTAGTATAGTAAAAATGGTGAAATATACATCAAAGAGGAACATCATCCTGGTGCAGAAAATGACAAGAATTCCCCAAGATAATGGCAATAATACTATACTATCTCATTTGACAAAATTATGAAGGATCGGACAACAAAATTGACAACCAGGTACAATTGCCAAAAGGCAACAAAACTAGCCTCACCCATCTCCTCCTATAAACACCAAAGGCCTTTCAACTGTCTCAGTATCAAGTGGTAACTCCTCCGATATCTGCAAACCAGAAGACATTAGTTCCAGATGAATGGTACCCTTGCGTAAAGTCATTATAAGTTGAGCAAAACCTCGAGAATGATGACCAACAGAACATCTTAAAGAATCAGCAACACTAGGATATGGTTAGAGACTATCACAAGGAGTACAATGCCAAATAGAATATCTGGGAAAACTGATTTCGCAAAGAGTACGATAACAATGAGACAAAAGCCAAAGTACAGTTACGAGTTAATGTTGGCATACTTCTTCCCAACTTAGACAAGCTTTTCTGCTTGGTTCCTAACCAAAGGCTAAATAAGATAGAACTCATCAAAAACCTTGAACTTATTTTCAGAATGAACATTGTTGCAACATCTCCTCGAGGAGGTTTTCTCTGCAATAAATAGCAAGCACAGTTGATAAGAACTACGAGTACATGCAGAATAGTTCACATCTGAATTGGCTAAGCTGACAGGTGCTAGAAAGAACATACAAGTGCATAAGCACATAATAGTTCATGCCGCTAAGAAGCATAATGAAGGATCAATGAGCCAATATCCTGTAAAATACCTTAAAAATAAAAACTCCAATACCAATACCTGTAAAGTTTCTTGATAAACCACATTGTGTAGATCTCTTTTGGTCTGATTTACCTGGAAAGAGGAATAACACCATTTTTTTCAACAAATAAGAAATGCAAATCGAAAATGAAAATCATTTGATTATTCTTATTTTAAACTTAAAACACAACACCTTGAGTCTAATAAAGCTAACAGACACCATATACTTTTTCACTCTCATTGGCTATTTAGAGAAATTGTGCCAACAAAAGGTAGTTGACAATTCCAACTATACAGAAATTTCCACCAGATAAAATAAAGAAATTCAGAATTCTCACAGCATCAGCAACTGAAAAAAAGACTTGAATGGAATCTTGACTTGTCAGTATGAGAAGATAAGAAGTTAGCTGAAGTGACGATTAAAGAAAATATTTTTCCCAGATATTAATTAGCCTCTTAACTGCTGGCAGAAAACCAAACAGTACCACTAGTCCCCTGTGCTTTTAGCATATGACAGAAAGCAGATTTCTGTGTTTATTTTATCTATTTTTTCCCTAGGTTGTCTAAAATCCATTGTTGGCATAGTACAACTTATACTATTCTAGACTTAGTGTCTTGACTTCTTATAGTGCTGACAAAATCGGCCTGATAGAAACATCCATAAGTAGGAAAATAAGAGAATGCGACGAGCTGGGAAGAACTTTTATTATCATTTAACATAACAAAGAAACAGCTAGAATAGTAGAATAAGGAATCCTCAAGACTACCACTAGATGGAAGTGAAGACCTAAGCACAAGCCACAAAGATGTCAAAAACATCAAAGCATGAAATCAACGAAGGACTAAGTCATTGCTATATTACCAGAAAATGCATGATAGCTTTAGGTATTAGGTCTTCATTTTTCTTCCTGACAATGTCACAGTATGACCTCAATAACAGTTTTGTGATGGCAATTACAACAGTCCACTGATCTGAATGAGGCCTCAAGATACTTGGGGGCTTCAAGCAAAACATATAGAGATATCATGTTTGATTTTATCACCAACGTAATCCATAAAGAAATCAACGTAATTCAGGATCACTGAATTGTTTGCTAATGAAATTGTCTTCTATGAATGGACGATTTCCGACCCACCAAATATTGATGATATTCTCCAACTTGAACAGACATTTGATCCTAATGAAGATATATGTCAGCAATGGCTTTGGCAATAAGATACAGCAAAAAATATTTTCTAAAGATAATAAGGAGTCCAGAAAAATGAAATGAATTGATAAGCAGCAACAGAAATGTTCACGGTGCTTGTCGAATTAAAGAGTACCATAAGTTACATGAGGAAGGACCTTTTCATAAAGCAGCATTTGCATTCCTTAGATACAATATTCATTCCTTGTCAATAAGATATTTAACTAGTCAAAATAACTAATAACTCGTGTATTTTCATGTAACAAACATGTGGCATAACTAAAAAACATCATGTATCACCAGATGGATAAACACCTGACACTATAGTTTTCTTGACCACTGGAGCAAGCCGAACAACCTGTTCCCAGTCAAGAACACTAGTAAATGCAAATAATTTAAGTTTCTTACTACTAGATATTTGAAAGCTGTGTGATGTCAATCAGGGAGACGATGAAGAAACCAAACATTGAGATGATGAAGCAGAAAGGCCAACCTGATAAGGGATAAAACCACCAACTGATCTGGCAAGGATAGCATGTGATATTAGACTTCTTTCTGAGGTTGCACTTTTCTAGATCTACTCCATTCTGTAGCAATGTATAAGCAAAAAATTAACATCAGTATGATATAATTTGCAAGACCATTTGCACAAGTCTGTGAAACAGCAAATGTAGCATTTAATTTCTGCCTCAGATTTGGTGCAGCAATCCTAGACGGTTTGACCTGCTGTAATGCCATCTCATGAGCTTTATTCCCACATGATGTGTATTTATGCAAATCATCTGCAACAGAAAAAATAATTAAGTTGATCAATATAAAATATTAACAGCAAAAGATTCATAAGAAATTTAGTGATTTGCTATAGCAATTCACAACTTATCTTGGCAAGAAAGGAATCAAGTTCTAGCTAAATATTTCAAAAATATCGATCAACTCAATAAACTTGATCAAAGATGCAAATGTGTGTTGTATTTAGGTATAAGCAAAAACCAAAGAAAACACCCAATATTTTGACATACATCCATCTCAATAATGTGTCCAATCATTACTTCTGAAGGTTCCAGTATATCACGCAAAAAAATTCCTAACCTCATGCTTGCACTTTCTCAAAATTGGAAACAATTGCAACTCACATTGACCATACATTGAAGGCTCATCTACAAAGGAATCATTCAAGTTAGAACATCAATTATAAGAATGCATTACCGGAATAAAAAGGTACTCAACAATGGCCTACTTTAACCAGCCCATATTATATTAATCTTGCACACTGGAAACTCGGTTACTTTAAACGTGCTATTTTCCTTCGGATGAGAACTTCAAATGGGAACTGCATATTTACACATTAAGTAACATGCAACCAACCAAATGTCATAAAACTACAGGAAGTATTCAGAAAGTGCTGAACTTTTGGCTCAAACGCAAATGTAAGGAACAGGTTAATCTTCTGGAGTTACTTCTGGCATAAATAAAGTGGATTTGGGAACCGTTGCATTTTGAATGGCAGATTGGATGTCATTATCAGTTAAATCTTCACAAGGATCAACTTCCTGCATGAGAAAGAGAAATCTAATGAAGTTTGATAAGCAACTGAACCTGGGATGAACATTCCAATTGTACGCATCAACATACTAATATGCATCAACATACTAATATGTAAAGTTACTGAAAAGTTCTTGTATTTGTCATTCACGTCTTTTTACAGCCTTGAAGATTTAGAATGCTTGTATATGAGGAACCTATTGCATATACTTGTGGTTTATTGACAGAAGGAACTAGTCGAGACAAGACTATTCCAAATGGAGGATTTCGATTATGCAACTATGTTCCTGGATGAAAACCAACTTACATGGGCAATAGTTATTTATGGATTCTTATGTTCACAGCCCTTAGTAACAATTTATGAAGACCACCCAAATAAAAAATTTAATGCCCAATAAAAGCATTTTAAACCCATTCGGAGTTGGCCATACCAACCAAAGCATACATTCCTAGCTACTACCTATTGACAAAAATGGCATCAACGTCATTTATGTGCAAACGAGATGAATTTCAATTCTCCAAGCAAGAAAAGAATAATGCGGGCATTTCAAACATTAATAAATATAAAAAAGTGGACCTCCAAACTCTTCACAAATATGTCCTGAAAAATGTAATGATTTCTTGCTCTACCGGACAGCTCAGAAGTTGACATTTCTTCATTTTTTCCTTTCATCATTTAAGAGAATGCTTCTCTCAACCAAAAGAAAAAAATAAAATAATATAAAAAAGATAGACACCAGTAAAAAGGTTAGAAGTGTAGTATGATCAAATAATATGATATTTGATACTGGGAACTGGGAAACCACATTAGATATAGGAGAGAAACTAGTAGAGGACTACTATCAAATATTGCGAGGTTTAGGCCACATTACGTTCAATATACTTGGAAAGAAGGTTCAGAAGGAGAGCGCCCATACCAGACATGGTTACTGTGTAAAAGAGGTTTTTCTTTACAACCACCAGTGACAAGGTAAGGCATGTCTAAGTATTTCAAGGTGAATGTATTTCTCAAAATATGACTTCTTGTCCCCTACCCCTACTTTTTTTGTTTGTTTGTTTGAATTTCAATAGGTCAATTACATTTTAGAACTCGGGAAAAAACTTACGAGGAAATTTTTTTTAAGTTATTAATTGATTTGGAGATATTTAGAAAATGCTACTGAAAAATATAATTGTTTGAGCTTATTGTGGTTTCGCATTTTTGATAAATATTCGGTCCTACAAGGTTGTAATGCGTGCAAAATGGCAACCCAATAAAAGAAAAATTCTTGTTACTTTGACCAGCACAGATTATTTGGTTCAACTTTTTTTTTAATTGAGAGACACCACATACCTTCAAGAAAAAAATAGATAAAACAAGAGATAGTTAATGGATATAGAAATGAAATCAAATCAATAAGTGATGATAGAAAACATACAGGACGGCTGCAGAAGAACTTCTCCTCAGCTACAAGTGCGTCCTTAATACTACAGTTCATCATAATATCCTGTTTTGAATATTTTGGCTATGGCATTAGAATCTTATAAACCAAGTATATACAAACATTTATGAATATATATATACACACAGATACTGTTGCTCATACATAGCACACTACTGTTTCTCCTTGCAAAAGAAAGAGGAATGCCCCTGTGTAACCACTGAATTAATGGGAGAAGTGTAGAAATGAGATGACAACACACTGTTTTACAATCTAAGATGAGTGATACTTGGGACACATGTACAATAGCATCTAAGCAAAGATATCATCATTATTAGCAACACAATATAAACAACACGCGCTTACACCCATAAGATAAAAGGAGTGAATAGATCAACCAAACAGTGGTTTAAATGGAGTGGAAAGGACATAGAGGGGATGACCAACTTCAACTACTTTTTGCCCGAGGCTGAGTTGCAATACTTCACAGTTTGGTCTATTTCATAAAAAGAGAACTTAATAAATCACCCCTTTGATGTTGTCACAATTGACAGATAAATGAACTAATTGTTTACCGGGCAACAGATGCAATACTTAGCAGTTTAGTCTATTTCATAAAAAGAAGTACTTGATAATTTAGTCTTTAAAGATAAATGAACTCGCACAAAAGAATTAAAAAGTGTGTAGATCATCATAACTTGGACATAACCAGCTTAAAAGAACTTGAGTCTTATGAATGATCACAAATCAAAATCCCACAAAAGAACAATTCATAAACACGGCAAACTAATAATAGACAGTCCTATTTTTTTTTTCCAATTTTTTCTTGATTTGATCTTGAGACTTGCAGTACACCCACTTTAAATCCATTCGAGTCTAAATTCAAATTAAGCTTTGTAATTCAAGAATACCTAATCATAGAAACGTTTGTCAGGATGGAGCAACATCTCTCATCAAGATTAAGTTTGGTTTAAAGGAGTTGTACAAATATTCAGAATCTTTTGGGCAAGAAATTCCACTACTTTGACTCCCTACCACAGGGACCTGCGGCAATTCAATGGTGGAATGACTTCCAAGCTGTATGAAAATATCTTGAAGCTTGTTCACCATAGGTATCACTGAATGACTTCCAAGCTGTACGCATTTTCCTCTTTCATGGTAAATGTTCATGTTATGCTTCTCATTTGCCATAATAGACATGGTAAATACAAAATTTACAACCACCAGTGACAAGGTAAGACATGTCTAAGTATTTAAAGGTGATTCTCAAAACATGACACTCGTTCTGGTCCCATTCTGGTGTTTAATGGATAAAACGTTCTCTATTTAGTTGATCTGTCCTTTAGGCCTATTATAGGGTGCTATAACACCTCAGAACTCTTCTATCGAAACAATAAACTGAGATGCATTATGTTGTATGTCCTTCCCTCCCTCATAGAATCCTTGCTTCTAGATGTTACTATGGTCTATACATATATTTCCATATCAAAATCTACTGCTATCTTCTTTAACCATAACTGATGCACATACAAGCCAATAAATCATTCAGTCAAAACTACTATTTCTCCTTGCCTCAGTCAGGATACATTACTGTAGGAAAGAGCATTGTCTCTTTGAAAGATAACTTACATTAGGGTCAGTTTTTCAACTACATATTGTCATAATCAAAGTAAATCAAAGTTAATAAGTAAATCCATTAACCACTCATTAATGGGAGAAGTCTACAAAATTAGATGCCAACAAACTGTTTTACATTCTAAGATGAGTGATAATCTAAGCAATACTATCATCACATTTAGCAATTCAATTCAAACAACATGCGCTTACTATCATATTTCACAATTTATTGCTTTGATCTTGAAACTTGAAGAAACCCTCCTATTTTTTTCATCTTCTTGAGACCTGAAGTGCCCCAATTCAAATCCATTTGAGCTTAAATTCAAATTACAGTCAAAATACTACAAAGTCTTGCAATTCAAGAATACCTAAAGAGAACGTTTTCTCATTCTCTGCAAAAGAAATTTTGAGTTGAGAAGAAAAGAAGACGAAGAGAGTGAAGTGAGGGTCTTATTTATATGTGATGATTCCGGTCAGCTTTATTTCCACGTCAGCTTTATTTTCACGTCAGACGCGTTTTTTAGTTTCTAAAACTACATAAATCACTTTACTTTTTTTTCTTTTTTTAAACATCTATTACAAATGCATCCTTTAAAAAATTCTTTAGAAATTTTACAATTAAATGTGAACGGTTAAAAAAGAAATAATTGCTAAGGTAAAATAGAATAATTTTAATTAATATTTTTTTTCTAATTTAATAGGGTTAACAATCAATATGGGATAATTATTTTTTAGTATGATATCAACTAATATGAAATTGAGAGAGTATCATTTAACTTGGTATGATGTTTAACAAAAACATTAAAAGACTTTTGAAATTTTAAATTTAAAATAATACTTGGATATTTCTGTGCCAATAAATCATTTTATCAAGTGTAAAACGATAATTTTCAAGTTAAATTATTTCTAATTGGAAATATTATGCATCTAAGCAATCTAAACGAATGGTGGATTTCTCAGGTAAAACTCGATTAAAAAATCTTGCTTACAAAAATTAAACGATCAATCATTGCCAATTGGAAAGTCTCTTTCATTGCATACTGCAATATTTTTCTAAATTTCCAAGGAATTATAATTTGAATACAATAGAATGATCCTACAAAGATCTTATATATTAGCATCTCCAGGGGAAAAACACAATATAAACCAAAACAACATTTGTAATGGATCATAAAACTGATCTCCACTTTGCACCATTTTATTTATCCATAGAAGTGATATATTTATTCAGCTTTTCTTTTGTCTTAGGAAGAGGGTTTTTGTATAGGGGAAACTATCGGTTCAATATAAAACAGAGTTTAATCACCAACTTTGTCAGTTGAGTTGCCCTGGAAGTAGAAGCCTAGTAACAAATTAGAGCTTCGTTAAAGCCAATAAATAAGCTCCCGAGCTGCTTTAGTGATCGTTAACATGACCTTGAAGGACATATGTCCCATCCAGGTAGCTTCAGAGCTTCCTGAAGTACAGAAGAGGGCGCAGTTGTTTAGTAAGATAATCAACGTTCAGCAAGATAAGCAAGGAAAGATCATCTATATAATAGCGTTACTTCTTATTTTAGGCAATTAAACTCTCAGATTCAACTGAAAATGCAACTGATGTGTCTGATCTAGCTTGTACTAAAATGCTCAGCTTCACAAGCTTGACACTGACCACCAACATTAGGTACATCATACTCCAGAAGCAATACTCACCAGCTTATACAAGAAACTTCATGATCAATGACCATTTTACATTATGACCAAGACTTCAAGTATCGTCATCTTCATCATGCATGAAGCAAATGAAAAATGTCATATGTACATGGTTAGTGTTCCAAGCCTTTAACATGTGACAATATCCATGTCCTTAACCATCCCACAAATATGTATCAACAACTTACTCAGTGTAATACCACAGGTAGGATTTGGGGAGGGTATGCATACCTTACCCTTACCTTTGTGGATACAAAGGCTGTTTCCAATAGACCCTCCACTCAAAAGAAATGTTTCCGAAGCAAAGATTGGAAGAAAAATATGACAAATATCTATTGAGAAAAAGGATGTATAATGAGTTAATAATGACTAAGGCAAAGCTAATATATGATATAACTATTCAAAGAACTACATTCAATAGATTTAGCAACTCCCTAAGTTATTACCGCTTGTTGAATAACCAGGTAAACCCAATTTGCAAGTTGTGACCCATGGTAGTACCAACGTCCCAGATGCATTTTCAATACAACAACATACCCGGTTTCATTCTATAATTAAAACAAGAAAAGGCTAAGAAAGCTCCCAAATTCGTAAAAAAAAAAAAAATGTTGAGCAAATTACATGACAACTTTATCAGTAA
The DNA here is from genome assembly GCA_032847665.1 of Solanum chilense. Lineage (NCBI taxonomy): Eukaryota > Viridiplantae > Streptophyta > Magnoliopsida > Solanales > Solanaceae > Solanum > Solanum chilense. The sequence goes on along the minus strand of CM064963.1, from coordinate 108,244,768 downwards.
ACCATCCGCCACAGACCAATAAAAATGTTCTGAGCATTTAGAATGACCAAGTCAGAATAAAAATCCAATAAGCTTAATTTACTGACTAAAAAAATCTTCCCCTTAGAACTGCCCCATATAAATTTTGCAAATTCATCAACCTAAGTTACCACAATATAAAAATAAAGAAAGAAGCCCAGGAAGAGTTTATTACCTTGAACAAATTTAACTTTCTGCAATAAGTATCTGATGCTCCATCAGCACGAGTAGATACGATAACTAGCATTATAATGCTCAAGACTATCAGCAGTACATCTGTGAAGAAAATGCCTCTCGCTCAGTGAATGTTCCTATAGAAAATTCCAATATGTAAGTGAATTTTGAGATGCATGCATAACATTCAAGCTGGTATGGAAAACCAACTGTTATTATTTAGCTAGTGCAATGTTGGTACAAAACACCAATGGCAATGCACAATAACTTGCGTGTTTCGAGACCATCTACAATGCCGGTTGTGAATTTCTTTTTAATTCTTCTGTTATATTTAACCATAATTTCAGAAGGTTCAAAATTTATATATATACATACAAAATTTTAAAAATACCTTAGATATACCGTGTAATTTAATAATCGATTCTCATCTCCGAATATGGAAGATGCAATAGTAGAAGCATTTTAGAGAACTATTTAATGACACACCCTTGATGTAATATTTATTTAATGTGGAGTCCACAAAAACTAACCGTAAATAATGGATATTGGGCTTCTTAAGTCCCACATTGTGGGATGAGGGAATTATGGAGTCCTTATATGGATTTCAGTCATCCTCCCCTTATAAGCTAAATTTTAAGGTTAAGTTAGGCCCAAAATTCATTTCTTTACATAGTATTAGAATCAAACTCATTCCGATGCATGATATACCGATATTGGGCCCCCATATTACATAGTCCACATACTAGATGTTCGGTCTTGGGCGTGAGGCTGGGTGTTAATCCCACGTCAATGCGAAGAGGGAACTATGGACTCCTCATACGGACTTGAGTAATTCTACCCTCATAAGCTAGCTAGTGGGTTGAGTTAGGCCCTAATTCATTTCTTTACACTAACAAAATTGTAGGCAAGCACACAATGAGAAACATCGACATATTAAATGCACCCATAAAGTAGAATAGATGTATCTAATTCATTGAAATCACATCCAATATAACAGAAGAAATATAAATCTCCAAAATGAATGCAGAATAATTAGCAAACTAGATGGTCTCAAAACATACAAGGTGTTGTCATTAGGGTACATTAAGTAAAGTTGGAATAACTCAAATTGTTTTAACGAACATTGCACTAGCTAGATAAAAGAGTTACCAGCTTGAACCTTATGCATGCTTCTCAAAACTCACTTCCAGCAACTGCCATTGGAGATAGAGACATAGAGTCTTCTGTAGTAGCAGGTGGTGATACAAGCAGCATGGCTTCAAGAACAATCTCATTAGGAGGGATGTATTCGTTCCTTGCATAAATTAGAATATTATGGGCAGAGAGATTTTCAAAGCCTGGCTCATGTAGATTACTATGAAGTCGCCTCTGGAGTCTTTCAACAAGTGACAAAATGTGCTTTCTACGCTCTAATCTCTTTCTTCTTGGGACACTCTCAGGATTCCAAAGAGGATCTTTATATGCTTCTCCTAACAAAAGGTGAATATTAGGGAAAATAAAACAATAAGGTGTAATACAATATAACTTTTTACTTTGTGGTAAAGCTTTTATTATTTGTATGGTTAAAGTATAGATGAACTGATCAGTTCATACCTTCATTGAAAATCCAAATTACCTGTAATTTGTCGATGCCAATTCAATGTGTAAAGAAAAGTAAGTTTTGAAGCTTAGGGGAGACAATATAGTAAATGATTTATTAGCAAGATAGAAACCCATTAGTTTGTCTATAAGAGTATTATATAGTGATTGATTCCCTATTTTATCTATAGAATATTTTTGGCATAAAATTATATCTCCCACCAATGCTACAATCTTTTTTGGCAAAATAATTAACTTTGAAGATTAAGCATTCTACGTGTCAAAAAAACTAATATGAACGTACGACCCTTTTAAGAGTTCCACATGGGATATGGGATGGGTAATTGGTCTCCTTATATGGACTTGGACAATTCTCACCCCATGAGTTGGGCTTTGGGGTTGAGTTAGGCCCAAAATTTATTCTTCAACAAACCCAAAATTAGCCTTTTTCAGTTGTATGACCCTCCAGAGCCTAAGATGTCTATCCAGTCCCATGAATCACTCCTGTTGTTTCCTTTTTTAGCTATTATCATTTACACCGCTCTGCCACTGAGTAAAAGAATGATGGATATCTTAACATGCTCATGTCTTCCCATGTCCCATTTTCCTTTCCTAAGTAGTAATAAATTTTACTCTCTTCGCTCCTTTCTACGGTTTTTGCATTTCTTGGCCTTCTAAGAAGTTTTATGGTAGTGAATACATTTTTTCGGTTTCTAAAATGCTTGTTGCTTTTATTAAACTACTTCGTATTACTTAAAAGTCAATCAAGTAATATAAGGTTTTTGAAGAGTTATATTCGGTAAAGTGGCAGATCGTTCGAAAAATAAAAATGTGGTGCTTGAGATTTTAACTTGAAACCTCAAGGTGAATTTTGAACCCCTCAACCACTTAGTCCACCTCTAATCTCATGTTCAAGGTTCAAAATTTGAAAATAACCTTATATAAGGTGTAATTTTTTGTTGAGAGGGTTCGGGTGTACCCCCTTCTCTACCCTCTAGATTTAGTTGGGGGCATTCATGAAACTCAATACTAAATTATTCTGACTCTTAATTGCTCCTAGATTATGTATTAATGGCTCTCTCGCTTCTCTTTTGGGTACATATTATCGACTTATCGTTAAACTTGAAAGGAGATCGAAAAGACTTTTGGTCGATTTAGTTTTCAAACTTTTTGTGGCTGAACATACCTTATCTAAAGCTGATATACCTACTTCTTTAATAATCAAACGTCGTATCTCTGAATATGGAAAGATGCAATCACAGAAGCAATTTAGAGAACAATTTAACAACATACCCTTGATGTAGTATCCATGTAATGTGGAGTCCATGCAAACAAACGGTAAATAATGGATATTGGGCTTTTTAAGTCCAACATCAAGAGATGAGGAAATTATGGACTCTCTATATAGACTTGGGCAATTCTCCTCTCATAAGCTAACTTTTGAGGGTAGAGTCAAGCCCAAAATTGATTTCTTTACATGGTATCAGAGTCAAACTCATCCCTATTTTATGATTAACCGATGTTGGGCCCAGTATTAAATAATCCAAACTAGATGTCCGTCTTGGACGTGAGGCGGGGTGTTAAGTCCCACATAAGTGCATGAGGGAATTATGAATTCCTTATATAGACTTGAGCAATCCTACCCTCATAAGTTAGCCCGTGGGGTTAATTTAGACCTAAAATTCAATTATTTACACTACCAAACTTGTAGGCAAGCACACTATGACTGGCATCAGAATTGACATATCAAATGCACCCAAAAGGCAGAATAGACATATCTAATTCATTGAAATCCCATCCAATAAAACAACAAAATTATAGATCTCCAAAATAAATGCACTATTGGCAAACTATATGGTCTCAAAACACACAAGTGTTGCCGTTGTGGAGATTAGTAAAGTTGAAACAGCTCAAATAGTTTTAACAAACATTGTACTAGCTAGATAGTAAGAGTTGGCTCACATACCAGCTTGAACCTTGTGCATGCATCTAAAAATTCACTTACAAATTGGAATTGGAATTTCCTACAGGAACATTCACTGAGCAAGAGGCATCATTATCTTCTGTCATTGGAGATAGAGATGTCAAGTGTTCTGTAGCAGCAGGTGATGATACAAGCAGCATAGCTCCAAGACCAATCTCATTAGGAGGAATGTATTTGTTCCTTGCATAAATTAGAATATTTTCATCATCGGTAGAGACATTTTCAAAGTCTGGCTCCTGTAGAATGTTATGAAGTTGCCTGTGGAGTCTTTCAACAAGTGACAAAATGTGTTTTCTACGCTTTGATCTCTTTCTTCTTGGGACACTGTCAGGATTCCAGAGAGGACCTTTGTATGCTTCTCCAAACAAAAGGTGAATGTTAGCGCACACAAAACAATAAGGTATTAAAATAATAGATTTTCATATCTTCATTGAAAATCCCAATTACCTGTAATTTGTCGATGTCAGTTCATTGTGTAAAGGAAAGTAAGTTTTTGAAGCTTAGGGGAGACACTTTAATAAATGATCTATGAACAAGAAAGAAACCCAATATTTTGTCTATAGAGTATTATTTAGTGATTGATTCCCTGTGGCTTTTTTGGTAAAACCCTGAATGTGATTTGACAATCACATTGCAATAATCGGGAAACAATTTGTTTTTAGATAATCGGGAAACAAAAAGAATTTTCCTGCGTAAAAATAAATCCGAGTGTCGTGAATCCTGATACATGCTTATCAAGTTGTCTTAGTGCTCTTTTTTGTGGGGATGGGGGTGAGAAAATTTACCTATTTTTAATCAATCGAATAAGAGAAGTTCTTAATTGGAAGCAACAATAATAAAAGGAGAACTGTTTCTTCCTTTTTTTTGAATCAGAAGGACTATGCACTGCAGTGATTTGGTTGTCTAATTTCAACTATCTCATAATTTTCTTTGAGATTAAGAGTTTTGGGCTTACTATCATGCAAAGCAGAGGAAAGAAATAGGAAGACATTAGTTCTCCACTTTTTATGACCCTAGTGCTTAAGAAAGGATTTGATTCAGAACGTGCATCATATTTGCTGCAACTAGTCAAGTGATCTATATATGAGTGAAAATTGTTTTACCATTTGTTTCTTCCATCTGCATGCAGTTGTCTGAGGATGACCATGCTGAACCTAAGGTTGACATGTTATTCATTTCCTCTTCAAGACAGGCTGAAGAGCCATCCTGTCCAGAAACCTCTATTCCAACTTCAAGCTTTTTTTCGTGACGAGCCGGCTTCATGTCAGAAGGTCGCTGATAGCTCTCAATTTCTATGTTTCCATGTCTGGGAATATAGCCATCTAGTGTCCTCCTAACACGCCATCTTGATCCACATGCATTGCAGAGCACTGGTTTTTCAGGTGGCCCATTTCTCCAAATAATGGTTTCTGTTTGAGTTCACAATTAATTAGTATTTAAACTCGGACAAAATAAGAAAACATTCTAACAGGCAGAAACTTATCTCAGAAACTAAAGCACAGTGATCACTGACAATTAAGATTTCTTGTAAAAAGGTATAGAATGCATTTCACGTGAGGAAGCATCACGAAACTAGAGTATGCAAAGGGGGGAATTTCTTCAGCAAAACAAAAGGAAATATCTCTGACAAACATGCATAGACTTTTCGAATGTGTCAACTGTTTTTGTACTCACATTTTCATCACCGTGCTAAGGAACCATACAAAGTAGTTAAACTGTGAGCTTTATGGTGGAAAGATTAAAAGGATTTGCTTGATACATCAAGGTACCATGCAGAACAGTTAGCCTCTTGGCAGACTGCATTTATTTTCATGATATTTCAAGGGGGATAGTTACAATCTAAGCCGACACTGATTATATGTACAATATTCAACAGGGACTACCTCTTTCACAAGTGCTCAATGGTAAGATAATCCCCCAACCACCCACCATTCTCCTGTGTGTATTACCATTTGATGGTTCATTTACTTCATATCTTGTCATTTTTTTGCAACCCTTCTTCAAATTCTCCTCTCCCTATACCCCACTCGTGGGATTCCACTTGGTTTGCTGTTGTCTATGTGTCAGTACAGGTGCGAATCAAAAGTTTGGATCCTTTATGCTCTAAATTTTAAGATTCAGGGAAACAGATCCAAGTATTGATACTAAAGTTTGGGTTCTTCATGCTCAAAACTTTAAGATTCAAGGATACGAAACCAAGGGATACGGAACCAAGTATTGATACAGGTGGAGGGATTCAGCTAATAATAGTTCAGATATCTAAAAAGAGTTACAAAACCACAGTTATGAGATATTATGTGGAACCTTCAGGAGAAAATATTGAACAAGAGGAGAACTTACGCTTGACGTTACAATGGAAACATGGCCCCTGTTTACCCATAAAATCTGGTTCTGAATGATTCCAGTTTAAATCAGGTTGAATGTGCCGCTGCTAACCTAATTCGCTTTGCTCTCAAAATCTAAAATGACTGAGTGAGGTGACAGATCAGAAGATATATGTAGACTAAACTTTCCCCTTATGACAGCTCATCAACTTTGATTACTGTAATTTCTCAACTATTTACACTATAACTCCAATAAGAGAAGTATTTGATTCTATCAAAAGAAAAAGGGGTGCGGATTTAGGGGGTGGGGTAAATGCTGGATTTGGTGAATCCTCATTATTTTATGCCTTTAGTCTAGTGGCCAAAGCTTGTTAAACAATGAATCTGAAGACAAGGGAGTGTTAAATAGTTTCAAGAAGACAATTTGAATATATAAAAATGAGCAAATAAGAGAATGCTAAATTACACCGATTTAGTGCAGTAATTGCCTGCAACTGTGGAATCGATTTAGATTTGAAAAATCAAAGGCCCTCAGATTACACTACTGAGAGCAGATCCAGCAAAAGAATGACTACATTCAATTTCTTTGCAATAATGCCTTATTACTTCTGTTTCTCTTACTTACCAATTTTTACATATGTTTCCCCTTGCACTAGAACTCCAGGAGATAGATTAATCATTACTTACCAAATCGATGCCATAAAGCTTGTGAAGTATGGATGCAGAAACAGCAGCAACATTTCAATGCCTTTGAGATAAGATAGGCATGTAAATGTATTATCCCTTTGCAAGAGATTTTTTGTGTTCTGCAAGCATTGCTCTTGGAACCATAGAAAACAAATCAATGATCAATCAAATGTAACTCCTGGATGAACTTGCATTTGTGGGGAAATATGAAAACACCCTGCCGCTTCCTGTAAAAAGCCTATTTAACTCAAATGCACCACAATTTCTTGAGATTCATAATACGTTAGCAGTATATAGAAAGTGAGAAGACCTGGGGCAGTGCTCTTGGTCTTTTCTGATCTCGTTATGTTCTCGATTATTTTTGTATACAATAATATTAAAACCACATGGCAGGTCAATGTATGAGAAATATGGAATGTTTAAGCCAGTACTATTTTATGCAACTGGAGTTCTTATTAAAATGGAAAACACTTTCTACCTCTAACTGGCAATTCTGGGCTGATAGATTTTGAGCTTCAAGTTCTTTTGATAAATGGAAAATGCTTTCTACCTCTAACAACCTCTAACACTTTCTACATCAGCAAGTTTACAGCTTTCCAATGTGCTTTGAATTACTTGATGTAATTCCTCACTCACCCCTTCTTTAAAAAGTTCTATCATGAGCACAATAATACTTACTGTATGAGGAATAAATCCAAGATAAGTAAGCCATTTCTCTGAAAAGATTCAAGGCTCTATATAAAATCCACCCCCTGGAATGACTCTGTATAAGTAGGTTATAACCCTACTTCACTCGGTTTCTTGTGTTTTTGCAGCATCAACTCAAAAACTTCGTCAGCTTCATTCAACAAACCTTTCATGCAGAATTCTTTAATAAGATCTATCGCACTCTTCAATTCACGATCTTTGCAACTTTCTATTAGCATGTCATAAGTGACACTATTTGGCACTGATTGCTCATACAACTACTTAAACTGCAGCCGCTTTGCTTCCCTAGTGCGAGCTTGTTTGTTAAGCCCGTTGATTAGGACATTGTAAGTGACGACATCAGGAAAGAAACCTGAAAAGATCATTTTGTTATTCAGGTAAAAAGAACCTTTAATATCCACATTTGCACAGTATGCACCAGTAAGTGTAGAATATGTAAACTTATCTGGTTGAAGTCCTACTCTCAACATCTCTTGGAAAAGTTCACAAGCTTCAGTCATTCTTTGCCGCTCTCAAAGACCTTGAAGTAATAACATCAGTTAAAAAACCCTTTTCAACCATCTGCTGCTTAACACAGAATGCTCTTTCCAACCCACAGTTTCTACAAAACCCAGATATTATAGTACTATAAGTTACAACATCTGGGACCAGCCTTTTCTGTTCCATCTCTTTAGTCACGCATAAAGTATCTTCCATCCTGCCCACAGCACAATGCCCATTAATTAAAGTGCTGTAATTTACAATTGAAGGAGAAAATCCATTTGAAATCATTTCATTCAAAAGCTTATAAGCCTCGTTCATAAGACCCTGCTGAGAAAAACCAACAATCAATGTTGTGTAAGTTCTATTATTGGGATATAATCCCTAGCACGCAGTTGATCACAGAATTCCATTGCGCGATGCAAAATCCTGGTGTGGCACTTGCTATTAATCAGAGAAGTATAAGTCATAACATCTGTAGACGGCCCATTCCTTAAAATTTCCGAGTGCAAAACAAGTGCTTGGTGAAAGTTACCCTTTCTACAATAGCCATTTACCAGAGTGTGTTATAGGCTACTGCACCAGGCATTAATCCCTTTCCCCTCATCTCTTCCAAAATCTCACTTGTCTCTTTCATCCTTCCTTCTCGACACAACCCATTAATAACTTGGTTCCAAGTTCCTCACTTGCATTAGCTTCAGCAATTTGACTGCCTCATCAACCTAAAATATCTTAGAATAACCACCTATTAGGGTGTTATAGGTTACAACATTTCGCAAGCAGCCAGCTATTTCCATTTTTTATTGAACAAAACCAAACCCTTTTGCTGATCACCTTTTGCACAAAGCCCTCAGATCATAATATTATAAGTATACACATTAGGTGAAAGTGAAACCCCAAATTTAACCATATCATCATAAAACTTTTGAGCTAATTCGAAAGACCTATTACATGAAACCCCCTGATCAACGCATCAAGATTGGAATTATGGACAAAACAGTGAGCATAAACCCATTAAACTTCGCAAATTCAAAGATATTCATAGCTCTGTCAATCATTTTCAAATGACAGTAGGATTTTACCATCAAATCGAACACAGCAGAGCTGGTTTGCAAGAATGGTAGTGTCACTGAGACATGAAAAGATCGATTCACCCATGTTATCGCCGAATTTCAAAGCAACATCCTTCGCAATGGATTCGGCAGTCTTGTAGAGCTTGAAACGAGTGAGGATATGAATGGAAATGCACTTGCATTGAAGATTGAAGAATTGGCGGTTGCGTACCCAGTTGATGAATCTAGGAACAAGGGGTTTATCGAATCGGCATTGGAAAAGCACGGAGGAAGCATATTGAGGGGTGAATTGGGAAGAAATGGAGTCCAAGCAGATTGGGTCGTAGCCTTTAAGAATGGATACAGCCCTGTCGACAAATAGGGTGCTGGAGCAAGGAGGCGGTGAGTCTAGGGTTTTGGATTGGACTACCCAAGTTGAGCTATGAAGGGCTCTCCCGTAGGTTCAAGAAGTAGCATATCGGAAAAAGCTACAACCAGAGTTACGGCGACTGTGATAACATGTTATACCAGTAAAAAAAATGCCCTGCAATTCAAGGAATTCAGCATATGACAACCTAAAATTAGAGAGGACAAATATACTTTATAGCATAAGCTACCTTATAGTAACAACTATAATTTATTTATTTATTTTTGTAGTGGTTACAATTATTTTCAGAGATTTTTTAGAAATTAGTGCAATAGATTATCAAAAAGCTACTTCTTTTCATTCTCTCCTTCCTTAGCTAGTATTTTTGCAATCTTATTTGTTTCTTGTATTCTCAGTTCTCTCCTACCTTAGCTAGTATATCTACAACCCTATATTTTCATGTAGACGTATGCTAGCTCAGGGTCTCTCAAAATCATCATCAATTATAGTTATTGTCATTGTTCTTCTTAATAAGAGTTCTAATTAGCGCTAACACTTTGTTTAGATGGTTGTTACCTATTGTTTTATAATGTATTGTATTGTATCGTATTTGTTTTAATAAATATAGTGTTTGGATAGATTGTATCATTCTCCGTTGTTACATAATGTCACACATTCTTAATTTCAAAAAACTAGCAAAAAAATATTTTCTAAAGATAATAAAGAGTCCAAAAAAATGAAATGAATGATACTAAGCACCAACAGAAAAGTTCATGGTGTTTGTTGAACTAAAGAGTATCACAAGTTACATGAGCAAGGACTTTTTCAGTCCTATCTTGTCAATAAGATATTTAACTTTGTCAAAATAACTAATAACTCATGTATGTTCATGTAAAAAACATGTGGCATGAATGAACAATATCATGTATCACCAGATAGAAACACACCTGACACTGTAGTTTTCTCGACCTCTGAAGCAAGCCGAACAACTTGTTCTCAGTCAAGAACACTAGTCAATGAAATAATTCAAGTTTCATATACTTGATATTTGAAAGCTGTGCGATGTCAATCAGGGAGACGATGGAGAAACCAAACATGGAGATGATGGCCTACCTGATCAAGGACAAAACCACCAACTGATCCGGCAAGGATAGCACGTGATTTTAGACTTCTTTCTGAGGTTGGTGTTTTTTCTAGATCTACTCCATCCTGAGGCAATATACAAATAAAAAATTATCAGTATGACAGAATTTACAAGACCATTGGCAAAAGTTTGTGAAACAGCAAATGAAGCATTTACTTTCTGCCACAGATTTGGTGCAGCAACCCTAGATGACTTGACCTGCTGTGGAGCCATCCCGTCAGCTTCATTCCCACTAATAAAATTATAATATTTGGATGTGAAAAATTTATGTAATCCCATCTGCAACAGAAAGAATAATTAAGTTGGACAATTTAAAAATATTAACAGCAAAAGATTCATAGAATTTTACTGATTTACTAAAGCATACGACAAACTTTTCAGGCAAGAACAGATTCTAGCTAAATATTTCAGAAACAGTTCACACTTACCGATCAATTCAATAAACGTGATCATAGATGCAAATGTGCGATTTAGGTATAAGCAAAACCAAATAAAACACCCAATATATTGACATGCCTTTATCTCAATAATGTGTCCAATCATTACTTCTGAAGGTCCCAGTCCTTCACACAAAAACTTTCCTAGAACCTCATCCATGCGCTTTCTAAAAATTGGTAACTGTTGCAACTCATTGACCATACAACGATGGCTCATCTATGAAGGAATTATTTAAGTTAGAACATCAATTATCAGAATGCATTACCGGAAGAAAAAGGTAGTAAACAATGGCCTACTTTAACCAGCTCATCATATATAAATCTTGTACACTGAAAATTCGGTTCCATTAGACGTGCTATTTGACTTTGGATGAGAACTTCAAATAGGACCTGCATATTTACACAATAATTCAGATGCAACCAACCAAATGTCATAAAAACAACAGGAAGTATTCAAGGAAGTGCTGAACTATATTGGCTCAAAAGCAAACGCAAGGAACAGGTTAATCCTTTGGAGTTACTTCTGGCACAAATAAAGCGGATTTGGGACCCATTGCATTTTGAATGGCAGTTCAGATGTCATCATCGGTTAAATCTTCACAAGGATGAACTTCCTGCAGGAGAAAGTGAAATCTGATGAAATTTGGAAAGCAATTGAACCTAGGATAAGCATTCCAATTGTACGCAAAATCATACCAATAAGCAAAGTTACTGAAAAGCTCTTGTGTTTGTCATTTACATCTTTTTACAGCCTTGAAGATTTAGAATGCTTTTATATAAGGAAACCTAATTGTAAATACTTGTGGTTCATTGACAGAAGGAGCTAGTCGATAAAAGACTATTCAAAATGGAGGATTTCGATAATGCGACTATGTTTCTGGATGAAAACCAACTTACGTAACCAATATTTATTTATGGATTGTTTATGTGCACAACCCTTGGCTACAATTTATGAAGACCACATCAATAAAAAATTAAATGCTCAGCAAAAGAATTTTAAGCCCATTCAGAGTTGGTCATGTTGATACATCATTGACAAAAAGGGCGTCATGTGGAAACATTTGCAAATCTAGAGATAAATTTCAATTCTCCAAGCAAGAAAACAATAATGTAGGCATTTCAAACATTAGAAAATATGAAAGAAGTGGACATCTTCATTTTTTTTCCATCTATCATAGAAGAGAATGCTGCTTTCAACCAAAAGAAAAAGAACAAAATAAAAAAGACAGACAACGGTAAAAAAATTAGAAGTGTAAATGGTAAATTAATATTGATATTTTATACTGGAAAGCAAAATTAGATATAGGAGATAGAAACTTGTAGACGACAATTATCAAATATTGCATAGGTTTAGGCCACAATATCTTCAATGTACTTGAAAAGAATGTTCAGAAGGAGAGCACATATACCAGCCTAGATTCAGGGGATTAGCACAACGATGTCAATAAAAAGTTCACTAACTGAACAAATTACAAAAAAACTACAAGAAAGAAACCCTCCAGGGCTCAACAATTGGTAGTAATATGACAACGAACACCCCAGAACTTCAGGCCAGTGCCTAGTAAAGCATAAAGTTACCTTTGATTCCATGATCTCTCCATAGCTAGCATGCTCCTTTGCAGCAGTCACAAGTGCAAGCACTAATGTGTGATTTCAATCCTGGAAGAAGTATTTTAATGTGCTGCACTAAAATCTGCATTAAACCAGAAGTTCAAGTTAATATATGATTTAGAAACAACAAGATGTCCCATACACAGAATGAAACCAAACAGCAAGCATGGGAAATTTCCATTTTCCTTGGAACAGGACAATGGCTGTGATTGGAGTGAAGGTGGGTGGTAGCCAATCATCTAATTGATGTGGAAAGCAACAAAATGACAAAGAGGTATCTGTTGCACAAATGCAAGTAAAAAAGGTGCAACCATAACTAGGAAAGGCATCATTAACTTGACTTGATAGATAATAACCCCACAAATAAGTAAATAAGTAAAAGTCACTAGGAAGACACAACTCTCATTCAACAAGCAGCAAGACATGTACTTTTTAGAAAGCAAAACAGCAAGGCACGTATAAGGAGATCAGATTTTACACATAGAACATGCAAATATAATTTGTCTTCCAGAAAAGAGTGTCCAGATTTTGATGTTTTTTTTCAAGACAAAATTAGCTGCTGCTTGGTACATACCTGCTCACACATACTGTAAACCCAACAGAGAAAGGTATAATAAAGGACATTATGCACCATGATTATAAATGTTCATGTTGTGCTTCTCGTGTGCCATAATAGACATGGTTACTGTGTAAAAAAAAGTTTTTTTTACAACCACCAGTGCCAAGGTAAGGCATGTCACAGTATTTCAAGTTGAAAGTATTTCTCGAAACATACTGTTGGTGAAGAAATCATTTTTTTCGTTGGATGTTAAGAATTTACGTAATCCATCTGATAAAGAAAAAATAATTAAGTTGAACGCAAAACAGCAAAAGATTCATAAGAATTCTAGTGATTTGCTACAGCAATTCACAACTTTTCTGGCAAGAACAGATTCAAATTCTAGCTAAATATCTCAAAAATAGTTCCCACTTATCGACCAAGCCAATAAACTTGATCATAGATGCAAGTGTGTGTTGTATTTAGGTATAACCAAAACCAAACAAATGACCCAACATTTTGACATACCTCCATCTCAATGATGTGTCCAATTGACATACTTCCATCTCAATGATGTGTCCAATCATTACTTTTGAAGGTCCCAGTCCTTCACGCAAAAAATTCCTATCACCTCAATCATGCACTTTCTCAAAATTGGAAACTGTTGAAACTCATTGACCATACAATGACGGATAATCTACAAAGGAATCATTCAAGTTACAACAACAATTACGAGAAAGCATTACTGGAATAAAAAGGTAGTGAACAATGGCCTAATTTAGCCAGCTCATCTTATATAAAATCTTGCACACTGAAAACTCGGTTTCATTAAAGATGCTATTCGCCTTCGGATGTGAACTTGAAATGCCACCTTCATTATTTACCACAATAATTAAGATGCAACCAACCAAATGAAATAAAATTGTGTTTGTCATTCACATCTTTTTACAGCCCTGAAGATTTAGAATGCTTGTACATGAGGAAACCCTATTGTAAATACTGGTGGTTTATTGACAGAAGGAGCTAGTCGTAAAAGACTATTCAAAATGGAGGATTTCAACTATGAGATTATGTTCCTGGATGAAAACCAAATTACGTGGGCAATATCTATTTATGGATTGTATATGTGCACAGCCCTTAGCAACAATTTATGAAAGACCACACCAATAAAAAAAAATTAATGCCCAACAAAAGCATTTTCAGCCCATTCAGAGTTGGCCATCTTGATACATCCTAGCTACCTATTGACAATAATGGCATCACGTGCAAACATTAGCAAGTCTATAGATAAATTTCAACTCACCAAGCAAGAAAACAATAATGTAGGCATTTCAAATATTAATAAATATAAATGAAGTGGACCTCCAAACCCTTCACAAATATGTCCTGAAAACTGTCATGAATTCTTGCTCCACTAGACAGCTCAGAAGTTGACATTTCTTCATTTTTTCCTCCCTTCCATCATTGAAGAGAATGCTGCTTTCAACCAAAAGAAAAAAAAAACAAAAAAAAAAAAATACAGACACCGGTAAAAAGGTCAGAAGTGTATATGGTCAATTAATATGATATTTTATACTGGAAAGCAACATTAGATATAGGAGATAGAAACTTGTAGACGACAATTATCAAATTATTGCATAGGTTTAGGCCACAATATCTTCAATGTACTTGAAAAGAATGTTCAGAAGGAGAGCACCTATACCAGCCTAGATTCAGGGGATTAGCACAACGATGTCAATAAAAAGTTCACTAACTGAACAAATTACAAAAAAACTACAAGAAAGAAACCCTCCAGGGCTCAACAATTGGTAGTAATATGACAACGAACACCCCAGAACTTCAGGCCAGTGCCTAGTAAAGTTACATTTGATTCCATGATCTCTCCATAGCTAGCATTCTCCTTTGCAGCAGTCACAAGTGCAAGCACTAATGTGTGATTTCAATCCTGGAAGAAGTGTTTAGATGTGCTGCACGGAAATCTGCATTAAACCAGAAGTTCAAGTTAATATCTGATTTAGAAACAACAAGATGTCCATACCACAGCATGAAACCAAACAGCAAGCATGGGAAATTTCCATTTTCCTTGGAACAGGACAATGGCTGTGATTGGAGTGAAGGTGGGTGGTAGCCAATCATCTAATTGATGTGGAAAGCAACAAAATGACAGAGGTATCGGTTGCACAAATGCAAGTAAAAAAGGTGCAACCATAACTAGGAAAGGCATCATTAACTTGACTGAAATAAGTAAATAAGTAAAAATCACAAGGAAGACACAACTCTCATCCAACAAGCAGCAAGACATGTACTTTTTAGAAAGCAAAACAGCAAGGCACGTATAAGGAGATCAGATTTTACACATAGAACATGCAAATATAATTTGTCTTCCAGAAAAGAGTGTCCAGATTTTGATGCTGTTTTTCAAGACAAAATTAGCTACTTGGTACATACCTGCTCACACATACTGTAAACCCAACAGAGAAAGGTATAATAAAGGACATTATGCATCATGTTTATAAATGTTCATGTTGTGCTTCTCGTGTGCCATAACAGACATGGTTACTGTGTAAAAAAAAGTTTTTTTACAACCACCAGTGCCAAGGTAAGACATGTCTCAGTATTTCAAGGTGAAAGTATTTCTCAAAACATACTGTTGGTGAAGAAATCATTTTTTTCTTTGGATGTTGATCCATCTGATAAAGAAAAATAATTAAGTTGAACACAAAACAGCAAAAGATTCATAAGAATTCTAGTGATTTGCCACAGCAATTCACAACTTTTCTGGCAAGAACAGATTCAAATTCTAGCTAAATATCTCAAAAATAGTTCCCACTTATCGACCAAGCCAATAAACTTGATCATAGATGCAAATGTGTTTTGTATTTAGGTATAACCAAAACCAAACAAATGACCCAACATTTTGACATACCTCCATCTCAATGATGTGTCAAATTGACATACTTCCATCTCAATGATGTGTCCAATCATTACTTCTAAAGGTCCCAGTCCTTCACGCAAAAATTTTCCTATCACCTCAATCATGCACTTTCTCAAAATTGGGAACTGTTGAAACTCATTGACCATACAATGATGGATAATCTACAAAGGAATCATTCAAGTTATAACAACAATTACAAGAAAGCATTACCGGAATAAAAAGGTAGTGAACAATGGCCTAATTTAGCCAGCTCATCATCTTATATAAATCTTGCACACTGAAAACTCGGTTTCATTAAAGATGCTATTCGCCTTCGGATGTGAACTTGAAAAGCCACCTTCATTATTTACCACAATAATTAAGATGCAACCAACCAAATGAAATAAAATTGTGTTTGTCATTCACATCTTTTTACAGCCCTGAAGATTTAGAATGCTTGTACATGAGGAAACCCTATTGTAAATACTTGTGGTTTATTGACAGAAGGAGCTAGTCGGTAAAAGACTATTCAAAATGGAGGATTTCAACTATGAGATTATGTTCCTGGATGAAAACCAAATTACGTGGGCAATATTTATTTATGGATTGTATATGTGCACAGCCCTTAGCAACAATTTATGAAAGACCACACCAATAAAAAAAATTAATACCCAACAAAAGCATTTTCAGCCAATTCAGAGTTGGCCATTTTGATACATCCTAGCTAGCATGCTCCTTTGCAGCAGTCACAAGTACAGTACTAATGTATGATTTCAATCATGGAAGAAGTGTTTTGAAGTGTTGCACCAATTTACCGAGAAGTTCAAGTTAATATCTGATTAAAAAAAAAACAAGATTTCCCATACCATAGCTGTAAGGCTGGCAAAAGGACCGGTTTTTGGCCGGTCCGGTCCGGTTCCCGTACCGGTCCGTCCGGTACCGGTTGAACCGGTAAGGAACCGGTCTTTTAGTATACAGGACCGGGTACCGGACCGGTTCCTGGTTTTTTATCCGGTTAAACCGGTTCGGTAAGAACCGGTTCCGGTCCGGTCCAATCCGGTAAGGACCGGTTTAGCCGGGTTTTTTTTTTTATATATATTTTTAATGTTACCGTTTTATATGACCGTTGGGCCCTTCTAGCCGTTGGGCTGGGGCCCAAAACGGTCAAATATGACCCCCCACCCCCTTCTAACCCATTTACACTATAAATATACCATTTTTTTCCATTTTAAATCACAAATTCAATACTTATACAATCTTATACAATCTCTCAAAGTCTCAAACTCTCAATTATAAATCTCTCATAAATTATTAATTATTATATTGTGATATTGAATTGAAGTTTGAATTATGTACTCTTATTCTCTTTCTAATATTTGTATTGTATAATTTATTTATTTGAATAAATATACGGCTATTCGCCTTGATTTTTTCTTTTATAATAGTCTCTTCTATTTAATTCATGTCTTTTTATAAATTTAATTTTTAATTATTTTAATAAAAGTTTATATTAAAACTTTAAATTCAATATAAACTTTAAAGTTTAAATGTAATTTCAAACTTTAAATTCAATATAAAGTTTAAAAAAACTTTAAATTCAATATAAAACTTAAAATTCAATTTGAAACTTTAAATTCAATATAAACTTTAAAGTATAAATTTAATTTCAAACTTATATAAACTTTAAAGTTTTCAATTGAATTTTTAATATAAATATAATATTATATAATAATTAAAATAATTAAAAAAAATGGAAAAACCGGTAAGACCCGGTTCCAAACCGGTCCAACCCGGTTCCAAACCGGTTACTAACGGACCGGGCGGAACAGGGAGACTTTTCCGGTAAAACCGGTCCGGTAAAATCCGGTACCGGTTAGAAAATCCGGTAAGAAAAAACCGGTACCGGTCCGGTTACCGATAAAACCGGTCCTGTTGACCCGGTCCTGTCCGTTTGCCAGTCTTAGCTGCAAAGCAAACAGCAAGCATGGGAAATTTCCATTCTCCTTGGGACAGGACAATGGCTGTGATTGGAGTGAAGGTGGGAAATAGCCAATAATCTAATTGATGTGGAAAACAACAAAATGACAAGAGGTATATGTTTCACAAATGCAAGTGAAAAGGTGCAAACATAACTAGGAAAAACATCATTAACTAGTCTTTATAGAATATAACCCTAAAAATAAGTAAAAATCACAAGGAAGACACAACTCTCATCCAACAAACAGCAAGACATGTATTTTTTTGAAACGAAAAACAGCAAGGTATGTATAAAGAGATCAGATTTACACATAGAAAATGCAACTATAATTTGTCTTACAGAAAAGAGTATCCAGATTTTGATGCTTTTTTTCAAGAAAAAATTAGCTGCTTAGTACATCCCTGCTCGCATATACTGGAAACCCAACAAAGAAAGGTATAATAAGGACATTATGCACCATGTGTATAAATGTTCATGTTGTGCTTCTTGTATGCCATAAAAGACATGGTTACTATGTAAAAAAAGTTTTTAACAACCATCAGTGACAAGGTAAGGTATAGTCTAAGTATTTCAAGGTGAAAGTATTTCTCAAAAACATACTGTTGGTGCCATTTGATGTGAAGTACTTATGTAATCCATCTGCAAAAGAAAAAAATAATTAAGTTGAATGATATAAAAAGCAAAAGATTCCCAAGAATTTTAGTAATTTGCTAAAGCAATTCACAACTTTTCTAGCAAGAACGGATTCAAATTCTAGCTAAATATTTTTTAAAAAAAGTCCACACTTATCGACCAATTCAATATACTTATACATAAATGCAAACGTGTGTTGTATGACATATCTCCATCTCAATGATGTGTCCAATCAATAATCATTACTTCTGAAGGTCCTAGTTCTTCATGCAAAAAAATTCCTATAACCTCATCCATGCGCTTTCCCGAAATTGGGAGCCGTTGCAACTCATTGACCATAAAACGATGGTTCATCTATGAAGGAAGCATTCAAGTTATAACATCATCTATAAGAAAGCATTACCAGAATAAAAAGGTAGCCAACAATGGCCTACTTTAAGCAGCTCATCATATATAAATCTTGCACACTGAAAACTCGGTTTCACTAAACATGCTATTTGCCTTCAGATGTGAACTTCAAATGGGACCTGCATATTCACACAATTGTTAAGATGCAACCAATCAAATGTCATAAAAACTACAACAACTATTCTCGAAAGTGCTGAACTATTGGCTCAAAAGCAAACGTAAGGGAACAGGCTAATCCTTTGAAGTTACTTCTTGCACAAATAAAGCGGATTTGGGACCCATTGCATTTTGAATGGCAGTTAGGATGTCATCATCTGTTAAATCTTCACAAGAATCAACTTCCTGCAGGAGAAAGAGAAATTTGATAAGCAACTGAACCTAGGATAAACATTCCAATTGTACGCATCAACATACTAATATACAAAGTTACTGAAGAAGTTCTAGTTTTTGTCATTCACATCTTTTTACAGCCTTGAAGTTTAGAATGCTGGTATATACGAGGAAACCCGTAAGTACTTGTGGTTTATTGACAGAAGGAGCTTGTCAATAAAAGACTATTCAAAGCAATATTCATTTATGGATTGTATATGTGCAGCCCTTAGCAACAATTTATGAAGACCACACCAATAAAAAAAATTTCATGTCCAAGAAAAGCATTTTCAGCACACTCAGAGTTGGCCATACCAAAAAAAGCATACATCCTAGCTACCTATTGACAAAAATGGCATCAACATCGTTTATGTGCAAACATTAGCAAGTCTATAGATGAATTTTACTCCAAACAAGAAAAGGTTAGAAGTGTAAATGGTGAACTAATATGATATTTTATGCTGGAAAGCAACATTAGATACAGGAGATAGAAAGTTTTCTTTTTTTGATAATGGTAACTTTATATAGGAGATAGAAACTAGTAGGGACTACTATCATATATTGCAAAGGTTTAGGCTACATTACCTTCACTGTAGTTGAAAAGAACGCTCAGAAGGAGAGCACCCATACCAGCCTAGATTCAGGGGATTAGCACAACAATGTCAATAAGAAGTTCGGGAACACTAGCTGAACAAACTACAGTACACCTAGCAGGAAGAAATCCTCCAAGACTCCAAATTGATGGTAATGACAACAAACTCCCGAGAACTTCAGGACAGTGTCTAGTAAAGCGTCGGGAAGACAAGAGAAGATACATTGGACTCCATGATCTCCCCAGAGCTAGCATGCTCCTTTGCAGCAGTCACAAGTGCAGCACAAATGCATGATTTCAATCCTGGAAGAAGTGTTCTGATGTGTTGCACCAAAATCTGAATTAAACAAGAAGTTCAAGGTAATATCTGATTCCAAAGCAACAAGATGCCCCATACCACAGCTGGAAAGCAAACATCAAGCATGGGAAACTTCCTTTTCCATGAACATGACAATGACTGTGATTTGGGTGAAGGTGGGTGATAGACAATCATCTAATTAATGTGGAAACAACAAAAACAGAAGAGGCATTTGTTGCACAAATGCAAGTAAAAAAAGGTGCAACCATAACTAGGGAAGATATAATTAACTTGTCTTTATAGAAAATAACCCAGAAATAAGTCAAAAATCACAAGGAAGACTGTCATCAAACAAACAGCAAGAGATGTATCTTTTAGAAAGAAAAACAGCAAGGTACATATTAGGAGATCAGATTTTACACATAGAGCATGCAACTACAATTTGTCATACAGAAAATAATTGAGTCAAAGTAGATAATTAACGGATAATATTATTATTTTATAACATTTTTAACTAGTTAGGAGAATAAAATTTTTATTGTCATGTTCACTATTTTCTCACTTAAATTATTTGAGAGTATATAATTGTCATCTTAATAAATTAGAGTTAATAACTCAAAAGGTCACACAATTATAATGATTATAGAGAAAATTTAATAAACTTTATTTTGCATCAATAAATTTTAAAAAACTCTTTATCATAAAATAAAATAAAAATATAAAATAAATATAGAAAAATAAATTAAACTATTTTTATACTCGAGATATGTGTATATATATATATATATATATACACACACTCTCTTGTTTTAGACTACTTGTGTAATGTTTAATGAACTTTCATTAAGAGACAATATTTTACTTATGAATTGTTCTTAAATTCATACATTAACATTAACATATTCGTCGGATTATAATATTTTATATTAATAATAAATAGATTAAGTAATTCATATTTTAGAAACAAAAATTATATCTAACTAATAAAAGTTGTAAGCTAATTTATTTAAATAACTTTATTAGTATAAATATAAAATATAAAATCAAAAAAATAAATTAAATATTAAAAGGATTTGAGGGGTATTTTTGTCTTTACCTAGAATAGTCCATGGTATTAGAGCTAATACCTCCAAATGGAAGGTATTAGCAATACATCACATAATACCATGTGGGATGTATTAACTAATCCATGGATTAGTTATACATAGGCTCAATTTCTACCAAACAAGGTATTAAATTATACCACATCTAATACATGGATTATTTTTTTTAAAACCTCCTACCAAACACCCCCTAAAGGTGATTCTCAAAACATGACACTCGTTCTGGTCCTATTCTGGTGTTTAATGGATAAAACTTTCTCTATTTAATTGATCCTTTAGACCTATTATAGGATGCTATAACGCCTCAGAACTCTTCTATCGAAACAAAAGGAAAGAGTGCAGAGAAAAATCATAAAGCTTGAACAGTTTACTTGCTCCAGCTTCTTTTTCTGTCTCTGCCTAATGACAATGATGAAAGACTGACAGTTAGAAAAAAAGAACGAATTACTGAAATTTTCAGGAAAAGAAATCGCATAATCAATAAACTGAGGTGCATTATGTTGTATGTCCTTTTCCCTCCCTCACAGAATCCTTGCTTCTAGATGTTACTATGGTCTATACATATATTTCCATATCAAAATCCACGGCTATCATCTTTAACCATAACTGATGCACATACAAGCCAATAATCATTCAGTCAAAACTACTATTTCTCCTTGCCTCAGTCAGGATACATTACTGTAGGGAAGAGCAATTGTCTCTTTGAAAGATAACTTACATTAGGGTCCGTTTTTCAACTACATATTGTCATAATCAAAGTAAATCTTATGCAAAAGAAAGAGGAGTGTCCTCTATTAACCACTCATTAATGGGAGAAGTCCACAAAATTAGATGCCAACAAACTGTTTTACAATCTAAGATGAGTGATGATATTTGGGAAGCATGTAATCTAAGCAATAATATCATCATATTTAGCAATTCAATTCAAACAACATGCGCTTACTATCATATTTCACAATTTATTGCTTTGATCTTGAAACTTGAAGAAACCCTCTTATTTTTTTCATCTTCTTGAGACCTGAAGTGCCCCAATTCAAATCCATTTGAGCTTAAATTCAAATTAAGCTACAAAGTCTTGCAATTCAAGAATACCTAAAGAGAGCGTTTTCTCATTTTCTGCAAAAGAAATTTTGAGTTTAGAGAAAAAAAGAAGACGAAGTTTGGGGGAGAAGAGTGAAGTGAGGGTCTTATTTATATGTGATGATTCCGCTTAGCTTTATTTCCACGTCAGCTTTATTTTTACGTCAGACGCGTTTTTTAGTTTCTAAAACTACATAAAATCACTTTCTTTTTTCCAAACCTATTAAGAAATCACTAATCATGGAATAAATTTTAAAAAATTTAGGAAATATTTTTCTATTTTTTCATTTTGGTTCGCTTAAATATTTTCCTAATCAATTATTTTTTCTCAAATTTTTTAAAAGAATGACTATTTTTCAAAAATAATAAAAATATTTTTCAAAATTTGCATATTCCGTCAATATTTTCTTAAATTTTATTTTTAAAAGATATTTCAAATTTACATTTTTTTTTATATTTTTTATGACACCCCTACCCCCTCTTGCCACCCCACTCGGGCCACCCCCATCAACTTAAAAATATATTTTACAAAATATTTCAATTTTTTTAAAAAGAAATTATTTCTTACGTCACACCGCCACCCCTAACCTTCCCCGCCACCCCCAATCCAGGTCACCCATTTTCTACCTTCTTTTTGAAAAAAAATATAATTTAAATTTTAAATTTTAAATTTTAAATTTTTCAATTTTTACGCTATTTTAATCTCCTTTCCTAAGCTCAGTCATCCCCCAATCGGCACCCCTTTGTGAAATTGTTTTTTTAAAGAAAACCTTTTTTTGAAAATTAATTCAAATTTTTAAATTTTATTTGTTATGCCATCGAGTCAAAAAATTATTTTCTTAAAACATAAAAGATATTGCCTTTAATTAAGCAACCAAACATTAAAATTTTCTACTCATCAACCAAACATGAGAAATTAATTTTAAAATCCACTTGATTTTCAAGAAAACATTTTTTATAAAAAATATTTTCCTTCGTATCAAAAACACCCTAAATGCAAAAGGATAACTTTCAATTTAAATTATTTCTAGTTCAAAAAATTATGCATCTAAGTAAACATATCCTATTTAATTATTATCATAGTTATAGACTTAAGATCCATTTAGCAGGAGATATTAATCAAAATAATTTATGAATTAAAATTTAGATCAATTGTTATCCATTATTTCATAATGTATTGTATTATATTATACTTTATTGTACTGTATTATATTATAAATACAATATTTGGCTAGATTATATTATTTGTTGTTGTTTAATAACATTTTAATTATTTGGTTTGATCGTATCGTAATGTATTGTAATTTATAAATTTACTAAAATATCGTAATTATTCTAAGGTAAGAGGTTTGACTATATTCAAATAATTAAGATAAAAGGTAAAATAATATTTTGAATATTATGTAAATATATAATTGAAAAAAGAAATTAAGTAACAATGGGAAACACACCAAATTGATTGTTTTATAAAATAGGGATTTTTATTATTACGTAACAATGAAATTTAACAATATAATACAATATATTTTAATTAACAATCAAAGATTATCAGTATAATAACAATACAATACAATATAATAGATAACTATTATATAAGCCTAGTCTCAAATTTGTACTTATTTGAAAGAAATTACAAGTGAACCATCAAATGACTCATTCGGGAGCATCTTTATAGGCTAAATTATGAAAACATGTGAACTTGGAATTTTTTTTATAAAGATATATAATAAATGGTACAAGAAAACAAACTATACACTTAATTAAATATTAGAAAAAAATGGTAACTAAGTTGATATGGATGAGGCTTCATCAACAATAGCCAAATGAGGTTTCATTTAATTTTTGAAACTTGGATCTGTGAGCTTTATTTTATTCCCACACACTCTCTCACCTTCATTTTTTTCAAAATTCCTCCCTTTGCCTTATAATAAGTATTTACCTCCTTTTTTTTTTTAGATTAATTTATATTTATTGATGGTGGATTAAAAATTACATCATTAGCTTATTTTTAGAAATATTTAATATATTACTTATTATTAATATTTAAGTAATAATAAAAAAAGTATTATATGATAACTTGAATTCTAAAATAATTATATGAGTTTATTTAGGGCCCGTTTGAATGGGCTTAATAAAAGTAGCTTTAAAAAAAGTACTTTTGAAAGTGCTGAAACTTATTTTTAAAAGGGCAACTTTCACATATAGCAAACAAAAAAATCATATTTGTATAATATAGCAAACTTTGCATAATTGCGCTCCATAGCAAACATAAAAACTGTATAATTCGCTATACATATAAAAGTGTATAATTCGCTGGCCTAAATTGTATAATTCGTTGGCCAATTATATAATTCGCTGGCCTATTTCGCTACAATTGTGTAATTAGCTTTGCATACAGTTGAATCGAATTAAAATGTATGTATATTGCATGATTATAAGTGTATAGCAAGAAGATATATGTTTTTCTCGCTTTATACAAAAACAGAAACACAATATATACACTTCTGTTGTATAAAGCTAGAAAAAATTGTATTTCACTGCAATTGTATAATTCACAATTGTATAATTTTTTGGCCTTTTTCTCTGCAATATTTGAAGTAAAATGTTTGTAAATTATATAATTAAGTGTATAACACGAAGATATACATTTTTGCATGTGTATATACAATTTTCTCTCGCTTTATACAAAACAGAAACAGAAATTATACACTTATGTGTATAAAGCGAGAGAGGCGAGAATGGGAGAGTGGCGAGCGAGACTTCTGGGAGAGAGACGCCTGGCAAAGTTTTGCCAACGTTTGCTATGGAACACAATTACATCAAACCCTAGCTATTCCATTTAATTTAGGTTATTAGTTTGCTATTTTATACAATTTTCCCTTTTTAAAATAAGCAGTTAAGCGTTTGGATAAAAGTGCTGAAGTTGCTATGCCAAACGTGAAAAGAAAAAAATGGAAGAAAGATGTTAGGGTTATGTGGGTAATTTGAAGATTGTATAAAAATATTAAGGGCAAAAAGATAAAAAATGTGGTCAACTTAAAACAGCTTGTAAGCTAAAAAAAAAAGCACCCCTACCCCAGCTTTTAACTTTTGGCTTAAAATAATTTTTTTTTAACTTAAAATAAGTTATTTTGAGTATTGACAAACAACTAAATAAGTCAAAAACCAGCTTTTAAGCTGAGCCAAACAGGCTCTAAACCAATCTAACAACTAGTGAGTTTGACAATTTTTATTGCTTTTTGGATTACTTGCTTGCTCAGCTAAACTGTAGTCTTGTGTTTTGCTTTGAAATATTCTAAGATTCCTTTTTCTTCACAAAAAAATAGACAATTGCTGCTAACATCATTCTCCAAATCACTTCCTTTGAGCCTCTTCCTCTAACATGTTGCACAACCCATTAAAATTCATCATTCCATGACATCGGTGTTCTCCTGATATCAACCACAGCAATAGATTCTGCCACAACTAACAGGCAGAAACTTTGCAGGCCAAAAAAAAAAAGGATGAGAAATGAATATTAAGTTATTTAATTTTTTTCTTTTATATATATATATATCGGAGAAGGGTCAAATACCTTTGAACTATTTGAAATAGCTTAAATATACCTTTAAAATATATTTTCGATTCAAATATACTTTTTTCCTCAAATTATAGGGTCAAAAATACCCTTCTCATTAACAGTGTTAAACGCCATTTGAATGCCATGTGGTATACACATGGCATGCCACATAAGCCAATAGAATTCCACTCATGCCACGTAGAAAATAAACTTACCCTTAATTTCTCTCAATTTTCTCTATTTCCATTAGAATTTAGAAACGATTTCACTGAAAAACATAGAACCCCTCTCCCTTATAACTTATATATTTTGTGAAATTATTTGAAGGAAAATGGAGAAATGAGGAAAATGGGTTCTATGTTCTTCAGTGAAATCGTATCTAAATTCTACGAAAAATGGAGAAAATTGAGAGAAATTAGGGATAAGTTTATTAGTCTACATGGAATGAGTGAAACTCTATTGACTTATGTGTCATGCCATGTGACATCCACATGGCATCTAAGTAGCGTTTAACCGATTCTATTAATGAAAATATATTTTTGACTCTATAATTTGATGATAAGGATATTTGAACCGAAATATACTTTAAGTGTATATATGAGCTATTTCTGATAATTAGGGAATTTTTAATCTTTTTCTATATATATAAATATATAAAAAGTAAAAGTGAACGAAGATCAAATGAGTAATATTCATATACTTTTTTTAAACGTAGTTATTAACTCTTTTTTTTTTTTTTTTAAAAAAAAAGAATTTGTTGTTTTGGTGTAATTTTCTCTTAATTTATTTATCCCCAAAGTCGTGCACGGTTTATCTACTTGCTGAGGCGCGTCCACGGAGGATCGGATATGCATTATACTGTAGTGGAGCCCAAGGAGTCTACTATATACAACTTAAAACAACTTCGAATCCGAACTAAAAGGAAACAAGAAAAAAAAAAGAAAAGGGGGAGAATGCTGCGAATTTGGACGAAGAGGAGATTAGCTTCACAATGCTTGATTCCATGGCGGATGTACCCAACTATTCTCATTTCTACCCGAAATAGCTCCAGCGGAATCCTACACGACACTCTCGACCGGAACTCCGATTCGTATACTCGAAACTCAAAAGTCATGGATGAACTTGTATCACAGCTTCATTCTCACATTCTCAAGGTTACTTTTTCTGTTTTCCTCTTTTACATTATCAGTTTATATAAT
Source organism: Solanum chilense (assembly GCA_032847665.1). Lineage (NCBI taxonomy): Eukaryota > Viridiplantae > Streptophyta > Magnoliopsida > Solanales > Solanaceae > Solanum > Solanum chilense. Next base: position 108,217,533 of record CM064963.1, on the reverse strand, counting down.
AGGGCTAGATGTTTCTGTTTACTTCGAGATGTGATTGTTTCGATTGTGAATTTGTTTTGTGTTGTGTTGTTAGGTTATGGAAGGAGGAGGACCAGAAGCTGTGAAGAGACATCGGAGTAGGAATAAGCTTCTTCCCAGAGAGAGGATCGATCGCCTTATTGACCCTGGCTCTTCATTCCTTGAGCTTTGTCAGGTTAATTTTTTGTTTTCCTGAGCTCTTACACTTTCAACCAATTACAATTTTGTTTGTTAGAAGTATTGTTGCTCATCTTCTAACGAAATATCTAAGTCAGTTGCATTCATTGGTAGGATTCACGACTTGAAAATTCGACAAGTCAAAATATTGATATTGTCAATGATATGAGGCTGATAATAGTAATCTTATTCATAACCAAATAGGAGCCTATTTAACTACTTATACTGTCATAAAGGATGGTATGACACCGAACTATCTTTTCATATTCACAGTGAAGTAGAGGGCACAGAGCTTTCCCTTTCCTTCTAGGTTAAAGTTGAATTCGGTGAATCAGTTTTGTTGTTTGTTTTCTTGCTGGATTTTTATCATGATGTAAGGTGAAAGGATCCAGATTATAAAACTACTGTTGTTTGATTAGCATCATTCAGCTAGAACACTTGATCCAGCTTGTTCTTTCTCAAGTTCTCTTGAGCTGAATCATGAATTTCATAAGATACACATGGTAATTACTCACTGTCTTGAGGAACTAATATACTTGAGTTTATGCAAAATATTTGAGAGTAGACGTCTGCTATGACCCCTTTCTGATAAATTGGGTACTTGAGAATGCTGCCTGCACTTCAAGCATAAAAATACCATTTGTTTCTGTTTATTGATCTCTGTGATTGGGGCCGAGTATACTTGTTTTTGTTCAAATTCTATTCAGAAAAATATCCTGATATGTATTTTCTTGCTCTAAAATTATGGAGAATTTAGCTTGCGGGTCATGAATTGTACCAACAGTCATTACCTTCTGGTGGGATAGTTATTGGAATTGGAACAATACATAAGAGACTCTGTATGTTGGTGGCAAATGATCCTACAGTCAAAGGTGGAAGTTACTTACCAATAACTGTCAAGAAACATCTCAGGGCACAAGAGATTGCTTCTCAATGCAAACTACCATGTATATATCTTGTTGATAGTGGTGGTGCTTTCCTTCCAAAGCAAGCCGAGGTCTTTCCTGACAAAGAAAATTTTGGGAGAATATTTTATAATCAAGCTGTGATGTCCTCGGAAGGTATTCCTCAAATCGCACTGGTGTTAGGTTCTTGTACTGCTGGAGGAGCTTACATTCCTGCAATGGCTGATGAGAGCGTCATGGTCAAAGGGAATGGTACCATATTTTTGGCTGGACCTCCTCTTGTAAAGGTTAGTAGTTAACCTTCTTTTTCTCTTTAAAACATTGATATCTTTTGCTATAGTTAAGATTTATAAATCATTAGAGATTTTACTAATTCAGTTAAAATGCATTCTATGGGCATAATGTCTATCTGATAGAAAACTTTTATCAGGCAGCAACTGGTGAGGAAGTTTCTGCGGAAGACCTTGGAGGTGCAACTGTGCATTGTAAGACATCAGGGGTTTCCGACTACTTTGCCCATGGTAAAATACCCTCACGCTATTAGTCTTTCAGATTGTATTTCCATTTTCTGGATTCATACTTCTGTTTTATGCTCGTGGTGTCTTCTGACGATCTTGATGCTATCTGATATAATGATGGCATCTAATATCCTGTGTTGCAGATGAACTGCATGCCCTTGCTATAGGAAGGGATATTGTTAAGAACCTGCACATGGCTGGTGGTCCAGAAGTATCTGGACAAACTAGAGCTGATTATAAAGAACCTCTGTATGATGTGAAAGAACTTCGCACCATTGCACCAACAGACCTCAAACAGCCCTTTGATGTTAGATCAGTTATTGCTCGCATTCTCGATGGAAGTGAATTTGATGAATTCAAGAAACTGTATGGCACTGTGAGGCCCTTTTATTCCTTGACAAATCACAGCTGTCTCTCATTTATTTTTCAGTTATTCATTCATTTGTTTTCTGAGCGTACTCGTTGATACATACAGACACTTGTGACTGGATTTGGAAGAATTTGTGGACAGCCAGTAGGGATCCTTGGAAACAATGGGATACTGTTTATGGAATCTGCTCAGAAAGGGGCACACTTTATTGAATTGTGTACTCAACGTAACATTCCTCTGATCTTTCTTCAGAATATTACTGGATTTATGGTAAGCATTTATTTTTCTCCTCATGTGATATAAGTGTTTGATACAAACTTGCTTTAATCAATTGCTATTGACTATAACAAGGGGGAAAAGCAAGTAAACTCAATCCAACCAGCTCTAGTTCCTTATGAAAAGTGGTTGTATAGTCATGTGAAATAACTACTTATTGATATTCCATAGATGGATATTTTGATGGTACATAATGAAACACTTCATGATGAATCTTGCAAGGCTTTAGCAAAATTTGTACAAGGATTCATCAAAATTATCTGTTTCTCTTACATGACCTGTCATGTTTATAGCCTTTGTACATCTGAGCCATGTTTCACATGTGATTTGAAAGCCAACACTTCCTAATGAAAGAACAGAAGCAGAAAAAGGATATTAGTCTTAAATAGAGACTGTCTGACTTAAAATTCTATCATATCTTGAAACTCATTCAGTTGGTTGGGTAGTCAGATGCTATAGGGAGGAATAAGTGGTTTATGTGATTTCAGGGGTATTTCTGGTTGGCATCTCACAATGGGCTTAAATTTCTGAAATCTGAATGTGCTTAGCTATGTTTTATTTGGAGATTTTCTTTTGGATACAGGCCTGTCTTGAAAATGAGGTTAAGATGTTCATTTAATTTGGTAGGTTGGGTCCAAATCTGAGGCAAGTGGTATTGCCAAAGCTGGAGCTAAAATGGTAATGGCAGTCTCTTGTGCGAAGGTAAGCTTCAACCTAGAAATGTCATAAAAATTTAGATTTACTTTGGCCTTTGAACTCAAGCTGGCAAAGCTTCATCAGAACATTTGGGAAACACTGATAGCAACTATCCATACTCTATGATTCAATTTATCAGTACTTTACTTCAATCATTTAGCTGTCCTCTTTTAAAGTAATGATTTCAGTCTTATTGTTGAGGGATATTCTGAAGAAATTAACATTTCTTGCAAATATATGGAATCAGGTGCCTAAGATCACAGTAGTTATAGGCGGAAGCTTTGGAGCTGGCAATTATGCAATGTGTGGACGTGCATTTAGTCCAAATTTCATGTTCTTCTGGCCAAATGCTCGAATATCCGTAATGGGAGGCCCTCAGGTATCTCTTCGGTGACACATTGCTTCCAAATGCTCGAATATGTTGCTATGCCTAGTAAATATTGTTATTTATCGTGGAATCAACTTTACTTTATTAAAAAAAATAATTATCGTGGAATCTTGTAATTCTCATTTTAATCATGGATTTATAAGGCTGCTGGAGTCCTTGCTCTAGTAGAGGGAGTCACCAAGAGAAAAAGGGGAATTAAGGTAAGACATTGACGCCTATAGTTCTACATGTTATTTTGATTGTGTCCAGTAATTGACATGATTGTGTTGCAGTGGACAAAGGAAGAGGAAGAAAAGTTCAAGGCTAAAGTTGTAGAGGCGTATGACCGAGAGGGCAGCCCATATTATGCCACATCTAGGCTTTGGGATGACGGCATAATTGATCCAGCAGACACGAGGAGAATATTGAGCCTTTGCATCTCTGCTACCTTAAATCGTGGACCAGAAGCTACAAAATATGGCGTGTTCAGAATGTAACCATTGCAAGCTCAAGCTAAAGAAAGATGATGCTATGATGCCTGAGCCCTGAGAGTTGTTGAATTAGTCAACAGCAGAAACTCCAACTGCAAAATCAGCTAGGTTACAATAAGTTCTAAGTTGTCAAAGCAAAAGGTAAATTGGTTACATGCCAAGGACGAGAAACTCAATAATTTACAAAAAAGAAATAGTTGGATTAGGTTGAGCGTGCAGTCATAGTCCGATGAAATTATGTTTTTTTTCATTATTGTAATTGGTTCTGGGAACTAATAACTGTGGTTCCGTGGCTGCTTCTAAATTACTGACTACATTAAGATGAGAAAAGAATCACTTGATACTAAAGTGCCTACAATATATGGAGAGAAAAGAAGCTTAATCCCTTCAATTTTCATGCCTACGAGTTTAATTCACAAGTATAATCTTAAAATCCATTAACACGAAGGACAGTAGCCAGAAGTGGATTTAACTCGTATTTGGGGAGATTATATTGCATAAATTTTGCTGGAAAACATGGTTGACATTAATAAGTGATACAACAGCACCCGTGGCCTAATGGATAAGGCGTCGTTTGTGGTCTCCAATTTTTAGTAGTTTGTTACTATTATTTTCTTTTTTCAATTTTTTGTGCTGTTTTATTTATTTAAAAAAAGGTTATCTTTGCTAAAGTGATAATTTTTTTATTGCGTATATAATAATAAAAGAAAAATAATGAGGTTAGGTAATGCGATGTGGCAATACTTATGGAAACTGCCAAAGTGGAAATAAGAAAAGATAATGTTTGTATTCCAGGTTTTGTAGTCATATCACAATCCCCATCCTTATACATAACCCCACAAACATATAAAGAAAATGACAGATTGGTGAGTGGTCAGTGGCAGTCGTTATCCTCGTTCCATAACAAAAATCACGTTTTTCTTGACTACACTCTTAACTTGCCCAATTGCCGCACTCAAACAGCTAATAAAAACTTCCGTGCTCTACACATCCTCCAGTTTCGATAAGCGCATTGCCACCATATTTCTATTATTTTCGTCTCCTTCATTTTATCAGATATTTTTTTATTTGATAAATTATTTTAATTTTTTTCTTAAATTTGTCATTTAAAATAATTCTTGATATTTATATAGTTAAGACTAATTTCATCAGGTTTTAAAGTAAATTATTTTTAATTATAGTAAAATGACATTATTTTTTAAGTGAGCTAAAAAAAAATTACACATAAAATGGAACAAGGGAGTAATTACTTTATTTAAACGTAACCTCAAATACAATTTTGAAAATTTTAAATGAAAGTGTTTTTTTTTGTTTCTATAGTCAAACAAAAATATCTGATGAATTGGAAAATTATTTTGTTCTAATTTTTTTTTTGTATAAATTATAAAATAAAATATTTCAGAAATTAGGTAATAGCTATTTTTATTTCTATGTGCCAAAAGACGCAGATATAGAAAGTGATTGGCTGGTAAGTATAAAAATATAGAGAGGTCTTTCTCTGCATTGTCTTTGTTGCAAATGGCTGCGAGTGCGAGCTGTGCTACTCCTTACTCCAAATCTCCCTCTTCTCTCTCACGCTCTTTGTCTCTGCAATACCGCGAGCTCTGTAACTTGCCATACAAGTGTAAGCAGCACCAGAATGTTCGAATCGGTCTCTCGGTTGAGAACAATAAGGGCTTTGGAGCATGGAAAACCTCTTCTCCTTCGTCTCTGCGTGTTTTCTGTCTCCGAGATACCCAAGGTAATATCTCGTATTTTATGTTTATTTTTCTGGTGATACGTACTTTTATTGCGTATTTTGTGGTTACGCTGGTGAAAATATGAAGGAATTGAGCTTTGATTTGCCCGATTTGAAGTTGGTTGTTGTGATTAATGTGCTCATCGATTTGAAATGTATGATAAAATTTCTTCGATCTGGTCTAAGAATAGGTCCTCAGGTTAAAAATTAGTGGCTGAATCAGAAAAATTAGTGGAATATCTCTCGGATCATGATTCTTAATATTAGAAAGTAGTTCTACATTTGTTTGAATTCTGTTTTCCTTCCTTTATTTCTGGTGGTCTAAGCTGTGTATGATGCGAAATACTCAAATTCATACAGTAAATTCGGTAAAATGGAATCAGAAGGCTTTCCTGTCGTGGATCTCTGGTAATAGATCTGAGAATAATTATTTCTTCCTCGGTGAGGCCGTGATGCACCAAAACTTGTGGTACTGCGTTGTGCAAATGAAGTAGCCAACCTGCTTTTATTTCGAAATAATAGATGGAGCTTTATAAACAGTGATTGTATCATGTATGAGCTTTTCTTCTATCTTCAAGCCTTGATATGAAAACATCGTGGTGTTATTAGTGGTTAAGGATGTTTAAAATCTTAGGTATCCGTAATGAAACCATAGGTATTAGTGATTTTGTATGAGAATGACTCTCTGAATGAGAAATGCAGTTCGGATTAATCTAACTCGGTTATTCATTTGCTTTATTCTAATCAAAACTTGTTATTTTGATATTTTTAGAGTTACTTATGGGATACTAATATTGAGCACTTGCCATTGCCTAGATATGTATTGGCCTGGTCTAGTTGGCAATAGTTCTTTTCTGGTTTTCTGTTACTAAATGAGTCAAGATTTCTTTGCACATCAATAAATAAAAATATTTTGTTGCATAAGTTTTTTGACCTCCACCATACAAGAAGTATAGAAAAAGAGCTAAGCAGAACTATTTCTTTCTACCAATGAATTGTAATGCTTTATGATGTGCTCCAGCAGTTAAAAAGAAAAAGAAAAGAGCTGCATACTCCAGTTCCTCTTTCTCCATATCATCTATGTCATTACATGTGGTATTACTTTGCAGCTCATATCTACTTCTTGTAATTCCACTCCAGCTGCACAAAAGGTTCTTCACACTGCTTGGCATATCCAATTGAATGTTTCCTGTTCTCTTAGCAGGCTAGTTGGATTAGATAGAAAGCATGGGGAACCTTTTTGGGGAATGCAACATATGTCCTCTTGCTGAAATATTTGCATCATTGTCTAAATTATCTCAGGCTGCATGTGCAAATTCAGTTGATTTAAAATCCTCAATATAAAAAATATCACAAAATTCTTTTCTGCATGTGGAAATAAATATGAGTATCACTAACAGTATACCCTGCACGGTCCAAAACTAATGTGTTTTCTTTATCCTGAACGGATTTCAAATGAGACTTGTTACTATGATTTTATGTTTGAGTAAACTCCTAACAGAGGAAAATCATAAAAAAAGACCAAATATTTTAGGTCTAGGTGCATCTTATTTGGAGCTTACGAGTCCCTTAATGGGAACACCTTGAGATATGCTTTATCAGTCTAATTGTTTACATTTCAAGCTTCTCTATTTCTTTTGTATGGGTATAAGGCAGTCGAGAATTAAGTACAGATGTATCTCTATACTGTTTTTTTGGTGTAGCATGGCCACTGCAAATGTCACAGAAGCCATGAAAGATTTTTTTCTGTTCTTCAATTTGTCAGTAGTATTACTCCCTGCAAATATTCTGCAGCACCTTCTGGTTGCTGGATTATCAATATAACAACCTTTTAAACAAGATGGCCGTCTAGCATATGTTGGTCTCTTGCGTTTTTTTTTAAAAATTATCAGTTATGTTCTATGTGGGCTTCTTTTCCCTTTTATCGGATAAGTTTTTTTTTTTTGATAACCGAGAAATCTATCTGTGACCCGCCCTTTGGACCAATCACAGCCTTCTAAACTCGGTGGATAGTGAGCCTGCCCTTCTACCCTTCTCCACTTAAATACCAGGCTTCGCTTTGCGTGGTGTGGGGCTTGAACCTGCGATCTAAGCCACAAATCCTCCACCTTTTGCACTCGAGCTAGGCCTTAGGGGCTTTCGGATATGTTTATTTGTTTAGGTTTCTTTGAATTAGACTTATTCTTAGTGGTCTGCCTTGGGAATCTAAGTGCTCAGTTGCTGAGTACTTTGTTTCTCTGGAGGTATTAAAGAGATTTAGTATGTTGAGGATATTGCCATCTGTAATAAAGAAGTTTGACATTATTTATGTCACAATGTTCTGCATTTGCTAAAATATTATCATAACAAGGAGCAGGAATAATGCTCAAATATCACCCGTTCTCTCAATTTGCAACCTTTGATTATACTAGAGATATGGATGTCCAGTACATTAGGGCATTGTGTTTGAGTATGGTTGTCAAGTTAATTTTCTTTTTTTTTGGTCAACTAGTAACATTTTCATTCAACCAAAAATATCCATACAAACCAACTAACTCTTTTTGGACTTAGAGCTAGCTCTCATATACACTTGCTATACAATTGAGTTAATTCAAGTGGTAAACTACCAGTGTAAATGAAATTACAATTAATTAGGATATCCTATCAGTTGATCTAGGTGAGGCTTGGTTGTGGGGTCTTTGTCCTTCAGTGTGCACCTGTATGACAATCTCCTTCAGTCTCTGTGACCTGTGTTGTGCTTCCCTTCTTGGCTTTAACTCTCCTATTGTTCCTTTCCAATTCCAGATGTTGTAAATGGTTGCTGCAAAACAGAATCCTAAAATTCCAGCTCTTGGTGTACTATTCTTGATCCTGCTTATCATCCATTTGACTTTAGATTCCCAGCTACCTAGTTGCCTGTGATAGCCCAACCAGCTCAGCATTGTTGTCCAGACATAGGAAGAGTAAGGACAAGTATAGAATAGATGATCAAAGTTCTCTTGTCAAGTGAATTTTATTACTTTGAATATGACTTAAGAGTAAATTAGTTTGAACACATAATATGATTAAGTTGTGGATACACTCTTGAAATTTCAAAACTAACAACACTTGGCCCTCCTCCCTTCCCCATATATAATGAAAATCCTCTATAAATATCTATCTACAGTTACTTATTCCTTTATTAATATTTTATTTCACATATAATAGCTGATATAATACACACACACACACGTCTTCATCTTAACAGATTTGAATTACTTCAAGTGAATTATGTCAACATTTTGTTTTTTAAAACTTCCATTTTCACCTCTGCCAAGTTTTAAAAGCATGTTATAGTGGGTATCTAATGATCCAAGCCCCTAGATATATGTTATAATATCAGGTGGATGCTTAAAGATAACTCTAAAATAAGAGAATTTTTTGCAGTAATTGTTAGAAAATGTTTTTTTACAACAGCTGAAAATCTAAAGCATTCAACAACTTCTCATCCATCTTATACTTGCACATGAGATCATATTTTGCTCTCAAAGGACTTCTACCAAAAGTAAATAATCATATAAATTAATGTATAGGGGTATGTAATATAATCTAATTTATAATAAAATGTCGACGGGAGTGGAATCAACTAATTTGGGGATTACGAATTAGTGATTGATATATAAAAGGTCTACAGGAAAGTGTTATGATTGAGAATGCTTCTGTATACTCTGCTAAGTATTTAAATTTTATTTTGAAATCTTTTCATTGGAACTATTGTTGGTGCTCAAGTGTTTTTGGCTCATTAGTATGCAGGAAATGGATTCATATTATTGAAAGTTTATGCTAATAATTGTTTCCTAACCTGCAATGTGCAGCTGCAGCTGTCACTGCTAAGTCATGGGATAAATTGATATTAGGCAGTGATACTCCTGTTCTTGTTGAATTTCATGCCACTTGGTGTGGCCCCTGCCAGATGGTTCACCGGGTAATTGATGAGATTGCAGGTGAGTATTCAGGGAGACTTAAATGCTATGTACTGGACGCAGATCGTGAACCAAAAGTTGCTGAGAACTATGATATCAAGGCTGTCCCTGTGGTGTTACTGTTCAAGAATGGGGAGAAATTTGAGTCCGTTATCGGAACAATGCCCAAGGAGTTCTATGTGGCTGCCATTGAAAGACTTCTATCTTCATAGATGTCATGGTAGCATGCATATGCACAAATAGGATAACTTGCTACTTCTATTTAAAAATTATCTTCCCCGGTAGTGCCTTGTAATTGCATTTTCCTTTTCTATGAATCATCCGCTCGTTTTCCTCAACATTGACTTCTCTCCGTGAGAGCACTTCCTGCTTCTTTCTTCACAATGAAATTTGTATAGGTCCGGTGGACTTGTGAATAGTGACGGCATTACTTAACTAAAATTTTCATTATGTTTAATATCATTCAAAAGAGCGGTACGAAGTAAAAGGCGTTTTATTTCTTAACCATAATTAACTTATACATACTCTTGCCTTATTTTGTTACTTATCTATCGCTGAATGCTTATCTCTAATTAGCACCGTTCATTTGTGTGATCATACAAGTTATTGTAATTAATTATGATTCAGCAATATCAATACGCATTTGGACTAAAATTATGTATTCATTAGATTAATGTTTGCATTTATTATGATGAAATAATGATTTTACTAATCAATATTTATGAGAATAATAACTCGAGGTGTTTTCTAGTCCCTACAATATATTTGATTGCAGAGTAGGTTTGAGATAAATAATATGTTATATTTGATTCTTTTATTAATATTCAAGATTTATGGGATATGGGAGTTTAAGAGATATTAAAGTGATTTTTACTTATAATTAAGATGGATTTAATTCGTCTGGCAAAGTTATATTTATATATTAAAGATATAATAAATATACACGTCATTTAATATAGACTCATTTGATCTTTATACCCATAAATATATGAGGTAAGAATTAATACTTAAAACTTACATAAACTTATACAAATAAAAAATATTTGTAATACTTGTCATTTTGAAACTTGTCACACTTATAATTAGAAAACATTTGACTCGGAGTTAAAAAAACATATTTATCTATTTGTGTATTTAGTGAAGGTCGGTTTTTACTAATATAAACCGCGCAGTATAGCAGCGGCCCACATTGCAATTCCGTTGTGTCTAGTTCCTGCAAGCGAATGAAGAATTAACAAGTGTAGTGAAGAAGACTCAAAAACAGTCTTTTGGGGGTTTTGTTCTGAAGAAGAATCAGCATCTCTACTTTGCAGCTATTTTATCGTCATCAGGTACTCTCTCCCATCTCGTATACGTATTTGCTAATTCTATGTAGGGTTCCGTATTTGAATTCCATACCAATTGGTGGGATCTCACTGGGTACGTTGCTGCTGTTTGCACGTTTTTTTTAAAAAAAACTTTTTTGATTTCCTGAATAAGATGTTAACGTTAGTTTCTTGGATGCCCTTTCATTGCTTTCAGTTAAGTTTAGGAAAATACTGTTTTTAATTGCCCGAATTGTTGGAATTTATCTGAATTAGAGGCGAATGGATACATGAGATTCATATAGTTGATCCGAACTAGGTTGGGATTGCGGTTCAGTTGATTGTTGGTATTCCTATTTATTTATTTGTGTTTTGATCAGATCAGTTTTTGCTACAGGAAGTTTTTCTATTTTTACTCTGGAAATTCTTCAGCTTTTTAGCCGGTTTTTACTTCGTATTTGATGTTTTGAGAATTCAAGATGGGTCTTTTTCCCCACCTTGATGTGGTTCTAACTTCCAAGTCCCATAATCCATTACAAAATATGCTTAAATAGTTATACTGAGAACTAAAGAGTACATTGTTAAATCTGTTTTAGCATTTATATTGCTGAAAAACGTTATTGTTTTTTGGTGTAAATTATGGCTACTGCTTGTGAGTTGAGTATTCATGAGTCTGCTTCAGTATTAATGCAAGTGTTTGGAAATACTTTTATTTAGATGGATTTTGTATCTAGTGATTCGTCTAGCTTGTTGCTAGTCACTCATTTTGTTGGCCATATACAGGTAACCTAGGACTACACAATCATTCACTGAAACACTGATGGAACTTCCTCCTACTTCATCTTTTGGATTGTCATCAGAGTCCGTGGAACAAAGTGGGAAGCTGATGGCAAACACAAATGCGAAAGCACTAGCAACTTTCTCCCTGCAAAGCCCAAATTCTTCACAGGGACCGGTGGCAATTCTTTGGGACATTGAGAACTGTCCTGTTCCAAGTGATGTACGGCCTGAGGATGTGGCTGGCAACATCAGAATGACTCTGCGGGTTCATCCTGTGATCAAAGGAGCAGTTACACTGTTTTCTGCCTATGGAGATTTTAATGCTTTCCCGAGACGATTAAGAGAGGGATGCCAGAGAACTGGTGTTAAACTTGTAGATGTCCCCAATGGCAGAAAGGATGCAGCTGACAAGGCCATCTTGGTTGACATGTTTCTTTTTGCTCTTGACAATCCTCCACCCTCGTCCATTATGCTAATATCAGGAGATGTTGATTTTGCTCCTGCACTTCACATTCTCGGACAACGTGGATACACTGTAATCCTTGTCATTCCTTCAGGGGTTGGAGTTTCGTCTGCTCTATGTAATGCAGGGAGGTTTGTATGGGACTGGCCAAGTGTCGTTCGAGGCGAAGGTTTTGTGCCTCCTGCAAAGGCCTTAATGCCTTGTCGTGGTGGTGTGTCAGACATCACTGGGATTCTAATGGGGTGTTGCCAGATTAATGACAACCCAGATGGTCAGCAGGAAGATGAAGCAATACTGTATAGGGGCCTCTCACAGAGCTACTATAATGCAAGGGAATTCTCAATGATATCACATTCTCTGTCTGAATATAATACCACTGCAATTTCCATGCCATGTTATCCTACGGGTATGAGAACTCATAGCCTTCCTTCTGGTTTAAATGAAGTTTCAGCTGGAGGTTCATCTTCACATGAGCAGAGTGACTTGACATGGGTGCAGCCTGGGGATATAAATGGTTTGAAGGGGCAGCTGGTGAAGTTGCTTGAATTATCTGGCGGCTGCTTGCCTCTTACACGTGTTCCTGCAGAATACCAGAAACTTTATGGGAGGCCTCTTTACATTTCAGAATATGGTGCAGCTAAGCTCGTGAATCTTCTCAAGAAGATGAGTGATGCAATTTCTGTCGGGGGGAAAGGCCAAAAGAAGTTTGTCTACCTACATAATTCATGTGCTGTACCAAGTGCTCCCCCAATAACTATATTAAAAAGAGATAACAAAGGAAAAGGAACACAAGAGGGAAGTGCCGATGTTATGACTGGAGTTGGATCTTCAGATGAGTTCTCTGATGATGAAAGAGGACCCATAAAAGAGCATGGGGGGAGCTGTGAGAAATCTAGTATGGTTGAAAAAAGCCTTGAAAATTTCAAGTATGAACTTCAAGAGATACTTGTTAGCTACTCTTGTCGGATTTTTCTTGGTTGTTTTGATGCAATATATCAACAAAGGTACAAGAGGCAATTAGACTACGAGAGCTTTGGAGTGGTTGAACTTGAGCAGCTACTAGCAAAAGTGAAAGATATAGTGATTGTGCAAGAGGAACCCATTAGTAAGAGGAAGTTTCTGGCTGCTGTTGGTGCCTAGAAGTGTTTATCGTTTATTTCTTGACTATTTACTATCTTAACTTCCTCGGGACTTATGCTGAGGTATTTGTTGTTGCTACTTTGTCCTTGTCATTCTTTTTGTTTTATTTTCAGTATGACAAAGAAAAGCTGAAGTCATGTTTGTCATTTCTTCTTCATCATTACTTAGTTTGTTCTATAATGTCAGAAGTTCCTGTGTAACACCAGAACAACGGGGGATCTCTGTGTATATTTGTCTCTTGTTGCTTTCATCTTAATACATGCTAGGAGGTGTAAATTATTCAAGCTAGTTTGTGCAGGTGTTCTTTTTCCTCATCATGGTACATATCAGTAATGGGCAAGATTCACTTTTTTATGGATTCTTCTTTTTGCTGTATATAAGTTGGATCTGAATTCTGCTTCTAAATTCAGTGAGATGCCTATCTCTTCCCCATATTACCCAAGTCTATTAATTAGTCAAGGTTTTCCATAAGTGTATTTGCTTTGGGAAAACATTCTATAGCTCATCTCATAGTTTTTTCAAAACTCTTTGCTGCAAAGAGACTATTATCAAAGGTTCCGGCTGTCCGATTTTGAAACCTTTGGGCAAACTGAGTTGGCTTCAACATAACTATGGCTAGGCTTCTGTTCTCATTTTAGTTCAAGAGTTCTTCTTAAACATTTTATTTTTGTTATATTTTTTAGACAGAAGAGAAGGATATCTTACCAGTTTGATTGAGTCAATTTGGTGGGAGTAGTGAATGTCTATCCTTTTGTCAAGGCTCTCAAGCTTAGCCAGGGGAAAAGAGACTAGAACCGTATCTAGTTTGCTCCTAAGATTTTTTGGTAATATTTTAAGTAACTTATCAGTCTATATGCTGACATTTACTGAAATTATTTTCTTGCTAATATGGGGATCTAGTTGCATTTAGCTGCTTCTCTCAGGTATTTGCCATATGTTGAAAATTCAAAATGGAGATATCTAATCAATTTGCAACATTTTCGAGGCATATAATCTATATTTCCATATTGTTTGTTAATTTGATTGCTGAGCACTATGAAAGGACAATTGTGGATGTATTCACCTGTTAAGGAGAGAAGCAACTTCCATGACAGGAAGCATTGCATGCTGGCCGTGTGTCTGAATTAGAGCTGCATGCTAAATTTATACGTCCCGGCATAAGCTATTACTAATGTGAAATTCTTAGTGTCATTATTTAGTTTTTTCTTAGTTACATCCAGGTTGAGTAATCCTAATACTAATGTGAGATTTTCTTTGCGTTACTTTTTAGTGCTGCTTTCTTAGTTAGCATCTAACATTAGTGCTGCTTTCTTAGTTAGCATCTAACAATGTCATCTTATCTGTCATGGCATTTCCAGCTTAAGCCTTGTCGCATTGGAGGGATGTTGAAGTTAGAGAAGGCCCTTTCTCCTTGCAAAAGCTCCCACGATGGTGTCAATTATGGCAGTCCAGTCTTTCGAAAGTCGAATCATTTTTGTCACTTCTTTCAGTTTTGTTTATGGTTTGTGTACCAATTTGAAGCTCCTGCAGAAGTCTGATAGGTGAAGATAATAAACTTCTGGTTGGATAACAAGGGATAAAAGATACAGGTCCCAAGTGATCGGTAGCCTTATTTTACTGTTATCCGAAATGAACTTCAAGTGTAAGTTGGGCAGCCATAAAGGATTGAATCTGGTCGTGTGAACATCTAAATTGGTGGAGATATGCAACAAGCATGACCATGACAAGACTTAGTTGGGTCTCAGCAGCAATAGCATATGGTCGTAGGGTCCATATGATCATGTCATATACAGTAACTTGAACAATCGGTCAAGGACTTGAGTCGTATGATTGCATGCGCTTTGATGTTGCTCCTTGAGGTGTATCTTTGTCATGAAACTCGCAACTGTTTTCATCATTTGGATTGTTTCATTCTGCAGAAAATGGTGGCAATAGTTCAATCACATACTTTGGATATCAAGCTAGATGAGGGCTAGGAGCACTTGCGCTATGTAATAGATGCTTTACCACATGCAGAAGCATCACAGAAGAGGGTTCTGAATTCCCAAAGGTTCTGTTTTTTCAAGGAATGTTGCTTTAACAGCTTCTGTTGCTGATTGTTAGTGTTAAAGCTTGGAGCTATTTGTTAGCTTCTGTGTGGAATTTTTGTTTCTGCAAGGCAGATTATGCTGTATAATTGACTGGAAGGATTGTTGCATCTCCCTTGCAGATGTTCATTTGTCAGCAAATTGTCATATGGTCTGTATTTCTTGAATGTTAATTAAACTGGTCTTCTTCTCTCCTCCCATAGCAAGTTTATTATGTATAAATTATGCAATTCCCCTCCTTGTTCAGGCAAAGCCTTGATCAACTTTTTTCTTATGATATTGTGGCATCTTTGTTTGCTGCATCTTGATATTATTTTTCTGTTTAAGACTTTAGCCTATTTACCTGTCGGAATTGTAAGGTAATTTTAGTCAAGTTTTGAACTTCAAATTTCTTCTTGTCGACCCCGCAGTGACAATGATACCATATAACAAGTATCTTGTAGAGTAAAAGAGTTTTTGTTCTTAGCTGATGTCAATACTTAGTACACACCAGCTAAAAGCTATTAATATGAAGCCAGCTTATGAACGGGAAAAGAAGATGCAGGACAGATATGAAGGAATGAACCAAATTGGCAAACAAGTATCAGTGCTAGATGCAGGGAAGGAAAACGAAAGAAGAAATCGAAGTTCGTCTTGAGAATGTGATATGCAGCAAGATTGACAAAATATATCCATATCATCTCCAATGTAAATGGCTAAAAAATGTAGCAAGTTCTACTAATGTTGGAAACATACAGGTAGAGAGAGCACAAGCCAACAAGTTCACTCTCCAATAATAACTTACAGGAAATAACAGCCCTGGAAAGTGCTAAAGAATGTTAAAACACAAAAAACCAAACCAAACCAAAGAGAACAGGAAAACTACAGTTGTTAGTTACTACCTCTCCAGAAAAATTCATGGAGGAAAAGAATACAACTCTTAGAGCCACAGGCTACTTTGCAAGGAAAAAGTCGTTCGATGGAAATGAAGCAAACTTCCTGGACCTATGGATTACAGCCTCTGGATAGTGTGCACCTGCTGCTTATCATTGTCAGCTGTCAGGATGGTGAAGTCAGTAACCTTTAAACTCTGATATGTAATGGCTTTACAGTTAAAATTTGCTCAAGAGAATGGTTAACAGTCAAAAAGGTGGAGTGGTGGGTCCATTATCCACCGAGTTTGAGCCATGCATCAGCTGGCCGGGGGATTCCTCGGATATAAACTAAATTTACTTAACAGTCAAAGCAATGGTCTCAAATAGCTGGCACATTAGAGTGGAGACTGGGGAGGGCTGGCTTCAATTAGGAAGCTCCTGCTACAATAGGACCTTGATGTACTTGACGAAGAAGCCAGACACCTTCCATCACCATTGTTGAATATTCCATCACCTTTGTGTGGCCTAGACCTACTTGTTCTTCCCTTTCCTTCAATCTCATCGTAGTCTTCATCGTCCATGGATTCAACAAAGCCACTGTGCATTGGGTCTGCACACTCATACAAAAGCCTAAGGACCTGCTTGATTGAAGGACGAGCCCGTCCTTCTTTCTGAGTACACCATCTAACAATTGCTAAAAGGGTCTGAAGTTGATCAAAGTCATAAGAATCTCCAATGTTAAGATCGACAAGCTCAGTTATCTTAGACTCTGATGTCATGAATATTTCGGCCCACTCTATCAAATTTTTGTTATCTTGAATTGCCCGTCTCCCTGTGATTAATTCCAGTAATACCACTCCATAACTATATACATCACTTTTCTCTGTAAGCTCTTGGGTTATGACATACTCGGGGTCCATATAACCTAAATAACAAAGCAAAGTTCCCTCTACATCATCAAGGTAATGAATGATTCTAGAATTTTACTCAATAAGTAGACAATTCTCAAACCTGGAGTTCCCTTGATCTCTGTGTTTACTGGTTCAAAGCAAATAGAACCATCCTTTGAAGCATGTGCAAGGCCAAAATCTGCAACCTATCATATTACAAGAGTTAAAAGAATAATCTGCTCTGCCAACAGATCTTAAAAAGCAGTAGGGAATGTTTTAGAGTTAATTTTTTACCAAATCAGTAGGCAATAACAAAAGAAAGATTTGAAATTCGTCCTTGTAGAAAAAGGAAACTAGTTTCACCCTTGAATTAATGTAATTTACCTTTGCAACAAAGTTCTCATCCAATAATATATTGCTTGATTTGATGTCCCTATGGCACAGTGGAGGATCACAATAGAAATGAAGATATTCCTAAATGGAGGCAACAAGAAACAAGCGCACTGAATGTCAAGCAGCTTATAAAATTATAACAATTGGATAGAGTATAATAAAAATTGTACCAAAGCGTTTGCAACATCAATAGCTATTTGAATTCTAGTACGCCAACTGAGGGGAGTTGTACCTGGATCTTCACATATATTTAGAGGACCAAACAAGCAAATCAACAACTACTTTAAGATGCACTATGTATTTGTCAACAATAAATAGGACTCGAAGATTAAGAGCATACTGTGAAGCTGATCCTTTAAGCTTCCATTTGGCATATACTCATACATGAGAAACCTGCTACATGATAAATGTTCAGTATCGAGAAGAAGATATTAATGAGTGAACTAGTTAATAGGTCAGCTTACATCGAAAGATGAACAAAGAGACAAGGTAGAAAAAATAAACAGAGAAATTTGCAAGTATGATTCCCAAACCTCTCATGCCTTTCAGTGCAAAAGCCCCTTAGAGCAAGAAGATGACGATGATGCAATCGAGCAAGCAGTTCTATTTCTCTGCAAAACTCATCCTCAGCCTGCTCAGAAACCTTGTTCATTCTCTTCACTGCTACCATGGAACCATCCTTAAATTCAGCTTTGTATACTGTGCCAAATCCTCCCTGTCCAATAGTTGTGCTGAAGTTGTTGGTTGCTTTCTTTGTCCCCTTGTAGCTGTATTTCGTAAATATAGAAGCCGTACCTGTGTGCATTTTGCATACCAATAAGTAAACAGGATAAGATCCCTAGAGAATCAATGAACAGATCTTGCAGTGTCATCTTCGATTAGTACACAAATAGTCTAAAAGAACCACGAATTACCTTCCTGGAATCTTTTTGGTGGATGTGTGAAGGATTTGGAAGATATCTTATCAGTTGCATCAGAATCTTCCAGCTCTTTGCTTTTCCTCCAAATCAGAACAATTAAGATAAACAGCATCAGGACAGCCACAACTGTAACTACTATGCCAATAACTGGAACTAATGTAAGGTGGTAAGGATGGTGATTCTCCTTAACAGGTGTATTCAAGGAAAGTTGAGTAGGACTAGCAGCAACAGGAGGGCTTGGAGAGACCTCCGGTGAAAGTTGTGATGGAGATGGTCCTGAAAGTGGTTAGACGTTCAATGGATGTCACTAGTCAGAACTTTTCATATGGCTGAAAGTGCATTACATCACTAAAAAGATTCATGGAAATATTATTTATATGCAGAAGTACAAAAACAAACACCAACAACCCCTTGTCTAATAAATTAGCATTAGTAAACATACATAGGACCAGAGAAAGGTGCATAATGAGGGTCATAACAGCGATTGGCGCCAAGTGTAAGGTGAGGCTAATATGACATAATGAAGGATGTTGCTGGAAAGAATCTGAAAATGTTCAAGTCTAGGAATAGAAGATTTAAGGATTTTATGACTAATTCCAGGCAAGTTAATGATTAAGGTACAAAAGACACTGGAATATAGAATAGGCTCGGCACCGAATGGTTGTGCAATTTTATGTGGCTCACACTTGGACCTGAATGAAATACCTTATAAATAATATGGAAAACTGAAAGCAACTCAAGGGAATCTTAAGAAAAGGATTCACTGTTGGTAACAAATATTCCAATGCATAGAGCTTTTGGTATAATTCCTGTAACTGTTCTATCTAGGCTTCAGTGAAAATGAATGCCACCGCTTCCCTATTAAGACGTACCTGGAGGTATAATAAGGCCTTTGACCCCAAAGAAACAGCGAGCAAGATCAATAGCTGATACATTGTCAACTTGGCTTGCAAGAGCAGCAAAAGTTGCATCTCTACAAGTACTAAACGTCATATTATTAGCTGTACCAACTAGATTGCGGAGATACAAGATGCCAGCATTGAGGCATTTTCTGCATTCACTTTCCCCCGAGAGGGGGACTTGGCAGGTTTTAGTAACACTTGAAAATTGTGGAGATTGAATCATCTGAGTTACAGTTGTTCGACCTTGGCAATCATAGTTGACAGGAATTTTTGTCCCAAACCCACAGAACACTGTTGCATTTCTGTTGACTCCATGGAATTGGAAAAGTTCTGCTATTTTGTCTAGGCAAATCTGTGATGTTTCAGCATTAACCCCGAGGTTGCTTGTTGCATTTGCATATCGTGCAACAGAAATTGCAACCAAGGCATTAATGTAGCGGCAACACTTTCCTCTTTCTTCTTTGATGGAGCAGATTGAGGCAGTCAGAGTATAGTTCGATCCAGCCATGTCTAAGGGGCACACTGCATGTGTAGAAGAAAATATAGATAGTCATTGTTCAGATCTCAATTCGCTGAGAAATGTTTCTGCATTACTCCAGTTCTACTTCCTTTTTCAGTACACTCCCTAAATGAACCCCACCATACCACACACACCGAGGAAAATATAAAAGTGGAAGCAACCAACTTATAGTTAACAACAGCAATGATATTAGCAGTAATATACAGATAAAAAGACTTTGAAGAACTACTTAGATGCAACATGTTAAAAGTACTTGTATAAGCTCAGTTTGTTGAAAGCAAGAGCTCAAAGCTATTTACATGTGGGTGTTTAGGGAGAGGTATCATCCTGAATATCTCCAATTTTAAGAATTAACAGCAAATTATACTGACATTGATCTTGTACACCTAGACTACATATGAAAACTTGGACCATTAGACTTCGACAGGACAAGTCATAGTTTGATTGTACTTCCCATCAATTACACTGTCACCAAAAAAACATCAGTACATCGTGCAGAAACACAATCGTTGAATGAAGTAATGCATACAGCAATGTTAAAACTGAACTACAAATAGCTGTCGTACTGAATTTGAATGTTATGAAACTTACAAGCAAACATAAATTGGATTAGAATGAACTTCACCACTGACATTGGCAAGCACATTTCCAAATTCCAACAAAACAAAAAGCACATTATCACTGAAAATTGACAGGTCTTTATAGTCATGCAGGCACATTAATCACATTTCCATAAATACCTTTCCTTAAATTCTCATGAACCCCAAACACTTCAAAATCAAGTACAAGACAAACACCCATAAGATTCAAGAAAATAAAAGCAGCTTCAGCCTTCAAGCTCACTATAACTTCCATCATCAAACACTCATCAATAAGCCCAAATTACAATTTTAAAAATGTCATCTTTTTCTCCTTTACCTCAAACTCAAGATAGAATATAACTCACAACAAAATGGGAAGCTACCAAAACAAGATGTAATTGAAGGAAGTCAACAACACAAAAGATGTAATACCTGAAGCAGCAGTTGTTGTTGAAAGAAGGTGCATTTCAAGAAAGATCAAGAAACCCAGAAAAATGGGTTGTCCGTACAACAATGTCATGGCAGAAGCTCAATACCAATATAAGAACAGATGCAGATATGAGTGAAGAGTAGTAAAAATGCCTTAGCTTATTTTAGGAAAAAATTAGCAAAGCTTGTGAAAACAAACAAAGAGTCCTAGGAGGAACAGCCACTGCGGCTATTGACTGACTCAAGACCTTGTATAGACCTCCCACTTCTTACATTTTCTTTTACATTTTCCATCGTTTGAAGTTACTCGAATAATAAATATTTTTATAAAAAGTTATGACATAATATATATATATATATATATATATATATATATATATGTTCTTTAACTTAGTTTCGAATTATATTTATATTATTCAATTTTAAATGTGCACAATTAGACACTTAGGATCCGTTTGGTAGGAAGTATTAATCAAAATAATACATGGATTAAAATATAGTCCAACAAAAACATTGTTTAATACTTTATTTAACCTAATCCATGGATTACTAATACCTAATACATGGTCTTATTTTATCCCTAGAAAAGGGAGGGATAGCTAATCCAAGGTTTAGCAATCCTTGGATAAGATCCCTAATGACTAAATTATTCTCAAATTTTTTTTTCCTATTTTTTTTGTAATTCATGTTCTTTTTTTATTTATATGGGAATATTTATAAATGTTCATTTAATTCTCCAAATTTATTCCATGTAATTTGATAATTTCACAAACTAATATTTTTTTCTCCATGTTTGAGTTGTTATATTGGGTTGATTTTTTATTTTTTGTTTTTAAATGTAGTTCGTCAATTGACCACATAAACTATTTTTTTTAATTTTTAAAATAAGCTAAGCGTATTTGAACAATTTAAGTAGCCTTAAATTCATGTTAAGTTCAAGGTATATTTGACCAACAAAAAATTAGAAATATACCATGTGACATATCACACCTCAAAATTTATAATATTTTTATATTATTTTTAATATTTAACTTGACTAGTTAAATGAAACATAATCTCACAATAACTAAAGGGTATGATAGGAAATAAATTTTTTCTAAAGTTTTAAACCAAACATAAGACTAGGTAGGAATTAATGAACCAAACACTTGCTAAAAAATAATCTCTGCATTACTAAACCCTGCATTACTAATCCATGCATTAGTAATCCCTGCATTATGCATCTTTGTACCAAACGACCCCTTAAACTTGTATAAAGTTGCACAAACAGATACATATGTTCTACATGTCATACATGTATTGTGTCACGTAAGACTCATGTGTTTATTTATTTACAAGTTGAAAAGTTAAAGTGCTTATTTGCGCAATATGAAAATTAAAGCCCAAATTTAAAAATGAATATATGTATTATGTCAATAAAATAAGTCATAGGAGTTGAACCAATGATTTAAGACGGTTTATAATCATTTCTATCACTTCATAACAATTTTCTTGTTTTAGGATGATTTAACAAGTTACGTATAATTTTAAAAAATAGAAATACTTCGTTTACAAGGTATAATTTTTCTTTAATAAAAGTGTTATATGTCCAGAACAATGTCATTTTCGAAAAATAAACAATTGGTGACTTTGTTCCATCTAAAATGGCATATTTTTTTAGTATTTTGATTTGTCTAAATCAGTAAATATCCATCGATATTTTTTTATATTTAATAAAATGTAGTACAATCCAAGCCACAAGTGTGAGGGTAATATCGTAATAAAAATCCATTTGACAAAATCACTGTCAAAGAAGATCTTTCTAGTCCTCAAAATAAAATGCACCCTCACGTCCGCTTATAAATTGAAATAACAATAAATAAATAAAATAAAATAAAATTTCTTAGGTATAAAAAAAAAAAAGGTGTAAATGTTTTATAAAACAAAGCATCCCCTCACTTTATGACATCACACGAAGAAACAAAAAAAAATGGTATGTATGCATTTTTATTAATTTTAATTTTAATTTTAGAGGGATAATTAGTTACAAATTGAGGTAAATTAGGTTATTTTTATTTTTCTTTCTTTGACTAAAAAAAATTACAATGAATCTTTAAAGCTTTTTGATCTAATTTTTGAAATTTGCTGCATTCATATTTCATCAACAATTTGTTAGGACAATTATGTGTCCATGAAATATTTGTTTATTGTAAATAGGTGTTTTTTACCATGCGTTTAACATATGAAAATCGATTAAATTTTTTTCTATAGCCATAGAAATGTCGGGGATTTACTTTAAATTAGTAAAAAAAATTTAAAAAAAATTTATTTATAATTAAATAATATCACATAAATTATAACGTACGATTATAACGAAGCAAAAGATTTATTGCTTTTATGTACATTGAAAATAATGGTGTGTAAATTGAAGAAACACGTGTACATATTTTTCAGAAAAAAATGATTACCAAGGCAAATCCATGAGAGAATATATTTATTTTAATAAGAGGATAAAAAAGTGGGGTTCATAAATAAGGCAGCAGATTCTTGCTTGAGAGAATAATAGAGTGTTGTCCACAACCAGACAAAAGTTGTTAGGCCACGGGTTCTTTGTACTTTTTTTTTTCTTTCTTTTAGTTGATATGATTTAAATATTTATAAATAAAAAAAGAAAAATTATGCATAATAGCAAATATTTAGGATTTGTTAGGTGTGAGGAATAATTAAGTATCAATAATTTTGGGATAAAATTTAAATATCTTGTTTGGTTGACTTGTTTGTGATAACTTATCACATCATTTATAACATAGTGATGAGATAAGTTGTCTCAAATACATAGTGAAATAAGTTATCTCAGTTTAAGAAATACTAAGTTGTATAAAATGATCCATAACCTATATTAAGTATTATAGTTATAGTTTAAGAAATACGAAGTTTCTTCAATTCTTTTTACTCGTCTGATTTGTATAAATACATAATTTTTACAATTTGATTTTTTATTATATAAATCCAGAATTATGTATATGTTTACCTGGCTATTTTTATAAGATTTATGAAAAAAATAAATAAATTACCTTGCTTGTATATTAACAAGTGAAACACGAATATAGTTCTGAAAAAAACTTAAGAATATATAAATACAGAATTGATATATACTTACCTTATTTGTATACTCGCAAGCGAAATATATAAACGAGCAGAAATATATAAACCACAATCTCCATACAAACAAAACTATAGTCTATAGTTATGGAGCGCAATTATCGAGACTATAGTTGTAAAGCCTTATTATGTCTGTTGTGTTTGCTTTTTCTAATTTTTTCAAAAAAAAAAGGGCATAGAAATAACTAAAAAAATTATATATAATAAGAAACTATTAATTCAAATTAAATGTCATAATCACAGTTTGATTTAATTGTACCCCATGACAAACTGTTGTCATTTGCCTCTCTCCCTGGATTTCTCGCTCTCTTTCTTTTATACAAATATAAATGTGTAAAAAGTGTTAGTGTTTGTATAAAGCGAGAGAAAATTGTATAAATGCATATATTTTCGTTCCTCTCTCCTGGATCTTGCTCGTCACTCTCTCATATCTCGCTCGTCACTTTCACTCGCCTCTCTCATTTCATACAAACAAAAATGTATGCATTGCATTTTTATTTGTATAAAGCGAGAGAAAATTGTATATACAAATACATATACTTTCGTCCTACACACTTATGATTATACAAATACAAATCTTTTATACCCATTTTTCTTTTGTCTTTCTCTCTTTTATCGCTTTATACAAACACAGATTATACAATTGATTCTTTTGTATATGTATACCGAAACAAGTTATACAATTGCTTCTTTTGTATATGTATAAATAAATATACATATTAATAGTCATAGCAAACATAAAATTTGTCATGGAATGCAATTATACAAACATTGCTATAACGAACAAATATAATTTTTATATTTGCTATATGTGAAAGTTGTCTTAATTGCTAAATTTCTCTAAAAATAAACTTTACTTGTGGGGTAGCAAAGCCCAAGTACAGCCGGACCAATTCAAAGCCAAATTATATTGGCGGGTCAAGTCGGTAAATAAGGTCGGTCCAGCCCACTAAACAAACGAGGCCGTGGGCTTATATACGAAGAAGACACAAGTTTTTGCACAGATTTGAGGTGACTTTAATAGCGAAAAACTATTAATACATAGATATTTTCAAAAATTATATATTGTCTTACAGATTAATAATTTTATAAAAAAAATTAAGACAGATTCACCTAGATATATGTATTTTTACTTACCAAATATACTCTATAATACATATTTATAGGAAGCAAGACGAACGAAAGAAGTAGTATATATGAAGTATATACAAATCACATAAGATACATGTATCAAGAATTTCAAATGCACCCTAGAATGCGATAAACGGGGAGATAGGAGAGAGATACTCGTGACTCCACTTCAATATAGCATACTAAATTACACTTTTTTGACGTTGTGTATATGAGATAAATGTATCTGGACATTGAATATACATGCATTCGAAAGATCAAATTTTGTAAAAATATGTAATATTAAAAACTCACATGAAGGAAAATAATATTCTCATAAACTACTGAAATTAGTGTTGCTTGTCCTCTAAATATTGTCTTTACATTTTATATAGTACGACATTATTAGTTATGTCTTGTAAGACATGACTTGTAATATATTATGATACAAACATACAAATTTATATCGAACTAAAAAACTATTCCATTATTTGAATATTCTCATATTTTTAGCCACCTATTTTTTTACTTAGAATGTGGAAGGCCAAAGAGTTAAAAGATCATCAAGGATCTGATCAAATCTGTTATTGCACTTTTAGAATTTAAATAATACGTAAAATCTAATTTACATATTTAACATCAATCTTTAATGATAAAAATATTTATATTTTTGTGATAGATAAAAGAAGCTCTGAAGGACAAAAAAGTAATTAAAGAAAACATTTTATTATAATGTTAGCCAATTTAACAAGTTTTTCCAACCACAAACACTTTGCTTAAAAGCTTACGCATGCAAGACCCAAAAAAAACGATAAAAGTTTCATACTTTTCTGTTACGCCAAGTTTATTGTTATGAATAATGATTTAAGTAGTCAATGTAGTATGATTGGAACCTCAAATTCTCTAACAAATATACTTTCTCGATTTTTATAATGAGTTTACTATTTTACACTTATTAATTGATATGATCTTAGATATTATTATTTCACCATATTTTTCAAAGGCATCAACTTGATGTTAAAGAAATTAACAGTATAATAAGTAAAAAAAGAAGAAAGATAAACTACATGAATTTCGTCCAATAATACTTGTCCACTATATTATTTTGAAAGATTCAACAATACTAATTCCTAATTTATCCTTATTATTAATTTTAAGTCATTTTCCTATTATATTTAAAACTTGATCTTTATCATTCTTTAAATTTTATAAGACAGACAATTTTATTACACTAAATAGTAAATAGAAGAGTAATTTTATGTATAAATTTTAATATACTCATAAAACAATTCAATTTTATTTAATAAAATTCTAGTTGTTGTTTTATATAGTTATTTTCCTATTATATTAAAATGCTAATTCCTGTAATTTATGAGAAAATTACTTTCCTTCACAGAAATTTTTAATATTACACATCTTAATAAACTATAAATAGAAAAATAATTTTATCTAAAAATTTATTAGTCTATATTACACATCTTAATAAACTATAAATAGAAAAATAATTTTATCTAAAAATTTATTAGTCTATAAAATAAAAAATGAACTATAATATGGACAACAAATAATTCTAAAAGTTTTATTACGGCGTAATAAAATGCAATAAAATCAACTGGCGGTACTTATATGACAAAGACTTATGTTAAAGGCAATGAATGTTTTGCGTACACATTTACCTACGACAGAAATGTTCATGTGCTTTATTTAACAACTTTTTTTCATTAACAAGAACGATTTAATATTTAGAATAAAATGTAAGATTTTGTTAAAATTTTTTGTAGTGATCAAAGTTATCAAATCACAAATGTATCAAAATATTTTTTTATATTTGTGACTTTACATATGCTACGAGTGAAAGTATAGCTAAAATATCAATTGGATCATTTTTTTTGAAACAGATTAAAAAAAAATTAGGTCATTCTTTTTTAAACGAATAAAATATTATTTTCGGAGAAAAACAAACAAATACAACATCTAATTATCGTAAATAGTATGCAGATATTAACTGTTATACTTTGAGATATTTGTGTTCTTGTCGTCTGAAAACTAGAGCATATATACATTTATAATAACAGACATACACGTGTTATAATTTTATCTATTGGCCCCATGAATAAGATTATGACACATATTTGACCATTAATATAAAGGTATATATACTTTATTTTTTGAACGATATAAATATCAGTATTTCAAAAATATAATGAAAAACATTTGCATATATTTAAATAATTCAGAGGTATATTTGTTATTTTTTTCCTTTCTTTTTTTTAAAAAATTAGTTGGCTTTCGTTTTTACCAAAATGTTTCAGTGTCTCGGCTCGTGAGTATGTCTTTG
The DNA here is from genome assembly GCA_032847665.1 of Solanum chilense. NCBI lineage: Eukaryota > Viridiplantae > Streptophyta > Magnoliopsida > Solanales > Solanaceae > Solanum > Solanum chilense. Next base: position 108,190,184 of record CM064963.1, on the reverse strand, counting down.
TTACCGAGCAAGTGAATTTGAATTTTATTCTAGCTTTAATATGGGTATCATACGTCGAATCGAATAAAAAAGAATTTGAAAAAATAAAAAGAATAAAAACGAAAAAAGGAAAATAACCGCTGAGATATGTTGTTGTTGGCGCGGCATTATCTATTCACAGAGGCATAGGTCCCCACTGTGCAGTTATTTCTTCATTTCTTCTTTTTCTTTTACTTTACTCACGCAGTTTCCCTTCAAAATGGCCAACTGATTCTTCCATCGACGCCATTGATAAAGGTACTTGTTCAAGCCGATTCTTATGATATCGTATTTTGATGTGTTTGTTTAAGTGTGTTACGGAGACTGTAGAGAGTAATTGATTGCTATGCACGAGATGCGTGAGATTAATTGCGCGATTGGTTCTTATTGTATGTGATCTGAGCCGTAATTTGTACGAATGTTCCACTGCAGAGCTTGAATTTCGCTATGAATTTTAAGTTTACGGTTACTCTGTTTGTTGCGGCTACTCTTCTGTTTGCTTGTTGTGAAGCTCTTAAGGTAAGTAATTACTACTTCATCTTCGTGCTCACTGCTTTTGTTGAAGCAAACGCCGATGCCTTTGTCGATTGTATTTATGTTTTGTTCTTCTGGTGATAGGAAGGACAAAGTTGTGTAGCCAATGGAAGTTGTGATTCAGGGTTACATTGTGAGACTTGCCTCGCAAATGGCAATGTCCGTCCGCGTTGTACTAGACTTCAACCGGTCAATCCTCTTTCGAAGGTGCATATTCCTACAGTTTGTGATTTTTTTCAGATTACTTGTATTGTAGGTAGATGTATACGCCCCTGGATTTTCTACAAATGTCATATTTGCTAGCGGCCTCGTGTGTTGTTGAAGTTAAATTGTTAAATGTTTGCTTAATCTTAGGTGAAAGGATTGCCGTTTAATCGATACTCTTGGCTGACGACGCACAATTCTTTTGCAAAACTGAAAGCCAAGTCTGGGACAGGAGGTGTAATATTAGCTCCAATGAATCAGCAGGATACCATCACCGAACAGCTAAATGTAAGTTTACACCTCCGTGTTCTCTTTCCTTCAACACTTCAAAATATAGAGATCACGACGCATTTAGTTCTTTTTCCTGTGATGCCAAAACCAAGTACTAAAAAACAAAGGAGGATGTCAAACAGCATTCAAACAAAAGGATGTTAGTTAATCTATTGGGCGAAACAGTCCTTTCAATCAACTATGAGAAACTGTGAACTGGATTGAGAATTATGTATTACTTCTATTCTCTATTTCAGTTCATGGGGTATTATTGTTATTGTTATTACTTTTATTATTTTATATTACTTTAATGTCTATGCGTGGCACATGGCGAAGGTTTAAAGTTGAGCTGGTCAGCCTTGTAGTTGTTAGCTGTTGCTGACTCGTGGATTTTTGAGTTTCTATACAATTTAGTACGTGGACTTCATTATAATATGCAACGTTAGGTATGGGCTAGAAGTGTGTCGGATTTGAAGGAATGTCAGCAGATAGATTCCTTTTCTGTAAATAGTTTTAGTTTATGGTTCTAATATTTTAAGTAGTTTTTGGCCCTCCAGACTAGTGTTCTGTTTTGCAAAGGATTAAACTGTCACCTGTTTCTGCAATCTGATAAAGATTGCGTTGGAAACCTTCATTTTCTGATAATGAGGGTGAGGGTTCTCTTTAAGTTAAAGTAGTTGGAATTGCTCCTGAAGAATCTGATGGCTTATTGCAGCAGACAAGTGTCATTATTTCAATTGAAGTGCCAGAGTTTTCAAGGGTTGATCTTTTAGCTTCTGATTTCTGGCTGGACTTGTATTTACTCCAGCAGAGCTATCATCTAGGTTTTCTTGGCTCATAAATATTTTTCAGAACACCCTTAGTCCCTAAATTAATACTACTATTCAAAACCATTTATCCAGGGATGAATATGAACAGGATATTGAATAATTTTTACTTTACCTATACACACTGTGGGTGCTAAAATATTAATCCCCATATTACCCCATACCTGCATAGTACTATAACATTCATCCTTACCTTTCATATTTTGATTTTACCTACCAACTATCTGTAATATGCATAGGATGAAAGATATATGTTAATGTCAATAAGTCAATAGGATTTTACATACTTCAGAACTATCAACATTTGAATCTTTTGATACAATCTTCACCTATTTCGGCCTGCACCAGGTACTACGATTTTAACATCTAGGTGTGTTTGGCATGAAGGAAAAAGAGTATTTTCTTACTTATTTCCTTGTATTTGGTAAGTAAATCAAAAGTATTGTCCCAAGCATTGTATATAATCTAGACAAACAATATAATGAATGAGTTAGGACATACAGGTAGGGGTGTGGTGGGGATGGCTTACTTACACGATCCTTTGAAGTAGAATTGGTGCTAATGTCTAATTAAGGATATAATAAGGACTGCATCCCTTCCTTTCCCAATACTTAAAAGATTGATTATAGGGGCTTGTGTATCTCAAACTATTCCACTGATTTTTATTGTACACGTACAACACTAAACTAGCAATCGTTGTCTTGTCCAATTAGGTGAGCTGGGACTCAGATATTTATCTCCTTGAGGTTAACCATCACTAGGACATTGAGGAATACAAGCGCCTTAAGTTTGCAACTATGAGAACCTGTAGGAAAAAGAGATGAAACTAACTCTTGGGTTAAGCTTTCATACTGTAAGCTCTGGACTAGGAAAGGACTCTAAAAGACCTTTTTGCGTTATGGCATATTTAGTTTAACTTTTCTCTTGACTTGATTCTTAGTGTTGACTTGTATGAACGCTAAAAGTATCATGACATTTTGGAGGAATTGGTTTTCACAGAGAAAAGGTAAAACACCTGTCAATTCCGCTATACCTACTTTTTATTATTCTCTGTTTCCCTATTAAAATATTCGGAAATTGCAATTTAGGAAGACATGAACTGCTAGCTCTGACAGGTTTTCAAATTACTTGTTTATATGGATACTGATGAGCTTTTTGACATGAATTGGCGCAGAATGGTGTAAGAGGTCTTATGCTTGATATGTATGACTTCGACAATGACATCTGGCTATGTCACTCATTTGGAGCAAAATGTTACAATTATACAGCTTTTGTAAGTTTTCATGAACCAGTGATGTAATACTATCGACTTCAACACTTTGGCATGTTTACAGGTTTGCAGATGTTCATTGATTTGGCATATGAGGCATTCTCATCCTTAGCAGCATAGGGAAAAGAGGATATAATTCATTTTTGTCTCTGTTTTACTTGTCATTACAGTAATAAATTTGATGAAAAATAGAGAAAAATTGACTATTTTCTCATTGGTTTACAACATTTCTAGATTCTTATCACTTAAAGTTGCTTTCTTTTGAAGCTGATGTGGATTTTTCTGTCAGCAAACTGCAATCAATGTCTTGAGGGAGATAGGAGTGTTTCTTGAAGCAAACCCATCAGAAATTGTTACAATTATAATTGAGGATTATGTTACATCGCCGAATGGCCTAAACAAGGTGTTTGATGCGGCTGGCCTAAGAAAATTCTGGTTTCCAGTTTCTCGGATGCCTAAAAATGGTGGAGAATGGCCAACTGTAGATGATATGATTCAGCACAATCAGAGATTGGTTGTCTTCACATCTAAGTCTGCCAAAGAATCTTCAGAAGGCATTGCCTATGAGTGGAGATACTTGGTAGAAAACCAATGTGAGTTTGTAGTTTAGCTTATCTCTAAAATCAAATTTTTAGGTCTCTTAAAATTCTTTTGGAGGAAAATGATAATCATACTCTCAAATACAAGGGCTTTGGATTTGCAGATGGAAATGGTGGCATGAAACCTGGTTCTTGTCCAAATCGTGCAGAATCATCTGCTATGAACACTAAGTCAAAGTCGTTAGTCCTTATGAACTACTTTACTGATGCCCCAGATTTCGCTCAAGCTTGCAAGCATAATTCAGCCCCACTCATTGACATGATGAACACATGTCATGAAGCCGCTGGTAAAAGGTGGCCTAACTTCATCGCTGTAGATTTTTACAGGGTATGCTTGTCGTTGAACTGACTATCTATGAAATGAGTCTTTAATCAGATTTGCTTCTCTCTTAGACTAATTTTACTGATTGTGGACCTTGCAGAGAAGTGATGGAGGTGGAGCCCCTGAGGCTGTAGACTTGGCAAATGGACATCTAGTCTGTGGGTGTGCAAACATTGCTTCCTGCAAGGTACAAATAAGCTACTTCTTATACTTTGTTTCCACTAGTTCACTTTGAGGCCATAAATAGTAATTTTTAGGATTCAAAACGTGCAACTTTGTGACATTTTGGGTGCCTTTAATTCGATATGTAGGAGAATATGACTTTTGGAGCATGTGATCTGCCTGAACCAAGCATTTCTCCAAAAACACCAGCTGCTGCAGCTAAAAATGAAACAAGCTTTTCAAATTTGTGTTACCAACCAAAGCTGCAATGGTTGTTGGGAACAACATTAGTTTCTTTTTTCTTATTGTAATTGAGGACCAACAGCCTACACAAGTTCATATCTGCTTCGCAAGGATAAAGGATTAAATTTTACTGAAAGCATAGTAGGTGATTATGACTACAACCAGACAAACTAGTCAGCAATAGTTAATCTTGTGACGTACTTTTGGATTTTAGAAACTGTGAGCTAAGGAGTCTAAATGTTGTGTGGATCAATTGTAAAAAAGAACTTTGTATCTTTCCTTTGGTAAAATGGGTGATGTGAAGTTAGTTTAGCTTATATTGCCACAGGTACTTGTATATGGAAAGAACTTGGTGAAAACCTCTACTTGTAACTGATTCTGGTATGGTCTATTCTCTTTGAACTTTTATTTGTTCCTTGTATTTGATATGTTATTTTATTCTTCACTATTATTCTTATTTGTTCCAAATTTGTGGCATCCTTGTCTAGTAAGTATGGGATAGTTTGAAGTTTACAGATTTTGGAAAATTTGAGAAAGTAACATGAACCTTGTCGGTTGAGTCAGTTCAGAAAATACTCTTTTTAAAGTTGCTTGCACGTAACATGATGTGGAATTTGAATATACCTGATTAGCGTAAGACATCATCAGCACCAAACAAGAAGATGGGGAAATAATAGCAACCTATCCCATCCCACACATGACACATTGATGCCCAATTTCAGAATTTATTAGACAAAAGAGTATTCAACGTTTGGCCCATGTCTTTGTTAGGTATATCAATGGAAAAAAAAAAAACCCATTATTTTGAAGTTTCTTACTCAACAACAAAAGTGAAAGTGAAGACAAAAGTTAAACTGCAAAGTGCTAACCCTTCAACCAGCTAGTCAACTTTACCACTCATCCAGTTTTGGGCCTAATATCACCCTTCATAATAATTACACTAATGCAAGAATGACATTGCACAAGTTAAGGTGAAACTTGTAGAATATGTTTGAAATTATTCTAAGAGTATTTCCTAGGAATAATTACTCTTAAGTTCCACAATATTCTTCTATATTGTCACATCGATCCATGAGCTAACAGTCTAAACATGGTCCAAATATACAAGATATTCTAGGCCCATCAAAATAAGCAAAACCAAAGTATGGGCCAAGCGTATAGCCCTCACAGAAAGAAATCCTTAGATTCTTGTCTATAACCAATTTTAATCGATAGATACATAGATAGATATTTTGAAATATAAAATGCCACTGGTATTAATGTTTCGTTTAGCTCTCCTAGTACTAGATAAATTTTTAAGTAAATCAAAATTTAAACAAAGTTTAGCTCAAAGACCAATCAAATTGGTCGTTGTGAGAATACATAGTTTATGTACATTACAAAAAAAAAAAAGTATGTACTCATACCCCGATATTAATATCAGTAATAATGTATCCAAACTTACAGACTTCTACTTAGTATATGAAAGGTAGGTAAACTCCAAAATGCTTGAATTAAGAAGCTACTGGTATTAGGTTAATATTAATAAAAAGGTTATCCTTTAAGGAATAGTAGTAGAATACAAAAGATTTAGTGGCTCAAGGCACCGCCATTGGCTAAAATCTCACGAATTTCTAAGTTTAATATCTTAATGATATGTATTACCTGCAGGGAACTAAACAAAAAAAAAATTAACCCTAACAATGGCTCCAAAATCTACACTAGATTTTTCAACATTTTTAATTAATCCTGAAAAAGTTAATTATTTAGTACAGTAAGATATTAAGATGATCAGAGTTTGTAGGTTGGTAGGGTGAAAATATTATCCTGTGAGGGGAATATGTTGCATGCGTCGTGACATAATTAAAAGAATATTCCTATTTTTATCCTAAACTATACTTTACTTTCATGTCTTTATCTTGATAATTGAATTATATCCAACTTACATCTTAAAAAAATACATTTGTTGAAGAAAGAGAGGAATAATAAAAGTAAGGAAAGGACTATGCAGAGTCCGTAGCTTAAAAAAGGGTATAAAATATTAATAAAATTTTTAAAATGATATATAAAATTTTATATTAATCAAAACGGGAAAATTGTTGGAACAACAGTGATTTTTTTTTAAAAAAAAAAATCACATTTTGCAAAATCGCTGTTGTAGTAGCGATTTTGCTTTTTCTAGGGGAAAAAAATCGTTGTTGTTTCAGCGATTTTGCCTTTTTTGTTGATGTAAAATTTTATATACCATTTTGAAATTTTTGTTAATATTTTATATTCTTTAGGTTCTGGACTCAGACTATGCATATATATATATATATATATATATATATATATATATATATATATATATATATATATATATATATATATAAAAGGTGTGGTGAATGACTCGATATTGACTTTAGTTAGCATTATTATTGTTCATACATAGGTAATAAAGTAATAGTAGCAAAATTCTAATCGAACTATAGTATTACTGAAGTAGCTCTTAACTCAAAAGTACTCGTGATACTTGATGAGGACATAAACAAAATCATTTACTTTGATACAAAACGATAAAATTTGTGATCTCGACCATTCAACATGCTATGTATCAAAATGTATTTAAATAGAAGTTGATCTTTTTCTCTTTTATAGGTAAACTAGTAATAGCACGGGCTCAATAATATTTGTGAAATATTTAAGATATTTAATATGATTTACATTTTTTCCTTTAAATTTATACGTATATACGATGAAATTAACTTAATTTAATTAAGCAGTGAAGTAATTTGAGGAGTTTATTTATCAATATTATTTAGGAGTTTATTTACTTAATTAATGTTATTATAAAGTATTGAAGTAAGTAAAATAATTAATCGCAGAGGGGGTCGGTAAACATAATGAAATAAGTTAAAATTTAATAATTAATTATATTATGGAATTAAATTAATCCATTAGTAAGTTTATTAGAAAATATTAAAGTAAGTAAAATGAAACATTGTCATTTGATAATAATAATAATAATAATAGTAACAATAATATTAACAACAATTATATACTTTAGTAAGTAATTAGTAAGTTTTATTAGAAAGTATTAAGTTAAGTAAAATAATAAATGGGTGGGTAAACCATATATAAAATAAGTCGTTAGTAAGTTTTATTAGGAAATATTGAAGTAAGTAAAATGAAATATTATTATTTCATAATAATGACAATTTTCTATAAATATTTGTAACAGAAAGGATAGAAATTGGCATTATTATAAATTTAAATTATCGAAATAGCCTTCCGTCAACAAGCAAGCAAGCATATTGACGGAGAACTAAACATCAGAGTTAAAAAGAATTTTATAATTGCGAAAAAATTGTATAGAATCAAAGAAATAACTTTTTAATTTTTTTCATTAAAAAAAATTAAAAAACTAAAATATAAATAAGTAATACATGAATAATTAAATTTTGATTATTAATATTTACATGAAATTAGAGTAGAAAGGAATTAAAAAGGAAAATTAAAGAAAAGGGTTAACTGAAACTGGGACCTTGAATTAAAGAAAAGGGTTAAATAACTGAAAATCGATGTTGGCTCACATTTAAAAGTGTTCACGCTCTAGTTGAAGTTTGGGCGTGTGGGTGAGTGTTAAGAAGTCTTACATCGGTAGAGAGATGAAAATTTGGTCTTTCCTGTATGGACTTAGATAAACCTCCACTCATGAGCTAGCTTTTGGAGTTGAATTGCGTTCAAGTGTCATATCTTTACAATATTGTTGACAATACTTTTCTGTTTTTTGGAGTTGAGTTACGCCCAAATATCATATATTTACAATATTGTTGCCAACACTTTTCTACTTTTGAGATTGAATTACGCCCAAATATCATTATCTTTTACCGTACTGTTTCCAACACTTCTCTTGGAAAAGCGGAACTTTTTGTTATAATATTTACTTCCACACATTATAAATAATTAGTATGTTATCGTAAAGTAGAATTAGTAATCCGAAAAATAAAATAGTTCACGACTTTAGTAAGATAAAGTACATAAATAAAGTAAAAGTTTCTTGCACTACCATAAGTATATGTTAAACTAATTTGGTTTAGCATGAGGGGAATTATAAAACTCCAATGAATTTAACTCACTAATGTATCTTAATAGAAAAAAGGACCAAGTTTCAAAAGAGGACAAATATTCTTCATTCTACCCCTTTTGCCACACAATTTTATAATTTCAATCGTACATACATTGGAATATAAACATGTCATATCTCCACAATTAATAGTATTCTAAAACATATTGATTGGACAAAAATTCAAATATTATCCATTAGTACTGAAATTGTTGAATTGGTTTACAATTACGTCACTAAGTGGGAATTACAGTTGCCCACACAAATTCATAATGGAGAAAGAATGTCTAATACATATACTTTTCTCAATTTATTCGAAAACAGAGTATTCAATTCTATCTAATCCAAAAGATATCTTAGATTATAGGCATAATACATAAATATGCCTTTTAATTTGATTTTAAATTATGTCATTTAACTTGACTTTAAATTATATTTATGTCCTTCAACTTTGAATGTGCACAAGTAGACACTTAAACTTGTATAAAGTTAAACAAACAGACACACATGTCGTGCATGTCATTCTACATGTCATTTTTGTCCTACGTGGTGTCCTATGTGTACTATGTCATGTAGGACTCATGTGTTTATTTATTTAAAAGTTGAATAGTTAAAGTGTCTATTTATGCATTTTGAATATTAAAGGTCAAAGTAAAAATTTGAAGCCAAGTTTAGGGTGCAATATATGTATTATGCCTAGATTATATATACTCCCTAAGTCCATTTTACTTCATCTGATCAATGAGAGTTGTTCACTATTTACTTAATATTGAGATAAAGATAGTAAATAATAATAAAAAAATTATCGAATAATTCTTATTAAAAATAAGTAAGATAAACATTCAAAAATGAATACTTAGAGAATTTAATAGTAAGAGTTTAACAGACATATAACATGATAAAATTATTCATTGATTTTATAAACTGAACAAATATTATTGAACATTCCAAAATAATATGATAGACAAGTAAAAGTGAACAACAAAAGTATTACTTGCCCAATATTAACTATTTAAAAACCAAATAAATAGAATGATATCTAATTTCCTATGTCATTTTTTGAACGGAAAAGGATAAAAAAATACCCTTGAACTATTCGAAATAGCTCAAATATATCCTTGAACTATATTTCGGCTCAAAAATATCCTTCCCCTCAAATTATAGGGTCAAAAATACCCTTCCCCTCAAATTATAGGGTCAAAAATACCCTTCCCTTAGACTTATGTATTTTGTGAAATTGTTCTAAGGAAATGGAGAAATGAGGAAAAAGGGTTCTATGTTTTTCAGTGAAATGATTTTTAAATTCTACGGAAAATGAAAAAAATTAGAGAAAATTAGGGATAAGTTTATTAGTCTACGTGGCATGAGTGGAACTCTATTGGCTCATGTGGCATGCCATGTGACATCCACATGGCATCTAAGTGACGTTTAACCGATTTTGTTAATGAGAATGGTATTTTTGACTCAATAGTTTGATGGTAAGAGTATATTTGAGCCGAAATATACTTCAAAGGTATATTTGAGCTAAATCTGATAGTTTAAGGATATTTTTGACTTTTTTTCGTTTTTTAATATATTGAAGAAACAAAGTGGTTTAAAAATACATTAGGAAATGACAATATATATAGCTAATAATAAGAGCAAAATAAAGAATGAGGCGAAAAATTATCATTTGAGTGAATTAAAACATCTATTTTTGCTAAATTATCATTTGAGTGAATTAGAACATCTATTTTTAGCATAACAACCATGTATAAGTGAACCGAGGAAATATATATTATGTGTATTTTGTTAATGTTATTAGTAGCAGGTTGGGTTTAATTATATGCTTGCTTTTAGGGCGCATGATTTTGAGAAAGTTGAATTTATAAAGTATAGTATTAATATATTGTCAACTTGTAAAAGAAGATTTTAGTAATTCATGACATTAAATTGCTTAGCCAGTAAAGTTATTCCCACTTTTTACGGAGCACAAATTTTCACACTAAAATTATAGTGTTTGCACATATTATTCTTTAGATAGGTTTGACCGCATGTCTAACTTTTTATGATTTCTCAATTAAAATTAAATACGATTCGATTAATTTAATTTTGTATTTAAAAGATTTTATTTAAAAAAATAGTTTTATAATTTAGATTTTACAATTGATTAAAAATAAAGTGTTATTTATTATTTCGACACTAACGTTGATCGGATAAGAACTCCTCTTTGTCTGACTAGAATTATTTCAATAAAATATCTTTTAATAATTAGATTTTTGTAGTGGAGAAAAATAATTTTAATAGTCTAAATAAAACAAGCAAACAAAAGTTTGCAATAAAGTTAAACGTCACAATACTGATTGAGGCAAAGGACTACCACATCAGATTTGAGATAATGAATTTGAACAAACATCAAAAAAGATTTTAAGATTTATATGAAACGTGGCAGATAATTAGATGGAACACGTAGACAATCAATAATTTAAAATAATTATAGTAATAATAACTAAAATATAAATAAAAATTTTGGACCACCACCAAAGATTGCAAAACGTAGGTCGAATCACAAAGACAACTAGGCTTTGCCTCTTTTTCACTCTAAAAAGAACACAATTACCCAATAGGATATCATTCTTAAAAGATAGTAACTCACAAGCTTCCCTTAAATTCAATCTTTCACAACCACCTTGCAAGATAAATGATGTATCATAATTATTTGTGTTTCTCGAGTCGAAAATAATATCTTTATCTTTAGAAAAATAAGAGTAAGATTTGAACACACTTATGAGGGGAAGTTTGTCCGTATAAAAAAGTCTCTGTCGATGTTGAATTACTTAAGAAATTTACTTTAAATTAAACAAAACTAATAAGTGTTGAATAAAAGAGAATTATTACACTCTGACGTTGTTCTTTTGTAATAATGATGCATGCATACTTGGTTGAAATATTAAAGAATTTATGATTATCATTATATAACTCGAGTCAAAGATATTGAGTGTATGAACGTAATATGACTTTTAAGTTTTAAAAAGTGAACTTACCTTTATATTTGTGTTGTATATAGGTAATAATTACCTACTTGATTTTATACCAAACATTTTCTAAGGATACAATGAATGAAATTGTCTCTATCATCAAGGAGTATATAGTGTGGCTAATAACCCTCCGATATACATCCACTAAACCTAAATGAAGCATCTTCACAATAAAAAGTTGATGCCCCAATTTCCTCTTTTGTAGGAATCAAGCTAGTGACACACTTAATTAGATAAAACATCCTAAAGCGATGGTTCACGATTGTTTTATCTTTAACAAATATTTTGAATTCGAGCTCCTATAATAAAAAAAAGATAAATAAAGATATGCGTGAATAGTAATTTAATCATAGTAAAACAAAACATGTTGGGAACCACGTCAATGTTTTGATTTGATGAAATGGCCCTTTAAACACTACATGACCTTCCACTTTTTATTTTTTTTAACTGTTATAAAAGATTTGACATTCCAAGCCACCACTCATATAACATACATAATTCTTAATCAGTCTTTTCACTAAGTAGCTTTTCTATTAGGTCTACTAAAGGTACTTTGACAGCAAATTATTCTATAAAAAAAAAATATTACTCCATGTTACACTAAAATCAAACTTGTCCTTATGCTACTTTACACTCTTGCTCAACTTAATATGGATAACGATTTTTATTACTTTACTGTACGATTGGATTCCTTTAAGATTAATTAAAAAGTTAAAAGGATTTTTCTAATGAACACTGTTTGAATTCTCTTCCCAATTATTCTCATTAAAAATAAACAACTCTAATTGACAAGTAATTTAAAACAGTGATACATCATTATTGATAGCTTCTATTGCTTCAAACAGACATCATCATTCAGTCTGAAAATTAATTTAAAAAAAAAAACAAAATTACAACGAAAAAGACAAAGCTCTTAAAATTAATTAACCTTAATTAGCTATTGCCCATAGTAACATAATTTTAGCTCCAGAGTATATTGAAAATTATTGGCCATATATTCCCGACAAGGTTGTCAATAAAAAAAATAAAAATCTAAGGACTTGTTTTTCTTGTTTGAATAATTCTAGCCAAAGAAATAAATACTCAAGCGTGTGGACTGTGGTCTAAAGTACAAATAACCTCAAAAATATTAGGTAATTTTTTTTGTGTTTGGCTTAATCGGTATTTGTTTTGGTGAAGTGATAGATAGCTCGTGAAACTATGGATTTTAAATATTAAACTAAAGATTGAAATATGTGGAATTTGTACCTCAGGCAACAGGAGTAAGGTTATTGAAACTTTTTGAAGCTATTACAAATTTGATTACTAATATGTCAGAAATAAGTACAATACACAATATATTTAGGTACCGCAGATAGGCAGCGTTTTTGACTGGCACAGTTTTTTATTGGTACCATTGTTTTTGTTCATATAATAAATTACACATATATAATTGTTGCATGGACTACAGTGCCACCTGTATTTCACATTTCACATTTAAAACTGGACCAATACCAGGGGATGATTGTTGACTAACCCCTTCTGGGAAACTTCAAGTTTATATATGTTGTACTTTTATAATCATCAAAAATAATAAATTGAGGACTAAAAATACCATGCTATATCCTCTTTCATCTTACACTCACGTGTGCACGGGAGCAAAGCTACCTTGTATGAAGAGGGTTCATTAGTGGAGTATCATATTATTTATATATGACTAAAATAAGCTTATAGATATATACAGTAAATGTCGAATTCCTTCGTCTATCTATTTCTATAAATTTTGAATTCACTGATTGAAAATTTTGACTCCGCCTCTGGGTGTGAATATTAAATTATTTATATATGGTTAAAATAAATATATATATATATAGTAGACGTTAAACTCAATTCGACTATCTATTTCTACAGATTTTGAACTAACTTATTGAAAATTCTGACTCTGCCTCTATATGTGGATGTTCATTATTTATCTTCCTTCATTTTTGTATTACTAAACTATTCCTCCATTTTTGTATTACTAAACTATATGTTTATCCATAATGATGATTCAATAATACTCTTCATGAGTTCATTAGAATTTATCTAGTATTTTTGTTAAATTGAATATGTGTGTTGTGTTAGCTGGTTGAGAGGTGTAAGGGAGAAAAAGCACGTGCATGGAGGTGTAGCTGTACCGGCAAGGTTGCCTGCTTGACCACAGACAAAACTCGGTCCTACTGTCTCTCTCCACACGCGTGCCCTTATTCACTGTCACTGACGAAATTTTTATTTTTCACCCGATTCAAATATAATTATAATTTTTAAAATTCATAAAAAAAAAAAAAGAAAAGATAAACATGTGATGGTTAGTAAAAAGAAAAAAAAGAAGATTCTCACTTTCTTCCTCAGAAAATCTCAATTGGTATTTTCCTTAACGACGTATAGTCCCCAGAGGCACTTAATCAACATCCTTTTCTTAATTTCTTCAATAGGGACCAGGACCCTTTCACAGGATCAAAATAAAATAAAATTAATTGATAAAGCTGCTCCTCTCTTAGTGATGCATTAAAAATTTGAGCTTAGATATGAAAAATCCTCCTATATAATAACATCGCGAGAATTCATAATAATGAAAAATAAAAATAGGAGAGAGATAAATATATGTGGTCGAATAAAGAGTGTGGTAAAGACAAGCTGGCCTCCGCACATTCCTCTGTTCATCTTTGACCTTTGACTACGTAAAATACAAATCCAATTAACAGTAAAGCACCACCTTTTTAATTATTCATAAAGGACAATAAGTTCTTTTGAACCATTACTCAACTATTCATTTACCAACTCATGTTCAGTGTTTTACTACTCTATTTTACTATACTTAATAAACGTAACGAATAAAATGAGTACTTTATTACATTGTTTTTTAAAATAATAAGTGTAAATTTTTAAATTAAGATATAAACTATTTTTTAATTTACTAAATTTAGACAAATACTCCTTCTGTCCCCAAATTATTTGTCTACTTACTCCTTAAAGAAATCATTTAGAAGAAGGATATTTTTTCTTCTAATACACCCGTTTATCTCTTATTAATACACTCTATTCAATTACATTATTCATCTATATCAAAGAGCAACACCTTTGAAACTTAATGTTAAAAAATGAAAAAAGTCTCACATCGGTGATTAATGGGATGAATGGACTCCTATAGGCTTGGGCAATCCTCCTCTCTTTAAGCTAACTTTTGGGGTGTGAGTTAGCCCTAAGACCTAATTTCACATGGTATCAGAACAGGGCCCGTCTCACTCGATGTTGGGACCCATAGAATCAAATTGCCCATGCACCAGATGCTAAGCTAAACACTGGGCGTGAGGTGGGGTGTTAAAGAATGACAAAAATTTCACATCGGTGATCAATGAGATGGATGGACTCCTATAGGCTTGGGCAATCCTTCTCCTTTTGAGCTAGCTTTTGTGGTGTGTGTTAGACCTAAGACCTAATTTCACACTTAACAATATTTTTTACTTTCAAAATAAATTAATTTTGAGGACAAAATTAGCTTGATTTTGTAAGGTAAAACGTAGATGATTGGTGTTTGTTCTTTGGTCTTGCCTCGAAACCTCCTTTAGCTTATCCTTTCATTACTTAATTTAAAATCTCTCTTCCTTCAATGCTTTATTTTTTTTTAAAAAAAAAATAGTATATATATATATATTAAATTTATTCTATACTCAACTTGGAACTATGCACCAGTGTCATGAATTTTCACAAATTCAAAATTCATTGGTATTAATGAGGACTTTCACCTAAGTAGACAAATCTCCCTACCTGCAATTATTCTATATTTTGCACATCCACTATCTAATTTTCTCTAATATTTCTTTTGACTGCCCCAATAAACTAGAAAATGACATATTGAGAGATGCTATTTTACTGAATTACAGTCCTACACCAATTAGAATATGCTCAAGAATACATAATAACTGTCTACTTTGATGCCAATTTTTTGAATGAGCTTTCACAAGAAGCAAAAGGGTAATCTTTTCCATCATAATTATTCTTTTTAACCAATATGTATATATATAGATATAGATAAATTTACTATTTTATGGATCATCACACAAATTCACGTAACAAAAACACAATAATGGAAAGTAGGAGTAGTTCGAAGTTTTTTCGATTGAGATGATTTGCATTTACTCCAATACAATACACCGAAAGTGACTTTAATTTCCATATCATAAGGTATTGACTAGTCAAACTTGAATTTGATTTTGAGTGCAAAACAAGATTTGAATTTCTTACATGTCTTAAAAACTAAATCAAAATGATTTTGTCTGGTCATTCATGACATGTATTCAAATTCAATAATAAAAGGATTTTCAATTATTTTTTTTAACGTTTAACTATGAAAAAATAATTGAATTTGAAAAAAATAAAGAGTTTAATACTATTATATCTTGTATACCTGTTATAGATTTAATTTAATATTGAACCTTACCTTTATGAATATGCACGATGCTGCTTTTAGCTCTCGTTTTTCAATTCTTTCATAAAAGATTAAGAAAATGTTATTACATATACTTTAAATTGGTAATTTCTGGTATGCTTTTTCTTTCTTCTTTTTTCTCTTTATTACATGCTTTATTATCAGATAAATCTCTAATAAGTAAAAGCTTTGCGTTGGGAGAATTATTCACTTTTTTAAAATCAAACTTCTATTTTCCAACTCCCTCATAGTAAACTCCAAATTAAATGCTCTCTTCTTTCCTAATATAACCAAACGCATATCTAACTTTATAAATTTCAAATAAAGTAGAAAATATCTAAATTCTATAACCAAACATCCACTTATTTTAGTTCCTAGAGTTTTACGAAATTACCCCTAGAGAGAAAGAGTTAAATATCTACTTAGAAATTAAAATGGTGCAAAATAGAGAACACGAAGTAAAAGTATGGGAAAAATTACACAACGTCGTAATCAATGATAGAATTAGAATTTTCACTTTCAAAATTCAAAATATAAAAACTTAAATATAGAAAGAATTTATAAAAGTTCAAACTTCTAATATAAAAAAAATAATTTTAACCTTATAAAAATAATTTAATTTTTTCATTAAAAGCTCAAACTCCCTCGATTTTTCGTGGGTCCGCGCTTGGTTTATATTAACAATAAATGAATGGATGATGTATTATATTTGTGCTTAATCAAATTGGACCATTCAAATGTCATCAATAATGCCAATTGACGTAAACGGAAGTTAGATTTGAGCATGAATGTGGGTCCCACACTTAGTCGCACATTACGTTTGACCAGAGACCAACCGTAACCATGGTTAAATGAACCAATTAATACTATCAGCTTAGTAAATTAAATGAAAACCACACGTGTGGGGAGTGGGTGATGGCAAATTTTCGTCAGAATAAAAACAGAGAGAAGAACCCTACGGCCTGTTGGGTATGTCCCTCTGTTTTCTCTCCGTATAAGACCCAGCAAATTCCCAAACAAAACTGAAACAGAATTTGCAGACTCTCTTTCAGTTTTAGCTTTTTCTATATCTATATTTATATATATATATAACACTAATACCCCCAATTCACTGCTACCTGATAAAGAAGATAAAACAGAGTTAGAAAACATGCCTGCAAGTTTAGACCCTTTGGATGTTGGTGTTCAGATTCCATACCATTTTCGGTGTCCAATCTCCTTAGAGCTTATGCGAGATCCGGTCACAGTCTGTACCGGTCAAACTTACGACCGCCAAAGCATTGAGTCCTGGGTCGCCACCGGCAATACTACTTGTCCGGTAACAAGGGCGCCGCTCAGTGATTTCACTCTTATTCCAAATCATACTCTTCGCCGCCTTATACAGGAGTGGTGTGTTGCGAACCGGGCTTTCGGAGTTGAGCGGATTCCGACGCCGAAACAACCGGCTGATCCATCGTTGGTTCGGTCATTGCTGAATCAGGCGGCGGCTCAGTCGAATCATATGAATTCTAGGGTTGCGGCGTTGAGGAGGCTCAGAGGACTAGCTCGTGACTCGGAGAAGAACAGGTCTGTTATTTCGGCGAACAACGCACGGGAAATTCTTCTAGCGATTGTATTCTCCCGTATGGATTCGGACGCATCAGAGTTGAATCACGAATCTCTCGCGATTTTATCCATGTTTCCGCTCTCTGAACCGGAATGCGTTTTTGTCGCTTCCGATCCGGAACGAGTTAGTTACCTGGTTGCTATGCTTTTTCATCTTTCCATCGATGTCCGAGTCAACTCAGCTGCTTTGATTGAGATTGTAGTCGCCGGAATGAGATCCCCGGAGCTCCGTGCTCAAATCAGCAATGCGGATGACGTCTTCGAAGGAGTCGTCGGAATTTTGAATTATCCATTGGCGTATCCGAGAGCGTTGAAAGTCGGAATCAAGGCATTGTTTGCTTTATGCCTAGTGAAACAACACCGTCAAAGAGCGGTGAGCGCCGGAGCGGTGGAAGCGCTGATCGACAGGCTACAGGATTTTGAGAAATGCGATGCGGAAAGAGCACTCGCCACAATCGAACTCCTCTCCAGAATTCCATCAGGATGCGCAGCGTTAGCATCTCACGCGCTAACGGTGCCTCTGCTGGTTAAAATTATTCTCAAGATATCGGAGCGTGCGACGGAATACGCCGCCGGAGCTCTGCTATCGCTTTGCTCAGCGTCGGAACAAGCTCAGAAAGAGGCGGTCGCCGCCGGCGTGTTGATTCAGCTTCTGCTGTTAGTTCAAAGCGATTGTACAGAACGTGCGAAGCGAAAAGCTCAAATGCTTTTGAAGCAGCTTCGCGATTGTTGGCCGGAGGACTCCATCGCCAATACAGATGATTTTGCCTGCAGCGACGTCGTTCCGTTTTGACAACCTCTCTTTTACCAAAATCTCCCCCTAATTTTTGTAATTCGAGGTTAAAAAAAAAAAGGTAAAAAAAGCCAAGTGTCTAAATTTAGTAAATAGATCATTATTCCATGTATGTAATTTTTGTACGTAAGATAACCATTTTTTCTTTGGGCTGGAAATTTGTTTTTCTTTTTTCCTTTTCCAATTAAAAACAAACTCTTCAGAGTAATTAATCTATAGTTTCTTCTTTATCGGGCTGTTACGTATAAATTCAATAACAATAACATAACAACGAAATTCATTAAGAAAAATCTTCGACTCATGAACATATATAAAATTCAAAATATTATTTTATTTATTTTTTGTAATATTTGATGAGTTGTAATATGAGGTGTAGCTAAGCATGTGTGACACTAATTTGAATGGGATAGTTCAACTTTCTTTTGACCGAATAATTGCTTGATTAAGAAAAAAGTACCAATTATATTGGGTCCTATAAAAACACCATAAGTACGAGGAGTTATTGGGCTGGATCGGACCTTCTTTACTGCATAGCCCGGCCCACTTGTTACTATACTTGAGTCAACAGATGGTGACATTTTTTAACTTTGGTCTACTAACAGTAATTGAACATATTAAAATGATACAACTGGACAAGAGGAATTAAATTGTTCTACTTATAGGGATGTCAATAGGCGAAACAGTTTCAAACATGTATAAATTTATGAACATGTTTTATTGAAAAAGTGTGATATGTACGCGGATCTTATTATTATATTATGCGAATAAATTATTTAAGATAGACCCGTAATTTGTTAGTATGGTAAAGTATGGAGGTAATGTAATGGAATGTGACAGATGAATTGGAATCACATGGGGTTTTGGAGTTTTGTGGTTCAAGTGACAAATTAGTGGTCACATGCCCAACCATTTTCTTTTCTACTTTTTATTTTTTTCCTATCGTATAGAGATGGACAACATACAAATCTAGATCGTCTTTAGATGTGCACCACACTTCATGCTCTCACTACAAACGCAACGTATATTTTGGTGTACCACTCAAGTATGTGTGATACGAATATAATTTCTTACTCTTAGTTAGAGGTTTTAAAGTAAGAGATTTGAGAATTAAAAAAAAAAGTTTTAGTATCGAATGTTTTTTATTTTTAATTGATTTTACATGATGTAAATTTATATTGATTATGACTCTCTGTCAGATATTAAAAACTGGATAGATTAATAAACAAATAGCTATGAGTGCAAAAAGATATCACTATAGCATGTCATTGATATATCCACCATCTTTAAAAATGTTATTTTTATACCAGGAGTTAGACTTTTTGTTTTACAAATTTTTGATTGTATAGAGTTTGAAGTTCGGAAATAAATATTTAGATTTTTAGTCTGTGATATGTTTGAATAATAACTTCTTTATCCCAAAGCTCAAAGGTAAGAGATTAAATTTGGTACGTTGTTGTAGTTGTTCTAAATATTTGGGATTATAGTTACAACAATTTAACAACTTTGGAGCCTAATTAAGTCAAATTGAAATTATATGAATTGGACCTTTTTGTGAAAACTCTGATATTCTTCCACACTACAGACTAAAGAGAGAGCCACAAACTTGAAAAGGCCCAAATTGTTCCTTATTGGGCTTCATTATACGTGGAAAGAAAGAGGAAAAACAAGAAGAAAAAAATTGCACAACTAAGTAAATATATTTAAGATGCTAGATAAGTTTTTGCATCATTTTAATTCAATGAATAGGAACAAAAAAAGGGAGGAATAAGGAAGATAGTTCAAGTGAGTTGCTGAACAAAAGCAAGATGACTCTAATAAATTAAAAAGAAACAGAAAGTAAAAGAAATTGTATCTACAAACACCGAGTGAAAAACATATGAAGATGAAAGTGATGAATATGGGTTAGGACAAAGATGATGAAGAAGAAATCGAGGCATTTGTATATTTTTATGATTCGTACTTCTATCAATATCTTTCACATTATATTTTATATGATTCTATGAATTTTGCGATTAATATTCATTCTGGTCTTTATACTTATTAGACCGTGTTTGTATATTTTAATAATTACATACAATTACTTTTTTTGTATTTATATATTATCAAAAAATATATTTCGCAGCTATTATTTGTATAATTTCAGAATTTATATAAATTTATTCATTTATTAATGATATTTATATACGTTTGATTTGTATATTTATCAGGTAATTTTTTGAATCGTTCTTTGTTAAGCAGAAGTTATATTTGATACGAAATTTTAATCACATAAATAATCATTTGCGATATTTCTTGCCATTGTAATAATCGAAATTGCTGCCTCATTAATTAAGTTAAGAGTACAATTTGTATTAAAAAAATAATTTCAACGAGATATATAAATAAAGTCAGTCATAACAACTACACGATTAGAGAAACTATAGCTAAGAAAGATCATTATATTTTTATGAAATTTCCTCCAATTAAATGATTTTACCATTGAATCGAGGGGTGGGGGTGGGGTGGGAGGCCATTGTTAGCTTATAATGTAACTTATCGTCTATGGCACATATTTTTCATCCTCTACTGAGGAAATCATTTTCTAAATTTGTAAGAAAATTATTTATATATAGATAAAATTTTAAAATAAAATATGAAAAAATTGACCTAAATAAAAGTTGATATATGAAACTCTCTGCAAGTGCTAATTGTTGTAGAAGGTGAAATGAAAGTAGGGACGATAAATAGTTGAGTACAAATTATTCTAGTAACATGATATTTTTAACCTGTTGGTTTGGTAGGAGTTAAAATAAGTCGGAGTCAAGAATTCGGCACGGGTGAAGACTGTTAGAGGTCTAAAATAAAATTAAACTTTATAATAATAAGCTTTAAATTTTAAGAAAATTCATAATTATAAATATGATTCATGTTTATATCTAAATATATTTAAATTTTAAAATGTAAAACAAAAATACTCCTATGAGATAAAATTATTAAAAATATTGTAAATTTTCATTTGTTTTTTTAAAAGGATAGTTAAGAGTTAGGAAAGTAGAACTTGTATTTTTGAAATTGATAGATTGATAACATAGTAAAATTTTATTATCTCAATTTAATTGTTGTAATGTATTAGAACTTCGGAAGAATGTCAAGAAATATAATTTAAATTTATTTAATATCGTTTATATCTTCAATTTAGAGAATGGATGAACAACTAATTAGTACAAGAGTAAATTTTAAGTTTAGCAAAGGAGGAAAGAAATGAAGAATATAAACATAAGTTTTATTACGGAAAAAAATAATAATATTAGAATGTAAATTAACCATACTACGTTGGTTAAATAATTCTCTTTTTCTTTTTTCTTTTACATTAAATATTACGTACTTTCTCCCGTAAATATTCTTTGTAAAGGAATATTAATATAGGATCAATGTATTATTAATAACAAAAAAATAGGGTCTTAAAATTATGGGTGGGGAGTTTGGGGGGTGGGGTTGTGTAAAGCCATTGCTTATAATTAAATGACTTTACAATCATTAATGTAATTTATGCCATTTCTTTTTCATGTTTCCAACCGAGAAACAATTTTTCTCATTTGTAAGGAATATATTTTCACAGAGACAATATTCTTAAAACAGAACATGAATTATTTTTTCAAAATATTCATCCATACCAAACACAATCATAAAACAAATACATAAAAACATATGCCAAATCAAGATTTTTGCTATTTACAAAAATTATTGGAATAAATTTGATGGGACCAAATTTCATAGTTTTCATTCCCCCGATATTGAGACAGACCACTGGATAAAATAAAAAAGAAAAAGAAAACAACCTTTACGATCATAATCGTTCATCCTCTATCGAATGAACTATAAAAGTAAATAAAACAAGATTTACGACCACAACAATTCATCTTCTACCAGATGAACTTGAAAAGTAAACATGCCTATACGGCGACAACCGTTCATCCTCCACTGAATGAACTTCAAAAGTAAATATGATATTGATCATTTGGGGGTTGTCATCAACATTATCTCATTGGCAGCTTGCTTGTACATGTCTTCCACGGTGAATGCTTCAGAGAATTGAGCAACCCCACTTCCATCTTTAGCCTAAATATACATCAAATATGTTTTTAAAACAATCAATAATAACAACAATAGTAATATTGTCAGTATATATGTACATGTATCTTATAATAGTAGAAAGACTATTCAGGTAAAACAATTTAAATAATGTCTAAATATAATCTATGACTAAACTATTATGTGGTAGCAAATAGAGATTCAACCTCAGGATGAGTCAGGTGGGAGGAGGCATTTTTTTAAAAAAAGTATAGATATATACTTTTTTTTTTTTACTTCCATTTCGTGTGAAGATAAATGTTCAATTAGATTTGAAACTTATAAAATAAAAATAACTATATGTTTCTCAAACACCCAATTCAAAAGAATTTCTCAACATGTGTCATTCTTCAATTTTCTGATCAATCAAACAAAAACACGTAAAATAAATCGAAGAGTGTGCTAACTAAAAACCCAAGTTCAAAGTGTTTAAAGTGACCAATATATTATTTTGATAAAAATGAAGGTCTTACGTGAGCTTGGATCATGAACATGCTTCTGAATTGATCGGATGAAATTTGAGCAGACACGATGTCAATCTTATGTTTCTCCAAAACATAACAAATGGTGGTAAATAGCCTTTGCTTCTTAGGACAACACACACTAATATGTGCATCTTCACCAGATACATTTAGTATCACATTTGGTGAACTCCATGTCATAAAACCTGTTGGAATAAGGGGACTAGCACCATTATTAGTCGGTGTAATAGCTATAGAATTGCAGGTTGATCCTTGATCACCCACATACTTCTCCCAGCTATTATCAACTTTTTGTGAACCCGTCAACCTTATGTTATATTCTTCTAGCCTTTTTAGCTTTTGACTTTCAAGTTTTTTGAAAGTATTCTTCAGCTTTCGAATACGGTTCACAGCTTCATAAACTATTTTAGACATATCAGCCTGCATATACAAAAAATATCATATTGCGAAATCAATTTTTTCACTAATTAAGGGTAAATAAGTCAAAGGGAATATCATATCTAATATCTAATATATATATGCCCCAAAATTTGAAGGGCCCAAGTTACATTTTCATCATGTCTCCTTTAGCAAGCTTTCTAAAAAGAGAATTATATCTCCTTTAGTAAGCTTCCTAAAATGATTCTCCAAAGATTTATTTACTCAATTTAGAAAGTTAAAAATATGGAACAATAACATATGAAAATTAAAGTGTTATCATATGTAATTGCCAAAAAGAATCAAACAAACAAGTAACCTTTAAATTATTTTAAAAGTTTCTATTTGATCTAAAAAAATATTGTTCATTTTCGAATAATTTTTAATTAGTTGATTATGATTATTAATTTTGCAGAAGACAATAAAAGAAAAATGACAAAAAAAAATGTTTCAGATTATCACAAAATTTATTGAATTATATCCTTGTTGATAATTGATAAGATATCAGATAATAAAATATAAGATATGTCATGTAAAAAACTTTTTACCTTAGCAGGGAGGTTGGGAACCAAAGCATGAAGAGTCTCGAACTGGGTTCGCATCTTCTTTCTCCTTTCTCTCTCTGTCCATTTGCGTACCTCATGTTTTGATGCTCTTCTAACTTCGGCTCCATCAACACCAGAATTTGGTTCAACAATTTCCTTACCATTTTCTTTTCGGTTGGCTGAACTTCTCTTTTTGGCAACATTAACACTCACTTCAACCACCTCATTAATAACTGTTAATGGTTGGCAAGTATCAGACCCAATCGGATCTAGCAACTTGTTACCCTCGGTCTCTCCGCTCTCAACTTGATGGTCATTCCAGTCTAGGTGTGACCAGATATCATCACACAAATGATTATGATTTTTCTCGCCGCCTTCATTCATTGTTTTTCTTTTTCAGGTTATGTAATACTGTAGCCCATGTTACGCCTATTTATAGAATTTTTTTCTTATAGGGGGGCAAAGTGTAAAAATGAGAAATAAGAGATTGAATATGATAAATATTAAATATGGAAAGAATATAGAGAAGGGTGGCAAAAAGAAACAAATAAAAAAACAAAAAATAGAGATTAAAAAGGATGATTCATTACAAATGAATAAAAAACAAAATACAATCATAATCCTAAATGCCGTTACTGGCTTCAAAACAAAAAAGTTAGCTAAAATACTTCTGTTACAAATTTTGTTCTCACACAATTGGGTCTCCATTCATATTTACTACTAATAAAAATTATAAATTAAAAAGAATTACTTTACTAAATTACAAACTTAATCAAGTTATTATTCTTATCTATACAAATACCTAAGTTTTTTTCCAATTAAAATAATAATAATTATAATGATTGTATTTATAATTGTTTAAGATTTTATTTGTTTAGAAAAATGCAAATCTTAATTCTTAAGTTGTATGAATTAGGTGTGTCTGGATTGTAGTCTTATAATATATAAGAGATGACATTACTAACGGTAATGAGATTTTAATATATTCAGGTGATTATCAATGTCAATGAAATTTCATTAATAGCTGGCTCCGACTATATACATTTTTTTACTCATTTATTAATGTTAATGAAATTTCACTAATAGATTTTATTAATAATTTTTTATGCATCTTTTTACTCAATTATTCAAGTTAACCACACAAGAATTAATAATTAAGTATTTTTTCTCGTAATTTTTTTTTTATCATGCCATATCCGTTTCATATAAAAGAAAAGATCATCATTTTATTTTATCTTTTGGCCAGGATGTCAAAATGACTCTAAATACAA
This sequence comes from Solanum chilense, assembly GCA_032847665.1. Taxonomy (NCBI): domain Eukaryota; kingdom Viridiplantae; phylum Streptophyta; class Magnoliopsida; order Solanales; family Solanaceae; genus Solanum; species Solanum chilense. The sequence goes on along the minus strand of CM064963.1, from coordinate 108,164,964 downwards.
ATCATAACTTTCCCTTTATTAGGAAAAAAAGGAATTTTAGTTAGGATATTAATTCCTTGCAATCCTTCATTAGTTTGTAGCTAGCAATTTTTTTGACAATTCATTAATAAATGATATTATTGATAAATTTTTTATTATTTATTGATAACTAAAATTGTTTATTGCTATATTCATTAATTCATGACAATTAGGAGTATCAAATGTAGGGTGGTGTGTTGATTGGTTTAGTTTAGTTTTGAAATCTATCGGTTCGACTTACTGTTGGTTTCTAGACATGCTAAATCGTTGTAGCCATTAAGATATTGGCTTATAAATTGCCGATTTATTGGTTTAACCATTAGGATTTAATACAAAATAAATCATTGAAATCGATTAGAAACAAGGTGACAAATCAAATGAACCATGAAAATGAGTTGACAGACTGTATTTTGCCCAAAAGCAAAGACCTCACAGTTTAGAATGGCATAGAGTTTGAACTAATCCAAAATAAAAGTATCAAACTAAACTCTAAGTCAACGACTTTAATGATATACGAAATGGTATAAATATCATTTTTAAATTTACCATGAGGTTATCAATTATTCGTTAATAAAAAAACTCAATATGTTCAAAAGCAACAACCCAATAACAAAAATATTAAAACCTTTATCGAAATTACTAAATCAATAATCCATTATCGATAAACTAATAATTTTTTCAGTTTAAATTATCAATTTTAATTCGATCTTGAACTACTTTAATCAAATAGATGAAATTAATTGAATTTGAACACATTAAATTGAAATTGAGTTAATAAATAAACAAGTCAAGTGACTTGGATTGATATAGACTAGAATCTGTGTCATAGCGAAATCCACCAACCTCTTGCTATGTTTTTAATTCTTTATTTGAGTATCTAATAAAATATTTTTCTATGTTATAATCATTTATAATATATTAATATCAACAACAACAAATAAAAAAATAGATAAGGTTTGTCATGGACCAACTTAATTGGCATAATATTCAACTTTAAAATAAGTCAAATTAAAAATATTTAAAAATAAATTTAATTATTAAATAAAATAAACAGATCATAAATTTGTCAAAATTTAAACAAATTAATCATAATTTATATGCTAATCTTATCCTTTCCCTAAATTAGACCTCTCTATATTTGTTTATATATTTTATTTTTTTACACATAGGACCATTATCTCGTGACTAGTGCTGACTGTTTTATTATTATCAACACATAACTACGAACTTTACGCATTAAAACAATCATTTCAAATACTACATTTGTCAAAAAGTATTGGCGAAGACCATTTTTATTTGTGGATGGGTCAATCTATTCTGATGTAAGATATGAATATATTTAATTTGGGGGAATTTAATTATGTAACTTTATATAAGAAAATAATTGTAATTTGAATACAAAATTAAATAATTTTACTATTTTGTTGATTTCTTCTCTTTATTTTCATATACCTTTTATACTGACTGAAAAAATATACTCGTAATAATATAGAAACACATAGAAGATATCGTTGTTTTTACATATATCAACAACTGATATTCTCAAATGTTTAATGTTGTCGAACTAATTAATAGCGTCAACTTCTCACAATTTAATATTCGTTTATCCATTGTATTAGTAATATTTTCTGTTTAATATTTTTCTACTCAATTACAATAAATATATAAATCAAAATATCAAATTTATAAAATATTGAATTTTTTCATTCTTTTATGCGGAAGTATTATTTTGATTAAAATATCTCAAATTTAAAGTGTTCAAAGACTCATTTCTTTTATCTTTTTCACTTCCTTCAAACTGATCTTATTTGAGTTCCAGCATTTTTCTTTAAATTATATCATAATATTTTGTAATTTAACTACAAAAGATCGAATTCCAGAATAATATAATTGAATTCACATATATTAAATAAATAAAAAATAATTCGAGCATACACGCAGAAGTAGTGCGGAAAAAAATTAAACGCAGAAGTTCAAAAATACAACAAAATAACATGGAGTACTTAAAAAGAAATATTTTTTTTATATAATTTCAAAATATCATAAAGATTAGTTCATACATGCACTTCTTATAAACAAAATTCTTAATAGTTACTAAAGGTCAATATAGCTCAAGCAAAATAAATCAAAGTGAGAATTATAATAAGAAAATTACATTTTGGCACCACTATATATAGAGACACCAGGGATGGACCCACGTTGGATTCAGAGTATTAATCTGAACATTTTCGGTAAAAAAAAAGCACGATATATATGAGATAAATTTTCTGTATTTTTATAGATGTATATAATTTGAACCCACACAATAACAAGTAAAAATAAATAGCTTAATGGTAAGACCCCTAAATGTTAAGTTTCATGCCCAGGTTTGAATCACTGCAACAATATTTATTTATTTTTCTTTTATAGTTTCATTTTATTTTTATTTTAAAAAATAGTTATGTTTTTCAAGCATTTTTTATTTTACAAACATACCAAAAATGTGGTTTTAAACCCAAAAAAATTCAAAGGGCCCATTTCGAAAGACTTATTTACACGTTTACATTTTTATTTTTCAAACCTCCTGAAGGAAAATCCTGAATCCGCCATCGAGAGACACAAGTACACATCGATTAAAGTTACAATCAAGATTTTCTACATATTTAGTCTACTTGTCAACTGGAATATAAGTTCAAAGTTTACAATTTTTGCTAGTTTGCATTGAATTATGTGATTGTATCCATGAAGCTTGCTTGCAAGTAGCTTCCTATATTGAATTGTACTTACGATAGTATTTATATTATTTATGCTAATTTGTATAGACCTACAATTAGCATAAATGTGATCGAGTGTATAACATAGAATTGTTGTGTAAGCAGTTTAGTGATGCTAGTATTTATTCTGCATTTTCAACTTTTATGTTGCATGCGTAGTTAGAGATGCACGGTTAGGCAAATTCACAATTTACTTTAAGGGTATGTTTGGTATGAATTAAGAGTTTTTCATGATAAATGTTTTTCTGAAAAATAAGTAGGTTTTTGATTTATTTTCTCATGTTTGGTTGATGAGTAGAAAATATTTTCGAAAATAAATTTTTTGTGTTTGATTTATGAATGAAAAATGTTTTGAGAAAATATCTTTTATTTTTTAAGGATGAAATGGGTAAATTTTTTTTTGAAATTGAAAATATTTTTTAAAAACAAACTTAAATTTTTTTGAAGGGGATGGGGTGGGGTTGATTGCTGGGGTGGGTGAAAATAAAGTTTTTTTATTGGAAATATTTTTTAAAAACAAACTATAATTTATTTATATTTGGGGTGGGGGGTCTGGTGGGGTCGAGGTGAAAACTAAAAATATTTGAAATTGGAAACATTTTTTAAAAAAAACTTAAAAAAATAAAAATGTGTAGTAAAAAATATTTTTTAAAAAACAAAATAAAAATTCTTTTGCTGGAGGGGGTTTCAAGGGTAGGGAGTGGGGTGCAGTGGATAAATAGAAATTCGAAATTGCAAATATTTTGTAAAAACATATTATAATTTTTTTTTGTGGGAGGAGGGGGGGTATGGGCTGGAGGGTGGGATAAAATAATAAAAAATTATCGTTGAAAATATTTTTTCAAAAATACACTTTAAATATATTTTTCAAATTTAAAAAGAGCATTAAATTATCAAAAAAATTAAGAAAAAAGATTTAGGGATAATTTAGTCATTTAGGGGTCTTATCTAAGGATTATTAAACCTTGGATTAGTTATCCCTCCCTTTTATATGATTTTATATGGATAAGATAAGACATTGTATGAGCCTATGAGATATATAACTAATCCATGTATCAAGTTAAAAAAAAGTAACCAAACAATGTTGATTGGTCTAAATTTTAATTCATAAATTATTTTAATTAATATCTCCTACCAAATTGATCTTAAGTCTATAACTATGGTAATAATTAAATAGGATATGTTTACTTAGATGCATAATAGAAATAATTTAAATTGAAAGTTATCTTTTTGCATTTAGGGTGTTTTTGGTATGAAGAATTTTTTTTTCATGAAAATGTTTTCTTGAAAAGCAAATGAATTTCTAGCTAATTTCTCATGTTTGGTTGATGAGTAGAATTTTTTAATATTTGATTGCTTAATGAAAGACAATATCTTTTATTTTTTAAGAAAATAATTTCTGACTCGATAGCATAACAAATATAAGATTTTAAAGTTTGAATATATTTTCAAAAATATTTTTCTTTTAAAAATAATTTCACAAGGGGTGCCGGTTGGGAGATGAATGAGGTTAGGAGAAGGAGATAAAAATTAAAAAATTTAAAATTTAAAATATTTTTCAAATAGTTTTTTTTTTCTTTTCAAAAAGAAGGTAAAAATGGGTGGCCTGGATTAGGGTGGCGGGGAAGGTTAGGGGTGGCAGTATGACGTAAGAAATGATTTTTTTTTTTTAAAAAATTGAAATATTTTGTAAAATATATTTTTAAGTTGATGGGGGTGGCCTGAGTGGGGTGGCAAGACCGGGTAGGGGTGTCATAAAAATATAAAAAAAAGTAAATTTGAAATATCTTTTAAAAATAAAATTTAATAATTTTAATATTTTCTTTTTGATCGAAAAGATCGGATACCAAGTAAGAGTTAGTATAAGGAAAAATATTGAAAGAAGAAGCAGATTTTGAAAAATATTTTTATCATTTTTAAAAGAAAGTCATTTTTTAAAAAAAATTAATTGATTAGGAAAATATTTAAGCGAACCAAAAATAAAAAAATAGAAAAACATTTTCTGATTTTTTTAAAATTTATTCCTGATTATGATTTCTTAATAGGTTTGGAGAAAAAGAAAGCGATTTTATGTAGTTTTTTTTAGAAACTAAAAAACGCGTCTGACGTGAAAATAAAGCTGACGTGGAAATAAAGCTAACCGGAATCATCACATATAAATAAGACCCTCACTTCACTCTTTTCTCCCCCAACTTCGTCTTCTTTTTTTCTCTAAACTCAAACTTTCTTTTGCAGAGAATGAGAGAACGTTCTCTTTAGGTATTCTGGAATTGCAAAACTTTGTAGCTTAATTTGAATTTAAGCTCAAATGGATTTGAATTGGGGCACTTCAGGTCTCAAGAAGATGAAAAAAATAAGAGGGTTTCTTCAAGTTTCAAGATCAAAGCAATAAATTGTGAAATATGATAGTAAGCGCATGTTGTTTGAATTGAATTGCTAAATATGATGATAGTATTGCTTAGATTATCACTCATCTTAGATTGTAAAACAGTTTGTTGGCATCTAATTTTGTAGACTTCTCCCATTAATGAGTGGTTAATAGAGGACACTCCTCTTTCTTTTGCATAGGATTTACTTCGATTATGACAATGTGTAGTTGAAAAACTGACCCTAATGTAAGTTATCTTTCAAAGAGACAATGCTCTTCTTTACAGTAACGTATCAGTAGTTTTGACTGAATGATTATTGGCTTGTATGTGCATCAGTTATGGTTAAAGAAGATAGCCGTGGATTTTGATATGGAAATATATGTATAGACCATAGTAACATCTAGAAGCAAGGATTCTATGAGGGAGGGAAAAGGACATACAACATAATGCACCTCAGTTTATTGTTTATGCGATTTCTTTTCCTGAAAATTTCAGTAATTCGTTCTTTTTTTCTAACTGTCAGTCTTTCATCATTGTCATTAGGCAGAGACAGAAAAAGAAGCAGGAGCAAGTGAACTGTTCAAGCTTTATGATTTCTGCACTCTTTCCTTTTGTTTCGATAGAAGAGTTCTGAGGCGTTATAGCATCCTATAATAGGTCTAAAGGACAGATCAATTAAATAGAGAAAGTTTTATCCATTAAACACCAGAATGGGACCAGAACGAGTGTCATGTTTTGAGAATCACCTTTAAATTCTTAGACATGTCTTACCTTGTCACTGGTGGTTGTAAATTTTGTATTTACCATGTCTATTATGGCAAATGAGAAGCATAATATGAACATTTACTATTTTCTGTATGACAAATTGTAGTTGCATGCTCTATGTGTAAAATCTGATCTCCTAGTATGTACCTTGCTGTTTTTCTTTCTAAAAGATACATGTCTTGCTGTTTGTTTGATGACAGTCTTCCTTGTGATTTTTGACTTATTTCTGGGTTATTTTCTATAAAGACAAGTTAATTATATCTTCCCTAGTTATGGTTGCACCTTTTTTTTTACTTGCATTTGTGCAACAAATGCCTCTTCTGTTTTTGTTGTTTTCCACATCAATTAGATGATTGTCTATCACCCACCTTCACCCAAATCACAGTCATTGTCATGTTCATGGAAAATGCAAGTTTCCCATGCTTGATGTTTGCTTTCCAGCTGTGGTATGGGGCATCTTGTTGCTTTGGAATCAGATATTACCTTGAACTTCTTGTTTAATTCAGATTTTGGTGCAACACATCAGAACACTTCTTCCAGGATTGAAATCATGCATTTGTGCTGCACTTGTGACTGCTGCAAAGGAGCATGCTAGCTCTGGGGAGATCATGGAGTCCAATGTATCTTCTCTTGTCTTCCCGACGCTTTACTAGACACTGTCCTGAAGTTCTCGGGAGTTTGTTGTCATTATCACCAATTTGGAGTCCTGGAGGATTTCTTCCTGCTAGGTGTACTGTAGTTTGTTCAGCTAGTGTTCCCGAACTTTTTATTGACATTGTTGTGCTATTCCCCTGAATCTAGGCTGGTATGGGTGCTCTCCTTCTGAGCGTTCTTTTCAACTACAGTGAAGGTAATGTAGCCTAAACCTTTGCAATATTTGATAGTAGTCCCTACTAGTTTCTATCTCCTATATAAAGTTACCATTATCAAAAAAAAAAGTTTCTATCTCCCGTATCTAATGTTGCTTCCCAGCATAAAATATCATATTAGTTCACCATTTACACTTCTAACCTTTTCTTGTTTGGAGTAAAATTCATCTATAGACTTGCTAATGTTTGCACATAAACGATGTTGATGCCATTTTTGTCAATAGGTAGCTAGGATGTATGCTTTTGTTGGTATGGCCAACTCTGAGTGGGCTGAAAATGCTTTTCTTGGGCATTAAATTTTTTTTATTGGTGTGGTCTTCATAAATTGTTGCTAAGGCCTGCACATATACAATCCATAAATGAATATTGCTTTGAATAGTCTTTTATTGACAAGCTCCTTCTGTCAATAAACCACAAGTACTTACGGGTTTCCTCGTATATACCAGCATTCTGAACTTCAAGGCTGTAAAAAGATGTGAATGACAAAAACTAGAACTTCTTCAGTAACTTTGTATATTTGTATGTTGATGCGTACAATTGAAATGTTTATCCTAGGTTCAGTTGCTTATCAAATTTCTCTTTCTCCTGCAGGAAGTTGATCCTTGTGAAGATTTAACCGATGATGACATCCTAACTGCCATTCAAAATGCAATGGGTCCCAAATCCGCTTTATTTGTGCAAGAAGTAACTTCAAAGGATTAGCCTGTTCCCTTACGTTTGCTTTTGAGCCAATAGTTCAGCACTTTCGAGAATACTTGTTGTAGTTTTATGACATTTGATTGGTTGCATCTTAACAATTGTGTGAATATGCAGGTCCCATTTGAAGTTCACATCTGAAGGCGAATAGCATGTTTAGTGAACCCGAGTTTTCAGTGTGCAAGATTTATATATGATGAGCTGCTTAAAGTAGGCCATTGTTGACTACCTTTTTATTCTGGTAATGCTTTCTTATAGATGATGTTATAACTTGAATGCTTCCTTCATAGATGAGCCATCATTTTATGGTCAATGAGTTGCAACGGCTCCCAATTTCGGGGAAGCGCATGGATGAGGTTATAGGAATTTTTTTGCATGAAGAACTGGGACCTTCAGAAGTAATGATTATTGATTGGACACATCATTGAGATGGAGGTATGTCATACAACACACGTTTGCATTTATGTACAAGTATATTAGATTGGTCGATAAGTGTGGACTTTTTTTTAAAAAATATTTAGCTAGAATTTGAATCCGTTCTTGCTAGAAAAGTTGTGAATTGCTTTAGCAAATTACTAAAATTCATGGGAATCTTTTGCTTTTAATATCATTCAACTTAATTATTTTTTCTTTGCAGATGGATTACATAAGTACTTCACATCAAATGGCACCAACAGTATGTTTTGAGAAATACTTTCACCTTGAAATACTTAGAATATACCTTACCTTGTCACTGATGGTTGTGAAAAAACTTTTTTTTACATAGTAACCATGTCTTTTATGGCATACAAGAAGCACCACATGAACATTTATACACATGGTGCATAATGTCCTTATTATACCTTTCTTTGTTGGGTTTCCAGTATATGCGAGCAGGGATGTACTAAGCAGCTAATTTTTTCTTGAAAAAAAGCATCAAAATCTGGACACTCTTTTCTGGAAGACAAATTATAGTTGCATTTTCTATGTGTAAAATCTGATCTCTTTATACATACCTTGCTGTTTTTCTTTTCAAAAAAATACATGTCTTGCTGTTTGTTGGATGAGAGTTGTGTCTTCCTTGTGATTTTTACTTATTTCTAGGGTTATATTCTATAAAGACTAGTTAATGATGTTTTTCCTAGTTATGTTTGCACCTTTTTACTTGCATTTGTGAAGCATATACCTCTTGTCATTTTTTTGTTTTCCACATCAATTAGATTATTGGCTATTTCCCACCTTCACTCCAATCACAGCCATTGTCCTGTCCCAAGGAGAATGGAAATTTCCCATGCTTGCTGTTTGCTTTGCAGCTATGGTATGGGAAATCTTGTTTTTTTTTGAATCAGATATTAACTTGAACTTCTCGGTAAATACAGATTTTGGTGCAACACTTCAAAACACTTCTTCCAGGATTGAAATCATACATTAGTACTGTACTTGTGACTGCTGCAAAGGAGCATGCTAGCTATGGAGAGATCATGGAATCAAAGGTAACTACTTTTATATTCCTGACGCTTTACTAGGCACTGGGCTGAAGTTCTGGGGAGTGCGTTATCATATTACTACCAATTGTTGAGACCTGGAGGTTTCTTTCTTGTAGGTTTATTGTAGTTTGTTCAGTTAGTGTTCCTGAACTATTAATTGACATCATTATGCTAATCCCCTGAATCTAGGCTGGTATGGGTGCTCTCCATATGAACATTCTTTCCAAGTACATTGAAGATTTTGTGGCCTAAACCTTCGCAATATTTGATAATAGTCCTCCACAAGTTTCTATCTCCTATATCTAATGTTGCTTTCCTATATAAACTATCATATTAATTGACCATTATACTTCTGACCTTTTTACCGGTGTCTGTATTTTTTTTTTCTTTTGTTGAGAGCAGCATTCTCTTCAATGATGGAAGGGAAAAAAATGAAGAAATGTCAACTTCTGAGCTGTCTAGTGGAGCAAGAATTCATTACAGTTTTCAGGACATATTTGTGAAGGGTTTGGAGGTCCACTTCATTTATATTTATTAATATTTGAAATGCCTACATTATTGTTTTCTTGCTTGGTGAGTTGAAATTTATCTATAGACTTGCTAATGTTTGCACGTGATGCCATTTTTTTTGTCAATAGGTAGCTAGGATGTATCAAGATGGCCAACTCTGAATGGGCTGAAAATGCTTTTGTTGGGCATTAAATTTTTTTTATTGGTGTGGTCTTTCATGAATTGTTGGTAAGGGCTGTGCACATATACAAACCATAAATAAATATTGCCCACGTAATTTGGTTTTCATCCAGGAACATAATCTCATAGTTGAAATCCTCCATTTTGAATAGTCTTTTACCGACTAGCTCCTTCTGTCAATAAACCACAAGTATTTTTTTACACAGTAACCATGTCTGTTATGGCACACGAGAAGCACAACATGAACATTTATAAACATGGTGCATAATGTCCTCTATTATACCTTTCTCTGTTGGGTTTACAGTATCTGTGAGCAGGTATGTACCAAGCAGCAGCTAATTTTGTCTTGAAAAAAAGCATCAAAATCTGGACACTCTTTTCTGGAAAACAAATTATATTTGCATTTGTGCAACAGATACCTCTTTGTCATTTTGTTGCTTTCCACATCAATTAGATGATTGGCTATCACCCACCTTCACTCCAATCACAGCCATTGTCCTGTTCCAAGGAAAATGGAAATTTCCCATGCTTGCTGTTTGGTTTCCAGCTGTGGCATGGGACATCTTGTTGTTTTTAAATCAGATATTAACTTGAACTTCTGGTTTAATGCAGATTTTAGTGCAGCACATCTAAACACTTCTTCCAGGATTGAAATCACACATTAGTGCTTGCACTTGTGACTGCTGCAAAGGAGCATGCTAGCTATGGAGAGATCATGGAATCAAATGTAACTTTACGCTTTACGAGGCACTCGCCTGAAGTTCTGGGGTGTTTGTTGGGGTGTTCGTTGTCATATGACTACCAATTGTTGAGCCCTGGAGGATTTCTTTCTTGTAGGTTTATTGTAGTTTGTTCAGTTAGTGTTCCCGAACTATTAATTGACATCATTGTGCTAATTCCCTGAATGTAGGCTGGTATGGGTGCTCTCCATATGAACATTCTTTCCAAGTATATTGAAGGTATTGTGGCCTAAACCTTCGCAATATTTGATAACCGTCCTCCACAAGTTTCTATCTCCTATATCTAATGTTGCTTTCCAGTATAAAGTATCATATTAATTGACCATTTACACTTCTGACCTTTTTACCGATATCTGTATTTTTTTATTTTGTTTTTTTTTCTTCTTTTGGTTAAGATCAGCATTCTCTTCAATGATGGAAGGGAAAAAAATGAAGAAATCCCAACTTCTGAGCTGTCTAGTGGAGCAAGAATTCATTACAGTTTTCAGGACATATTTGTGAAGGGTTTGGAGGTCCACTTCATTTTTATTTATTAATATTTGAAATGCCTACATTATTGTTTTCTTGGTGAATTGAAATTTATCTATAGACTTGCTAATGTTTGCATGTGATGCCATTTTTGTCAATAGGTAGCTAGGATGTAAGATGGCCAACTCTGAATGGGCTGAAAATGCTTTTGTTGGGTATTAAATTTTTTTTATTGGTGTGGTCTTTCATAAATTGTTGCTAAGGGCTGTGCACATATACAATCCATAAATAAATATTGCCCATGTAATTTGGTTTTCATCCAGGAACATAATCTCATAGTTGAAATCCTCCATTTTGAATAGTCTTTTACCGACTAGCTCCTTCTGTCAATAAACCACAAGTATTTTTTTACACAGTAACCATTGTTGACTACCTTTTTCTTCCGGTAATGCATTCTGATAATTGATGTTCTAACTTGAATGATTCCTTCATAGATGAGCCATCGTTGTATGGTCAATGAGTTGCAACAGTTACCAATTTTAAGAAAGCGCATAGATGAGGTTCTAGGGAAGTTTTTGTGTGAAGGACTGGGACCTTCAGAAGTAATGATTGGACACATTATTGAGATAAAGGCATGTCAATATATTGGGTATTTTATTTGGTTTTGCTTATACCTAAATCGCACATTTGCATCTATGATCACGTTTATTGAATTGATCGGTAAGTGTGAACTGTTTCTGAAATATTTAGCTAGAATCTGTTCTTGCCTGAAAAGTTTGTCGTATGCTTTAGTAAATTCTATGAATCTTTTGCTGTTAATATTTTTCAATTGTCCAACTTAATTATTCTTTCTGTTGCAGATGGGATTACATAAATACTTCACATCCAAATATTATAATTTTATTAGTGGGAATGAAGCTGACGAGATGGCTCCACAGCAGGTCAAGTCATCTAGGGTTGCTGCACCAAATCTGTGGCAGAAAGTAAATGCTTCATTTGCTGTTTCACAAACTTTTACCAATGGTCTTGTAAATTCTGTCATACTGATAATTTTTTATTTGTATATTGCCTCAGGATGGAGTAGATCTAGAAAAAACACCAACCTCAGAAAGAAGTCTAAAATCACGTGCTATCCTTGCCGTATCAGTTGGTGGTTTTGTCCTTGATCTGGTAGGCCTTTTCATCTTCATCATCTCCATGTTTGGTTTCTCCATCGTCTCCCTGATTGACATCGCACAGCTTTCAAATATCATGTATATGAAACTTGAATTATTTCATTGACTAGTGTTCTTGACTGAGAACAGGTTGTTCGGCTTGCTTCAGAGGTCGAGAAAACTACAGTGTCAGGTGTGTTTCTATCTGGTGATACATGATATTGTTCATTTATGCCACATGTTTTTTACATGAACATACATGAGTTATTAGTTATTTTGACAAAGTTAAATATCTTATTGACAAGATAGGACCGAAAAAGTCCTTGCTCATGTAACTTATGACTCTTTAGTTCAACAAACAGCATGAACTTTTCTGTTGGTGCTTAGTATCATTCATTTCATTTTTTTGGACTCTTTATTATCTTTAGAAAATACTTTTTTGCTAGTTTTTTGAAATTATGAATGTGTGACATTATGTAACAACGGAGAATGATAGAATCTATCCAAATATTATATTCATTAAAACAATACGATACAATACAATATATTATAAAACAATAGGTAACAACCATCTAAACAAAGTGTTAGCGCTAATTAATCCTCTTATTAAGAAGAACAATGACAATAATTATAATTGATGATGATGTTGAGAAACCCTGAGCTAGCATACGTCTACATGAAACAAAATATAGGGTTGTAGATATACTAGCTAAGGTAGGAGAGAACTGAGAATACAAGAAACAAATAAGATCGCAAAGATACTAGCTAAGGAAGGAGAGAATGAAAAGAAGTAGCTTTTTGATAATCTATTGCACTAATTTCTAAAAATCTCTGAAAATAATTGCAACCACTACAAAAATAAATAAATAAACGGAGAAGGGCCTAAAATACCCTTAAAGTATTGAAATTGGTACAAAATTACCCTCCATCCATCTATTGGCTCCAAAATACCCTTCCCATCCACCTATCGGGTCAAAAATACCCTTGTCATCCACCTTTTGGTTCAAAATTGACCACTTATTTAACGGTTTTATATTTAAACTATTTAAATATTTTTTAAAATACGTGGTGCTCAACTATTTGATATAATTTAACTTATTTGTATAATTTATCAACTATTTGTTATAATTTAACTTATTTGTATAATTTATCAACTATTTATTATAATTTAACTTATTTGTATAATTTATAAATCAATTTATTACCCATCAATTACTAATTAAATTCCTCTTAATAAATCCATCACATTATTAATGCAAGCTACTGCCAATTGAGTGTTTTTAAAAATTATAGAAGTAAATTATCATACATTCAAGTGGCTAAATAAAAATCACCGATAAACTTAAAAGTCTGACTATGTTCATCTTAATATATTCTTACGTCTCAATTATGTGATGTTACTTCATAGGTAACTTTTTTTTCAAAATAATATATTAAAGGTTTTAAAACAAATAATAAATAATTATAAAATTATATTTTAAAATAGTGCATACGGGATGTATTACTTATTTACCTTTAATAATAAATTTCTAATTCAATTTTTAAAGAAAGTGTCCTCCTAAATAAGAGGCTCAACCTAAATTTAATTGGGGTTTCGATTCTGACTCAAATAATTTTGGATGTCATTTTCAGGAATCTATAATTTCATCGTGTTTTAGTAGTGTTTATGACGATTTTGATATTAGAATTGGATTATTAATTGAGTGAGGTTTAGTTAGTAATCGGTGATTTTTATTTAGCCACTTGAATGTATGATAATTTACTTCTATAATTTTTAAAAACACTCAATTGGCAGTAGCTTGCATTAATAATGTGATGGATTTATTAAGAGGAATTTAATTAGTAATTGATGGGTAATAAATTGATTTATAAATTATACAAATAAGTTAAATTATAATAAATAGTTGATAAATTATACAAATAAGTTAAATTATAACAAATAGTTGATAAATTATACAAATAAGTTAAATTATATCAAATAGTTGAGCACCACGTATTTTAAAAAATATTTAAATAGTTTAAATATAAAACCGTTAAATAAGTGGTCAATTTTGAACCAAAAGGTGGATGACAAGGGTATTTTTGACCCGATAGGTGGATGGGAAGGGTATTTTGGAGCCAATAGATGGATGGAGGGTAATTTTGTACCAATTTCAATACTTTAAGGGTATTTTAGGCCCTTCTCCGATAAATAAATTATAGTTGTTACTATAAGGTAGCTTGTGCTATAAAGTATATTAGTCCTCTCTAATTTTAGGTTTAGTCATATGCTGAATTCCTTGAATTGCAGGGCATTTTTTTTACTGGTATTACATGTTATCACAGTCGCCGTAACTCCGGTTGTAGCTTTTTCCGATATGCTACTTCCTAAACCTACGGGAGAGCCCTTCATAGCTCAACTTGGGAAGTCCAATCCAAAACTCTAGACTCACCGCCTCCTTGCTCCAGCACCCTATTTGTCGACAGGGCTGTATCCATTCTTAAAGGCTACGACCCAATTTTCTTGGACTCTATTTCTTCCAAATTCACCCCTCAATATGCTTCCTCCGTGCGTTTCCAATGCCGATTCGATAAACCCCTTGTTCCTAGATTCATCAACTGGGTACGCAACCGCCAATTCTTCAATCTTCAATGCAAGTGCATTTCCATTCATATTCTCACTCGTTTCAAGCTCTACAAGACTGCCGAATCCATTGCAGATGATGTTGCTTTGAAATTCGGCGATAACTTGGGTGAATCGATCTTTTCATGTCTCAGTGACACTACCATTCTTGCAAATCAGCTCTGCTGTGTTCGATTTGATGGTAAAATCCTACTGTCATTTGAAAATGATTGACAGAGCTATGAATATCTTTGAATTTGCGAAGTTTTTTGTCCATAATTCCAATCTTGATGCGTTGATCAGGGGGTTTCATGTAATGGGTCTTTCGAATTAGCTCTAAAGTTTTATGATGATATGGTTAAATTTGGGGTTTCCATAATTAATGGGCATTGTGCTGTGGGCATGATGGAAGATACTTTATGCGGGACTAAAGAGATGGAACAGAAAAGGCTGGTCCCAGATGTTGTAACTTATAGTACAATAATATGTGGGTTCTGTAGAAACTGTGGGTTGGAAAGAGCATTCTGTGTTAAGCAGCAGATGGTTGAAAAAGGGGTCTTTGAGAGCAGCAAAGAATGACTGAAGCTTGTGAACTTTTCCAAGAGATGTTGAGAGTAGGACTTCAACCAGATAAGTTTACATATTCTACACTTACTGGTGCATACTGTGCAAATGTGGATATTAAAGATGCACAACCATAATCCTCGCATTATTATTATTATCACCACTAACACCAACACCAACGTTGTTAGGTAGTTCTGTTCTATGAAAAAATTTGAACAAAAAAAAGGAAAAAAGAGGAAAATATTTTGAAAAAAGTATTTTAATAGATGAAAAAATTGAAAAAAGAGGAAAAAGATGAAAGTTGCCCTCGAAATTTTAAGAATTTAATTACGTAATATACATGAAAGTTTTTTTTAAAAGAAACATAATATACATGAAAAATTTTGAAAAAAAGGAAGAGACTTAAAGCTGTTGTTAGCGGGATTTGAACTCACAAAAGTTTGGCCCTAAACCACTAGGCTACAATAACGTGTTATGTTAAGGGTGTCCAAGATATATTATTTAACTATTTAAATAATATTTTATTTGTATATATAATATAATTTTTCGGCGAAAGGTGTCCAAGATACGTAGTTACGCCCCTGCACACACTCCCTGATCTTATTTTTTTCTCAAATTCCCTCCTTTTCCCTCCAAAATATTTTAGCACACCTTGTTTAATATTCTTCTCTTCTTTCACATTTTTTTAAAAATTCTTTGTGCTCTTTATTAGTTACTAATTAATAACTTTGTTTCTCATTAATCATTTCTGTCCCTCAACTAAATCAATTTAAAAAATTGTCCTTCTCAATCATTTGTTTTTTCATGTTTCCACATGGAAACAATTTTTCTCATTGTAAGGAATATATTTTCATAAGACAATATTTTTAAAACGGAAATATACATATTTTTACAAAAATATTCATCCATACCAAACATGCCATAAAACAAACAATAAACATATGTCAAATCAAGACTTTTGCTATTTTCAAATATCATTGGAATAAACTTGATGGGACCAAATCTCATAGTTTTCATTCTTTCGACATGGAGAAACGTTCATCATTTACTGATAAAATGTAAAAGAAAAAGAAAATAGTCTTTACGGTCATAACTGTTCATCCTCTATCAAATAAACTATAAAAGCAAATAAAATAACTTTTACGACCAATACAATTCATCTTCTACTGGATGAACTAGTAAAGTAAAAAATGCTTATACAATAATAACCGTTCATCCTCCACTGAAAGAACTTCAAAAGTAAATATAATATTGATCAGTTGGGGGTTGTCATCAACATTATCTCATTTCCAGCTTGCTTGTACATGTCTTCTACGGTGAATCTTTCGGAACATTGAGCTACCCCACTTTCACCTTTAGCCTGAATATACATGAAACATGTTTTTAGAAGCAAACAATAATAAAAACAACAATAATATAGTCACTATATATGTTCATATGTTTATCCATATGATCTTATAAAAATAGAAAGATTATTCAGGTAAAACAATTTAAATAATTTCTAAACAAAATCTATGACTAAACTATATGTAAGAGCAGATTGAGAATTTCAACCTCAGGGTGAGACTAGGTGGGAGGAGGCATTTCTAAAAAAAAAAGGATATATATATATATATATATATTTATTACTTCCATTCCATGTGAAGATAAATGTTCAATTAGATGTGAAACTTATAAAAGACGCGTTTCTCAAACACCCAATTCAAAAGGATTTCCTCAACGCGTGTCATTCTTCAATTTTCTGATCAATCAAACAAAGACACATAAAATAAATTGAAGATTGTGCTAACTAAAAATCATAGTTCACAGTGTTCAAAATGACCAATATATTATTTCGACGAAAATGAAAGGACTTACATGAGCTTGGATCATGAACATGCTTCTGAATTGATCAGATGAATTCGAGCAGACACAATGTCAATTTTATGTTTCTCCAATACATAACAAATGGTGGTAAATAGTCATGGCTTCTTAAGACAACACACACTAATATGTGCATCTTCACCAGCTACATTTAGTACAACATTTGGTGAACTCCATATCATAAAACCTGTTGGAATAAGGGGACTAGAACCATGATTAGCTTGTGTAATAGCTGTAGAATTACAGGTTGATCCATGATCACCCGCATACTTCTCCCACCTATTACCAACTTTTTGTGAACCCATCAACATGATGTTATTTTCTTCTAGCCTTTCTAGCTTTTGACTTTCAAGTTTATTAAAAGTATTCTGCAACTTTTGAATGTGGTTCACTGCTTCATAAACTATTTTAGACTTATCACCCTGTATATACAAAATAATATAAAATTAATTTAATTTCTACTTTAGATTGCAAAATCAAGTTTTTCACTAATATATATTTCCTCGACTTACTTCCTTAATTAGTGAAAAAACAGATTTTGACAAATTTAGAATAGAATTAGTACAAGTTGAGAATTTCATATTCTTATGCTAGAAGAAAAAAAACAAATAAATATATATAGAGTTTTTTTTTGGGAACACATATACGAAAAAATCGGAATTCTATATTGTTTTATTTTTTTCTCTTTCGGGTAAACAAAACACATCTTATTATTCAATTTTGAAATTAACAGGTCGATATGTGCAAACTAGTAATAGGGAAATGTGTATATTACCAAATAAATTTATTCCAATTGTGTCAAAAGTCTATTAGAAATAGTCTGTCTTACTCACACAAATAGAGATCTCCCTACATCTTACTATTTCAAAATCTCACTCGTAAAACTATAGTGTTTGTTGTTGTGTTACCCACACACACACACAACACACACACACACGCACGCACGCACACACACGCACGCACGCACGCACAATCACATATGGAAATTAAAGGATTATCATATAAAATTGCCAGAAAGAATAAAAAAAAAGTAATTTTAAAATTATTTTACAAGTTTATATTTAAAAAAGAAAAAGAAAACAACCTTTACGGTCATAATCGTTCATCCTCTATCGAATGAACTATAAAAGTAAATAAAACAAGATTTACGACCACAACAATTCATCTTCAACCAGATTAACTTAAAAAGTAAACATGCCTATACGGCGACAACCGTTCATCCTCCACTGAATGAACTTCAAAAGTAATTATGATATTGATCATTTGGGGGTTGTCATCAACAATATCTCATTTGCATCTTGCTTGTACATGTCTTCCACGGTGAATGCTTCGGAGAATTGAGAAACCCCACTTCCATCTTTAGCCTAAATGTACATCAAACATGTTTTTAGAAGCAATCGATGATAACAACCCAAGTTCAAAGTGTTTAAAATGACCAATATATTATTTTGATAAAAATGAAAGGTCTTACGTGAGCTTGGATCATGAACATGCTTCTGAATTGATCAGATGAAATTTGAGCAGACACAATGTCAATCTTATGTTTCTCCAAAATATAACAAATGGTGGTAAATAGTCTTGGCTTCTTAGGACAACACACACTAATATGTGCATCTTCACCAGCTACATTTAGTACCACATTTGGTGAACTCCATATCATAAAACCTGTTGGAATAAGGGGACTAGAACCGTGGTTAGCTTGTGTAATAGCTGTAGAATTACAGGTTGATCCATGATCAACCGCATACTTCTCCCACATATTACCAACTTTTTGTGAACCCATCAACATGATGTTATTTTCTTCTAGCCTTTCTAGTTTTTGACTTTCAAGTTTATTGAAAGTATTCTGCAACTTTCGAATGCAGTTCACTGCTTCATAAACTATTTTAGACTTATCAGCCTGCATATACAAAATAATATGAAATTAATTTATTTTCTACTTCAGATTGCAAAATCAGGTTTTTCACTAATTAAGGAAGTAAGTCAAGGAAATATATATATATATATATATATATATATATATATATATATATATATATATATATATATATATATATATATATATATATATATACATACATCTATATATATATATATACAAGTTAATTAGTTTCAAGTAATTTATTAGTTTCTAAATAATATTCATTTAATAAGTACAAATTATTAAAAAGGCTTTAATTTTGAATTGTTAATTTTTATATTATGTCTATTATGCATTTGAGTCATAAAGATCTTATAATTATATGGACTAAGAAATATTTTATTTTTTTTGACAAATTTAGAATATATTTAGTACAAGTTGAGAATTTCATATTCTTATGCTACAAGAGAAAAAACCAAGAAATATATAGAGTTTTTTTTTTTTGAACATATATACGATTTATTCTTTTTCTTTTTTGGGTAAACATAACACATCTTATTATTCAATTTTAAAATTAACAAGTAGATGTGTGCAAATTAGTAATAGGAAAATGTGTATATTACCAAATAAATTTATTGCAAATGTGTCAAAAGTCTATTGGAAATAGTCCCTCTAACTCACAAAAATAGAGATCTGTCTACATCTTACTATTTTAAAATCTCACTCGTAAAACTATAGTGTTTGTTGTTGTGTTACACACACACTCACACACAACACGCACGCATGCACGCACACACACGCATGCGTGCAAGCACTCACGCACGCATGCACGCGCACACACAAAGAATTTATTGATTATATCCTTTTTGAAGATATCAGATAAATTTAAAGAACTTTTTACCTTAGTAGGGAGGTTTGGAACCAAAGCATGAAGAGTCTGGAACAGGGTTCACATCTTCTTTCTCCTTTCTCTCTCTCTCCATCTGTGTACCTCATGCTTTGATGCTTTTCTAGCTTCGACTCCATCAATGCAAGAATTTTGTTCAGCAATACCCTTACCATTTTTTTTTCTGGTTGGGTGGACTTCTCTTTTTGGAAACATTAGCACTCACTTTAACCACCTCATTAATAACTGTTAATGGCTGGCAAGTATCATACCTAGTCGGATTTAGCAACTTGTTACACTCGATCTCTCTACTCTCTACTTGATGGTCATTCCAGTCTAGATATGACCTAACATCACCACACAAATGATCATGATTTTTCTTTCCGCCTTCACTCATTTTTTTCTTTTTCAGGTTAAGTGATATTGTAATCTAGGTTACGCCAATTTATAGAACTTTTTTTCTTATAGGGGTAAAGTGTAAAACCGAAAAATGAGAGACTGAATATGATAAAGATTGAATATGAAAAAAATATAGAGAAGGGTGGCAAAAAAATAAATAAATAAAAAAAATAAAGATGAAAAAGAATGATTTCATTTATAATGAATAAAAAAATAAAATACAATCATAATTCTAGATGTCGTTATTGACTTCAAACAAAAAACATTAGTAAAAGTACTTTTATTACAAATTTTATGCTCACTCAAATGGGTCTCCATTCACATTTATCACTATCAAAAATAATAAATTAAAAATAATTATTTTATTACAAATTACTAAATATTAATCAAGTTATTTTTTTCATTTGTGCAAACACCTAAGTTTTTTTTCAATTAAAATAATAATAATTATAATGATTATATATATAATTACTTAATATTTTTTTTTTTAAAGAAAACTGCAAATTTTAATTCTTAAGTTATATGAATTAGGTGTGTTTGGTCTGTAATCTTATAATATAAGAGATTGCATTACTAGCGTTAATGTGATTTTAATAATAGCTTATTCAGGTGATTATCAATATTAATGAAATTTCATTAATAACTGGCTCCAAATATATACATTTTTACCCATTTATTAATGTTAATGAAATTTCATTAGTAGATTTTAATAATGAGTTTTTATGCATCTTTTTACTCATTTATTCAAGTTAGCCACTTTTGAATTAATAATTAAGTAATTTTTTTCGTGAATAACTTTTTTTTTATCATGCCATATCCGTTTTATATAAAAGAAAAAGATAATCATTTTATTTCATCTTCTGATCAGCATGTCAAAATGACTCTAATTACTAATCATGACTTCTCCTTTATTTGGAGAAAAAAAAGGAATTAGTTAGGATATTAATTCCTTCCCAATCCTTCATTAGTTTGTAGCTAGCAATTTTTTTTGATAATTTATTAATAAATGATATAATCGACAAATTTTTATTATTTATTGATAACTAAAATTGTTTATTTTTATTTTCGTTAATTATGACAATTAGGAGTATTGAATGTAGGGTGGTGTATTGATTGGTTTGGTTTAATTTTGATTTTATCGGTTCGACTTATTGATGGATTGGTTTGGTTTAATTTTGAAATCTATCGGTTCGACTTATTGATGGTTTATACACATGCTAAATCATTGTAGAACCATTAAGATATTGACCTATCTATTATCGATTTATTGATTTAACTATTAAGATTTAATATAAAATAAATCATTGAAATCGCTTAGATTTAAGGTAACAAATCAAATGAACCTTGCAAATGAGTTGATAGACTGTTTTACTCAAAAGCAAAGACACTCACAATTTAGAATGACACAGAGTTTGAAACAGTCAAAAATAAAAGTATTAGACAAAACTCTAATTCAACGACTTTAGTGATATACCAAATGGTATAAATATGATTTTTAATTTACTCGTAACTACTAAACCAATAACCTATTATCGATAAATTAACAACTTTCTCAGTTCGAATTATCGATTTCAATTCGATTTTGAACAACTCTATTCAAAATAGATGGATTAATTGAAATTAGACATATTAAATTAAATTGATTTAATAAATAAACGAGTCAAGTTACTTAGATTAGAATAAACTAAAATCTGTATCATAGCGAAATCCACCAACCTCTAACTAAGTTTTAAATTCTTTATTTGAGTATCTATTAAAACATTTTTCTTATGTTATAATTATTAATAATATATCAATATCAACAACAACAAATAAAAAATTATATAAGGTTTGTCATGGACCAATTTAGTCGGTATAATATTCAACGTTAAAATAAGTCAAATTAAACATACTAAAATAAATTTATTTAAATAATATAAACAGATTATAAATTTTTTAAATTATAAATAAATTAGACGGATCATAATTTAATAAGTTAATCTTATCCTTACCCTAAACTAAATCTCTCTATACTTGTTTATGTATTTTGTTTTTTACAGATAGAATCATTATCTCGTGACTAGTGCTAACTGTTTCATTATTATCAACACATAAACATGAACATTACGTTTTAAGACAATCATTTCAAATACTACACTTGTCAAAAGTGGTCAATCTGTTCGGGTGTAAGATATAAATTTATTTATTTGGAGAATTTAGTTATGTAATTTAATGTAAAAAAATAATTCTAAATTGAATACAAAATTAAATAAATTTACTACTTAGTTGCTTTCTTCTCTTTATTTTCATATTTTCATATACCTTTTTTACTTAGTGAGAAAAATATACTAGTAATAATATAGAAACACGTAGGAGATATCGCTGATTTTACATATATCAAAAACTGATATTTTAATTGTTTATTATTTTCACACTAATTAATAGCGTCAACTTCTCACAATTTTAATATACTCAAACTCGTTTATCTATTGTATTAGTAATATTTTTCTACCCAATTATAATAATATATAAATTAAAATATCAAATTTAAAAACACCGGATAATATAAATCATGTTTAAAATATATTGAAATTTTTCAGTCTTTTATGCGGAAGTTTTATTTTGATAAGAATATCTCAAATTTAAAAGAGTTCAAAGACTTTTTTTTTTCTTTTTCACCACTTCCTTCAAACTGATCTTATTTGAGTTCCAGCATTTTTCATGAAATTATAGAATAATATTTTGTAATTTTAACTACAAAAACTTCGAAATCCAGAATAATATAATTGGATTCACATATATTAAACAAATAAAAAATAATTCGAGCAATACACGCAAAAGTAGTGCGGGGAAAATTTACACGCAAAAATTTCAAAATAGAACAAAATAATGATGGATTACCTAAAAAGAAATATTTATTTTATATAATTTCGAAATATCATAAAGATTAGTTCGTAAATGCACCTCTTATAAAAAAGATTCTTAAAAGTTATGGCAGGTCAATGTGGGCCAAGCAAAATGAATTAAAGTGAGAATTATAATGTAAAAAAATAACCTTTATCATAACTAAGGGTGTACATGATCGGATTGATATGATTTTTTTAAATATTGAATCAAACCATTTGTATCGAATTTTTAAATCTTTAAACCAAATCAAATCAATAAAACTCAGATTTTTCGACCTTGAGTTTTTTCGAAATTAACTCAAACATATAATTTACTTGTATGTCAAATATTTCTTCAATTCAACCAAAATACAATTATCTAATGACAATAATATTAATAATAATAATAATAATAATAATAATAATAATAATGAAATCGTGTAAAAGAATTACAGATTAACAAGTCATAATAAAAATGATCATAATTTAAAAGTACTAAACATGTTAAAATAAGTTTCATAAGTATTAGTTACATGACTAAATATTAAAGGAAATTAAAATTAGATTATGTATTTAAATTGTTTAAAGCAATGTAAAATAAGTTTGATTTAAGTTTTATTATAATTACCAACATTTGTAGACTATAAGCTTTATGAAACCATTTAAAATTCTAAGTTTGAAACTTGAAATAATATATTAAAAGATTATAAACCATGAAAAAGTATAAGAAATATTTAAAAATTATATCAAAGTAAATATTTTTATGTATAAAATAAAACTTTAAAATTATATTATAATATCGGGTTGGTTTAGTCTTGGGTTTGTTTTTTAAAGTTAAAACGGAACCAACTCAATCTAAATATAATCGGGGTTTTTTTTAACAGCAAACCAATCACTAGTCAAATTTTTTTCTGATTTGACTTAATTTACGATTTGATTTGATTTTCGATTTAATTTTGTACGCCCCTAATCACAATTATATATAGAGACACAGTGATTATGGTTACAACCAAGATCTCATAGATATTTAACTTATTTGTCAACTGAAATAAAAGTTCAAAGTTTATTGGATTTCAAATTCCTTCAAAAATAAACTTTTATCATCTATATAATTACTTCAACTAATCGCACTTTGCGTTGAATTATGTGATTGTATCCTATAATGAATTGTACTTACGATAGTATTTATATTATTTATGCTAATTTGTATAGACCTACAATTTGCATAAATGAGATCGAGTCTATAACATAGAATTGTTGTGTGAGCAGTTTAGTGACGCTTTGTCATTAATTTGTATTTTTTTTTGAATTAAGCTAGTTTTAAAACACATAGTAACGTTAGTAATTATTCTGCACGAAGAGCATTTCCAACTTTTATGTTGCGTGCGTAGTTAGAGATGCATGATTGGGCAAATTCACAATTTACTTTTTAAGGGAGTGTTTCGTATGAATTAAGGGTTTTTCATGAAAAATATTTTTTCTAAAAAATAAATAGATTTTTTATGTATTTTTTAATATTTGGTTGATGATTAGAAAATATTTTCGAAAATAATTTTTTTGTGTTTGATTTTGATTTTTTTTTGAGAAAATATCTTTTGTTTATACTAAAGAGCCATATAATTTTTAAAATTGAAAATAGTTTTTTAAAAATAAACTTTTTTTTGAAATTGGTTATAATTTTTTTTTTTGAAATTTAAAATATTTGTTATAAACAAACATAATTTTTTTTAGAGGGGGATAGGGTGGGGCTGATTGGTGAAGTGGGTGAAAAAATAAAAATTTATAATTGAAAATATTTTTTACAAAACAAACTATAATTTATTTATTTTTGGGGTGGGGTTGGGGGACTAGTAGGGGGCTGGTAGGGTCGAGGGTAGAGGTGAGGTGATAACTAATAATTTGAAATTGCAAATATTCTTTAAAAACAAATTTAAAATAATAAAAAATTGAAGTCAATTTTTTTTTAAAAAAAACAAATTAATTTTTTTTTTGGAGGGGGTGGAGAGCTGGGGTTTCAAGGGTAGGGTGTGGGGTGGAGTGGACTGAACAAATAAAAATTCGAAATTACAAATACTTTTAAAAATATACTATAATTTTTTTTTTGGGAGAGTGGTAGGGGTGAGTGTGGTTAAAATAATTAAAAATTATAGTTGAAAATATTTTTAAAAAAATAAGCTTTAAATTTATTTTTCAAAAAAAAATAAATTGTAATTGAACTTGAAAGAGAGTTTTGAAAAATGTTTTCCATAATTTTTTTTTGGCCATTATCATGCTTTGAATTCATAAACATAAAGATTTACTAACCTACAACCACGAATATTTCCTACTCAACGACGAAGAAAATTGTGAAACCCTAGCCTCGAAATGAAGGAGAATGGGTGTAATCGTTATGAAAATAATGAAATGAGGGGAAAAAAAGTAATTAAGATTTAGGGATTTGGTCTATGTGGCAGTGGAACCCTATAGGCTTGCAATGTAGCATCCATGTGGCAGCCACATGACATTTAACAACTTCGTTAATAAGGATATTTTTGACCCAATAGTTTGACGGAAAGGATAGTTTTGAGCCAAAATCGATATAGTTAAGGGTAAAAATAAGCTATTTTTAATAGTTTAAATGTATTTTTAACCATTTTCCTTTTAGTTTATGTGACAGTGGAACCCTATTGGCGTGCAATGTGGCATCCACATGACATTTAATAACTTTCGCCAATAATTAAGAAGGGCCCTTTTGACCCGATAATTTGTCAGAAAGGGTAGTTTTGAGCCGAAATATAGTTTAAGAGTATACATAAACTATTTCGGTGAGTTTAAGAATATTTTTAACTCTTTTCTATTCGTAATATTAATTTGGGTTAATGGACTATGATGATGGTGAAGAAATCAAGGCATTTGAATCGTATAATTTTTATGATTTGTATTTCTATCAATATATTTCACATTATGTAATATATGATTTTATCAATTTTGGGTATTAATATTTATTGCAACTTTATCCTTTTTAGACCTTTTTTTTTTGTATATTTTTAACAATTATATATAATTACTTCTTGTGTTTTTTTTATATTATCAACAGATATACGTCCTAATCATTATTAGTATAATTTTAAAATTTTTATATATATTTATTTATATATTTATCAGGTAATTTTTTGATATCATTCTTTGTTTAGCATTGAATCGGCACCAGCAGGGGTGGGGGGGGAGATCATTGTAAGCTTAAAATGTAACTTATCGACTATCACACTTATTTTCATGATCTACTACGGAAATCATTTTCAAACATGAAAGAAAATTATTTATATATAGATAAAATTTTAAATAAAATATGAAAATAGTGACCTAAATAAAAGTAATATATGAACTCTCTCCAAGTGCTAATTGTTGTAGAAGGTGAAATGAAAGTTTTTTTTTTTTTTTAAAGTTAAGTATCATGATATTTTTAACCTCTTGGTTTGGCGGGAGTTAAAAATAAATGAGAGTCAAGAATCAGACACGGATGAAGAATGTTAGGGGTTTAAAGTCAAATTAAACTTTATAATAATAGACCTTAAATTTTAAGAAAAATCATAATTGTAAATATGATTCATGTTTTAATATTTGAACATATTTAAATACTAGGAAGTGAAATAAAAATACTCCTATGAGGGAAAAATATTTAAAATATTATAAATAGAACTTGTATTTTTGAAATTGATAGCTAAATAACATAGAAAATTTTATTATCTCAATTTGAACTTTGGAAGAATGTAAAAGAAATATAATTTAAATTTGTTTAATGTCTTGATTGGACAACTTATTAGTATAAGAGTAATTTTAAGTTTAGTAAAGGAAAAAAATATAAATATAAGTTTTATGACAGAAGAAAATAATAATATAGAATGTAAATTAACCATACCAGTTAAATAAATCTCTTTTTTTCTACAGAAAATATTATTTACTTTCTACCCTAAATATTCATTGTAAAGGAATATTAATATAGAATTAATGTGTTATTAATAACAAAAAAATAGGGTCTTAAAATTATAGGGGGTGTAAAGCCGTTGGTCATAATTAAACGACTTTACCATCATTAATGTAATTTATGCCATTTGTTTTTTCATGTTTTCACCACGAAACAAT
Source organism: Solanum chilense (assembly GCA_032847665.1). NCBI lineage: Eukaryota > Viridiplantae > Streptophyta > Magnoliopsida > Solanales > Solanaceae > Solanum > Solanum chilense. The sequence continues at coordinate 108,137,815 of CM064963.1, read as the reverse complement.
TTTTCTCATCGTAAAGAATATATTTTCATAGAGACAATATTCTTAAAACGCAACATACATTCTTTAAAAAATATTCATTCATACCAAACACAACAATAAATCAAACACATAAACATATGTCAAATTAAGAGTTATACTATTTTCAAATATCATTGGAATAAACTTAATGAGACTAAATTTCATAATTTTTATTCATCCAATATAGAGACAGACCTTCATCACACACACACTAGATAACATGTAAAAGAAAAATAAAATAGCCTTTACGGCCACAGCCGTTCATCCTCTATCGAATGAACTATAAAAGTATATAAAATAACTTTTACGACCACAACCATTCATCTTCTACAGATAAACTTGAAAATAAACATGCCTATACGACGACAGTTGTTTATCCTCCACCGAATGAACTTCAAAAGTAAATATGATATTGATCATTTGGGGGTTGTCATCAACATTATCTCATTTGCAGCTTGCTTGTACATGTCTTCTACGGTGAATCCTTCGGAGAGTTGAGCTACCCCACTTTCACCTTTAGACTAAATCAACAAACATGTTTTTAGAAACAAGCAATAATAACAACAATAATAATATAGTCACTATATATGCTCATATGTTTATTCATATTATCATGTAGAAGTAGAAAGACTATTCAGGTAAAACAATGTAAATAATTTCTAAATATAATCTATAACTAAACTATATGTAGGAGCAAATCGAGAATTTCAACCTCAGGGTGAGACTAGGTGGGAGGAGGCATTTCTAAAAGAAAAAGAGGATAGATATATACTTTTTTTTACTTCTATTTCATGTGAAGACAAATGCTCAATTAGATGTGAAACTTATAAGAGAAAAACTATATATTTCTCAAACACTCAATTCAAAAGAATTTATAAACGCGTGTCATTTTGAATTTCCTGATCAATCAAACAAATACATGTAAATAAAAGAAGAGTGTGCTAACTAAAAATCTTAGTTCACAGTGTTCAAAATGACCAATATATTATTTTTATAAAAATGAAAGGACTTACATGAGCTTGGATCATGAACATGCTTCTGAATTGATCAGATGAAATTTGAGCAGACATAATGTCAATCTTATGTTTCTCCAAAACATAACAAATGGTGGTAAATAGCCCTGGCTTCTTAGGACAACACACACTAATATGTGCATCTTCACCAGATACATTTAGTATAACATTTGGTGAACTCCATGTCATAAAACCTGTAGGACCATGATTAGCTGGTGTAAAAGCTTTAGAATTACATATTGATCCTTGATCACCCGCATACTTCTCCAAACTATTACCAACTTTTTGTGAACTCATCAACATGATGTTATTTTCTTCTAGCCTTTCTAGCTTTTGACTTTTAAGTTTATTGAAAGTATTCTGCAACTTTAGGATGCGATTCGCTGCTTCATAAACTATTTTAGACTTGTCCGCCTGCATATACAAAAATATGAAATTAGTTTCAAGTAATTTATGAGTTTCTAAATAATATTCATTTAATAAGTACAAGTTATAAAAAAAAGCTTTAATTTTGAATTGTTAATTTTTAAATTATGTCTATTACACATTTGAGTCACAAAGATCTTATAATTATATGGATTAAGAAAATATATTCTTTCTTGAAATATTTATAATAGAATTAGTAGTTGAGAACTTCATATTCTTATGCTAGAAAAGAAAACAAAGAAATATATAGAGCTTTTTTTGTAACTATATATGCGAAAAAATCGAAGTTTGATATTGTTTTTTCATTATTTTTTTAATAAAAAAATACATCTTATTATTCAATTTTGAAATTAACAGGTAACGGCTCAAGTTACAGTTTCAGTATGTCTCCTTTAGTAAGCTTTCTAAAAAGAGAATCATGTCTCCATTAGTAAACTTCCTAAAAATGATTCTCTTCATTTATTTGCTCAATTTAGAAAGTTGAAAATAACAAAACAATCACATATGTAACTGAAAGGGTTATTATATGTAATTGCCAAAAAGAATAAAAAAAAGAATTAATTTTCAAAAATAATGTTCATTTTCGAATAATTTTCGATAAGTTGATTTTGATTATTATTTTGCAGAAGATAATAAAAGAAAAATGACAATTTGTTTCTACAAATAATCATAAAATTTATTGAATTATATCTTTTTTGACTGATAAGATATCGGATAATAAAAAATCAGATATGTCATTTAAAGATCTTTTTACCTTAGCAGGGAGGTTGGGAACCAAAGCATGAAGAGTCTCGAATAGGGTCCGCATCTTCTTTCTCCTTTCTCTTTCTGTCCATTTGTGTACCTCATGTTTTGATGCTCTTCTAACTTCGGTTCCATCAACACCAGAATTTGGTTCAGCAATTTCCTTACCATTTTTTTTTCGGTTGGTTGAACTTCTCTTTTTGGCGACATTAACACTCACTTCAACCACCTCATTAATAACTATTAATGGCTGGCAAGTATCAGACCCAGTCGGATCTAGCAACTTGTTACCCTCGGTCTCTCCGCTCTCAACTTGATGGTCATTCCAGTCTACGGGTGACCAGATATCATCACACAAATGATTATGATTTTTCTCGCCGCCTTCATTCATTGTTTTTCTTTTTCAGGTTATGTAATACTGTAGCCCATGTTACGCCTATTTATAGAATTTTTTTCTTATAGGGGGGCAAAGTGTAAAAATGAGAAATAAGAGATTGAATATGATAAATATTGAATATGGAAAGAATATAGAGAAGGGTGGCAAAAAGAAACAAAAAAAACAAAAAATAGAGATTAAAAAGGATGATTCATTACAAATGAATAAAAAACAAAATACAATCATAATCCTAAATGCCGTTACTGGCTTCAAAACAAAAAAGTTAGCTAAAATACTTCTGTTACAAATTTTGTTCTCACACAATTGGGTCTCCATTCATATTTACTACTAATAAAAATTATAAATTAAAAATAATTACTTTACTAAATTACAAACTTAATCAAGTTATTATTCTTATTTATACAAATACCTAAGTTTTTTTCCAATTAAAATAATAATAATTATAAACTAAAATTGTTTATTGCTATATTCATTAATTATGACAATTAAATGTATCGAATGTAGGGTGGTGTATTGATTGGTTTAGTTTAGTTTTGAAATCTATCGGTTCGACTTATTGTTGGTTTGTAGACATCCTAAATCGTTGTAGCCATTAAGATATTGACTTATCAATTGCCGATTTATTGGTTTAACCATTAGGATTTAATACAAAATAAATCATCTAAATCGATTAGAAACAAGGTGACAAATCAAATGAACCATGCACATGAGTTGACAGACTGTATTTTGCTCAAAAGCAAAGACCTAACAATTTAGAATGACATAGAGTTTGAACTAATCAAAAATAAAAATATCAAACTAAACTCTAAGTCAACGACTTTAATGATATACGAAATGGTATGAATATCATTTTTAAATTTACCATGGGGTTATCAATTATTCGTTAACGAAAAAACTCAATATGTTCAGAAGCAATAACCCAATAATAAAAATATAAAACCTTTATCGAAACTACTACACCAATAACCCATTATCGATAAACTAATAATTTTTTCAGTTTGAATTATCGATTTTGATTCGATCTTGAACTACTCTAATCAAATAGATGGATTAATTGAATTTGAACATATTAAATCAAAATTGAGTTAATAAATAAACGAGTCAAATGACTTGGATTGAAATAGACTAGAATTTGTGTCATAGCGAAAAATATCCCTCAACTTTTGTTTATTGTTTGATTTTACCCTCGCTGCTAAAATGAAGTTAAACTTACCCCTGTCGTTACTAATTTTACCAAAATGAAGTTAAATAAGAATTTTGGGGATTCTGTTAAATGAGAGGTAATTTTGATGAAATTAGTAATGGGAGAGGTAAAATTAACTTCATTTTAACGGCGAAGGTAAAATCAAACAATAAACTAAAGTTAAGGGGTATTTTTAACTTTTTTCCAAAAAAAATATATTTAAAAGTTATGACTAGAGCTGTCAATATGGGTTAGCCCACCCCATCCGGGCTAATCCATACAGGCTTTGACATTTTACGGTCAGGCTGGGCTAGCCCATTTTTTGCATGGGCCAAAAAATGGTCGTCCCAACCCATAGGTACGTGGGCTACAGGCTTGACGGGCTAGCCCACTTTTTAAAAAAATATATATATTTTTTATAATTATTAAATTAAATTTAAAATTATAATTAAAAATATTATCATAAATATTGACAAAACAATATTACATGATGTTAATGTTAGTACTTGTTAATCAAATCAAAATAAAATTATTTTTATAATATTTATAGGGACAATTTCAGATGCCTCCATGTTTCGCTCTATAACACTCACCTCCCCTTTGATTTACGATGTTACGTCTACCTCCCTTCTTTTCATTTACTTGTAACCACTCTTTAAACCTATTTAAAATAAATATAAATTAATGTAGATTTGACAACTTTACTCTTTTTTGTATAAATTTCTTCTAAATGAATATTATATAAAAAATAACTCATTTAACAAATACTTTAAAAATAAATTAACACAAAGACTTGTTTTTTTAATCCAACAAAGATCAAAGTCTTCAACTAAGCTGACCCACATTTTCACCAGATATTAACTCTTTATCTCTATTTCACCTTTACCAATTCACGTAATTTCTTTCCTCACCATAACCCATCATTTTTCAGCAACAATTTCTTCAAATAGAAGACAAAATTGAACTTCCCAAGAAAGAAATTCGATAAGAACGATAAGATTTTGTTCTAGTTAAACATTTACACAAGCGAAGAAGAAACATGATCCAACGAATAAAGATAAATCATTGAAAATTAGATCTAAACAAAGGGGTGGGCATAAACACCAAAAAACCAAAACACCGTACCGAACCGAATTTTTTCAAAATTTCAGTTTTGGTATTTTGATTTTCGGTTCGATATTCGATTTACTTTTTTATAATTTTTGGTATTTTGATTTGGTTTTCGGTACGTAATATTTTGGTATTCGGTATTTCGGTTTAAACAGAAATAATATAGTATAATTTATATTTTATTAATTAATAATTATTAATGTTAAATAATCTTTTAAAAAAAGAAAAAAGTATGTGAAACCCTATGTAATGTCCCTATTCCTCTTCCTCTTGGAGGCAGCATCTCTTCCTATTCTAGTCTTCTTCCTCTTCTTTCTCTTCCTATTTCAGGCAGTAGCAGCAGCCGCCCGCCAGGCGCCACAGCAGTTGCAGCAGCCAGATGTCTATTTTTGATGTATTGTCTATTTTTACTTTTTAGCCCATTAAGTTGAAAAATCAAACAAAAAAATTGTAAAGTTTAAAATTTTAAAAAGCCCACTAAGCAGGCCCATTAAAAATCGAAATAAAAAGCCCGAACCGAATTAATAAAAACCGAACCGAAATAACAAAAACCAAATTGAACCAAAATATTTTGGTTCGATATTCGGTACACATTTTACAAGAATCGAAAACCGAAAAAACCAAAAAAGAAAACCCAAGCCAAACCGAAATACCGAATGCCCACCCTATCTAAACATTCATATATAAGGGTAAATTTATCAAATCTAAATTAATTTATATATTTTTAAATAGGTTTAAAGAATGGTTACAAGAAAATGAAAATAAGGGAGGTAGACGTAATATCGTAAACAACAAGGAAGGTGAATGTTATAGAGCGAAACCTCGAGGGAGGTCTCTGAAATTATCTCTATTTATTAAGGGTTTTTTTTCAAGTAAAAGTATAAATATATAAATAAAAATATTAACCTAATTATTTTGAATTCAGACTCTCTTTAATTTTAAATTTTAATATTATATTATATTTTTTAATTAATTATTATTGGCCTAAGGGTCGGCCCTACCTATATTTCTCAAGCCAATCAAATCAACAGACTTATTAAGGTCGAGCTAAAAAACCTTTTTCTAAAATGGGCTTCAAAAATCTTAGTCCAACCCTATTAAATCTCGGGTTAGACCAAGCCGGCCCAACGGGCCTAGCCCTTATTGACAACTCTAGTTATGACCGATCAATATGGGCCAAGCAAAATGAATAAAGTGAGAATTATAAAGTAAGAAAATAACCTTTTATCACAACTATATATAGTGACACAGTGATTAATGTTACAATCTAGATCTAATAGATATTTAGCTTATTTTTCAAGTGATATAAAAGTTCAAAGTTTGCAATTTTCTATCTTGTTTATTTGATTTCAAATTCCTTCAAAATACAGTTTTATCATCTTTACAATTACTTCAACTAATCGAAATTTGTGTTGAATCGTACAATTGTATCCATGAAACTTGCTAGTAAGTAGCTTCCTATATTGAATTATACTTACGATAGTATTTATATTATTTATGCTAATTTGTATAGAGCTACAATTAGCATAAATATGATCGAGTGTATAACATAGAATTGTTATGTAAGCAGTTTAGTGATGCTTTATCATTGATTTATTTTATTTTATTTTTTAAATTGAGCTAGTTTCAATTCACGTGGTAAGGCTAGTAATTATTCTACATGAAGAGCATTTTCAACTTTTATGTTGCATGCGTAGTTAGAGATGCTCGATTAGGCAAATTCACAATTTACTTTAAGGGTGTGTTTCATATGAATTAAGGTTTTTGATGAAAAATATTTTCCTGAAAAATAAGTAGATTTATGACTTATTTTTTTATGTTTGATTGATGAGTAGAAAAATAATTTCGGTAAAAACTTTTAGTGTTTGATTTATAAATGAAAAAATATCTTTTATTTTTATTGGAGAACTAAAATAATTTTTGAAATTGAAAATACTTTTTAAAAATAAACTTAGTTCTTTTTCTTTGAGGGGGGAGAGGATAAGGTGGGTAAAAAAAATTAAAAATACTTTTTAAAAACAAACTTAAATTTTTTTTTGGAGGGGGATGGGGGAGGGGGGGAGGATAGTAGTGGGTTGGGTGAAAAAAAAAATTATAAAGTAGAGATATTTTTTTAAAACAAAATATGATTCTTTTTTGGAGGGTGGGGAGTGGTTAGGGGGGCCGGTATGGTCAAGGGTAGGGGGTGAGGTGAAAGCGGAAAATTTTCAAATTGTAAACATTTTTTAAAAGCAAACTTAAAAAAATAAAAAAATTATAGTCAAAAATATTTTTTAAAAATAAACTAAAAATTCTTTTTTGGTGGGGGGTGGGGGCTGTGGAGAGGGGGTATCAAGGGTAGGGGTGGGATGAAAAAATAAAAATTCGAAATTGGACTTCTTTTAAAAAAACATACCATAAATTATATTTAAAAAAATTGGGTGGAGTGGGGGGTGGTAGGGGGCTGGAGGGTGGTAAGGGTGAGGTGGGGTGGAGGTAATATAATAAAAAATTAAAGTTGAAAATATATTTAAAAAATATCTTTAAATTTATTCTTCAAACAAGAAAATTGTAATTTAAAATTGAAAGAAAGTTTTGAAAAATGTATTCCTTAATTTTTTAAGGGAAGTCATTCCTTAAATTTGAGGAAAATGAGTTGGTTTGGAAAATATTTTTCAAAACATTTAACCCAACCAAACATGGAAAATTGAAAAATATTTTTCGAAATATGTTTTCTTCATACCAAACACACCATAAATAAATATAATTAAATAATAAAAGTGTGCTGACAGCTTAAATTTTTAGATGAGGTAGTCACACATACTCAATTGTACCTTCAACATCTGAGGTTCAATTCTCATGCTTTATGGGGCTATTTTTATTTTAATTTCAGTATTTTTCTTGAAATTTCAACATAATGTATTGAGATTTAACGTAAAATTAAAAATTCGAACTCTAGAATAATATAATGAATTTCACATATATGGAAGGTAATTTATTGTCAAATTTTTTATTCACCGTAAAAATAGCTACTAAACCTTGAAAATGGCTAAATGAATAAACAATTACTTTTTTATTTTTAACTATAAATTTTTAGACTTTCAACATAAATGAATAGAGACTCAAAATAAGTATCAAATATCGAACGAAAATTAAAAGAAAGTATATGACGATGTAAGAGAATAGTTGTCTGTGGTGTGACGTAAGAGGAGTTGCAAATAGGGATTTCTCATTATATGATCCTTTTTGTTATATTCATTTTTTGAGTATTTTCTGACCTCTCTCTATTCTTGCGTATGTTGTAAAATTGTAATCATGATTTTTTGTCTTTTTGCATTTTATTTTCTTTTTGGCTTTTTTATCTTAATGCCAGATTTTACTTCTTTTTTGAAAGATATTTTGGATACTAAGAGAGAGATGTATGAGAGAAAGAATATGATATCTGGATACATAAGAGAGATGTACTGCAAGGAAAGGAATGTATTCGAAAAGGGATAGGATCCAGATACATATGGGATGGATGTATCCGAGAGGGATAGATATGTATCAGTGAGAAGGAAGTGATGTATTCAAGAGGAGATTTTTTTTTAAATGGTAGGGAATCTTAGAGATTATGATAAAATAAGATATGCATTTGAGTAGTTTTTCCTATATACTGATAATCATATATTTAGATATAATATTTATTATAAAATAAATATTTATTTAGTTTTAATAGATCATATATTTATTTATGGTGTCTGTTTATTATATACTACTTATTTTTTGTTATTATTGCTACTATTCAGTATTTTTTTCATTGTTTCTATTATTTGTTTTAAATTACTTTAATTGAATTAGGTCTTTCGAAATATTTTTTTTCTTATCAAATTAAAATAGAAATAAACTTCGTATGCATATCTAATATAATTTTTCACACTTCATTTAAAAATTATATTTTATATATTATTATCGATCTTGTTATCGAACTCCAATGTATAGTTTCAAGTGAATTCTCTATTTTGAAGGAAAATATAGGTTCAAAAAATAGATGAACCAACACATTTACAATTTTAATAGAAAAAATAATCCTTCAAAGATCGATCTTTGGTCTAGATAATTTATTTATAAGAATGAAAATCTCTTGACATCGAGATATAAAACTGAAAATAAATCTATAAAAGTTGATACAATATCATAAACCTATCACAAAATTTAGTGATAGAAAAACACAACCACATTTAATTACCTCGTAAACATGTTATCAACGTCAAACCTCATCCCTCTATGTCTATCATGCAACTCTACATAAATATATCAAGCATCATATAATCCTATTCAATAATACTATTCTTATACATCATACTAAACAACCCTTAAACAAGTAGAAATTCTTAACCAATAGAAAAGCTATACTCACTTGCTAATTATCAAAAGAACTATTATAATTAGGCTTGTGCTTCTGTTCATGTGTGATACGTATTGATATTTGGTCTAATTAAGTGTTGGGCCACTAATTGATAAACTAATTTTAAACTAATTATATACTAACAAAATATATAACTAACGTATCAATCTTCATGGCACAACAAGGTGAGAAAGAAAAAAAGGAAATACGAATAAGTAGAAAAATTTGGCTGATGAAAAATCAATTTCATAATGTTATACTTCAATTAAAGATCAATCGAGTAAAAAGATAAAAAAAATTATATTACAAAATATAAATAACTTTTTTGCTTACCCTCTTTAGAAAAGCTAAGGAACATGATTATTTTTTTCATCTCTAAGTGCTTGTTTGGTAGGAAATAACAATGAGTAATTTCAGTTCATTGCTTATTTATGCTATTTGGTAGGTAAGAATTTTTTTTTATCTCAAGACTATTTATTCATCATAATTTAGAAAAATATTGTAGAATCATAGTCGAGGATTAGGAGCTAACTCAAAATATTAATTATAAGCGCTTAAAGTCGAATTAAATTTTATAATAATAAGCCTTCAATTTTAAGAAAATTCATAATTACAAATATGATTCATGTTTTATATCTCGACATACTTGAATTTTAAGAAGTAGAATAAAAGTACTCCTACGATGTAATTATTTTTAAAAAAAAAATTGTTTTTTATATTTATAAAAAGAGTAGGTGATAGTTGGAAAATTAAAACATCGTTCTTGAAATTGATAAACATACATCCACACAAAACACACTTAAAGCAAACATATAAATCAAGGATTTTGATACTTATAAATATCGTTGGAAGAAACTTTCCATAGTTTAGATTCCTCTAATACGGAGACAAATGTTTATCATAAAATACAAAACAAAATAAATTAGCCTTTACTGTCATAATTGTTCATCTCTTACCGATGATATAAAAGTAAATAGAGATGCCTAAACGGCGACAGACAAAGAAATGTAAAAGTAAATAAAATAGTCATTACGACCACATCCATTCATCCTCTACCGGATGAACTATGATGGTCTTTATAGACAACCATCCATCCTCTACTATCGAATGAACTTTAGTTTGAAACTAAACTGATCATTTGGAGGTTGCCAGTGCCATTATCTCAGTTGCAGCTTGTTTCAACCTTTCTTCCACTGTGAATGCTTCCGAGAATTGAGCTACGTCTCTTCCACTTTTTGCCTGAATATACATCGATCAAACATATTTTTAGTACTAAGCAATAATAATATACTAACTAAAATTTTAAGAAAGTAAAAAGTAGAAAGATTGTATATTTATGTTAAACACTTAACTTAGGTAAATCAATCTAAATAATTTTCAAACATAATCTATGACTAAACTATTATAGAGAATTTCAACCTCACGGTGAGACTAGGTGGGAGGAGGCATTTCTTAAAAAATATATAGGCATATACTTTTTTGTACTTCCATTTTATGTGAAGGTATATGTTTAATTAGACGAGGAACTTAATAACGAATGAACAACTTTTGATCAATCAAATAATGACACATAAAATAAATCGAAGAGAATGTTAACTAAAAACCCTAGTTCACAATATTCAAAATGACCAATATATTATTTTGAAGAAAATGAAAGGACTTACATGAGCTTGGATCATGAACATGCTTCTGAATTGATCAGATGAAATTTGAGCAGACACAATGTCAATCTTATGTTTCTCCAAAACATAACAAATGATGGTAAATAGCCCTGACTTCTTAGGACAACACACACTAATATGTGCATCTTCACCACATACATTTAGTATCACATTTGGTGAACTCCATGTCATAAAACCTGTTGGAATGAGGGGACTAGCACCATGATTTGTTGGTGTAATAGCTGTAGAATTACATGTTGATCCTTGATCAACCACATACTTCTCCCAACTACTATAAACTTTTTGTGAACCCGTCAATCCTATGTTGTATTCTTCTAGCTTTTCTAGCTTTTGACTTTTAAGTTTTTTGAAAGTATTCTGCAGCTTTACTATATGGTTCACTGCTTCATAAACTATTGTAGACTTATCAGCCTACATATACAAAAAAAAAGAAGATGAAATTAATTTGATTTCTACTTCAGATCTCAAAGTCAGGATTTTCACATAGCAAAAACACAAGAAGAAGTTAAGGAAATATCATATACGAGTTAATTAGTTTCATGTCATTTATTAGTGTCTAAAAAATTCATTTAATAAGTCCAAATTACAAAAAAAAAAAAAAGGAGTATAATTTGAAGTTTTTAATTTTTAAATCTTATTTATTACGCATCTGCCCACACTATCCATCTTATAAATTAAGTGTAATAAGTGATTTATACATAAAGAGTATTGTAGGTTGTAATTAATATGAAAAATAAGCAAGTTTTATTGATAATAACAAGTGAAAATACGCTACTACTAATATAATGATTCGATATGATTAATGATATACTTATTAAGTACTTCAATGAGTTACAAATATCTTATAATTATACTGATTAAGAAAATATTTATTTTGACAAATTTAGAATAATGTTGAAAACTTCATATCTTATGCTAAAAGAGAAAATAAATAAATTTCTGGAGATTTTTTTTATGACTATGTATGCAAAAAAAATTGAAAGTTCTATATTGTTTTATCCTTCACTTTTTGATAAACAATATGCATCTTTATTCTATTTTGAAATTAACAAGCAGCTATGTACAAATTAGTAATAAGAGGAATGTTATATCCCCAAATAAATGTTATTCCAATTGGGTGAAGTTTCTACTAGAAATGGTATGCCTAATTTTTATTTTTATTTTTATTTTAATTTAATGTGTTGCTAAACCTTTATATATATATATATATATATATATATATATATATATATATATATATATATATATATATATATATATATATATATGTATATATATATATATAAGTTATAATTTCACATAGAATCATGTCTCCTTTAGATAGATTTTACAAGTTTTTTGAATAATTCTCGATGAGTTGATTATGATTATTAATTAAGGTTGCAGAAGATAAAAAAAGAAAAATAACAAAAAAAATAATTTAACAAAAATTATTGAATTATTTTCTTTTTGATCAATAAGAACTCAGATAAAAAAAACAAGGTATGTCATCAAAAGAATTTTTTTTACCTTAGCAGGGAGATTAGGAACCAACGCATGAAGAGTTTCAAACAAGGTTCGCATCTTCTTTCTCCTTTCTCTCTCTGTCCATATGTGTATCTCATGTTCAGATTCTCTTTTGCCTTCAGCTCCACCAACATCAAGATTGGGTTCAGCAATTCCCTTACCGTTGCTTTTTCTATTTGGTGGACTTCTCTTCTTACCTACATCCGTTGTTACTTCAACCACCTCATTAACAATTGTTAGTTGATGACAAGTATCAGACTTAGTCGGATCGCGCAGCTTGTCACCATCAAACGTCTCTTCACTCCCAACCTGATTGTCATTCAAGTATGACCAGAAATCATTAGTTTCCCATGGCAAACCATGATTATTCTCACCATCTATATTCATTTTTTTTCTTTTTCAGGTGCTCTGATACTGTATTCTAAGTTACGCCTATATATAGAATTTTTTTTCTTGTAGGGGGCAAACTGTAAAATTGAGAAATGAAGGGATTAGATATGATGAATATTGATTATGAAAAGAATATAGAGAAGGGTGGCAAAAAGGGAAAAAAGAAATAAAAAGTAGAGATAAAAAAGGATGATTCATTTGTAATGAATAAAAAAAACAAAATACAATCATAAGCCAAAATGCCGTTACTCGCTTCAAAACAAAAAACGGAAGCTAAAGTACTTTTGTTACAGATTTTGTTCTCACTCAATTGGGTCCCAATTCACACTTACCACTACTAAAAACAATTTATCAAAATTAATTAGTTTAGTTACAAATATTAAATTACAAACTTAATCAAGTTATTATTCCCATCTATACAAACAGCCTAAGTTTTTTTTCAATTAAAATAAAAATAATAATTAATATAATTGTATATAAATTTAATTTACTTAATAAATGATTTTTTTTTTAAAAAAAATGCAAGTCTTAATTCTTAAGTTATATGAATTAGGTATGCCTGAGTTGTAGTATTATAATATAAGAGGTTAAATGGCTAGCGTTAGCGAGATTTTAATAATAGCTTATTCACGTGATTATTAATGTAAATGAAATTTCATTAATAGCTGGCTCCGACTACATTAGATTTTACGCTTTTTTCTCATTTATTCAAGCTATTCACACTAAAATCAATAATTAAGCAAGTGATTTTTCGTGAATAAAAGTTTTTTATCATGCAATATCCGTTCCATTAAAAAAAAAAGATCATCATTTTATTTCATATTCTGGCCAGGATGTTAAAATGCCTCCAAATACTAATCATGACTTTTGCTTTATTAGGAGAGGAAAAAAAATTAGTTAGGATATTAATTCTTTGATAATCCTTCACTAGTTTGTAGCTAGCAGTTTTTTATATATATAATTCATTAATAAATAGTATAATCGACAATCTTTTATTATTTATTTGTCAAATTGTTTATTGCAGGAGTATCAGGGTTGTGTATTAATTTGTTTGGTTTAATTTGAAATTCATTGGTTTTATTTATCGGTTGTTTGTAGATATGCTAAAACATTGTGGAACCATTAAGATATTGATTTGTCGGTTATTCAATTAATCGATTTAACCGTTAAAATCTGATCAAAATCGATAAAATTACTTAGAAACAAGGTGACAAACCAAATGAACTATGTATATGAGTTGACAGATTGCATTTTGCTAAACAGCAAAGATATTCACATTTTTAGAATATCAGAGAGTTTGAAACAATCAGAAATACACGTATGAGACTAAACTCTAAGTCAAGGACTTTTATATACTAAACGATATAAATATAATTTTTTAATTTACTTGGGGGTTATCGATTACTCGTTAAGCAAAAACATCAACCCGTTAAAAAGCAATATCCGATAATAAAAAAATTGAAACTGTTATCGAAATCACCAAATAAATAACTCATTACTGATAAATTAATAATTTTTTTCGATTCGATTTTAAATAATCGTAGTCAAATGAATGAATTAAGTTGAATTTGGGCATATTAAATTGAATTGAGTTAAAAAAAATAAGTGTTTTTGCTTAAATTGAAGTGAATTAAATTCCGAGTCATAGCTCAATCTACCAAATTCATACTATTATTTTTTTAATTTGTGTACTTTAATGAAACTTTTTTCTTATATATGACCGTATATAATATATCAACAAAAATAATATATTAAAAAAAATTTACATGGATCAAATTTAGACAACATATTAACCTAATCTTAAATTAGGTTAAATTAAACAGATTAAACTAAATTTAATTAATAAAATAAACTGATCACTGACCCTTCTAAATATATAATAAAATAAACAAATCATAACAGCATTATCTTGTGAGTAATGCTGACTATTTTATTATTATCAACACATATACACGAGCATTACGTATTAAGATAATCATTTCAAATAATACACTTTGTCAAAAATTATTGGTGAAGACCTATTTCAATTTGTGGGTGTAATATATGATTAATTATTTCATTCTATTCGGGGGAAATTTCTAAGTAACGTTATACAAGATTATAATTCTAAATATAATAATTTAATTAATATAATACAAAATTAAATAATTTTACTACATAGTTACTTCCTTCTTTTTCTTTTTCATTTTTCCATATTACCTTACTATATTATAATACCTTGTTCCTTATACAAGAGCAGCTTTAGTGGAATATTTTATTACGTAAACAATTCACTTTAATTATTTATGACAATCTCAAACACAAGTTTATCCCAATTATATATGAACAATTGATACTCTAAAATGTTAAATATTGTCACACTCATTAATAGCGTTAACTTCTCACTATTTTAGTATACAAAATTCGTTTATTTATTGTACTAGTTATATCCTTTTTATTTTAATATTTTTCTATCTGAATATAATAATAATATATAAATCAGAATATCAAATTTATAAACACCATATATATACTATAACTTAGTTTAGTTATATATGATGAAAAAAAAGGAGTTGGGGTGGAGAAGAAATTCACGATGGATAACCAAAAAAGAAATAATATTATTCAGTTTAAAGTATAATTAATAAAGTTAGTTTGGTAAGTTACGAGCTAAAAAAAATTACTATGTTGTTACATAATAAGGTTATGTGAAAGTGAAACAGCTGATATTTTTAAAAAATTAATACTGTCTCACTAATAACGTCAATTAGTATAACTTTCACGCAAATTTATTTTTTTTTTGGGTAACTAAGAATTTTTTTAATCACATAGAGCCCCAATGATAATTAATGCTACAATCAAAATCTTCTTAGACATTAAGCCTACTTATCAACTAGCTAGATTAATAACTCTTTGTATGGATGGTTGTCATATTTTGTTTAATAATGCATCGTATTGTATTGTTTTGATGTGAATATAATGTTTGGATAGATTGTATCATTCTTCGTCGGTACATAATGTCACAAATCTATTATTTAAATGATAAACATAAAAGAAAAGTAAGGTAAGAGGTAGATCTATCGTGAGAAGGTAGGATAAAAGATGAAATATAATTATTAAATATTAAATAAAGACAAAATTAAAAAATAAAATATTAAAATAACGATACAAACACCTATTTTATATGATTTTCATAGATTTTCTTTAGTATTTCGTTAATATATCTGCTATCATATTAGTCTCCCTTAGAATGAGTCGTAGCATTTGATTGCCCAGTTATAGAATTGTTATGTAAGGAGTTTAGTAATACTTGTGAATTTGTAATTTAAGGTCATATAGTAAAACTGATCAATAAACTAAATTTAAAATGCTGATTTTATTTTATTTTTTTGAATTGACCTAATTTAAGGTCATATAGTAAAATTGATCAATTTAGGATATTTAATTACGAATTTAAACGAATAGAGTTTTTGAAATGATTATTGAATATCAAACCAAAACAAATGAAGTATATGAGGATAGAAGAGAATAGTTGTCTATGACGTGACGTAATTGGAGTTACAAACAGGGGTTTGTCATAGTATGAGCCGTTTTTGTTGTTAATTTTTTCAGTATTTTCGGGTCTCTCTCTATGCTTGCGTTTGTTGTTAATTGTAATCATGATTCTTTGTCTTTTTGTATTTTTTTTCTTTTTGGCTTTTTCTCTGAACGTCATATCTACGTCAATTGTTAAAAATACATTTAAATTGTTTTTGTTTTTGTTTTTAGTTTTATATCTAAATTATTGAAAGTTTGAGTTTCGCAGCTAAACTATTATTTATTAGTTTAAAAAACACATCTCAGTGGTATGTAGTTGAAAATATCTTGAGACATGACATTCAATATGGATAAACTATTTCACCTTAACAAAAATAAATAATAAATTATTAATATTAATGAAAAATTAAAGATTAAAATATTACTACTCCTTAGAAAATAATTTTCTTAAAAAATAAAATTTAAATTATCTTTCTTACCTCACTCCGCCACCTCATATATCCCACCTTTGATCCCCGTCGTTTTACTTTATTTAAAGATTTGTTTTATAATTTTTTTAAAAAAAAATAAATCATACTTCACTCTCCCCCCTCAAACCACCCGCTCATTCCCCCCAAAAAGATGTTATTTTATTTTTAAAAAATAAAGTAAGTTGAATTTTTTTGAAAAATAATTTTGAGATAACAGTTTTTAATTTTTTGTCGAGGTGAGATGTTTTATCCATGTAGATTATGATGTGACAATTTTTCTAAATAATAAAAAAAGTATATTATACACACCATGATAAGAGTATTATAACAGAAAGATATATGTTCCTCTAATAAGTGATAGTTTAGGTCTAAACGAAAACTTTCAATAGTTTGGGTATTAAACTCACAAAAAAATACAGTTTAAGTGTGTTTTCGACACTCAACTCTTTGCTTGAAAAAATAAAATTATATATATATATATATATATATTCGAATTGTTTATATTGAGTTTCTTATTCTTTTATTTTTATTATATATCATATGTTATTTTTCCTTTGCTTCAGTTAAATAAATTATTATTGTTATTATTCCACAATTTGTTTCAAGTGACCTTGATTGAATATGAATCTTTTTTGAAAATAGCCTCTTTTCATTATTAAAATAGGAATAATATTTGTATGCATAATTAACACTATTTCTTCCAAACTCTAATTATAAAATTAAATTGATTTTCTTATCAATCGTCTTCTTCATTTAATACCAATATATAGTGTTAGTATGCAATCATTGAAAATGTTATCTCACAAAATAGTGAACCCAAAACTTGTGTAAGATTTAGAGCCACTTTATTGTAAGACACAATTTTTCCTTAACCAACATAAATACATCATGTATTTTTAACATAAACTGAAGCTTCTTTAGTTTTACCAAGCAGAATTAATGAGCATTATTTTTACACAACAAATTTATGTCATCAAAACTAAACAATGTTTGGTTGATTTTTTTTGCAAGTATTACTCAAAAACAAACATCACAAGAATAATTCTATGGGTTTATCACTTCAAAATAAATAATAACAATAAAAAGACATCCCCATGAGTTTTAACAATGTAAAAGAACCCTCCACCCCCTCTTTTTCCAAGGAATTTTTTGAGGAGGGACATTATCTTTGTTCATTTTTTAAGGCTGTATTCTTACAAATAGGACACACATTCTTCAGCATTAGCCACTGCTTTATGCAACTACTATGGAATTCATGTCCACAATCCAATATGCCCATGTAATCTCCACCTGTGTATTCCTCCTTATAAACGTAAAAGAAACACGACGAGATTTATTCAACAATCCTTCTCATGCTCACATATATCAACAAATTATAGTGTAAAACTATTAGGAAGAGTCTCACCCGACATATACAGCAAGGCTCCGTATTTGACGATGACCCTCCATAGACTGGCTCATGCTTTCGCTCTTTCATACGTCCCAAAATGGTTTCTTCACTCAATCCGGTGTTCACATTTCCTATACGTTCTTCCAATGCCAATAATTCCTAAGTAAATGCAAAGTACAATATGAGAAATCTATTACAAAATTTAGTGATAGCAAAATACAACCATATTTACCTCGTATGACATGTTATCAACGTCGAGCCTCATGCCTCTATGTCTATCATGCAACTCCGCGACGCCGTTGACATATGGATCAAGCATCATATAGTCCTGCCAAAAATTTATTAAAAAATAAATGAACCATGGTGTCTACCAAGGAACCAACATTCCATAAGCTTTAACAACCATGTAATGAGGAGATAAGTCTAGATTAAGTGAACTTCCGGCTAACAAGTGATCCAGATGTGAAACCAGCTAAATCCAGTCAGATGCCATTAGGTTTCAACATCAAAAAACAAATTACTGGCCACTAAGAACTTAAAACACCATTGGATGTAAAAATAAAAAAATAAGCACCTTTAGTAGGATAATTTTAAGAAAAAACTAAAATAAAGGCTAAAAATAAGGATATTGCATCATTGAGAAACTGCTGAGAAATACTTTTCATCAAAATTACCTATGCAAGTTGACGAACGCCTATAACTGTGGGAGTGATTCTAGTCAGGGAAGGCCAAGACAGCGCAGCGCGCCTAAAGCTTGCGCTAGGCGCTCACCATTTGGCTGAGCCATATCGCATCTTGCTAGTAATGGATTGATTCCTGAATCTTTGCTTGGTTTAGGAACGTAAGTGTTAATAAGCTCTTTAAGTCTTTCATTAATGTATACATAGGTAACCTTATATTTCTCCTCATTAAAAATAAGAAAAGAGAAAAAGCACAGGTACCCAGATCCATTACTGGCTAGATCAGCATCTGAACAAATACCATTAACCAAATTCTGACAAATATTTATAAGGCACGGCTTACAAGCATCAACAACCAAACTCTGACAAACATTTTTCACACAAACAACCTAATTGGCAGTCTAGTAAAAATATCACTCGTCGAAAACAAGAGAATATAGATAATTTGTTTTCCTTCCAGATTTCTATGGCTGGACAAGTCACTATTCTGGCCATATTTCTACCCCTAAAGCTTATGGAGCAAAGATTACAAGTAAAAGTAATTATGTGTATAACTTTTCGCAGGCCAGCAATTCAATAGATATTTCATGCATCAGAGTGTGCAGATCATTCATGCAAAGTACACATGTCAACTAAATGAATTAACATTGGGATATCACAAGGATCAAAACAAAACCTCGGATCGCCTGTTCTCGCCCCTCTGCATGGCATGCAGGACTTGACGAATCTGTTGAATGCAAGCAGCAACGTTTCGTAAGTAATTAGAAATTTAATGGTAGGTCAAAAGTATCTCAAAAGAAAGGGATGAAGCAACATAAAAACAACTGGATTTATTTAAAAGGTGAACTTGACAGAACAAAAATCCAGGACAGATCAAGTTACACCCAATTAGTGGGAAAAAGTGAAACTATAAACTATAAAGTATCGGATTCTGTAAAGATTAAGGTAAAAATTGTAGGTGCTACAGTTCACATTCATTTAGAAAATTCACATTAATTCCAAGTTCCAAGTTGTGGGCAACACAGCTGTAGAAGTACACAGATATCTGCGAGAAGTGATCATGATTAGCCTTGTTATTATTTAATACCTTGTTTGGTAGTGGTTTCCACATATTTATGTATTAGGTATACATCCTATTCGGTATTATAGGGTGTATAATTAATACATAGAAACCCGTGGCATAAGCAATACCAGGGTTATTAAAACATGGATAAGCATGGTTAACCTTGAATATATCAAACAAGTGGATAAAACATAATCCCCGCATAACTAATCTCGGCATTACTAGTACACCCTATTCAGTAGCACTATTCTTATAAATCCTACTAAACAACCTCTTAAGCAAATTGCAATCCTTAACCAATCCAGAAGCTATACTCACATGCTAATTGTCAAAAGAACTATAATTAGGCATGTGCTTCTGTACATATGTAATACCAATACTTGAAACACTAATCTTAAACTAAATACGAACCAAATAAACAACTAATGTAACAGTCTTCATAGCACCACAGATGTGCAAGTAAGAAAAAAGGGAAACACGAATAAGTAGATGATAGAAAGACAAAATAGTGATACAAGAACAAATATTTATATGTTCAACAAGCCAGATACAAGATGAGAACAGTTGAAAAACATTGAAGGACAAACCAAAGTACAACAGTTCTAACACTATCTCATACGCAAACCTCCTGTACCATTCTGTGGCGGCCCTCGATATCAGAAACAAAACCATGCCATCCATCCACATCATTACTTGGGAAATCGGCCATCAAAGATGATATAAGGTGGTTTCGATGATTACGACGGCTACTAGATCCCTGGCTACTAGATTGCAATGATATCTCTGCCGCCTCCACAGGAGAAGCAGCTGAAGATAGCAGCGGAAAATGACCTGTCTGACTTCCAGACTCGGACTCAACAGTTGGGAGCAGAGTCCAAGGAGAAATTTCAGAAGAACTACGAGTACTACTGCTTGCTAATTTTTGATAAGGTGTCCATGCAGTAGGAAAAGTTTGCATACTTGGCCCACTGCTGAGTGCAGAACTAGAAGGCGTATTTCTGGAATAGCTTCCATTTGAAGTGACTAAACTCCAATTAGTGGTATTCTGTACAATATTTCCAGTCCCAGGAACAGGAACAAATGGAAGAGGTTCCCCATTATTTCTTAATGAGCTCCCGAAGTTAGCATCATCTTGTAATGCAGCATATCTATCAGCAGAAACCACATTTGAACTTGATGAACTACCACCTCGTGAATTAGAAGATATATTCCAAGGAACTGGATGCAAACCACTTGGAACACCAGAAATGTGCATTATGCCAGAATGGCTTCCTGAGTTACCTGCATTCATTGGCTGTGAAATTGGTTGTCTGGGGCCCAAATAATTAGATTCTGATATAGGTCGAGGCATTACAAGAGTATAGCCAACACTAGAATGCCCTAAATCTGTCCCAAGATTCCGTCCACTACCAGAATTTCTGGCGGAGGTTTCTGCAACTCCACTAGCACCCCCTCTTGTACCAACCATATTTCTTGGATAAAGGTTTTCCAAGTGATAAGTATTCTGCACACTTGCTGAGGCTGGTGATATGTTTAAGTTGCTGGAAGCATCATATTGACTTGGAAAATTGTGTGCTATAATGTTCACAGGTTGTGTATTGGAGCTTGAACTTCTACCACAAGACTGCCCAGAACTGCCTTCAAGGACCTTGCGCTTGCAGGATATACCCCGAGTACCCATGGAAGAACCTGATATATCAGGGGACCTGGTCCAATAACTAGAACTACCTGAAGAAGTACCAGCATTGTAAGAGACACCAGAAACAGGACGCTCCGCTTCCCATCTGCTGCTAGAAGTGTAGACAGTTGAAGATACACTTGGTCTCATAACGAGCCGAGTGTCACCATTATTGTATATGCCACTTAAGTTGCCATTTGCAGGACTCTGGGCCAAGGCAAGATTTGGTAAAACTGGATGGCTGCCAATCAGATGACTTCCAGCATATCCACTTGTTGAACTCTCAGGATGGAGGACAGTGGATGGTCCAAATCGCCTTTCTTCTGACTTTGGATTAGTCAGGACATGATTACTTGATGAAGAAGGCCAATCATGTCCTATTTTCAAATGACTACCATGTCCAATCTCATGAAAATTGGCACTGGAGCTCGACTCACCTCTATCCCGTGCACTGCAGTTCTGTGTTGTATAACTAATACCATTAGCACGTCTACGATTTTCTCTAGCAGGAGAAAGCATGGAATTCGATAATCGATCCTCCACTGGATTTAGAAAGTTATTCTACAGGGCTGTCGGATCTCCAGAAGCATTACTTGAAACAGATCCCTGATTAAGATCGGTAGTTTCAGGAATCGAATCTAGTATGCTTCTGTTCCCTTGCATCTTGGCCAATTATGGCAAATCAAAGCCTTGAATGCACTAGTGAGGAAATTGTGTCAAAGAACAAAATCAACAATAGTTGATATCTTGAAAAGGTTAAAGGAGAAAATTGAAAATATAATAAAACTTAAATGGTTATATAACTTCGGTTGCACTAAGATAGTAATTTCAGCAGCGTATAGAATCAGTTCACAGCAATCATAAGTCAAGCAAAAGCTAAAAGACAAAATTGGTAAAGCAACTGTTAATTTTAGCTGAAGGCTTTCAGTCTCCATCAGAATAACCAACGCACCTCACGCAGGGCGGTAACACAAGGAAACTCTCTTATAGGGTGAACATTTGAAGGATGTTTTAACAATTCTGATTATGCTTAATTTCCAGCTCATCAGTTGATCTAGATTTCAGCTTATTTATTTAAGTTTTTAGACAGATTATTTGGTGTATTCTTGTAGTGGTTCCACAGAGAACTTCTTTACTAGGTTTTTAGGTACGTTAATTGCTTCCTAGATTATTGTTGAGTCCTAATTGTCTTAGGAAGCAAGAGCAAGCTCATTTCTATGTTGAAGTAGTTCTATTTGTACGTAAGAACAATTTTTTCAGTCTACAAATTACTCTTTTACTGTTCTTATTAAGCAGAGCTTATTTATGAGAATTGTTTGTTAGTTTCAAAGCCAGCTTTATAGCTTTTTTGGTTCTTCTGTAGCCTTACATTGGGAGGTTTAACCATAAGGAATTATGTATCTTATCCTTGACAAGTTTTACCTATAATTAGTTCTAGGTGGGTCCAAGACTCCTTCATTTCATCTCCCCATCTTCTTCTTTTTTATCATTTTTCTCCCAGTAGGTACAGTCAGGTGCTACTTCCAATCTGCATTTGGACCAGTCTCATCTTTCTCCCTACATTTAATCTTTTACCTTCACAAAAACAGCAGCAGTACTCTGGTTGTTAAATCCTCAGAGAGAAACATGAAATTTTTCTTAACTAAACCACAACAACCAGTAATTTTAGTTCCAACGGGGCCATCCTACTGGCCCCCAGTTATAATTAACAGCCATTAGCAATAAGTTTCAATATGGCATTGAACACAACTACTAGAAACTTTATAAGTAGAACCCATGTTCATCAACTAATGATGATATAAGGCTACATGGAATGATATGAAATCTGCAGATCAATAATGTAATAAGGCAACTACAATAATCAGCAGCATGAGAAAACATCTTTCCTTTGTCACATAGCTTACCTGAGAAATTGTTAAGTTACTTCAAATTTTTAGTTTGTTCGCAAATGAACACAATCTTTTATTTTGTTAGCAATTGAACACAAGTTCTCACTAATCAAATGAAATTACCTTTTGATACTCCACCAAAATATTAGGCTGTCAAAAGTTGCTTCAGACAGTTGGAATTTTCTCAAACATAATACTTACAACCATTTAGTTGCTTGGTTCTGCATCTTGATTGGTAAGCATGGAGCTGTGACAATGATTCTACCTAAAAATTTCTTGAGGACCTAGACAAAAACAATTTATACATGAGTTACTCATAATGCTTACCATGCCACATGAATAGTGCCAGAGTGAGATACAAAAGATAAAATAAATCTTGTGTATCCCATCAGCGTTGTGGAAAAAAAAATGGTTCCAGACTTCCACCAAATACACGTACATTTGCTAGAAGAGCCAAATTTTCCCAAGTACGAAAGACCACCTTAAACTTAGAATGGGAGAGTATGCCTAGTTCCAAATAATAATCTTTACCCCCAAGCTATGACTTAGAACCGTTGAATAGAATAGAGTCATAGACTAAAAAGAGAACCATGCTTTCGACCTTCGTTGGCAAAGGTGATTAAGAAAGGTTAACTTATTGTGCATGTTTAACACAAAAGAATACTTTTTCAATAAATACCAAAAAAACAGTAAGAATAAAGCTAACAATAATTAAATAACAGTAATGAGGCAATGTCACTTCCTTACTACTTTTTGGACAAAATCATTGCACAAATTAAAGCAGTTCACAAGAAAATAATGCACTTGATTCACATCTTGATGTATGGCTGACACATCCTCCCCAAGCAAAAGTGGAACCACTTATATATAAAAAGTACTTAGGGGGCGTTTATTATGAGAGACAAGGAATAATAATCCCAGATTATTTTATCCCGTGTTTGGTTAAGGTATGTGTATTTGTCAGTCTGTCATTATTTATCTCACCATTTGTATCACAATGTAGAAACAATTTATCCCATATAATATATGGTGAAATCACTTGGTCTTATTAATTACATAAACAACAATTCAGGTTCAACATTCTTCATTCTATAACAACTGAAAACTCGATACCTCATGCCTTATATAGAAAAAACATTATTATGCTGATAAAAGATTAATTTCAAGAAGTACCAACTGTAATTCACACATAAAATTTTCACAAAATAGTAGACATCCTAATAATCAGTAATACAGCACAAGAACAAATACAACTTGGTCCCAAACAAGTCAAAAAGCTGAAATTCTTTAGTAAAGAGAGAAATATATTCAAGAAAATTAATGGGTCGATCAAAATACCTGAGAATCAGATGAATTTTCTGTCATTTATATGTTTTGGGGGTTGTGGGCTTTGCTTATTCTGTATTAGAAAAACACTAAATCTCCATTGAAATGAGGGTTTCGTTGTTGGTGCAGGGAAATTGAGTTTCTTCTTCTATGAATGAACAATAAACTTCTACTACTCCATTTAATTAGTTTCACTAGACCACCCCTTCTGGTTAGCCCGGAACTTTATAATCGAATCGAAATTAATAATTTGAATTAAAAAAAAACTTATTACTCTACTAATAAGTTATGATTTAGTAATTTTAATAATGACATCGACTTTTTTAAATTTTGAGTAATTAATTTTTTTAAAAAATATTTTAATAAAATTTGGTAGTAAATTAATAAATTATATTTATATCATTAGACATATAAAGTTTATGACTTAAGGTATAAAAGTATGTTTGAATTGACTTATTTTAAATGTTTTTAAGCTGAAATTATTTTTAAGTAATTTTATAATGTTGAGATAAAATTAAAAAAAGTGTTTAAAGCTTTTGAATTATAAGTCATAACTGATATAGTTTATATCTTAACGGTTTATTATGTCAAGCACTCGATAATGATAAGTCGAATCGATAAATTTCAATATTGAACTGAATCAATCGATATGTACACCTACTCGTAACAAAATTTATTTATATTACTAATAAACTTACTAGTTTTTGTAAGTCGATTTAAATAGCTTTAAATTAGTTACTTTCTGAGTGAAAATTATGAATCTGCTATCGCTGGAAATCAGAGTTATGTAGGGGTGGGCATTTGGTATTCGGTTTGGAATTTTCAAGTGCAGGTTCAGTATTTTAATAATTGATAGTTAAAAATAGATATCAAATATCAAAATTTTAAATTTTAATTCGATAATTAGGTAATTGGTAAATTAAGTTTTGGCTAGGGTATATTATTTTGTTATACTTGTAGAGGAGTTATAGCCGGCTGTATTGTAAAGTTAATGTTATTACTGCAGTTATTTTATTTTTTTATGTGGATGCACGATATAATAGAATATCAATAAGAGACATCAAGAAAAATAAAGGCATAATACATAAATATGCCCTTTAACTTGACTTTGAATCACATTTATGTCCTACAACTTTGAGTGTGTACAAGTAGACACTCAAACTTGTATAAAGTTGAACAAATAGACACACATGTTCTACATGTCATATTTTGTCCTACGTGGTGTCCAACGTGTATTTTGTCATGTAGGACTCATGTGTTTATTTATTTAAAAGTTGGATTGTTAAAGTGTCAGTTTGTGCATTATGAAAGTTGGAGGTCAAAGTAAAATTTGAAGCCAAGTTTAGGGTCCAATATATGTATTATGCCAAAAATTAATTGATACAACTAGACGTATATTTCGGTTGTTTATGTTTATTCTTTAACTTTCACTTCGGATTGTACTAATGAGTAATACACATGTTGATATATTACCTTCATTAACTAAATAATTGATATTTGAGAAATACCGAATATCAAATGATAGTTAATGTCTCGTACCAAAATAAAACTCGAATACCTTAGTTCTAAATTTTACTCATAGATACCATATCGAATACCCAATTATCCAATACCCAATAACAACAAAAAAAATTTGGTTTTGTTCAATTTGGTAATACAATTTTCGGTATTTCACCTAACACTAGAGTTACGAGACAACTTTTTTTTTTGAGTTCCACTATATATCTTTTCTTGAAATTCCAACATAATATGCTAAAATTCAAAATTGAAATTTAATTTAAGCTTGCATTTGGACATGCGAAAAAAATTATGATTTCAAATCAATATTTGGGCATATAATTTGAAATTTCAAATTCTCCCAAAAAAATACGTGAAGAAATAACTTCAAATCATGATTTTTAATTATTTTTAAAAATGTAAAATTTTGAAGTATAATATTAAAAAAAAGACACCTCAAATTAAATTTTGCAAGAAAAAAGGCATGCTCAACTTAAAGAAATTATGTATATCATATAAAAGGATTATATCAAAGAATAATTAGGTATTGCCACCGTTGAGTTTGATTCATTTGTTGTTGATTTTCTGAGTGATTTCTTGCAAATTTCTATGCTTGCGTTTGTTGTTTCTCTTTGCATTTTTTCCATAACAGATTTTATGTCTTTTTAGCTTTAATTGTTTTGAAGAGGCATATTTTCGATGCAAAAATTAACGTTAAACATTCAAAAATTAACGTTAAACAGAATTATGATGAAGTAGGTAGAAAAAAAATATTCAAAGTCATTTTCAATATGTTATCGACCATTTTTCATTTTAAAAATAATTAATTTCCCCAAATACTCAGCATTAAATCGTGTTATCTAAAAGTATAATTTATCTCAAGAAACACCTATATATGTGTACGAGTTGCAAAACAAAAGAAAAAGGCTCAAGTATTTGAATGAATGATTGAAGGAATTGACAAATAGCACCAAAACTAGACACATTGTTTGGTTTAAAGAAAAAACTTGTGAAGTATTACTCAAAACAAACATCATAACAAGATTTCTATGGATTTACCACTTCAAAATAAATAAACATCCCATGAGTTGTAACAAGAATTCTTTTGTTTGGGAATTGGAAGAGGGGAAAATTATCTTTGTTCATTTTTTCAAGGCTGTGTTCTTACAAATAGGACACACATTCTTCAGCATTAGCCACTGCTTTATGCAACTACTATGGAATTCATGTCCACAATCCAATATGCCCATGTAATCTCCACCTGCGTATTCCTCCTGATAAACGTCAAAGAAACACGACGAGATTTATTCAACAATCCTTCTCATGCTGACATATATCAACAAACTATAGTGCAAAAACATTAGAAAGAGTCTCACCCGACAGATACAGCAAGGCTCCATATTTGACGATGACCCTCCAGATATTGAATCATGCTTTCGCTGTCTCATACGTTTCAAAATGGTTCCTTCACTCAATCCGGTGTTCACATTTCCTATACGTTCTTCCAATGCCAATAATTCCTAAGGAAAACAAGAAGAAGAGACAATAAGTGAACGGAACCCTTCACAATTTGAACAGGAAAAAAAAAACCTCTCTGGTGCGTAATTTCAAGATCTCTAATTTATAAGAATGAATGAAAATCTCTTGAAATCAAGATATAAAACTAAAAAATGAATTTGTTACAATATGAGAAATCTATTACAAAACTTAGTGATATCAAAGCACAACCGTAATTACCTCATACGACATGTTATCAACATCGAGCCTCATGCCTCTATGTGTATCATGAATTTCTGCAGCGCCGTTGAGAAATGAATCAAGCATCATATAATCCTGCCAATAAAATATAATTAAATGAACCACTGGTGTCTACTAAGGACCCAAAATTCCATTAGCTTTAACAACCATATAATGAGATAAGTCTAGATTAAGTGAGCTTCCTTCCTGCTAACAAGGGATCAAGATGTGAAGGCTTTAGAATCCAGTCAGATGCAATTAGCTTTCATCATCTAAAAAACAATAACAGGCCACTAAGAACTAAAAAGAATCTGGATAGGATGGAAAATAAAAATAAAATACATCTTAGTAAGGATAATATTAAGCAAAAACTAAGAGGAAGGCTAAAAATAAGGGTATTGCACCATTGAAAAACTGCTGAGAAATATTTTTCATTGAAACCACCTATGCAAGTTAACGAACGAATACAGGTGTGGGAGCAATCCTATTCAGGGACGCTAGGTGCTCACCTTTTTGGCTGAGCCGTATCATATCTTGCTGCTAATGGATTGATTCTGGAATCTTTGCATGGTTTAGGCACGTAAGTGTTAATAGGTTTCTTAAGGCTTACTTCACCTTATATTTCACCTCATTGAAAAGAAGAAAAGAGAAGAAAGATAGGTAACAAGCCTCATCAACCAAATTCTGGACAAACATCTCTCTTACTCAATCTTACGGAGCACGGTTTACAAGCATCATCAACCAAATTCTGACAAATATTTTTCACCCAAACAACCTAATTGGCATTCTAGTAAAAATATCACTCGTCGTCGAAAATAACAGAACTTAGGTAATTTGTTTTCCATACAGATTTCTATGGCTGGACATGTTACACTTCTGGCCATATGTCTACCCCTTCAGCTTATGGAGCAAAGATAACAAGTAAAAGTAATTATGTATAACATTTCACAGCTCAGCAAATTGATAAAACTTCATCCATCACGGTGTTCAGATCACGAACTACACATTATTCATACAAAGTACATGCGTAAACAAGCTGGACATTCATTAGGGTATCATAAGGATGAAAATAAAACCTCAGATTGCCTGTTCTCGCCTCTCCGCATGGAATGTAGGACATGACGAATCTGTTGAATGCAAGCAGCAACATTTCGTAAGTAATGAGAAAATTAACCGTAAATCAAAAATATCTCAAAAGAACGGCATGAAGCAACATAAAACCAGCTGCATTTATTCAAAAAGTGAACTTGACACAACCAAAATCCAGGACAACTGAAGATCATGCTACACCCAATTACTACAAAGAGTGAAACCATAATGTAACAGCTCCTGAAAATATTAAGGTAAAAAGTATAGGTGCTTCGATTCATAGTCATTGAGACTTAACATTCATTCTAAGTTCCAAGTTGTGGGCAACACAGCTCTAGAAATAATCCCAACAAAACTATTCTCAGCATTAGAAATACACCATATTCACCACGATCATTAAAAAAAAAAGCATATTCAGTACTATTCTTGAACATCCTAACAAACGACCCCTTAAGCAAATTATAGTTTTAAACTCATCCAGAAGGTATACTACATGCTACTTGTCCAAACAACTATAAGGAGGCATGTGCTGCTGTTCATGTGTGATACTTATACTTGCACTTAAATGCTGGGCCAGTACATGATCCACTAATCCTGAACAAAATAGCAATCAAATGAACAACTAATGTAACCGTCTACATAGCATCACAAGATGAGCAACTAAGAAAAAAGGGCAACACGAATAGGTAGATGAAAGGAAGAAATCTTCAGGAAGACAATAATAATACAAGAAGAAATACTTTTACTTTCCTCAGGCCATATACAAGATGAGGACAGTTGAAAACATTCATGGAAAAACCAAAGTACAACAGTTTTGATATTATTATAAAACACAAACCTCCCGTACCAGTCTGTGGCGACCCTCAACATCAGAAGCTAAACCACGCGATCCACCCACTTCATTACTTGGAAAATTGGTCATTAAAGATGATATTAGGTGGTTTCGATGATTACGTCGGCTACTAGAACCCTGGCTACTAGATCGCAATGATATCTCTGCCTCCTCCACGGGAGAAGCAGCTGATGATAGCAGGGAAAAATTACCTCTCTGACTTCCAAAGTCGGACTCAACAGGAGGTAGGAGAGTCCTAGGAGAAATTTCTGAAGAACTACGAGTACTACTGGTTGCTAAGTTCTGATAAGGTGTCCTTGCAGTAGTAGAAGTTTGCATGCTTGGCCCACGGCTGAGTGCAGAACTAGAAGGCATGTTTCTGGGATAACTTCCATTTGAAGTAGCTAAACTCCAATTAGTTGAATCCTGTACCATATTTCCAGTCTCAGGAGCTGGAACAACTGGAAGAGGTACCCTATTATTTCTTATTGAGCTCCAGAAGTTAGCTTCATCCTCACTATCAGGGGAAACCACATTTAGACTTGATGAACTACCACCTCGTGAATTAGGAGATACATTCCGGGGAACTGAATGTAAACCACCTGGAACACCAGAAACGTACATTAGGTCAGAATGGCTTCTTGAGTTACCTGCATTCATTGACTGTGAAATTGGTTGTCTGGATCCCAAATAATTAGATACTGAAATAGGTTGAGGAGTCACAAGAGTAGAACCAACACTAGAATGCCCTAAATTGGTCCTAGTTGACAGTAAACCAAATGTAACTGTATCATGAATCTCAAGATTTTGTCCACTCCCAGAATTTCTGGCAGAGGTTTCCGCAACTCCACTAGCACTAAGAGGAGGAATAATGTCAGAGGCAGCCACTCTTGTACCAATCCTATTCCTTGAATAAAGATTTTCCAAGTGATAAATATTCTGCACGCTTGCAGAGGCTGGTGATATGTTTAAGCTGCTGGAAGCACCATGTTGAATTGGAAAATTGTGCGGTCTAATGTTCTCAGGTTGTGCATTGGAGCTTGAACTTCTACCACAAGACTGCCCAGAACTGCTTTCAAGGACCTTGCGCTTGCCGGATAAACCCCAACCTGTGGGAGAACCTGATATATCAGTAAACCCAGGCCAATATCTAGAACTACCTGAAGAAGTACCAGCATTGTAAGAGACACCAGAAGCAGGACGCTCCGCTTCCCGTCTGCTGCTAGAAGTGTAGACAGTTGAAGATACACTTGGTCTCATAACCAGCCGAGTGTCACCATTGTTGTATATGCCACTTAAGTTAGCATTTGCAGGACTGTGAGCCGAGGCCTCATTTGGTAAGATAGTAGGGCTGCCAATCAAATGATTTCCACCATAAATACTTGTTGAACTGTCAGGATGGAGGGCATTGGATGGTCCAAATCGCCTCTCTTCTGAATTTGAATTAGTCAGCACATGATCACTTGATGAAGACGGCCAAGCATGTCCAATGCCATGCAAATTGGCACTGGAGCTCGACTCGCCTTGATTCCGCGCACTGCAGTTCTGTGTGTTATAACTAATACCATCAGCACGTCTAAGACTTCCTCTAGCAGAAGTAAGCATGGAATTCGATAATCGACCCTCCATTGAATTTCGCAAGCTATCCCAAGAGGATGTCGGATCTCCAGAAGCATTACTTGAAGTAGATCCCTGATTAAGATCGACAGTTTCTGGATAGGAATCTAGTATGCTTCTGTTCCTTTGCATCTTGGCCAATTATGACAAACCAAGGCCTTTAATGCACTAGTAAGGAAATTCTGTCAAAGAATTGAATTTTAAATAGTTGATATCTTGAAAAGGTTAAAGCATAATATCACTGGAGAAAAGTGAAAATATAAAATAACCTAAATTGGTTATATAACTTCTGATGCACTAAGATAGTAATTTCAGCGGCGTATAGAACCAGTTCACAGCAATCACAAGTCGAGCAGAAGCTAAAAGACTCAATAGGTAAAGCATCTGCTATATCGAGCTGCAGGCTTTCACAGTAACACAAATTACGCTTAAAGGATGCAAGAACAAGCTTGTTCTATTAGTAGGTAAGAACTAGATTTTCAATCTACAAACTACTCTTCTACTGTTCTTATTAAGTAGAAACTTATCTACAAGAATTGATTTTTAGTTTCAGAGCAAGCTTTATTGCTTCTTTGGTGCTTCTACAGCCTTACCCATGAAGGTTCAGTTTTAGTTCTAATGCTGTCATCCTTACGCAGGATTACTTTATCATGCTTTTGGATAGTATATGAGTATAATCTAGTCACAGGATAATTTATCTCAGCACTTGTATCACAACAATGGGAACAAGTTATCTCATATAATCCCATCCCCCATACCAAACAACCCCCTTAAGGTCTTAATTACATAAACAACAATTCAGGTTCAACATTCTTCATTCTGTAACAACTGAAAACTGGATTACTCACACCTTAAATAGCAAAAACATTATTATGCTGATAAAACATTAATTTCAAGAAGTACCGAATTGTAATCAACACATAAAATTTCCACAATTTAGTAGAGATATCAAAATAGTCAGTAATACAAGAACAAGAACATATACGCCTAGTATCTCAACTCCATTGAATTGAATTGCAGATCCCAAATACCCAAAAAGAAAACTACCCAAATCCCCAAAAAAATCAAGAAAATTAATGGGTCGATCAAAGATACCTGAGAATCAGATGATCGGTGAAGTGACGGAACTTTCTGCACTAAAAAAAACCACAAGAATCAAAAAAACACTACATCAACGATTGAAGAATAGAGAAGGAATGAAAAATTGGCAGAGAGAAAAAATGGAGTTTCTTTCTATGTATAAGAACTAAGAGAACAATTAAGTTGCGATAAATGCATTATTTGTTTTTTTTTAAAAAAATCATCAAAAATAATCCTATGCGTATTAGTTTGGTCAAAAAGAAATAATTAATTGTTATTTCAATGAGTCAAAGTGCTTTTTTTCCTAATATATATTATATTATTTCTTTTCTTGAACACATTTTATTTCTACCAACAATATTACTTTTAAGGAATTTTATTCTTGTTTCTTTTTAAGTTTAAATAATAAATAAATATCAAATAATATATTTTTTTCTTCTTAATTTCAATTTGTTAATTAAAATAGAATAATAATAATATGCAAATTTTAGACATACATTATTTATATTATCTCTTTAATATTTTATATCATATATTATTGAAGATACAATTAATATCAAAACTAGGATTGATTAATTATCTTTACATTTAAATTTTAAAATTAGTCCTAATAAGATATAATTATTTAAAGTGTTTCTAAAAAAAATAACATAAAGCGTGAACGAGTAATAACTCTGAAATATTCAATAAAAACAATAATAAAATCACATTAAGAAAAATTATAAACTAATAAATCATAATTATAATGATCATCATATAAACGTACTAAGTTATGTTAATATGAGAATGACTAGTAATAATTATATACATAATTATCAATAATCTTATATTTGTCATTATCAATTGCCTTTACTTGTCCCACTGATAACTTATTATCGGTGCTTTAACTCTTAGTTTTTCCATAATCAATTTCACGTGTTCACAATTAAGTCGATTATTTGTGATTTGTAACTCAATCTATTGAAATAATTTTATTGAATAATGTAAAGCTAATAATTACTTAAACACTGTTAGCATCATTTCATGTGGAGACGATAATTTTCTACATTATTTCTAATACGATAGATATATTTAAAAATGTATTTTGTATTCGTTATGTCTAAAAAAAAAAAAGAGAAAATTGCTTAAGTTATAAACACCTTTTATTTTCAAATATATAAAATTATGGATTCAAATAATCAAGAAAAAAAATGAGCTCTTAATAAAAGGAAAAAAATATTAATGAAAAATTAATATAAGTACGTACAAATTAATTGAGGTACCATAAAATTGACATGAATAATAGCAACCTTTAACTGTGTTTTTTGGAAATTAAAAGTGGATATTGACTAGAGCACCCAAAATTAAAATATTGAACTAAAATATGATAGGAAGAAGACAACTTTTTTGGTCTTTGACCTCTTTCATATATTTTTTAAAGAAATATTTTTTTCTATTTTATATGATTTTATTAAAATGGGGTTGGAAAAAGAAAAATAAAATATTACAAGGTCGAAATTTAACATTCATCATTGAAATAAAAATTTAAATAATCGATCAATTGATCTTTTAAATCCCCTCTTTTGTAATTCTATAACACAAACTTTGAAACTTTTTATTTTTGCATCTACTTTTTGTGTCTTTTCTCTTTAGTGCTAATTGAATTTGGGATAAGTTTGTCTATATTAACATCCGAATCAAGTGGAACATTATGTTGTATTTTATATTCTCAATCCATGTCTCACCTTTATATTTTTTTAGTCTAAAAAAAGAATGACATTTTGTTTTGTATTAATATTCAAATATTATCATATAAATTATTAAATCAATACAATTTGGCTTGATGGCTTCCATGGGTGCCAATGGATTATACTTCTTGTAGCAGGAATTAAAATGCACAAATAGAGGGCCAACATTAAAAACTAAAAATAGTTGCAAAAATGGTCCAAACAAAAAGTAGCTGCACTAGTGGAGATTTGATTTTAGTTAAATTAAATGCTTTCGTAAAATCGTTTTTATTAAAAATAAATAACTTTTAATAAATAAATTTATTAAAAATAAATATTTTTTAATAAATATATTTACTAAAAATACATGGTCTTTATATATTTATTTAAACAATATAATAATAGACAGAGCAAAATAAAATATAATAAATTGTTTGAGGATAAATTTGATTTTTTTCCTCGATGGAAAATGGAATAAAAATCTTGGGGTATCCTCCCTTTGTGGGAAATATTCAGGAGTCGTAAAAAAAAAAAAAAAAATCTCCCTTAATATCCTTTTCAATTTACAAAATAAAATCTTCTTTTTAAAATGAAATTTAAGGCGTTTAAATTTGGTTATGCTAAAAAATCTTTAGAAACGAAAGTGGAATCATATTGATTATACGGAAAGTGATTAAATATACTCTTATATTATACCAAATAGTTTAAACATATTCTTTTCTATATTTTAAATTCAAAATACATTTCTTCAATTATAATTTTTGTTCAAATATACATTTTTTTATTATAAGTTGACATAAATTTACCCTTAGTTTTGACAAAAAAAAATTAAAAAAATATCTGACAAGCTCATAAACAAATGAGTCATCCCAAATAAAAAAAATAATAATTGACATAGTGAGTTTATCATTTTATCTTTATTAATTAATATAATTTCAAAAACGATATATTCATTAAAAAGGTTCTACCTTTTTACAAAAAATATTAACTCTTTAAATAAATTAAGAGTATAATTAGTAAATAATATTATTTTTTCTTGATTTGAAAAAGGGCAACTTTCACATATAGCAAACAAAAAATTCATATTTATATGCTATAGCAAAATATGCATAATTGCGCTCCATAACAAACATATAACTGTATAATTCGCTATACATATACAATTATATAATTCGCTGACCTAAATTGTATAATTCGCTGGCCTCGCTATACATATACAATTGTATGATTCGCTGGCCTAAATTGTATAATTCGCTGGTCTATTTGCAATTGTATAATTCGCTGTACTATTTCACTTCAATTGTATAATGCGCAACTGTATAATTCGCTTTCTATTTCACTGCAATATTTGTATAAAATTTGTTTTGCATATAATTGAATTGAAGTAAAATGTTTATATATTGTATAATTATAAGCGTATAGGAAGAAGATATATGTTTTTCTATCGCTTTATACAAAAACATAAACACAATTTATACACTTCTGTTGTATAAAGTGAGAGTAAACTGTATTTCACTGCAATTGTATAATTCGTTGGCCTTTTTCGCTGCAATATTTGTATAAAATTTGCATTTGTCTACAATTGAATCGAAGTAAAGTATTTGTAAATTGTATAATTAAGTGTATAGCACGAAGATATATGTTTTTGCATGTGTATATACAATTTTCTCTCGCTTTATACAAAACAGAAACACAATTTATACACTTATGTGTATAAAGCGAGAGAGGCGAGCAGAGGGAGAATGACGAGCGAAAATGAGAGAGTAGCGAGCGAGATTTTTGGGAGAGAGACGACTGGTAAACTTTGGCAAACATTTGCTATGGAACACAATTAAATGAAACCTTAACTACTCTATTTATTTTAGGTTATTAATTTGCTATTATATACAATCATCCCTTCGAAAAATCACAAGCAAAAAGTTAAAATTGGACTAGTAAAAAGATATAGAGGGAGTATATATTACTTGAAATATGATTTGGAAAATAAGTAATAAATTAATGCTAAAGATAAAATATGAATATTATCTTTTCTAAATAAGTAAAAAATGAAAAAAAATATCTATTTTTAAAGTAAAAAAAAATCTTTTATTATTTTCAATCGGACTAAATAGGTATATTTGCTCGAATGGTAAGATAAATTTACTTAAACTTTATGAATTTGGAATATTTGTTGAATAAAATTTTTTCACAAATAAGAAAAATAAAAATCAATTTAAACTAAAAGAAAAAAATAAAAACACGTGTATATTTATAATAGGTTGAAAACCCAATTTATTTGGTACTTTTGTCAACGAATTGAGATATAATAGATTCATCAGCTTGTCAGAGCAAAGAAAAAGCCATTTTTGATTTGCTCTGAAATCAAGAAAACCAAAAAAAAAAAAAAAACTCTCACTGACAGAGAAATATGAATCCTCGAAATTTAGCTGCGATGCTTTCTTCTCTAATTGCTCAATTACTCCTTCTAATTACAGTAGTTTTTCCTTCATCAAATCCTCTTTGTATTACAAATTCATCTCTATCTCATTTTCTTACACCTCTTCTTCTCCATTTTCTCTCTGTTTCTGAAACAGTCGCTACTCTTTCCCGGAAAAGAAAACGTATCCATTTTTCAGAATTCGATGCACCGGAAGGGGAGGGTTCGACCCGGTTTAAGCTCGGTAGACCCGACTCGTTCATCCGACGTAACCCGGATTGTTTCAAGAAATTCTTCAATATCAATTCTTCTACTTTTGATTGGCTTTGTGGGTTATTAGAGCCTCTGTTAGAGTGTCGTGACCCGGTTGATTCCCCACTCAATCTAGCTGCGGAAACTAGGCTTGGAATTGGGCTTTTCCGATTGGCTACCGGAGCTAATTTCTCAGATATTTCTCGGAGATTTACTGTATCGGAATCTGTTGCTAAGTTTTGTTTCAAACAATTGTGTAGGGTGCTCTGTACTAATTTCCGGTTCTGGGTTGGGTTTTTGAATTCGGGTGAGCTTGAATCTGTTTCGAATCGATTCGAGTCGATTTCGGGTATTCCTAATTGCTGTGGAGTACTCTGTTGTGTAAGATTTAAGGTGAATGAAGAGAGTGTAGCAGCTCAACTAGTGGTTGATTCATCCTCCAGAATTATTAGTATTATAGCCGGTTTTCGCGGCGATAAGACTGATTTCCAGGTGTTGAATTCATCAACTCTGTTCCAAGATATTGAAAAAGGAACCATTTTTACGAATTCACAAGGTTTGGAGATAAATGGAGTGAGTGTGCCACAGTTTTTAGTAGGCAATGGAGATTACCCTTTGTTAAATTGGTTAATGTTACCATTTGATGATCCTGTTTCGCAATCAAATGAAGAGAAGTTCAACAATGCAATCAACGTAATGCGTTTGCCATCAGTTATAGCTGTTCAGAGCTTGAGAAATTGGGGCGTTTTGCGCGAACCTATTGAAGGAGAAATCAAGACTGTTGTGGCTTCTATTGGTGCTTGTTCGATACTTCATAATATGTCGTTATCAAGAGATGATTATTCAGCATTTTGTGATGATTTGAATGAGTATTCACCTGACAAACGCAAGAGTTGTTTGAATCCTGGCGAAAGTAAAACCGTAGCATGTTCTATTAGAAGTGCATTAGTCACAAAAGTCACAAAAACAACAGAGTTTCAGTAACATTTTTCTAGTACTTATTTTTAAAGGCAAACAACATTATATTGTTAATCTTTTTACTCAAAGTTTAAACCTTTTTGGGGCTGTTTTGCATAATAGCAACAAGATGTCACCTTCTTCTGTTCTTTAACATACACAGCTCTTTCTGGTTGATTGTCAATGAACTCGAAAGAAAATCATTATACGACTTGCTTCAAGTAGAAGCGATTGTATATATCGTCGACTTGCATTTGTGTTTGTTGGGTATGTGAATAAAGTCCTATATATATAAGTTGTAGTGATACTTTTAATGGGGTAAGATTTTTCAGGGAAAAATGTATAGACAATATCATGATATTACAAACAACTAGTATCAGAGCTATTAAGATGGGGTGATGGGCAGCCCATCTAAAGGTCGATTTACTAGCTTTACCCGTAGCTTTGGAGACGAATACACAGAAAGAAAAAGGCAATGGCTGTTGTGGCCACAACACTCAGTTGATGTGAGTGGCACACTGGTTCAATTCTTAATATATTACTCACAAATATCATTAATATCTAAAGTAGTTATATGTATGTCTGGGGTGCCTTAGAAATGTTATCTGTTAAAAAACTGAAATACTTTTGCT
The DNA here is from genome assembly GCA_032847665.1 of Solanum chilense. Classification (NCBI taxonomy): domain Eukaryota; kingdom Viridiplantae; phylum Streptophyta; class Magnoliopsida; order Solanales; family Solanaceae; genus Solanum; species Solanum chilense. The sequence goes on along the minus strand of CM064963.1, from coordinate 108,099,153 downwards.
ATTAGACCTGCACTATGTCAGAGTAAATTCTAGTATGAATCTAGTTTGAGCAATAAGTAATAGATTATATGAAACAACTTTCCTGTTGCTCCAAGTCTCCCTTCGTTACGGAGAAATTGTCTTAATGGTCTGAGAAGTATTCTTTACTTACATTGCAAATCTTATCTTGAAACAATAGAATTTGAAAAAAGCCGGATCTAGATTCTAACTCTTGGGTCCACCTGAATTCAGTATCTTTTGCTTAGACTTTATATTTATAAATATTTGGTGATGATCAAGTATTATTGTCCTAAATCCGCATTTATTCTTTTATGTTCTTGTCTAGCAACTCTTTACTTGTACTGTGTAACATGGCTGGTAAGGCTAGAATTGTTATAATGTTTCTCAATCTTACCGTCAATATATCATACTACCGTTTAAGGTTTGCAATACTTACCGTCAATATATCATATACCGTTTAAGGTTCACAATAGAACTTTAAAATGTGGTCTAATTTTTTAAAGATTTTCAGTTTGCTCAAAGAAATTTCAGGATTTTGATCGAAACTGATCTATAAGTAGCAAGAGAACTAAACAAAAAATAATCATGAACTTTTATCCTATACGATTCTAAAGAATATATTTACTGTATACTCTATGTATAAACAACATGTATATGATATACACCAATTATATACTAATTAAACACTTGTTATACATTGAATATACACTATAACAATTACAAACAATTATCATTCTTTTTAGAGTAAATTTTAGGTTTAGCAAACATAAACGTCATATTTGTATGCTATATACCGCTTGGCTAAAAATATTAAGATTTGCTTGGTAAAAAAACCTGTTACTCTGATCTTATGGACATCAAAAAATATTCTGGATTCAACCCAAACCATTTGTCATATTGCATTCTTATCAACTCTCATAGTACTGTTGGAGTGTAACAAATTGTTAGTTTTTTTATTTTTTTTAAAAAAGGAAAAATTAGTAAACTAGTCAAAATAAATAACATATTTAGTAAAAATATTCATACTTTATAAATATTAGCAATAATGTCAAAAATATCATTATTTTAAAAAATTTATGTGTCCCAATGTTTCTCCTATTTTATCTCTCTTTTTCAATTAATTCTATATATCCTTTTTTAAAAATCATTCTCTCTCATATTTATCTTTTCAAATTGTTAATTCTCTCTCCCATTTAATTTTTTTTCTCTCTCATGGTTATCTTTTCTGATTTTCCTCCCTCATTCAAGTTGCAAATATTTTTCTGCCATATATTTTGGTTGTTTTTTTAATTCAAAATTTGATCAACAAGAATCCCTTTGATTAAGGTATCTCTAATCTTTATCCTATTTTCAGATTTTTTTATTCTAATTTTATTTTGTTTAAATCTTAAAAAAATGTTGTTTGTATTTTTCAATTTCCGTTATGATTTACTCTCCAATGACTGAATCCAAGAGGCTTACTAGATGTATTCATCTTAATCAATCAATTTCTGGTGATTTTTCATCCTTTAATTTATTTATTACTTAACAAATAGTGTATAATGTATGATCCGCGGCTAAAATGAGGGAAGAAAGAGGGTAAGAACATTTACAAGACTCATTGGTGTGCAAAATCTTCCTCAAATTCAGAACGCAAAATGTAGAATCTTTGTCTACTCGCGAGGATCTTGAAAAAGACGACGAAGATCTAGTTGTCGAACAATTTTCTATTAGTTTGTTTTGTATTTATAGTTCTTTTTTAGAATTTGGTATGCTTTCTCAATTTGTATTCAAATCACTATGTATACTATCAATATTTGTATTTATTAAAAATTTCATGTTGCATGGTTTATGAATCTTGTATTTGTCCCTAATTTGTATTCATCCAAATGTATGTCAACTAGTTATGTATTTTATTTATAAGAAGAATAACTTTCTATTAGTTTATTTGTATTCGAATACAAATAGAAATAATAGACATATTGGAATGAATACGACTTAGAAAAGGAAACAAGATTTTGAAAAGAAAAATAAATACAAAGTGAAAAAATATACAAATACAAAATGTATTTCTTAAATAACTACATTTTATTTGACATACATATTGGAATGAATACAAACTAATAAAGAAATACAAGCTTCATTATACAAAATACAACATGAAAACTAGAATGGATACTAATACAAACGATATACATATTGGAACAAATACAATTTAAGCAAGGATACAAAATTTTAAAAAATAAAACAACTACACTGTGAAAAAAGCATGACAATTACAAATAAAACTATAGGTGTTCAAGTTTCTAAATTAAAAAAAAATAAATTTAATTAGATAAAACTATAATGTATTATCATAAAGATTCATAATAATAATTGGTGAGAATGAGATATTATATTTTTTTATTATGATTTTCATAACAATAATTAGTGAAAAATTGATATTGAAATTTTATAGATGTGGCACTTCTTTAATTTCGTGATTTTTATAATAATAATTAGTGAAAATTGGATATTTATTTTGGTTAATAAAAGTGTTTAGAAACAAAAAAAAAAAGATTACGAAAATTGAATATTGAATTTTTTTAGAACAATAGAGAAAAAAAGGATTTTTTATAATATGATGAAAAAAAGAAGAAAGAGATGAAAGTTGGTGTATTTTAATAAATTGTAACTGATGAGACTTTTAACATTTGTCCCTTTTTTAAAATAATTATCTCCCCTAAATTCCTCTCAATCTGTTATATAAAAATTATATTTTTTTAAAATAAAACAAATAATAAGAACATAAATAAGATACATAACAAACTTAAATTTTGACATTTTTACTAAATATTGAAAATGTTGTTAATGAACCCTCTTAAATGTTAAAATATTGACATTTTAAAAAGTTTCCCTTTAAAAAATGAAAGTGTGAATTGGACTATGAAATTGGGAAACGAGAATTTATTGGGCTTACATGTAATTGTAAAAGCATATCTTCTAGCTCATAAAGAGTTTATGAACACGCATGTATGCGCCTATTGAGATATCATGGCTATAAACTCCGAGGTTTTTTTTGAAAACTCTCCCCTCTTTTAATAACATTTTTCATCAATTAATTTCGTTTAGGTTTTATAAGTTGAACTACCGTTTTTACAGAATAGATTTTCGTTCTACCATGAGAGGAACTAATCCATAAACTTTGAATGAAAGTAAAATGATTAAATTTTTTTAAAAAAACTTTCACATATAGCCACTTAAAAATAATTAATTACTCTCCGTAGCTATAGTTTGATAATTACAATTTGTAGCTACAAATATATGGAGGAGAGAGGCGAGCGATTGGGAGAGAGAGGAGAGAGGAGAGAGAGAGAGGGGGGGAAAAGAGTGGGAGAAATGTGAATTGTATATGTATATTGGTTATAATTGTATATTACATATATGTATTTGTATATATGACAAGAGAGACTGGGAGAGGGAGGAGAGAGGCAAATGAGATCGAGAGAGGGAGGAGAGAGGCGAGAGAGAGGGCAGAGAGTGGGAGGGAGGTGAATTGTATATGTATATAATTATATATCATACATATACATTTGCATATAGAGAAAGCGAGATTTGGAGAGGGAGGAGAGAGGCGAGCGAGAGAGGGTAAGAGTGGGAGAGAGGTGAATTGTATGTGTATATAGGTTAAATAACTATATATTATACATAGGTATTTGTATATTCTTACGCATTATACATATACGAACATGACTAATTATACAAAGTCGAAGTCAGCCCACGTAATTAATGTATAATGTTAGTCGCTAGTGACAATTATAGCAAACTATAACTCTGATGAGTAATTAAATAATATAAATTTATTTTGTTGCGTAATTTTTTTTAAAGATACAAACAAATTGTGAGTTCAATTTTCTTTTACATGCTTCATCTATTTTCTGACTTACTGTTTCTATACATCAATGTTTGTTGGTTATCATACACGAGGTTTGTTAGTCACAACTACAAGTCCTCTTATGTTCGTGCCATTTAAAAAAATTGCAAACAACCATAATAATAAATTCAATATAATTTTAAAAGTAAGATTTAAAAAATAATAATTACGTAGATAAAATTTTTGACAAGATTCTCCGCTCAAGTAAATTCTACCAACAGACAAACATATGTTAAAAAAACTCAAGTTGGGGCTTTTATAATATTATAATTATAATTATAATTATATTACTGAGTTAGTAGTTTCATGTTGCTTAATCAGTGTCTTTAATTTAATCTAATCACCAGTAAGCACCTAACCAGCCACCACTTCTGACTTAGCCATACGAAATATATTATCCTCCCATAAGTATAACTCTGGGAATATTATATTCATTTAAAGGTCAAAATGTCAAAACGCTTTATCAGTTACTATTCTTTTCGTTTAAAAATAATTAAATCGTTAAGATATTTTTCATATTTTAATTTAACAGAATTGTTTAATATTTAAAATTATTTTTAGAGTCTTTGGCCACGTGATACGGTATCATGATATGATAACAATAAATGAAATTATGAGATATAAAATTTTAGTGTTAGTATATTTTCTCATGAAGATAAGAACCCATAAATTGTAAAACTATTAAAATAGCGCTAATTATTTATTTAATCTTATCAAATAAATAAAAAAATACAAAATGGCATAATAAATTGTTACATTGCTATTTGTTCTCTAATTAAGTAAATGTTTCATTTAACTTTAATTAAATAAAAAAAATTGAACATAAATTATGTTTACTAGTCTTTACTCAACAATCGATTGGTGTGATTTGTGAGTTAAATTGACTATATGTTGATGAGAATAATAAGTTTTATGTCGGTGAGAAACAAATTTTAAAAAGTAATGATCTTGTTATAAATTTTATTTACATATAAAATAAATTGTTAGTAGATAAAAATGTGAGGTTATTTTAACAAAATATAAACTTGTGGATCAATTTTTTAATCAAAAATATCTCAAATCATGATATGAAATTTCCATATCATGATTTTAATTTGGAGAATATGAAATCATGAGATGAAATAAGCGTAAATTACATGTCCAAATGCTGATTTCATATCACAATTCCATATCATCATATGGTATCGCATGGCCAAACACCTATTTAGAATACTTTAACTTTAACTTTCCATGTGACATGTTTAATACCGCCAGATTAAAGGGTATTTTGATACATTTGATATAACTTTAAATTATAACTATAAAATTAAAAATCTTTTTTTTTAAACTTCGTTCCAAGTTAAACTGGATTAATCTTTTTGAAACGATGGAAGTACATAGGACATGTGGGTCAAAATTTTAGCGGGTTAAGGCTAACTTCTACATCACCCTGCCAAGCCCTATTTTAATTTTAGTTGTATTTTTTTTATTTTTTTGGGAGTTAAATTATAAAAAAGTTATTAATATTTCAAATCATATTTTTTTCATTAAATTAACATGAGAAAGCTTTCAATTTATAGTATTGTTTTTAGTATATTTTTTTTAATATAGAAATTTAAACTGTAAAATATTTATAAATAAAAACTAAACGGAGGGGCTGTGTGTCCCCTTGATGCATGTTTAAGTCATTTTATTATTTATTTTGTAATCATATTTTGATTGCCTTCTTATCTCTTAATACTGTATATTAGTGTTACATTTCGCATTATTTACTAATGTATTTAATATAAAAATGCTATTATATTTTATAGCGATTGAAGAAAAACATACACTGTTATGCCAATTGTTTTTTGTTTCATTTGGAAAAAGATTAATTAATCCTCCAACAAATGAGAAAAAATGATCACAAATGAAAAAGTTCTTCGATTTATTTATTTATTTTTTCTTTGGAAAAAATTGAAATAGGGAAGAAATTTGACCAAAAAAGTCTCTCAAGCTTTATTTATTATTTTGAATACTTCAAAAACACAAATATATAATTGCTTTGATTCTTTTAATTTTTTTCTTGGTGAACTTAATTACCTACAAAACTTAACATTGTTAGCTGGACTTTGAATATCTAATTCAAATTCTTCATCCAATTAGGCACATCTTACAACATATGCTCTTTTTTATTGTAACAAAATCATTATAATTGATGTCGTTGAATTTATATTTCGATTCCACCATATACTAAAAGAAATATTAGTTTTAGATGTATAGTAGTTATGCTTTCTAAATGGGATAATGCTCAAGTACCCCCTCAACCTATGCCCGAAATCTCAGAGACACACTTATACTATACTAAGGTCCTATTACCCCCCTGAACTTATTTTATTAATAATTTTTTACCCCTTTTTAGCTTATGGCACTATCTTGTGGGCCCAACGATGGTTGACTTTTTTTTGAACTAGTGCCACGTAGGCTAAAAAGGGGTAGAAAATTACATATAAAATAAGTTCAGGGGGGTAATAGGACCTTAGTATAGTATAAGTGTATCTCTGGGATTTCGGGTATAGGTTGAGGGGGTACTTGGGTATTTTCCCTTTCTAAATTAAAGAGTTAGTTATATGAAAGTCAAAATGGAGTTTCTATATTTGATGTCATTTTATCTTATTTTACTTCACCAACAAAAGGGGGGAAAATAGATGGAAAAAGTCACTTATCACCGTTTACCAACTCTTGTCATCATTGATTTGTTATTCTGTGACTTTAAAGTTTTCTTTTTACTACTAGAAAAAACAAAATGATAGTTTACCAATTACGAAAATAAGATATTTGCGAATTTAAGATTTTAAGAAGATAATATATTGTTACAACTTACAAACAGATAGAAGAGAGAGGGTTGAAATGAAAAAAATTAAGAGATTGTTTTAAAAAAAATCAATGATAATATATATAGTAATAAAAAAAAGTGACAACAATATCATATTGTCTTTTTATCTAACTTAATCATTAATGCTTTTAAGTTTTGAGTAAGTTTTGGATATTTATTTTAAGTTAAAATACTATTGAGCACATTTGACAATTTTTTGTTTACATATTGAGCACATTTTCTTTTATTATGCTAAATTTTAGATAGATCATTTAGTATTTATCTATTTTTAGTTCAATTTTGACCAAATTTATGTATACTAAAAAAATGAAATATCCAATATCCTTTTCATTGATAAATAAAAAGATTGTAAACATAATAATCTATTATTATGTTCGTCATTATGGACAATATGATGTTACACATATTGATTGTAAATCATATATTATCCACCATTATTTACCATGTCTACCCCGCTATGGTAATTAAAATGGTATTCTCGAAAAAAAAATATTTCAAAACTTTTATTTTATGCTTAATCCAAAAGCTTATTGACAAAGTCTACTAATTTCAGGCCCCACTTGAAGCCAATCTTCTTGTAATTTTTTTTTTTTTTTAAATAAAATATTTACATCATTACATGTAATGAATAATAAATTATTTCATATGTTTGTTACGTAACATTATAATTTAATTGGTTTGTTTGAAAGAAGAATAACAATGATTTATGTGTTTTAAAAATATATTTTAAGCCTCCAAATATCATGCATGGCACTACAAAACGAATTTGATTCCTTTCAATTTTCCCACATTCCTGTTTATTTTTATACTAATTATTATATATAATATAAAATAATACCTTTATGTTAGAAAAAAGAAGAAGAAGATACTCTCTCTAACTTTAATACGAAATCATCGTCTCCACTATGATATATTATAATAATAATAATATATTTACTAGAAGGTATATAGTTAATTTTTATAACATAGGAAAAACATATAATTTATCAACAACCAAAATGAATATTCTTGGTTTTTTTAAAGGCAAATTTTAAATATATTTAAAAAATAAATATCTCTTAGTAAAATAATGGGAAAATTATGCAACATTGCAAACTTATACTAATTAATTACTCATCATATCTATAATTTGTTATAATTATCACTCACAACTAACATTATACATTGGGCTGATTTTGAATTTGTATAATTAGTCATGTTTGTGTATGTCTAATTCGCCAGAATATATAAATACATACATATATATATATATAATATACAATTATTTAACCTATATACATATACAATTCACCTTTTTCCCACTCTCTTCCCTCTCTCCCTCGCCTCTCTCCTCCCTCTCCCAATCTCGCTTGCCCTATGTACAAATGTATATGTACAATATACAATTATATACATATATTATTCACCTCTCTCCACTCTCTGCCCTCTCTCGTTCGCCTCTCTCCTCCCTCTTTGGATGTCGCTCGCCTCTCTCCTCCATCTCTCAGTCTCTCTTGCCATATACACAAATACATAGGTATAATATATAATTATCTAACCAATATACATATATAATTCACATTTCTACCACTCTTTTTCCCCCTCTCTCTTTTCTTTCTCCTCTGTCCCAATTTCACTCGCCTCTCTACTCCATATAACATGTAACTACAAAATGTAATTATCAAACTATAGTTATGGAGAATAATTAATAATTTTTAAGTGGCTATAGGAGACACCTGTCACAAATCTAAGCATAGGTAATCATGACGTTATATGACGTGTTAAATATATTATCAAGTGGTTGAGACTTTGTTGCAACAACTTCCATGGGTCCCACAGGTAACTCATTTATGTTTTTCTAAAAAAAAAAAAGAAATAAAATTAAAAAAACACATCAAGAAGGAATCTCACCAAATTTTTTCTTAGTTGGTGGGTCCAATCTGTTCATGCAAGGCTTATTGGTGAACCAAATTTCCTCACACATTATATATCTATTACTTTTCATTACTTTCTAAATCACAAACTAAAAGAAGAAGAGGAAAAAAAAATATAACTAAAGAAAATAACATGGCTGAAAATGTTGCATCACAGGAAAATCAAGTCTCTAAACATCAAGAGGTTGGCCACAAGAGTCTTTTGCAAAGTGATGCTCTTTATCAGGTATAACAAATTTCGAGATTGATTCAGGATTTTTATTTATTACGATCACATAAAGTATTTATGATTTAACATGTTACAGTACATATTAGAGACGAGCGTGTACCCAAGAGAGCCAGAACCCATGAAAGAGCTTAGAGAATTGACTGCTAAGCATCCATGGTGAGTTAACCTCTAATTAAAAAGGTTAATTAATTGTTAATGAAGAAGATTAGTGAAAATTATGGATATTTGTTGGAAACAGGAATCTTATGACAACATCTGCTGATGAAGGACAATTTTTGAATATGTTATTGAAATTGATCAATGCTAAAAACACCATGGAGATTGGTGTTTACACTGGCTATTCTCTTCTTGCTACTGCTCTTGCTCTTCCACATGATGGAAAGGTACCTGGCTTATCGTTTCACAAAGAATAGTCTGGTTTGACGACTTGACACGGAGTTTAAGAAAATAAATAAAAGTTTTGAATCTTGTGATCATAAATTAAAGTTGTGTCAAATGTATAAAATTATCTTTTAATCTTGTGGCATTAAATATGTCAAATTGTTAGGTTGTGGAGCTTGATTTATATATATAATTATTTATTCTTCATTTATTATCTGTAACAAAAAATACTCTTATTTATTAATATATATACCCCACCGCCGTGGAAATTTACTCACGAGGTGTTACCACGAAATATTGGTTTTTCTCTAAATCTCTCGTCTCTTTCTCTCTAAAGTTCTTCTGTTATTTATTTATCAAGTCTGTGTAGATTCGATCCTAACAATATGAACAGACCTAATTAATAAAACATTTGTGTTTGTTTTTGCAGATATTGGCAATGGATATAAACAAGGAAAATTACGAAGAAATTGGTTTACCCATAATCCAAAAAGCTGGTGTAGCTCACAAGATTGATTTTCGAGAGGGTCCTGCTTTACCTGTTCTTGATCTATTAGTTGAAGACGTACGTTATCAGATTACCTAAACGATAATAAAATAAAATTAATATAACTTTAAACTAAAGTAACTTTTTTTTTAATTCTTTTGCAGAAAAATAATCACGGTACGTATGATTTCATTTTCGTGGATGCTGACAAGGATAACTACATCAACTACCACAAAAGGATAATAGAATTAGTGAAAGTTGGTGGTGTGATCGGATACGACAACACCCTATGGAATGGTTCAGTGGTCGCTCCACCTGATGCTCCGTTGAGGAAATACGTTAGGTATTATAGAGACTTCGTATTGGAACTTAACAAAGCTTTAGCGGCTGATCCAAGGATTGAGATTTGTATGCTTCCGGTTGGTGATGGAATTACCCTGTGCCGCCGTATCACCTGATTATTCTATTTCGTTTGTTTTGTGAATTATAATATGTGTATGTTATCAAAATCTCTATTACTAAAAAAAAAGTTGTATTTCGAATATTGCATTTCTGAATTTATAAGAAATCTTAAGATTTTATTTATATCTCACTTGAGTAAACATTTTCTTTATCAAATGATATTTATTGTATTTATCTTGTATAAATATAATTTTTTTTTAATCACTCATTATAAATTAAAAGTCCTTAATCTGATCAATTATAAAATTTTATATCGTGTAAGGCTTGAATCAACAAACCTTCACTCGTTAATTTGACACTAATATTATTCCCCTCAAAACTATTTCATTACGTGATATTGCCCTTCAAATGGATTGGTTTAATTTTTGTTTTCAAAAATGAAACTTAAGTCTAACGAGACATAAGTTCATGGGAAAATTACGTAATAATTTATATTATTTAATTACTCATCATAGTTATAGTTTGCTATAATTATCACTCATACGTTTAATTACGTGGGTTGACTTCAAAATTGTATAATTAGTCATGTTTATGTATGTATAATTCGTCAGAACATACAAATACATATGTATAATATACAATTATTTAATTTATATACATATAAAATTCACCTTTCTCCACTCTCTGCCATCTTTCCCTCGCGTCTCTCCTCCATCTCCCTATCTCGCTTGCATATATACACATGTATATGTATAATATACAATTATATACATATACAATTCACCTCTCTCCTACTCTCTGCTCTCTCTCGCTCACCTATATCCTCCCTCTCTCGATCTCACTCGCTTCTCTCCTCCCTCTCCCAATATCTCTTGCCATATTTACAAATACATATGTATAATATATAGTTATCTAACCAATATACATATACGATTCACCTTTCTCCCACTCTTCTCCCCTCTCTGTCTCTCCTCTCTCCTCTCTCTCCCATTGTAGATCGCCTCTCTCCTCTATATCACATGTATCTACAAATGTAATTATTGTACTATAGTTATGGAGAGTAATTAATTATTTTTAAATGGCTATATGTGAAAGTTTTCCTAAGTTGTTTCATGGGCAGAGAGAGTCTAAATTAACCTTTTTCCGCAGGTATAAGCAGAGCCCAGATCCCAAGGCCCAAATAGACGCAAATGGAAATGCTTTTAATGGGCCCAATTAATCTGTTGACTAGGCCCAATTTTAGCTAGTGATAAATAGGCCTTCGATAAAAAAAATAGAAACAATTTATAAATGATTCTATTCTCCACATAATAGGATGCCACATAGGTTGCATATGTATATTTGTTTAACAAGTTTAAGCAGAGGCTGATCTAGGATACGGAGGCTAGGGGTGTCATATCATTTAAATGATAAACGGGTCGGTTCTTCATTTTAGATTATGGTTCGGATTATTTAGGTTTTTTGATATCTATAAATATATTGATCAAATACATCTTTAGTAATGTTCTTTTTCTTTTAAATATTCTAATATTAGAGATATACACCTATATAGTGTGTTTTTTTTATTTCCTTTAGGAATAAGAGACTTTATCCTCTGTAACTTTGAGAAAACAAGAGATTTTTCACCTTAAAATTCAAATTTGTAAACATCATCTTATATAATATAGTTGAGAAAAAAAATAAAAATTATATTCAATCGAATTATCTCCATTTAGTGTGACGTTAAAGATTGAAAGAACCTTTAAATTCAAAAGCTTTAACATGATTATGTCCAACATTTTAAAAGCCTTTTTTTTTTTAAAAAAAAGAAGCTGTTTAAATATATTTTTATTAATATCCTATGTCATGTTCAAAATTTAATATTAATATATAATTAATATAGAATATAACGCAACACTCGTATTAATTAAAAAAAGGAAAAGCTGAAGGCCCCTCGCAAACAAAGGGATAAAAAAAGTATCTAGTTGTGCAATTCCAAAATTAGAGAACATAAAAAAAAAGCTAAAGTTAAATTAAAATGCATATTTATATATATTTTTTATACTGCAATTTATGAATTATTGATCTAAATTATGAATTATTGATCTAAAATTGTACTTTTTAATAAAATAAAAATCTTATGAGAAAAATATTAAATCATAATTTAAAATTTGATATTTTAGATAACAGTCTATTATTTTGTTGGTTTCAACTTTCAAAGAGTATTTGCACAACATTTTAGAATAGGGAAAAGAAAAATCTAAATAGTAAACTAAAATGACATTTGACAAAGTCAGCCTGATTTAATTGATTCAATCAACGGTTGAATCAATATCTATTTCCACCAATCAAAACACAATGTAAGTAAAATAAAAAGAAAATTATGTTTGAAATTTGAGAGATATATTTATTCTATACTAAGATCCTATTACACCATAAATTTATTTTATAAGTAATTTTCTAACCCTTTGGCCTACGTGGCACTAGCTTGAAAAAAAAAGTCAATTAGCGTTGGACCTACAAGACAGTGTCACGTAGGCAGAAAAGGGATAGAAAATTATTAATAAAATAAGTTTAGGAAGTAATAGGACCTTAGTATAGTATAAGTGTGTCTCTGAAATTTCGAACATAAATGGAGGAGATACTTGTGCATTATCCCTAAAATAAAACTAAAAGATGCATATGAATTGAAAAATCTCAAATATATGAATATTGTTCAACATTAGCTACCTTGTAGAAAAAAAAAAAGAATCTATACCAATTACATTTATGATCATCGCACGAATATTAAAATGATTCAGTTAATTAAGTAAGTGATTTTGTATATGATATTTTTCAAATTTAAAATTCTCTAAGTGCTTTCTCAATCGAGCTCATATATAGCAATTACATACTAAATATTATTCATAAATATTATATTAAAGCAAAATTTATCTTACGGATATTAAAAATTAGAAATTATTGATTCATTATAAGAAAATAAAGAAGAAAAACTTACATTAGCTACCTATCAAAATCATCTAGACAAATCAACAAAAACAAGATTCTAAGTCACACGTCACTTCCTTTTCAACTTGACAAAAAAGTCTCTCAATTTGGACAAGACATTAATGAATATTTAATGGGAAAATTTTTAAAATTTCAATATTTTAATATTTAAGAGGGCTCATTAGCAACACTTTTAGTAAAAATGTTAAATTTTAATGTGTTATGTATTTTATTTTTGTTTTTATTATTTATTTTTATTTAAAGAATATAAATATTTAATAACAAAAGTGAGAAAATCAAGAGAGAGAATATTTCAAAACAAAATAAGGATTCTTAATTTTCTCATCAGTTACATTTTCAAATAAAACTTAAACTTTGTTCTTTTTTTTTCTCTAGAATTTTTATCTTTTTTAAAATTATATTCATTCCATAGTATATTCTATTTATATTTATTATAGTTTTTTGTTTTTTATTAGTCTGTATTCTAACCAATAGGTATGCCGAATTTATCTATATAGTCATTTTAAAAAAAATATTTGTATTCATATATTTTTTTCCTTATATAGCTATTTTTTTCTTAAAAAATCTTGTATGTATTTATTTCAATATGTATTTTATTTGTATTTTTATTTATTCTAGTTTTTATTTAGAATTTTGTATAATAATAAATAAAATATAAAAAAATTAGTATGATGAAAAAGTGAATGAAATATAAAATTGAAAACGAATAATTAAATATTTGATATACTCATTCTCAAATAAAATACATAACTAGTTGACATACATTTAGAATAAATACAAATTAGAAAAAAATGTCAAATTCAGAAACAATGCCACATAATTTTTGAATGAATACAACTATTAATTGTAAAAATACATACTGACTAAAACAGTATCAAAATTCAATATATACTTCCAAATTTATGAATATAAAAAACAATAAAACTATGAAATACAAAAATAAATACTAACTGTGGTACATTGACATAGTTATCACAAAAAAAGAAAAACAGAATACAAAATGAATTAAATATATGAAATACATTCTAAATCTATGGATACAAAAGACAATAAAACAATGAAATACAAAAATATATACCGACATTCAATATACACTTCCAGATCTATGAATACAAAAAACATTAAAACTATGAAATATACACAATCAAACTCATATAATGTGTTACATTGACATAACTAACACATAAAAAAAAAACAGAACACAAAATACAATAAATATATGAAATACAAAAATAAATACTAACTATAACATAATAAAAATTCCATATACACTTCCAAACGTATTGTAACATGAATTTTTGTGAATCTTAAAAATTACTAAACAAATTAAACTAAACATGCAAGACACAACAAAAAAAAAAACCCTTCTCCAACAAATTGGTCTTCTTCAACTTCATGATTATGAATTTGTGTGGAATTTTGCACATCAACGGATTCAGGAATTTTTTCCCGTCGTATATACTCCTTAGATTTAGAAGCGGAAACTACATTGATGTTTAATTTTTGAGTGAAAAAAAAATAAATGATGAAAAATCGGAAGAACTTTGATTATTTTGTCCAATATCTCTGGTAACTCTCTTGAAAACGTCCATTGAAGAGAGAATTATGTAGTCTCCAATCCTAAAAAATGTTTTAAGAACAACAACAAAACAAAAATAATTAAAAAAACACTAAAATCAGTAAGTAAATAAATAAGGAATCTGGAAAATAGTACCCAAATCAATGTTAATCTTCAAGTAAAATCTTGCAACGAAAATAAATGAGAATAATATAAAATATAAATATATTGAATCGAAAATCTGTAGAATTGATTTAAAAGAATGTTAGAGAGAGAAATTGAAAAAAAGAGTAAGAAAAGAGAGAAAAATCTGGGGATTTGATTAGAAAGAAAGTAAGAGAGATAAATTAATAAGCTTAAGATAAGAGAGAGAAAAATTTAAATGACATTAAAATCTATCAAATTATATAAATATAGGAAAATGTGTAATCTATGAGAGAAGAAAAATGTGTAAATAATGAGAAAAAGGTGTAAATAATGAGAGAGAAAATATTAATAATATCAGAATAATTATTTATTTTTAAAATAATGACATTTTTGATATTTTTACTAATATTATTAAAGTATGAATATTATCACTAAATAAGTTGATTTTTTTGACTAGTTAGCTAAATTTCTCATATTTAATCTTAGTGCAATTAAATTGGGTTTAAAAAGCTATAGAATCAATTTTTAGCATTTCCTCTAATATAATGAAAATATACTATCGACACTTAAAACTTCACGTAGAGCGAACGTCAAATTCAATTAACATAAATAAAATAATAATTAATACTACTACATATTACAATATTCTCCTAATACATATTAAGTGAACTATTCGGTCTGATTCATTCTTAAAAAAAAATGTATTCAAGAATATAAATTAAAATTTATTTTTCACTTTTATCCATCAAATTATTTTTCTAAAAAATATAAAGTAATTAAGAACCTCGTTAATAATAACAATACTAAAAAGTCTGAACCATTCTCATGAACTCTAAAACAAATTACTTATAATATCACATTTAATTATTTTTCAAAGCCAACCCCATCCACTCTTTAAAACGGAATAGAAAATGTGATTATTCAGACTAAATATTACACATGTTTTCCATATAAATATTAGTAATTTAGTTCTCACTTTAATATATACTCGAGTGACCTTAATTTATGTGAAGAGATTTTAAGAATATAACGATCAATATAAACTGTAAAACCTCAATATGATGAATATAATTTGAAGAAGATAGACATATACAAATATGATCAACTTAGCTATCAATTTGACTATTTAAAAAATATACAATTTTTTTTTAAAAAAAATATATAAATTGAAAGTGTCAAGTAAAAAATAACAAATTGAAATTTGTGTAAAAATTAACATATACTGAATTAACAAATATCTGTCAACATAAATAGATGTCAGTATTAGAGGCACCCAAAATTTTGGGAAATATATGGAATTGCATAAAATAATTTCACAAAAATAATCCATACAGAACCAAAAAACAACAACCTCAGTTAGACGCCACAAAGAAAAGGGGACAATATTTAATACACCAATTAATTAGTTTAATAAATATCCGCAAAAAGTAGTTGAATTAGTACTAAAACACATGTGATATCTCGTAAGGAAGGTTAAAGATTGAATTATTAATTTATTTTTATCAAACATGAGGCCGTTACATTAAATTTATTTGGTAGAGTTGTTGTGTTTTTTTTTTTTAAAGAGTGAATTAATTTGGTATTCAATCAAGTAGCAACTACTGATTTTTCCGAAAATTTTATTTAAAGGGGTTAAAATAGAGATAAAATCAACTTTTAAAAGGGGACAATATTTAATACACCAATTAATTAGTGTAGAAAATATCCGCAAAAAGCAGTTGAATTAGTACTAAAACACATGTGATATCTCGTAAGGAAGGTTAAAAATTGAATTTTTTTTTTTTTTTTATCAAACATGAGACCGTTACATTAAATTTATTTGGTAGAGTTGTTGTGTTTTTTTTTTTTTTTAAAGAGTGAATTCATTTGGTATTCAATCAGTAGCAACTACTGATTTTTCCGAAATTTTTATTTAAAGAGGTTAAAATAGAGATAAAATCAACTTTTAGAAGTTAGTGAATTAGAGTCTATCCGGATTGACTTAAAAGTTGGTGAAATTTATTTTTAAGTCAGTTTTTGACTTCTGAAAGTATTTGACAAATATAAAAAATAACTTAAAATGACTTAAAATAAGTTACGAAATATTTGATAAGCTCAAAAATAACTTAAAATAAATCAAAAATCAAAAGTAGATTTAGTATACTTTTTATTTTTTGACTTAAACGTCATTTCAGTTTGATTTTTTATTTTTGACTTAAAAACTATTTTTTTTATAAGCCAGTACAAACGGACTCTTAGAGCCTATTTGGATTGGCTTAAAAAAATTGTTTTCATTTAAAAAAAAAAGTTAAACTGAAATGACTTTTAAGTCACAAATAAAAAATATACTAAATCTACTTTTGATTTTTGACTTATTTTAAGTCATTTAAAACTCATTTCAAGTCATCGTTACGTTGCCAAACACCCCAACTTATTTGAAGTTATTTTTAATTTATTCTTAATTAATTTCATATTTGTTAAACACTTGCAAACAATAAAAAACTGACTCAAAAGTATATTTGATCGACTTTTAAACCAATTTAAACAGCTTTTTAGTGTCTATAAGATAAAAAAGTAATAATTTTAAACTAAAATATAAAATTATTATTGTATTTCATCCTTATAACTTACATTCTACTTATTTTAGAGTAATGAAAAGATATTAATAACATCTTCAGTAAAGAGAATATATTTGGAATCAGGATAACAGAACTTGATATTTGACTTATGTATATAACTGAATGATAAAAATACTATATTATTTTACTATTATTGGTTACCATAATTTTAAAGTTATTTGAGTTATTTCATTATTAAAAGGTGAAATTGTTAATTAGAAGTCTCCATGTTAAATTGACGAGATTGGAGAATGGTAAATTCAACGATAATTAAATCGGAAATAAGTAAAAATGCTTTTCCTATTTAAAATTGTTGAAGGAATGAGTTTTCTTATTTAGTCTAAAGTTAGGGCAGTTGTGCTCTGTTTCAGAAAAATGACTATAACAGAGGGAGACGAGCCTTTGACGCCGGCCGGCAGATTATTCGTCCAGCCGGAGATGGAGCAAATCATCAATTGTGCCGTTTCCGTCGACGATCCAATCGACGTTGACGCCGTCAAATTGGAAATAAGCAATTCCATATTGGTTAAACATCCCAGATTCTCCAGTATCATGCTGAAAGACACATGTGGCCGTGAACGATGGCGTAAAACTGAAGTCAACGTGGATGATCACTTCATTATTCGCCATGAACCACTCACTGATGATCCTTCAATTTCCGATGACGATGCTGTTAACGATTACTTAGCGGATCTCTGTGTTTCAACTCCGCTTAGCTTAACGAAGCCTCTTTGGGAATTTCATCTTCTCTTAGCCCATAATTGGGCCGTTTTGAGACTTCATCATGCTCTTGGTGATGGAATTTCACTTATGTCCATGTTCATGTCTTGTTGCCGGCGAACCGACGATCCTAATCAGCGCCCCACTCATGGTACATCTATTCTGTGTCACTATCTCATTTAAAAACTCAAAAATTGAAGGTTTTAGACCTAATTCACACCCCAAAAGTTAAGCTCAAATGGAGGAGGATTGCCCAAGCCTTATAAGGAGTTCACTCATCTCATTAATCACTAATGTGAAACTTTGTCATTCTTTAACAATCTTATTCATATATCTGTTCTAATGTCATATTGTATTGTGCGTTCAATTATCTCATGTAAAAATAAATTATCGCAAGTAACAGTTGTTTTATTTACTTGATTATACTTTCGACAGGTATAGGGACATCGAGTTCATCAAACAATTTGAATGTGTGGAGTTTGTTGAAGAAATTGGTGATGGTTATATGGTATACGTTAGTGTATGTTACAGAGTTTGGTTTGAGGAGTTTGTGGTTGAAGGATAAGAAGACAGCCATAAGCGGCGGAGCTGGAGTCGAGCTATGGCCGCGGAAATTGGCGACAGCCAAGTTTCAGATTGACGATATGAAGACGGTCAAAAAAGCCATCGATAATGCGGTAAGTTAATTTCTCCTGCAACTCTAATTAATCGCATGCCGTTGGATTAATTTTAAATTGATTTAGAGTTTATTTAATAGTTCACTATATTTTTATTATTATTATATTATATAGTTTTTATTTTATTTGATTATTGATCATATAACGGACGACTTTTCAATATATTTAAAAGCCACTTACATCACGAATCTAAAGGTAAATTTTTTAATATTAGTAGGTAAGAGATGTTTAATTATTTTATATTTATAATTAAAATAATATAATATAGTTATTATTCTGTTTCGTTTATTTACTTTTTAAGAATGGTTAAATATTATAACAAACAAATATGAGCTTCTGAATAAAATATCGGTTTGTTGTTCTTTTTTTTCTATAAGAAGAATCAGTTAGGGAGCTAATGACTCAATGAGAAGTAATATTTCCCCTTATCTTAATTCTCATATTTGTTTTTATTACACGTCTTTTCCAAAAAAATAATTAAAAATATAATTGATTCAATTAATTTAATAATATTTTTCTTTCGTTATATATTTATAAGAAAAAAAAGCAATTAATTCAATTCATAAACAAAAATAATTCAATTTATTTTAAAATTCTAAAATAATAGATATTGTATAAAATAAATAATTATTATGACAAGCTAAATATGTAACAAATGATAAGTAATTATTATAGCATCACAAGTTCTACATATCATTCTTAGCTGGAACTAGTGGTGATATAAAAAGACAGAATTTGTGGCCGTGGGGCGTGGTGATATAATTGGAAAAATCTATTTTGTGGAATTTTTAATTATTTCTATAAAAAATTGTATTCCAATCACCTTAATTGTAACTTTAAATTAATTCCAGAAAGTATTTATTATCTCCCACCATCTAACAACAAATATTGGTAACATTAGCTACCAACCAACACTGATTATGATATATTTAGTAAAAGTGTTTCACCTTTAATCATAAGTCTTAGGTATGAGAAAATTTGATTAGAAGCGCTTTTCATGAATGGATCCTACAGTGTGCAATTTGAATTTACTCGAAACTTTAATATGAATTTTGGATATTGAATAAAGAAAAAAAAATTGTCTACCGAAATTAGAAAATAGAAAAAAACTGAAAAAGAGCTACTGTACTGTTCTAGAGTATTTTCTTAGATCAAGTGGACCTGTATAATTATATCTAGGCATAGATCGAGTAATTAAGTGCTATAAATTTGGTGCACTTAAAGGTAGTAAGTTAGAAAGGGTTGTCATATTTAAGCGTAAAATGTATTGATGTCTAGATAGTTTGAGGGGTTGACATTAAGTATTTTTTTTTTAATTTTATTTTAATACTAGTGTTTGATAATGAATGACAATTATTTTCATGACAAAATGAATTTTTAGAAAAAATTATTTTGAAAAATAAGTAGATTTCTTATATATCTTTTTTTAATGTTTGATAAGAAAAAATATTATTCGAAAAGGATTTACATATCACCTAATAAAATATTATGAAAGCAGCATGTGATAGAAAGCAACGATTGGGAGTTAGGGAGGGAGAGAAACAAATTTGGAATGAAAAAGTAAATATTTTAACCGATCAAAAAATTAAAAAATATTAAGTTTAATTGTATACCAGCTACAAAGTACATTTAATTATTATGACAAGTGTTATATTTTATTTTTAAAATGACATATTCCAGATTTTAAGAAAGTTTACTTATAAGTTATCAATATTATTTGAGGATCTATTAATATAAAAATATTAATAATTATACATATGTTTATTCGTAGAATGTTAAGGACATAGGAACTACCCGATATGTGTGAATTTGTTCTAATTATTTTACTTCCTTTTTTTTTTTAATAAAAGAAAAAACCCTCAACTTTTATAAGGAATTTATTCTTTCTCTTTTCTTTTTCGTTCATTTAAACGTAACATATTAATTTCTTTTTTTTGATAACTCCATTCTATTTCACGTCCACTTAATAATACTTACCTTACGAAAAACATATTGATTTCTTTTTTTTTTCCAACCCTAGAAAGTGTTCTTTTTTTTAAAAAAAAAGAAGTTAGTTTTATACGTTCAGAATATAAGAAAATGACAAAATATTTTACAAAATATAATTTCCAACACACAACTTGTCAAGTTGTGATCCACGGCTGTGAAAGTTTGAGGAAAAGTCATATGCAGATAACCACAAAAGAGCACCCGAGCAAATGACGTGGCACTATTCTTTTTTTTTATTATTTATTATTTATTGTTATTATTATTATTATTTTTATTATTATTATAAATTATTATTGGATTGGTCATATTCTCAACCTCACTCTAGTTTATATATATATATTAAAAGAAAAAAAAATTACACTAGAACTTGTCAGTTTGTGGTAGAAAATATTCTTCTATTTTATTTTATTTGACTATTATATTGAAAATAATTCATAACCATTCGTGAATCTCACTTTTTGTTTTACAGGAAATAGTTATAACCTTGATGAAAGTAATTATATACTAATAAATATGCAACTGCTTAATTGATTTCTTAATTTTGTTATTTGTAGACCATCAACGATGTCCTCTTTGGAGTTATATCATGTGGGCTCTCTAGGTACCTGGATCTGCGTTCACCCAAAGGTATATAAAAAGAAATTTGTATAAAATAATAAAATAATAATATAAAATAAATATAATAGTTATTTTTGATTTATTTGTATTTCATAGCAAATTATTTGTCAGTCCTTCTCTCCCTCATATTTTTGCTCGTCACTCTCTCTCTCTCTCTCGCTTATTTCTATCGGTCGTCTCTCTCGCTTTATACAATAGAATTGTATAAATTGTGTTTCTAATTGTATAAAGCGAGAGAAAATTATATAACCGCATATCTTCGTCCTATACACTTATTATTACACAATACAAATATTTTCCTGCCCAAGTTTTTTGTCTTTCTCGTTTTATTCAAATTCAAATTATATATATAATTTCGCTCTTTCTCGTTTTATACAATTCGATTCAATTGTCTATTTTCTGCACAAGTCTCTTTTTGCCTTTCTCTCTTTCTCGTTTTATACAAATTTAAATTGTATATAATTTCTCTCTTTCTCTTTTTATACAATTCAAATTATATATAATTTCTCTCTTTCTCGTTTTATACAATTCGATTCAATTGTATATGTATAACGAATTATACATATATAAGTTTGCTATGGAGCGCAATTATGCAAACTTTGCTATAGGATACAAATATAAATTTTATATTTGCTATATGTTAAAATTGCCTATAAAAAACAACTCCTTTAATCACACATTCAATATAATAATAATTGATTTTTCAGATGATTATTATCTCAATTCATTTGCAGCTATGAAAGAAGGGCTTCAGATGACTGGAGTTGCCATGATTAATTTAAGAAAACAATCTGGATTACAGGTGAAAATTTAATTTTCCTAAATATAATTTTGTCAGACAGTAATAATATCAAATTTTATTTTTATTAGGAGTATTATTTTTGCAGGACTTTTCAGAGTTGATGAAGAGCAAATCTGGAGCACGGTGGGGTAACAAATTTGGGATGTTACTATTACCAGTTTATTATCACAAAGGAGGATGTGATCCATTGCAGTTTGTAAAGATAGCTAAAGCAATGATAGACAAGAAAAAGTTATCACTAGAGGGTCCTTGCTCCTATAAAATTGGAGACTTAATCATGTCCATTTTTGGTGCTAAGGTACACTACTATTTTATACTATTTTGAGGTGTCAAACGTCAAAATAAGTCAAGTTAATAAACGAGTCATGAACCAATAAGTAAAGTATATTTTTGTACTGTTGTTTGTTTGTGGTGTGTAGCTAGCTACCTTGCTCAACTACAGAATTATTAGCAATACAACTTTCACAATTTCAAATGTGATCGGCCCTGCAGAGGATATCACCTTTGGAGGGAACCGCATATCATCTGTTAGAGTCACTTCTACTGCCCTCTCTCATGTGAGTTTTCTTAACGTATTCGACTAGTCTACATCAACTTTACCAGTTATGCCAGAGCCAAGTTTCTAATTGTGCCTATACATGTTACATTAATAATGCAGGCGATCACAATGCACATGGTGAGCTATGCAGGAAGAGCTGACATGCAAATATTGGTGGCTAAAGATATCATCCCTGATCCCAAAGTTCTAGCCAAGTGTTTTCAGGATGCCTTACTGGAAATGAAAGAAGCTGCACAAGCTGTTTCCAAAAATTAAAGGATTTAACTTATACACATCGAGAGCGTAAAGAACTTATTTTTTCCTTACACAATCATCATAATTTATTGTGCTACACTATATTGTTTGCCCTATTCCTCTTATAATGGGAATTAAGGTATATATAGTTCTCTTTTTAGGTAAATTACTCATAAAAATCATTCAAGTGGGACAAAGGAAGGGGATATGTAATTTATTGGTACAATTACTTGTAAAAGAGTTGAGACAGACATTCTCTTTGTTGTTATTATTGGATTGTTGGTTACTCCTAATGAATTGGCACATTCATTGAGGCCTCTTTATGAGTAGAGTAGATTTTTCTTCCTTTCAATTCTTGTTCTGCCCTTCTTGCTTCTACAAAGTGATTGATTTACTTTATATTTTGCAACAGTAAGCAACAACAATGACATACCTAGTGTAAATAAACAGAGGCTTTTATTACACAAGTACATACAGAGCACACTCAAAAAAGTCCATGAAGGTAAGTAACTGAAGTAGTCAATATCCAGGCTGCAGATGCATACCTTACAAGAAGATACATATATCTATGTGCATAATGTGTTGATCAAACCAAAAACTGCATGCTGAAAAGTAAAAACCCGATTTTCTTGCACGACTAGAAAGCTTCAATGGCTAAAGGAAAGGCTCTTTTCTTGCTTCTTCCACACTTCTTCCTGAGCAAAAGTTTCCTGAGAAAATTCACCCCTGGCTTCTTGCTTGGCAAAATTACCATAGCTCCCGTATTGGGAGTATTAGGTTCAGGCTGTGGGCTTTGTGTCGCGAGAACTGTATCAATGGTTCTTAAAGGTTCTTCTGAGTTGGGAGAGTTGAGGTTATCGTTTTCCATGTCATCCTCAGTGAGCATCCGATCGAGTAAAGACATGTGCTTCCTCATTTTCTTACTGCTGGCATTAGTGTCACCAACTGTATTTTCCTGTGGCGGCAAAGTTAGGGCCTTAATTTGCTTCCCTAGGTTCATTATAGTCTCTTGACACTCAGCCAACTTTGCCGAGGCAGCAGTTATCTCCCAGCCCTGCCAATTTTAAACAATCATTTCTCTACATAACACAGTAGATAAGTACAAAATAGCATTCTCCGTGATTCATTTCATTAGAAGTATCATCGATAGGTATGGAAATAGTATTAATGCATCCATTTTGTAATCATATATAGTTCATGGGCTAGCATTAGTTTTTGAGTTCGACAAATTATAGCAGTCACTTTTAACACTAAAAATACTACCACTAGTTTTAGGCCTTCAGCCATCAAGTAAAGTTTTAAGCCCTTACTTGATCTTGCATACATATTCATAGCAGTGCTTCTACTTACGACA
This sequence comes from Solanum chilense, assembly GCA_032847665.1. Lineage (NCBI taxonomy): Eukaryota > Viridiplantae > Streptophyta > Magnoliopsida > Solanales > Solanaceae > Solanum > Solanum chilense. The sequence goes on along the minus strand of CM064963.1, from coordinate 108,074,752 downwards.
TGCAACAATTGACTGAAATCTATTTTAAGTGGATGCCCGATATCACAAAAGTTCCAATACTCGGTCACTAAATGCTTCAGCCATTAAAGGTTGCTAAAGAACCAAGAGTTTCTTAGGGCTTGAGGTCACACATATACAGATGAAAGAACATGGAGAGGAAAACAATGTCACCGCTGCCTATCGGGGATGGGGAGGGCGGAATGGATGTTGTAACTAGACAAGAATGACACAAGAAAAACTCAAATCGGCAGAAGAAGAACTCACAGTTTGCTGGAAATCTTTTTCTTGATCCACACCATCCACAGAAGTTGTTTTGCCAGTTATACTGTCAATCAGATATTAGAGAAGTTAAGACCCTTTATTCTTAAAAGAACTAGTACTAACTAAGAATACAAAGTGACTAGTGATGCATACCTTTCAAGTTGGAGTTGAAGCTCAAGACAAGTTCCTTCCAGCTCTTCACAACAGTGACTTCTATCCTCCAATTCAATTTGAAGAGAAGATAGCTTTGAAAGCGTTTCATTTAGTTTAACTCTAGTCACACTAAGCTGGGTGTCAAGATCATCATTGATTGATTTCTGATTTTCGATAAGATCCTCCATCCTTCTTTTGGATTCCTTGGCTGTTTCCAGTTCGGCTTGTAGGCCTTCAATAATTTGTTGTGATTGCTGAAGTTCACTTGTCAAGTTTTCGCACTTGTTCCTCGCTACCTGTAGCTTGACTTGTACATCATTGTTTGAGGACTTCATACTATTCATCTCAGCTTTCAGTCCTTCATTTTCTTCTTGGAGGATAGGATGCGTCTTCTCCGGTTCGGTTGTTGAACTTTGCATCTTAGGAGATGTCACTGGAGATTTCCAAGTAATGTAACCACTGATAGGAAGCAGTTCTGAATGACCTGCACAGGTATGTGGAGGGATTACATTGTATGAAGCTACTCTAATGTCCTCTATCAGCTCATCGGCGCCTTTTTTTGAGACGCGGCTTTGCTCCATGATTATTTTCAAGATATCATGAAGCCAATTGGAGGATCTCTTCGCCATTGCCTCATTTGAATCACCTGGTCCCACTGGAACTAGTTCCTTACCATTCGAGTCCGTCTGATTTCCATGTGTTTCTATTCTCGAGGAGTCTGATAAAGTGAGACTTGCATCTGAGGGAGGATAAGAACTCCCTACTGTAGAATCAACAGCAACTATTGCAAGTTTCTCCATTTCAACAAAATCATCCATCAGACACATCTCAGAAACCCCATTCATTTTTGAGCAAACACTTTCGTCTCTCTTGCTTGTGTCATAACTTGATATTGAGGAAGTTTCATATGATAGTGGACTAGCCAGGGCCAGATCTTTGGAACCCTTAACAGAAGAAACTAATCCAAGATGATGGACACCCTGGCGAATCTCAACTTCTTTCCTTGCTAACAATTCTTTCAAAACTCTGTTCTCTCCCTCCAGATTGCACATACTTTCGACCAAACAATTCATCTCTTTACGGAGAATGTCAGGATGGCCTTCCGGGACTCTGTCCTTAGGAATTGAACTTCCAGTTGGAGGATCAGACTTCTTCCTCCTTATGACAGTCTGATTTTTTTCTTGCATTTCAATTTCATTCTTAACCTTTGACAATGCAACTTGACCTGGAAGGCGCTTACGAGTCAGAAGACGTAATCTTTGACAATCTCCTTCCAATTTTCTAATTTTCTTCATATTTTCAAGATGCTGCTTATGCGAGGCATCCAAAGAGCGGTGGCTGAACTCCACCTCTTCATTCCGAATATGGAACTCCCTCTCAAGCATCTGAAATTCATACCTCAAGAAAGAATTTTCTTTCTCTACAGAATCTAACCTCGACATTAGTGCATTAAACTCTGCTTCCGCCTGTACACCGCTCTTGGTTAGTTCTTCAATGATCTGCCCTTTCACAAGAAGGACCTTATTCAGATGACAATTCTCAAGAGTCAAATTAGCATGCCTTTTATTTGTTTCTGCTAATTTTTCCTCTAACTTTTTGAGTGCCTTCTCAAATTCTTTTGATGTCCTCATTTCAGCGTCACGTATTTTTTGCTCGCCATCTTCCCTGAGAGAAGCTAATTGCTGCATATGATCTTTTAGGGCAGTGTTCAAGTGCATTATCCTTTCATTAGCAGCTTCTCTCTGGTGTACTGCTTCATCGAGTTCCTTTTTAAGGCAAAGTACTTCAGCTTCGGCTTTCTTCTGACCTGAAATAGCATTTTCAAGTCTTAGAAGTATACTAGTTCATTTAGAACGAAGCTTTAAAGCTTAAGAGAAACATAGAGAACGTAAACTGAGAAAAATGTGCATGAGAACAAAACTGGAAAAACGAAGAAACAAAGTTGTTACCAGCAATAGCTTCTTGTTCCATTTCTGCAGCCTTTATCAATTGTTCGTCTTTAGAATTAGACTCACTGAGCGCGGTTGCTAACTTCTCATCTAAGATTTTCAAGGATTGCTCCAGATATTCGGTTTCATTTGGAACTGTCTGTTCCTGAACACAATTAATTTATTTTTAGCAAAATGGTCCAATAGAATGTTACAACAGTAGAGGTGTCTGCCTCCTCCAGCATAAAAGGAACTCAAATCAAACCTTACTAATTTTGCATATAAAACGAAGGCATTACGGATTTACTCATAAAAACTTGCATGAAAGCTACTACATTGGAACTTTAAGATGTAATAGAGCTAAAACGTTTCTCACATTAACGTTAAATATAATGCTGCAACAACTATTATAGTACTTAACCATGATTAACTGTCATGTGTCCATAAATTGTACAACAATATGAAGATGCAATTTACTACGAATTTTTGACGGTTACAAGACAATGTTTAAGTACCTCTATTACATTTCCGTGAGCAGGATGATCAGATTTGGTGGTTGAAACAATTGTCTTCTCTGAAGATCGCTTCTTCAGCCATAACCATGACTTCTGGTCCATGATTTACTGTCACCATGAAATTCAGTAATGATTTTTTAAGAATTTCCAGAATGCAGATAAAAAAAGAATACTAAAAAACAAAAACGAATAATCGAATTTCAGTCATTTGGCATCTTCTTTAATCATTTATGAGCATCAGTTTTTTGCAAGTTCCACACTAATGGCTTCTCATTGAAATTAGGCTTTAGGCCACCCATACTATTTGAGCGGCCCAAGATAGTGCAACGTAGGCCAAAAAGGGTAAAAAATTATTAATAAAATAAAATGTATCTCTGAGATTTCGAACATAGGACTACTTGTGCATTATCCTTGTTATTTTAGTATTGAGATAATTGTTTATAATTACTTTTTCAACTCTATTCAAACACTTCAAAATTGTTCAAAAGCTATTCTTCTAACTTATAAGCATCAGTCAATCCAAACGAGCACTAAAGGAAAACAAAGGACATAAGCCACCAACCCCAATCATCTAAAATTTTAAGAATTTTTCACAAAGGAGCAACAAGTTTCCATTTTTAACCACCCACCCCAACCCCATTTTTGGTGTGGGTTGTGAGAGTGGAGAGAAATTTTGAACATAAACCCCAAAATTCATAATCTTGTTTTTGCAAAAGTGAAAAAAAAACACAAAAAACAGAGAATAAAAGGCAGTCCTACTGTAAAATTCTACAGTTACATAAAAAGAAACAAGAATTTAAAGAAATAAGAAAAAATGCAAGTGACTATCAACACCAAGAAAACTAAAACTCAACTTCACACATGAAATTAAAAAAAAAAAAAAGTAGTACTCACCAAGAAGCTCAATCTAGCATGCACAAGCAGGTATCTGTTGATGTAACAAGAGAGTACTCTTTTCAATTCTTGAAAATAACGTAGTCACTACAAACAAGAAGAAAAATTATGACCATTCAAAACATAGAAACTGAAACTATATATATAAATAAAAAAAAAAGAGTAGTTGTAAAAAATGGAAGCACAAAAATTGCCACCGACAAGTTTACACACTTGGGAAGTGAAATGAAACAAACACAGTATATATGTGGGTCACCTTCACTTTGGTTAAAAAAAAAAAGATTATAAAAGTAAAATGACATAAAGTTTTTAATTGGAGGGGCCAATTTTGCCAAACAACAGTTGTTTTGCTCTCTAATAATGTTACACTTTCACAACATGCAATGTATATACAGTACTCTCTACTAATTTCTCCATTCAATATTAACCACGTAAAACCTTACATCACAACTACACTCATAAATTCTACTATCACAAAATCTTTAAAGTCTTTGCTAAGGTACAACTTATCGGAAAAATGTACGATCAAAAATAATTTTTCACTCTTATAATAGTAAGAAGTTGTTCTTTTTAAACTTATGTACTTCAAATGATCATAATTAGTGATCTCAAATTATTATAAGAATATGGAACTCTTAATGAAAAATGAAGAGAAGTGTTGAAAACAGTCATAAACTACGCATAAATTTTGGGGTCTTATTTAGTCATATTGAAAGATGGGGATGCATTTATATTTAATTAGTCAAATAAAGTTGTGTTATTAAGGCTGTCAATAGTTCGAAGCTGAAACTAATAATTCACGTCAAATCTAGAGGTGCTTTTAAAGCTATCGATAAATCAGAACTGAAACTAATAATTCGCATCAAAGTTTGGAGCTAAAACTAATAATATGCTCCAAATATTTTTCAATACTTCTCTTTATTCTATATGATAATATTACAATGTTTTCTTTTATGTCTCTTTTCAATATGATAAATATACTTTTTAGTTATTTAATATTTTTCAGCTAGAAAATAATAATGACTTTCATGATCATCCAACTTTATCTAATAGCTTATATAATTTATAATACGAAACCTTAACGAGTAACATATTGAGGAGTTTGTGTGACATAAATATAGGTCAAGAGAAATTGATTGTTGCATAATGATTTTGTCCCTATATGATAAATTCATTCTATATTTTCCTTTGTATTCAAAGTCTTAAAGAAGCATCAGCTTGTCCTTACCTTTGTTTATAAAAATAACATTTGTGGACCCTTTTTCTTAGTAAAGGTATCAAATTTGAGATCATGATTTTTTCTTTTTTCCTCGTCCCTTGGGCCTTGTGTTACTTTCATCTTTATTAATTATAGCTTTTAATCACCTTTATTCCATTTGGTTAATTATAATATAGCAAAAATATCACTTATCTTAGTGGGTTATGACTTATGAGGAGAGCTAATTATCACTTCTTGCACCAACTACACTAATTATATAGAGTGTTTAATTGTAAGGATAATTGCTACTTTTACTTTTATATAATTATTATGCATCATTTTTTAATTAATTTCATATATGGTCAATGGAATTTTACTTGTTGAGATACTAATTAATTTGTAATCAATTCTATGCAAATAAATGTAGCAAGCAAATGAGGAATGATCAAATTCACGTGCATTGCCTTAAAAACGATACTATTTAAGGTAACTATTAATTTTGTGAACTCACACACACACAAAACACAGAGGAACAGAAGAGGAAGAAGAAGAAAGAATGAAGAAACGTAGAGATAGTTTGTAGAGAGAATATGGAAGTAATCTGACTTCCTTTTTCTTATTTTTTCATTGTGTATACATCTATGCAGTATTATCTATATATAGAGAATTACAATTTGGCATTAGTTTGTTACAAAACTGACTACAAACTAACTCTTCAACTAACTATAACTAACTCTAACAGAAAAAGGAAAGCATAACAGAAAAATGGAAAATGTGTGACAACCATGTGATTCTAACTAACACATGTGACTCCAACTAATATTTGAACTAACCAACCATAAAACTACACATCATCATATCCAAATTTCAATACACCCCCTCAAACTGAAGGGTGAAAGACATCTAACACACCAAGTTTGGTCATGAGGAGATGATGTTGATTGGCTCCTAGTCCTTTTGTCAAAATATCAGCAGGCTGCATGGTAGTGGACAAATGTTGAATGTCAATGAACCCTGACTTCACCTTTTCTCGAATGAAATGACAATCAATATCGATGTGTTTCGTACGCTCATGAAAAACTGGATTCTCAGCTATTTGAATGGCTGATTTGCTGTCTGTGAACACAGAAATTGGAGTTGCACCTGGAAAATGTAATTCATTAAGTAAGCCTGCTAACCAGATCAGCTCAGCAACAAGAGCTGCCAGACTTCTATACTCAGCTTCAGCTGAACTCCTGCTTACTGTCTGCTGTTTCTTTGATTTCCATGAAATAAGAGAATCTCCAAGCTTTACCATGTATCCAGTTATGGATCTTCTTGTGTTTGGACAAGATGCCCAATCTGAGTCACAGTATCCTGTGAGTTTTGTAACCCCAGTACCTCTTTTAAGCATTACTCCAAGTCCTGGGGATCTTTTTATATATCTTACTACCCTTAATGCTGCCTCCCAATGTGAAACCTTAGGGTGTTGCATGAATTGACTCAAAACTTGAACACTAAAACAAATGTCAGGTCTGGTAATTGTCAAATACAGCAACTTACCAATCAATCTTTGGTATGCTGTAACATCTTCTAGCTCTGCATCATCAGATCCACCAATGTGTTGATCAAACTCTACACTAGTCAACTTTTGATTGAATTCTAAAGGAGTGCTTACAGTCTTTGCTCCACTCAATCCAGCCTCTGAGATTAATTGTAAAGCATACTTTCTTTGATTCAATAACAGACCTTCTTTGGACTTCAAGATTTCAATCCCCAAAAAATATCTGAGGCTTCCCAAGTCCTTCATTTTAAAATTCTTGTGTAATGTGTCTTTGGCTTCTTGAACCATTCTGGAGCTATTTCCAGTTATCAAAAGATCATCAACATATACTAAGATCACAATCATTTCAGTTCCTTCCTTTCTAATAAAAAGAGAGTGATCATGGACACTTTGAGAGTATCCTGCTTCCAACAATGCTTCAGTGAATTTAATATTCCATTGTCTAGAAGCCTGCTTAAGACCATAAAGTGACTTCCTTAGCTTGCAGACCTTAGATTCCCCCTGTCCTTGGAAGCCTAGAGGAAGTGCCATGTATATGTCTTCAATTAGATCACCTTGTAAGAAAGCATTGTTAACATCCATTTGAGATAAATCCCAACCATAAGAAGCTGCCAAGCTAAGAACAGTTCTAATGGTAACCATCTTTGCAACTGGAGAAAAAGTGTCATGATAGTCAAGTCCTTCTCTTTGAGTATATCCTTTGGCAACAAGTCGAGCTTTGTATCTATCTACATCACCATTAGACTGATACTTTATCTTGTAAACCCATTTTGAACCAATTGCTTTCTCACCTGGAGGTAAGTCTACAACTGTCCAGGTGTTGTTATCTTCTAAAGCCTTAATCTCTTGTTTCATAGCATCAATCCACTTCTCATCTTTTGATGCTTCATGAAAAGATTGAGGTTCTACAGCTGCTGAAAAAGCTTGTAAATAAGACTGATATTCTGAGGAGACATTGTCATAACATACATTATTAGTGATAGAATGAGGACTAGACTTATGAGGCACAACATAATCTTTGATCCACACAGGTGGCTTGCTTGTTCTGGTAGTCCTTCTGGATCCCACCTTACTTGCATGTTCATTATGAGATCCCACCTTACTTGCAGATTCATTATGAGGACTATGAGAACCTTCCTGCAGATCATCAGTGTTATTGGAACTATCTTCAATATGATCATGACAGGAGTCCAAGTTTACATCATTTACATTATTGTTAGCATCATCTACATTATCAAGAAAGGGTGCTAGCAAAGGACAAGGACCTGTATCAGCAGATTGTATGAGTTTAAAAGGAAACACTGTCTCTCTGAATACAACATCCCTGCTAATGAACATAATTTTTGCTTCAAGATCATATAGCTTATATCCCTTCTGTGTGGAAGAAAAACCCATTAAAACAGCTTTCTTAGCTCTAGCTTCAAACTTTCCACCTCTTGGTAATGTAGTAGCAAAACATAAACATCCAAATACTCTTATATGTTCTAATTTTGGAGCCTTTCCAAACAGCCTTTCATAAGGGGATTGTCCATTCAGCACACCAGTAGGTAGCCTATTAATTAAGTAGACTGCAGTTTGTACACATTCACCCCAGAATCTACTAGGAACATGAGACTGCAATTTTAAAGCTCTACTTGTATCAAGTATATGCCTATGTTTCCTTTCAACAATGCCATTTTGTTGTGGAGTATATGCACAACTACTTTGATGTATAATACCAAAAGATGACAACAACTCATTTACTTGAATGTTAAAGAACTCAGTTCCATTGTCAGATCTCAACACCTTTATTGCACAATCAAACTGATTACAAACCATTGTTATAAAACTTCTCAAAACAACTACTACATCTTTCTTTGTTTGCAGTAAAGAAACCCATGTAAATCTGCTAAAGTCATCAACTATAGTCAGAAAATATTGTTTTCTATCATAAGTTGGATCTTTATGAGGTCCCCAAACATCTAGATGTACCAACTGAAACATCTTATCACTATGAGTAACACTAGAAGGGAATTTGAGTCTACATTGTTTTGCTAAAGGACAAATCAAACAATCTTCATGTATAGTCTCGACCAATTTATTCTTCAATATATGTAGATGCTGCAATACTTTCAAAGATGGATGTCCTAGTCTAAGGTGCCAAAGCTTATGTTCTTCTGATTTCTTGCTTTTGAATGCTGCTCCAATAGTAGGTATTACTTCTTGTTTGAGTATATACAAGCCATCACTCTCCTTACCAATCCCAATCACCTCTCCAGTAAAGAGAGCCTGCATCACACATAAATCAGGATAGAAAGACACACTACACTTTAGATCCTTGGTTAGTTTAGAAATTGATAGTAAGTTGAACCTAAAATCTGGTACATGCAACACATTTCTTATCTTGCAGTTCCCCAAAATCACTGCATCTCCTATATGTTTCACATGAATTTTATTTCCTGTTGGCACTTGCACTTTATTACAACTGGATTCTGATAACTTTCTACATTCACTCAACATATTTTCACAGCATGTAATGTGATGTGTTGCTCCTGAGTCAATAATCCATCTCACTGCATTTCCACTATCATTAACATTTAAAGGATTCATACCTGCAGCATTAGCCTCAGCCCTGCAGTTTCCTGTAGGTGTAGTAGGAGATAGCATCTTAGTGACTTGCTCATATTGTTCCTTTGTGAAATAGCCTCCTGGAAAATAGAAGCTTGATGCTGATCCAGATCCAGAAGCAGTTGACTCAGAAGTAAAGTTATTTGCATATGCTTCATTCATAGATCCAGAACCCTTCCTCTTGCTCTTAAAATCTGGTGGAAAACCTACAATTCTGTAACAACTTTCTCTGGTATGACCTTTGTAACCACAGTGATCACAAACTAATCCCATCCTTCTACCAAGTGAGTTCTGATTCTGAGTCTTCTTAGTATGCAAATTCATCTGATTATTGTTCACTTGATTATTGAAATTATGTGGTTGACTTCTTCCTGCCATCATTGTGAGAGGTTCTTTACCTCCTTCTGTTTGTCCTAGCTTCCTTTGACTTTCTTCTTGTATAGCCATTGCATAGGCTTGATTTACACTTGGAACTGATGAACTTAACAAAATAGAACTCCTCACTTGAGCATAACTCTCATTCAAACCAACCAAAAACTGCAATAACCTTTGTTGTTTAACATGTTCAGCATGTGAACTAGATTCAACACAATCACAAGATGGAGAGGGTACCATTACATCCATCTCATCCCATAGATCTCTCATTTTGGAATAATAGGCTGTTACAGAATCAGTACCTTGTGACAAAATACTAATCTCTTTCCATAGGTGAAAAATCCTTGTCAAATTCGATTTATCAAACCTTTCCTTGAAGTCATTCCAGATCTTCTTCGAACTAGAAGCATATACTATGCTTGTCATCAACTCTGGTGCAACTGCTGCACTAATCCAAGATAACACGACTGCATCACATCTTTCCCATCTAACTGCCAGATCTCCCTTGTATGAGCTTTTAACACATGTGCCATCAACAAATCCAAGTTTATTTTTGACTAGTAGTGCTAATCTCATAGACCTGCTCCACACGCCATAGTTCTCTGGTCCTGTGAGCTTCATTGGAATCAAGGCAACACCAGGTACGTCTGATGCTTGAAGATGAAGTGGATGATTGTGATTCGACTGGGGATTGTCTTCTACCTCTGTACTCTGTGATTCCACCATTGTTGTAGCTTCAACAATTACCAAAATTACAGATTCAAAAACTTTCAAAACTCCTTTGATCGATGCTCTGATACCATATTAATTTTGTGAACTCACACACACACAAAACACAGAGGAACAGAAGAGGAAGAAGAAGAAAGAATGAAGAAACGTAGAGATAGTTTGTAGAGAGAATATGGAAGTAATCTGACTTCCTTTTTCTTATTTTTTCATTGTGTATACATCTATGCAGTATTATCTATATATAGAGAATTACAATTTGGCATTAGTTTGTTACAAAACTGACTACAAACTAACTCTTCAACTAACTATAACTAACTCTAACAGAAAAAGGAAAGCATAACAGAAAAATGGAAAATGTGTGACAACCATGTGATTCTAACTAACACATGTGACTCCAACTAATATTTGAACTAACCAACCATAAAACTACACATCATCATATCCAAATTTCAATAGTAACAAACCACAACTAGTATATAAAGCACGTGATGTAATCACGAGCAAAACAATAGATTTTCTTTTTCAACTTTTCAATTCTAATCCTAAATAAGATAGATAATTATAACTAATGTGTTTTGTATCGACGAAAATGATTAGTTTTTATTTATTTGTTAGTGATTGGTGTATGGAAACAAATATAGTCTTGAAATGTAATTTATAAAATTTATACTTTTCTAGCTCTCACTTAAAAGATAGTTTTTTTTTTTTAAAAAAAAAAAATATATATATATTTTTCATAGAATATAGGGTGTGTTTGGTATGGAGGAAAATGTTTTCCATGGAAAATGTTTTCCTAGAAAATGTTTTCATGGAAAACAAGTAGATTTTGGACTTATTTTCTCATGTTTGGTTGGTGAGTAGAAAATATTTTTCGGAAATGATTTTTAGTGTTTGATTTATGAATGAGAAATGTTTTTGAGAGACATCTTTTATTTTTACTTAGGTAAAAAATAATTTATGACATTGAAAATATTTTTTAAAATTAAAATTATTATTATTTTGGGGTGGTGGTGGGGGTGGGGGTAGTGGGCGGGGAGAGGGTAGGAGTGAAAAAATAAATAAAAAATTTGAAGTTGATAGTATCTTTAAAAAACAAATTAATTTTTTGGGGGTTGAGGTGGGGGTGGGGGGGCTTGCCGGGGGGAGGGGAGGGTAGGAGTTTAAAAATAAAAATCTAAAGTTGAAAATATTTTTTAAAAGCAAAATTAATTTTTTGGGGAGGGGATGGGGTTGGGGGGCTGCCCGGGGGGAAGGTCAAGGATCATGTTAAAAAATAAAAAATTTGAAATTGAAAATATTTTTTTAAATTGATGTTTTTCCAAAAAAAAAAAATGTAGTTTGAAATTGGAGGAGAGCTACGGAAAATGTTTTCCTAAATTTTTGAAGGGAAGTCATTTTCCTTAATTTTGAGGAAAATGAGTTGATTTGGAAAACATTTTCCAAAACTTTTATCCCAACCAAACATGGGAAAATTGGAAAACATTTTCCAGAAAATGTTTTCCTTCATACCAAACACACTCATAATATCAAACATTTTAACTAATTAATTATGAGTGCCAAAGAGAAGATGCGCAAGCTAGTCTATCAGAAGGAGAAAGCGAGGGAGTGAGATTTTAGGTTTCATTAGGGTAGATTGAAGACCAAGCCAATCTCGAAACAAAAAAGAAAACTTATTGCAACTACGAACGTGAACAGATACTTTCTCATTAGACTATTTTAATCGATTGTTTATGTCGACCCTACGCTACGATTCTTCTTCTCTTATGAAATTTCTAGTTAGATGAACACTGCTCTCCTGCATGACGGAGTGATCTTTCCCTCTTATGAAAGCCGGTATCTCACTTTCAAAAGAGAGTCTCGACGTGGCGATGTACACCTAGCTCCATAGCTGGGCTAGTCACAATGAAAAGAAAGTATGAAAATATTTCTCCCACCAAACACACTAAGGATCCGTTTGGCTCCAAACTTTTGCAATAAGGAATTGCCAAAAGTTGAGTATGCCTTGTGGTGAAAATTGAACAAATTGCAATGCACAAAGTCAATGAAGTCATCGTAAACAAATTGACATAAAGTAAAGTTGAATTACAAATCGATAGCTCCGTAATAAAATATCAGCCTGCTTAATATAATTGTTGATCACCCTATAAATATAATTTTTAATGTGTATTTCATAAGTTCATCTGAATACAATTATTTTGCATAAACCCTTTTTATAATTTTTTTAAAAAAAATATTAATTAATACTCTGCTACTACTAATTAAGTATGAATAACAAACTTAGAACTAGTAAATCAAATCTATTATGGGTCCTCTTGCTACCTAATCTTCTTTATTATCTTAATAATGGGAAATGACATGTTGATTAGCTAAATGTCCAACCACATTTCGTTTTCTAAAAGTTTGGTAGAGTATGATTTTGAACTACAATGAAGATAGACCATAAGTTGTCATCATTGGGTCCAATTGCTGGTATGGAAGTTAGACAGAGACATAACTAATGGCCCAATGCTAATTATTTAAAATAAAAAAAATTATTCACAAATATTTTTTACTGCATAGTCACAGGATATTTCATATATAGTATAAAGTATGTTATCTCTTTTAATTTTACAAGAGAAAATGAATAAGGTTTTACGACTTATTAAGGCGACTGCATATAGTTCAATTGTATATATTAAAAATATGTTAGATTAGAAATACATTGGGTATATTGTTGTATATATGTTCAATAATAAAGTATTGACGTATTCAATCAAATTCAATATGTCAAAAATTCGTCAAATAAATCGAAATAATAAGTTTTGAATCCAATAAATAGAATCAAGTATAGGTCCTCTTCTTGCTATGTGATCTTCTTCAATAATGGAAAATGACATCTTGATTGGTCTCATCTACCAAATCTTAGTTTGGTAGAGTAGAATTTGTACTACAATGAAAATAGACCATAAGTTAAATATAATTGGGCCCAAAATTAGACAGACAAAGTTATGGCCTGTTTAGATTGCGGGATGCAGCCCAAAGTTTTGGCCCAATTAAGATCAAAAGAGGGACCCGAATTTTAATTTTTTTTGAATAATTAACAGTCCTTATTTATTACTGTAAATAATAAACTGTAAATATAATTTTTTTCCCTCATATATTATATTTGTTCTCTATCACTGTCTGGAGTTTTAAAGAAAAAAAGATAAAGCAGAACTTTTCAAACTTTATAATTTCAAAATGCATTAGTTTATTTATCTTTTCTGTTCATCTTTATTTGTTATTATTTAACTTGATATATCTCTACATAAATAATTATTGATATCGATATCTTACTAATTAGTATTTAGTATTGAATATTTAAAAATGATAAATGAAGAGAAGTATTTATTTTTACTAGTAAAACATAAAAGAATATATTTTCTTGATATATCGAAATGACAAGTAAAATGAGAATGTACTTTTGTCAATTTTGGGTTCAACAATGGTTAATATATATTATATAATAATAGTATTCTTGCAACTATATGTTTTTAAATATTTGTGACCGTTACATATAATAATAACATTTGTATAATAGTAAAAATAATAATTCAACTTTTTTTCAAACAAATTAAAACAGATTTTTACATACGTGTTCCTTTGCTTTATAATTTTTTATTGAATATTCTAGATTGTTTCTAGAAATCCACGTTTAAATTAATCAAAAAAATCTAATATTAAATATGCATTAAATAGGGTCCCACAGTTCACCTTTCCAACGCAATATCTAATGTCAAACTGTCACGACCCAATTCGGGGACGCGACTGGCACCCACATTTACCCTCCTATGTGAGCGAACCAACCCATATAACCCTTATCATTTTAATTCAATATCAACAAAAGAAATGCGGAAGACTTAATTCATTAATAAAACAACTCAAAACTATTATTATTATTCCCAAAATCTGGAAGTCATCACCACAAGAACATCTATCTCAAACTACTAATCTAAGAATATCTAAAAAGCTAAAAACAAATAAAAACTAGTCCATGCCGGAAGTTCAAGGCATCAAGACTTGAAGAAGGAGACCCAGTCCAAGCTAGACGCATTAGCTCACCCTGAATTTCCGATGGAGTGAAGACGGCTTGATCTACTGCTGAGTCGAAGTTGCCGGAACGTTTGCTGCATAACACAAATAACAAAAGGAAAACATAAAAGTAGGGGGTCAGTACAACCACACGTACTGAGTAGATATCATCGGCTAACTCAAAATAGGGAACAATATATATCAAGTAATATTATAAATCAACTATAAACTCAACAGGTAGCAACAAGTAGTATAATCGTCAATAAATACCATCAAGTTCATCCATGAGGACTCAAGCCTCAATACCATACTCATTTGGGAATTAAGTTCATTATGTTAAGTATATTAACATCTTTCGAGATTCATTATCTTTCTTCCTCTTGTGTCGGTACGTGACACTCCGATCCCCTACTACTATGTGTCGGAACGTGACACTCCGATCCCCTATATGTGTCGGAACGTGACACTCCGATCCCCTATATGTGTCGGAACGTGACACTCCGATCCCCTATATGTGTCGGTACGTGACACTCCGATCCCCTATATCTACGTGTCGGTTCGTGACACCCGTCCCACTAATTCTATGTGTCGGAACGTGACACTCCGATCCACTAATCTCATTATATCCGTTCATCAAGCCTTCTCTAAACCAAGGCATCATCAATCCCAATCACTTTAATTCATCAAGCCTTCTTTTATACCAAGGCGTTATCATTAATATCATAGATTAAAGTTTCTTTCAAGATTTGGGATTCAATGGTTTTCATCATGCTTGTTTTATCAACATCACATAATCATATTCATACAAGCATACAATAAGCATATAGACAGGTTTACAATATCATCAACACATATTATTCACCATCAAGAGTTCACTACGAATATCGTAATATAAAACCATAACCTACCTCCACCGAAGAATTGGAATCCTCAAGAAATTTCCCAAGCTTGCTATTCTCCTAACCAATTCGATCGATCTGCTCTCTCTCTTTCTGTTCTTTCTCTTTTGTTTTATTCAAACCCTCTTTCCTTTACCCTAATTAATCATATAATTAAGTGTGAAAAAGGACAATAAAACCCCACTAATTCACTTATGGTTACCCCTTTTAACCCCTAAGTAATTAGACTTATTAATTTCACCCTTCAATCCTTATAATTAAGGAAAGAATAATCAAAAACGACCCTTAAAACGAGGAAAGAAATCCTAAACTGCCTGGGACTGCACAACCTGTGACGGGCCGTCGTGGGTGCGACGGTCCGTCGCACAGGCCGTCGTGCCTCCCCAGTTTTCAGGTGAGCTGTGACGGCCCGTCACGCCTGTGACGGTCCGTCCTGCACCTCCGTCCTGACGGTCAGAAACTCGTTTTCTTGAACCGAATTCTCAAAAGTTGAAGTGTTTTGCTACGGGGGATCACGACGGTCCGTCGTGGATGTGACGACTCGTCCTGCAGGTCCGTCACAATTTACAGAGAGTCGATTTTCAGTACCCGATTTTCAAACCACCAAGTGTTATGGAACGGACCTCTGTGACGGACCGTCGGGCCTATGACGGTCCGTCGGGGTGTCCGTAGTTTGGCCAGTTTTTCCCAAATTTCGTTCTGCTGCTCAAAACGACTAAACAGGTCGTTACAATAGATACCAATTTACCCATCGTTCGTCCCCGAACGATCAAAGGAAGAAAAACAGTGGCGAAAAGGAGTACCTGAATCTGTAAACAGATGTGGGTATTTTTCTTGCATATCTGCCTCCTTCTCCCAAGTAGCCTCTTCAACCGGTCGATTCTTCCATTGCACTTTGATGGATGCAATCTCCCTCGACCTCAGTTTGCGAACTTCTCTATCTAATATAGCAACCGGTTCCTCTTCATAAGTCAAGTTCTCATCCAACAACACTGAATCCCAACGGATAATGTAGTTTCCATCTCCGTGGTATCTCTTCAACATGGATACATGAAACACCGGATGCACTCCGGACAGCCCTGGGGGTAAGGCTAATTCATAAGCCACCTCCCCTATTCGCTTAAGTACTTCAAATGGTCCAATATACCTTGGACTTAGCTTACCTCTTTTACCAAACCGCATCACCCCTTTCATGGGCGAAACCTTCAACAAGACTTGTTCACCTTCCATGAACTCCAAGTCTCTAACCTTTCGGTCTGCATACTCCTTTTGTCTACTTTGAGCCGCTAAAAGCTTTTCTTGAATAGCTTTCACCTTCTCCATAGAATCTCTTAACAGATCAGTCCCCCAAGGTCTAACTTCAAAGGCGTCAAACCAACCAATGGGAGATCTACACCTCCTCCCATACAATGCTTCAAATGGAGCCATGTCAATACTGGAGTGATAGCTATTATTGTATGAAAACTCTGCCAAGGGTAAGAAGCTATCCCAATGGCCACCAAACTCTATCACACACGCGCGAAGCATATCCTCCAACACTTGAATCGTTCGCTCAGACTGACCATCGGTCTGAGGATGAAATGCAGTACTAAGGTCCAATCTAGTACCTAATTCAGCATGTAAGGTTCTCCAAAACTTAGAAGTAAACTGCGTACCTCTATCTGATATAATGGAGAGTGGAACTCCATGCAGTCGAACGATTTCTGAGATGTAGATTTTAGCTAACTTCTCTGCATTGTAAGTCACCTTGACAGGAATGAAGTGGGCAGACTTAGTTAACCTATCAACAATCACCCAAATAGAGTCATACTTACTCAATGTCTTGGGAAGACCAACCACGAAGTCCATCGCGATTCTCTCCCACTTCCATTCAGGAATGGGCATTCTCTGAAGTGTTCCTCCGGGCCTTTGGTGTTCATACTTTACTTGTTGGCAATTTGGGCACTTGGCAACAAACTCAACAATATCTCGCTTCATTCTACTCCACCAGAAGTGTTGCTTTAGGTCGCGATACATCTTGGTTGCACCAGGATGTATAGAATATCCGGAACTATGGGCCTCTGTCAGAATAGTGGTGATCAAATCATCGATGCGGGGTACACATACTCTTCCCTTAATCCTCAAAACACCTTCCCCATCGATTATTGCTTCCTTAGCCTCTCCTTGCAACACTTTATCTCGAATTCGCCTTAGTTTCTCATCGTCCAACTGTTTCCCCTTAATCTGATCAAGGAAAGAGGATTTTGCCTCTACACAAGCTAACAATCCTCCCTTCTCATTTATTTCTAACCTCATAAGGTCATTAGCCAAAATCTGCACTTCTCTAGCCAATGGGCGTCTAGAAGCTTGCAAATGAGCTAGACTTCCCATGCTTCCGGCCTTTCTGCTCAAGGCATCTGCCACAACATTCGCCTTCCCCGGATGATACAAGATAGTGATGTCATAGTCCTTTAGTAGTTCCATCCATCTCCTCTGTCTCAAGTTCAAGTCTTTCTGAGTGAATACATACTGTAGGCTACGATGGTCCGTGTAGACTTCACACTTAACCCCATACAAATAGTGTCTCCATTGCTTTAGTGCAAATACTACCGCAGCCAACTCCAAATCATGGGTCGGATAGTTACGTTCGTGCACCTTTAATTGCCTCGAAGCATAAGCAATCACATTCTTCTCTTGCATTAATACTGCACCCAAACCCGAATAGGATGCATCACAATAAACAATGAAGTTCTTACCCTCTACTGGCAGGGTAAGGATAGGTGCGGTAGTCAACAGCGTCTTGAGTTTCTGAAAACTTTCCTCACACTCATCTGACCATACAAATGGAACATTCTGTTTAGTCAAGTTCGTCAATTGGGAAGCAATAGAAGAGAATCCCTTGACGAATCGGCGGTAGTAGCTAGCTAATCCCACAAACCTCCTTATTTCTGACACGTTTGTAGGTCTTACCCAATTCTTCACTGTCTCAATCTTAGATGGATCCACCATCACTCCATCCTTAGAAACCACGTGCCCCAAGAAGGACACTGAATCTAGCCAAAACTCACACTTGGAGAATTTCGCATAAAGCTTTTTCTTTCTCAACAACTCTAACACCAATTTCAAATGCTCCTCATGTTCTTTCTTACTTTTGGAGTATATCAGTATATCGTCAATGAACACAATCACAAAGAGGTCCAAGTATGGCTTGAAAATCCCGTTCATCAAGCTCATGAAGGCAGCAGGGGCATTAGTAAGACCAAACGACATTACCACAAACTCATAATGCCCATACCTAGTTCGAAAAGCAGTCTTCGGAACATCCGTTGCTCGTATTTTCAGTTGGTGATAACCGGACCTCAAGTCAATTTTAGAGAAGACACAAGCACCTTGTAACTGATCGAACAAGTCATCAATGCGAGGAATGGGGTACTTGTTCTTAATAGTTACCTTGTTCAACTGTCGGTAATCTATGCACATTCGAAAACTCCCATCTTTCTTCTTCACAAACAAAACCGGAGCACCCCAAGGAGATGCACTTGGTCTAATGAAGCCTTTACTCAACAATTCTTGAAGTTGAGCCTTTAACTCTCTTAACTCTGCGGGAGCCATTCTATACGGGGGTATAGAAATGGGGCGAGTACCGGGTTCCAAATCAATGCAGAAGTCTATATCCCTGTCTGGTGGCATACCGGGAAGATCTGCAGGGAACACATCCACAAACTCACAGACTACCGAAACTGACTCAATCGATGGTACTTGAGTAGTGTCATCCCTAAGATGTGCCAAGAAAGCTAGACAACCCTTACTAACCATCTTCTGAGCACGAATAAAGGAGATAATACGCACCGGATTTGAAGTGTAGTCACCCTCCCACACTAACGGATCTGCCCCAGGCTTGGCTAACGTCACTGTTTTAGCATTACAATCCAAAATCGCAAAGTTTGGAGAAAGCCAAGTCATACCCAGAATTACATCAAAGTCACCCATTTCTAAAATAACGAAATCTACATAAGTGTTGCTCCCCACAAAATTCACCAAACAAGACCTATACACTTTTTCGACTATCACAGACTCACCCACCGGAGTAGAAACACGTATAGGCATGTCAAGTAATTCACAACGTAAATTTAGACCGTTAGCAAATGATGAAGATACATAAGAAAACGTGGAGCCAGGGTCAAATAACACAGATGCCATGCAATCACAAACCAAAAGATTACCTGTGATAACAGCATCAGACGCCTCCGCTTCAGATCTCCCAGGGAAAGCGTAGCAATGAGCCCCATTATTTGTTTGTCCGTTGCCCCTACCATGTTGTGTAGTAGTGGCTCCATTTTGACCCTCACCTCTGCCGTTTTGGTGACCACCATTACCTCGGCCACCACGCCCTCCAGAATAACGACCTCTACCATTACCACCTCTTCCTCTAGCCATTGGGGCTCTGTAACTCTGTTTTGGACAATTCCTCCTAATATGTCCAATCTCCCCACATCCATAGCACTCTCTGGAGTCAGGCATGGGTCTCTCGGAGTAGTGTTGACCGTTCTGAGGTGGACCCCCAACTACAGTCTGTAGTGAAGACTGTATTGGTCGATTTGAGTGACCTCCGGAGTTCTGTCCTCTGGAATAAGAACCATTATACTCACCTCCCCTTCGAAACCTTTTTGATGTAGACGTTGAGGTGAAGTCATCCGGTTTCACTCCTTCCACCTCTATCACAAAGTCCACCACCTCTTGGAAGGATGTTGCTGTTGCCGCTATCTGTAAGGCTGAAATCCGCAATTCTGACCTCAACCCCTTCACAAAACGGCGGATCTGTTCTTGTGGACTGAAACAAAGTTGCGTGGCATATCTGGATAGCGCGCGAAATTTAGCCTCATACGCGTTTACTGTCATCCTTCCCTGTTCAAGACTCAAGAACTCATCCCTCTTTCTATCTCTCAAAGTCCTTGGGATATACTTCTCCATGAACAAACTAGAGAATGATTCCCAAGTCATAGGTGGTGCCTCGGTTGGTTGACACTCAACATGTGAACGCCACCACATTTTGGCGTTACCTTGGAACTGATAACTCACGAACTCGACACCAAACCTCTCTACTATCCCCATCTTGTGTAGTAGCTCATGACAATCAACCAGAAAATCATAAGCATCTTCAGATTCTGCACCCTTGAAGACTGGAGGTTTCAGTTTCAAGAACTTACTAAAAAGTTCATGTTGATCGTTTGTCATAATAGGCCCAGTAGTCAGGCGTGGAAATGTGCCTATTCCCAATGGTGCATCCATGCGGGGAGCCATAGTAGCCGCATGTCGTATCTCTGAAACCGGAGGTGTTGGTGCAGAAACCATTGGAGGTGCTTGACCCTGATCGGACAACCCGCTAAGATAAGCAAGTACTTGGTTGATCATCTCTGGGGTAGGTTGGGGTGGCATTTCCTCATTCTGCCCTTGTTCAGTTTCCCCTTCCTCACCCTCTCTAGCTACCTCCTCAGTCGGTGGAGGAGTCACTGCCCTAGCCTCAGATGGACTAGGTGCTCGTCCTCTCCCTCTAGAGGACGTCCTCCCCCGACCTCTCCCACGGCCTCTTGCCGTTGTTCTTCCTCGAGCCACAGCCCCAGTGGCTGGCTCAGTAGTTTCATGTCTTTCCGTTGTCGCTGCTGGTGCGGTCGTTGCTCTAGTTCTAACCATCTGCGAAATAGAATGAAGATGGTCAGATACCAATTTGTATCACCTAGATACCAATTGGACTCAAGTAGTAGCACGAAAGAAAGAATGAAAGAATGGAATTTTCCTAAAGTCTTATAGCCTCTCAAGGGAAAGTAAAGGCGTCCCCCTACCGTTCCTTAAGATTCTACTAGACCTGTTCTTGTGTGATGAGACCAATGAACCTAATGCTCTGATACCAAGTTTGTCACGACCCAATTCGGGGACGCGACTGGCACCCACATTTACCCTCCTATGTGAGCGAACCAACCCATATAACCCTTATCATTTTAATTCAATATCAACAAAAGAAATGCGGAAGACTTAATTCATTAATAAAACAACTCAAAACTATTATTATTATTCCCAAAATCTGGAAGTCATCACCACAAGAACATCTATCTCAAACTACTAATCTAAGAATATCTAAAAAGCTAAAAACAAATAAAAACTAGTCTATGCCGGAAGTTCAAGGCATCAAGACTTGAAGAAGGAGACCCAGTCCAAGCTAGACGCATTAGCTCACCCTGAATTTCCGATGGAGTGAAGACGGCTTGATCTACTGCTGAGTCGAAGTTGCCGGAACGTTTGCTGCATAACACAAATAACAAAAGGAAAACATAAAAGTAGGGGGTCAGTACAACCACACGTACTGAGTAGATATCATCGGCTAACTCAAAATAGGGAACAATATATATCAAGTAATATTATAAATCAACTATAACTCAACAGGTAGCAACAAGTAGTATAATCGTCAATAAATACCATCAAGTTCATCCATGAGGACTCAAGCCTCAATACCATACTCATTTGGGAATTAAGTTCATTATGTTAAGTATATTAACATCTTTCGAGATTCATTATCTTTCTTCCTCTTGTGTCGGTACGTGACACTCCGATCCCCTACTACTATGTGTCGGAACGTGACACTCCGATCCCCTATATGTGTCGGAACGTGACACTCCGATCCCCTATATGTGTCGGAACGTGACACTCCGATCCCCTATATGTGTCGGTACGTGACACTCCGATCCCCTATATCTACGTGTCGGTTCGTGACACCCGTCCCACTAATTCTATGTGTCGGAACGTGACACTCCGATCCACTAATTCTATGTGTCGGAACGTGACACTCCGATCCACTAATCTCATTATATCCGTTCATCAAGCCTTCTCTAAACCAAGGCATCATCAATCCCAATCACTTTAATTCATCAAGCCTTCTTTTATACCAAGGCGTTATCATTAATATCATAGATTAAAGTTTCTTTCAAGATTTGGGATTCAATGGTTTTCATCATGCTTGTTTTATCAACATCACATAATCATATTCATACAAGCATACAATAAGCATATAGACAGGTTTACAATATCATCAACACATATTATTCACCATCAAGAGTTCACTACGAATATCGTAATATAAAACCATAACCTACCTCCACCAAAGAATTGGAATCCTCAAGAAATTTCCCAAGCTTGCTATTCTCCTAACCAATTCGATCGATCTGCTCTCTCTCTTTCTGTTCTTTCTCTTTTGTTTTATTCAAACCCTCTTTCCTTTACCCTAATTAATCATATAATTAAGTGTGAAAAAGGACAATAAAACCCCACTAATTCACTTATGGTTACCCCTTTTAACCCCTAAGTAATTAGACTTATTAATTTCACCCTTCAATCCTTATAATTAAGGAAAGAATAATCAAAAACGACCCTTAAAACGAGGAAAGAAATCCTAAACTGCCTGGGACTGCACAACCTGTGACGGGCCGTCGTGGGTGCGACGGTCCGTCGCACAGGCCGTCGTGCCTCCCCAGTTTTCAGGTGAGCTGTGACGGCCCGTCACGCCTGTGACGGTCCGTCCTGCACCTCCGTCCTGACGGTCAGAAACTCGTTTTCTTGAACCGAATTCTCAAAAGTTGAAGTGTTTTGCTACGGGGGATCACGACGGTCCGTCGTGGATGTGACGACTCGTCCTGCAGGTCCGTCACAATTTACAGAGAGTCGATTTTCAGTACCCGATTTTCAAACCACCAAGTGTTATGGAACGGACCTCTGTGACGGACCGTCGGGCCTATGACGGTCCGTCGGGGTGTCCGTAGTTTGGCCAGTTTTTCCCAAATTTCGTTCTGCTGCTCAAAACGACTAAACAGGTCGTTACACAAACTCCTCGCCGACTAAGAAATGGTCCTTTTTATCAACTAAAAACTTGTAAGAAAAATATTTAAAATATATATTATTTTCGTTTTAATTCTTCATATTTTAACAATATCCTTTTTTAAAAAATACAAAAAATATATCGTCATTTTACATTAGGACTATTATGGGAAAAAAAAAAGTCTAAAATGAACTTTTGAAGAGTTATTTATATATTAGATAAAATAAAACGGAATAAATATTATTGGAAAAGAAAAAAGAGACGCGTATAAATAACAAATTTTGAGGGATAAAATAGGAATAATAAAAGATAAACCGACGTCCTTGGTCCACGATTTTGTTGATCCTCTCGTTGGACCAAACCACAGCTCCATCGCATCGTCACGATTTCAAGAAAAACCCTAGGAGATACAAATCAAATCAATCGTTGATGGAGATCGCAACGGCGGTGCCGGCGTCGAACGATGGTGGCGGTGGTGGAACTTCTCCGGCGGAACGCTCCTCCGCCGATGCGATCAATTCGTCTTCATCGCCGTCTGCATCTTCTTCCTCAGGGTTGTCTACGGACCAGGTGACACGTAAAGATTTGAATTCTTTGGCCAGCAGGTTCGATGACGACGAAGAAGAAGAGGATGTTTGTCGGATCTGTCGGAATCCTGGTGAAGCCGATAATCCTCTCCGGTATCCTTGTGCTTGCAGTGGTAGTATTAAGTATGTTCACCAGGATTGTTTACTTCAATGGCTTAATCACAGTAACGCTCGCCAATGCGAGGTTCGTTCTTCATTTGCTTAATCCCTCCCCATATTTCTTGCTTTATGCCAAGTTTTCTTGTATCAAACTCGACTCTTTTAGTTTAGCTTCAGTGGGTATTGTTAATCTTTCTTTTCTAGTTTAAGTCTCAATATATTACTCACTCAAGGCCTACCAATGGATTCTAAACTTTATGACATGTTTTTCAATCATAATTGAAGCTATTGCTTGTTCTTCTTTACCTCCTTGAAAGTAGAAATCCTCTTATCAATTTTGTAAGCTCTTCTTGATGCAAAATTATCACATCATTGACACACTTATAGTTTTCTTGCTTCTCTTATCCCGTTTAGCTAAAGAAAAAGACACCCTTCGGGTGGCCCACTGGTTTGAGCTTGGACTTCCATGTTGGAGGTCGGTTTGCGAGCTATTGCATAGTGCGCACCCAAAAGGGTAGCGGCTGCGGGTTTTCGTTGTTGTCAAAAAAAAAATAAGCTAAAGAATAAGACAATTTTTCTTCCAGTCTATAGATGGTAAGCTCAGTCATTTAGTACAGTCTACTACTCATGTATTATACTTATGTAAGGACTAATTGGGCGTGAAGCTTAGTCTTGATGGTATGTTTACATTAAATCCAACATTGATAGTCTATTAGAAGTTCATATCGAAACTATAAAGAATTTTTAGGATTAGATGACGTCAAATTATTGGATATTGAATAAAATGGGTCTATATGGACTGAAATGGATAATGATGACTCTAGCAGCGGGTCTGATTTGGGATTGAGGCATAGATTTGCTTTATGGTTTGTACTCCTCAAGTGAAGTTGTGATTTGAATTTTTTAATTATTCTTATTAAATCAATATGAGAAATGTATAACTGTATGATTTTTGGAAATGTGTATTAAAGACTCACTTAAATGAAAGTTACAATTATCAAAAAATAAATAAAGAATCACTTAGATGTAAAACTGACCATAAATGATTCTTTTTTTATGAAGATTGACCATAGATGATTCTTACAATAGATTGTGGTTGGATACTGCAGCACATAGCTATCATTGAAAAGTGTGTTGTTTTCTGATCTCACCTAGGGTGATCCCTCTATTGGTGGATTCTCACTAATTTCTTTTTATTATAACGTAGGTATGCAAACATGCATTCTCATTTTCGCCAGTTTATGCTGAGAACGCTCCGGCTAGACTCCCTTTTCAAGAATTCGTGGTTGGGATGGCAATGAAAGCATGCCATGTCCTGCAATTTTTCCTACGTCTTAGCTTTGTTCTTTCTGTATGGCTGCTCATAATACCGTTCATTACATTCTGGATATGGCGGTTGGCTTTTGTTAGAAGTTTTGGAGAAGCTCATAGACTATTCTTGGGTCACTTATCCACAACCATCATTCTTACCGACTGTCTGCATGGATTTCTGCTCTCTGCTAGCATTGTTTTCATCTTTCTTGGGGCAACTTCATTGAGGGATTACTTCAGACATTTGCGCGAACTTGGGGGCCAGGAAGCTGACAGGGAAGATGATGGGGACAGAAATGCAGCCCGTGCTCCAAGAAGACCTGTTGCTCCTGCAAACAGAAATTTTGCTGCTGATGCAAATGAGGAAGATGCTAATGGTGCACAAGGAATTGCTGGAGCTGGTCAGTTAATCCGGAGAAACGCTGAAAATGTTGCCGCTCGTTGGGAGATGCAGGCAGCACGGCTTGAGGCTCATGTTGAACAGATGTTTGATGGTTTAGATGATGCTGATGGTGCAGAGGATGTACCTTTTGATGAGCTTGTTGGCATGCAGGGTCCTGTTTTTCATCTGGTTGAAAATGCATTTACCGTACGTTCTTGCTTTAACTCGCCACCTTTCTGATGCAGTCATTAAATATATTTTTGTACTCTCTAAGCTCTGCAGAAGACCATATTTTTCCTGATGTGTACTTCCATTTCTCTTATTCTGTTGTCTGCAAACTTAACATAGGAAGTTAACTGATATATGGTGGTTTGCCTTTTGTGCAGGTTCTTGCCAGTAATATGATATTTCTTGGAGTTGTGATCTTTGTTCCCTTTTCATTAGGACGAATTATACTCTATTATTTGTCTTGGATTTTGTCCTCTGCAAGCAATCCAGTATTATCAACTGTTATGCCACTTACTGAAACAGCACTTTCCTTGGCCAATATTACTTTGAAGAGTGCATGGACTGCTGTTGCGAATTTAACTCCCACTGCTAATGAAGAGAGCAGTTTACTTGGTCAAGTCACTGAAATGTTGAAAGCAAATGCCACTGAATTGAGTGAGGCAGCAAACAATCTCAGCACAACAGTGTCGACTGATCTTTTGAAAGGGTCATCTGTTGGAACATCCAGACTTTCGGATGTTACAACTCTTGCTGTTGGCTACATGTTTATATTTTCTCTAGTCTTTTTTTACCTTGGGATTGTAGCTTTAATCCGGTACACCAGGGGAGAGCCTTTGACGTTGGGAAGATTCTATGGTATCGCTTCCATTGCAGAAACCATCCCCTCCCTCTTTAGACAATTTGTAGCAGCTATGAGGCATCTGATGACTATGATTAAGGTTGCTTTCCTCCTTGTTATCGAACTTGGTGTTTTCCCTTTGATGTGTGGATGGTGGCTGGATGTTTGCACAATTAGAATGTTTGGGAAGTCGATCACGCAAAGGGTGGAATTTTTTTCAGTATCTCCATTGGCAAGCTCATTAGTTCATTGGGTTGTAGGAATTGTCTACATGCTACAAATAAGTATCTTTGTTAGCCTACTTCGAGGGGTAAAATCTTCATTAGACTTGTTCTGTTTCCCATCTCTATTTTGCGAATTGTTTTCTTTTACTAATTTACCACAATTCTTTTTGTAGGTCTTGCGTAATGGGGTGCTTTACTTTCTTCGAGATCCAGCAGATCCCAACTACAACCCGTTCCGTGATTTGATTGATGATCCTGTACATAAGCATGCTCGTCGAGTTCTTTTGTCAGTTGCAGTCTATGGAAGCTTAATAGTGATGCTCGTGTATCTGCCTGTCAAACTTGCCATGCGAATGGCTCCATCCATTTTCCCACTTGATATCTCGTAAGATTGTTTCCTGCTCTGTTCCTTGTGATTTTGGTTTCAATATGTATGTGGTATCTGGATTCAAGCTTTGAGCTTTCATCCCTTTGGTACTTAATGAACTGTTACTCTTTGTGCAGTGTATCTGATCCATTTACTGAAATACCTGCTGACATGCTTCTCTTCCAAATCTGTATTCCCTTTGCAATTGAGCATTTTAAGTTGCGTACAACAATCAAATCTCTGCTCCGGTATTGGTTTACTGCAGTGGGCTGGTCTCTTGGTCTAACTGATTTCTTACTGCCCCGACCTGAGGATAATGGTAGACAAGAGAATGGAAATGGTGACCAAGGAAGGCAGGACAGGTTTCAAGCTCCGCATGGTGTACCAGATCGGGCCTTGGTAGGGTTTGCTCCCGATAACAGTGCTAGGCATGCAGCAGCTAGTTCCAACTTCGTAGAAGACTATGACAATGAAGAACAGGCGGATCCCGAGTAAGTTGAACAATGCTCCATGTTTATTATAATAGTCGTTGAGGGAAATGTTAAAGGATGGTTCTTAGCTTGATTGATAAAACGTCATATCAAAGTTTAATACGTGAATAGCTAAATGAGTTTTGTATTCTTAATGGGAGTTGTATAGAATAAATCATACTTAACAGTTCAAAACATTTTGGCTTCACAGATCAGAAATATATATTAGAATGGAAGGAGTACTAGTTTAGCCTCTTCCCAAATGTGTGAAACGCAAAATTAATTTTTAAATGCCTCCTAGCTTTTAAAAAAAAAAAACTAGATAAGCTTATGAATGGGCAGTCTTCATAGAATGTTTTCTTTTTTTGTTGTTTTTTGAGAGGTACAATTCGGTCTCTCATGGTATATTGGCTATTATATGTAGGACTAGTGTCCGTTGTGGATTGGTATTTAGCTAACTCATCACTGATGTGTAGATTGTGCAGTCAGTTCCACTAAGGGATTATTGTAGTATCTTCTCCATTATTAAGCATACATCACAGTTTGACTAAATGTCCAGTTCTTCAGCTACTTGTTCCATTTGTGTTTTTTCACTTAATTGTCATATCCATTCTGTTTGGCAGGTCGCACGCTGTTATTACTTCTGTATTATTTTGAAAATTCGTTTAGATGTATGTTACTTGAGCTGATGTCCTTCTAGAAACAGCCTCTCTACCTCCATGAGGTAGGGTCAAGGTCTGGGTGCACTCACCCTTTCAAACCCACTTGTGGAATTACATTGGGTACTTGTTGTAAACTTAGTGTTCCTTTTTGGGTCTCGATATTTGTTAAGAGTTGGGGTGGTACTTCTAAATGAAAAAAAAGTCCAATCTTTAGTGCTTGTTCTTCATTTTTTTTCTTTCATTTGGACCCCACCTCCACCCCGTATGTTTCCGTTGCTTGTTAATTTTGTTTGTTGGACAAAGTTGCTGTTACACTGCAGTGGCCATAGTTCTTGTCTTGCTTGTTTCTGTAGGATCTAGTGTTTAAGTCATAAATTGGTGATACTCTAAGTTCACCTCAAATAAGCTTTAGCAAGAGTCTTATGTTGTTTGGAAACATCTTTAGCAGGTACGCCTTTGTGCTCCGTATTGTGCTGTTGCTTGTTGTGGCGTGGATGACTCTCCTACTTTTTAATTCTGCCCTCATCATCGTACCGATTTCACTTGGACGTGCGCTCTTCAATTCCCTCCCATTGCTTCCAATAACTCATGGAATCAAGTGCAATGGTATTGCTGTCAACCTAGCCCAAGTTGGTTTCTGTTCACCTCACAATAAAAACACTGACCTTTTGTTGCTTTTACTTCTCAGATTTGTATGCATTTGTAATTGGAAGTTATGCAATTTGGACTGCCATTGCTGGAGCGAGGTACTCAATCGATCAAGTTAGAACTAGGAGGGTTGCAGCTTTGATGAACCAAATATGGAAATGGTGTGTCATTGTTCTGAAGAGTTCTGCACTGTTGTCAATATGGGTAATGACACCTTTCATTTTGATTCAGTACTTGCACCTTGATTTTTTTTCCATACTGTTAATTTATTTGTTGATTCTCTTTCCAGATATTTATTATTCCTGTGTTAATTGGTCTGCTTTTTGAACTTCTGGTCATTGTGCCAATGCGAGTCCCCATTGATGAAAGTCCAGTCTTCCTTCTTTATCAAGATTGGGCTTTAGGACTAATCTTTCTAAAGATCTGGACCAGGCTGGTAAGTGCCTTATAGTTTATTTACATTATTATGAGCTTTGGTTTTACCTATTTATAACATTGACATGGGGGTTTGAATCTTTGGATGTTACATGCTTTTTGTCTAGAACATTTCCTTCCCTTTTTGTTATAAGTTGTAGCCTTTTCGAAAAAACATTTGGCAGTGGGGCTCTTAATTCATGGTTGATCTCATCTTTTCCCCCTACGATTTCTGCATATTGCTCATTTGAAGCACACATTTGGTGGTGGGGCTGTAAATCATGGTTGATCTGCGCATCTTTTCCCCCTACGATTTCTGCATATTGCTCATTTGAAGCACACCTCCTATTGCTCCATGTTTAAGATCAAAGCTGTTTGAACAAAATCATACCTCCCAGAAGCAATAACAAGATTTTTTTCTTGTGGAACATTTTAACAATCCATGCAGTTCACTAATTTGGATGTCATTTGGCGCCCAAGTATCCCTTTGTGTATAATGCACATTAGTTACTTCATATTGGCATATCTATATCTACTCTACCGATTTCTTAACTTGACTTGTGCTAAACAGGTTATGCTAGATCATATGATGCCACTGGTCGATGAGAGCTGGCGACTGAAATTTGAGAGGGTGAGGGAGAATGGTTTCTCTAGGTTGCAAGGCTTTTGGGTGCTTCGGGAGATAGTCCTTCCTATCATCATGAAGCTGCTTACAGCATTGTGTGTTCCATACGTTTTGGCCAGGGGTGTGTTCCCAATACTTGGTTACCCTTTGCTTGTGAACTCTGCTGTTTACCGATATGCTTGGATTGGGTGCCTTGGTTTCAGTCTCTTCTGTTTCTGTGCAAAGCGTTTCCACGTATGGTTCACCAATCTCCACAATTCTATACGCGATGACCGTTATTTGATTGGTCGAAGACTTCATAATTTTGGGGAAGAGGTACTTCAAAGGCATAATGAAGTAGAGGTGGGTGGAGAGGGCGAGATCCCTCTACTGAATGGGGATGTCGAGGAGGTTGCTGATATAGGACTAAGACACAGGCGTGGTATTATGCAAGATGCTTGAAGTCTGTGCCAGACATGATCCTCAGCTGCTCAATAAGGTTTATGGAGGTGGAGGGGTAAGGGGTAAGGTTAGGCTGAACATATTGCAAAATGGATTATTATTATTTTGCTTCTCAGAAGTAGAGAAACCAATTTGTATTAGTTCTGAGCAGTTTCTCTATCAGTAATATTTACTACTTGTGAATATGTACTCTTTTAACTTGGTGCTGACATAATTAGTGGATTCAATTTCAGCTGAGTCTAGTTTGTCTATATCTTTTTTGGAGCACTTTCCAATTGTATGCAAGAGAATAAACTTAATCTCATCTATTAAGTGGCAAAAATGTATATAAGCAGTCAGGTGGCTCTCATTTTGTACCAGGTAAGAAGACATTGCCAGTTCGCCGTTTTCTGACCTTTAAGATTCAAAATTATTGCGCCCTTTCCAAAACCTTTCTTCCTTACGACAGAATGATTCTATTTCTTCACATTTAGTTTAAGTAAACTTCACTGGAGAAGAGAATGCGAACAGTTGAATAGACAACGTATCTCAATCCTTTTCTCCAATTGTAGATTAAAAGGTCATTAATAGGTATTACCGTCAGTAGCGGACAATGGAACACGAATGTGTAGTATTCACTTTATTTTTAATAAACGGGACCAATGCACTTCAACAGTTTCAAAACATGCAACCAAAAACCCACCCCACACTGAGGACTTTGTAATGAAAGGAGTTACCAAACAAATACAGCCGAATAATATCCAGAATAAACAAGAAAAACCATAAATAACAATACCAGCGCAAAGGTTCTGATAAACCAACTTGGATGTCCAACAAATTCCAAACTGAACCAAAATGCAACCCAACAATATCTGATAGTCAACACTTAAGTCTAAGAATGTCTTTTAAGAGAAATCAGATTTTCTGGGTGAAGAAAATCCAAAATTAAAAGCACACTAGAAAAGAACAAATAATTGATGGCGACGAGCATGGGATATCGTAAGAACTCAAGAAACCAGACCATCATTTAGTGACAATGAAGCCAACTGATCAGCAGCATTACTGGCCTGCTGCTGAGGAACATTCCTCAGAACATCCATCGCCTCTGCAACCTTGGCTTTCAGAGCCTCAGGAGACTCAAGCAAGTGCAATACCTCTGTCTGATCCATCTCCAAAAGCATGCCAGTTACCTTCGCTGCTGTTTCTGGTTCAAGCTGTTCGACCAAGGGGTACAGATTTTCACCTAGCATCTGCAGACAAACCAAGCAATTATCCAAAGCGGAAAGTAAAGCATGATCAAAACTCACCAGTTTCAACTTTTAACATCTATATTTTTCAGTTGGCATTTAGACGTTGAGAACAAGTTACATAGGACTGGATACACCTCTTCTTTATAGGTTTATATATATTTAAAATAAAAGGGAAGAGACAGAGAAGGCAGCATCAGGAAAATTCATCCAGAAATCTTGACATCATTTTCCTAAAATAAAATGAATGCTGTTTTTTTTAAAAAAAGCCTTCCATAGTATGTGTTGCTTGGTAGACATAAATGTCTTGTCAAATTTGGAATGATCTGGTATCATTAGTATGCATTTGGCAATTAAGCTTTGGCATTTCTCAAGTCCATACTGTTCAGGTGAACCAAAATGAAAATAAAGGGAGAACAATTAAAGAAAAAAATGGAAGACCAGCAAAATACCTTCTGCCCCATAGTTTATAGGAACCAACCCTATCTACATATAGAATCAAAACTACATTGACATGCTTAACTTGAATTTATCTAACTCTTGAAACTATTTCAGTTTAATAGGAAAAATAAGTTCGGATATCACAAAAGCAGGGGCTAAAAGGCTAGTTGGAGTAAGAGCTCGATGTTCCAATCCCAGAAGATCTAAATATATCCAATTCTAGCTGGCATTTTGAGTTGTGAAGTAGGATCACTACCAAGAGAATATTTGGGATTATTCCTTGGAGATAAGATCTAAGGTGCAGACATTTGAGAGAGGGTACTTGATAAATGTGAAAGGAAATTGCCAAGAGGAAAGCTCAGTATTTATCTATAGGAGGAGGGTCATTTTGGTGAACATTGTCCTGGACCCCATCCCCACATACATCATGTTCTTAGTTCCTATTCCAGTGAAAGAAAAAGGTAAAGAATTAATCAGCGGAGGAACTTAATTTGGGAGGACAGCAGGGAGACATAAAGACTTCATCTTGTTAAATGGAAGACTCTGATTTCCAGCAAGAGATTTGTAGGTATGGGGCATCAGTAATCTACCACTACATAACAAGAGACTTAATGAAATGGCTTTAAGAAAAGTTGCACCTTTTGACTATTTTCTCGAGGATGGTAAAACATGTTATATTCTCATTCCTCTTTTTTTATTTTTGGTGCAAAGAACAATTTGTAGATGAAGCAACATCATTAAAAGATTTTTTTTTTTGATACAGAACATCATTAAAAGATATTTTTGCTTCCCTGTAAGAATTACGGGGTTTGTAGATAGCAGCCCTGATTAAGGCGCTGATGAATATGACATGTTACCATCCTCGAGAAAATAGTCAAAAGGCGCAACTTTTCTTTGATTCGCTACACCTTTGAAATTTTATTTTCAACCAAGAAGACTTTATAAATTTATATCTTTAGGCAGGAAACTTAAGCTAAAAACTATGGTGATGGAACAGGAAAACAGTAAGGGACAATTCCTTCCATATTCATGGAAATCGGATTTAGCTCTTATAGAAGGAGAATCATACCGTCCTTTGCTCTGTTGGAGAAGCATTAGCCAGAGCAGTAGCCAAAGCCCCTACAGGAATTGGTTGGGCAATTCCTGCATCACGCACAGGCATGCCACCCATATCATATGGGACAGAGAACATGCCACCACCTACTCCTGGAAAGCCAACATCAGGAAGGCCACGTCCTGGAGGATATCGATATCCACGCCCCCTCGGAAACATCTGACATGAAATCAAACACTGAGCACTTCCATAAACACACCATACAAATGACAACCAAATTTGCCACAAACCTGTTGCTGCATCAGCGGAACTGGCTGTTGTCCTTGCTGCAATGGAACAGCACCTCCACGTCGGCCACCCGGACGTTGACCTTGCTGACCTTGCTGAACCATAGGCATAAAGAAATTCGGCATAGGCCCCCCACCAGGCCTCATTCCAGGTACAAGCTGCTGCTGATATCCAAAACCAGCCTGACAAGTAAAAAAAAAGGTAGATGACAATAATTCATTTTTATCAGCAACACCTCAAATTCCAAATTCCAGTTGATCATATGAATCCTCATTAACTCAAAGCCAGATAATAGTTAAATGCAATTTGAGTACAAGATAAATGAACAAAAGAATAATATTTTCTTTTATTCTATAATTTATTTGAAATGTTGAAATGTTCTCTTTTCATCTTTAACTTCCTACTCTTTTTAGATCACCCTCTATTGAGTTGTAATCACAGGACCATGTGTCAGCAACTCATCTACTCTCCGCCTAATAAGCCTCCTACTCACATTAAAACTTTTCAGTCATCTGAACATCTGACTTGATAAATATCCATGACAAAAGATACCAAGGAATATCCAAACGTCAGAAAATATAACAGAGTAGAGTCAAGTATCAGCATGACACAAAATGTATCAAAAACATCCGCGTGCTTCAGAAAAATTTACGAAGGAGCTTGAGAGCTCTCATTACAAAATGAAGAATGTTAAACTCTAATCCTCCAATCTAAACCACATCCATCAGACAAGGTGCCAACTTCAAATACAGAAAAGACAATCTAGGACATAACATCTGAGACTACTTGGTTTTAGTCTCAGATGTTATGTCCTAGATTGTCTCTTCTTTATTTGAAGTTGGCACAGTCTGATGGATGTGGTTGAGATCTGAGACAACTTGTTTTAGCAAAACAATTGATAAGCACACATCAACATCAGAAAATACAAGTAGAAAATGAAACATGCAAGATTCAAAAGGTTCAAAGTTATGAGAGCATTTAAACCGAATATCCACAACGATTTATTACTTGTGGGGGAAGCATGGCTGGTTGTGGCTGGCCGTAAAATATTTGTTGACCTAGACCAGGCCCGCCAGGAGGATACATAGGCATTCTAGGTGCAACTGTAGATGCCATTCCAATTGGACGCATCTGAGAAAACTGAGCCTACATTTTCAAACAAAGAAAAATAACACTTATTAGTATCACCATGTAAGGGACTTATGAGTAAATAACATAAGTAGGTAAATGCCTACTAAATCGATATATCTAGCAAGCATGGAGCAGAGCTTATATGCAAAAGAGGCAAGATAACATATTGTCACTACGGTGATATATGGGAGGGTAGAATAGCTACACAATAAAAAGATTTCAATTCACCATCAAGTTATCATCTTTTTTCGTTAAAAATGACAATTTTGGTCCTTCAGGACACCCGCTGTAACAACGCCCCAAAGGCTTTCTCTCTGTTTGGTTTTCTTTGCTCAGTTGTTAAAGACTCAAAAGAAATTCAATGAATTATTAAGCAAAAACAAATCTTTAAGATGGTAAAAGATTTGGTTACTAATTCAGTCGGAATTGACAAAGTCAACAAATAAGCATAGGCTCTCTTGCAAAATCAGATAACAAAATCAGAAAGAGATAGCATTGAAAAGAGACAAGCTACATGCACTTTTTTCAATTCTTTAAGCCCAAAGAAAGATGTATGGAAATACCTGTAACCTTGCTCTTCTCTCTTCCTTGCGTTGCGCAAGGGCAACATACAGAGGTTTGCTAACAATCATCTTTCCATTCATCTCTGCGAGCTGCAAAGGAAAGAATTAGAAGTTAAAGCTCTACCTTGCCCATGTTCAGTTGACTTTTACCTGCCAAATTGAAAGAGTTGAAGTAACACACCGCTCTTGAAGCCTCTTCGGGAGATGAGAATGCAACAAATCCTGATCCTTTGCTTACTCCACTAGGATCTCTCATAACCTATTTGAATAAACAGCAAATGTCAAAAAAAAAATATATTCTACATTTCCAATCAAATTGGAGACTGGAGGTTTATTTAAAATTTGAAAAACAGAAAAGGCAACTTACCTTGCATGAAGTGATTGTACCATATGTAGAGAACATTTCCTTGAGCTTGTCATCACTAATGCTGTCATCTAAATTTTTTATGTATAGATTCAAGCCTTGTGATTTATCAACTGCCTCCTTGGCACTTTGCTCATATCGATTTTTCAATTCCATTTCCCTCTCTGATTTCTTCTGAGCTCTTCCTACAAACCATTCTTTGTTATCAAATTTGTGGCCATTCAAAGCTTCAACTGCTCTGGCAGCATCTTCAGCATTTTCAAAGTTAACAAATCCAAAGGACCGAGATTTTCCATCTTCATCCTTCATAATTGCAATGCTAGTAATGGCACCAAATTCATCAAAGGCTTTCTTGAGATCTTCGTCTGATGTCGCTTCAGATAAATTTTTCACAAAGACATTGGTAAATCTTGTCTTATCTACAGCCATATCTCTTTCTTGCTTCCGGACAAAGGGTCCAACATATACTTGCTTGTCATTCAGCAGCATACCATTCAGCTTCTCAATAGCTTTTTGGGCAGCATCCTCACTGTCATACTGCACAAACCCATAGCCCTTGGACTGACCTGATGAATCCACAGCTACCTTACAAGACAGAATATTGCCGAATGCAGAAAAGGTATCATGTAGTGCTTTGTGGTCAATTGCCTTGTCCAAATTCTGAAAAAAAAAAAAAACAGCAAAGGAAGTAGGTTGAGAATATGGCAAAAAAGCTTCCAATCCATCAAACAAGACAATATCTACAAATCCCAAAAAAGACCTTAATAAATATGTTTGCAGTGCCACTTCTTCGAACAGTTGGGTCTCGGTTTGAGTACATTATCCTGATGGGCTTTCCACTGAGAGGAGTAAAGTTTAGCACTTCCAAAGCCCTTGCAGCTGTTGCGAATACAATTATTAAAATTGTCAACAAGACACCAAACAAAAATTAGGGTAAATGTGTTGAAGAAACACAATTAAAAAAGCTCAATGTGAACAGGAGGTATGATTTGCTAAAGCATTCTTTTTTTTTCCTTGCCACTACTGGTGATGGTAGTCCTTTTTAGTCTATTAGTGAAGCTGACTAACATTCTCTAGTGCTTTGGACACGAAAAAGTTGACGACTAACAGATGCATAGGCAGAATACTATAAGAGACTGATTTGGTGATTAGAAGGTACCCTTCATTCCACTGTGAAAATTGTGATTGACATGACAGCATCACATGTTCACAAATTTGCCACAACACAAGGAATATCAGCACAGGAACAACATATGCATACTTATCAAATAAGTGAACAGTCAGGCACTCAAGAGTGCACCAACACAAAATTAGGTGGTAAGGTCATACTGGAAACTAGTCCAGTTGTACTCAAATAAGAAAAAAGATCTAGGACTACAGGATATTGAATATCAAGGATTCACACTTCCATCTTACAGAAAAAGGTTGAAAATACCAACCAAAAACATAGCTGGTTGTAACTTCCTCAGTTGTCTAACTGATATATTCTAGGTCGCTAATCCAAAGGAGTCACTGCAAGCAGCACAATTGCATTTGCAATACAATAGGATACCTGGCAGTCTATTTTCCCAAATAGTGTCTGTAAGTCATCACACACATACAACAAAAGATATCTTATTGAAGAGGCCTACTGTTGATATATCGAGAAAGCTACCTTTAAACATTAAAAAATAAAATAAAGGACCCTATGTTACCAGTTTCAAAAAGAAAAGTACCCCTCCCAAAAAACACCCAAAAAAAAGAGACCATCTTTCTGGAGGATAATATCATGTGAATACTAGGCTCCTCAATGTAACCTCAAAAGTTCTTTAAAAAGATGATTTACAGTTTCATTAACAACTCCAGTTGTTGCAATTATTAGTTCAATGCAGGCCAGCATATAGTTCAAATTTCTGGGCATACAAGGAACACCAAAAAACAACAATGATAACAATTATGTTTCAATGACAAACTAGTTGCTGTAGGCCATAATGAATACAAGTAGCTCCATTTAAACAACTATAAATACAGTATCTGCTGCATTTACGAAATTAGACAATTCAGTTTCAAAACAAAGCGAGAGCAAAGTCAAGTCAAATGAGAAAACGAACCATCTTGTGGGTTCCCATAATTGACATAACCATAACCGAGCGACCTCTGGGTAGTCAAATCCCTGCAAACCCTAACCGAAACAACTTGTCCTAGCTGATTGAACAGATCATACAGCTGTGAATCGGTCACATTGACATCAAGGTCACCCACGTACAGAGACGTCACAAACTGATTGACACCACTAGCATTCGCACCCTGTGGCTGCACTTGAACCTGCGCCATCAAAATTCAACACAAAAACAAAAAAATAATTTTCTGTTTTCAGATTTTTTTTGTGATTTTTATTTTTCTGACTTCCCTCTCCTCTTTTTATTCGCAGATACAAAATCTCAGAATATATATAAATTCAAAAAGCCGACGTCTATCGAACTGGAAATTGATAGAAGTAGAAAAATACTGAAACCCTAGAAAATTTTGATGTGTTTTTCCGATAGATAATTTTTTTCGATTTTTTAGTAGGATAGATGATAAAGAGAGGAGAGGGAAGGTGGATAGGTCGGAGATCCGACGAGACAAAGGATCGCCGCCGGCAACGCCGAAAAGGAGAAAGGGTTTGTGTAGGAGAAAAAGATAGGGCAGCTTTAAACTGCACAATTGCAGAAGAAGGAATAATTTGGAAAGGGTTTTTTTTTCCTTATACAAATTACTAAATGGGTTTGGGATTTTTGTGTGTAAGCAAAGCCCTAAGATAATTTACGCAAACAAAATATACGCCGTCCGATTAGGAGGTAAGTGGGTCCCACTTGACGTGGTCCGATGAAATCCCTACTGTTAGCTGGCAGTTGTGATAAGGAGATTTCTTATTGGCTACATGAGCGACTCATTCAACTTCCTCTATTTTATTTTATTTTATAAGCTATACTATAGGCAAAAATTATTCTCAAATTTAATAAATCATATAAATCTAAAATAGTATGCTCGTTAAATATTAGAAAATTATTTTGGTACGAGTGAGATGTCTATTTCTAGTGGACGATCTAGGATTTTTAATAAGAGGGTTCAATATGTAAAGAATTAAATATGTAAAATTAATCGAAGAAAATTCGACATCTATTATATATAAATAAAAATAATTTTAATCATATATAAATAAGAAAAGATTTCCGCCAGACAAAGGGCTTGCTCCGCCCCCTGGTTATTCTATACATTTATCATAAGTAGAAATTCAAAAATGACGTAAATTTTTTTTATTCAAAAAAAATAAAATTAATAAATGAGAATCAAGATATGAATATTAACGGGCTTTCTTTGGTACAAAGAATGTGGATTTATGTTTTTTTACGTTAATCGATATTGTAATAATGAGCAAAAATTGATTTTGATATTACGTCCAGACATTAAAAAAAAAAGTAAGTAAATAAAAATTGATTTTGCCCTCATAACCCTCCGCCGCCCGGCGACATCTAAAGCAAGGCCGATCGAACTCCATCGTCGGCAACTTATACACTTCTAACACACAAAAAAATGAACAAAATTAAGTAGTGAATTAAACGTACCCGATATATATAAAAAGGTATTCTTCGTAGATAAAAATACTGAATCAAAGGAATCATCACCAATTTGTGTTTTTGCGTTCGGTGACAACGTCTTAGCATCATGAATGTTCTTGTTATATAATAATCAGTAGAATAATCACTCAATTATGTAATTTCTTAACATTTTCAAAATAAATAGACTAAGAAAAACAATAAAAAAAATATTCCAAAATTAGGCTTAGAAATGTTGTTTTGAATTTTTATCCTAGAACACTCCATAATATACGAAATAATCATTCACTATATTTTAAATAATTAATAGTAGTGATATTATAATGTTTAAAGAATAGTAATTTAAATAATTAATAATAGCAATCTGATTATTATTATGTTTAAGAATGGTAATTTGACTATATTTATTTAATATTTTGGACTTGGAAACAAATTAAATATTATGTATTGGTATTTTCTTATTTGAATTACAAAGTTTGACTTAAAAATAATAATAATATGAAGGACTCAAATCTAACTAAAATCACTGTCAAAAATAAAAAGTTTGAGAGATGGTCAACTAAAATGATTTTGGTTTGATATGCACATACATTAAAGGGGTGAAAAAAAATATGAAAAATTAATCGAACCTAATCTAATTGAATTAATGT
Source organism: Solanum chilense (assembly GCA_032847665.1). NCBI lineage: Eukaryota > Viridiplantae > Streptophyta > Magnoliopsida > Solanales > Solanaceae > Solanum > Solanum chilense. The sequence continues at coordinate 108,035,385 of CM064963.1, read as the reverse complement.
ATAATTTTTTAAATAAAATTGTAAATTTTTATTCAAGTGTATAATTGTCTCGGATAATTGAGTAGGTCTTTTTAATTTATAAAAAATATCAAACAAATTCCATATCGAATAACCTTATATGTATATAAATATACTTTATATATTAATTATATGTTTAATTTAATATGTAAATGTATTTTATAATAAAATTTAAATATAAATATAATTAGGTCCTAGGTATCTAGTGACTATACAACTTTGAGTTTTTGCTATTTAATTAATCTTTACTTAATTAAGTTTGAAATTAAAGGATACTTTGTATAAGATACTCTATCAAACGATACAACGAAATTCATGCAAACACTACTATAGTCCTATTAAATGTTTAAGATTAAACAATACAACAACAAGGTTTTACTTTTTTTCTTCTTAACAAAAAATTAAAGTACTCTTTCAAAATTATATTTGCAAAAGAAATATTTTAGTAATAGTATATTTTGAGGTGATATTTAAAAATTAAAAAATAAATAAAAATTAACCGAACCATATTGATACTGAAGAGAAACCAACATGATTGGAATGATTTGTAAAAAAAATCCAATTTTGGGCTTTTGGCTATATATAACTCAATTTTTAGAGTCAAACGATAAGAACTTTGACTTTCATCATATTTATATGCAAAAAGAATTGTGATTTATAGTATTTTTCATATAGTTTTTGAATATCTAAATTTTAAGTTTAAAATATTCAATTAATGTATTCTAATTAAACTTTTAAAATTAGTCAAATTGACTTTCGAAAAGCGCAACATAACAAATAAAAGTGGATAGAGAGAGTATAAAATAATCAACAAGTTAAAATAATATAATTTTTAAAATGGTATTTGTATATTACGATGAGAGAGGAAGGAGAGCGAGATTGAGAGATGCGAACGAGAGAGGACAATAATTTGTATAACTTGAATCTTGTTTGTATAATTCACGTTTTTTTTGTACAATTGAGTAATATAAAGTCTTAAATTATACAAATATGATAAAATTCGAAATAACGAATTGATACAAACATATATATATGAACTTAAAACAACTATACAAAATATTTTATACAAATTACAATATATAAATTATATTATACAAAATTCAATTACTACACGTTTATACAAACTTTTTAAAGTTATACACAAAAAGGTTAAGTATATATGATGACAAAACTGAAAAGTAAAAGAAATCACCGTCATATGCAAATACAAATCAAACAAAGAAGTGTTACCTGTATTATAAAAATGTGGCTAATTATATATATATATATATATATATATATATATATATATATAATGTGACTAATTATTCAAACTCAAATCAGCCTACATAATTAAAACATTATGATAACCATGTACAATAAATTATAACTATAATGAATAATTAGGTCGTATAAATTTACTTTTAACTTTTTTTATTTATTTAAATTATGTAACTAAACTTAAAACTTCAAAATTAAATAAATTATTTTTAAAAGGTCAATTACTTAAAATAGAGGTAATTTTGTCCTCGTTCTTAAAACAAGGATACTAACATGACTTAGTAAAAAAAGAAACACAACCTTAATGTTTTTATTGGCATAAAATAAGAATCTTCAACTTTTCATGATTATCAAATTTTCACAATTTACTTTCGTTTGTATATAGTATAAGAATAATGTAGAAATATAATATATTAATAATATTTGCATTAGTAATATTTATATTAGTAATGCTTGTATTAATTATATTTGTATTAGTTATGATAAAAAAATTTAATGTAATGTTTGATTTGATAAACTAAAAATATCATGCATTACATAATGTTTTTTTTTTTTAAATAATTTATTTACAAAAGTACACTACACAAAATAGTGAAAAAAGACGTAAAAAAAGTTTTTGAGGACAATTATGTCTTAATATGTTATTGGATGCGTTAGAGCTCATTGCATTACTAATGCATAAAAATAAATGATATTATAAGACACTCTTAATATATAATAGAGTATATTTCTAATACCAAAATAAATGATATTATAATATACTCTTCAATATACAATAGAATATATTGTTAATATAAACATTAGTTATTCATATATTAGAAAAGAATACCAAATAAAATATTGCTAATACATCAAAGGATAGTTGTATATAATAGTAAACTAATAACCTAAAATAAATGGAGTAGCTACTGTTTGATTTAATTGTGCCTCGTAACAAACGTTTGTTAAAGCTTGTCAATTTCCTCTCTCCCAAAACTCTCGCTCACCACTCTCCCTCTACTCGCCTCTCTCGCTTATACAACAAAAGTGTAAATTGTGTTTCTATTTTGAATAAAGCGAGAGAAAATTGTGTATACACATGCAAAAACATATATTTTCGTGCTATACACTTAATTATACAATTTACAAATATTTTACTTCGAATCAACTGTATACAAATGCAAATTTTATACAAATATTGCAGCGAAAAAGGCCAGCGAATTATATAATTGCAATTAAATACAATTTTCTCTCGCTTTATACAAGAAAAGTGTATAAATTGTGTTGCTGTTTTTGTATAAAGCGAGAGAAAAACATATATTTTCTTCCTATACACTTATAATTATACAATATACAAACATTTTACTTCGATTCAATTGAATGCAAAGCAAATTTTATATACATATTGCAGCGAAATATACAGTTTCACATTATACAATTGCAGTGAAATAGGCCAACAAATTATACAATTACAACAAAATAGGTCAGCGAATTATACAATTTAGGCTAGCGAATCATACAATTGTATATGTATAGCGAGGCCAACGAATTATACAATTTAGGCCAGCAAATTATACAGTTATATATGTATAGCGAACTATACAGTTATATATTTGCTATAGAACACAATTATGCAAACTTTACTATGACATACAAATATAATTTTTTTATTTGCCATGCGTGAAAGTTGCCCTACATCAAACTACTACAACTATTATTTTCTATAATTCACTCTGCCGATCTACTCAATTCTTAATATGAATTCTACTTTATATTCATGATTCATTCTTATCCTGAATTATATACATTTTTTTATTAAATAAAGTAAACAACCAAAACAATGAAAAATAACATAAACCAATAAATCATTTATAGAAAAAGATTCAAGTAAGACATTATAGCTCCAAGTGATAAAAGAAAATTAATCTACTCATTTCCTATTATAGACTCTATATTTTATATCCATGATTCATTCTTATCCTACAAAAATAAATAATATACATCTTTTTTTATTGACAGAAGTAAACAGCCAAAGCAATGAAAATAACATAAAGTAATAAATCATTTACAGGAAAAGATCAAAGCAAGACATAATATGTATTTACATTAAATGCATTCAGTCGGAATATATATGTATTTAGATTTTAATTTTTTCTTATATTTTATTGATTGTCTATAATCAAATACATTTCTATATAACATAATATATAAATATGTTTTTTAATTTGATCTTATTTTATATTTATATTCTTAAATTTTGAATGTGTATAAATAGAGATTTAAATTTGTATAAAGTTAAACAAGTAGAAACATGAGTCACATGTGACATAATACACATAAAACACCACGTAAGACGTAAATTACCATGGAGAATGACACGTAACATACATATGTCTTTTTTATCAACCTTATACAAACTTGAGTTTCTACTTTGCACACTCAAAATTGAAAGACATAAATATAAAATGAGATAAAATTATAGAGTATATTTATGTGTTGTGCCTTTCTAAATTATAACATAAAATTCACTTGCATTATAAATAGATAAATTTTAGAAATCTCCTACAAAATGTACCTCTATTTCACTAATTATTTGTATAATTTCTACATTCAAATATATTTATGAAGTTATATTTTACATGCTATATTTACTTTAAAAATATATTAGAGTTTTGACTATTATTATTAGTAAATTGGTTTCATCTTTTATGTATGCTTATTTCAGCATATGCACTAGTATGTGTCATTCTTTTTAACCTAAAGATAATATTTATTTTTCTATAGAATTTTTTCATACGAATTATAAAACAAGAAAAAGATCAGAAAATTTTAAAAGTGAAAATAAAGGCAAAAGTTAATAATGCGAGGATAAGATGAATATTTATAAAATTAATTAGAATAATTTGTTCAAATTGAAGGAAAGTAAAATTGAAGGTATAAATATTTACTAATTCACCTTTGGAAGAGATGTTATGCATTTTTGAACAAACATCTCATAAATTAGATTAATTTTACTATATTTTAATATATTTATTGTGGTTATGGTGTTTGACTAAAATTTTAAAATATACAAATATTTATTTTGGTTACTATGTTTGATTAGGTTTTTAGAATATACAAATATTTATGTATAATACCAGAATATATGTCTTCATATTGTGCATTTTTTGAACAAACATCTTATAAATTAGATTTACTTTACTATTTTTCAAAAAATTATTTTGGTTATGATGTTTGACCAGAGAATTTTAGAATATACAAATATTTATGACAATAACAGAAGGTATGTCTTGATATGAGAAGTTTGAATTTCTTTTTTTGTTTTGAAGCACAAATTTAAAGTATATTTTAAAAATTTAAGTCAAAAGTCATCTTATCAAAACATTGTATTTTTATTACCATGTATTGTATGAAATAAAATTTGGTATGTATGATAATATTTAATTTACAATATGCTATGATAATATAATAACATAAAATTATATAAATAAATAAAAGAAAGACATAGAGTGACACCTAAAATTATTTAGAATTTTCAAAATAGAGTTTATCTTTCGTTGCGAAATAGAGTTAAAAATTAATAGAAACATTCAGGTGTTATTTTACGTTTTTTTGAAAATTCAAAACAACTTCAAGTGTAACTATATGTTTTTTTTTTCTAAATAAATCAATAGTTTAAAATAATTATAAACATGAATTAACAAACTCATATAAAGTAAAACTTCTAACATGATTGTATAAGTATAAATAATCTAGGGGGAAAAATCTGAAATATATCTAAATTTTCATCGAAATTATTGTATCGATACCAAACTTTCGAAATGGTTTACCCCCTACACTATTTGGTATTGTATTTTAAAGATATATATGTGTCTACGTGGACATCATACATATTTCATAATTATAAATAGTAACATATCCACGAGGGCACATATATACTTTTAAAATACACTATTAAATAGTGCCAGGATAAAAGATATTCCATAAAGTTTGATATCGTAACAATAATTTCGACCAAAATTGAAGTATTTTTCACACTTTTTCCCCATTAATCTGATACTTTAAGTATCTAATAGTAAGCTTATCAATATTTTAAAAAAATAAAAATCATACTATACAATTTGCTTCCCACAAGAAAATATTCAATAAAACTTATTTAGTATAATAAGAATATCGCTCTACCATGAATAAAAATAAAAGTACTTTCAAATTTCTAAATAAAATATGATAATTTTGCTACATATAACAAAATCATAAAGGCAAATAATAAGTGAAAAATATTTTTTTGCTAGTTATTTTTTAAAAGAATGTTATGTAATAAATATGTAATTGCCTTCATTATGTTACTAAATAGTAAAGATGCGATACATAACTTGTTATTTGAGTTACTCTCAATCTTATATTTATAGATTAAAAAATTATCAAGTACCATTCATTCATTAAAGAATTATGAAGATCATCAATGTTAACTAAAGATTTTACTAACACAAAATTCGTGTAAGATCTATTTGGCGAGCCCGAAAATTAAATATCGAGTATATTGAGGACGTACATTCAGACGCTTAGGATGCAAGCTCGCCTAGGTCAAGCACCGAAAAGCCCTAACAAAGTTTTTTTAAAACATTGATCACAAGTTTTATAAGCTTTCTTCTTTCTATTTTGAAAGTTTGACTTTTATACCATGTTCTTTTGTACTTAATTTTTTTTTTAAAAAAAGGATAAATTGATCAAATCTTAACAAATTTCCTAAGAGTACTTTAAAACTAATTTAATCAGATACGAATCTTACTTTTGAACTTTTAATTTTTTTTTAAAAAAGAACCAATGATCCTAACATACCAAGATTATGATCAAGATTAACATACCAAGATTATGATTAAATTAGTTTTAAAGTACTCTTAGGAAATTTACATGATAAAAAATACTTTAATTTTAATTGAACTTTTGGAAATGAATGATTTTTTATCATGTAATAATATATTTAAAAGATATATATATACTTACGTAATTACTATAATATAATTTTTTTTTTTATAAAATTTGATAAAGTAACAATTTCAATTAAAATTAAAGTATTTTTTCCGATCCGTTTCCCGGAACCTAATAATGGAATGGTTATGTTACTCCTAATTCCCACCGACCTTCCTGGGCGGTTTGTGAGTAACGGTCACTCTCCCAGACTCACGGCGTTATAAGAAAAGTAAAGGGAACTCTCACACGCAACGCTTTTTATTCCGCTGTCGAACAGTGACTCCTCACGATTCTTTTCCTTCTTCACATTAATTAACACGATTTCCGCGCAATATTTTCTCTTTGAATGAATCAGATCAACTACTGTGAAACAATACCAACATTTTCATCCTTCAATTAACAATGGAGTCCGTTCTCAATTTCAACTCAATTTCTCCGATTTGCGTACTTAACCATCGCCTTTTTCCGACCACGCTCTCTTGCTCGCCTCGTCCACTTTCAGGAGATCCAGCCGTTGCTACATCTCGCCGATGTTTATCTCAACGGAAACTTTCTCGATCTCTCCCTCCGGCGTCTCTTCCTTCAACCTCCGCTAATGCCGCTGCTTCTACTTCAAATTCTCAGTCTGTAAGTGGACGCCTTACTGTTCGTTGTTTAATTCTTTTTTTCTTAGTTATGTTTCAGATTTAACAGAGAATGTCTACGTTCTGGTCACCGAAGGTTATATCAGACGCGTTTATTGTAACCAAAATTTTTAATCGAGCTGATCCGAGTAACTTGAGTCACCTCTCTGTTACTATACCTGGTTTCCAGAGAAATAGTTTTTTTCTTTAAGAAAACTACTCTCTCTATCTGGTACAATTGAAATTTTGAGAGTGAAACAAGTTTTGCCTTGATAAGAAGTACATGCCTTTTAAGTTTACTTTTGCAATTAACTGGACTTATTTTTATTTCAAGAAACTTGAAACTTCTATGTCCAAATTCAGAAGTTCGGATTTCAAAATCCCTTGAGTAAATTTCAACGGTATAACATAAATTGACATTATATTAGATAATATTCATGGCTTAGTTTCCCGTTGATTGAGCAGAACTATGGTGTTACGGTATTTGAGGACTGTGAATAACTATAATTAACACTTGTTGCAACACTCGTATAGTATGATTTAGTATGCTGCATCACATGTCTAGCTTGACTTCCAGTAGTTAATGCTTTCAATACTCATAAAATGATTTTGTATGTTGCACCATGTGCTTAGCTTTTGCATCAACTTCGTATTTTTTCATTGATATATACAACAAGCTAAATTTTAACCAATTATCGAAACATGTCACATCACGCATCAACATGTACAAAGATGGTCAAGAGTAGGAGGAGAGGGAGGTCAGGGTAGAGGTAGAAGAACTCCTTTGATGTTAACCCATCCTTATTTTGCTAGTTATTTTTTGGTCGTAAAAATTTCTTCAATGTTTTGATTTGCTCAACCTAATTAGTTACTTTTGAATTTTCAGCTAAGCGATGGACATTACTCGGTTGGTGACTTTATGACTAGGAAAGAAGATTTACATGTAGTAAAAACTACAACTAAAGTTGGTGAAGGTACTTCTGGATTTGCTTCCCTGGTTTTTAAAATTTAAAGAAACATATGAAAAATATTTTTTTGATAACTTTTAACTGTAAAGATGTTAATAATTCTATTTTCCTTTATTTCTGCAATTTGATCTGCAGCCCTTGAGATGCTTGTGGAAAAAAGAGTTACTGGGCTTCCTGTAGTTGATGATGACTGGAAATTGGTAATTCCTCTTAGTTTACTTCCATAAGTTCTTGGAAAGATGTATGTTAATAGCTTACATAGTCCATATCTTCCATTTTGGAATGATGGGCATTTTAATAGATTTATGTTACTGTTGCAATGTTTGTAAATTGATTCCATGAGCTCTGGGAAAATATCAATTTTCCTCCATGATTGCATCTGCAAACAAGTAAAGTCTGATTTTTGTGGGTGAAAAGTACTAGCAAGGGATCACTATTATGTGAAAGGTTTTGCCTTCATTTTATATGATCTTATTTTGGGGCATTTGAAAATCATCTTCACATTTGGCTACTTCCATGATGAGGTGCGAGGGAAGTTTATTCCTGAAATGGAATGATATTCTGTGCCTGGATGCCTCTTCATTGCGACAAGTGTAATCTGAATGTTAACAATTTGCAACATGCAGTTTCATGTTAGCCATGTTGATAAAGAAGCAATGAGCCGAGGGTGCTGGCAACTCTTCTGATTAGTCAATCCAAGAAATGTCATATGGCTAGTCCAATGGGAGTCCTGTTGACTTCTCTAGTCTGACTTTGGTATTGTTCAAACTGTTTAAGCAACTTAATCCCTAGATAAAATGTGGGAGATGTCTGGAGGCTCTCCTCTGAAAGGCACTTCATTTATCACCTTAGTGTTCTGACCTGGGCTCTCCGCTTCTCTCCAGTTCCTTTTAAAAAGGTGCTTTCCTGGTATGTGAAATTCTATTGCTAATTGAAACTACCAGGATATTATTACGAGCATCAAAATATTTCAGAGATGTCTTTCACTCTTACTAGTTACTAGCTATCTTCTCAATTTAGCTCACAAATATCTAGTTGCAATAGCTGGAAGAGGACGGGGTTTGGGCTTGGGATAGAGAAGCTTTGTGGTGGATTGGTAGGAAGGCAAGAGTTGGGGTATGTATCCTTTTCTTTTTCCGGACTTGGAGAAATATATCCATGTTATAATAAAAATCTTTTTGGGTGAGACATGCAAAATTTTACCAACTGATGACAGTGTCTCAGTAGTAATTTGAACTAGTACGAGAGGCACCGCTGATTCACATAAATTGGTCATCACGATTGGTTGAGGAGGCAATGCTGTGAAGCTACTGCGGTTTGCGGTTAGATTGTAGCTGAACTTTTCTAAGTCAAGAGTCCAGATGAGATGTGATGTATGCACTTCAACACTTGTCGTCTCTGACCATAGCAGGTACCTCCAGCCCCAAAGGTACATGTTGTTGTCCAAGTCATTGTAATGGAAGTGTCGTGTTGCTCGCCTTGAAGTACAATTTCGGGTCGAGTTGCAGGTAAATTAGTTGCAAACAACAGGGTATTTGTAAGTGGTTAGAGTGGTGTTTCTGCCTTGATCCACTGAGATCAAGTTGTGCTGAAGATTCAGGTCGTTGTCGCTTCGATGCATAAGAAGTAGGTAATCATATACGAAAATATTGCAACGAGAAATGTCTTCTCTTGAATCCATGCAGAGTATAGAACATAATTAGAGTAAAAGATCCATATGAGCGATACTAACTAGTTTGGTTTAAGGTTCAGCCACGTTGGTATGCTTTACTGTAGGTCCATTATTCTTTAGGAGTCTTTTATCGTAGTTGTAGTATGATTTCTCTCATTATATATATTAGACAACTTGTCTTGCATGTGGCAGCTATCCTGATCTTTTTGTTTTTAAAAGGAAATTCTCTCTCTTGCTCCTTTCTTTTATTTTTTATTTTTAATATTCTGTAAATGCTCTCTTTTAGATCAAGCTATAAATGCACTGACAGAAGGTGCGACATTGTTGCAGGTTGGCGTTGTTTCTGATTATGACCTACTGGCACTCGACTCTATATCAGGTATGATACAAATTTATACTTTTTGCAACCTCATTACTCTTCTGGGAACTTTTCTCAAAAATGCTGTATTCTGGTCACAACCATGTTTCGAAGTGATGCTCATGAGCAATATTAAAAGTAGCTATGATGGGGTAGCGTTCTTAACATGGAATCTGTAAATATATCAGTGTCACGTTGTTCTCATTTTTAAAATCTTAAGGATGGTATTTATACTTCATTATTCTATTCACAGAGCTGTCAAAGTTCTGAATAAGTTGTTGAATATTATGAAGAAAAAAATTGAGTCTTAATAGGGGCTAGGAATCCAGAAGCCTGCTTTTCTTAAATATACTCTTTCATGCTTTTTTGAGACCAGCTTTTACCGGGGAACTGAATGCTTAAGTATAAGGAATATGCCTTCTTAGCTTTAGGAATGAAGGAAAAGGAGTAGGACTAGGATCAGGAGGTCTAATCAATGAAGGCAAGCAGGCAAAGGAATGGATGCTATGAATGCTCGTTTTCCCTAATATTGGTAAGGTCACATAACAGTCTGCTGAGACTGCATGAGTGATGTGCCTTCTGAATTTTTAATGAGGCATGTAACTTTAAACAAGCAAGGTCCTCTTCTTCTTGTTTAATGAGGAATCTAAAATCTTGACAGATCTAGACAGGTCTTCTGGTTTTTCAGGTTTTACTGGTGAAAATATGATTCAAGTCCTGGGGAAGGGGCTGAGATGAGTAATACCTATATAGTGCTTTGAGACTATAAAATCAAGCAATACCATCAAGGGTTGGTTGCTAAAGAAGCAAAGCTGTCGGATTTCTCTGTATTCCGGGGCACTCTACTGTGCAATCGCATATGCCTCTAATGTATAAGTAACATGAAAATTCTTTATTGTCTGGGCAATTTCTACAAATAGAAGTATTATTTGAACACAATATTTACCTTATTGATTAAGTATTCCGCAGATGGCTCAGAAATATCTCCCAGAAGGTACAGCAGGAAGCTTTTGTAATCAAAATGTCCTTTTGTAGTAGTGCTTTGTTATATTCTTAAATTCGTTGACACCTGCCTTAATGATGATAGAGGTTCAGATTCAATATTGTTTGTAGTCGATGTTGAATCTAAAAAAAAACATTGTTTGTAGTCTTGCTGAGCTACACCTTTCAAATTCAGCTGACAAATTTACTAAAGAAAAAATTTGAAAGATATAACACTCTTCACATATGAATGAAAAGCGCACGCAGGTACCTTATTTTTGCTGTATGCCATTCTCACAGATAACGACAGCATGTCTATCGTGGGTTTGCTGGGTTACTGGCAATGAGCCAATGAGATACCCAATAAATCTTTTACCAGCAATAGGACATCAAGTTTTCTGCCGTAAGAAGGAAAAAAAAATAAATGAAGGAAATTAAGAGAAGAAAAGAAAAAAAAGGAGAAATAGGGAGAGGAGTGGGCTAAGCCGCTAAGAGAAGCAGAAAAAGATCAGGCCAGGTTCCTATTTCGTGAGTAGATCTGCTTTGACTACTTGAAAACTTTGAGATCTAGGTAAGCTTTTAATTATGTGCATAAACTGTTTCCCCGAATGACTGATGAGTGAGAGAGGTATAGTAACCAGTTTGACTTTTGATGAATGTGTGGTTACTATTTCTTTGTATGCTTCCTTAAATTGAACCCTTGTTAAAAGTAAAATTTATCCTCTATTGGTAGAAGTTACACCTTAGTTCCTCTTTCTTCTATTTTCATATATATTTCATGTTCTTACTCAGGAGCTGGCCAAGCTGACACAAATCTGTTTCCTGATGTTGATAGTACTTGGAAGGTATGTTATAATCTTTTGTTCTTATAGTGGATGCCAATGTTAGATAACATGCTAGAATATAGTTTTTAGCGAGTGATTGATATTACAAGCCAGTGTTCACTTATGAGTTTGGCTCTCATTTCGAGGGTGGAGTTGAGATTCCACCTACTTATTAGAGTATTCTAAGATAATTCTCTCTCTCAACAAAGAAAAAAAAATAAATACTGAAAAGAGCTTTCTACATATTACTTTAAATACATGTCATTTGTAGTGTACAAGGAAATTCTTAGTCCATGAATTATGTTTAGTTTCCATCTTTATCTTGTTATGTACTTGCTTTGGTTCTGTGATTTTGTAGACATTCAATGAGGTTCAAAAGCTACTGAGCAAAACTAATGGAAAAGTTGTTGGTGATGTCATGACGCCGAGTCCATTGTCCGTCTGTGAAAACACCAACCTTGAAGATGCTGCGAGGTAATTAAACAAGCTTTTGGTCAGCTTATTTATATTATAACCTGTTACAAGATTCCAGTTAGCTAGTGCTTTTGGTAACCTTCAAATTCTTTTTAATGCCTCTTTCTGTTTTATACCTATATATTTGGGAAGGCTGCAAGAGACTTCTTATGTAAGGCAGAGAACTCTAGCTGATCTTTTTCTGCTGCTGCTTGACTATAATATACTTACTTGCTTATCACCTAATGAGAATCTGTATTATTCATTCAGCAATTTAACTATTAAGTTGCCTTTATGAGATACTCTGCTGATTATAGGTTGTTGCTCCAAACGAAATACCGTCGGCTACCAGTTGTAGATGTTGATGGTAAACTGGTAATTTGCCCTCTCGTTCTCTTTTCTTTTCTTTTTTTTTTCCTTTATACTGAATTTGTCAGCGTCATGTAATTTCTGATGAAGCCCTGTTTGCTGAAATTGTGAAGGTTGGGATTATCACAAGGGGCAATGTTGTTAGAGCTGCTCTTCAAATAAAACGCACCACTGACAATACCAACTGACACTTGGGTTCCAGTGCGAATTGTTTGTTCATGTCAAGCCATGATGCTGCTGTATTATACGTAATATATATGTACACTCTTTCATTCTTTTGTCCTTGGCTTCCTACTGTACCAAGTGTGGCATCATTGGGAGAAGGGGTGGGGGGGGGGGAGTAGGGGATTATTTTGCCCAAGTACCTGCTGGTAAGTATAAACGTGATGCTTGTGAGCTCGAAATCCAAGGGAGATGGCACAGAGTCTAAACACCCTGTGTAGCAAACATTTCATAAAAGCCCCCACCCCCACCCCCCCCATATGGATGGTACCCAGGTGCCAGACACCACCATTGGTTAGTTCTCAAACTTATCGTAGTATGAGATCCTAAAGGATATTTTACGTAATGCAATACAGTTTGTAAGAAAACTCAAGAGTTTGACAACTCGAGACTCCATTGCTGCGTTTATTGGGCAAAATTAGATTTTATGTTTGATTTGGTGTGAAGATATTTCTACTTGTTGTACACATAGATATGTAACACGTAAGACATCTCACATGTTAGTTTTATTTGCTCTCATCTTTTTCTTGGACTTTGTAGTGGAATTAGTTTTATCTACTTAAGTTATTTGTAGAACTATGCACTTATATCTTGCAGTAAATTAGTCAAGCCAGTATAAGATGATCTTCCTTCTTCAACTGCCCGTCTTGCTATTTTCTTGTACGCTTTAGCTCTGCTTCTGAATCCTTCTGCTTCTTCGCCCACCATGACTTTCTTTATTGCCTCTGTTATTGCTTCTCTTTTCACTCCCTCGCTGTCTATTCTCTTCCATTGTACTGAATGAACGCCAACCCCAGTTCTGAAAACCTCAATCACCAACTTTTCGTTGTAGAATTGCTCTCCAGACACGGGCCATGTGACCATTGGCAACCCAGCTGAAAGGGGTTGAATTCCAACCATAATGAGTGACAAAAGCTCCCACAGCTTCGTGATCAAGAATTAGCAGTCGAGGTGCCCATCCTCTTATGATTAAGCCTTTTCCTTTTGTTCTTTCCTCGAATCCTTCAGGCAGACACTCTTCGTTATCTGGTCTTACAACCCAAATGAATTCTTATCCAGAAGCTTCAATGAAAATTGCTAAATGATGGAACTGGATTTCTTCGAACAAGCCATTTCATGCACTCATGCTTATAGATTAAGGAGTTCTTCCCTCTTTCAGCTTTATCTTCAATGTCCCTGTTACGCACCGACAGTGGGCCTATAGCCCAGTTTCCTTTACTCAGAACATTGGCGTAATATTCAACATAATCTGGTTCAAGCTCATAGAAGCTGTTAAAGATAACTCCATAGCCATTTAAATCCGACTCCTTGAGTTCTTTTGTCACCGCGAAAATATAATTCTCTTCCTCAATTCGATCAAATGGGGCGAGTTGTGTTCTGGTCAGCTTGATTTGGTGAGGCAAATTCGGTATAACAAAAGCATCAGAATCAGAGGATATATTCATGAAAGGCTTGTAACGCATGACGCTATCAGTGGCACAAAGTGCAAAGTAGCTTGTCCCATGAAAAACCAATGTTGGAATGTTAAATTTGACAGCACTGTCATATGTCCAAGGAGGAACATATCAGATACAAGACAGCTGGGGCGGCAATCTTGAAGAAGCTGCTCATCATCATAGTTGTAGCCATGGAGAAGTTGTTTAGCAATTCATCAATCAGTAGGGACGAGATCAGGACGCTCACATCCTTCAGGCAAGCCATTTTCAACAGCTCAAAATTTGATCTAACCGATGTCTATTTCATTTCTGTCTTGCTTGTTTCTTTGAATAGCTTTAGAGAAAACAGATTCATTGAGAGGAGTGGTGATTATGGTGGCCTTAACACAACGAGCTTTGCCATGTCAAAAGTGTAGGAATCATGTGGCCATGAGCCATCAGGGGAAAGAAGGAAAATGGAGCTAATCCATATGCTAAAACTTGGAAGAAACAAAGGTGACACTAGATAGCAAAGTTAAGCTCGGTAGTTGCTATCAAGTCTTGTCTTAGACGATTGTAAACTTAGTTTGTGGCATTTTATTTCAAAGCAACATGAGATGCACATGTCTTGGAGAAAATAGTACACTGATTGGTCACGTGCAATCAACCAAAAAATGAGGCTATAGATTAGAGGCCTAGCCAAGTGAGTGGAAGGATAAAACGGCTTTCAAAAATCAGTTCATCGATCAATAATGCGACTTCTAGTAAGTTGATTTTTGCTCATTCAAATTAGATATTGAATTTTCTTATTTTTTATTTTTATTTTAAATATTGTTATATTTTGAATTTCATTGTGAAAATTTTAATTCCTCCACTAGGCTAGACTGACGTTTTATGTAAAAACACAAGGCATGATAAAGGTGCTAATTGCCTTATTAAGTGAAGGACCAAGATGTAACTTAAAGTTAATTATTTTCGGGTTATTATATTGGGATAACTTATCCCACTAACTTATTTCATCAATATGCTAAGCATTTAAATCAAATAAGTCATCTAAATTTTAGGGAAATTTTTTAAAATGTCAATATTTTAACATTTAAGAGGGTTCATTAACAACACTTTCAATATTTAGTAAAAATGTCAAAATTTAAGTTTGTTATGTATCTTATTTATGTTCTTATTATTTGTTTTATTTTAAAAAAATATAATTTTTATATAACAGATTGAGAGGAATTTAGGGGAGATTATTATTTTTAAAAAGGAACAAATGTTAAAAGTTTCATCAGTTACAATTTATTAAAATACACCAACTTTTATCTATTTCTTTCTTTTTTTCATCATGTTATAAAAAAAAAAAATTGTCCATTGTTCTAAAAAAATTCAATATCCAATTCTGGTAATCTTTTTTTTTTTTTGTTTCTAAACACTTTTATTAACCAAAATAAATATCCAATTTTCACTAATTATTGTTATAAAAATCACGTAATTAAAGAAGTACCACATCTATAAAATTTCAATATCAATTTTTCACTAATTATTGTTATGAAAATCATAATAAAAAAATATAATATCTCATTCTCACTAATTATTATTATGAAATTTTATGATGATAAATTATAGTTTTATCTATTAAATTTATTTATTTTTTAATTTAGAAACTTGAACACCTATAGTTTTATTTGTAATTGTCATACTTTTCTCACAGTGTATTTGTTTTATTTTTTAAAATTTTGTATCCTTGCTTAAATTGTATTTATTTCAATATGTATAACGTTTGTATTAGTATCCATTCTAGTTTTCATGTTGTATTTTGTATAATGAAGCTTGTATTTCTTTTTTAGTTTGTATTCATTCCAATATGTATGTCAAATAAAATGTAGCTATTTGAGAAATACATTTGTATTCGTATATATTTTTCACTGTGTATTTATTTTTCTTTTCAAAATCTTGTTTCCTTTTCTAAGTCGTATTTATTCCAATATGTCTATTATTTGTATTTGTATTAGAATACAAATAAACTAATAGAAAGTTGTTCTTCTTATATATAAAATACATAACTAGTTGTCATACATTTGGATGAATACAAATTAGGGACAAATACAAGATTCATAAACCATGCAACAAGAAATTTTTAATAAATACAAATATTGATATTATACATAGTGATTTGAATACAAATTGAGAAAGCATACCAAATTCTAAAAAAGAACTATAAATACAAAACAAACTAATAGAAAATTGTTCGAAAACTATCCGATCTTCGTCGTCTTTTTCAAGACCCTCACAAGTAGACAAAGATTCTACATTTGCATTCTGAATTTGAGGAAGGTTTTTCACACCAATGAGTCTTGTAAATGTTCTTACCCTCTTTCTTCCCTCATTTTAGCAGCGGATCATACATTATACACTATTTATTAAGTAATAAATAAATTAAAGGATGAAAAATCACCATAAATTGATTGATTAAGATGAATACCTCTACTAAGCCTCTTGGATTCAGCCATTGGAGAGTAAATCATAACGGAAATTGAAAAATACAAACAACATTTTTTTAAGATTTAAACAAAAATAAAATTAGAAAAGAAATCTGAAAATAGGATAAAGATTAGAGATACCTTAATCAAAGGGATTCTTGTTGATCCAATTTTGGATTAAAAAAACAACCAAAATATATGGCAGAAAAATATTTGCAACTTGAATGTTGGAGGAAAATCAGAAAAGATAACCATGAGAGATAAAAAAAAATTAAATGGGAGAGAGAATTAACAATCTGAAAAGATAAATATGAGAGAGAATGATTTTTTTTTTTTAAAAAAAAAGATATATAGAATTAATTGAAAAAGAGAGATAAAATAGGAGGAAAATTGGGACACATAAATTTTTTAAAATAATGATATTTTTGACATTATTGCTAATATTTATAAAGTATGGATATTTTTACTAAATATGTTATTTATTTTGACTAGTTTACTAATTTTTCCTAAATTTTATTCCGATTTTTTTTTTTAATTTAAGACTATTTATGCTTATTATTCAGGAGCCCTAGGTATCTTGCAAGATAGTGTTTCGCAGTCAATTAAGACTTAGTTTTTTCGTAAAAAGACAAAATTATATCTGTAGTAGAAATAAAGATTAAAGTTTGATACGAATTATTTTGTAGTAGAAAAAAATTGATAGTGTTTTGCAGTCAATTAAGACTTAATTTTTTTAGTAAAAAGACAAAATTATATCTGTAGTAGAAAGAAAGATTAAACTTTGATACGAACTATTTCTGTAATAGAAAAAAAAATTGGTAGTGTTTTGCAGTCAATTAAAACTTAATTTTTTAGTGAAAAGACAAAATTATATCTGTAGTAGAAAGAAAAATTAAATTTTGATATGAATTATTTCTGTAATAGAAAAAAAATTGATAGTGTTTTGCAGTCAATTAAAACTTAGTTTTTTTAGTGAAAAGACAAAATTATATCTGTAGTAGAAAGAAAAATTAAACTTTGATACGAATTATTTCTGTAATAGAAAAAAATTGATAGTGTTTTGCAGTCAATTAAAACTTAGTTTTTTTAGTGAAAAGACAAATTTATATTTGTAGTAGAAAGAAAAATTAAATTTTGATACGAATTATTTCTTTAATAGAAAAAAAAATTGATAGTGTTTTGCAGTCAATTAAAACGTAGTTTTTTTTAGTGAAAAGACAAAATTATATCTGTAGTAGAAAGAAAAATTAAACTTTGATAAGAATTATTTCTGTAATAGAAAAAATAAATTGATAGTGTTTTCTAGTCAATTAAAACTTAGTTTTTTAGTGAAAGACAAAATTATATCTGTAGTAGAAAGAAAAATTAAATTTTGATACGAATTATTTCTGTAATAGAAAAAAAATTGATAGTGTTTTGCAGTTAATTAAAACTTAATTTTTTAGTGAAATGACAAAATTATATCTGTAGTAGAAAGAAAAATTAAACTTTAATACGAATTATTTCTGTAATAGAAACAAAAAATTGATAGTGTTTTGCAGTCAATTAAAACTTAGTTTTGTAGTGAAAAGACAAAATTATATATGTAGTAGAAAGAAAAATTAAACTTTGATACGAATTATTTCTGTAATAGAAAAAAAATTGATAGTGTTTTGTAGTCAATTAAAACTTAGTTTTTTAGTGAAAAGACAAAATTATATCTGTAGTAGAAAGAAAAATTAAATTTTGATACGAATTATTTCTGTAATAGAAAAAAAAAATTGATAGTGTTTTGCAGTCAATTAAAACTTAGTTTTTTAGTGAAATGACAAAATTATATCTGTAGTAGAAAGAAAAATTAAATTTTGATACGAATTATTTCTGTAATAGAAAAAAAAAATTGATAGTGTTTTGCACTTAATTAAAACTTAGTTTTTTTAGTGAAAAGACAAAATTATATCTGTAGTAGAAAGAAAATTTAAACTTTAATACGAATTAATTCTGTGATAGAAAAAAAATTGATAGTGTTTTGCAGTCAATTAAAACTTAGTTTTTTAGTGAAATGACAAAATTATATCTGTAGTAGAAAGAAAAATTAAACTTTGATACGAATTATTTCTGTAATAGAAAAAAAAATTGATAGTGTTTTGTAGTCAATTAAAACTTAGTATTTTAGTGAAAAGACAAAATTATATCTGTAGTAGAAAGAAAAATTAAATTTTAATACGAATTATTTCTGTAATAGAAAAAAAAAATTGACAGTGTTTTGTAGTCAATTAAGAGTGTGTTTGGTATGAAGGAAAACATTTTCTGGAAAATGTTTTCCAATTTTCTCATGTTTGGTTGGGGCAAAAGTTTTGGAAAATGTTTTCCAAATCAACTCATTTTCCTCAAAATTAAGGAAAATGACTTCCCTTCAAAAATTAAGGAAAACATTTTCCAAAGCTCTCATCCAATTTCAAATTACATTTTTTTGGGGAAAAACATCAATTTTTAAAAAAATATTTTCAATTTAAAAAATTTATTTTTCACCCGATCTCTGACCACCCTCCCCCCTCCCCCAACACCACCCCCTCCCCAAAAAATTAATTTTGCTTTTTAAAAATATTTTCAACTCCAAAATTTTATTTTTAAACTCCTACCTCCCCCCCCCCTCCCGGCCAGCCCCCTCACCCTCACCCCCAACCCTTCAAAAAATTAATTTTGTTTTTTAAAAATACTATCAACTTCAAAATTTTGTTTTTTCACTCCTACCCCCTCCCTCTACCCCCGCCCAACTACCCCCCACCCCCTATCACCACCACCCAAAAAAAATTGTTTTTAAAAAATATTTTCAATTTCATAAATTATTTTGTATTCTAGTAAAAATAAAAGATGTTCCTCAAAAATATTTTTCATTCATAAATCAAACACTAAAAATCATTTTCAAAAAATGTTTTCTACTCACCAACCAAACATGAGAAAATAAGTCCAAAATCTACTTGTTTTCCAGGAAAACATTTTCTAGGAAAACATTTTCCATGGAAAACATTTTCCTTCGTACCAAACACACCCTAAAACTTAGTTTTTTAGTGAAAAGAAAAAATTATATCTGTAGTAGAAAGAAAAAATAAATTTTGATACTAATTATTTCTGTAATAGAAAAAAAAATTGATAGTGTTTTGCAGTCAATTAAAAATTAGTTTTTTAGTGAAAAGACAAAATTATATCCGTAGTAGAAAGAAAAATTAAACTTTGATACTAATTATTTCTGTAATAGAAAAAAAAATTGATAGTGTTTTGCAGTCAATTAAAACTTAGTTTTTAGTGAAAAGACAAAATTATATATTTAGTAGAAAGAAAAATTAAACTTTGATACGAATTATTTCTTTTAATAGAAAAAAAAAATTGATAGTGTTTTGTAGTCAATTAAAAAACTTAGTTTTTTAGTGAAAAGGCAAAATTATATTTGTAGTAGAAAGAAAAATTAAACTTTGATACGAATTATTTCTGTAATAATAAAAAAAATTGATAGTGTTTTGCAGTCAATTAAAACTTAGTTTTTTTAGTGAAAAGACAAAATTATATATGTAGTAGAAAGAAAAATTAAACTTTGATACGAATTATTTTTGTAGTAGAAATTTTTTCTCCAACTTTGATATAAAGTTTAAGAAATGAAAACATCTTTCTTTTTATTCTAGCTGAACTTCTATCATTCCAGAGAGTTCTTTCATGTCTGAAGAACCTTTATCTAGTTTACTATCAAATCCTCCGTACATTTATGAGTTAATACCTCAGATGGTCACTCAACTATGCACTCTTCTCTCAGAAAGTCACTCAACTTTCAATTTTCACTCAAAAGTCACTCAAGTATTGCTTTCTTTCTCAGAAAGTCACTCAACTTTGAATTTAACTCAAAAGTCACTCAACTATTCACTCTTTCGTCAAAAAGTCACTCAATATATTAAATTATTTTTTAATTAAAAATTATTGATATTAATTATTTATATAACAAACCAAAAATTTTAAAAAATAAATTAAATCATTTAGTGATCCATCCACCTAACCCGACCCATTAAAAAATATGATATGACCCATTTTATTTTGTCTTTAATCCTAAATTAATCCCTCTCTTTAAACCTTGAATTATGATTAAAGACAAAATAAAATGGGTCATATCATATTTTTTAATGGGTCGGGTTTGGTGGGTGGATCACTAAATTGTTTAAATGGTATTTTTATTTTTTAAAAATTTTGGTTTTCTATAAAAATAATTAATATCAATAAATTTTAATTAAAAAATAATTTAATAGATTGAGTGACTTTTTGAGGAAAGCTTTTGAATTAAAATTCAAAGTTGAGCGACTTTCTGAGAAAGAAGTGCATAGCTTTTGAGTGAAAATTGAAAGTTGAGTGACTTTCTGACAGAAGAGTGCATAGTTGAATAACCATTTGAGGTATTAACTCGTACATTTATAGCACAAATTGTTATATTAAACCACGCACACCAAGTGTTTGTGAAAATGGTTGTAATGGCTGATGATCAGTTCCATATTTTTTTCTTTCCATTGATGGCGCACGGCCACATAATTCCTACTTTGGATATGGCCAAGTTGTTCGTTTCACATGGTGCAAAGGCAACTATTATCACCACTCCTCTGAACTTACCCATCTTCGTTCAATCCAGTGAAAAAATCAAACATTTGGGGCTGGAAATTTATGTCAAAGCTATCAGATTCCCAGCAGTCGAAGCTGGTTTGCCTGAAGGATGTGAAAGAATGGATCAATTGACTTCTGATGATTTGGTACCCAAATTCTTCAAGGCCACCACCATGCTTCAACAACAACTAGAGCTATTACTCCATGAATGTCAACCCAACGCTCTCGTTGCTGACATGTTCTTCCCCTGGGCTACAGAATCTGCTGCCAAATTTGATATCCCAAGATTGGTATTATTCAATTTCATTTTTTGTAATGCTTCCTATCCCCATTGTTCTCTCATATATACTTAAGTTTAAATTTTACAGGTATTTCATGGGATGGGCTTCTTTGCGCTTTGTGCTTTGGAGAACCTTAGGCATTACAAGCCTCAGAAGAATGTGTGTTCGGATACAGAATCTTTCGTTGTCCCGAATCTTCCCCATAAGGTAAAGCTCACAAGGATGAAATTAGCTCCGTATGATCGAGAAGAAACAGAAATGACCAAGTTTATTGAACAAGTGAAGGAATCCGAGTTGACAAGTTTTGGGGTTATTGTCAATAGCTTCTATGAGCTTGAACCAGATTATGCTGATTATTACAGAAAGGTTTTGGGTAAAAGAGCATGGCACATTGGACCCATTTTGCTCTGCAACTTGCTCTGCAACAAAAGAAACGAAGAAAAAATCCACAAAAGCGATGATAAACATCATGAGTGCTTGCAATGGCTGGACACGAAGAAACAAAATTCAGTAATCTATGTTTGTTTCGGGAGCATGTCTAACTTCACTGATTCCCAAATTGAAGAAATTGCATTAGGCCTTGAAGCTTCAGAGCAAGAATTCATATGGGTAATTAGGAAAGGCAAGATTCCAGAAGGATTCGAAGAACGAACAAAAGAAAAAGGATTCATCATAAGAGGATGGGCACCCCAAACGCTGATTCTTGATCACGAGGCTATAGGAGCCTTTTTAACTCACTGTGGATGGAATTCAACACTTGAAGGCGTATCAGCAGGGGTTCCAATGGTGACTTGGCCTATGTTTGCAGAGCAATTCTTGAATGAGCAATTGATAACTGAAGTACTAAAAATAGGAGTGGCAGTTGGGGCAAAGGAATGGAGCATAGTGGTGGATAATGTGAAAAGTGAAGCGATTACAGAGGCAGTGAAGTGTGTAATGGTTGGGGAAGAATCAATGGAAATGAGGAGGAGAGCAAAAGAAGTTAAGAAAATGGCGAACAAGGCTATTGAAGAAGGTGGATCATCTTACAGTGATTTGAATGCACTGTTTCAAGAACTAAGAACCATAAATTTGCACAAGTAAAATTATATATATACTGATTCGGGTTTTATGAATGGTTTAATTTGCATAGTTGGTTCGTATTCGAAGATATCGAATGGGCTTTTGGTATCGAAACCATGTAATATTGAAAATCTGTAATAAGTGGTACATTGTCATAAGAATTGGGTAATATTAGAACCACTTAAATATTTTTAGTATAATTTATATATATATATTTATGTAAACTTGAAATCTGATAATTCTTTTATGCTTATTTGTAATTTTTTTAATTATATTTTTAGTATAATTTTTCGACAATGTGTAACTCGGGTTGCTATTAGTAGTTAGTATTCATGATAGTCAACACTGTTATAAATCATTATTCACAGTTACTATTACTTGTTCTCGTCATCACTCAATCATCACATGTTTTAATTATTTTTATTGTACAATATTAGATTAATTTAATATTTGTATTAATAACTTTTTAATAATTAAATTTTAAATTTAAAAAAATTAACAATCTTAATTAGTTAAATTTCATATCTTATTATTATTATTATTACTATTATCATTATACTTAGGTTTAGATATCCCCAATTATTTTTGGGACAATTTATATTGAGAAAAAATATATATAAAATTTAAAAATAACATAAAAGAGAACAAAAGAGAGAATTAACTACGCAAAAAAAGATTCAAGAAAATGACACATACAAAATCCCTATTTCTTTTAATTTTGTTTGGCTTAAACACAAAATATTAAAAAGTATATTTCACATTTTAAATAAATAATACATTCAATATAATTACTTCCTAAGAATAAAAAGTCACAGTAATTAACAGGATTAATAATATGACTTTGAACTTTTGTAACATAATAAGAGTAATATTTGTACATTATTACACTAATAAAGAATATTAATTATAGAAAATGAAAAGAAAAACAAATTAGAGTTATTGAGATAAATATTTTATTATAAGTAAATTGAAAGGAAGGAAACCAACTATATTTTTAAAATTATAAAGTAGTCACATTTTTGAAATAACATTAGAACTCCCGAAAAATAACAAATATGAAAATATAAAGACTTATTAATAAACAACTTGAAATCTTCTTTAAAAAAAATAAAAATGAAAAATTTAAGAATTTCAATTTTATATATTAATAAATAATTTATTTTCAATAAAACTATGTGTATTTTCAAAATTATAAATTAACTTTACATTCTTATGTTATATCATTTTTGTTAATAAAAATTGTTTCACCGGACTATAAAAGTATATGTATGTATATCCTTAAGTAGCATATCGATATTCCTTTACTTATTTTCTACTTTTATGTTTTAAAATATTATACGCCACAAACACAATAAACTAATATTATTAATAAAAAAAAAAGTGAGAGATAAATTTACCTGAACAAATAATTATTTTTTGAAGAGTGTTATCATTATAATATAATTAAATTATCTAAGAATCATATAGAGGTCTAAAGAGAATAAATTAAATATTTTTCTAACTAAAAACTCAGGATTTCTATCTTCATTACACAAAGAAATAATATTAAATGTATGATTCAACAAAGAAAGAGTTGTAATTATATTAGACATATCAAATTATTTTTCCTTGTAAACTCAAATTATGCAAGAATATCTAACCATTTTCATTATAGATATATCTCCTATAATCGACAAATCAGATTAAATAAGTTAAAAAATTATCTACTAAAAGAAGAAAAAGACAAAGAATAAGGAGAAAATTACATTTAAACACATAAAATCATTTTGGACAAACATAAATAATTCAAAAGGAAATAATATAATAAAAACATTACTTCTTAATCACCTAAAAAAATAAAGAATAATCATTATATAGCTCAAAATCCATTAATTTTCATCTCTGGATAATTTCATTTCAAACTATATATAAGAGTCAAGAAAAATAATAACAAATAAATTGTTAGTCCTAAAATAAATCTCAAAGTTAACAAAATAAAATATTATATCTCATAAAGAATAAGGAAAAATTACATTTAATTTAATCATAAATTCTCCTACATAATCATTTTTAACTAATTCAAAAGAAAAATATATAATAGAAACATAATTTCTTAAGCACTTAAAAAAAATAAGAATAATCAATATATATAGCTCAAGAAAAATAATAACAGATACATTATTAGTCATAAAATGAATCTCAAAGATAACAAAACAAAATAATATATCTAGAAGAAATAAAAATATGCTGACATATTAGCCTTACTTGCTAATTAAAAGTAATATATGAAATAACATTTGAAAAAATAATGCACCTCAAAGCTTACAACTATTGTAACATGTCTTCCACTAATTCTCTAACCAAAGGTGACTACAAAATAACACACAATTTTAGTGTAACTTTATAGTGTTAATGTAACCTTTCACATTAGATAACTAGAAGTTATAAATATGAGAGGCTTAAGAGGTTATGAATAAGAAAGATTTGAGCATTATCAATATTATTAATACTAATTTTAAGAATAGAATTTATATAACTGAAGAGGTATAAGTTTATAAGAAAAAATGTCAAGTAAAAGAAGAAAAAGAAGAAAAAATGAATCGAGGTCATAGAAATGTGCTACATCACCTCCTCTATTCTTTAAAATTGTCCGCAAAATTTACTTAGACACCTCAACGTGCCTTTTTTCCTATTAGACACCCAATCAGACATTTTGCTTAGACCTGGTCAAAACAGTGCGTGTAACAAAATACAGCTGACTTGGCAAAATAACAAATCAAATGAAGACATATGACATTTAAATATAAAATAATTATACCGATAAATTTTGAAAATTAAAAATCTAAATCTTAAAAAAGAGAATTTCAACCAAAAAAAAAAGAAAAAGCCATTTTGCCATCGTTACACTCACCCTGCGCCCGACACCAACCCAAACATTTCCTTTTCTTTTCTTACTAAAATCAACTCTCGTACACCATTGTTATTTTATAAATGGAGATTTCAATATGTATCCGAGTATGAGTTTATCTTTTTTCTCTTTATATTATCTTAATTGATAGTATATTTCTTTTTAGTTTTTAAGAAAAAATTGTTTCGTCTATTTTTATTTTTATTTCACATTTACTATCTATTTATGTTTCTTTATAAAGTAAGGAGGAGTGTGGATCGGCGGCAGTGTTTGTAGCCTCCATATTTCCGACCAAAAAGTGAATGATGATCTCCATTCTTTTGATAAAAAATTTAGATTATGTTCTTCATTTTTTCTGACAAAGGAAATGTAGATAGTTGATTTCATTTCTTATCAAATTTAAGTATAAGACAAGAAATACATGTATAAAAAAATATAAGGTGGTAGATTTTGTTTGTCGTAAAAAATTGGTGACAATAGTATGTAATTTTAAAGAAGAAAGAAAGATTGTTATAATGTCCAAGTACCTCCTCAACCTATGCCCGAAATCTCAGAGACACACTTATACTATACTAAGGTCCTATTACCCCCTGAACTTATTTTATTAATAATTTTTTACCCCTTTTTAGCTTACGTGACACTATCTTGTGGGCCCAACGATGGTTGAATTTTTTTTTGAACTAGTGCCACGTAGGCTAAAAAGGGGTAGAAAATTACATATAAAATAAGTTCAGGGGGGTAATAGGACCTTAGTATAGTATAAGTGTGTCTCTGGGATTTCCCGCATAGGTTGAGGGGATACTTGGGTATTTTCCCTATTTTTTTTAAAAAAAATAGTAATAATGAAAAACAAAAAAGATATTAATTAAATGATTCACACGACTAACTAGATGTGTGTTACACTTTTTGTGCCACGTGTGTATAAAGAGTCTATGGTCCAAATTTAGAATAGTTAAGATGTTCAATATGTGATGTAATTTTAATTTTCTTGAAGGAGGACATCCGCGTTGGTTGAGAAACTTACTGCTTCAAAAACTCATTCTAATTTAAGAGTATTTAATTTCCATTTTTTTTCATCCACTCGTCACTCCAATCTGGTCATCCTACCTAAGGTATCTTAATTAATACTCCTTTCTTGGTTCATTTTTGAACTTTATAAAAAAAAATATTAATGTAAATATTTTCTTACTCCTATTTTTCAACGTTAATAGTCTATAGATTATACTTTAAATGCTAGCTCAATAATTGAGCGTTCTCAACTCCTAGGTGTCTTTATATCTTTGCCCTCTTTATTTTATTTCTACAAATTAAGAGATTATGAAATTTACTTTTGTGAAGTGAAATGTGATAATTAAAAGTAAATAGTAAAAGTGTTTTCTTCTATACTATCCTTTAGATTAAATAATTACATCAAAGTAGTGATAGTTGAATTTAGAGTTAAAAAAATCACTAGTAAATGTTAGCTTACTATTAATCTATTGTATAGCTCTAATTAAATTTTTTTAACAATATATCATATCAATACGATTCAACAATATGAAAAGATAAAGAGTCGTAAACTCATGGAAAAAATAGTTACTAACCAAAGTTTAGGTCAATAAATCAATTATTTTTTATGAAGTGGTGTGGAGTTGGAATTAGGAGCATTTGTACAATTTTTTTAATTTTTTTTTATTATTGTTGTTATTATAAAAAATGCATAAATACCTCTTCAATGTAGGTTCGAAATTTTAGAGATACACTTATAATATACTAAGGTTCTATTACATCCCTAAATTTATTTTATAAGTAATTTCCCTAAATTTATTTTATAAGTAATTTTCTATCCCTTTTCGGCTATGTGATAGTGCAAGCCAAAAAAGGGTAGGAAATTATTAATAAATTAAATTTAGGAGGTAATAAAACCTTAGTATAATACGTGTGTATATGAAATTTTGAGCATAAATTAAGGAGGTATTTGTACCTTATTTCTTCTTCTTATTATTATTATTATTGAATCGTCAATAAATATTATTAGGATTTATGAGCTAATATATATTTAATTTTATAATGTAAATATAATTTTTTTAAAAAATTTACCGACTTCAATAGAACCCTAAAAACCTTATCAATATTCACCTCGTCACCACCACCTTCTCAAGTATTCCGCCAAAATCAAATGGTAATTACCGGTTCCTACTGCAATAATTTAGCAGCTAATGAACAAAATGCATCTTGTCATCTTCTAGATGATTTGTACTTCTTTCTGCCTAATAATAATCGTTGACCGTTGATTTAACATAAAGAAACAAATAACTTGAAATAATGATTAAAAATAATAAATGATAAAAATTATTTTATTAAATAACTGTTGCTAAACATAAGTCATTTAAATATTAAAAACTAAATATTCTAATTTTATAATAAAAATAAAATAAATATATTATATTAAATTATTTATTAATTTTATAAACTAGATAAATATTTATTGAATAATAGACGAGCAATAATGATGGACGGAGTAGTATCCAATGTCTCAATCGAACTGACTCGCACATACTTTTAAAATATATTTTCGTCTTTGAACAAAACACTGCTCTTTAAATTATCTTTAATAATAAGAGGAAAATTTGTGTTTCAATTGACTTGTGACGGAAGGGCATATGTCACCGGTAAAGTTACATCTCAAGAAATTTGGCATCTCCATAAGCTGGTCCCCGCTATTGCCGTTTCCTTCATTGACAAGGCAGTTATTTTTGAGATTAAATTTATTTCACCTCCGATTATTAGATATTTATTAAAATCGATATATGTTTTAGTCATGATTTTATATATAAAATAGTTACGATCATGAAATATTCCGATCTTAAACTAATAAAACCGTGATGAGTTGTTTAGTGTTTGTCTGTTAAATCAACCACGTGAGTGCTTACGTTACTTCTTTATGTCCAACTTGAATAACAAGTTAATCTCTTATGCAACTTCAACGAAATTCTTCACTAACAACTCCACGTATATATAAAGTGACACTAATGCAATTACAACTCAAAAAGTATTTACTTCTCTTTGTTTCATTCAAGCATTTCCACAAATGGGTCAGCTACATTTTTTCTTCTTTCCCATGATGGCTCAAGGTCATATGATACCTACACTTGACATGGCGAAGCTTGTTGCTTCTCGTGGTGTTAAAGCCACTATAATCACAACACCTCTCAATGAATCTGTTTTCTCTAAAGCTATTGAGAGAAACAAGCATTTAGGTATTGAAATTGATATTCGTTTACTAAAATTCCCAGCTAAGGAGAATGATTTGCCTGAAGATTGTGAGCGTCTTGATCTTGTACCTTCTGATGACAAACTCCCAAACTTCTTAAAAGCTGCAGCTATGATGAAAGATGAATTTGAGGAGCTTATTGGAGAATGTCGCCCTGATTGTCTTGTTTCTGATATGTTCCTTCCATGGACGACTGATAGTGCAGCCAAATTTAACATACCAAGAATTGTATTCCATGGAACTAGTTACTTTGCGCTTTGTGTTGGCGATAGCATCAGGCGTAATAAGCCTTTCAAGAATGTGTCATCTGATACTGAAACTTTTGTTGTACCGGATTTGCCACATGAGATTAGGCTAACTAGAACACAGTTGTCTCCGTTTGAGCAATCGGATGAAGAGACGGGTATGGCTCCCATGATTAAAGCTGTGAGGGAATCGGATGCGAAGAGCTATGGAGTTATATTCAATAGCTTTTATGAGCTTGAATCAGATTATGTTGAACATTACACTAAGGTTGTAGGTAGAAAAAATTGGGCTATTGGTCCGCTTTCGCTGTGCAATAGGGATATTGAAGATAAAGCGGAAAGAGGAAGGAAATCATCTATCGATGAACACGCGTGCTTGAAATGGCTTGATTCGAAGAAATCAAGTTCCATTGTTTATGTTTGTTTTGGGAGTACAGCAGATTTCACTACAGCACAGATGCAAGAACTTGCTATGGGACTAGAAGCTTCTGGACAAGATTTCATTTGGGTTATTAGAACAGGGAATGAAGATTGGCTCCCTGAAGGATTCGAGGAAAGAACAAAAGAAAAAGGTTTAATCATAAGAGGATGGGCACCCCAAGTGCTGATTCTTGATCACGAAGCTATTGGAGCATTCGTTACTCATTGTGGATGGAATTCAACGCTGGAAGGAATATCAGCAGGGGTACCAATGGTGACATGGCCAGTATTTGCGGAACAGTTTTTCAATGAGAAGTTAGTGACTGAGGTAATGAGAAGTGGAGCTGGTGTTGGTTCGATGCGATGGAAGAGAACAGCTAGTGAAGGAGTGAAAAGAGAAGCAATAGCAAAGGCGATAAAGAGAGTAATGGCGAGTGAAGAAACAGAGGGATTCAGAAGCAGAGCAAAAGAGTATAAAAAAATGGCAAGAGAAGCTATTGAAGAAGGAGGATCATCTTACAATGGATGGGCTACTTTGATACAAGATATAACTTCATATCATTAACTAGTGATTCAAAAAAACAAAAACATGTGTGTTTCTATATTCTGTGTTCTGTTTTGCTGATTTGATCATATTACGTACCTTTTGTCACTTCTTCTATATCATAATTAATGACATCAAAAGAATCCAACATCAGTCAAAGTTAAAGTATTTTAGATTATCAACATAAGTTCGTGTAGTCAATTTGAAATTTCGACATTTGAATAATACATCGAATTAAAATGGAATAATTAGTACTAATTGATTTATTGAATATGTGTTGTTGAATAAATCCACAAGGCCAAAGACTTTTGTGAGTGCTGCCAAAGACGCCAGATCTCAAGTTCATTTAAGTTGTAATTACTCGCCCAGCCCGACTGTTTTGACTATAGTTTTCCAAATTAAGTACTCTGGGCTCTACCATTTTTTGTCATTCTCGTTTGACCATATTCCCTCTACAGGTGTGATTAAAAACAGAACGCATAGGTTCAAAGGAACTTATCAATGAACTATCTCATTTTTCTTGTATTAAGAGGTTCAAAATATATATATTCACGTAAATATAAGAATTTTATTTTATATATACGATGTAATATTTTATCAAAAGATTTAGATGGAATTTTTTACATAACTAAGTCATTATATAAAGCAATTTATCAAAATAATACGTTTTTTAAAATTTTTACAAAATTAATATAAACGTATTTTACAATAACGTTTTATGGTATATTTCATTTTTAAAAAACTGACGGCGTTAGATTGATATACGTAACTGTAAGTAACGTTTTACTACTAAAATGATACTGTGAATAACTTTTTAGGAGTAAAACGTTACTGTGAATAACGTTTTAGGAGTAAAACGTTATTGTGAATAACGTTTTAGTAGTAAAACGTTACTTTGAGTAACGTAAATCAACCTAACGCCGTCAGCTTTTAAAAGATAAAATATATCCTAAAACATTACTGTGAAATACGTTTATATTAGTTTTGTAAAATTTTTAAAAAACATATTATTTTAATAAATTATTTTATATAATGACTTAGTTTGATCAAAATCTCATTCAGATGAGCCTTGGCTTACCTGTGGGTCCGCCCTCCTATGTAATTATCTATGTGGTTTATATAGTATTGAAATAAGAAAAAAGTTCTCATTTTTAAAGATATAATAGTGTATAATAGCTTTTACCAATCATTATAATTAAATGCATCATATAATAATTTTATATTTTGAATATTATCCCTCATGTAAAATGACCCCTTAGAGATTTATTTATGCCGCCATAACCTAGAAAGCATACAGTAGCTAGAATGGTCATTTTTGGAAAGTAAACAAAAGAATTGGAGGTGTGTATTCTTCATGGGCTAGCCCATTCCTAATGCGAGCTAAAAGATTATTGGCTTAATAAATGTACGTGGACTATGAACTCATATTTTTTAAAAAATTATATTTTTTATAATTATTAAATTAAATTATAAATTATAATTTTAAAATATTATCTAAATATCGATAAAATCGTATTATATCATGTTAATATTACTATTTGTTAATTAAATCCACAAATGAAATTATATTTATAATATTTATCACAAAAAAATTTCAAGTAAAAAATATAAGTATCTAAATAGAAATATTAATATAATTGCTTTGAGTTTGTACTCTCTTTAATTTCTAATTTTAATATTATATTATTTTTTGAGCAAAAGACAAAAATCACATACTTTTAAGGCAAAATTACAATTTGTCCCTAATAAGTTTATAATTATAGAAATATCTCAAATTGATACAATAATATGCAGATACATTATGAACGAGATACATTAATCATTAAGTAAGATACATTACACTTTATACATGATATACTAATTGATGTATATTTTATACATGATACATTAATCTAATGCGCGAGATACATTAATCTGATGCGCAAAATGAGGAATTTTGAGAATTTTTTAAAATTAATAGGGGATAATGGTATTAAAAGAATTTAAAGGATGTATTTATGTCATTTTCCCTTTTTTTAATTAATTTTTATTGACCCACGAGCCTTCTCTATCGACATTTCACAGGCCCACAAATCAACAGACTTATTCAGGCTGGGCTAAAAAGCCTTTTTATTAAATGGGCCTAACTCATATTAAATTTCAAACTAGGCTATTCCGATTCAACGGGCCTAACCCATTTTGACGGCTCTAGTTTTTGGCGGCAAATGTTTTCATACATTGAGTTATTCTTTGTTGCATTTAATCAACCGTCGTCTCCGATCATATTCTAATTAAGAAGTTTTTTCTTTCCCTGTGTGCATACAACTTCTGCAACTCACTTACTCCAATAGGCAGTAGTCAATCACAAACACAGCTCATTATTGAGAATTGTTTCTTTTGTCGATGTTATCCCCAGTCGGTGGATGTTGTAGTCCTATCGCTGATTCATGATTCTTCATCATCAAACTGCTGGATCATGAATGAACTCAAAGATAACAAGACAATATTACACTGGATTTGCAACAGTAACTTGGCACAGCGCAATTTTTTTATGAGAAAAATGGTAAAGTTAGGTGGTGGCAATGAGTCGATGAACAATGTAGCTCAAGAGTGGCCGACAATTTGAAATCATCTAGTGCAAAAAACATAAAAAAATATTACAAAGTAATAGCAAAATGGCAATAAATTTGTCTTAACAATTTCCCTGTTTTGAACAAAGTCAAATTTTACACAGTTATAAAATAATTCTATAATATAGGAGTATTATGCAATCCTTCAATTACAACTAAACAGAACTAATAAGCACATTCCCAGAAAAACAGAATATTGAAGGTATGAGTCCACTTCATTTTTTCTTCTTTCCCATGATGGCTCAAGGCCACATGATTCCTACACTAGACATGGCTAAGCTAGTTGCTTCACGCGGTGTTAAGGCCACTATTATCACTACCCCTCTCAATGAATCGGTTTTCTCTGATTCTATTGAAAGAAACAAGCATTTAGGTATCGAAATTGACATCCGTTTGATAACATTTCAAGCTGTGGAGAATGATTTGCCTGAAGGATGTGAACGCCTCGATCTCGTTCCTTCCCCTGTATTGTTTAACAACTTCTTCAGAGCTACAGCTATGATGCAAGAACCATTTGAGAATCTTGTTAAAGAGTGTCGTCCCGATTGTATTGTTTCAGATATGTTATACCCTTGGAGTACTGATTCTGCTGCCAAATTTAACATTCCAAGAATTGTTTTCCATGGCACGGGTTTCTTTGCTCTTTGTGTTGCCGAAAGTATCAAATGTAATAAACCTTTCAAGAATGTGTCAACTGATTCTGAAACATTTGTTGTACCGAATTTGCCTCATCAAATCAGGCTGACCAGAACGCAATTGTCTCCGTTTGATCTAGAAGAGGAAGAGGCAATTATATTCAAGATATTTCATGAAGTCAGGGAGGCGGATTCAAAGAGCTATGGAGTAATCTTCAACAGTTTCTACGAACTTGAAACAGATTATTTTGAATATTATACCAAATTTCAAGATAATAAATCATGGGCTATTGGGCCGCTTTCCCTGTGCAACAGAGACATTGAAGATAAAGCAGAAAGAGGAACGAAATCCTGTATCGATAAACACGAGTGCTTGAAATGGCTTGATTCGAAGAAATCAGGTTCTATTGTTTACATCTGTTTTGGAAGCGGAGTAAAATTCACTGGATCACAAATAGAAGAACTTGCAATGGGAATTGAAGATTCTGGACAAGAATTCATTTGGGTTATCAGAGAAAGAATATTCAAACAAGAAAACGAGAACTCGTGTCTACCTGAAGGATTCGAGGAAAGAACAAAAGAAAAAGGATTAATCATAAGAGGATGGGCACCCCAAGTGTTGATTCTTGATCACGAAGGTGTAGGAGCATTCGTGACTCATTGTGGATGGAATTCTACACTGGAAGGAATATCAGCAGGGGTGCCATTGGTGACATGGCCTCTATTTGCTGAACAATTTTTGAATGAGAAGTTGGTGACTGATGTATTGAGAATTGGGGTTGGGGTTGGTTCAGTGAAATGGGAGGCATCAGCAAGTGAAGGAGTGAAAAGGGAAGAAATAAGTAAAGCAATAAAGAGAGTAATGGTGGGTGAAGAAGCAGAGGGATTTAAAAACAGAGCAAAAGAGTATAAGGAAAAGGCAAGAGAAGCTATTGAAGAAGGAGGATCATCTTACAATGGATTGACTAATTTACTGCAAGATGTAAGTATGTATGGTACTAAAATTGATTAAGGTGTATATTTAAATTTGAGTCTGATTCCTAGTACTCAATCCACATAGAAATGTCCCGTTATTCTAAAATATGTACTTTTTCTTTTTCATTTAAATAATAATAATATTACCTTAATAATAATAATAAGGTAATAGGTCAACATGATATAGAATCATCAAAATGGACGAGACGGATTCTTCATCAATATTCTTCTTCTGAAAATGTAAATCGTTTTTTCGGGAGAATTATACATTCGAAATATCGGGGATTTCATAGTTAAATTTTCAAACTATTTAGAAGTGATTTTGAGTTGATCCATATTGAATCGTTATTGCATGCTTCATGTATAGTTAGTGTATTTTTATGTATAATTAAGCTATATGTTTTTTTTGGAGTGTATCATAATATATAGTTAGTGTATAACTAGTGTATATTTAAGCAATATTGTATAGTTATTTTTTGGTTATTGTATATATAAATAAGACAACTTTCACATAGAGCAAACAAAAAATTCAAATTTGTATGTTATAGCAAAGTTTGTGTTCCATTGCAAATATATATATATATATATATATATATATATATATATATATATATATATATATATATATATATATATATATATATATAATCGCTATACATATACAATTAAAAGTTATGCCTATTTCGCTATACATATATACAGTAGAAACGATTGTATAAATCGTTGTTATCCCTCTAAATTCAATTGTATGTATTTGTATACCTATTTAAAATTTGAATTTCTATACAATTAAATCGAATTACATAAAACTAGAAAGATATAAATTATATACAATTTGAATTTGTATAAAACGAGAAAGAGAGAAAGGCAAAAGAGATTTGGGCAGCGAATATACAATTGAATCGAATTGTATAAAACGAGTAAGAGAGAAACTATATAATAACGTTTCATATAACAAGGCATTGCGAATAGACAACGCCGCAGGACTAAGTTTCTTTTTGCTTGTTTTCTTCTCTACTTCTGTAGCCTGCATCATTTGCTATGGAACATAAATAAATTAAGCTATTATATTTATACATTATTAGTTTGTCATTCTATATATTATTTCTAAATAAAACATGCTTATATTTATCGTAAACTAATTACTTCATTTTATTGTGTATATTTGAAAATAATTAGGTGAACGACCCAATGAGTTAAAGCCCGTCCATTTTACTGCTATTTCGCTTCCGTCTAAGCCCAAAAGATTTTTTTTCATTTTTGGGCCGAAGTAGATGTGGGCCTGTAGCCTTTGAGCTACATCAACGACTGATCCATAAGCTTCAAAAATTTAAAAGTTTACTTTCACTTTTTTTTTTTATATCTTAATTCCATCGATTTTCTTGTCTAATCAGATAGAGCAAATGACTTTCTAAAGTACTAACATTAGTGAGAGTGTTTCATTCTTAACCAAAAGTTTTAAGTTCGAGCCTTGGGTATGGAGAAAATCTTGTTGGTAGTGCCACCGTTGAATGGGCCCTGTAGAGCGAGATCCAAATTTAGTTGAAGCTCCAATGCGGATTTCTAACACTGGGTGAAAAATAAAAAAATCCTTTCTAAAGTAAAATTTTAGAAAAACTTGTTTGAAAATAGTACAGGCAGTAATTTTATTAGATTTCAGATTACGATAATACATTTTGAGAATCTTACTGAAAATATATTGCCCCTTTGAAGTTAGAAGTAGTAGACTAAAATGATTGGAAATAAATAGTTTAATTTAATTTAAAGATTTGATTTAAATATGTTAGTTACAAAGGTTATCACGCTCAATACATGCAACGTCAAATCAAAGTAGTAGACTTTGCTTAAAATAATAAAACTATGTCAATAAATAAAAGAATGGAAAGATCAAAATGACTCAAAGTCAAATATTTTTTTTTCTTTAAAAAAATAAATTGATGTTATTAAATTCATATTAAATCTTAAAATAAAATTTTCTTTAACTTAACAATTATAATGTGTCCTAAACTTCTTAGACTAGTTAGACGTCATGTGGAGTATCACTTAATTTTTAATTGTTTTTAATAATAAATTAATGTCGTCATTAGTTACATTAAATGTCAAATTACAAATCAGCACAAATTAGTAATTATAATACATTAATTCCTTTTCTTTATTGTTTTGTACCTTTGATTTTTCATTTTCATACTTTTGTGTCCTCATACTTCGATGTTTTTAGCCGTAAATTTATTAAATATATTTTTTACCTCTTAAAATAAAAAAAAATAGTTGTATATTCTATTCTCTAAAATTCAATCACACCCAGGGAATTATATTGTTGTGATAGTCGGCGTGGTGATACGCTTCGTTTTTATAATTGTCTTTTTAATTAAAAGACTGATCGATAATGGTAAGAGACGAAAAAAAAGAGAATATTATTGTAATATTAAATATGTGTCCTTAACTTGTGATGACTTCTAAGACTTGATATAATCTGATGTAAAGTATCATTTAATTATATTTTCTGATCAGAAATTCAATAAATATGATGTAATACTTTTTCCCCTGAATTTTCTTCTTTTTAATGTGAATATACATCATCTTCATGAATCATGATGTACTCATACAATTCCAATATTGGACACAAACGATTGTCAACGGGAACCATGATTATTCGTTTTCAATAGTTTGTATTTGTATAAATTTATTTTAATTTATTAAAATTATTTTACTATTAATATACTTTTTAAATATAAATTATTTTATAAATCTTTTTATTTTTTTTATGTCCGATCAAATAATATCATATGTACTCTAAAAATGAATTCACTTCGAGTCATTATACTTTTTTCCCCTGGCATGAAATAGAATACAGATCAAATATTGGTGCAAAGCACCATTTATGTTTTTGTTATAATATAAGTAAAATATTTAATAGTAATAAATTGAGAGAGGCAAGGTACAAGTCATGCATTAAATATAATTATTATTGCTAGTAAATAAATGTTTCTCTTATCCCCTATCTTGATTAATTTTGAAATCATATAATTCATTGTTGTGTTCTTGAGATCTTTTTAGTGCTCTTTCCAATGTACTTCAAAATCCATCAATCCGATGGAAGAGAATAATTTTGATATTGATGCTTAAATATGAGACCTACGTATATATGACCACCCAATGGTTGTGATGAAAAGGTAGGATTCTAAAGTAATTTTTTTATTAAAATATTGTTTGACCTATAATAAAAAAAATTAGTGAAATTATAAATTTAAATATGAAGTTGGTTGAATCTAAAAGTTTTTTAATTCAAAAATAATTATATGTCAGTGTTAAGAAATTCTGTAAATATTAAATTTAAATGATTATTATTACTTAAAAACTATTATTTTTAAATCTAAAATATATAAAAT
The DNA here is from genome assembly GCA_032847665.1 of Solanum chilense. Taxonomy (NCBI): domain Eukaryota; kingdom Viridiplantae; phylum Streptophyta; class Magnoliopsida; order Solanales; family Solanaceae; genus Solanum; species Solanum chilense. Next base: position 107,997,881 of record CM064963.1, on the reverse strand, counting down.
TACAATTCTGACTTTACATCACATTTTCAATTCTATATAAGTCTAGTGTATAATTATTTTCCATATAAACTCAACAAAATCTTCATTTTTTCCGATATAGGACAACAATATTTTTCCAAATATAAAAAAGAAGGGAAAATAAAATAGGGATTTAGACATGTGATTTTCAAATTATGAGTTTAAATCAATTATTGAACACTTCAATTGAGGGTATTTTGAAAAAAAAATCTCTCTATTTTTATGAGTTGGTGATAACGTTTGCATTCATTCTATCCTCCCTAAATCCATGATATTTCAATGGGCATGTTAAACATCTTCTAAATATGTAATTTGAGATAATAATTCGAAATTTTTTAAATCTCCAAAAAAAGGCTGGATTTTGAGATTCCAATTAATTGTGATTTTTTTTTTTAAAATGTAAAACTTGACTTATTTATATTTTTGTAAAAAATTTCTTTATTTTAATTTTTAGAAATTAAAAAATACATATGATCTTGTTTGTAACATATGAAAGGATAATATTAAGAATAACTAATGACTATTTCTACCATTGACTAATAAATCTTCGCCACAATATTCATGTTTATAATTAAAAAATAATATATAAATTAAAATTATATGTCCAAATATTTTTTCTAGTTTCAAATTATAATTACACGGGACCAAATTACCATATATTATAACAAGTGCAAACTACATATTTTTCTCAAGCAATTTGACAAGATAAGTCCAAATGCGAGAAGAAACTAATAATTTAATTAATAAACACATTTTTTTTGAAAAAAATCATCATACAGAATCTGAACTTATTGTTTGCACTTAATTAATGGTTTTTATATGTTTTTCCAAGTTTTTTGTGTGCTTAAATACTTGAATATGATTAAATTTAAATGTTTTCATTATTAGAAATATGAAATTAGATATGAAATTTATCTTATTTTTTCGTATAACCTGTTATCAATATGTAACAAAATGAATTTAATAAAGAAAAATGTTGTTTAGCTCCGAAATTTTATCAATATAACAAACTTTGTTTTCTCCTAATTTATATAATTCCTGTCCAGAATATGTTATGTATATCAAATCAAAAAGGCACTAAATTAAATACCTACTATATTCAGCACACCTAAAAAGAAAAGGATATCCTCGAAATATTTTAATTTTAAAATTAGTGTAACAATTTGTACTCTAAGAGGGCAACTAGTATAATGGGATTACACAGAGCGGTGTGCATTATTAGCTTTAAACAAGAATGATTAACGTAGTAATTAATATAGGCTTGATTAACGTTGTGTTTGGGAAAAGCTTTTTTCTAATTAATTAATTAATCAAAAGAAGATAGTTGGAAAATATTAATTTTAATTAAAGTTGTTTCTTTATGGGAAGACACTTCTTAATATATTCCCACTAATTTGATTACCTTTGGTACTTTGCCTTATAAAAAGCAGAGATTCCTCATCATTATTTGTTTGAAAGTAGGATTTCACCATTGAAACAATTTAAAGATTGTGATAGAATATTTATTTTATTCTATTATTATAGAGAACAATTTTTTTTTGAATGTGTTTTACATTGTGCAAATATAAACTTTTCAAAATTTAAAATCCAGACATAGGACACAAGGTGGGAAAAAAAAGATTTCAAATCAAGTCATAGCTAAAAGCCAAGTTTGGGGTCTTATTTACATTATATAATATTATAAATTTTTTATATATATATAAAATAAAATTGAGTTATGGAGAAAAAGATAGCAATAATAGGAGGCATGCATTTTTCTTCTCATTGCATTCTATAAAAAAATATAAATGAATTGTTATGCTTTCTTTATGGTTTTTTTCTATTAATACTTTAAAGTTTCAAAAATAGTTTGTCTATATCTATTAGATACTAATTAGATTTATGTACACTTTACTTTTTTAATCTGTATAAAATAAAATTTCACAGAACTTTTGACGTATCACCTTATATTTGAGTTTAAAAGTTTATAAACACAATCAAATTTGCAGAATTTATTATCCGTCATCTGAGGAAACTACAAAAATTTGAACCAAGATTTTTCCAAAAAAATACACTAAACGTTAAATATATTAATACAAAAACCACACAATCTAAAAATATATACTACTCTAGTTAAACTAATTCAATAGTAGTCCTTTTCCTCAAAAAGAGGAATGAAATTTGCTTGCTATATATCCAAAAGATTTGATTTGATTAAAAAAGTTGAAGTCAAGCACATAATAATTATAGCATCAAACAAGGCATAAAAATTGAAAATTAATACTCTCCGTTCAATAATAGTTATCTATTTTATAAAATAAAATAATTTGCGCTTAATTCCTAATTTATTTTTATCTTCAATTATATTTTTCAGGATATTAAATTATTATATCTAAATTATGAGCTTTTCTTTATAATTTAAGAAGTATGCAAATTGCAAAGAAATAAATATTGTTGGAATGAAGGAGAAATAATAAAGCTTATCCAGTAGAAATAATTGGATTAAGAAAAAGCAGCAAATTGAAGAGTAATCAAAATGCCCAAAACTGCAATTAGGCGTTAAGTGCGGAGCGGTATGTTGTCTTGTCGTTTCTCTATCAACCTTACGCTTTTTGACCCAAAAATTATAATTACCATATATTCTCCCGACGATACTTAATTAGTACACGTCTAATTTTTTCAGTTTAGAAAATTAAGAAATGTATCATAATATTATATTAATTTTAATTTTTATCATTTTTCAAGAAATATATCATATCAAACCCATATAATAAAACTTTGAACGAAAAGGAAATAACTTTTAATACAAAATTTAACCGAAAATTACTAGGTACATGATAACCTTGATTAGAGTACATGTCGATTCTTCAATTTGATTTTATCAGATTTTAATTTGAAAAAGTATGTATCAAATATCGAACGGAACCAATTTGGTTCAATTTGATTTGATTTTGATGTTTTTAAAATGGTTTTTCAATTTAAATGAAAAATAAAATGAGAACAAACTCAAATTATAAGACACTTAAAATTTTAAAATCATATTAAGTGATAATTTGTTTCACCATAGAACACTTATTGTGTTTTCAAAGAAAATATATGCACAAGATTTGTCATGAGCCAATTCTTTTTAGAAGGCTAAAATGGATTGAGCTAATAAACGGATCGAAATTCAACCCAAACTTAATTGAATTGAGCAGATTAAATTTGATTTTACCTCTGATAAAGTGATTATACAAACTCTTCATCAACTTATCTATATATACTACTTTTATTATCTTGTTCAGTTTATTTGTCTTTGATTTTATAATAGCAAGTTGTTCTCTTAACTCAGCTATAGCTTCGTAATTTTACGTTACCTCTTTAGTGATGATTGTAATCTTGATTAATTACCAAAAAAATCATTGAATCCATCTATTAGATACAATCTTTATACCATTTTAAATTAACAAGCGATAGTGGTTGTTGGAATAATATCTTATAGCCATACTACACCCATACATATTTGTAAATATGAAGTGACACACCTACAACAATCATAAATTTGCACCTCAACAGTAGTCTATTTTCCCAAACTTGGTCCTGAAATCATTTATGGAACTCACAGGTTAATATAAATTACTATATGATAAGGAAAATGATATAACTTGCAATCCATAACAACATAATATATGGTCAATTTCGAACTAGTACGTTAGACAAGGCCCACATTTAAATAATTTTATACTATAGTAATTACTGCGAAATGTGAGGTGTTTGTGCATTTTTGGGTACTATAATTATATGAATTTATATTAGAGTTAAGGAATGTACTAATTAAAGAATATGGACAGAAATTATATGTCAATATCATGAAATAAATAAATTAAATTAAATTAGATGTCAATATCAAACTTATTGATATTCCTTTTTTTTTTTCTGAATAATTGTGCTGCAATATTGTCGCAGTTGATAGAGGAGATGTACTGTAATAAGTTTTTATTATTCTTATATGTACAGTGAATTTTATAAGGACTTCAAAAGAATGTGAATAACAATAATTTAATCATGTGTTACCAAACTAAATTATGGTTGAGAGATGAAATTCACTTAATCTATCATTGCATGAACGTGTTTTTTTAGTATAGTCTAATGACATTAGTGGTTGTACTAAACATTAATTTAAAATAATTCCTTGTTAAATTAATAATATGTCTATTCCACTATGATGTTCTTTTCACTTTGCTAAAGTTAAAAAAAGAAAAAGGTGTCATTCCACCAAAATTTTATTTGTTCTACTATTGTGAGCTGAAAAATTAGTACAATTTTTTTTAAAAAAAAGTTACTAATATAATATTATTTTATTCGTAATTTTTTATATATATTTGATTTATAATTAAAAAATTAAAGATTTTATCGTCAAATACATAATTGAATTTACATTATTTAAGTTTGTGTCGTATAAATTAAATAAAAAAGTATTGTTTAATGTTCTTGTGTTATTATGACAATATTTAATCACTGGATGACCCAATGCATGTTACATATATTAATAACCTTATTTAAACCCAACGACAATTATTATATTATATAATTTAGACTCTTAACAACAAAATCCCTATGCAACTCACTCTATTTCTAGCCTTGATGCTAAGTGCTAAAACGGTATGAACAAATACACTTAACAGATCTAATTGTTCAAATACCTCAAACTAATTAATTCCTAATAAAGACAATATAAACTAAATTAGAGTTTTATTACATCCAGGGGACCCTTTTTTTCTAATATAAGAAGGAAAACTTAAAATAATTATGATACCATTGAACCTATTAAAATAAAAACTCTCCTCGTCATTTTAATTACCTAAGCTTGAACGTAACGTGCTCCTCTTAAAGACCGTAAATTGCAAATGTTTTAAAAGTTGTTTCAATTTTATTATATGTAATTATCTTTGTTAATTCTTTAATTTGAAATTCACTTATAGTTTTAAGATTATAATTTTAAAGATGTTTTTGGTATATTATAATTTAACTGATAATATTTGATGATCACAATTATGTTGAGTCAAAGCTCTATAAAAAATAATTTCTTTATTTTAAAAAGATAAAATAAGATTTGTGTAAATTCTAATATCTTTGAGACAAGAGAGATTCTAGGGGTACATTATCGCCGTTGTTATTACATTAAAATTTTACTTTTTCCTCAAACATTTTTGAATATTTATTGCAGGTGAATTTTCAAAATAATACTCAAAACATTACTCTATTATTTCCTCCGTTATTATTTATACGTAATTCTAATTAAAAATAAATAAATATTTTTTCTATTTTTTTTACCTCCGAGGATTATTAGCATTGAATGAACAATACAGGAAAATTACATTATTAATTTATATTTATTGACCAATTTAACCGTCAAAATAAATTAATTTATATTTAAATTAAAACTTCACTTTAAAAAAATGCTAATTAAGAATATAATAATTATATAGAAACTTGAAATCTAAAATATTGACATACAAATAAAAAATAGAGGAAATACTAATCCTATCAAATTGACAAATAAAAGATAAATTAAATGAGAATAGTCAAATATCTCTATGTTCTCAAATTCATCCACCCTTGAGTCTCTTTTCCTTCGCTGTTAGCGTTCGATTAATAATATATGTAATGAATTCCCAAATATAGTTCTAGTGTTACTACTGTACCATCAAATATTATATAATTCGAAAATTAAAATAGACTGAGCCCCAAAAATACGGAAAAATAAAATATTAATCCACCTTCCAGTCCCTCTTTATTTAAGGGCCATAATATTGCTGGCTTATCTTGCCGGCTCGCCAAACAACAACCAAATCCCTCTGAACTTCATTATAACCTCCTCCCATTAACTCCAATTTTTTATTTTATATATCTTCCCAACACCCACTCTCAAATTATTCTCAAAATTACTCTTACTCTCTCCGTTCAATAATAGTTTTATAATTTTAAATTATATAATAGAAAAAGATATAAAGTTGTGAAAAATCTCACTCATAGAACAGAAATCTAGATAATCGTGTCGTGCTTTTTTCTCCCAAATCCCTCCATAATTTCTCATGTGAAGAAATCGGAGAAGAAGAATCTGAAAAAAAACAGAGAGAGAATGAAGGCTAATAATGCTAAGGTTATAGTTTTTCATCCATCTCTTCACAAGCAAGGATCAGGAACAATTACTGCTTCACCTCGCATTTGGTTTCTTGTTTTTCTTTCTTTTTTCACTTTTGCTTTTGCGCTTACTTTCTTCACTGCTAAAGATGCGATACCCACTTCGAAAACTGGCACGGATACCGCCGCCGGTGGCTCTCCGTTGCCGGCGAATGTACTTAACACGCTTCTATATTATGCTTCTTTGAACTCGTCTACTGTTTCTTCCCGCATGTCGGCGGTGGAGTTGAAGTCGATCGCTACCGTCCTCCGCCGTTGTAAAGCTCCTTGTAATTTCCTTGTTTTTGGTCTTACTCACGAAACCCTGTTGTGGCATTCGCTCAATCATAAAGGGCGTACAGTTTTTGTGGATGAAAGTGCTTATTTGGTATCTAAGCTAGAAGAGAAGCACCCGGAAATTGAAGCTTACGATGTTCAATTCACGACGAAAGTGAGTGAATTGCACGATTTGTTGGATTACACGAAAGAGCAGCTCAAAGGAGAGTGCCGGCCTGTTCAGAATCTTCTATTTTCCGACTGTAAATTGGGGATCAATGACCTACCAAATCACATATACGATGTGCCGTGGGATGTCATTTTGATAGACGGGCCGCGTGGGTTTTCCTCTGCCGCTCCGGGACGGATGTCGGTGATTTACACCGCCGGCGTTTTTGCCCGGAGTAAGAGAGGTAATTCCGGCAAAACCCATGTTTTTGTTCACGAAATCGACAGAAATGTTGAGAAAATCTGCAGTGAAGAGTTCTTGTGCAGTGAGAATTTGGTGGAAACGAAAGAATTGTTGGGGCATTTCGTGGTGGAAAAGATGGAAGCTAATAGGTTTGAGTTTTGCTCAGTCTTTGATCCTTCTTCATCTCCTTCAACATCATCGTCTTCTTCTGTATAAGCCAAGAAAAAAAAACACGAAGCGAATGTCTTTTTCTTTTTTAAATTATATCCAGTTTATAGATATGAGAGTAATCTGTAATATTTCATAGGTTTTTCAAGTGTGAAATATTTAGAAGTTTAAGCAATGATGAACTCAAATATTGCTTTTCAAAATTTTCGCTCTCTCCTTCTTTTGATTTAGTTATTAATTACTTTATAAACCTTGTTTAGCTTAAAACAACACTTAAAATTCATTTAATTAACTCTGTGGGTAGATTTTAGCAAGAATTTTTCTAAGTACTTAAACACAGTCTGACAAAAAAACATAACCTTAGCTTAGGAAACTTTTGTTATTAGCTAAAAATCACTTTTTTTTTCTCTCTATTAATGGCTGGTTTGGTACATACTTCATTTTTTTTTTGGTTTTGTCCGATTTCGATCTAATAAGTTTTGAATTAAGAAGTAAAGATTTGTTTTATGTAAACTCAATATTGAAAAATAGATACCAATTTTCCTAAAATTTTGGACTAAATGGTGGAGTAATAATTTTAATTTTATATTAGGAGTCAACTAAAATGAAAAACAAAAAACTTTCAGAATTCTTTGCAAATCAAATTAAATAACAGTAAAATGTTTTAAATTATTTTAAACAGTGTGTTTCCAAACGAGGTGGCGACACTTGTGTTTCAAATTTTGAATGACGACTGTATCGTCGGTGATGGAACTTTAGTAAATTTGAAATGAGTTTTTTTCTCAAATATTACCCACGCGCATTAAGTAAGAGTTATTGTGACACGAACCATATCATGCGATGCGTGTGTGTGAATAATTCAAAGGGAGCGTAAGATAACGTGTCCGCAGAATTCACGTGGACCGTCAGTTAGTAAAAGAGTGGGCCTACTAGGCCCATGGGCTTATTCTTGTTTTATGGCGGATCACGTGGTTCACGTGACAAAAGGCTAAAACTTAACGGGCTTTACGGCGGTGAACGTGTCGGTGTGGTAAATATTGACCCTTAAAATAAGAAGAATCTGCACGGAGAAGATTTGGGCCCATTTCTTTATTATAATTATTGGGCCTATGATGGGTCTTGTTGTCGTAAATATTATTGGCCCACTAAACCATTATACGAAAGGAAATTTTTCAAAATGTCAATATTTTAATATTTAAGAGGACTAATTAGCACCAATTTCAATATTTAGTAAAAATGTCATTTTAGTTTGTTATGTATCTTATTTATGTTTTTATTATTTATTTTTATTTAAAGAATATAATTATTTAATAACAAAAGAGAAAAAATTAAGGGGGAAATATTTCAAAAAAAGGCAAGCATCCTTAATTTTCTCATCAGTTACATTTTCAAATAAAATTTAAATTTTGTTTTTTTTCTCTCCAGAATTTTTACCTTTTTAAAATTATATTCATCCACAATATATTCTATTTATATTTATTATAGTTTTTTATTAGTTTGTATTCATTCCAATAGGTATGCCGAATTTATCTATATAGTCATTTAAGAAATATATTTGTATTTTCATATATTTTTTCCCTATATAGTTATTTTTTTCTTCAAAAATCCTGTATGTATTCATTTCAATATATATTTTATTTGTATTTCTATTTATTCTAGTTTTTATTTAGAATTTTGTATAATAATATATAAAATACAAAAAATTAGTATGATGAAAAAGTGAATGAAATATAAAATTGAAAAGAAATAATTGAATATTTGGTGTACTCATTCTTAAATAAAATACATAAATAGTTGACATACCTTTAGAATAAATACAAATTAGAAAAAAATGTCAAATTCAGTTGACATACCTTTATTAGTTTGTATTATTCCAATATGTATGTCAAATAAAATATAGCTATTTAAGAAATACATTTGTATTCATATATATTTTTCACTGTGTATTTATTTTTCTTTTTAAAATCTTGTTTCCTATTCTAAGTCGTATTCATTCCAATATGTCTATTATTTGTATTTGTATTCGAATACAAATAAACTAATAGAAAGTTGTTCTTCATATAAATAAAATACATAACTAGTTGACATACATTTGGATGAATACAAATTAGGGACAAATACAAGATTCATAAACCATGCAACATGAAATTTTTAATAAATACAAATATTGATAGTATACATAGTGATTTGAATACAAATTAAGAAAGCATACCAAATTCTAAAAAAGAACTATAAATACAAAACAAACTAATAGAAAATTGTTCGACAACTATCCGATCTTCGTCGTCTTTTTCAAGATCCTCACGAGTAGACAAAGATTCTACATTTGCGTTCTGAATTTGAGGAAGGTTTTGCACACCAATGAGTCTTGTAAATGATCTTACCCTCTTTCTTTCCTCATTTTAGCAGCGGATCATACATTATACACTATTTGTTAAGTAATAAATAAATTAAAGGATGAAAAATCACCAGAAATGGTTGATTAAGATGAATACCTCTAGTAAGCCTCTTGGATTCAGCCATTGGAGAGTAAATCATAACGGAAATTGAAAAATACAAACAACATTTTTAAAGATTTAAACAAAAATAAAATTAGAAAATAAATCTGAAAATAGGATAAAGATTAGAGATACCTTAATCAAATGGATTCTTGTTGATTCAATTTTGGATTAAAAAAACAACCAAAATATATGGCAAAAAAATATTTGCAACTTGAATGTTGGAGGAAAATCAGAAAAGATAACTATGAGAGAGAAAAAAAATTAAATAGGAGAGAGAATTAACAATTTGAAAAGATAAATATGAGAGAGAATGATTTTTTTTTTTAAAAAAAAGGATATATAAATTAATTGAAAAAGAGAGATAAAATAGGAAGAAAATTGGGAAACATAAATTTTTTAAAATAATGACATTTTTGACATTATTGCTAATATTTATAAAGTATGGATATTTTTACTAAATATGTTATTTATTTTAATTAGTTTACTAATTTTTCCTTCTATGAATGGTACATGTGATTTCATAGTACCATTACCAATTTTTTTGGATACCATAAATAGGAGAGCAAGTAGTGATCAACAATAAATTAATTTTGAGATTATTTATTTGATGATTTGTATTGTAATGAGGGAATGTGTGAGATAATTTTGTCGGGTTCAACCCCATATTAAATAATTCCTGATAGGATACTTGATTCATGGATAAGTAATAACAATTTTGAATATTTTTTGGAGATTATTTTATTTATGTTTGGTTATGAATATTAAGCACATGTTTAAAAGACAAAGGAAATGGAGATGAAATTTTATATATGAATCTTGACGTAATAGGAGAGATTAAGATTATAATGATACTATAGAGAATAAGAAGAGAGTGGCCTGGGTAATAGACAATATGAGAAAATCGAATTGAAATAGTTTAGACACGTGAAGAGAAGCTGTGTGAAAGCACCAATAGGGATGTGTGAGAGGGTGACTGCCACAAGTTTTAGGATTGTAAGAGGACAAAGGTAGATCGAAGAAGAAGACTAAAGAGTATGTTTGGATTAACTTAAAAGTTTATTAAATCGACTTGTAAGTAATTTTTAATTTTTGGAAGTATTTGAAAAAGTTAAAAATAACTCAAAAATAACAAAAAAGAATATTTAAAAAGTATAAATCTGAAGTAGATCTTTCCCAATTTTTTATTTTTTGGCTTAAAAGTGAACTCTAATTTGACGGAGACAAGGACATGAACCATGGTAGAAGAGTAATAGACAGTTGAATCTTGTTACACTTAAACGTGGGAGAGGGAAGAACTAGGAATCATAATATTTTATTCTTGTTTCTTCTTATTTAGTATTTACATTATTACATAGCATCGTGTTTTTTATATCTCGATGTCATTTTTCTATCTATCTTGTGATGTAGAGCTGTCAACAGAGATTAGCCCACCCTATTTGGCTTAACTCATATAGGATTTGACATTTTACGGGTCAACTCAGGTAGTTCATTTTTTGTGTGGGCTACAAATGGTCAGCCCAACCCATAAAACAATATTACATGATGTTAGTGCTACTACTTGTTAACCAAATTCACAAATAAAATTATTTTTATAATATTTATTAAGTTTTTTTTCCAAGTAAAAGTATAAATATCTAAATATAAATATTAACTTAATTGTTTTGGGTTTGAACTCTATTTAATTTTATATTTAATATTATATTATGTTTTTTAATTAATTGTTATTGGCCCACAGGCCAGTCCTACTAATATTTTTCAAATCCCGCAAATCTGTAGACTTATTCAGGTCGGGCTAAAAAACATTTATCTTTGATGGGCTCCAAAAATCTTAGCATAATCCTATTAAATCCTGGGTTAGACTAGGCCGGCCCAACGAATTTAGCTCAAATTGACGACTCTATTGCTCTGATTATATTTTTTTGAGTCAAGAATTGATCAAAAATAATATTTTTACCCCGAAAAATTAGAATCAAATCTGTATATATTTTAAACTCTTCTCAAAATTCATATACGTAAAATGATACTAAATATATTATTTATATTACTATAATTATTACATTAACTAGTTCCAAAAAAAATTTGAATGAGATCAGCTATGCCATATTTTATTCCAAGATTTGACTTTTTTGTTGTTGTGTTCCCCTCTGGAGGCTGGAGCTGTGGCATCACAGTTACGGAATTTCAATTTTAGATTTGCATTGAACCCATTAACAGACTAGACTAGAGAAAAACAATTTTTGAAAACATTACTCAAATACATGTTTTATATATGTATTTTTTTTGAAAGTTTTAATTTTTTTAAATGTATGTAAACTACATATTAATATATTCGAGTCAATATTTAATATATTCGAGCTACATATTATGTAGTTGATTTATTTTATAATATATTTGAGTTAGTTTTTAATGCATTCGAGCTACATATTATGTATCCAATTTATGTTATAACGTATTCAAAATACTTTTTAATGTATTCCAACTACATGTTAATGTAACAAATTTATGTTACTTTTTAAGAAATTAATGTAACTACAAACTAAAAAGAAATAAATTATAATTTCATATTAAAACTATATAATTCCTAAATTATGCTAAATTCTTTTAGATTTTGTAGCATTATTCCAAATGCTGTTACAATATTTTTTTCTTTTTAATTTATTAAATTAAAATTCTCAGAATATGCCCATAACTTTTTTTTCTAATGATAAAATAAAGGAACTCTGCACAATATCGCCTCCTACTTTGTGTGGCTTAGAATTAAATCCAATTACCATGTGCACAAATTAAAAAAAGGCACTTGCCCTGTAACAACAATCTCAAATTGAGAGGTATTCTAATCCTAAGTCTCTGATTAATTTAATTGATGTATAGTATTAGATCTACTAATATAAAATGAAAAATAAATAATTAATATAAATAATAAATTTAAAAAAACACAATTATGTTATTGACCCAAAAAGTAGTGCTAGTGGCACATCAAAATTCATGCGGCTAGTTATATCCTCAAATATAAAATGTAAAAAAACACAAGGTCCATTGTCTTTGCAGCATTAAATTATCAAGGAATACTATATTGCATAATAAAATGACATTTCTCCGTTTTTAATTAATGATTTTGAATTCAAACTATTTTTTCGTACCCTACTCAAAACGAATTTGAATAGGTCTTATCGATGAATTTTAAATATTATTAGATAAATAAACTAAGAAACATAGAAAAGATCATAGAAGACACTAAAACAAAGGTTTCACTAATACAATTTTGTATGTTTTGACAAAGCAGAGTATGAAATTAAATGTCTTTCTGGTCTATGGGGACTAAATTTAGAAATATTACAAGGTATGATCCTCAAACTCTTCTGTAATGGACATAATTTAATTCGCATCCTAAATAATACACACTCCAATATTGATCTCTGATTAGGAAGACCATTAATACAGTTTTTTTCAACATTAAGAACTCCATTTTCGATCAATTCCCTACATAATGGCCCTACTTTTGTAAAATAATTATACGACAAAGTAAAATTTACTAAATTTTTCAGTGAACATATCACTTCTGGAACTTGTCCGTATAGCAAATTTCCAGCAAAATTCAGTTGTTCCACACTTTCCAAACACCCTAACGAACATGGCAATGGACCAGTTAACATGTTAAATCCAACGTCAATCACAATTGCTTTTTTCAAAAGGCCTAATTCATAAGGAATGCAACCAGTAAGCAAGTTGTTCAATAACAAAATTTCCAACAAATTCGGAGCTTGTCCAATGGTAGGTGGGATTGGACCAACGAATTTGTTGTTGGCTAAGGTTAAATAAAAAGCAGTGGTGGATCCAATGCTGTCAGGGAGTTTTTGAATGAAATTATTATTGTTAATAAAAAATGCATCAAGATATTGTAAGAAAATTTGAGGTGGGATTATTCCTGTCAAGAGATTGTAACGAATATCCAAGAAAGTTAGAGTTTTGATATTGAGAATTGACATGGGAAATGTACCGATGAATTGGTTGTTACTAAGATCAAGTTCGTAAAGATATGGAAGATTAGAAATTTTTGAAGAAATTATGCCTGAAAAATTGTTGGTATTAGCATGAAAAATGGCTAAATCAGGGAGTTGATCAATGAAACCATCTAATGTAGGTGCACTAAGTTGAAATCCATTGAAATCTATAGAAGCAAGAGAAATTGCTGAGGAATTATTAGGTGGATTATCACAATAAAAGCCTTTATAATTGCAAATATCAGGGCCTGTCCAAGTTTTTGTCACACCAAAAGGATCAAGAGTAATTGTGTTCTTGAAGTTTTGTATTATTGGGAATATTAGAGCTAAACTTTGGTCTATGAAGGTTAAATTTGGTGATGGCAAAGGTGGTAGTAATTGGCAATTAATATTGTTGAGAATTGAAAAAATAATGAGTGAATAAAAGAGCTTCATGGTGTTTTGGTTAGTGAGGAGAGATGAGAAGAAATTGTTTATAGTGATTTTCTTTTATACCATAAAAGATGCATGGTATTAATTCTTTTGGTTGGTGTAGTCTTGAAAAAGGTAAAGACACTCATGAGTTCACATTGTAGTGGGTAATTGGTAGAATTTATAGTGATTGGTCAAAGCTATTTATCCAATAATAAAATTTCATGGTAGAGAGATATTTCGAACTCTAATTATTAATATAGTGAAGTTTAGCTAATTATCAAGTAAAATATTTATAACGATAGTTCAATTTCAAAAAATGTTATACTATGCATCGATTTGCTCTGTATCAAAACGAATGAATACACTATTTATAGAGTGAATTCAAACAATGATACAGAGCAAATTGATATAATATTTCTACGTAAAAATACAGAATAATTAACGTTTTAAATATTTATTTTAAATGGGGGAGTTAAACAGAGATTCCAGAAAGTTCTTTCTAAATGGGATTATAAAATATTGAAAGTGGAGCACCTCATCGGCCATAAACCAAAAGAATGATGATTATTAGGTAGATGAATGAATATGTGGAATTCCATTGCGCAAAATCAGTGAGGAGTTTAATGTCACGCCTGTGTTATAAGTAATTATTATTTTATACTTCTTTTCTCATGCACACAAAAGATGATAAATTACTACTGTATAAATATAGTGCGAACACTAAAAAGAGCAGTAGGAATAAAGATAATCTCTTATTTGCAGTGGCTTTAGCGAAAAATTTTATGAGCAACTTTCATGAAAATTATATTTGTATGGTATAATTATAGTTATTGTGCTTCATATCAAATATAAAAATATATATTTTGTTATATATATACAAAAGAAAAAGTTATATAATCTGGTTCTGTTTCGATATATATACAGAAAATCAATTGTATAATCTGTATTTGCATAAAACGAGAAAGAGAAAGATAAACTGGGCAAGGAAAGATCGTATTGATATAATCATAAGTGTATATGATGAAAATATATGCATTTGTATTCATATATACAATTTTCTCATGCGTTACACAAACAGAAACACAATGTATACATTTATGTTTATATAAAGTGAGAGAGGTGAGTGAGAGTGGCAAGAGAGAACTGGAGAGTGACTAGCGAGATCTGAGAGAGGGGAACGAAAATATATGTATATACAATTTTTTCTCACTTTGTTTGCATTTTATACATTTGATTTTGTATAAAAGTGAGAGAGGCGAGAGAGACTGCCAGCGAGAGCGAGATTCACAAGGAGAGAGGCAAAATAACAGCAATTTGCTATGAGGTACAATTAAATCAAACTATGTTTATATCATTTAATTTGAATTAATAGATATATAATTTTTTTCTCAATTCTTAATAAAGGGTTCAAAAATTGAAAAAAATAAACACACGACGTAGTCAAAGAGGGATTTGACATTTACTATATATATCTAAAAAAGTATTTTAACCATATTTAAATAATATAATTTTTCATCTATTAAGCTATTCACTTAAATTTTTTATCTTTACGTAGTTTTATTAGGAAATATTAAAATAAATTTAATAAAAGTTATCCTACAATCAAACTCATGGTACTATAATTGGAAATATGACCTCTTGACTATTCTAAGAATGGCTACTAGAGTACTTACAAGTTACCACTAACGATATCTCAATATATCTGAGGGAGGGGTCGTTTGGTAGAAGTTAGAACATAAATAATCATAATAAGAGAGAAAAGGGCCAATGACTTATCATAAGGATTTGGTACCTGGGCTCGCAGAAGAATGGCTGGTTCGGTGTGCATTTTGGCCCAACTTAAGACAAGAAATTACACTCCAATTTTGGGCTGATTGCAGACTAGGCCCAATACAATTATGGGCCAAGTTCTGGATCTCTACCTTAGCTACGCATCCAAATGCATATGGGCTATTGGGCCATGATACATGTCAAAAACAAGGAAATCTCCTGTCCAGAAAATAACTTTTTTTAGATTTTATATGTAAAAGATAATTTTTTTCTTGTAAAAATATATAATAAAACTAGAAAAATAAATATTATAAATGAACTATGAAACCAATTCTCCGGTCCAAAACGGTCATCTTCGAAAGTCTTACACAGTGAGACTACAATAAACTTCTTGTTAGCTAGTTTTGATGAGTCGCTAAAAAAAGTTTTTGACCCTTCATATAAAATTGATACTTACATTTAGTTAAATGAATATGTAATTTTAAAAAAAATTATTATTATTTTTTAATTTTATTTAATAATGATAAATTAAAATAGTTTAAAATGCATGGAGTGAGTTTTTTTTTTTTTCACTTACTCCTAGTGTCTAGACTCTAGAGCTTGTATTAGAATCTGTCTAAATCTGAATCATACGTTATAAAAGTCTATTTGGTTGTAATGTGAAAACAAGATTTTGTATATAGAGCGAGTTAGTATAATGGGGTGTGTTTGGTAGAATTATTTTACAATGTTTAATTTGATCCAATCAAGTTTGCAACAAGTCAACTATGCATGTGTCCAAATTTGAATAAACAATTCAAACCCATCACTCTCTAAAACCTCAATCAGACAGAGAGAGGAAAACATTGGAAACTAATTGCACATGACGACTAGAAAAAAAAGAAGAAGCCAAAGATCAATCCCATCTAGACATAAAAAAAATCACAGAAACTATAGAAATTTTACTTTTCTTGCACATCACAAATATTAAATTGTAGGAAACAGTCAGCGATGACGACTTACATACTTTTTGACAAGTAAATACAGCATGAAACATTAGCTAAAACCAGAAACAGCATTTTAAAAATCTTTGTTTAACTATAAAAGCAGGATGAGCAAAGGCTAGAAACACAACTACTCCTAATACACCATTCTTTTATCTTAGCAAAACTATGGATAAAAGAGCTGATCAACTTCATGTCTACTTTTTGCCAATGATGGCTCCAGGCCACATGATACCATTAGTAGACATGGCCAGGCAATTTGCTAGGCATGGTGTGAAGGTAACAATCGTTACGACTCCTCTCAACGCGACTAAATTCTCCAAAACAATCCAAAAAGACAGAGAGGTTGGCAGTGATATTAGCATCCGGACAACTGAATTCCCTTGTAAAGAAGCTGGATTGCCAGAGGGATGTGAAAACTTAGCTTCTACTACTACTTCAGAAATGACAATGAAATTCATCAAAGCGTTGTACTTGTTTGAACAGCCTGTTGAAAAGTTCATGGAGGAAGATCATCCAGATTGTCTAGTAGCAGGAACATTCTTCGCATGGTCTGTTGATGTTGCAGCCAAGCTGGGAATTCCAAGGCTAGCTTTTAATGGCACTGGTTTACTTCCTATGTGTGCTTATCACTGTTTGATGGAACACAAACCTCATTTGAAGGTTGAATCAGAGACGGAAGAGTTCGTCATCCCTGGCCTTCCTGACACAATAAAGATGTCAAGATCAAAGCTTTCACAACACTGGGTGGATGAAAAAGAAACCCCAATGACTCCAATAATTAAAGATTTTATGCGAGCAGAAGCGACTAGTTATGGAGCTATTGTAAACAGCTTTTATGAGCTAGAACCAAATTATGTTCAACACTTCAGGGAAGTAGTAGGGAGAAAAGTGTGGCACGTTGGTCCTGTTTCGCTCTGCAATAAAGACAATGAAGATAAATCACAAAGAGGGCAAGACAGTTCCCTTTCTGAGCAAAAGTGTTTGGATTGGCTCAATACCAAGGAACCAAAATCAGTCATTTATATATGTTTCGGAAGCATGTCCATCTTTTCATCAGATCAGTTGCTTGAGATAGCAACTGCTCTCGAAGCATCAGACCAGCAATTCATATGGGTGGTGAGGCAAAATACAACAAATGAAGAGCAGGAGAAGTGGATGCCAGAAGGATTTGAGGAAAAGGTGAACGGACGAGGTTTGATAATAAAAGGATGGGCACCTCAGGTGCTTATCCTTGATCATGAAGCTACTGGAGGTTTCGTGACTCATTGTGGATGGAACTCATTGCTCGAAGGAGTAAGTGCTGGAGTGCCAATGGTCACATGGCCGCTATCAGCTGAGCAATTTTTTAATGAAAAGCTACTCGTAGAGATATTAAAGATTGGAGTACCCGTAGGTGTTCAGGCCTGGTCTCAAAGAACAGACAGCAGAGTGCCAATTAACAGGGAAAACATATTAAGAGCAGTGACCAAATTGATGGTTGGTCAGGAAGCAGAGGAGATGCAAGGCCGCGCAGCTGCTTTAGGAAAATCGGCTAAAATGGCTGTAGAGAAAGGTGGATCATCTGATAATAGCTTGGTTTCCTTACTAGAAGAATTGAGGAATGGGAAGAGCAGCTCCAACTGATTGGAATTTCTTTCAATGTATTGTTACATCATTTATGTGTCGAGACAATTCGGACTTTCTTTGCTATATAATACTATATAGTTTGATTTCCTTGAGAGTTTAGATATTCATATATTTTTTTTTGACGAAAAACATACAGAGACAAATCCTAGACATAAAAATATGATAACAATAGGTCTAGTTTACTTATCTTGTACTCAAATCAGAATATCCGAAGTACAACAAGTCAGCAATGGCACTTTACATACCATAGAAAAGTAATGCTCCCATGAAGACGTTAGCAAAATCAGAAGTTTCAAAAATCCTTGTTTATCTATAAAAACATGACGAGCAAAGACGAATAAATATACAACACCTTTTTATTTCCTGTTCTTTTTCAGTTCATCAGCTGTTTTTCTTATCTATTCCTTGGCTACCATGGATAAAAGAAGTGATCAACTTCACATATACTTTCTGTCTATGATGGCCCCTGGCCACATGATACCACTAGTAGACATAGCCAGGCAATTTGGTAGACATGGAGTGAAGGCAACCATTATCACGACTCTTCTCAACGAGCCTAAATTCTCTAAAACAATCCACAGAGACAGAGAGATGGGGAACGATATTAGCATCCGTACAGTCAAGTTTCCTTGCAAAGAAGCTGGATTGCCGGAGGGCTGTGAAAACATAGCTTCTACAACTAGTAGACTGATGTATCTGAATTTCATCAAGGGCCTATCGCTGTTTCAAAACCCATTGAACGGTTCCTTGAGGAAGACCATCCAGATTGTCTAACAGGAGCCCCTCAATTTTCATGGGCTGTTGATGTTGCAGCCAAGCTGGGAATTCCAAGACTAGCTTTTAATGGCACTGGGTTTTTTTCCCTTTTTGTGCTTTACATGGTTTGATGGAACACAAACCTCATTTGAAAGTTGAATCCGAGACGGAAGAATTTGTCATCCCTGGACTTCCTGACACAATAAAGATGTCAAGAGAAAAGGTTTCAGAACACTTGAAGGATGAAACAGGTACCCCAATGACTGCTATAGTTAAAGATATGATGCGAGCAGAAACGACTAGTTATTGAGCTATTGTAAACAGCTTTTATGAGATGGAACCAAATTGTGTAAATCACTTCAGGGAAGTAGTAGGAAGAAAAGTATGGCACGTTGGTCCTGTTTCGCTCTGCAATAAAGACAATGAAGATAAATAACAAAGAGGGCAAGACAGTTCCTTTTGTGAGCAGAAGTGTTTGAATTGGCTCAATACCAAGGAACCAAGATCAGTCATTTACATATGTTTCAGCAAATGGCTGTGTTTTCATCAGCTCAGTTGCTTGAGATAGCAATAGCTCTCGAAGCATCAAACCAGCAGTTTATCTGGGCGGTGACACAGACTACAATCAAAGACGAGCAGAATGAGTGGATACCAGAAGGGTTTTGAGGAAAAGCTGAACAGACGAGGTTTGATAATAAAAGGATGGGCACCTCAGGTGCTAATCCTTGATCATGAAGCTATGGAGGTTTTGTGACTCACTGTGGATATAACTCATTGTTCGAAGGAGTAAGTGGCACCGCTATCAGCTGAGCAATTTTTTTATTGAAAAGCTACTAGTAGAAATACTAAAAATTGGAGTTCCAGTAGGTGCTGATGCTTGGTCTAACAGAACAGATAGCACAGTCCCACTAAACAGGAAAGACATCGAAAGAGCAGTAACAAAACTGGTGGTTGGTCAGGAAGCTGAGGAGATGCGAGGCCGTGCAGCTGCCTTAGGAAAATTGGCTAAAGGGGCTGTGGAGAAAGGTGGATCATCTTACAGCAGTTTGATTTCGTTACTAGAACAATTGAGGAACAGAAAAATTAGCTCTAGCTGATGAGAATTTTTACATATGTTGCTGAAACTAAACCACCATAAAACTATTGTATCACATCAATTCCAAATTATGTATACCAAATTACATTTTTATCAGTAGGCAATAGTTCTTATGCATAGACCAGCTCTACGATTGTTGCAAACGCTAATTAGTGGCATCATGTTATGTACTCCATTAAGTTGTGTCAAACAGGACAATTCATATTAATAGATGTTAAGTAATTGAATGGTCTATTTTGAAAGTTATTGAAAAAAAAGGGATCATAACATACTGAAAGTGCATATGAACTTAAAAAGTAAGTATACAAAAGGAAAAAGAGTGAGTCGAATCAGTTCAACTATGAAAGGAATACGTGCACTAGAAGAAAAGGGAACAACGGTAAAGTTCTCTTCTTTTATTTCATCTGAGTAAAACTGATTTGAATTTGAAAGCAAAACAAATACTAATAAGATGAAAAATATCATAAAAGTAATTAACTTTGGAATAATTACAAATTACAATTCTTGTTGAATAAGAATGGTCAAAATTTTCATAATTTGAAAGGTTCACACAATTCACGAATAGCATGAAACTTATAATTTTCCCTATTTTAACGGAGATGGATTCTATGTATATAGACACACACCCTAAATATCCTCAAATTCATATATTTTCTCTTTACCATTCCACCACCATTAATCACAATATTAATAAACATTTTTACCCATTAATCACAATATTCTTATTTTGAGTTGTTCTCTTCCTCTCAAATATAAACTCTGTTTCTATATAAAGACTTGTCTCACCATTCTCTCCAATAACCCAAACAACAAACAAGAAGAAGAAGAAGAAAAAAGATGACTTTTTTCAGGCCTTTGTTCTTGTTTCTTCTTACATTTTTTGTCCTTTCATCTGCTCTTGACATGTCCATCATCAGTTACGATGAAAAGCATGCAGATTTAGGGGCAACAAATCATCGTACAGATGATGAAGTTAAGGGATTGTATGAATCTTGGATTGTTAAGCATGGAAAGAATTACAATGCCATTGGAGAAAAGGAAAAAAGATTTGAAATTTTTAAAGATAATTTAAGATTCATCGACGAGCAAAACGCTGAGACCAGACCGTATAAACTTGGGTTGAATCGATTTTCTGATCTTACCAACGATGAGTACCGTGCCCTGTTTGTAGGTGGACGGTTCGATAAAAAGACGAGGCTTTTGAAGAACCCTAAAAGCGAACGTTACGCTTTTAAGGCCGGCGAAAAGTTGCCGGAATCCGTTGATTGGAGACAGAAAGGCGCTGTTGCCCCTGTTAAAGACCAAGGCCAATGTGGTGAGTTTTTTTTTTTTTTTTTCTTTCTGTTGGAGGAAGATTACTTTCAATCGAGTGTTGACAAGAGTCTTATTTAGGTCAAAAGTTATTATTTGTATGCTGTGTTTGACCTATTTTGTCGAGTCTTCAAGTTGATTGCTGTTTAATCTTTCTTTGATTATGACGAAACTCATATATATGTTGATTGAGCATGTAAGATATCGTCGTTAGGACTGAAGTTGTATATTTTTAATTTGAAGGGAGTTGCTGGGCATTCTCTACGGTTGGTGCTGTTGAAGGAATAAATCAAATTGTAACCGGTGAATTAATTTCCCTCTCTGAACAAGAGCTTGTTGATTGTGACAAGAGCTATAACCAGGGTTGTAATGGCGGTCTCATGGACTACGCCTTTGAATTCATTAAAAACAATGGCGGCATTGACACTGAGGCTGACTATCCTTACCGTGCTAAAGATGGTACTTGTGATTCAAACAGGGTATGTTAGACCATACTTTCTAGAGAACATCCAAAATATTACTCATGTATAAGTTTTATGTACCAAGTAATTGATGGTCTCCTAACAAATGTTTGTCTTTCAGAAAAATGCTCGGGTTGTCTCCATCGATGGTTATGAAGATGTTCCCATAAATGATGAGAAATCATTGATGAAGGCATTGTCAAATCAACCAGTTAGTGTTGCTATTGAAGCTGGTGGCAGAGCTTTCCAGCACTACTCTTCGGTATGAGAACAATTCTAAGACTAGTATTGTCTGTGCCTAAACCCGTTGGCTCTTAAGTTTTGGATTAGTTCCTGCAATTATAGTATGCCTAATCTGCAATTACGTCTTCTAATGCCTTGTTTTTTCTACTAAAAAAAACTACCATACTCATTTACACTTTCTTTTCCTTTTCAAATCTTGAAGGGTGTTTTCACTGGATACTGCGGTACACAACTAGACCATGGTGTAGTTGCAATTGGCTATGGAACAGATAATGGTTCAGATTACTGGATTGTGAGGAATTCATGGGGTCCTAACTGGGGAGAAAGTGGATACATTAGGCTCGAGCGAAATTTAGCTAATAGCACTAGTGGAAAGTGTGGAATAGCAATGGAGCCCTCTTACCCTCTTAAGAATGGAGCAAATCCTCCTAATCCCGGTCCATCTCCTCCTAGTCCTGTAGCACCATCAACCGTTTGCGATGAGTACTATAGCTGCACCGAGGGCACTACATGCTGCTGCATTTATAAGTATGGCGACTACTGTTTTGGCTGGGGATGTTGTCCTTATGAGTCTGCTACCTGCTGTGATGACAACAACAGCTGCTGTCCACATGATTATCCTGTCTGTGATGTTAATTCAGGCACTTGTCAAGTGGTAAGATTTTCCTCCCTCCGCCCCAAAATAGGCGTTTGTTTTTTCGTTTCAAAAGTCAAGTATGATGAAAACATACATTTTCAAACAACAGTTGAAGTTCACATAGTTTGAATCTTGAGAAGCAAAAAACTACAACTAATTTGAAACAGGAAGAGTAAGCTTTTACTGTTCAGTCTAGCTTGCGCTTACCTAGACAATTTCATTGACAAGAAATTATGCAACATTTTGTTATTTAGTTTCTGCAATAACTCTAACCTGATTTTCATCAAATTTATTTGTTTGGCAGAGCAAGGATAGTCCATTGAGTGTAAAAGCATTGAAGAGAGGTCCTGCTACTGCTAGAGTAAACTGGTCAGGGATGAAATCTAACAGGAAAGTGAGTTATGATTGAGTAATTTAGCAACTGCAGGTGAAAAGGGCAAAAGGATCTTCATGTTTAGAAGAGCTGTTCAATCTGTGGCCTTGGGGCAAATGGGCTGTTTCTGTTGTTGATTGGTTTAGTTAGTATTGTTCCTTTTTTTATTATTTGGACAACTTTTACCCGGTGTAAATATTCATCTTTTAAATTCTTAATGAAAATTCTAAGTACCATAATGTTATATTGCATATTACATCTTCAATCAGTCTAAATTTATTCCCATTTTGAACAGCATGTTATTTGGTTATGCACGTTAAATCGTCTATATAATATTGTTCTTTTAAGATATAAGCTGTTAAATAGCTAATAGAATTCATGATTTAAAAACCGAACTTTAGAAAAAAGAAAAAAAAATTACTGGGGAACGGTTCTCAAAGGGATTGGCTCCCAACTTTATTTTCTTTAACTTATAAAAATATTTACTAGGTTAAACATTAACAATGTTAACCTAATCAATCTTTCTTTCTGTTTATTTATTCGTCTTCTTCACTTTTCTTTTACTTTTTAAGTAGTACTAGATTTTCTAATTATATAACTTTTTAATATGGGGTTAGCTACCTAGCTTAAAGGAAAAAAAAACACATTTAAAGATTTAATGTGCTTCGCAAAGAAGCTATTTGCCCCGTTTGTTAAGAATGTTAAATTATCTTTCATTACTTTTAAAGTTAAGTACTTGTTATAAAGAAACTATATTGTTAATTTAATTTAATTAAATTTTTATCATGTTAAGTAGATAAGCTTTATAATAACTACAATTAGTAGCAACTAGCACGTATAACTAGAGATATATCTAAGATTTCAAAAGGAAAGGTGTAATATTACGAAAAGATGTATTTAAGATATAAATTTAATTGTTTTTTAATTTTTGCTTTTTTAACACTAAACTGTTAAATTTTAAAAATTATAGATGCAACATATATTATACTATTAGTTTTGAATTTTTAATCTACATAGTTAATTTAATTTATGGGTTCACGTGGACCACGGAAACTCCTCTAAATATGCCTTTGATAACTACACATTTATAGTCTTTGTTTTTACTAGATCTTTTCTCTACCCACGTTGGAGAAATATCATTAGTATTTTCATGATAATTGTTTCGAATATAGGTTGTTATTCTTCTTCTATGATAATTCTTTTAGAAATATCCCTTTTAATTTATTTTTTTTATAAAAAATGATCAAAAATATTTTAAACTATCTAAAAATAGTTTACAATTTACCCTTAAACTATATTTCAATTCAAAATAACTATCTTTTTATCAAATTATTGAGTTAAAAATATCTTTTTTATTAACGAAAGTTATTAAATTATTATAACCAATAAAATTTCACTGCAACATAGACTCAAAGATTTATTTATTTTTTAGTAATAAAAAAAGGATAATATTATCCGTAGTGAAGTGAAGAATAAGATTTGGGAAAGAAGTGCCAAATTTCAGAGACGTAATGACGGAGAAAAGAAAATAACTGAAAGTATAAGGATCTCTGGATAAATATTGCAACGTTCATTGAATTTGTTTCGATCTGAAAAAAGAGTTTGAGAGAGACGAGACTGAGACAAATAAGCATACAAGTCGGAGACTCAAACCGCCGCCGTTCTAAACTGACCGCCGCCGTTGCCTCCGATTCTTAACTATTTTAGTTTCGCTGTCAGACAAGTTGGTGATAAAAATACGACACCGTCGAAGACCTTCTCCAGTCACTCACCGCCGTCGCTGTTGGCTCTGATTCCAAGCTGTTCCACTTCTCCTTGCCGCCGTCTGTTTTGAGTTAAGCATATACATGTGCGTTATTGAATATTTAATTTGTTACTCAGCACTTTTCAATTCGTTGAATATTGCGGATCGGTGAATTAGTTTGTCCAAATTGATGGATGAAAGTTAATTTTGGAATTTTCGCTAGTTGACTTAATAGTAGTTTCCAGATCACTGTTTGTTTCCCTTTATGGTAATGAAGTAGTTCTGGTACTAATTGTATAGATAATTCTCATTTACGTCAATGAAGTGGTTGAGAGCATGAGGCCTTAGGTTTAAGAACAAAATCACTAGGTGATTCTTCCAAGAGTTACCTGTTTACTGGTGGGAAGGAGGTGGCAGGTATCCCGTAGAATTAGGCTGAGGTATGTGAAAAAGGCAAAAGGATTTGTTTGTATTATTGTTCTTATTTATATGCCTTAGCACTAAGAAAAAGGTTTTCTTTAATGGCACATTACCGGACAATCACGCTGTCAAAGATCACTGACCTAAACACTTGTATAATTGCACAGCAAGGGGTTTATTGAGCAATGCGTCTTTGTTCATGTGTAGTCAGGGAACTCTGTGTTTAACATGAATTTGAGGTATATGATGGAAGGGGAATGGATTGTTGGGCCTGGAACTTGAGTGGTGATTTAGGGAAAGAGTGCCCACGAGAGAAGATTTCATTTGCTTGACAAAGATATTAAGTTTATCAGATGTAAATAAATCAGGGTTACATGGAATTATCCAGATTCTGAGAATGCAGGGATAAAGGAATAGTTTGGCCCTTGGGGAATTCTCGGTTAACAAAAAAAAAAGAAAGGAAGAGAAGGAATAGAGTAAAAGTAATGAGAAATATGCATGCAAAGTAATTTTCTGTGAAGATAGTCATTTCAGATTTTTTAATTTTCCTTGGGACAGTTGAGTATTACAATCTTATTACTGAACATAAAAAATAATGTAGGTTCTTGCAAAGTACAAAGTGTTTCTTTTCAATGAAGAGGATAAATGGAGTGAAATTTTGAGTTATCATCTAAGATGACTTATTACTGTGTTAAGCGAATTACTAGATTGCTGATGAGATCAACTCAATTTCCAACCTTAATCTTTATCATTGTAGATTTCCACTGTGCTAGTATATGCAGGCGTACATACCACCAAGCACACACTAGCACATATGGAGATGGGCATGCGGCATGAGCACAGATATATGTTCCTGATATGCATAGATGTATTGGTGTAGGAAAGAACGCAGTGTGTTGCGATAGCTGGCTTGATTTTTTGAATGTTCAATGTAATATATATTCTTATGAAAATGTAAGGCCTCAATGGCGTTTGATAAATGTATATCGATTCACTAAAAAATGTGCACATGCATTAAAGTTTGTATCATGTAATGTGTATCAACATGGGAATTTTTTCTATGCAGCTTCTTGATGAACCTCGCTTAAGCTGTGAGATATTCCAGTCCATGTTTGCTGATATTCTGTCATTGCAGTGAAGAAATTTGGCC
Organism: Solanum chilense; assembly: GCA_032847665.1. Taxonomy (NCBI): domain Eukaryota; kingdom Viridiplantae; phylum Streptophyta; class Magnoliopsida; order Solanales; family Solanaceae; genus Solanum; species Solanum chilense. The sequence goes on along the minus strand of CM064963.1, from coordinate 107,971,377 downwards.
CAGTATAATGGATTCTGGATCTGCTGATGTATCAAATTCACAACCTGTTACAACATCAAGTGTAGCAAGGTCTACTGCAGTGGAGTCTGCACCAGTTCAGTCAACAGAAGAGGCGCCTTCAAAGATCTCTACTTCAGGCATCTCGTCATGGGCCAAAAATTTAAAAATTCCACAACCGTTCACTGGGTCCCAAGATGAACAATCATCCGGAAATGCTCCCAAATCAACCTTTGCCCGTTTAACTGGTGGGCTTGGAATGCGTCTGTCCCCTAAATCTCCTACGTCTCCTACAGATGAACATGTTGATGGAACATCAACATCGCCAACCAGTTTATTTGGAACATTCACCAAAGGATTGGTTGACTCTTCAAAGAATGCAGTGAAGGCTGTACAGGTTAAAGCTCGACATGTTGTATCCCAGAATAAGAGAAGATATCAGGTAAAAAATATATGTTGATGGCTCAAGTATTCTCTACTCATTCTTATATTTTTTCCATATGAGGAGATCATCGATTATTGAAACACTTTAATGTTGTTGTTTGCCTCTCTTCCTACTATGAAGAACCATTGTGGTTTGTATTCTTTATAAGTTGATTGGTTCAATTCTACCAAACTGGTTTAAACGTTTCAGTTTCTTGTATTTTCATCCTCTATCTTAATCAACTTGCATCTGTATTACGGAGTTCGAACAAAATGTTTTAAATACTTATTTCATGCCTCACTATGTGGGAGTTGATACACTGCTCTTTGGGTTGTTGGAAGTTCGATGCAGCCTGCATTGACATGGGCATGAGTTGCTTCTTAAAGAATGTGTAATTCCATTGTAGACGATTTTCTACTTTGTTATACTTGGAAGGAATCATGTTGAGCTTCCCTTTATTTGCAAGGCATCTTTATGTAGCTTGTAGTTAAAAGTTTAAAACACTGCCAGCACTGTAATAGGATAATGCATATCTATGCAAGATTCAAGAATTAGGATCCACTAACTCCATTCGCTTATGACTCTGTGATGCATCACATATTTCTTGGTCTCCAATTGTAGGGATCATCAATGTTGTTATATGCCTTCGTGTGAACTATTGACAGTGTGATGTTGTCCTCGAGGTTGATGATAGGTAGTAAGAAGGATTGTTACTTTTAATTCAAATGGTCTGTACTATTAAAAATATAACAATATTCTAGTGCCAACACAATGGGTTACCTGGAATACGGTGATCACTTCCATTAAAGCAGCAAGACAGTAAGATATGTTCATTGACTATTTCAAGAAAAAAAGATATGTTCATTGAAATTAAAAGGACTTGCTTACCTTCCATGTTCATGATACCATTGAATCCTCTAGGGATAGAACTTTGTCGGTGGGAGCTGGTATGCATCTTGATATGTGCTACAAATGTTTTTTTTTCTTTCTTTATCATTTTGATTCTTGTGAGAAGTTTTCTTGCGCACCTTAAAGCATCTTGCATATCACACATATTTTTATGAAAAAACATTTCTATCTTCATGTATTGACGTGGCAGTATCCTTTTACTAGGAAGGAGGATTTGATTTAGACTTGACCTACATAACAGAGAATATAATTGCCATGGGATTCCCTGCTGGTGACATGAGCTCTGGCCTTTTTGGCTATGTTGAGGTCAGGAAACCTTATTCTTCATTGCTTGAAGTCAAATAATTATCATGGTATGTGGTTATCCCTAGTTTGATTACATGGAATTTGATATTCAGGGGTTCTACAGAAACCACATGGAAGAAGTAATTAAATTCTTTGAAACTCATCATAAGGTAATAACTTCGAGATCTCGTGTAAAGGCTATTTCATTTCATTTGGGCCAGTCACTGAAAATCCACTTATCCTTCTATTTTATTGCTACATTTACTCTGTACTCAATCACTTTGATGTTGCAGGATAAATACAAAGTATACAATCTTTGTGCTGAAAGACTGTATGATGCTTCTCTATTCGAGGGGAAGGTGTGTTTTCATTCTTTTTTTTTCCTGTTCATTTCCCTTACTTTCATTTCTATGTTGCACCTAATTTGGTAAACATAGAGCCTACCTTTGTTCTCCTTGAATGCTATAGTGAAGATTATTATAACTTTTTTGAGGAAGATGAGAATTATATTTTTTTGTGGAAGATGAAAATTATATTTATTTATTTTTTGAGGAAGATGAGAATTATAAATTAGTTCACTCCAGTTGCATAAGCAACCATTCTAAATAACACACACATTTTCTGTGGTTCAAGGAGTTCCAAAATGTTTCACACTCCGCGCGTAAAATGATATAAACAACTCGAATTCTGCTTAAAACACGAACCCTATTATTTTAACTCGTAGGTACAACCAAACAGCTAATGTCCCTTTTTTTTTGAGGGGGGGGGGGGGGGGCTACAATATGACATGCAATTCTGCGCCTTATTTTCAATTAGATTGTGGGATATGGAAGGGAGATAATTGAGGGATTGCATGATGGTGGTGAACTTATTAATTTTTTTGTACACGTTCGAGATCATTAAGGTCGCCATTTTTAATGGCTATTCCTAACTTTAATAATCAGCTTTTGATAAATGATGCACCTATTTTTTGTCTCTCTTGGGATTAGAACCTAAGAATACCCACTCTATTGACCACTAGGTGAAATCTTTTAATGTGTCCTAGCCTTGGTGGACAGAGTTGCGTGGTACCTGTTACTGGTGGAAAGTGGGAGGTATCCCGTGGAATTAGTTGAGGTTAACATGGAAGCTACCCCTGACACCACGGTTATCAAACTAAAAATAAAGTACATGATATTTGATGACTAGAATAGCAACAAAGCCAACATAAACACAGTGGAATGTTAGGGAGGTTGCTATGCTAGTAAATAATGCAATTCTTTGCAACGTCTACTAAAATCTTTCCGCTAAAAGACTTCTATTGTTTATTGTTCAAACTTCTGAAAGACCAAACACTTTTTAAGTACTCTTGATTTTAGGTAATTCCTGAAATTTATCTACAGATAGATGAAGACTTGAGCCATTTGATGCAAGTTGGTAAACACAACTTTTTGTCATTTTTAAAAAATGAGGTATAATGTATAGCTTCTGGAAAGGTGCTTAGTATTGTTTACAAGAACTGGGTAAACAGTCTAAGTAGGCCCACCAAACTATGCCAGACTGAAACAGTCAATGTGGTTTCCAGTTTTTGTCATTTCAAGACTTAGAAATTGGTAACCCATTTGACCAAACCAAAACTGATTAAACCAACAAAAATCTCACTCCCATAACTGTTTAATGCTGACTCCGAAGTTTCTTGATTCATTTTTCTGTTCATGACTGTGTGATACAGGTTGCTAGTTTCCCATTTGATGATCACAACTGCCCTCCTATTCAACTCATTAGATCATTTTGTCAAAGTGCATACTCATGGTTGAAGGAGGATATCGAAAATGTTGTGGTTGTGCATTGTAAGGCGGGAATGGCAAGAACTGGTTTAATGATCTCTAGTCTTCTTCTATACTTGAAGGTAGGGCTTGTTCTTTTTTTTCCGGTTCATTTGCTTCGTAAGTTATCAGATGTTATGGAGTCTTACTTTCAGATTTAAGACACTTAAGTCAATGGTCTTCTTGCAGTTCTTTCCTACAGCAGAGGAGTCTATGGATTACTACAATCAAAAGAGATGCGTAGACGGAAAAGGACTAGTGCTGCCGAGCCAGATTGTATGTTAAAATATTACTCTCTTTAAATCTCCAGTCCTCCAATAGTGAACTGACAAGTGTAGTGCCTTTTTGTTTCTAGAGATATGTCAAGTATTTCGAACGCATCTTAATGTACTTTAATGGAGAAAACCAGCCTGGACGCAGGTAAATCCCTTGATCCTTCTTGTTTCAAATGCACCTTCAGATTTTCACTGTGTTATAATTACAAGAGGAGAGAAGTAACGAGAAAAGATCTAAGTGTAGTCCTTGTCAATGGCGTTCTTACAGGTGCATGCTCAGAGGATTTCGCCTGCATAGGTGCCCTTATTGGATAAGACCTTCTATCACTGTATCTGATCATAATGGTAACTTACATCCTTTTTCTAGATTATTATATTGAAATTATACTCCTAGAAAAAGACAGTCATGCTTAATGTCAATTCAGTAGATGATCTATCTGCTGTTGTTTATCGGACATAATTTTAACAAGTTAATTTGGCATTGAATAACCGATATCCTTATTGGAGTCTGAAAAGGCTGGCTAAACAAGTTGTTAGATTGCCTACGTGTTACAAAGATGTGCCTTACAGAATTTTCCTATCTTGTGCTAATAGTTGTGGAGTTTTATTTGCAATCCCTTCTTACATTATAGACTCTTCTGTGTGTTTCCTTCATGATGGTTTCTCATTGGTGGATATCTGCAGGTGTGCTCTTTTCATCCAAAAAGCATCCAAGAACCAAGGATCTATCGGTAGGTTTAATTAATGTGTCATGTCATGCTGTGACATTCATAAACTACTAAAGAATTGATATCATCCATATTAGTATTGGATTCTTAATGAGGAGTTGAACCTGCAGTTTAAGTACTGATATCAGGAGGTAGTAGTGTAGCTTGTTTCTCTTTTTCATGTACATCTGTATACTTGAGGAGGTTTAAAAGTAAGCCTTATACTTTATACTTCTTTATTTGTTGTGCTCAAAAGTTCGTCCTGACAAAGGTATCACATATATTTATAATTGTTCAAAGCTCATACACTTAGTTTCTCTCATTATAGTTGTTATTATGTTTTTCTCTGCAGCCTGAGGATTTTTGGTTCAATGCACCAAAGAAAGGGGTAGTGGTTTTTGCTCTTCCAGGCGAGCCTGGCCTTGCAGAATTAGCTGGGGATTTCAAAATTCATTTTCATGACCGTCAAGGAGACTTTTACTGGTAAATTTACTAATATGAAGAGTTCGAAGGAAAATTGTTTACTTTTGTGTTTCATGGACCACCAAGTCGTATACAAATTCCTTTGACCCTTAAATGTCTATTGTATCCCGTGGCGACTCTTGATACTTGTAAAAGGCTATGCTATTACCAGATTTCCCTTTCTTGTCCTATGTATAATGCACTATAGATTACTGAATTACATCCTTTATGCCTCTTGGAGATACTATGGATGAAATCATTCTGTACAAATTTTACTGTGTGTTGTCTTTTCCTATCAGTCCAACTTGTTAGCTATGGTTTCATAATTTTCTTCTACTAGTACTCCCATAATGGAATAAAGTACGTATCTGTCAAAAGATAATATACTATTTACATATAGATGGATGAGTCAAGGGTATATTATTTATGTTAATGAATTAGGGCTGTGGAATTAAATTTGAAGTTTCCAAGTCCTATATTTGTGACCCTGACAGTCCATATTAGTCGGAGTCCCAAATTTTCTAGCTTAGATATATTGGTGCTTTTATGCACCTTTAAGCAGTAAACTTAACTTGCAATTTGAAGGGGAAAAATATAATCTGAATAGGGTTTAGGGGAAAACTACGACATCGCTCATCAACAGAAGCTTATTGTACTCCACAGTAGGAGAAAAGGGAAAACAGAGATTTGTCGGTACATTTATGTGAAGCCTCTGTTTGATTTACTAGATCAGATACATCCCCACTGCTTAGGAAGACACAGGAGGAAGCAAAGGATCCTATTTTAGAACTCATATCCGTCTTTTGATCTTTCAGTTGGTTGAATACAACAATGATAGAGAACAGGAAAGTCCTGATGACAAGTGATCTTGATGGTTTTGACAAGGTAATTTCTTATCAATTGAGTGGATTTTTTGAAGATTAGTGGTTGCTGTCCGTTGGCGTATATTATCAGAGAACTTTTTACACAATTTAGAGCACTCGTTTTATCCCTGTAATATATGCTGTCTTCATTTTGTGACTTTTATATGATGGCCTTATTGTGCAGAGGAAGTTACCATCACCTGGTTTCCAAGTGGAAGTAGTCCTTGCGGACTATGATGCTGCCCTTCCTGCTCGACCCCAATCAGAAACTGCCACCAAAGAATCAGCTGACAGTTCAAGTGCTAATCCTGCCCCCGTGTCTAATCCTATCTCAGGCAGTGAGCCTGCTGACGGAAGTAACGTGAACGAACAACCTGGGAACAGTGACAAGGACGATGTGTTCTCAGACAATGAATCTGAGGAACCTGGAATATCAAAAGCTAGACAATCTAAAGCTGCTTCTGAAGTTAGTGCTCCCGCAGATGCAAAAAACCCTGGATCAAGGAACAAGGACGATTCAGATAAAATATCAAGCTTGACACATAAGACAGAACAAGTCTCATTGGGAGACACAAGCTCTGTACACAGTGAGCCCAAAAAAGATGCCTCAGTCGGAACTACGTCTAGTGTTGATGTGTCCAATCCGGTTGGAGGAGTGAGTGATTTCAAGGTCATGGCAGCTGATGCATCTGTTTTCTCATTTGGTGATGAAGAAGATTATGAAAGTGACTAAAGAGGTCTGGTGTGCAAATTCATGAAGATGTACATAATAGCTTGCGGTTGCTAGGGTCTAGCTTGTTGGATTCTGTTCATTTTATTATGTTGTCATTTTACTTGTTCATGGCTTGCCATTTGATTATCAGTTTCGTAAAGCTATGCCGTAGATTACCTTGGGTTGAAATTGTGCTAAATTTGCATTACTACTGTTCTGGAAGTTTTTATAGAACATATGCAATGTACTTTACACTGCTTTCCATGACTCAAAAACTGTGGCTTCCTTTACTGCAAGGCAGTGGAGGTATTTTGGGGTGTCAAAAGACATCTGATTTGAAGTGCCAAAAAACTATGTTGGCTGAACTGGCAAACTGGTGCTTTAATTGGTATATTCTCACATGCACAGCAATGAACAAAGTGAGCCCAATTAAGCACATGATGTACAGCTCATAAATGTGATCTTCATGTATTTGCCAATAATTCATTATCAATGACTTCCTCAAACTCTGCTAACCTGGACTTGTGTTGGCCTTTCCCTGCCGTGACCAAACAGAAGAGTATCATTGATCGCTACTCCGTTAGATAAGTTGAAAATTATAGATGTTGGACAGAGAGATGATGAAATGGTCTAATGATTTTTTAAAAAGGTAAACACAAAACTAGTACTTATACCTTTTCTAATTTATTTTATTGTTATTATGTCATACAGTCGCATGCTTGTGGAGTAAGGATTGAGTACTCTTTCTATTTTAAAATAAAATTATATTTTTATTCTTGTTAAAGGTTTCTCAAATTATCTTACCAATATACGGGCAGTTTTTAAAAAAAGTTGGACTGTATGCATGTCCTTAATTATTTCTTCACTTTTAAATTGACATACTTATTAAAAATACAATTACTAACATAGTGAGTCTACCGTTTTGTTCATATTAATTATGAAATATATGAATTAAAATTTTGAAATTCTGAAGAAGTTCTGTTTTTTCATAATATTTAATTAAAGGTATAATAGATAAAAAGAAAGTTTATCTTTCTTTAAATTTATCAAAATAAATAATAATAAAAAGTAAATAAGTAATTAATTAAGAATTTTTAAGTATGCTCGGATACAGAATTAAGAGAAAATTTGCTTTGTTAATTAAGTGTCGTGTCACGCCACGCGGCTAGACGATTAAAAGACTTTGTACTCGTTTTTTCTATTTCGTTGTCCGTGTTTTTGTCATCTCCGCCGCCTTAAACAAATTCTATATAAGCCCCTCCAGGGTTAAACTTGCATACTAATGTTCTGTAAAAATCAGTTGAAAAAAAAGTGAGAAAACATTTTCCTTCAATTTTTCTGATTGGAAAATTTAAAAGAAGTTAAATTCTTGCTACTTCCATGTCAATGATATCTGGCATCCAAGGCCAACTTCTTGAAATCACAGGTATTTTAAAGATTTTCTTGAATTTCCCTTTATATAGAATTTTTTTTTATTGATTTTGTATTCGGAAAAATCTTGCAGTGGTTTCTTGCAATAAATTGAAGGACACTGAATGGATTTCAAGACAAGATCCCTATGTTTGTCTTGAATATGGTAGCACCAAATTTCGAACTCGTACTTGTACAGGTGAATTTATTTTTGTTTTTTCAAATTAATTTCATGTAGTAATTGTTTCTTCTTTTGTATTATTGATTTGTTGTGGAATAATTATTATACGTAGATGGTGGCAAAAACCCCACATTTCAAGAGAAATTCGTGTTTACCCTTATTGAAGGATTGCAAGAGATTAATGTTATCGTCTGGAATAGCAATACCCTTACTTATGATGATTTAATCGGAAGCGGAAAGTAGTTTTCTTTCTTTTATCAGTTCTGTTCATTATATATATTTTTTTGTGTGTGTATAAATCTTTGATCGATTTTCTAATTCTAGGATTCAACTACAGAAAGTTCTATCAATGGGATATGATGATACTGCTTGGCCAATCCAGACGAAGACTGGCAGGTAAATTTATAAGATCTTTAAATGTAATAAGAGGAAGAATACATGTATAACAATGAAAACTTTATTGTCAACAAAACGTATACCGAAGGAGATGCATAACTTAAAACAGAGATTTAGTTATGGTTAACAAAAGAGATTTAGTCGAACAATGGAAGATTGTACAAGCACTTGCATTACAGTGATTGGGATAAGTATCATCAAGTGATTGAGAAATTTGAAGGATCTAGGACCACTGATGTAGTTGCATTTAAACAAATACGAGAACCATTTGTTGGTACTACGCCAAGGAAATACTTATTTAATTTGATCAGTCATGCTGTTTGCCTATCTCAGATGATTAACTTACTGTTCGTATTAAGCTTTTTCAAGTACTGCAAGATTGGAGTGGGTTAAGTTAGTTGATTGCAATCTATGATAGTCGTCATCCTTCTCGATTTTCTTTTATATGTTGTTCTGAAGCTGACTTTATTGGTTGGTAAGGATATAAGGAAGATATGATTAAACCTCCTTATAGGATATAAGAGGTTGACTGTTTTATCTTAATTTTAGTTATCCTCTTATCATGCGAAGTATCTGACTCAAAGCCTGACATGATAGTTCATCTTAAGCTTGGGGAAAGGACGAACTTGAAGTCAGGTGCAGAGTTGTGGCTTATAGCTGAGGTTTGATATTTTTAGATTGTTGGAAAGAAATCTTAGTTGTTTGTTAGGCCTTCTAACATTTGAGCTGAAGTCAACCCGAGGGATAAACTTTTCCGGTGATCCATGGGACAATGGTGAAGGGAGTGTATGGAGGTGAGTTGGTTTACTGTATCTTTGATGGATTCATGGAAATTAAATTCTACTAGTCCTTTTATGGAGTATGTATTTCAGTATAATTGACGAAGAGAGTTGTTACTCTGTATAATTAACAGAGACATATTCTTTTAGGGAGTGCTTGTCTGTCATGTGAGAAGAGAGGTAAAGTGATTTAATAGTTATTGTGAGGATAAAAGCAGAAAAAGAGAGTTCTCCCTGGATAATCTTGTGTCTCACTTCTTGTAGTTCAGATTTTGGACACTTATTTAGCTATTGAGGTACATGAAATTATGCCTGAAGTTTCGTTCATGACTACGAATCTTGTGATCACCATGTCAGTCTTTGTAACTATGTATAAAAGCAATTAATTTAACTTTCAGATTCTCTAAATCTATCTGACAAAATTGTGTTCTATTTGCGGGGATGTTCTTTTGGTCATTTTGTTTTGGCTATCGGAGCTGCAATTAATTTAAGTCTCATCACTGATACTGGAAAGATATATAAGGATTTGACAGATAGGAACTTATTCCTTCTTTTACAGGCATGCGGGTGAAGTTCGGCTCATAATGTTCTATGCTAATGCCAATGTAAGTAGTACTATGATCTATAGCACCCCCACCGTTTCTCGTTCTGATCCTGGGAGGAGATCAAATCTCTCTTATATATCCTTGACATATTTTCTCTTTAAATTTCCAGAAGCCGGCAACAAGTTACGCTCCATCATACACCGCACCACAGCCGCATACGCCTATGTACTCTGCTCCATCATACGCAGCACCAGCAGCAGCTTATCAAACACCGTCTCCATATCCAGCATACCCACCTCATTCAGCAGCATATCCACCAACACCTTATCCTCCTCAAACAACGGCTTACACTCCAGTCTATCCACTGCCTTCAGCATATCCTCCCATTTGGTATCCACCACATTCAGCGTATCCTCCCGCGTCTTATCCACCACCAACACAGGACTATTCTTATTCTCCAGGTTAGTATGCTTGTAATATGTAGTATTTTCTTCTTTTCCTCTTTCCTAACTTCTCCATAAGGGCTGACTCTTCAACCTTCACAACTTTTTATCAGGTCCATATCCAGGAACATATCCTCCGCGACCTTACTGAGGCCATCTTCCTACATGCTTGGGTGAAGAATGTGCATATAAGTTTATGGAAGAAGAGGAAAGAATTGTGCATACAGATTTTCACTGAACAGTTTTGCTTAGGCATCTTTGTGTTTGTAAATTATTGAAAAATACAAGGGTTGGATGACTTGTTTGTGATTGTTTGTGCTTAACTGTTCCATACAATCTTCTTTAGAAAAAAATGAGACTAGCTTATTAGTTTTGTTGGCTGTTGTTTCTCGTCTGTAGGATATAAGGAAATCCTAATCGCGTTTGATGATCGGAAAGAGGCCTTGCAGGAGAGTATTCTATATGCGTTTGAATCAACAAGTTGAGAGCTACTGTATGAATATAGGAATACAATATGAACAATTATCTTTCATTTTTTAAACAAGTTGTGATCGGCTATATGAATTTATGTCTTATTTCAGTGAGCAAAGGGTACATAGTCGTGTCACATCAGGTTGAATTTTGCAATAATCTATATGAATGGACATATGAACAAGAAAAACTCAATTGGTCGTTTTGACCATGTGGTTAAACCACTAAATCTTAAAAAGTCTTTTTTACTCATATAAGATTCAACGTTTCACTGTGTAAAGTTTATGAGGTGGCTTTCGGTGTTCCACCATCATTGATTGCCCTTTCAGGTAAATGTGACTTCTAGTTGTGTCCCATTACATTATTTGCTTAAACATTCAAAAGTCCTTTCCTTAGAATGGTCAACCTCACGATGGTGGTTATTACTTTTCACTACTCACTAGTTAGAAAAAAGCACATCTCCCTTCTGACTTTTCTCAAATTATCATGTGTTCTTGTGAGCCCTATTATTATTAATTCAATCACGATGTTAAGAGTATCTTTTGGTTGGTTTCGCATAATAATTGATATCTTAACGAGATAGATTTAGAGATGTAGCATGAGAATTAACTTAATATCGCCATGCTAGTTTGTAGCGTGGTCCGTGGAGATGCTTACACAAAAAGATGTGTGTATGCTTCGGTGACCATAAATACTCAGTTGATAAACCACTAAATAAGTTCGTAGGTGAGTGATCGATCATGTAGAACATAGTTATAGGGAAAGATTGGCGGGTGGTGAATAAACTTCACTTTAAAAGAGAAAAATATATACATACTATGTGTAGCGATAATGTTACTGATGAAGTCTTTGACAAGAGAATTACGTGAAATAGTTAAAATGAATAATATCACATCATATTTAGAATATTTTTAAATTGATTTAGCAAAAACACTTTGCACCAAAGGAATTAGTGTTTTTTTAGTGCTAAATCAGGTTCAACATGGCACTATAGTGATTTGGAAAAGAGGTGAAATTATAGAAGAATTTGGGTATTTTGGAGTGAAATGAACCAACAACCTACCCAATTACATGGCATGAGGGGGCCTATTTTGACTTTTGAAAAATAATGATGTAAAGATATGGTCTCTCTTTTTTTTTTTTTTTGTTAAGATGTTAGTGATTGCCAGGCATTATTACTGTTAATCTTAAAATTAATGATGCATTATAACCTTAATTAACACTATAAAAACAGCTGTATAACTAACTCTATCTCCTCTCTCTTCTTTTACTTTCTTAGTTGGTTTAGGCTGTCCATTACCCCACTTTCTTAATTACAAATACATCAACTAATAGCCCTCTTAATCTGTATTTTTTAACCATTTCTAGCATGGTTTTAGTGCAATTGTTGCAATGACAATCATATGTCTAAAAGGAAATTATTAATATGTTAGATTGATTTGGTTTATCGCGCGTCTTTTTTATTACCATGACAAACAACATAGAATGATTTATAACGATTATTCATACTTTTAGACCGTTAAATCGATTCTATTTTTTTTCCAGTTATGTGAATTTGATATTGATAAGTTGACTTTAGTATTTTCTAGAATGATTTTTTTATATATAAAAAAAATTGCTAATTTGTTGCTGTTGCTTTTACCAAATTTTTACGACCATAATTATGACTAGAGTATTATTTACAAGTAGTATGATTTTAATTGTTTAAAAGTTTTGGAAGCCAACAAATGTTGCAGATAGTACGTTAAAAAAGACAAAGAGTACTGACTGACAAAGACGAAATCATTTATGACTTTTGAACTAGGACGAAACCATAGCTAACACATTATTTACTTTATCTTAATTAAATCTTATTGGTACAATTACAACTTTAATTATAATTGTTTACTTCCATACCACCGTATTTTCCTTGGAAGGTCGAACTACTCTTTCTGTCTCGTATTATTTATACATGTTATCATAATAAATAGGAGTATGCGTTTTAAATTATTCGTTCTTATTGAAAATATCGGTATTATAAATTTTCAAATGTTGATCTTAAAATAAGCGTAAAGGAAAAATGAACAAGTAATGTGAGATGAAGAAAATATCGAATAACTTGTTACTTATCAAGTATCGTATAAGACATATGAAAATTAATACGTAAATAACTTATTTTTTATCTCGCTACAAAACTATTAGTTTAGTACAATTTGCTTATTAACTTTGAGAGATGTAATTATTGGGGAATTCCAAGACCCTAATGACAACTTTGGAAGCTACTCTTAAACTCTAAAAAGTAGATAGATGCACTTAAAAATCAATCAAAAACCCCTCTTTTAACCAGCACTATTTAGTTTCCTCTATACTAAAGTGAAATCCTCTCTATATCTATGCCTATTCCCTGTTTCATGGAGTATCTATCTACAAATAATTCACAATAAATTTAAATTTTATATATAGTTAATAAATAAGAATATGCTACACATGCTATAATTAGTAAAGTATTCACTGGGTTGTAATGTAGTAATAATGCTATAATTAATAACTTACTCATTAGGTTGTAGTAGTGATAGAACTGTCTCGCCTTTAATTAAATATTTTGAATTTAAACTTTGAATATAGAGAAAAATTTGGTGGAAGCGTTATCTCCGAATGGCCCTGCCGTAGATGATCAAGATTTAGTTCAAACTCATTTGGAGGAATTTTTTAAAAAAAAAGTAGTTTAAAAATTATTTGCAGAATGTATATTACATTGTTACTACTTATACTCGTATGGAATATACGGTTCAGAAATTAAAGCAACTGTAAAGTATTTTTCATGAGAATATTGTACTGAGGTATTTCTAATTTTATCAAAAAATACTATTCTCATAAAAAGGACATATCTTTACTGTTGAATGGTTCAATATGGTTAAAGAAATAATACTATTTTGAACAATAAAAACAGTTACGTATATACATGATACTCGTATTTTTTTGTTGGTTATAAATATTGTTTAATTGAGCTCTATTGCCATAACACGATTGTATGGATCAAAATACGAGGTTTGGATGTATTTGAAGATCAGATATAACATTTTGTTGTGTTAAAAATAATATGAATCGCATAATTTTTTTTAAAATTATTTATTTACAAAATAATTTGAACTTGAATTACATTAAGTAGGTGTTTTGTTAATGCGATAATATGTCATGATATGAAATTGTATAATGGAAATATGTATCCGCATATGTCTCTTTGAACTTCAAATACAAATTTATATGATTGTTATCACTAATTTAAAAAAAAATAATGATTATTTTTAATTCTTTCATCAAATATAAACAACTTTTTATTTATTTTTTGTCTTCTTCAGGAGACTATTAGAGTACATAGCTAATCATAATTATAGGTTTATTATTAGCCATCGGAAAAGAAGCAATACAACTCGAAGTCTTGGAATTCTAAAAGACAGAGATCTAGGAAATTATTAAGGATCTATCGAATATAATTTTTTTGTTTTTATAAAAAACAAAATAAAATGAAAATAGTGTTTGATCATACATATAATTGAACAGAATGTTTTGAAAATAAATTTAAAGATGAGTTTCAAGTTCTTTTATTCGTAAAAAATTAACTTTGTTAAGTTAACCACGTATTTATTCACAATTTTAACTTTCAATCGCTTTTTCAAATATTATTTTTTCTTAATATCATCTAATTTATTGTCCAAACATTAACTTATATATGTTTCACCATTCATAAATAAATATAATCTCGTTAATCATATGTTAATAAACATCAACTTTATTTTTAAAATTACATATATCACTTTTCACGTAGGATCATCCATAGATAACTCATATTTTCATGAGTTTAATTTACATATACAATAAATTATTTTACTTATTGTAGCAAATAACCCTATCCATTTTTTACCCTAAATAAATGTGATGACAATTTTTTAAATTCACACAATAATAATATATATAACTCAAATTAAACTATCTTTCAGATAATATATACACTATCAACTTATGTATATACATAATTTCTCAAAATTTTATTATCTTAAATTATTTTATCTCAAGAAAAGATTTAGAATTCGAGCCGAGAGGTATATTCGTATCCTTAAATACATACAAGTATACTCCACCTTGTGCTATTATTTTTTACTTTTTTTTTTTACCATTGGAATACCAAGAAAGTGGAGAAAAGTATAAAGAAAAAAAACCCAAAGTCACCAAACAAAAATTATCGAAATCTTCTCTTTTCTTTACATAAATATTAGTCACTACTCATGTTAAAAAAAGGACAAGCGTGACATCCACTCTGATAAAATCTCTTTCTTTTTCTTCCTTCTCTTCTCTCTTTATCTTTCTGTTTTTGAGAACCGAGTCCGCTCTGTGTACTACTAGGCCTTTTTTCCCTTCACACAATCAGACAAAAAAAGAAAAAAAGAGAGATAAGAAGAAGAAGAAATATGAAAATGATGAAAATGCTCTGTTTTTTTCATCTCTGTGTTGTATAATGAGTAAAAAACAGAGATATTAGAAGGGGAAAAAAATGGCAATAGAGAATAATGATCAATCTTTTTTTTTAGATGTGCTTTACTGTGAAGAAGAAGAAGAAAAATGGGGTGATTTGTTTGAGGATGAAGAAGGGGTTATTATTAACCCATTGTTGTTATCTTCCGAAGGAACAACAAAGACTAATTCTTTATTATTATTACCTCTGCTTCTGTTGGAACAAGATTTGTTTTGGGAAGATGAAGAGCTTCTTTCACTTTTCGTTAAAGAAAAAGAAACTCGTTGTTGTTTTGAAAGTTTTGGGAGTGACCCTTTTCTCTGTTCAGCTCGTGTTGATGTTGTTGAATGGATTCTTAAAGTGAATGCTCATTATGATTTCTCAGCATTGACTGCCATTTTAGCCATTAATTATCTTGACAGGTTTCTTTCTAGCCTTCAATTTCAGAAAGATAAGCCATGGATGACTCAACTTGCTGCTGTCACTTGTCTTTCTTTAGCGGCTAAAGTTGAAGAAACTCAAGTTCCCCTTCTTCTTGACTTCCAAGTACCAATTTTTTCTCTCTTCCTTCTTGATTTCCCTATTTCTTGACAGTTTTATGATTGATTATTTGATTTTATTTTTTTTAGGTGGAGGATGCAAAATATGTGTTTGAGGCAAAGACTATACAAAGAATGGAGCTTCTGGTACTGTCATCACTGAAATGGAGGATGAATCCAGTGACCCCACTTTCATTTCTTGATCATATTATAAGAAGGCTTGGGCTAAAGAACAATGTTCATTGGGAATTTCTCAGAAGATGTGAAAGTCTTCTTCTATCTGTCATGATTGGTAATTTTTGCTCTTTTTCATCAGTTTTATCTTTGTTATGGAATCTTGTTTTTTTTTTTTTGACTAAAGATTATATTTTTTTTCGATGATAACAAGAAAAAACAAAGCCCCTTTTGATTTTATTTTATTTTTGTCTTTCATAATACAGATTGTAGATTTGTACGTTATATGCCTTCTGTATTGGCTACTGCAATTATGCTTCATGTTATTCGTCAAATCGAGCCTTGTAATGCTATTGACTACCAAAATCAACTTCTTGGGGTTCTCAAAATCAGCAAGGTTAGTTCAAATTAATTGTCTTTGATCTTCCCTTCATATTAAAACAGTCACTGAATATTTTTTTGTGTAAACAGGAGAATGTGAATAATTGCTATGAACTCATATCTGAAGTGTCATCAAAGCCTATTACATCACACAAACGCAAACATGATGAAAATCCCAGTAGTCCAAGTGGTGTAATAGATCCAATTTACACTTCAGAAAGTTCAAATGATTCGTGGGATTTAGATTTGCCTTTGTTCAAGAAAAGCAAAGTTCAAGAACAGCAAATGAAAATGTCATCATCATTAAGCAGAGTTTTTGTGGAAGCTGTTGGTAGTCCTCATTAAAATGTCTCTTCTAAATATTTTTATTACATATTCAAGAAGTATTTTCCTGTTATGTCATTTTTTTTTCTTCAAAATTTACATGAAAAAAAAAAAAGAAGAGAAGGAAGTGTGTTAGCTGTGGTTGTTGGCAGAGAAGAGAAGAGGAGTGGCTTTATTTTTTGCAGGAGTGTAGTCTACTACTACTACTGGAAAGCCAGAGAGAGAAAGAGAAAAGACAGAATATGTGCAATCTTTGTTTTTCTCTCTATTTATTTCAATTTTCTCTCTCAAGTCACTTTCATGCATGCATACTTTTGATGGACTACTCTATTTATATTGCCTTTACTTATTACTACTTATATATATATATATATAAATCATAAATTCATCAATGTTTTCATGATTTCCTCTTATCTACAATTCCCTCTCCATACTCACTTTTATATGATTTAGTTTAACTTACTATAACGATTCACTTTTATATGATTTAGTTTAGCTTACTATAGCGATTCACTTTTATATGATTTAGTTTAACTTATTATGGCGATTATAATTAATAATTTTAAATAAATCATATATATTTATATTGCTATAAATTATAACTGACTGATTGAAAAGGGGAAATGTTTTAGACTTGAATAGATGGAGTTCTATATAGTGGAGTACTAATTTACATATTTAAAACCTAACATTTTTAGAATGCTAGAATATGGAACTGATTTATTTTTTCCATTTACTATTAATTGTCATACTTTCTATTTTTTTTAAATTAAATTTTTTGTAATATACATTTATGATATATTCTTTTCATCATATTGATATGTAAAAATTACAATGTATAGTACATTTTGTATTGTCTTTGAATATCTAAATTTTTTATTTAAAATATTGAATTAATATAATTTAATTTAATTTCAAAATTTATCAAATTGAATTTCGGAAAATATAATGACAAATATAAATAAATGTGGGAGTATAAATTTTAAATTGGCGATCTATAGTACTCGTTAAACTCATTTGAAACGGATTTGGTTATAGGCTATACGCTGATGGTAAACGACCTTTAAACTATTTTGGCAATTTAAATAGATAAATTGTCCGTTTATGTATATAATCAATAGATAGTTTTACATTTAGTTTCTAACTAGTAAACTTAGCCGCGCTATGCGCGGTGTCTAAAAGTTTTCATTTTTATTTAATTTTTAAATTCAAATAGATTAATTAATTAATTTTATCATTTAGCTTTGTAATTTCAACACAATACATAAATTAATTTTATCAAAAAATAAATACATGCACGGTCAAATATCTATACTTTTTTGATTGAATAGTACCTATTATTTTATGTTAGTTATAATATATAATTAAGAATTTATGACTTCATTATCCATTTGAATGAGTTCTCAAAATTAAATATTGTTAACTTTGATATTTTGTTAAAAATTAAAAGTGAAATTTTAATTTTTAGTCTTTTAAATTTTTTAAAAAAAATATCAAAAGAATTAAAATAGTAACAAATTCAAAAACAGACATAGAAATATGAAAAATTATTCGTAATAGATAAGCTACCTATAATTTGAAGACTTAAAAAAGTAACTCAATATTTATATATTAAGATATAAAGTTCTGTGTATATTGATTCTTTGAAAGAAAATGGGTGATACATGATTTTAGTTCGGTAAAACAATTTTTAGTGATATAGAATTAACATAAAAATAATATATTATTGTTAAAATGCATAATAAAATAAGTAATAAATGAACACTTATAGATGAATGATAAAAGGTTTTATGTTAAGATTAAAAAAATACTTATATATCTACTAAAAACTTATAATTAGACACTTGAATTTTTTCTGAATAAAGTAAACATAAAAAAATTGTTCAAAAATAATATGAATATTTATAATTATTAACGATAAATAATATTTTCTTATAATTAAAGTGTAGGATAAAAAGTTAAGTAAATTTTTAGAATCATTATAATGGAGGATGAATGGTTAAGTAATAAGTATATTTGAAATGATTATCTGTATTAATTTTTTCCTTGATAAATTTTCTTCTATAATTCTAAGTTTTTTTAAAAAAATTTATTTCAACGCTATTTTTAGTCTCCCTTTTTTCTTTCTTTTTCTTTTTTTTTTTTTTTAGATTTTGCTTATTTAATTCTATTAAGAAAACATAAACAATTAGCATCGTAATTAAGAGAATGAAGTTTGCTCGTCTTTAGCATTTTTACTAATTTATATATATTTTTGTAAAATAGTAACAATTAGCATCAAATCGTAACATAATCAAGTTAGCTTGTCTTAAGTTTTTTATTAATTTAAGCAAAATGTTTAAATGAATTCTCTTAATTAATTTTTATTATATTTTTCATGATTCATATTTTATTTAAAATTTAAAAATAACTTCATAATAATTTTGATTATCTCCCGCCGCTAAGCGTATCTACAAATATATTTTAATGTTTTCAAGAATTGTTTTTGTCTTACTTTTAGTAATGATCTTGCTCTTATAATTTCATGCAAAAAATAAATCAATTATTCTCTTTTATATATCTTATTTTGTATCATTCTTATTAGAAGTAAAAATAATTATACAAAGAAGTCTTTGTCGATAGATTTTGCGTTACAAAATTAAAGTAGAAGACAATTAAGCTAAACATAAATATATTTGGTTAGAAATATTTTTTGATGTGATTTTAAGATGTCACAAATTTAAACATTAAGTAATTTGGGGTAAAGTTGGAAGTTATAGATATTACTAATAAGTATTAATTAAGTATAGAGGTTTTGAAAGATGAAGAGGTGTGAGTTTATGAAAAAAATTAAATTAAAAATAAATATATAAAAATAAGAGAAAAAGGTAAAAAAAAAATGTGATATATTTTTTTAATAAACAAAAATATGTTTAAGTAAAATCCTCCACCATTTTTATGATTTATTTTATTATATGACATATATATTTTTTTTTTACCTCATTTTAGAAATTTCAAATTATTAAAAGTCTCCAAATATGCTTCTAATAATAAACTTTATTTTTAGTAATTACTATTATTTTGAACAATATATACTTTTTCTCTTATTTTATATTATAGGAGAGATGTCTATTAAGAGAAAAATTAATTAAAAATAAATTTAAAAAGGGACACAGAATTAAAAAGTTAGTCAAAAGGAATAGAATTTTTTTTGAAATTATCAACAAAAAAAAAAGTAATCGTACGAATGTTTTAAAATAAAATTAAAAAATATATCTTTTTGCTGAATAAATTCTCAAAACTGTGAAACATTTGGCCTATAAATAATAATTATATAAGAATAATATAAAAAATAATGCAACGTTAAAATTATGTATTTTTACCATATCATTGTTATGTGATTGTGAGATACGAAACTATAACAGGAATCGATTTATTTGATTCTTAGTTATATATATTAGAATTTAATATTTAGTATTTTATTTACTTTATATTGAGATATGATATATTACTTTTTTTTATTATTTATATTTATTATATATTTGTATAACATTTTTATAGCTAGTGAGGAGAATGATATTGTTAGACGAAATCAGAAATAAGATATATTGGCGTTTTTTCAATTAAATAATTAATCTGATAAGGAACCAATCAACTCTTGTTACATCAGTGGTTTAACCGGAGTGCTATAAACAATCCATACAATAATACCAACAAACATACATAAAATTAATTAACTAATCAAGCAAAAATATTTAAAATATACAATTCTTCAAATTTACAAAGTGAATAAAGACAATCAGAGTCGGTAGAAACTACAAGATTAAGAAAAAAAATCTCAAAAAACTACAAAGAGAAGCAAAAAAAAAATGAACAAATTATTTTTTCTATAAAAGAATCATGATTTGTATCATCAACAACTCAACCTAATAATATCAAATATATATGTAATTACAACAGAACAAAATGATAATGATAATTAGACATATTAAATCATTTTACCTCACAAAATCAAAATATGCAAAATATATAACATTTTTCATTATACATCCCTTTCCTGCAAAAATCAGATCAAAGAAGACAAAAAAAACAAAAAACAAATCAAAGGTATAAAAAATGAAGAATAAGGAAAATAAAAATAAAATGACCATCATGAAATATCTCAAAGTGGGTTTTTATAGGTGTAATATTTAGGAGTTATAATTTTTATATTTAATATTTTGAAGGTTATGAATATGAAAGGTTAGGAGTTAGGAGGTGTAATGCTCATTAACTAATTTATTAATAGCAATATATATATATATATATATATATATATATATATATATATATATATATATATATATATATACATAATATTATTGTGTAAAAGAAATAATCAAAAAAGCCCTTTTTAAAAAAATAAAAATATATATTTTTCTCATCATTGAGGCATGCCACATAAGCTGATTGAAGATCCTCATTTATATATATATATTGATTTATTTTTATTATTAATTATAATTTTTTTTTAAATATTATATTTATTATAATTAAACAATGATATAGTAAATTATCCTTCTATTTATTGATTTATAAAAAGTGTACAAAGGTCAATAAAGGATAAGTATTGTTGGACATTGAAAAAAGTGATTTACACTATTTTTCCCACTTAATAATAACAGGAGAAATGATAATATTCCGTGCCGAAAATGATTTATGCAATACTTAAACTCATTGATTAAAATTAATGATATGATAATATTCAGTAACAAACATAGCAATGATATTCCACAGAACTAAACTCTTAAAATCTTGTATCTTTGGCCTATTCATTTTTAATTTTTTATTTAGAAGAAGTGTAAAGTGGTGCTTCACTAAATACGATGTTAAGGTAAATAAACTTCAATTGCTTAAATGATGTTTAAATAAAATACTCATGTATGAGACATAAGAAAAGAGAACATATTGACAAATGTGAGTTAACAATTTCAATTGATTACTTAGTACGTAAAACCCAAGATTTTAAATGGTAAAAAGGCCAGGGAAAAAAATCATTTTAAAGATGAAGTTGAAGTAAATCCAAGGAGACTAACATATTTAAGCCCAAAGTAAGAGTATACTAGGGTGAATTCCTTTTGTTTTCATTTTATATTTGATATCTATTTTAGATTTCGATTTTAATATGATATCACTAGAAACTCTATTAAAAAAAAAAAATTTATGTGTTTTATATTTATTTTAAGTTTTGAACAACACAAATTTCATGTTAAGAAATTTCATTTCAAAAATATTTATTTTCAAAAATATAAAATTCTAAAGTTCCGATTAAAAATAAAAAAATAATTATCACGAAACGATAATCGACTTATATTATTGAGATTTGTTTGGATGTGAATGGGAGACAAAGGGGTTTTTGTCGGACATTGGGGTTTTTTACTTTTCTTATTTTTGTAGTTGAAGTATAATAATGTGTGTATGTCTTATTCAAACGGAGACCTTTTTGGGGATTTTATTTGTAGTTGTTGTTTTGACTTTGACCTTATTTTACATTATTTGCATCCTGACCCCATAATCTCTCTCTTTTTGCTTTTTTGGGTCACCAAGCTTTCTTCTTTCTCTAGTTTTGAGTATTTCTTTCTCCCAAACCAACCAAAACAATGTATAATCTCTTTATATTACTTCTTCCTCCGTTTCAAAAAAAGATAATTCAATTATTTTAGTCTATTTAAAAAAAAATAAAAAAAATTTGGTAATATTTTAACTTTAACTTTTCACTTGACATGTTTAAGACCACATGATTAAAGGGTATTTTGATACATTTGGTGAACTTTAATTTAGAACAACAAAATTAAAAAGTCTTCTTTATTTTTTTAAACTCTGTTCCAAGTTAATCTAGGCCTTCTCTTTTTTTTATCGAAGGAAGTAATTTATTTGTTATATTTTCACTTTACGTAAAATTTCAAAAGATTTCAGAATTCTGGAGTGCAGTTTTCAAGTATATCAACATGTTCCTTAATCTTTTAATTTTAAATATGCAAGATAAAAAAAAAATGTAATTAAAAAATAATCAAAAAAGGAAAGATGTGTTAACGAACTAAAAATAAATTAGAAAGAGTGAATACAACATTTTAAAACAAGAATATGACATGTATAAATTTATTTGCTGGTTTGGTTTTAGTTTTACAAAGTTTAAAAATGATAAATAATTCTTTAAAATTTTGTAGAGTAAAATTAAAGAAATACCGAATATATCAAAATATTTTATTTTTTTTAAAAAAAGATTGTGTCTTATTTTTTAGCCTGTAATATTTTCATTTTTAAATTAATTATAAATAGAGTATAATTTTGTTCCTTCTAAAAGAGGGAGATTCCACTCATTAACTTTTTGTTTATTTCAAGGCAAAAGAGAAAGTAGAGCAAACAAAGGTTACTAACTAGGAAAAAAATAAAGAAAAATAGTGAAAACAAAGGTCCCCTTTTTTTTGTCTGCTACTAATATTCTTATACTACATTATTAATTGTCATTTTTAACGTATTAAGAAAATAAATCTCCAAATAATTTCTTATTATTTGAGATTATAAATATGTTGTGATAAATACTCAAATTAGTTATTATTTTCTTAAAGAGAAACACAAAGTCCAAAAAAAAAAAAAGTTAAAGTAAAATGATCAGGAGTAGAAATTTCTTTAATATAAAAGTATAACTGAAAATAATTATTATTTTTGTGTTCAATTAAAGTAACACTTGTTTTAGGATAAATATTTTATTTTATTTTTATTATATAAGTAACACTTATTTTAAAAGAGATTATCACTAACTAATTTTTAACAGAAGGTATCTTTATAATTAAGTACACCTCTTGATCAAATTTTTACTAACTTGTAGAAATAAATCTTGCGTATAAGAAAAATAAAAACATTGTTTTTAGCAGTAAAAGTGAAAAAAATTTAGTCAATTTAGTGAAATATTATAAACTGCAATAAATTTCTTATTGTTTCAAAAATATTTATGTCATTGTCATCTCACACTTGCGTGCTGGACAAAATCATCACTTGCCATCAAGTAATATCCCCCTTCAGTTTCATTTTGGTAAAAGTAAAATTTATCGTTTGACAATAATTTTTTGAAATTTATCAAATTTTGCATGTCATAATAATAACTATATGGACAAACAAAATATATTATAAAATCGTGTTAGCCTTAGATATACTTTCATTCTTAAAGTTTAAATTAAGAAATTTATCTCATTAAAAGTGAATAATTTTTATTTATCTTATTAAAATCTAGATTTGATCTAGATACTGATAAATCTAAAAATATTTATACTGAAACTACATCGATCATCTTTATAATAAGCTGGGTTATTAAACACTATCAACTGTTTGTGTTTTTTTTTACTCTCTCCGTTCTAGATTAATTGTCACATTATATTTTCTTTCGAAAATTATAAATAAATAGTTCTTTTTTAAATAAAAATTAATTTATTCTCAACTCTTTTCAATGCCATCAATATTGTTCTTTCAAACAATTAGTTATAAGAACAAATTAAATATAAAAAAGGCAACTAGTTCTATATTGATTTTGTTAATCGATAAGTAATTTGATATAAACATTTTAAATGATGTTCACAATTAATAGGGACGGAGTAAGTACTTGTTATGGGAATTAATTAACAACAATAGTAACTTTAGCAATTGTATCAGTGCTAATTAGTGGCTTGAATAATCATCATTAATTATTAAATTGAACACGTTTAACAACTTTGCTTTTTTTAGTATATACTTTTTTGTATCTTATGGAATTTTTCGCGATGGCTATAATGCTCAAACTAATTAGTTCAATTGTCCATGTACAATATTGTAGAAATTTTGTCTTCTTATTCAAATTAAAATTTTAAAATAGGCATTTTGTTACAATATTTCAAACCAGTGAATGACATAAAAAGTTAAGTGACTCACATTTATTAGATAGATTAAAAAAAATACGTGTCAATCTCATTTTTTAATTAGATGAGTATCCTACCTATTCTTTTTGGTTCGATCTCAAAAGTCAAAAACATTTTAGTTTTCGCAATTTATATAGTGAAGTAAGTAAATAATGATTGAAGAAGAGTGAGGTAATTAATCATTATCACTTAATTTAATCGTGAAAGT
The DNA here is from genome assembly GCA_032847665.1 of Solanum chilense. NCBI lineage: Eukaryota > Viridiplantae > Streptophyta > Magnoliopsida > Solanales > Solanaceae > Solanum > Solanum chilense. The sequence goes on along the minus strand of CM064963.1, from coordinate 107,946,691 downwards.
TTAAACACATCATATTTAGTAAGCGTTCGGATCTATCAATATCATAAAAAATAAGTGATAGTAAGAAGTTTCAATTTCAAACTCTTGATCTATATATATAGAATCACTTCTGATAGAAAACGCTTTACTATCAAAAGTGTGACTTCCAACATACAAAATTATAAGTTTGAATTATGAAAATTACATATAGTTCAATACATTTATAAACTCTTTTGAATAAAATTATATATTTCATCTGAGTAAAACATTATATAAATCATCACATAGAAATAGATGTAACTTGTTAATTAACATTGAAATCTGTCTTGGGCCCCTTGGGCCTACATTTGTTTCTTGCTTAACATGAAGGTTGGTGACCCATATGTCTCATTTATGGAGTTGTCATAATGCCATATGTATTAGTGTTAAGAACTTTTTCTTTATATGCTTCAATTAAAAATCACACACATATATATATATAATGTGTTAAACCTACTTTGTAACTTAATTACGGTTCATCTATTTAAAAAAATTGTGTATTTGTTATAAATACTTATATTACAGGTTATTATTAAATTAGGTTTCAAGCCCAACTCACACCCCTGAAGATAGCTCAAAGGGAAAAGAATTGTTATAAATACTTATATTACATGTCATTTAAACAGTTACAGTTGAGTCATTCGATCGTTAATCATTTTCATTGTCATAGATAATGTTGATAACAATGTTACAATAGAGACCATGACAAGACTAATATGCTCGCTCTAATTCCACGTATGAAATATAAATCAAAAGGTAGTTACCTGAAACTTAGCTATGGACCAAACACATTATATATATATTCCCAATTACCTATATCTATTTAAATTTTCTTGATTTTTTAATTTCAAATAAAGGGAAAAAGCTCTAACTAGTAGTCCATAATATGATTTGAGTTCCCCCACCAATAATTGTTGAATAATATGATTTGTGGTACTACTACTTTTTTCTTCTCCCAAAACAAACAAAAAACAAAGAAGTTTAGTGGGAAAAAAAAAGGGAAAATAGAAGAAAACTTTTTGACTTGGTCTGTTTTTTTTTGTTATATATTGTAGTAGGAGTACTTGTTATTGTTTCATAAATAAAGTATGGCAAAAATCTCCCCAAACTAAAAGTAAAAGTAAAAACAAAGCCTTCTTCTCTTTGCCTTATTAATTTAACTATTCTTTTATATATTTTTGCTTACAGCTGTAAAGATGAAAAATACAGCATAATAAAGGGACCCATTAATTATATGATCATCTTTTTTTTTTTTTTTAACCAAGAAAAATAAAAAAAGAATGATAAATTTGACCTTTAGTTGAATTTATTATCGTATATATAATGTTGATATAGAAAAGGTTAATATTCTAATTTGACCTTTGCAGTGAAATTGTATTTACTACGTACCAACTCTTTTGTCTATGTCCTTGTAATAATGTTTGAACTAATTAATAACCACTACTCCTTTTATCACACTTTGTTACATGATTTTTTTCTAATTCTATCATAAAACTATATACTATGTATTTTAAATAATTTAATTCAAAAGTTTATATTTTACTCTTAATTAACGATAAATCACAAATAAAAACTTTTATAATTTAAATATAAATTTAATTATTATCGAAATCTATCATATAAATTGATACAGAAAAAATATTTACTTTTGTTTATTTGTTTTCTTGGCCCATTACCTTTACGACGACCATATAGGAGAAATTTTTGCCTCAAATTCTGATTCATGAATTATATACTAGTAGTAATTGTTATTCATAAGTTATTTATTTTAATAACTTGGTATCTTTTCCCTTATTTTTATATTGCTAATATTTTTATCTTTATTCCATATTTAACCTGTCGTTAACCAAACAAATAAACAATGAAGTGATTATTTTCTTGTGCAACCTAATCGAGTACATATGTTGTATCAATATGGACTGTGATACAATGATGAAACTGTTTCATTCTTAACTAGAAATTTCTAGTCTAAAATTACGAATATAGAGAAAATTCTATTGAAAGCACGATTCGGATATAATCAGGCCAAATAACTTACAAATTTTTTATTTTTTTAAAGTACTATTTAGTTTAAATTTTTATTTTTTCACTCCTCCCCTCTTTCCTTGCACCCTCCCCCACCCCCAACCCCACCATCACCCCAAATAAAAATTGTTTTTAAAAGTATTTCCAATTTCATAAATTATTTTCTACTCTAGTAAAAATAAAAGATGTCTCTCAAAAACATTTTTCATTCATAAATCAAACACTAAAAATTATTTCTGAACAATATTTTCTACTCACTAACCAAACATGAAAAAACAAGTCCAAAATCTACTTGTTTTCTAGGAAAACATTTTCCATGGAAAATATTTTCCTTCTTACCAAACACACCCTTAATATGAATTATTCAAAATCAAACTACCACATCGTATGCCTTGCCATTTTCTTTTTCCAACCAAATTAAAAGGGAAAAAAAATAATGCTAAACCTTGGCTACCAAAAAAAATAGTAAAATCCATAAATAAAAAAGGAAAGAGGAGAAAAGGCGACATTTATTAGGCATAGTTTATGTATTTGTTTCATCTTGTGAATGAATTGAAGACGAACAAACGTAACAGAGCAAGCCTGTCAAGAAATTGATGTAAGCAAATGATTTTTCAAATTTTGCCTTCTTTCTACAGACACTATTAATTAATATCTGCTGACATTAACAATGACCTACAAACATTCGTACCTATGGTTTTTCATAAACGGTGCTAGATTTATTATTGTTACAAATTATATTTGATTTTTATGCGGTCAATTTACATTTAGAACGCATATTATCTGATACACAAAGCATCTGCGGTCAATTTACATTTAGAACGCATATTATCTGATACACAAAGCATCTCAATCTAAGCAGAACTATATATGGCTTAGCATGCATCCAATGGTGTGTCATGTGATTCCACTATGTAAATAGTTTAAATATGACCAAATACTATATAAATAGATTTCTAAATTTGTTGATTTTTTTTCTCGGGTATCTTAACTATGCTATTTTTCCATTGAGTCATTGAACCACCCATAATTTGTTTTTTTTTTAAATATCGTTGTATTGATAAATGATTCATATGTTGTCGAGAACCTATAAGTCCGATAGATAGTAACATTGTTCGAGAATAATTGTGTTTTACTTCAAGTCATTGAACACATTAGAAAAAATATGAGACTAATACACAAGTTGTCTTTAATCCTTCAATCAAAATTAACACAATACGAACACAATTGAAGACATTTACAACAAATCAAAATAAGCCAACAGTATTTAAAAGGAACAAATTATGAATAATTCAATAGAAAAATGACGTAGTTGAACTAACTGAAGAGAAAAATCTAACAAGTTTTGAGACAAACATGATTTGTGAAAATTCATATTATCGATCCAAATCGAGAGTCTCAGTTATTTATGAGGTGTATGTCAGTATCATCATCACCATGGAAGATGTGAAGAAGCTTGGTTAATATGTATAAAACATTATCTGTGTCAGTGGGCCTGTTGTATTAGAACAATTAAACCAAAATATATATGAAATATATCGAAAACAAATAAAAGGACCCCATGCATGCTATTTATTGAGATAGCTGAAAGAGTCCAACTTGCTTACATTATATACATACGCATCGCGTGAGTTAAATTATTATTTGTCACCATATATTAATAATTAATATATGGTGTTCAAATATTTTTTTGTCCTTCCAACTGCAGTACGTAATTTTCAATCTCTTTCTTCTTCTGCTACTACGTACTACTCTCACTTATTGCTTAGCACCTTCTATTCATCAACATCATTTAAATTTATCCAAAAAAGAATCCAAAGCAATAATATCTACCTCTATAAATATAATTTCTAAATGAAATCCAAAGCATATATGTCTAATGAGAATAATTCTAAAATGTAACGGTAAATATATACACTGATGAAAAACATGTTACTCCAATATAGCTTAGCTTATCCATAACATTAATCAAGTTTGCTGATAATAAGGCCAAAACTTACAAAAGAATAGCATGTGAATGTTGTACAAATTAAAACATACATGTGACGTTATTTAAGTTGCTCTAATAGGACGATAAATTGATTTCAAATTGTGGTGTGGAACATATCTAGGTCATTGCACAAAATATTGTTTTATAATTTCATCGTATCGTTTAAAGTATTGACGCACATATTCTACCGTTAAGAAAATCATGATTTATAGCAGCATTATTTTTAAAAGGTACGTACTTATTCCACTAAGAGTGTGTTGAAAATGTTTAGGGTCAAGTGGAGTTAGGGTGAGAGTGCGTTGAGTCATGAGTATAAGGAGCTAGCTCAAAGGGGGGAGTATTGCCGAAGCCTTATAAGGAGTCCAGCCATCTTCCACCTCATGCCCAGTGCTTAGTATCTGGTGTGTTACAATTTTTATTTTGGGGGTTCCAAGTGAGACTCGCCCTGCTCTGATGCCATGTGAAATTAAGTGTTAGACCTAACTTACACCCCAAAAGTTAGATCAAAGGGAGGAGGATTGCCCCTATTAGGAGTCCACACACTTTTGTCATTCTTTAACACCCCACCTCACGCCCATTGCTAACTTGATTTTGGGGGCCCCAACATCGGGTGAGACGGACCCTGCTCTAATACCATGTGAAATTAGGTCTTAAGGCTAACTCTCACCCCAAAAGCTAGCTCAAATGGGAGAAGAATTGCCCAAGCCTTATAAGGAGTCCACCCATCTCATTAACCACCGATGTGAGACTTTTGTCATTTTTTAACAGTGACAATAACATATTTATTTAATTAGAATTTTTTTTTAACATTTGAATTAATCATACATGAAAAAATCGAAACCATATCAAATACTCCCAAAGGTAATATGGCTGTTCAATTGAGCACTTAATTAGGTGTACATATGCTGCATCAAATGGGGTTTGGGGTTCATAATTAGGGTCCTTTCTTTGTGTGTATGATATTATACAAGTGCAGTCTTTTCTAAGACTATCCCCTTCAATTGAGTGAATATCAAGAACCACTTGATCAATAATTTTTAAAATTTAGATAGCCACACATATATTATTAAAAAAAAAAACTATAATTTCAAACAACAGAACCTAGCTCCAATAGTAATTATTTGAATTATAAGGAGACATAAATGGGTGCCCACCAATTCCTATATTGAGGTAGTACATTTTAGATTTAAGAACAAGTAGACGAGGTAACATTATTAATACCATAAATAATAATGGCAATTTTCTACTGTCTTCGATAACGTGGTCCTATATATGATTTTTTTCTCTTTGGAATTTTTGCAATATAAAAATAATGGGGTGGTCAATTTATTGGACCCAACATCTGAAAAAACTTTTGCTGCCACATTGGAAGCATGTCTTGTTTTTCAGACAAAGATGTGAGCTCAGTATATAGTATCTCAATGACAGTGGCTATATGATGAGTATTCACTATTTGGCCTTATCTATCAATATATATATATGGTCACAATTTGAGTTTGATTATTTCGTTATAGATGACTTTTAGTCATAGTTTATATTTGATGTTACCCCAAAAGAAAAGAAAAGAAAAGAAATAATTGATACTTTTGAACTCACAAGAGTTTCTATATGTGGTTTTCCACTGTTACAATTGTGATTACCATTATTATATTATTAGGAGCCAGGCCACTAACAATCAACCACCGTCTGCCATCGATACACACATCTCCATCCTCACTAAAGAATATAAATGTTCCATATTTTCTTATTAAATAATCATTTTACATTGTTAAGATTTATATATTTTTTAATATTTAATTATCTTTTCATATTAGGGCAACTTTCATATATAGCAAATAAAAAATTCATAGTTGTATGTTATAGCAAAGTTTGCATAATTGCGCTCTATGGCAAACATAGAAACTGTATAATTCACTATACATATACAGTTGAAGCAAATTGATAAAACGAAGTGTATAAACCAAGAAAGAGAAAGACACTTGGGCAGAAAACTGTATAAAAACGAAGTGTATAAAACGAATTGTATTATTACAAGTGTATAGAACGATTATATACAATTTGAATTTGTATAAAATGAGAAAGAGAGAAAGACAAAAGAGACTTGACAAGAAATATACAATTGAATCGAATTGTATAAAATAAAAAAGAGAGAAATTACATACAATTTGAAAATTGCATAAAACGAGAAAGAGAGAAAGGCGAAAGAAACTGGGCAGGGAAGTATTTTTATTGTATAATTATAAGTGTATAGGACGAAAATATATGTACTTGCATGTGTACATACAATTTTCTCACGCTTTATACAAACAGAAACGCAATTTATACATTTCGCTTCTATTTGTATAAGTGAGAAAGGAGAGGGTGGCGAGCGAGATTTGGGAGAGTGACGAGCGAGATCTAGAAGAGGGGAGAGAGGGGAACAAAAATATATGTATTTATACAACTTTCTTTGCTTTATACAATTAGAAACAATTTTTATACACTTGTGTTTGTATAAAAAGTGAGGAAGCGAGCGAGAGATTAGAGGAGAGTGGCGAGCGAGATATTTGGGAGAGAGGCGCCTGACAATTTTTTGCAAACGTTTGCTATGGAGCACAATTAAATTAAACCCTAGCTACTCCATTTATTTTAGGTTATTAATTAGCTATTATATACAATTTTCCCATTATATTATTTTGCATTTTAAATTCAAATATTAGGATCTTAATGCAAACAAATTGGGTTTTTTAAGACAGTATAAACTTTCATGTAAGCAATTTCTTGCTTCATTTATTACCCAAATGAAGTAAAATACACGGTATCAACTTTATCCCACAAAAATTACCATGAAAATTGTGAGGGCATATGTATATATATATATATATATATATCTTTTTCTTGAAAATTATTACTCAATTTAAAAAGCTAAAAAGAAAATAAATGTAAAGGTGGTGAAGTAAAGTTAAAAGAGAATGTGATCAAGTGATGAACGAAATAAAGATAAAAATGATAATGACAAGACGAAGACCTTGTCAATCTAGAATATAAGGTAAAAAAACTCAAAACATATCATTTTAAAAGTTGGAATGTGAAAATTTCTATAAATTCTAATTTGTTACCTACATAATATTCCATTTTCGATTTACCATATGGTACATCTCTAAATTTCTTGCCCGTGACACTGTCCTTGTCAACTATTAATGTTATATTTGTACATTCATTTAAATTTGAATGTTTTCTTCTCAAAAACTTTATCTACCATTGTTTTTTTTAGGCCTCACTATGTTTTCTTATTATATTTTATGTTTTTAGGTCGTTTGGTTGTGGGATAGGAATTAGTATGGATTGAAATATTCATTTTACCACCCACTTATTATTCCGTCATTTATACTAAAATGGTAGAATGATAATTTTAAGACTAAATAATAAATATTACTAAGTATGGGATAAAGTGACCACAATTTGAAATGGAGAAGTTTCGTACTCAGTCATGTATTTATGTTAATTAAGTGAATAAATGATTAGTTTTGAAGTTTTTTTTTTCTCTTTAATCATTAAGTTTCTTGAATTCGTTAACACGATTAATTTGGATTGTTTTCTTCTTGTTAAAAGTTCAGGGAGTTTAGCGCTCTCTAGCAAAGAGAATTTTATTTGAAAGACTCTGATTAAGGGCGAAATTTTTTTTATACTTCCACAAACGATATCTATTGATAAAGTGAGATATTTGTGAGTTATTATTAGTACTCGAAGGCCTGAAATCAACATAACTAATATTGGGCCTTAAACAGAGTAGTCCGGCCCAAAACTCTGGGCTTACTCTTTCTTGGGCTTTTCTTTTCATCCAACATATTTGGTCTTCTGAGCATTTAGTCCAATAGAAAAGTTTGATATTTCAAAGTAAAATACTCAATATGTAATCATATTACTAAGAAAAACAGTATAATTTAGTAGTAATATTAACATTCATAAACCATAGTAATTGTGAATTTTTATATTAACGAAATAGAAATCTTGAAATTGACCCATATTATTAGTTACAAACAATTTTGATTTACTGAGAATATCTACTCATTTATTGCATTACGAAAAACTCAAATATGGATGAGTAAATTTCCCAGAACTTACCTTTCAGATTTGAAAAATATAATATTTATTAAATATTATAATAAAGAAAAAAAAGAGAAATACAACAACAGATGGGGTGGTGGCGCAGTTGGCTAGCGCGTAGGTCTCATAGCTTCTGAGTAATCCTGAGGTCGAGAGTTCGAGCCTCTCTCACCCCAATATTAATTTTTTAAAAAGTCAATTACACAACTTTAATAGTATTATTTAAATTTAATACACTTTCGTACATTATTTTGGTTTTCAAACCTTATTTTTTTTAAATAACGAGCACAAATTAATGTTTAATTTTTAGCGCTTGCATACAACTCCACGTCCATAAATTCCACTGTTGCATCTCAAGCTAGGCATCTCCAAATTATTCAACGAGCCCTCATTAATTTCATTTACTGCTTGAAACTTAGCAACAGAGCAATCAGCATTAAATAATCCTGAAGCTGAAAACTCTTTATCACCTCCCATTACAGGCATCGAAGCACCCATTTTCACTCTGCTCACATAATTCCTTCTATAAGTTTGTCCCAAAACACCACTCACCTCATCACTCAGCGCGAAAAATTTGAACCCAAGTTCAAGATGAGCAAAACAATCGTCTTCTGTTATCCCATAATTATGGACTCGCGATTCTTTCTCTGTAATTGGCACCACCTTTGCTGTAATCTTCAAAATATTTTCAACTTCAATTACAATTTCATTCGTGTTGCTTGTTCGAGTTATGTATGTTGTTGGTCCATATTCAGACATCCACCTATCCAGACATAATATAATATTATGCGCGCATTGAGACACAAACATAACTATGCACGTATCCAGACATAATACAATTAAAAAACGTTACCTTTCGCCTTCTTTGTTTGGGATAAGAATAGATTCACCATCAATGTTTAGGTAAAGACGATCGATTGTATCATCCCATGTTGCTGTTTTTTGTGCTTCAATAGAGATATTGTGAGTACCATAAAGGATACCAATAGCTTGAACCCAAGTGAAGTCTCTTTTCATGTTTTCATTTCGTTTTCCAATAAAATGACCATTGATGTGAAGGTTAGAGTCTGAGACTAAGCAAAAATCTTTATCCTTCTTTCCATGAAAATAAAATGTAATTCCGTCAGCACCAATAAAACGTGGATCTTGGCAAACTGATCCTGGCTTGTCACAACCTATATAAATTAAAACAAATATAAATTACACGTACACAGACTTCAGTGTATATAAGTTAAATCGAATTATAATAAGACTTACTGCAAACAGGTTTGCAAGATACACAATCAACTTGACAAGTACCGGGGCAAGTACTAGGGCATATATGTTCTTGATCGTAACATTTGACATATTTCTTGTCTTTGCTTTTACACTTAACTTTCTTTGGAGATGTTGATGGAGGAGGGTAATAGGGAGGAGGCGGCGAAGGCGATGGACCATCGATACAAATAGGTTTACAAGAACGACACTCAGTTATACATCCATTAGGACAGAATTTAGGACAAACATGTGGAAGATTTTTGCATTGTTTAATCTCATCATCAGAGCAATGAGAATGGCTTGGATTATTAGCTATTCCAGGAGGAGTAGCTTCAACTATTGATACAACAATCATTACTAATAAAACCACAACAATGTGGGAAAATAATTGAGCCATTTTAATTCCCCTTTTTTTAGTAACTAAATAGGTTGTTGAATAAAATTGTATTGAGTTATGGGATTTGCTTAGGAACTCTTTTTATAGGAGTTAGAGAATGAGAAAAGTAAGCCTATTGTTTCGTGTCATAATGTCAATGTTTTTTTTTTTTATAAAAAAAGTATAATGGTATGTTTCTTGACAAGTAATCTAGCACATAGTACTTTACTTTCTTTTATTAAGTCAACTTCAACATTTGCTATCAATTGCCCTAGTAATTTTTGTCGTTATTCATATAAAGCATAATGTAATATATGGCATCACTTGATCATAAAGTATATATTATATTATGACATTAATAATATGAGTTATTATTCATATTTTAATACATCATATTCATGAATATAGCTTTTTAATCCATTACTAGTGGAGTGTATATATGTATACGCAACCTATGATGATATCAGACAAAGCGATATACAATATATTCATGAATAAAATGAAGAAATATGTTTAACTTGTGAAGAGCTATTAATTAATGAAGTGCATGTAATATAATGTTGGGAGGGTTGGCCCTTTTCTTCCCAATTAATCTGGAATAATTTGGAGTTTGAGTAATTTCATTAGTACGTAAAGGCCTACACATACATATTCCTTCCATTTATTTTTACCCTTGACTTTGACATATAATTCATTAAAAAAACAATTATTAATATAAGTATTTTATCAAACTATTTCTATCATTAAAAAAATAATGTTTAATTAGATCTTGGAAATGATTTGGAAGATAAACATTTAATGTTGAGGATAAAACATAAAAAAAAAATTATTTTTTTTCTTGAAATGTCAAAAGTAACAAGTAAAAATGAAAATCTATTTTAAATATAAGTGAAGAAAAAGTAAACGGAGGAAGTATTTCAGAGTTCGCATGCATGACTTGATTCACTATTGGCGCTTATGTATTGAAAATATATACATACAAACATAATATAGTAGTATAGAACACATCTCTATAATACTCCCTCCATTTCACAAAGAATAATGACCTTGTTTGATTTGACACGGAGTTTAAGATTATAAAGAAGACTTTTGAATCTTGTGGTCCTAAATTAAAGTTAAGTGAAATTACAAAATTGTTCTTTAATCTTGTGGTCTAAACATGCCACACGAAAAATTGAATCAAAATGTTACTTCCTCCGTTTCACAAAGAATGATCTAGTTTAACTCAGGGGTGTGCATCGGTCGGTTCGATTCGATTTTATGTATTATCGGTTTGGTTTATCAGTTTTCAATTTTTAAATATGCTAACCTAATAATAAACTAATGAGATATTTTTTATCAGTTTTTGATTAATCAATTTTTTTTATCATTATCGGTTCGATTTTCAATTTACCCAATAAGAAAATGTCATGTAAAATATTATATGTCTTCTCACCTCTCTAAATGTTTTGATATAGTGAAACAAGAAAGATAATGAGAAATTGCATCAATAAGAGAAAATAAAGTACGAAGGTTATAATTACATGTTACCACTAAAAATAGTATGAAATTTTTTATGTTGATCAAATTACGGACATTTACAAACTTGTAAATATTACAACCTACAATTACATACAAAAACTAAAACAAAATAGTTACAAGACTAAAAACTTAAACTAAAATCAAATAGCTACAAATGTAAACCCCGTACTTTAATATTTAGGTTTTAAGTAAAAGTAAAAACTAGTAAAACGACCTAGTGTAAAGTTAGTAGAGTACTAATAATTTGATATTGATCGTCAATTCACCATGAGATGATATAACTCCCTTTGTACTTCAGAACTACCCGATTTGAAGATAAAAAAGAATCAAATTTTTCGCTAGATCCCATATTTCCTTGGGATTGTAGTATAGTGTCTAACTATATATTAAATTATTAATATTTAATAATTAAGAGGGGTAAAATAATAAATTATTACCGTCTATTGGGTTATCTGTTTACCGAATAACCCAATAGTGAAAATCGATATTGAATCAATAGTGCAATAAATTTTTCTTATAAACCCATTAAAAACCAATAACCAAATAACATTTTTTTCGGTTCGATTTATCAGTTCGTTCAGTTTTTGCACACCCCTAGTTTGACTTGACAAGGAGTTTATGAAAAAAAAAAAATTCTGATCATGTGGTTCTGTATTAAAGTTATGTCAAATGTATAAAATTGTCCTTTAATATTGTGGCCTTAAACATGCCACGTAAAAAGTTGTTACATAAAAAGAAAGATGTCATTCTTTGTGAAATAAACTAAAAAAGAAAAGACGTCATTTTTTTTTAAACAAAGGGAGTACAAAAAAAAGAGATCATTCTTTTAGAGATAAACTAAGAAGTAAATGAAGTCATTCTCTTTGAAACAAAGAAAATAATTAATTTATGACAATATTTCACACTAATTAACGCTATATATAATTTTCTGATTTAGTTCTATTCCATATTCCTTATAATAACATTTTACCATAGAAATATTATATTAAGACAAATAATATTATCATAAAGAGATTTAACTGTAATAAATTATTGATGATTATATCAGTATAACTGATATCACAATTAAATAGTACTCTGAATCGTGATATCACAATTAAATAGTACTCTGAATCGTTTGTTTCTATCAAACTCAAAGTTGGCACTTCCATGTTACGTACATGGAAGCTAATTATTTTCATTAAAGTGACTTCTATTCTACCAAGTCAAACTCATAAAATGTGCTTTTTTTTATTTATTTATTTCTTGTCGTTATACTTTGTTGATGAATTTATGGAATATTACTAGAGTGGGGATATACGTTTAATTTCTTCTTCCAATTCGTCTATTACATCCTGAATTTTGAAATTTATTGCTTTTAAATGCATGCAACAATATAGTAATTGACATTTTTGTGTAGACCAATAGAAAACTATGTGACACAACGAATAGATGGAAGAAGAATTTACACTTCTCTTTTTACTTAAATCGATAAATCGATCAACAATAATCAATCTTACACAGATTAATTCCCTTAAGCAGACTAGAATAGTTATTTCCTCGTTCAAATGTTTGCTAAAACGTACCTATATACATAAGCTTTAATTTACATAATTCAATTTTACTTGAAATGCATTTGTTTTTTCATTAATATGCCCATTTGGATGTCATATGATAAAGATTAATTTGAAGAAATTTTTTTTTGTCTGAATATGCAATTTGAATCTCTTATACTGTATTTTTTTTCTCATTATATATATAAAGTTTTTCTAATTCTTATACAATGTTATTAAATGAGCAAACTATAGTTCATAAATAAAATATCAGAATTTCTTTATAAATAAATATTTACAATTACAAACTTTAAATACACATAATATTATAATGATCCATTAGTCAACCATAGTAGTATCACATTATTATTTGTAATTCTTTTTTATGATACGTACAATCAGTATGTGAGCATGAGTCTTTTTTTGCAAAATTTATAATAATGTTTGTCTATTTTTTTTTTATAAAAATATAAACTTATGGTCCAATTTTTATATTTAAAATTGAAATCATAATTTTGAAAAAACTAAATCATTTTTTTCCTTAGAGAATTTAAGGTATGAAATAAATTAATCATAGTGCAAAAAGTAAGCAAAAGGGGTGGTGGCGCAGTTGGCTAGCGCGTAGGTCTCATAGCTTCTGAGTAATCCTGAGGTCGAGAGTTCGAGCCTCTCTCACCCCAATATTATATTTTTAAAATAAGTAAATTACACACACACTCTTTTGAAATATAAAAGAACAAAACAATAACCTTATTACACATACACTCTTTTGAAATATAAAAGAACAAAACAATAATCTTATTTGACCACAATACTTTTTTACAAAAAAAGTCAATTACATAAACTTTTTCAAAATATAAAAGAGCAAAACGATAATCTTATTTGATGTTTAATACAAATTATAAATTTTCATCATACATAGTTTTTGATACATCCCATTTTGGTAGATAATCAACCTTATTATTTCTTTTAATTTCTAGTGATCAATCATGAACACAAGAAAATTCTAGCGCCTGCACACAACTCCACGTCCAGACATTCCACTGCTACATTTCAAGTTAGGAATCTCCAAATTATTCAACAAACCTTCATTTACTGCTTGAAACTTAGCCACAGAGCAATCAGCATTAAATAATCCTGAGGCTGAAAACTCTTTGTCACCTCCCATTACAGGCATCAAAACACCCATTTTCACTCTGCTCACATAATTCCTTCTATAAGTTTGTCCCAAAACACCACTCACTTCATCACTCAGCGCGAAAAATTTGAATCCAAGTTCAAGATGAGCAAAACAATCATCTTCTGTTATCCCATAATTATGAACTCGCGATTCTTCCTTAGTAATAGGCACCACCTTTGCTGTTATCTTCAAAATGTTTTCAACTTCGATTATAATTTCATTGGTGTCACTTGTTCGGGTAATAGAGGTCGTTGGTCTAGTTTCTGACTGCCACCTGTCGAGACATAATATAATATAGTAACTAAAAAGTAAAAAGTCTCTTTAAAAACATAAGCTTTTAAACATTGTAACTCATTAAAAAATAAATATGTGAAAGGACGTATTGAGACATAATATAACTAAACATTTACCTCGCGCCTTCATTTTCAGGTAGAAGAATAGATTCACTATCAAAGTTTAGGTAAATACGATCGGTTGCATCATCCCATGTTGCTGTCTTTAGTGCTCCAATGGAGATGTTGTGAGTGTCATATAGGATGCCAATGGCTTGAACCCAAGTGAAGTCTCTCTTCATGTTCTCGTTTCGTTTTCCTATGAAGTGGCCATTGATGTGGAGGTTAGAGTCTGAGACTAAGCAAAAATCTTTGTCCTTCTTGCCGTGGAAGTAGAAAGTAATTCCATCAGCACCAATGAAACGTGGATCTTGACAAACTGCTCCAGGCTTGTCACAACCTACGTAGACGTTCATATAAATTAAAACACTTAGTTATTGGATGAAAAAATAATACTATACAAAAAATTCAACTATGGTTCTTATAGTCAGTGAATAGGGAGGGACTACACAAAAAATTATCGAGCAATTTTTAATACTATTAGGTTATAAAAATATATACGTAAGTTAAATTCATTAAAAAGAGAGACTTACTGCAAACAGGTTTGCAAGAGACACAATCAACTTTACAAGTACCAGGGCAAGTGCTAGGGCATGTATGTTCTTGATTGTAACATTTGCTATGTTTCTTGTCCTTGCTTTTGCACTTAACCTTCTTTGGGGATTTTGGTGGATGGGGGTGATCAGGAGTTGGAGTTGGAGGTGGAGGTGGGGATTGTGGTGGAGTTGGAGTTGGAGGTGGGGATTGTGGTGGAGGTGGAGGTGGGGATTGTGGTGGATGGGGATGATAGGGAGTTGGAGGTGGAGGTGATGGTGATGGACCATCAATACAAATAGGTTTACAAGAACGACACTCGGTTATGCAGCCATTGGGACAGAATTTGGGACAAACATGTGGGAGATTTTTGCACTTTTTGATCTCATCGTCAGAGCAATGAGAATGGCTTGGATGATCAGCTATTCCAGGGGGAGTAGCCTCTACTACAATTACCAACAAAATCACAATGAGTCCCACAACATATGATCCAGACATTTTCCTTTTCAATATAGGAGAGAAACCTTATAGTAAATATGTTGTTGAGACACTTGAGTTATGGGATTTCCTTAAATAACAACCTCCTTTTATAGGAGTTGAGTTCCTAGAGGATGACAAAAATAAGCTTATTCTTTCCTGTCATAATGTCAATTTATTTTTGTATAAAATTGCATGTTTCTTCATAAGTCATCTTGTTAGCACATGCTTCTTTTATCAAGTCAACTCTATTTTCTTCAGTTTCTTTAGTGGCTTGTTGCTACTTTTAGGAACGTATGGCATCACTTGATAGTAAAGTTGCGAAACTAGTACTTTTCGCATAGTTAACTTCTACTATATACTTACAATAACAATACTATTTGGTTAATAATATGCCGTCCATAAAAAAATGTAAAACTAGATAAAAATAGTGACTTGCCACAATAGACTTAAATAAAAACATAAAAATCATTTAAATTATCAGTATATACAACTTAAAATCCATAACGAATACTCATACATGTATGTGAACCCTACATATGAAGCAATGAGAAGGAATAAATAAGTTATAACTTGTGAAGAACTTATAGTAATAATTAAGTGTGAAGTTGGTGGGGTGGCAAGGGTTGGTACTTTTCTTGTCAATTAATCTGGTATAGAGTGGTTTCGCTTAATTTCAGTAGTACGTAAAGAACCACATATTCATCTCAATATGTGGGTTTAACGGATCTCATATTCTTTTTTTAGGTGTGGAAGTGAATTCATAAGAAAGTACTGTGGAGCAAAAAAATTTAACCAAATATATACATATTATCGATGGGAGTAACTTTCAATGGATTAGTTAAACACCTATGAAATTTTCCTCTCCTGTCGAAAGCAATATAATGGCGACAAAAATAACTTGGATCTAAATATGTTAATGACACTGTCAATCCACAAAACCATAAGACATTACATGAAAACTGCAGATTATTTGCTCAAGCAACGCATTGTCAGCGTAACAGCTGATAAAAATTACAGCCTAAACTGTCCCCTTTGCAGCACTTTTTCTTATTCAATGCTATCTCCAGTGCAGTGCTTCCTGCAGCAAGTTATCCAAGCAAACAAAGTGAAGAGTACACAACAAAGAAGAAAAGAAAAGGCTATAAAATTTCATGCTATGTATTATAGGCCCGTCAGATCAAATGGATTCAAGTATGGTATACTCGAGAAATTAATAGCGTGGAGATGCAATACCCAAGATCAGATAGAAAGTTTTTCACACTGAACAAGACGGTACAAAAGGTAACATGTTATTTATCAAAAAAGACAAGGCAAC
Organism: Solanum chilense; assembly: GCA_032847665.1. NCBI lineage: Eukaryota > Viridiplantae > Streptophyta > Magnoliopsida > Solanales > Solanaceae > Solanum > Solanum chilense. Next base: position 107,929,985 of record CM064963.1, on the reverse strand, counting down.
ATGTTTAAAAGTACCTTATAGCTGAGGCAGATACGAGGAGAGTGTTACTTAATCAGTATACATCTAATAGGTGATCCCTCCGCACCAAGCAACCTTAAGGGCAGACAGTGTACAGTGTACAAGCCAGCTTCTATATCATCCAGCTTCAGCCCTTCTACTAGAATAATCTCCTGGAACATTTCAAATATCATAATGCTTGCAACGATTATTAACTGGCATTAGAACAAGTAAATGTCAAGAATGTGACTAAAGTATAAACATTCTATTGTCTCTCCTTAAAACAAAGAACAGAGATAATACTTGACTGTAATTTTCTTTTTTCTTCCTCGAAAAACGATCATCCAACTCGCTTTCACAATCTAGAAGACGAAGATCATGTCATTGGTCAACCATCAAAAGGTTGACATATTTCCAATGTTAAAGTTCAACTAACCTCCACTTGGTTACCAACTCAGATTTCATCTTTCATGAGTTTCGTTACATGAAAAGGATAAACAGGAATGATATACAACTTAATATTTGCTACCGCCTCCTCTAGTTCTCTACATATCTTTTTTTTCTTCGTAAGAAAACTTCAGCTAAGGAAGTGGAGGAGGCCCATTCACTTAACCATTAAAAATTGACTCAAAAGTTGACCACCCTCCATAACTTAGAAGGTTAAGAACTTACGATGCAAATATTGAGCAGTCGTCGTCATTATTGCGTGCTATTCAGATTTCTTCTACAAATGTAGTACAAGTGTAGATCAACAGATCCACAATAACCTTACCCGCTTTGCAGATGACATCTAGTTCACAATCTAGAACATAATATTTTGAAAGCACCATAATTGCTACAACTAGCATCAATTTTGAGCTGCCAGTGATTAGAGTTAAATGCTACTTGTAGCAATTAGGAAATATTACAGTGAAGCATTTTGTTATCGGCCCTTAACTGTATTTAGTTGGATCAAGGTTAAATAACAAGTTTCCTGGTAAATAAGAAGTTGGGAATCTGATCTAAATTTTGAATAATAAAGGGAAGCAGGAATTTTCTATCTCCATGATATGCAATCACTTTCTGTTTTTTTTTTTTCTTTTTTCACCTTAACAAAGAATGAGTTGGATCAATAGTGCCATTTGCTGCTAAGAGCAGCTAGAATATCGAACACCTTTCTCATGGAATTATGAAACATTAACTCGAGCCAAAGTAGAAAAATTAGACAATTGAAAAAATCAGAATTCCGCACAAAGCATAGAATCTTCATTTATACATTTGCAAGCACACAGACACCCCTCAGTCGACACCCCAATTTTCCCCCGATGTGAATCTAATCAAAGGGGGCAAATAAAAGTTCAACTTAGTTCGAATATGACGACTTACCCTGCTTTTCAGAAAAACATGATGGGCAGGAAGCAAATCATCAAAAGCAGCAACAGATAAGTAATCAATTCCTGAAAAAAAAAAAAATGTTGGCAACGAATTTTTTTACCAGTCAATAATTGATTAAGAGGAAAATCAAGAATAAGTTATCACTCGTTTACACTGGTTGAGCTGCATCAGTAAGACACAGTAGCCACTTAGGACAGTCAAAATATGGTAGTTCTAATTTGAGGGCAAAAGTTGGGGGAAATGGGAAAGGATAACACCCAGGTTTAAAAGTATGATGAATTATTGTCAAAGAAATTTGTCAACAGAAGGCAGTAATGGAACAGCTAGCTGAGGATGATAAAGTACATGAACCACGACACATACAGACTAAAGGTCGGATAAAGCAAGAAAGTAAAATAAGTCTAAATTCCTCATTCACCAATTGAAAATCCAGGCATCAGCCAGACTGAAGATAATACAAATATATACATAATGTATATATGCATGTGTATTAATTCAATACCAGTTCAAGCACTTACATGATCTGCCTGATGTTACACTTACTCATGACATGAAGCATAAAGTACTGTGTCAATCAAGCAAGGAGTTACAGGAAAAAGGAAAAAGAAAAAAAGAAAGAGGACCCCTCTGACCAAAGAGGTATAACAGTACACAGAGTATACTGCTTATAGTTGAGCACTTATCTAACCGACATCACATTCAAGCATGCAGTAAACCATTACATCATAAATTATTAAGATATCATAGTGTTAAAGCTTATCTTACCAACAAGTTTGATGTCAGTGTTGTCCACTAGCCACTGAGCTCCATCCTTCATGAATCCGACATAGCTTGTGTCGAATGCCTTTTTCCACATAAGCCGCCTGAAAGTCATTTAAGTTTAATCAAGACATACTGAACAATTGTAACTGTACATCCAAGTCAAAATCATTTAAAATTCTGTGTTAAGTGTTGCTTCAGGAACCTGATAGCATCTATCCTTCTTTCTATACCAACTGATTATGCATATTAATTCGTTGAAATATGAGCAACAACTACATAAACATCGAGTGCATCAAACTGAAGCTCTAAAACAGCATACACCTGCACCCTAAGAAGGAATCCTACACTATTCATGCAAGCATGGGGGAGGAGAACAGAATCCACAAAGATAATTGACTTCTGGATGAACATCTCATTCTTCGCACTAAATGCGAAACCTTAATTGCTTATCCTTCAATTAGGTTTTCAAAAAATTTACCCAGCATGAGCATTACCACTAAAAGAACAAGAGAAAAGGTTAGAGACAGATATTTTGTACAATCCATCTACATCAGGCTAGGGTTCGTAATACATGAGTAAAGCATGTGTAGCCATTCCAGTAACAACTTGACCATCTATGCCAAAACTGAAGAAGATACAATTAAATATCCAAAATGAACAGATAGAGAATGTGCTGTAAGTTTTATTATGTTTTTTCGCAATTCACCAATCTACTTTTTGGGATTTTGGAAGAGCAATCCAAGATACAGAAGCACATTCTCCAGAGTCAGAAGGTAATTTTTTTTTTGCTACATTATAGTTTGTTTTCAACTTCCACTTCCAACTTTGACGATTAAGTCCACAGTCCAAACAAAGCTTTCACTACCAAGACGCAGAAATTGATCACACCCCACACAAGTTCAACTCTTATATTCGCTTACAATTTAGACTTGAGAAAGAAGTAAAGGCGCAAACTGCACTTAACATTTGACAACCCTCTTCCGTACAGCACCACAAAGAAAAAAACAGAAAGATGCAAAAAGTCACAAAATCCTAAATTTCCTTCAGTATATACTAAATCAGATGCAAGGATAAAAAAGTTATTAGATGTCTGTTGTTTATCTTTATAATTATAAATAGCCTTACCTGAGAGAAAATGCTTGAAGGGATATTGATTAAAAGAATGTGTAGATGCAGCATTTATCAAAGAGGTTAGTCTTCAGCAACCCTCTAAAAGGGTATGTCAAGTTCAGGCATCATGGTGTAGGGGTGCAATTGCAAAAAAAATTAAGGGTCCAGGTGTTTTCTGATAATTGAAGTTGGATCTCCTAATGTAACTTTGCCGGTCACTTATCAAGCTACATTGCTTATGGTGCTATTGGTATAAGTTGCATGCAAATGAAATTTTATACAATACCACATACCAGATACCTTGAGGATTTGGAAGAATCTGTAAATTTTGGATATACTCCAATATTATTAACAATGAGAAAGACAAACAAAAACACAAATCAAAACAGTGACGCATAAGAAAACTTCCAACAATTTCACTACAATATACAGCAAAAAACATGTCGAAAAAGAAAGGAGAAACTACAATAACTTAGAGAAATCTTGAGCTGAACTTCGATCAAAACAAATTGCAACCTAAGCACAGTTTTAAGATACTGCTATAACTTACCTGTCAGTGTTCAGTGTCCTGAAAAGTACTCGTTTGACTCCCTTGGGAATATGTAAGGATTGCATAGCATCCGCTGTGTAAAAGAAAACAAAAGTATGATCATATATAGCCAATAAGCTGATGTGAACAACTCGTGTCTGCTACTCAAATCACAGATAGCATTTCTTCTTCCAGTTATTGCACAAATCATATTGTATGCAAGGTAAAGACAGGAAAACTCTTAAGCTCAACAATTTCAAGTCAACTGATATGCTGGCAAATTGAGAACTATGTAAGACAATAAGCTAGAACAATTGATTCAAAAATAGGAGAATTTATCATACTAGAGACACTCAGCATGAGACGGGAGGTAGAGATTTACCAGTTAAGTTCTTGTCTCTTGGAACATCAACTAGCAATGCAGGACCTGTTAAAGCAAGTGAAGGACATCATCATTAATGATGAAAATGCGTGATACTGCCAGTAAAAAGATAAGAACACTAACACACAGTTACACACTGCTAAAAATTAAGGGAGAAAAACTGGTAGGAATCACTGTTCGCGACCCAGGATTCTATTTTTTCATCAATCCAATCCCCGTTTATGTTAAAGTGAAGTATCTTAAACAGACCATAACATCTGTGTAGCTATAAAAGCTTTACATTAAGGACAAAATGAGAAGTTATAGTTAGATGTTTCCAAATATAAAAATGTGTCATTACTTTTGGTATGGCAAAATAAGGAAATTAAATAGTATCGCATAAACTAGAACAGAGGTAGACCAAAAATTGATCTCAAAAGAATTAATTCAAAAAAATTCATATTCTCAGACCAGTCTAAACGTTTTCCAGCTTTAAGTACTAATCTCCAGTCTTCAATATCCCATCAATTTGAAAGAGCAAGTAAAATTCAAGGTTTCAAACTGGACTCATGAGTAGCACTGACAGTGTAGAGTTAATCAGATCCATGACTCATGAGTAGTTAATCATAACACATGCGTGATCATTTTTCTAAAGCACAAGAGCTGTCAAAGGTAGAATTTTCTGTGTTTAATACCATTGAGAACTCTAAGGTCAAGGGAATCAACATCAAACCCTGCATCAAAGTACTCCTCATACATATGTCCTGGTGCATCAACATGAGTGCCAGCATGCACGCCTAATCTCAATTCCGAAAAGTTGTAATCAGAGCCATTCTTCATGCTCGACAAAAGAGTGAGAAACTGTCCAATTCCTTCATCAGAATCCCCCATAGGAGTATTAGGATTGAACTGGTGTGTGATATCAAATATTTGTCCATCTTCATACACCTCTCTCCTCAAAGGTCTCAAATCGTCACTAGCTCTGTAATGACCCTTATTGTCATTTTTAGTGTTTTATCTTCTGTACATCGTTTAGAGCGTTCCTACAGCGATTCTAAGTCATTTATGACTTGCTGGGACTGACAGATCGGTCACCTGGTCATTCGTTTTGTTATTGTGTGAGCTTTAGTATTTTTGAAGCTTATGAACCTTGAACGATCATTTTCGATCAAAAGTTCAAGAAGATGACATCACAATCCGATTCTGACGATTCCATCAGTTCCGGAAGGGTCATTTTAGTCTAGTAGCATTGTCGACATGACTTCCAAAGTTTTCAGTGTGAGTTGGTGGGATTAGGCGTTTTAACTTTAAGTTTAAAGGCTAAGTTTGACTTTAGTCAACATTCTGAGTAAACGCGCTCGGATGAGAATTCCGTCAGCGCGGTTAGCTCCGGAATGTCGAGTTTGGTCTAGTTTGACCCTTCTTTCGGGTTTTGAGGTTTTTGATATTTTTCCGAGCCCTTTTGTGGTTTTTGACTTAAAATGGCCAATGGAAGTGGGACCCACATTTTATCGAGATGACCTCTGATGAAAATTTCGACTGCGCCTTTGAGTCTGGAATGTCGACTTTGGTAGGGTAGCATATCTATTTTATTTTTATCAGGTTCCGAACGGATTCCGAGCACCCGTCGGAGACTTTAAAGAAAGTAGGCAAAGCTGAATCTGGTGCAGCCCCTATAAATACCCCAACTTTCAGCTTTATGTTTTACTTTGGAACTTGATATTTTGAGCGATACAACTCCGAATTGGGCGATTCAAAAGGCTAAGTTGTGAGATTTTTCGAGGGCAACACATTGGTGAGCTTGCAATCTGATTTGGGGACACGATTTGAGGAAAATTTTGGGTTTTAAATGCTGTCATAGCTCATTTTCGAGCACAAGTTTTGGGAAATTTCAGAAGGTGATTTCTTGGCCATTTTAGGTCCGAATCAAGTGATTCAAGAGCCTATATTGTGGGGTTTTTCGTGAGGATCGTCGTGGTGTGATTGGTTTTGGCTGTTGGAGCTTCATTTTTGGTAAAATCTGGTAAGTAGCTGCTGCCATTGTTGCTGATTTTTAGCTTAGGATTTGGGTTTTTTTTTTGTTGCATGTTAATGTTGGGACCGTCTTGAGTCCTGAATTGTGCTCCATTCTGCTATACAAGTTTCGAGAGTTATTTAGGACTTTTATTTGGGGTTAATTCGGGATTTCTCAACGCGGATCCCACTTTTTCCATTTTGACCGTGAAATTGACCCGTCTCCGTTTCTTGCGATTTTAGTGTTTAAATGATTGTAATAACGTTGTGACTCTATTTCTGATAGTGTATCAACGTTTCGAGGCCTTTTAGAAAGTAAAAGATCCGGGGAGTGAATTTTGGAGCGCGCGTGATCTGCGTTCAGGTAGGCTATGGTTTCTCTTCTTAGACTGAACTCGAACATGTGAATGCATGTTGATTAGTTGGAATTTGGGTTGGGTAGTTATTGGATCATGCATAGGTGTTAAAATTATATTTTCGGCCTTTTTCTGAGAATTATCGGGTAACTGTGAGCATGTTTATATTGACCTTCTTTGCTATATGAATTATTTGTATGTTTGAATACTGGTTGTCAGAAGTATGTTGGGCCTTAGTTTAGGTTTGACTAGGGTTTTCCTTAGAAATGCATGATTCAAAGTCGGTAGGACTTAGTTTAGCCCCGACGTCGCTCGGCCGGCTTAAATCCTTGTAGACTGATGTAGCAGACTTGAGTCTGATAGTTTGGTATTTAGCTAGACGATGAGCTTGCTCTAGCGATAGTTACTTTTATTTCTTCGATGTTACGGCTTCTTGAGTTACGTCAATGACAATGAATTCCGCTCCGTGATTCAAAGTTGAGTTTCTATTCGACTTTAAGGTCTTACATTGATTAGCTAAGTCTGGGATGGTGTTCCATGGGTTTATATGATTATGGATAGATAAAGACTCTTTCAGCAGCTATATCGACATCTTTGTCGGGTATCCGGATTTAAGGTCCGGCCTCGACCATCCACATACTTATGTAGAGCATCCGGTTAGAGGTCCGGCCTCAAGTATGTAGAGCATCCGGTTAGAGGTCCGGCCTCAAGTATGTAGAGCATCCGGTTAGAGGTCCGGCCTCAGTTACTTATGTTTTGCAATTGGCTACTTGTGTAATTCTGGTGAGCGTCCGGTTCAAGGCCCGACCTCCGTATCGTCAGATTCTATTTTTTTTGGTTCGGTGTTCTTTGGCCTCGAGTTCTATTCTCCTTAAGTTTTAGTTATTTTGTGTACTCGTCGGACTTATGGGGGTCCGTTCGGGTTTTATTTAAACTTATACACTAGTGTTCCGTTCTTGACCTCTAGTTTTGTGATTCCGTCTTTTCATAGTGCTTTACTTTTCTAGTTCAGTCGGCCTATGATGCCTACTGGGTACCTGTTATTTGGTACTCATGCTACACTCTGCATCTATTTTCGTGATGCAGGTCCGAGCACCAGTAGTCAGCGTTGATCGAGTTTGGAGAATTTCTGGTCTGGAGACAGGGGTGAGCACACAGCGTTTTGTACTATTTCAGTCTCCATCTGTTTATGTAAAGACTTGTCTTTTACTTTTCGAGACAGTCTAGTTTAGGTGGTCCACTGTTGGGACTTGTACTCGTTTTGTTGGTAGCTCTGTATTAGTGACTTCCAGGTTCTGGGAGGGATCCTTTATTGTATTTATGTTTTGGTTTGCTTATGTTGTTATAGTAATTTTTCTTAGTCTTGTTTAGTTTCTACCCTCACACCCATTATGTGTGGTTCTGGGTTGTGGTTTGGCTTACCTACTGATGGGTTATAGTAGGTGCCTTCATGGCTCGAGAAATTGGGTCGTGACAAGCTCCAACACAAGAACCCGGTTCATCACCATATCCAGTTGGGTATGCATCATTAGGTGATGAAAAAGCAAGTGATATTGTACTCACAAACAGCAACTCAGTTAACACTAGCAACTTACACACAGCCCTCATCTTACTCTCTAGGAAAGGCATGAACTCTAGCAATGGAAACTAGAAAGCTCAACGTTATGGCTTCACAATATGGCAAGTAAATGAAATTTTGTTAGGTATACATTTACTCTTCAAAAAGATGCTTTCTTTTTTCAAAGTTTTGGATAATATTCAACACTTTTGATGCCTCAAAAGATACCCTGACAATTTGGTCCTTACAAGTATTGAATATTACAAGGCATCAATCTCCAGATGGAGGTCACAAGAAAACAAAGTTTTCAAACTTTGCGGCCCTAGCAGAGGCGAAGAATAACATGTGGAATGTCGCTTTCTAATTTATTTCATCAAACGCGTGAACTTACCTGAAGGAGACAGCATAACAGGTGTAATACTACTAGTACGTGCTAAAAATTTAACTAATTTGCGAAGCATTGGAGACAAAAAGAGATGGAGATTAATGGTTACCATTGAGAACTTCTAGGTCGAGAGTGTCGACATCAAAGCCAGCATCGAAATAGTGATCGTAAACATGGCCAGGAGCATCAATATGCGTGCCAGTGTGGGTCGGAAGTTTCATCTCGGAGTTATTAGCAAGAGAGCCATTCTTCATGCTTTTAGGTAGCCACAGGAACTGGCCAAGCCCGTCTTCTAAGCCCCAGGACGGCATATCAGGGGTCAATCTGTGAGTAATGTCGAAAATCCTTCCGTTGCCGTAAACTTCCCGACGGACAGGAATTAAGTCATCGGAAGCAGTAGATTGACAGGAGGTAGTCGTTTCAATACCATACGGCGACGGATAAGCGGAATCGGCGACTGAAACAATTGGATTGAGAGTTACAGTGATTAGTAGAAGTAGGAATACAGGAATTTTCATCTCGCCGGAGTATGAATGAACAGTCACCGGAATTTGAAATTTTGAGAGGCTGCGCCGGAGGAGGAAAACACTGTTATTGAAGCAAAAGATGTATTTTTCAGATTATAGGCGCACAAGTCTTTCAGTGGAAAGTAAACACTGTGATTAGATATTTCAGTTAAGTTGTCTTTGCGTGATAGAATTGAAAACTTTCACCGAGAATTAAGATTTAATTCAATTTTAAATGAATTAAGTGTTCTATATAATTTATCTTTAATAAATTATCTAATCAGGATAAATGTAGTAATTTTATTATTATAAGAACATGAAAGAAAGAAAGAAAGAAATACAGCGAACACGTCTTCCTATATAGTCTTGAGACAAACAATTCGAATTCAATCTCTATTTTATTCCCTCAATTTTATTATTAATTGAACTGCGGAGGGTTTTACACCTTTAAGAAAAAGGAGATATAGACATAAATTAAATATAACTTTTTATTTTTATTTTTTATTAATATCGTCAAAATTTATAATTAAAATAATTATATATTGATTAATTACTAATTTCAATACTAATTAATGAAAGATAAAATTAAAACAACACTCTAAAAATAGTTTTAAAATATGAACAATTAAGTTAATTTTATTGTAAAACTAAAACAAACTAACAATATAAAGATAAAGAAAAGAAGAATATACGACAAGAGATACAGAAGATGAAAATAATAGAAATAAGGAAACAAAAGATGAGAGCATTTCTTATTCTTCAAAGTATTCATCAAATCTTCAAATGTATACAATATGAATCTTTATGCCTCTATTTATAGTGTAACATAGAGGGATACAGAAAGTTAATCATAACCATAACATTAACATGAATATAATACACTTGAATAGTGTCAAATATTTATCTATCCACACTATATGACAGATTCAAATTTATGATCCTCGTAACCATTTATAGCACCGAGTGCTACATCATATCAAATATAAGTCGACGACCATTTTGATACCGATTCTAAGACAACATAACTTATTGAGATATCTTCATTTTTCATCATTTTCAAATACCTGAACCTTTGCCAAGATTTTATGAAATGTTATACCATAGTACTCTTCAAAACACTTGCCTCATTAGCAATGACCATTTTGATTATTTGCTCCTCTCCTTTATCAAGGAGTTTTACATTTGAAATCGATTGGTCTATCTCGCTTCAGGCGTACCATAGACTCTGTCCTTCAAGGACTAGGACTATTTATTGGAGCATTTGCATCTTAATTAAAATATTAGGTCAGCAAATACATCTTTGAAAATGAATTATCTTTTGAACAAGTTCACATTTTTTTAAACAAGGATCTAAATAATTCACCCCACACATAATTTTCAACTGCTACACATATCTCCCCCTAATGTTAAGAAATTTAACATTCACCCTCAACCTCTTTTGGGGATCCATCTTGGTGCGTGGAGCAATAAAATCATATGTGCACACATAAAATTTTTAGATGAAAATTATTTGATTCCTAACCGTGAACCAATTGTGTTGGGAGAACCTTGTTGGCTTGATGCATACATGTTAAATAAGCACATCTTATACCAAATTTTATTTGAGCTATAATTGGAGGCATACAATTTTCACTAAACCAACCAGCATTATCAACATGACTTTAAAAAAAACCTACAGAAGGGCCTCTTTTGTATTATTTCAGTTTAATTCAACAAGACATTTTCTACTTATAAAAAAAAAAAAGAGCTTTGGTTTCCTTTCTATATAAATGCCAACAAATAGCGAGTACGAAGCCTAAAGGGTACAAAATATTAACAAAAATTTCAAAACGGTATATAAAATTTTATATTAACCAAAACGGCAAAATCGCTGCATCAACAGCGATTTACTTCCCCGGAAAAAGCAAAATCGCTGCCGAGGCAGCGATTTTGCAAAATGTGAATTTTTTTTTTAAAAAAAATAAAATCGCTGCCTAGGGAGCGATTTATAAAAAAGGAATTTTTTTTTTTTAAAATGTGGAAGTCGCTGCCCAGGCAGCGACTTTTATAAAAAAAAAAATTTGAAATGTGCAAGTCGCTGCCTGGGCAGCGACTTGTATAATTTTATTTTTTTTAATTTTTAAATTTTTTTCTTTAAAAAATGTGGAAATTTAAAAAAAAAAATAAAAATTTAAAGCAGCAATTTTATAAGATAAAAAAAAGTTATAATATTTTTTTTATAAAATCGCTACTTTAAATTTTATTTTTTAAAAAAAATTATTTGTGGAAAATTGCAGCAATTTTCATATTTTTTTTAAAAAATTATAAATTCGCTGAGTGATTTACATATTTTTTTAAAAAAAAATTATAAATCGCTGCGTAGGCAGCAATTTAAAAAATTTATAAATTTATAAATTGGTTAATATTTTTGGAAAATCGCAGCGATTTTCATATTTTAAAAAAAAATTATAAATTTTTTAAATCGCTGCCTACGCAGCGATTTATAATTTTTTTTAAAAAAATATGTAAATCGTTCAGCGAATTTATAATTTTTTTTTTAAAATATGAAAATCGCTGCGATTTTCCGCAAATAATTTTTTTTTAAATAAAATTTAAAGTAGCAATTTTATAAAAAAAAAAATTTATAACTTTTTTTTATCTTATAAAATTGCTAAAAAAAATTTCCACATTTATTTTAAGAAAAAAATTTAAAAATTAAAAAAAAAAAAAAAAAGTATACAAGTCGCTGCCTGGGCAGCGACTTGCACATTTCAAATTTTTTTTTTTCCACATTTTTTAAAAAAAAAAAAATCTTTTTTTAAAAATCGCTGCCTAGGCAGCGATTTCCTTAAATAAAAAAAAATTAAAATTATAAATCGCTGCCTAGGCAGCGACTTTAAAAAATAATAATTTAAAATCGCTGCCTAGGTAGCGATTTCATTCTTTTTAAAAAAAAATTCACATTTTGCAAAATCGCTGCCTCTGCAGCGATTTTGCTTTTTCCGGGGAAGTAAATCGCTGTTGATGCAGCGATTTTGCCGTTTTGGTTAATATAAAATTTTATATACCGTTTTGAAATTTTTGTTAATATTTTGTACCCTTTAGGCTCCGTACTCAACAAATAGCTCTAGGCTAGAAACCCCACGAATTTAATAAATGCCAACAAATAGCTCTAGGCAATAGTATATCCAATTTTTTGCAATTAATAATAAATCCATGTAAAATGCACCAACCGCTTTATTTCTATACTGTACTGTCCGGGCTCAATTTCATACTAAAAATAGCACATAATTAGATTCTAGTCAAACAGGTGTTCAAAAAAGTGACTGTCTTCCACAGTTGAAGTAAAATGATAACAGAAAACACAAAATAAGAAGAGTAAAGTCATATAAAGTGACCGTCCTTCTGTAATATTGCCTGTTTGTCACAACAATTCAGTGCCATCTTTTGAGCAAGTATTTAGTCAAATAAAACCAATTCGTTTAGGAAGTTCAGAAGACGTTTCAAATTTACCTTACTCTTCCTTCCTTTAAACCTATCAATCAACTTTGAACAAGCCTGCATAAGGTTAAAGTCGGCACGCACTATTAGCTTATTATGAGTGAGATAAATGGACACAGTCACAGAACATAGAAACATTTCAAAAAAAAAAAAATGATAATAGAAGCATTTCAACTTAATGAGAATGCAGAGCTACATCTGCGCAACACACCTGAAAGAAAAATCTAATGTCAAATAGAGGGGAAACACTATATCAAACTTCAAATACAAAATAGCTTAAAGTAAGTAAGCCAAAATAGGTCACACTTCCTAGTTGTACCTGCTTTGATAGCATCTCAGGCCGAGTAACTACCAATGCAGCTAAGCATTTGGCAGCAGCTCTTCTAACCTTCCAAGTTCCAATTGAAATTTCCATCATCCGTGTATTCCTTAGCACTCTCACAACAACAAAAGTTACAACTAATTTGATTAGTAAAAAGTCTGCAATGTATAATCCTAATGGGTCTTAGCTAAGTGAACATTTTTTCTCATCAATATCTTCCTCCATATTGTCAGTGAAGTTGGGAGATCATAGCTGACACATACCAGGATGAGATGCAAAATTTCATCACAGTAGGAAGAAAAATCCCCGGGACACCTTAGCAAAAAGCTCTCAAGCGCCTGAAAATAAAAACACTTCAAAACCAAGGCTGCATCCACGGGGGGTAAATAAGAACAGAGAAAAAAAAAAGATAATCAATTAACATAACACCTGCATACTATCTTCACAAAGCTCCTTATCATTTTCAGATGTACTTGTACAGTTGTTATAATTAGCAATGAAATTGTCTCTCCGAGGTGAGGACCAAAACAATAGACAACAGCAAATCTGGAACCACAATTTGACAGCTTAGTAAAAATAAGTCAAAAAAATAGATGGATAGTAAAAGAGGAGAAGTCTCCAAAAGGAAGCACACCATCTCAGAAAGAAAAAATAGAGGACCTTAAATGGAAAAGGGAGAGTCAGGAGTCAGCATGCATGTGCTAGTGACACCTTAGTCTTTTTTATTTCACATTAAATACTCAACTGCAGCAGAGAGCACCCAAACAAAAGTTTTTCAGCCCTCTTTTGTTTCACTTGATACAAGTAAGCAGTTCTAAAACTAAACAACAGGGTTACCAGGCCAAATAACCATAGTCTGTGTACTAAACGTACTTCACTTTTATCCTCCTATGTACATCTCCAGAACACGAGATGCAAAAGAATAAATTTCAATATTTTGACTTGTCTTCCTCTGTCGGCTTTTCCAGTTATCAAAATAATGCCAAATGATGACCTGGCTTCTTTTCCCTTTCAATTATGTCACGCTTTCCCTAGGGTGAAGAATATTGGATATGCAAACAACGCATATCAAATTACGTGACTAAAGTTAACAACGCAAACAAGTATATCAAATTACGTGACATTTGATAGGACAAAATGTAGGCATCAATTATAGTTTAGGATATGCTACTTTAAGGCCCCAATAATCTGAATGTTAGTTTGCAGTATCTCTAATTTTGAGCTCTTGTTGCTCAAAAGGCAAATAACTTCAACTGTAGCCCTCCCCAGCAAATCATCTGACAATTTCGAAGACAGAGATGCGGTACAGGAAAAAGATTAAACTGAATTTACTGCAGGAAAAGTTGAAAGCTTGGCGACCAGTCCAACAGTACATGACAGTCTAAGAAATCTTATTAACACATGTTTCCATGTCTGAAAGGGAAATTGTTGTTACCATCTCCAAAAGCATCTATGTCTAAGCATCAAAGCAACACTGGTTTAACTTGATACACTCTTCATTCAAATTATAAAGCACATACAATACAGAGAAGCTGATAACAAGGTTAACTATACATTCTCCTTACTTTATCAAAAAAAAAAAAAAAAAGGTTACCTACACATGAAATGCTCTTCTTCCCGACACTAGCTTGATTGAAACTCAGTTGGGGCAATAATGAAGTTAACAATGAGTCATGGTCAGTCTCTATCAAATTCCCATACTTGTGAAGAACATGATACAGTATGTCAAGACATTCATTCACACTTAATCTCAGTGCTCATTTTCTGGAAAGGAGACAACAATAGAGAAACATATAAAAAGAAAAAGCAACTAAGCATATGTGCATTAGAAAAAAAGCATAGTAAAAGAGTGTTTGAGTTCCCTAAATAGAAGGCTGATAAGAATTATATACAGAAAAATGACAGCGTCGCTTCTTAGAACAAATTGTGCACGCATTGACAATACAACTACAATCTTGCCGAATATTCATGACACATTCTTCATTTGGAATGATGGAGGAATATTTTATTTCATAAGAAATAGCATTGAACAAAAAGACTTGAAGCAATTAAATAACCAAATATGCACGCAGGAAGACACTTGCAGATGTCTTGTACATTGAATGAATGATGGTACCCTATCTACACATGAAGTCCCTTTATGTATAGATGATTGGGTGGAGTTCATAGAAAACCATCTCTATTTGCAGGTTTCTACTTTTTGGTATACTTCTATATTAACACTTTTTAGCCTAACATGAATAAAATTTACTGCATTACCAAAAAAAATCTTAATCTTAATCTTTAGTTAGAGACAAAATTAGGCTATATTGAGTCGTCAAACACCGACATATGCTCACATATAAAGAACAATTTATGGATCAAAACCTTTAGTTTATTTTTTCCTTTGTCTCGAAGGAACAAGTAAATGATAATACTTTTGCGAGGCAAATTATTCATTTCAACTTTCTTATGTTGTCCTGCACCCAATGGTTTTGGCCTAGTAGTCAGTAAAGTGCAAGGACAGTCAAGAGATCTTGGGTTTAAATTTCATTGGAGAGGGAAAAATCGTAGTTGGTTTCTTCTCATTTGTCTAAGCCTTGGGGGTACTTAACTCGTTACCTGGTGTTGGTCGGAGGTCCGATACCCATCAGAATAGTCGAGGTGCGTATGAGATGGCTCACATACCATTGCTATAAAAAAAAAAACCAAGCCGTCCTACAAAAAAAGATGCAAAAGTTCCTTCCTATATCCTCCTTTCACCTACTATTCAATAGTTTAGGTCACATCAATTGCCTAGACCTATCTACTTATTACTGCAGTTAATTCAGACGGCAATTGGTTACTTGATGAGGAAAATACCACCGGGACTAAAAATGATAAGAACAAATTGAGTGAGGAACAAGAAATTGCGAACAGAAAGTCTCAAGATCAGAGAGGACAAATCAAAACCAATCATAGGGATGTATTTGTTGTAATCTCTCCATGCACCATATAGTTAAACAAGATCATCTAGAGCAGCAAATTTGAACGATCCTGTCTCATCAAAGAGAAGGTAATTTCTACATCACTAATTGAAAGACAGGTATCCATGCAGTTCACAAATTCAGGATACAGATATGTTACTCAAACAAGGTTAGAGGGTTGAAGAACTACTATTTGGAGAACTGCAAATTCGTTAAGTTTTCAATTCACAGTATAATAACTCTAACAAGTGTCTTGCCAACAAGGATGTACTAGTCAAAAAGGAACCAACATCAAAGAAAAAAGAATTTGTTCATCGCAGGTATAGAAGAGCTCTAGGAGTGAGGAACAGATAAAGGAGAAGTCGCACACAATAAAGCTAAATTCTAACTGCTATGACCAATCTACTTATCAACAAAGCATAGGAACATACTGATTATTAATCTTCATATATTTTAGGAAAATAAAATAATACCATCAACCTCCTAAGCACAGTTGGAGTTCCCAAATAGCCAACTAAATCAGGAAAACATGAAACTAGAAACTACATCGCAAAAAGGCGAAATGAGTAGAGACAAACCTGAACAAGCTAATCCTCATCCAGCAAGATAAACTCACTAATACTGGAAATCGCACCACAAATATGTGTCCATCCGCGGTGAGATCATCACTTTCTACCTAGATACAGAAAGCAACGTGACATAAAAGCTTCTGATGCATTTAGTTTTTAGAATTTCACGAGAATGAAGAGTCATGAAATCATTAGCTTTACAAGATAGTGATCCGGCACTCAAGTCACGGGGATCTCCTCACAGATTCCAATAGTGATGATGTAACTACAGCATCAGTTAGACCACCAATACTCATGTTAGTTAGAACAGGTACTCCGAATCCAGTTGAAGAATGTTGTTATCTGGGAGTAAAAGAATGAAAAGTCGAAACATATTATATCTCTTGACCTAAATGTGTTTAACAAAATTAATTAAGTTTGAGAGATAACCTTTCTGAAATTGTCGTCACTACCAACAAAAGCTACACCACTAATAAAAATTATAGCTTTAGCTATCTCCTAACAGATTCCAATGGTGATGATGTAACTACAGCATCAATTAGACCACCAACTCTCATGTTAGATAGAACAGGTACTCCGAATCCAGTTGAAGAATCTTGTCATCTGGGAGTAAAAGAATGATAAGTTGAACCATATTATAATACTTAACCTAAATGTGTTTAGTGAAATCAATTGAGTTTAACAGATTACCTTTCTGAACTTGTCTTCTCTACTAACAAAAGTTCCAACACAAAAAAGAAAAGAAAATAAATAGCTTTAGCTATCTGCAGATTAGTGTATGGAAAAGTATAACGAGCAGGCAGCATCAAGAGTGAACAGTAATGAGCTATTGAACAAGGAATCTCCAGCTCGTACAACTTCACATCCTTTGTAGATGATTGCTGCAAGACATATAGACCAATATTTAACTTGACTTCCCCCTCCCAACATATGTGAGTTTAGCTGAAGAAGTCATGTTTCTTGCTTGTTGAATAGGTAAGTGTCTGACATCTGATTTTCCTTTGCCAAACAATCTTTCCAGTAGAGATTTGTTTTTCACCGTCAACATAATCAAATTGATTCTAAAAAGCACTAAACTATATTACCATCCAAAAAGCAAGGGTAAGTGCTTTTCCA
This sequence comes from Solanum chilense, assembly GCA_032847665.1. Taxonomy (NCBI): domain Eukaryota; kingdom Viridiplantae; phylum Streptophyta; class Magnoliopsida; order Solanales; family Solanaceae; genus Solanum; species Solanum chilense. The sequence goes on along the minus strand of CM064963.1, from coordinate 107,912,602 downwards.
ACAAAACTTTTTGCCTGCAAATTTTTTTTTAAAAAAAATAAAGTAGATAAAAGAGGCTTTAATAGATTCAGTATACCTGAATAGTATCGCCACATGGATGCTTCCATGCTCTATTGTAAGGTACACTTACAATAGGAAGAAGAAATAAAGATAAATGAGCAGGTGAAATTACTGATCTCAGAAAAATGCTTAGAAAGAGGACACATTTGAAGTCCAGGAACTACAAAATATAAGAATTTGTAAACATGTTTACAAGAGTAATAGGCAATTGGAACGAACAGCTGAAATAATTTGCAATTAATACTCACAGTTCCTTCAAGCATCTTCAGCAGCACCTGTTGGAAGCCCTCCATGAATGCATCTCTGCCAATGTTTAGGCTCTCAGCCTAGACAGATGACTGATGAGAATGATTACTTTAAAATCAATTATCCAAATTCATAAAGTAGATAATGGTTTTTTAACCTTTTTGGTTATTTTATCAACTTCGTCTATGTAGACAACCCATTGCCGAACTGCTTCTACATTGAAGTTAGCAGCCTGTAAACAAACATGAACACCAAAAATTTATAATTGAATAATTATGCTGCTGATAGTGCAAAAGCTAAACAGAGATTACAGAAGAGGAACCATGTAGTCTGCTTGACAAGGAAATAGGAAGTAAATCTGCTTCTCCACGGAAACTATTCAATGCAACCTTCATAAAAAAGAAACTATTCAAATGCAATAATCAGCAGAACACCAAAGGGGCAACCATTTCAACCAGGTTTATTGTTACCGACTTCACAACATGAGATAATGATAATTCTCTTGTACCTAATCAGATAAAAATGAAAATGAAAATTGATTCTTGCACAAATTTGAAATCATTGTGACTACTTTGGAAATCATTACCCTCTCTTATCATTCAACGTTCATTCTACTCTAATCCTCCAAATACTGTGCCACAACCAAGCAAATTCACCTCTCAAGAAAAAGCTAAGCTCTGCAGCATTATTCAGAGAATTGAAACTTCTCGTGATACATGAGCTACTCAAACTTTGATTGGTAACGTGGGCTCTTCAACCATTTCAAACCACTGGGCCAACTATCCAGCTAGTTCCTTGTTAAACTAGTCAAATTTATCAATCACCTCTCTACATTTCTTCAAATCTAAAAAACAGATATGTTAATTGCAGTTCTAGGCGCCAGTTTAAAATGTATTTCCTACTACGTGATTACCTTATATTTGCAGCTGCAGTACACTCCACGCACAACACATTTTCATTTTTTTTTTTTTGCAGTAGAATAACACAGCTGCTTCCATATTCCAATTACAAATCATATTTACTCTATTAGGTTATACTTTCTGAATGGTCATCAAATGGAAAGTGGAAACAGAACACAAGGTAAGTACTTTTAGGCAACCAGCTAGCGAACATCTACCATGTCAGTAATAACACTGCAAACTGTGATGCTAGAAGAAGCAGTAGATATCTGTTTGCCATCAGCAATGTAAAATGAAATTGCAAAATCACCAAAACATAATCAGAAACAGGAAAACCCCAAAGAAAGCCTTAAGAAAATGAACAAGAGAAGCCATCAAGATTTTTACACAGAGAATGACTGACCAATGGTATATCAGAAATACTGGAGACAGAAAGTACATTGAAAAGATTGCACAAGGTAAAAGAAGTTATATAATGATAGTATCAATATTAAAAACATAGTTGAACTTTGTGCAACTTGCGTCTATCTTTTTGCGATATTGCTGGAAACAGGAAAACTGATTATTTTAGATCATGTTCAATCTTGTATAGTGAAATCACACAATATACTAAGAATCACCTTTTAAAAAACTGAGTACCATTTTGAACTCCCAAAATCACAACTCCGCTCTGAAGTACCGTTAATGAAATGTGCTCAACTAAGCAGCGCGGACATGAATAGAATAAAAAAAAATCATATGCTATTAAAGCATCATGCATACCTCAAGTAATTTGGATAATACATATTCCACATCCTCGCCAACATAACCAGCCTACAGTTATAAAGAGGATAAATGCTCATTATTCAACCATTTTAAAATAGACTAATAAAAGGTTAAATAAACTAAAATTTCGTTTCACCTCCTTGGAGAAGCAGCTTTACTCAAAGATAGTCCACACTTATATAAAACAACTATAGTTAGAAAGCATAGGCCAACACAGCTCAACAGTTTGGCAAGATCAGACCAAAAAAAAAAAATTCAACTGACTGCCACAACCAGACTAATATCTTCTGCAACGAAAAATGTATTTGACAATTTTCTGATTAATACTTAATAAGATGTGTGTCCAGCAATTCGACAAGTAGACTACATTTTTTAGTTATCAGACCAAACATTAAGCATTTTGTTATACTTCTATCAAATAAGCTAGTCCAGAACTATTAGCATTCTCTCCCTTTCTACCTCTTCGAGACATATTTGAGTTGAAATGATTAGAACTTAGGGCCATGTAATTATTGGGGTCGTGATTTTTTAAATAAATTTTAAGGGCAATTGTGTGCCCGAATATAGGAACCTGATGAGTGCAACAAAAGGAAATAAGGGAAAAGAGGCTATTTTCAGGGGTACCAAGCCAATGCATTCATTTTTCAAACATTTCTTTAGAGGATTATTGCCATTTGCTTAAATTTCTTCATCCTCCATTACAACTCATTGATTTTCCGACGCAGTGAAGAGAGGTGATGAGAAATAATAGAAAGTATACTTCATCAAAACAAAAAATAAAAACTTATGACCATTGTCCTGGTTTCTTAGGGTTATGAAAATTGTAAACTCAAAAGTATTCCCTATTCTCAAACACAGTCTGCAGACGAAAGGAATGATAATTTGCAACAGATATGTTCTATATGTGAGGAAAAATAGGATGATGTGAACACCTTTATTCATTGTAAAGTTACATCTTAGCCAGCCATAATCAATCTTTCTGAATATACTAGAAGTGAAATATTCATCCCTGAATCCCTCAAAAACTACTGTTATATTGGAACAGGCCTCCTCAAAGCTGCAAAGCCCCTCTAGTACTCCATACTATAACCATATGATGGATCAAAATAAGAGAGAATCATCAAGATATTTTGAAGAAAGCAAGAGAACATTGTAGACGAAAACACAGATGTATCTTTATTAACATTACGGAACAAAAAATGTAGAGGAGATGGAAAAGTTTTTCAGTTCATTGGTTAAAATTCATATAGAAAATTGTAAATTCTTGAACATAATAAACCACTAAAGCAAAACAATGTCAATTACATTGTACAATTTCAATCAAGAAATATCAAGACAATCTTGACATCACAGTATGAAATCCATCAAAAAAAAAACATACTTTAAGTCGAATGCAACAGTGATTATTAATCTTCATATATTTTAGGAAAAAATGAAACAATACCATCCAAATTCCAATCTTATAACATCAGCATTCAACTCTTGGTACATTTTATAGAAAAAATAGAAACAATAAATCACCCAGAAATCTATTTGATCTTAACCAAGTACTTCACCATTAAAATTCCACAAACAATTACAACCCTCTAAAAGTAGTGACCAAAACATATAGGTACCATACATTCTTCGCTAAAGACGAGACATTATAGAATCTTGATAAAAAAAATCACTAAAACATGGTAAATTCTTGAACATAGTTAATCACTTAGGCAAAAGAATATCAATTACATCTTGAATGTCAATCAAGAAACATCAGGAAGTCCTATTCTCCAACATAAAACCCTAAAAAAACCTAAGATGCAATCAAACTATCCTAGGAATCCAAGAATACATATGAAAATCACAATGCGAAAATTCATCGAGAGAGAAAGCTTACTTTAATGGCAGAGAGTATTCTTAGTTTGCATTATGGGGGAATGGGGGATGGTCTGCTATTTATAAATATTTGAGATTGTAAAAAGCGTGTGGAATTTACGCTACCTTAAGTTTTATTACACTACCTTTTTTTAGATTATTACCTAATTCATATTTATAACCAAGAAAAAAAAAATATAGGTAATTAATCATAGCATTTAAAAATTTATTTTAACTATCCGTTATTGAAAATTGAAGTTGTTAATTGTTTACTGTATAATTTGTTTACTATACTAAAATCTCATAAAATTAATAACAGTGAAATTGATAATTTCTCTGAAATAATTCTTTTGTCAATAGTAAGAGAAAAACCACTTATTTTAATAAGATAATATGATTTCAAAAGACACTTATATAAATATATATTTCTATTAATATTATAAATAAATTAGTATTTTTTAAAAATACAATTATATCGCAGACAATATAGTGAACTGTGATTCTAATATATCTTTTTTTTGTTAAAATTTAAATTAGTTGAAACTCATCTTTAACTTTCTTTATTGCATCTAAACCAGTGTTGTCACGACTGGGAAAAAAAATTCAGTACATGTGGAAAGATTTATTTTCTACTCATATGATATTTTAAGTATTTGATAATTTATTATTATTGTTTTTGTAACACCTTTTCACTTAGAATTCATATTTTGGTATGATTTTAAAAAGTTTCAGATGTTACTTATATAGTTTATTTTTTCATTATCATACATTTAATATTTTTAATAAAGATACTGCGAATAGTATCTGATTATTAAGAAATAATAAACATTATGTATAATAAATTTATTTTACAAACAATAATTGAAATCTTGAATTTTTTACTATGAATCATTTAACAAAAAATAAAACTAATTTACAATGAATCGTACATATGCGTTGTACTTTACGCATGACTTATTTTAAATGGATTCAAATAGTATATAATTTTGTAAGATATCGTGATATTATAGATTTATTTTTAAGTAAATTTAATAAATTTAATCTGTAAATTTAGTAAATTACAATAATTTTGATTTAATGAAAAGAAAATCTCACATATATTACCACTTATATTAATTTAGTAAGGTTTTGGAGAACTATTATTTTTTACTTTGTTTTAATATTATAAGTACTATATAGTAATTATAATTAACATACTATAACCATAAAAAATCATCAATTAAATTTTTAATATATTATTTTCTAATATAATATGATATCTAGAAATATATTATTGACATTTATATTACTTCCATACCCGATTAATAATTTTTACTTTTATTTTAATTTGCGTCACTTTAAATATATAATTTAAAATTATAATTATTCAATAATTCAAGCCATCTAAAAAGAAAAAATGTATGGCTTAAAAAATTAGTGTTTGTGATTGCGATTGCGGCTATTGTAATTGTTAAATTTTTTAATCGATTATTTGTATTTGCTTGTCGCATATATTCATGAACATAATTGTTGATTTCTTTTATCTATTATTCGGAAGCTTCAATTGTAACGATATAAATAGTGCTAGATAAAATCTATTATATGAATATTTTTTAGCTAAACATAAAAACAAAGGATAAAAAAAATTTATTTAAACTCTATATGGGATATTTACGAGAGCAATATAATAATTTAAAATTTTAGAATAAATATATATAAAATTTATATGGTATTTATTTGGAAAAATAAGAAAGAATTTATATCATGAAACAAAAAAAGTATAACAACAACAATATAATATATTTTTTTTAAAAAAAAAGAAGATATTTCCTATAAAATATATAACACTTTAAATAACGTGTTCCTTTTAAGTATATTTGTAAATACTATAAAGTAATATTTTCTTTTGAGAAATCCTACTTGTAGACAAGGGATCAAAAGAATATTTATAAACATAACGCAAAGACAAGTTGAAATGATTATTTTTGGTATAAGTTGTTTTCCTCAATTGAAGTTTAAAAATTGAATAATTTATATTTTATATTTTAACTTATTAAGTGTGGCATGTTTTGTTTAAAATGATTAAATTTATTTATTTTGGTTATGAATCGCAAAAATTCATTTGAATAATTTATTTACTAATTAGTAGCTTGAGATATTAGCTATTCCATAATTTATTCCACTTTATGAAATATTTACCGAACATCACTATTCTACAACAACTCTTTACTTAGCGAAACTTTACTTATATGTTGTTAGGATTATTTTTTTATAAAAAATCATCATTAATTTGATATCTTAAAAATAAACTTCTATTGGCTTTAAAAAAGGTGATATTTCTTGATAAAATTTGATTATTCTGGATATATTAGATATGCATATATTCCTTACGAATCATTCATGCAACTTTTGATGCCAGCAATTCAAAAATACTATTTATGTTAAAAATTTTATTCGAAATTTATGCATATTTATTTGTTAATGTACTTGTTATGATTATTGTTATGTATAATCGCGAGTGTTTCTCTCTCCCATAGTCATTAGATGTATGGGTGATAATCACTATCACCATTTTAAAAAAAAATTACATTATATAAAAAAAAAAGGAAGTTATTTAATATATGATTATGTCATATGATTTTTTTTAACGCTATACTTTAATATGACATTTACTTAGGCTAAATAATTTCTTTATAACCCTTTAAAGTTGGCATAATTAATTCATCAAACAGACGCTTTAACTTTCTTAACGACTGTTTAACCACCATATATTTGTGGGTTAGGAGTGTCGGGGTTGCCAAATTTGGATGGGTCATTCGCATTTATAATTATGATCCTTAATTATAGTTATTCAACATTTTTTAGAAGTATTAAGAAAACAATAAAAAATAATCTTAACATGGCAAAAAAATAAATTGCAAGATATAAATTTATTTATCGGTATCACATTATAAGACAATGTTTTACAAAAGCATAACAAGTTAAATAACTTAATCCATGAAAATTTATATCGTTAGAGCATTCAGAACTCGATTACAAATTTTGAGTTAAATTTAATTTTTTAAGAAGCATAATTTAACTTTAAAAATCACAAAATTATAACGAACAAAAGCGAAATAAATAAAACTTATTTTGTGCAATTGATAATAAAGGCCCAAGTTTTGGTGGACAGAGAATGGCGTCGGACAGTATTTAGTAATTGCGGTAGGCAAGAATGATGTTGACGAAGCGTCGGTACTCTTGTAAATGAACAACACTATCACTCTCTACCCCACCATTTTTAGATTTTTGTGGATATAAACATCACAATTACTGCAAACTATGAAAAATAAAAATTAAAAAAATCCCCCTACTAACTCTACTAGATTCCTTACTGTCAAAATCATTTTATTTTATTTTTTACCCATCTTATAATAGGGAAAACGACAAAAATAATGCACCTAAACTTAGTGCGATTCTAACATGTTATCACTAAAATATTCCATTTAGAAAAAAAGGGAAAAGGTAACTTAAAGCTTTTTTCACAATAAAACGGGTAGCCAGCTTTTTACGCAAAATCAGTCTTACTTGGTTTTGGGATCTGTAAGTTTTATCATAGCTTTTCATTACAGTATTTTTCGTTAACATGTTATGAAACGCTTTTAATTGGTGAGATGTAACGTATAATATTGTTTAAAATTATAAATTTATCAAAAAAAAGTTTATTTTAACGTTTCCTTTGAGTCAATGCCAACTTCTCCTAGGTGCACCTACCAGATTTGTAATCGAGTAATTAGCAAAACCATGTATTTATTCAGATATAATCATAAAAAAAATCATTAGAAGTATTTATGAATAATAATTTCTATTCATACATCTAATTTGTCTTTAATAAATAGAATAATTTCAGAGATTTGTTAAACTTTATGGAAACAATAATGCACCGTCTTCTGGGCCATTTCGCCAGACCATCATATTCTTCCCACTCTTCAAATGCATAATCTATCCCTCACCTAATCAATTTACATTCTCCGCTTTGTCATTTTCTTTATCACGTAGAGCTACTCAATACATGTGCTCATAAGACATATTTTAAATGGACGATCAAATATTCGAAATGTACAAATATAAGATGACTCATAATCATAGGGATGCTGAATATTTTTATGATTCCTATTTGTTTAGGAACCACCTGCTCACCAACCCTATAATGTATGACCCTTAAATTAAACCAAATGACAGCAAATCCAACATATAAATACACTATTTTTTGTTAATTAATCACCAGTTAAAACAAATTATAGCTTTGTTAATCCTATTCCCTGTATATATGTACTGCTCTCCAGCTAATTGTACAAAGATATCATCAAAAGGCCCCACACTGTGCCTAAACCACCAGAACCCTCCATTACAAAACCAAAATACATTGATCAATTTTTGTAGCCATTTTTCAAACATGTCAAAATCAAGAACCTCTGTTTTCTTCTTTCTCTTTCTTTTTTTACTTTCATCAGTTCAATCAATTCCTCCTTCTACAGACATACTTGCTCTTCAAGCTTTTAAAGCCGCCATTAAACCTTCCTCTATTCCTTCATATTCTTGTTTAGGTTCTTGGAATTTCACTACAGACCCTTGCTCTGTTCCTCGTGTTACCCATTTCACTTGTGGCCTTTCTTGTAGCTCTGGAAACAGAGTAACTGAACTTACGCTTGATCCTGCTGGTTACACAGGGACTCTTTCTCCGTTGGTTTCTAAACTCACTCAACTTGTTACTCTTGATCTTCAGAACAATAATTTCTATGGCCCAATTCCTTCTTCTCTGTCTTCTTTACCGAATCTCAAGAACCTGGTTCTTCGACTCAATTCATTTTCTGGGTCAGTCCCACCTTCGCTTACTTCTTTAAAATCTCTGCTTTCTCTTGATCTTTCTCATAATTTGATTTCTGGGTTACCAAATTCGATGAATGAGTTAACAAGCTTGAGAAGACTTGATCTTAGTTACAATAAGCTAACTGGGTCACTCCCAAAATTACCCCCAAATCTACTAGAACTTGCAGCGAAGGCTAATTCGTTATCTGGGCCTCTATTGAAATCGTCGTTTTACGGGTTAAATCAACTGGAAGTTGTGGAGCTTAGTGAAAATTCGTTATTTGGAACTATTGAAACTTGGTTCTTTCAGTTACCTTCGTTACAACAAATCGACATGGCGAACAACAGCTTTACACTCGTCAAGATCTCAAATGTTGTTAATTTGAACAGCGACCTTGTCGCCGTCGATTTGGGTTTCAACAAAATCGAAGGATATTTACCGGTCAATTTCGCGATTTTCCCTCGATTGTCGTCGTTGACATTGAGGTATAACAAGTTCCGGGGGCCGATTCCGTTGCAGTATAGCAAAAAGGCGACGTTGAAAAGGTTGTATCTTGACGGTAATTTCTTGAATGGATCACCGCCGGCGGGATTTTTCGGCCGGGAAACTTCAGTTACTGGCAGTTTAGGAGATAATTGTTTACAAAAATGTCCGATTTCTTCGCAACTTTGCTTGAAATCACAGAAATCTACGTCGATTTGTCAGCAAGCTTATGGTGGGAAACCAAAGTCTTAGTTGTGTCAGTCAATGTTTCTGAGATTTTATTTTTTTTCATCTTGGTTTTCATATTGTATTTGTAGGAGTATTATATTATATTATTTAGATAAGAAATAACCCAATATAATATTTGCTCATCTGAATTTGCCCCTATGTATAGAGTATAGTGTATATTCATACTAGAAAATTATTGATATCTTATTATAATAATCTCAATCTAATTTGTGAAACTATTTGAAGTTATTTATGTTGGAGTTTGACTGTTTTAAATATAGGGACTTGTTGTTAAAGAATGATAAAAATTTTAAATTGATAATTAATGAGATAAGTGAACTCGTTATAAGGCTCGAATAATTCTTCTTATTTTGAGCTAGGCTAAGACTGAATTTAATGTGGTATTAGAACAGGGTCTGAACTATAGTTACAAGTGATAACTATTAACTTATTATTATTATAATTTTCTAGGGACATTGTTGGAGAGCATGAACCAAAATTTGAAACGAAGATAGTAGAGATTATATTTGGATAATTTGATTCAATATCGAAATTAAACGTCTGATTTTTTTTTCTTTATTACTTCAAATTTGATGTATGTATTTTTTTTTCTTAATTACTTCAAATTTGATGTATGTATTTTTTTTCTTAATGCAATTAATACTTTTATTATTCAACTGTTAAAAGGTATCATTTGGCTCACTTCCCCACAATTAAATACTTTTTCCCCACAAAAGTTAAAACTTTCCCTCAACTTTCAAACTTACACTCATGTTATAAAAAATTAAAAAATAAATTTTCAAACTTTAACCCTAATACTAATCCCTATGGCAAATCATAGAACATCTGTTATGTGCATCGTTATATTCTTTCAATATATAAATTATTACAACAAAAACAAATATAATCCTTTTTCGTTTTGAAAATGACTTAATCATTTTGCAAAACAAATATATTTATTATTCGATTAAACACTACTTAGACTGGAAAGAGTATATTATATGCCACATCTAAGTCAATGTAAGCTGCTAGTTTTGTTTTAAATAGGTACTAATAAGTATTAAACATTAACTTAATTTCATTTGTCATTTTGTCGAAAGTACATAAAGTTATTTAATTGTTGGACTGAATATTCTCTTATCTTGAACAGAAAGGGTATCTATGTTAGGTCATTTAATTTCCAGCTGCGTGTTCGAAAACCTAAAAATATTAGTCTAATTAAGCAGTTTGTCATTGTTTATAAACCCAATTAGATTGCGTATCAACAAATCCATTAAGAAATGTTTGTTCCAATATTTTATAGACAGGTGGACTTGAACGGCTATAAATGGATTCTTTCTTCGTCTCATATTAGTTGATTATTATATTAAAAATATTTGTCTCATATTTGTTGTTCATTTTATTCAATCAAGAAAATATTAATTTATTTTTATATTACTCTTGCAATTAATTCATTTTTAAATTAATCAAATTTGTTTGTTTTCCAAAAAAATTTTAAGGGGTGAATTAGTAAAATTATCTTTTCATTCATAACTTCTTAAGCATCTCACCGTTTTTTTTTTTTTAATAATCAACTAATATGAAATAGATGGAGTATATATTATCTAAAAAGCTATTCCTTTTGTCCCATCTTTCTAAAAATATTTGTCTCAAATTATTTGATCACTTACTAAATCAAGATAAATTATTATTTTTTTCCTATTTTATTCCTGTAAGTAATATCATCATCCTGCTTAATGTTTCCATAATTTCTCTTTGAAAGCTTGAAAAAAATAAAGTTCCTAGAATTTATATTTTTCAAGAGTTCATTAAATACGTAATTACTTCTTTGTACTCATGCTCTCGCTCATTCTTGAGTACCTATACCTTTGGTATGTCCTATGTTATTTTAAATTATTTTGATATTTATCAGTGTGGATAAAGGATAATTAGTCAAATTGATCATTTAATTTCTTATTTCTAAAGAATCGTGTAAAATGAAAATGACCAATTATAATTATTATGGGATGGAGAAAGTATTAACGTGTTTGGGCAAGATTGAGAGTTTGTCTAAAATTATCACTGAAGTATGACATAATCATAAATTACATCATGGTGTTATATAAGTGGAAAAAAAACACCTTGCACTATCCATCAAGTTGCAAAATGCATCGTTCTGTCTTTTTTTTTTAGAAAAGTGTCAAAAAACACACCTAAATTATTCATTTTTTTGAGTTGCATACCTAAGCGGCTAAACTATCAAGAGTGTGATTTTCATAATTTAAAATAGGCCAGCGATTTATACAATTGCGCATTATACAATTGCAGTGAAATAGGTTAGTGAATTATACAATTGTGCATTATACAATTGTAGTGAAATCGGTCAGCGAATTATACAATTGTAGGGAAATAGGCCAGCGAATATATACAAATTAGGCCAATGAATCATACAATTGTATATTTATAGCTAGGCCAGCGAATAATACCATTTACGCTAGCGAATTATACAATTATATATGTATAGCGAATTATATAGTTACATTTTTGCTATGTAGCGCATCTATGTAAACTTTGTTATAACATACAAATATGGATTTTTTGTTTGTTATATATGAAAATTGCCCTAAAATATTTTACCTAGATAAAAATTAAATAATAAAATATTAATATTAATTAAAAAATTAAAGATTAAAATTTTACTATCCATATAAAAAATTAAATTATTTTTCTTACCCTACTCACTCCTCCACGTACCTTCTCCTCCTCCACCACCCCCCCCCCCCCCCCCCCCCGCGACCACCCCCATCCTTTTTTTAAGAAACGTCATTTATAAAATATTTTTAAAAAATTCGTACTTCATCCTCCCATCCCCTTTAAAAAATAAAACCACTCATTCACCCCCCCCCCCCCCCCACCCAAAGCATAGAAATTGATATTATTTTATTTTTAAAAAATAAAAATCTACCTCATCCTATTTAATCCTCCATTCCTAATTTTTTTATTTTTTTACTTTTTTCTCATTTTGTGTTAGATATACACGTACATAAATATTAATTATTATTGGTATATAATAATTTTCAAGGGTACATTCGATGATTTCCAAAAATGAAATATTTTGATTGTGGTTTTTTAACTACTAGGATTATATTATATATCGCGAATTTGCATAATTCACAAATTTATCAAGAAGTTTAGCTATTATTATTATTATCTTATATTTATATGTTCTCTAAAAAATTATATAATTTTCTTTAAAGGGTTGTTTCATATTTGGTTGATGGATGAGAGTAAGCATGCTGTAACTTTATCTCACAGTGTATGTGAGACAATTTATTTCATTATTTAAACTATAATGGTGAGGTAGGATAATTTTGGGAGTAAATAATACTTTATTTGTCTTAATTCATGTGATGTTATTTGTTTCATATGGAGCTTAAAATAATGACTTTTGAAATTAGTTGTCTAAAGCAAATTATAAATACTTGTGCGATTATAAATCATCTTATTTAGGATTAAATGATTTTTTAAAAAATTAAAATTATTACTAAATATAAGAATATATCATTTTTAGATAAATTATCACAAAAATTGAGACACAACCAATATAAAATAAAACTGAGTAATTATAGTTTCAACAAATATAAAAATCATATTAATGCTCTATGATTACAGTTTTACTATAGAGCATCATATTTGAATAAAACCGCAGACAATATCTGATTGTATAAAGGCATATGATTTGTACAAATTACATCGAATTTGTATAAGTAGGGTTTCTATGTCTATGAAGATTGCGTTTATATATGTATATGTTATCTCTGTTTTTATATTTGCATAAAATTTAAATTCGTATACAATTGAATCGAGTTAAAATAACTGTATTTTCAATTCTTTCCATAATTTTAAACAAACACAAATTATACATTGTATTTTGTATAATTTGTGTTTGTATAAAGCGAGAAAGAGAGAAAGTCAAAAAAGAACTAGACAGAGAAAGATTCATTTTTTTTATAATTATAAATGTATAGAACGAAGAGCCATGTATTTGTATGTAGAGTTCTCTCTCGCTATATACAAACACAATTTATACATTAGTGTTTGTATAAAGTGAGAGAGACGAGCGAGATTCTGAAAGAGTGGCGAGCGAGATTCAAGGAAGAGAGACAAATGTATTGTATATACAGTTTTCTCTCACTTTATACAAACACAAACACAATTATCATATTTGTATTTGTATAAAGTAAGAAAGCTGAGAAAGAATGGAAGCGAAATTTCCGAAGAAAGAAGCGAATGATAAAATATTTACCACGAATTAGAACAAAATAAAATTATAATTATAATATTTATTTTAAATTAATAATTTTAATTACTATTTTATAAATTTCTTCCAACAGTATGAAGTTCAGTTTTTGACGCTCGTAAGCCCACTGAACTCTTCTTGTATGGACTTACACAGCCCAATACCAAAGGAGCCGAAGGGCCGAATAAACTGATGACACGTGTCAGCTAATTCCCCCTGTTAACGTTGCTCCGATTGAAGAAAGAGTATTATTATAATTAGATTGTAGAAAGATAGAAATTGAACGGTCTAGTTTTCATAATTCCCCAAAATCACCCGCCAGACATGGCTGTTGTTCAAATTTCCAGCTCTCTCTGCACTTCAATTCGTGGTAATTCTATTCACAATTTCTTCGTTTTTTTTTTTTTTTCTAAAAACTGAAAGAATTAACAAAAACTAATTTCATTTTTCTGCAGATGTTGTTGTGTCAAACCCAGTATCCATTACTTCTATTAAGGGCTCTACTCGTATTCAATTTGGGACTACTTTTGCAACTGGTTCTCCACTCTGTAAGCCTACTTTTCCTCTTTTTGTTGAATAATGCATTCAGTGTCGGATTCAGAATTTTCATATTTGTTTTGTATAATTCTGCTCTTTGTTTTATTCTATCTAACAGACAATTTTATGATGATATTTATACTATTTAGGTCTAATTCTACTACAAATGCAGCATATGTTGTCATTTCCTTTATTTGCTATCAGTTTTTGTATATATCTATATTTACCCATGGAGCTACCCCTTCTACTAGGACTATTTGTGAATTTCATGTGCTTTTAAAAGAAGAGGACTGGAAATTAGCATGTGAGGGATGTCATTAAGTAGTGAATCTAACACAAATTCTATCATGACTTGAAGATTGTGGAACTTATGACTCTCACAAATATGTGTAAACAAATCGTTCATCAGTAAACACATACCTGACTCAAATATGTACGATTTTTGTGTGGGTAATCAACACTTATATCTTTACATTACAGTTATTCGAGAAACAAAACTCATTTTTCTCCCTCGCTTGCCTTGTTCTTTCAGTTGACATTTGTGGAGAACATTGTTCTTCCTTAAGGTAGAGAGTGGACTAGTTTCCGTGAAAGTCTTTTGTATCATGTTCCATCATATGAGAAGTTACTTACCAATTTAATTAGAGAGGTCGCTCTAGCTTTGATCAAATGGATTTTGGCCTCAATATTTGTTTCAATTAATTACAACAGATAAGAGCAGTTTATCACATCGGTTACACCTTAATAGCACGCTGGGAAGAACGTAGATTACCGTTCTTCTTGGTATTTGAGCCTTATTCTTGTATGTTTTTTTCTTTTCCTTTATACATATTGAATGGCGGTGTAGATTCGGGGAGTGGTTAATACATGCTATGCAGATTATGAGCAATTACAGTATATTTTAAATTTGCAAGTCCCTGTGCTATTGGTTAGGAACTGATCCATTGTATTTACAGTGATCAGGAACAGTTTCTCTCAGATAAAAGCTACGCCAAGTAGGGCAGCATCACTTTCTGTACGATGTGAGCAGAGTACCAAGGACGGAAGTAATTTGGATGTATGGCTTGGTCGATCTGCCATGGTTGGTTTTGCAGCTGCTATTAGTGTAGAAATAGCCACAGGCAAAGGACTTCTGGAGGTAGGGCATTTACTCTCATTAATGTGTACAACAGATTGGATTCATAACATGTCTTTCGGTAGAACATGTTAAAAGCGTACCTGTTAGTTTGATATATGAGATCTTATACCAAATAAACTTATCCTAATCTCAGATATCTGTAGATTGGAACCCACTTAACATGATGTTCGATATACCATTTGTTTCTCGTTCTATTCATCCAAGTTGGAAAAAAAGGATAAAGAAAAAGCTTCCCTCGTGCATCTACATTTATTGTACTGTCATGTTGCGTAAATTAAAAGAACAATAACCAACCACCACCGCAATGGTAACTGAGTTCAGCAGACACCAACATAGGTTTGAGGTGATTTTGAATGTTCAGTAGTTTGTATATTATCTATATATTGGACTTTCTTTTATCTGTCCACCTAGTGGGATTTCACTGGATAGTTATTGTCATAAACATTATGATTATTTACCATCATATAACTGTTTGATGAGCAACTACATGAATTTCTAGTTAAACTTGATTCTATTTTTTCAGAATTTCGGGGTCTCAGGGCCCATACCTACAGTAGCATTGGCAGTCACTGCATTGGTGGGCGTTTTGACCGCTGTCTTCATCTTCCAGTCTGCTTCAAAGAACTGATTATTTCCTTTTCTCTTCTTGTTTATGTATCGAAAGAGTGATATTGATACATCCTTATTCATGTAAACAAATTCTCTTAATTTGTCAATAGAAACTCTATTTACTGCTGAATTTTCCCTTCCTTAAACCTTGTAAAAATCTGTTTACTGTTTATTAGCAAGAGTAGATGCTATAGTTCATCCCAGGATACATCATCAACAGTCATTGTTATTCATACAAGCTAGCCTAGATATTATTGTTATTTAATAAAGAAAAACTCCCGTATCGAAATTCATGGAAAAGAAGTACATATCGATTCTTTGTTTGTGTTAGCTTTTTGAGAAAGTCTTTTAGAAAAAAAGTGCCTTTGCTCACTTTGCATATTATAATTCGATTCCTTTATTTTGAGAGGTTATTAATCGCTATCTTTTGGAATTAGTTTATTTTAAAAGTATAATAAGATCATATGAATAAAATATTTTAATTTGCGAAAGCCCAAAAGAGAGAAAAGGAAGGGCAACGATGGAGCCTTGATTACTCAAGTAGTGAATTGATGTGATCAACCCATCTTTTTGACCATTAAAGGTAATATTCCAACAGCTCAATTTAAGCAACTCTTTTTTTTGCTTTTCTCACTAACGGTACTTAACAACAAAGAAATCTCACAACAGAAAACTCAGGAAGAATATGAACATCTCATATAAAAAAGAAGACATAAAAGTAAAAATAAGTTTATAAATGACTACAAAATCAATTTTCTTGAATATCTCATCATAAAAAGCAATCATATAAATAAATAATTTTAGTTTGGCGACGAATAAGTGATTAACCTGCTATCTAAGACGGATAGACATATTCAAGACTAATTTGAACTTGGAATCAAAACTCTAGTCCTTTTATTTTTTTGGTTGCTCCATTAATAGTATAGTATATTTTTTTATACGAAAATAATTTGAACTTAATGAACTCCATGACATAATATAAGATTTTAATCAAAATTATTAAGTTCGATTAAACATATAAGAAGGAACACTTATATCATATTTTTTGGTTTAATATCAGGACTTAAAAGCAAACTTCGAATACCAGGGAAAAAACAAAACTCTACGAAAAACTCAAATAAATACACTCTTGATCAATTTGTCAAACTTACAAACACTTTCATCAATTACAACACAAGGGTTCTTCTCTTCTTTATGTAGCAAAAATCTTTGTAAAGTCAAAAGAAGAACAAATTAAAGAGAACTAAACAGCTCTATATAGCTTTTCTTGGTCCCAACATAATGATTAGTAATGTGAATAACCTGGTACTTTATCAAGCACATGAAGGGCATCTTTCATTGTAGGCCTTTTTTGTGGATTCAATGATGCACAACTAAAACCTAACTTAAACAATGACAACGTGGTCTCTTCCCTGCTCTCCACGTCAGCTCTAATCGCCACGTCAGCCATCCTTAAAACCCGGTCCATGTCATCCGATACTGAACTGGTGGTGGTCCACTGGCTCAACTCCCGGTCCGAGAATACTTTCCCGGTTAAAAGCTCGAGCAACACAATCCCAAATGAGTAAACATCCCATTTAGGACTAGGTTTTAGACTCTCCAATGACTCCGGGGCGTGGTAGGGGGACGTGCACCCTACCACGAACCCGGCTGGGGCAATGTAAGGACTTCCATGAACCGGTTGATCATTTAAACCGTCTCGGGAGGCGGATGTGGACCGCTTGCTACCGAAATGCCGGCCCGAATTATCCGGTTTGGAGGTGTTTTTACCATGCATTAGCCCATGAAGCCCAATGTCACTTATTATGGGCTCCATATCAGGTGTTAAGAGAATGTTACTTGGTTTAATATTGCCATGTACTTGTCTCTTCTCGTGGATGTAGGTCAATCCTCTTGCAATTCCTTTTGCTATCTTGAGCCGAACTTCGTATGATAAATGGTAAGGAGAGGAACCAACCTTTCCTGAAAAATTTAAACAATAACAATATACTCAGTATAGTTCCAAATGTAAACGTTTGTGGTACTACAATATTGTTGAGATGGGGTGCACATGTATTTTGACGTATCATATGTATTGTAGTATAGTTTGGTGACTTTCACGGATTATGACAATGTCACATGGAGGACCATTGGGAGCCTCAAAACACAACCACATATGAAGTATAGTATCTGCATAATTAGTAACGAAAATCCATGCCTAAGGAGTCGTTTTGGTAGTTGGTTTAGACGCAGATATTAAATTCTGCATAAGTAATATCCGAATGAAATAATACCAATTTCTATCTGATTAGTATATGCATAACTCTAACCAGCTACCAGACGGCCCCTCAATACAGTATTTATTATTACCGCTAAAGTATAGTCTTTAATGTTTATGTTAAGTGACAAATCAGGGAATGTTGCTGCAGTAACATGAAATGACAAGCACTTGACTAATCAAGAATATTTGGGGGTAATTATGATATATCAAAACTATAACTATGATAAAGATAATGAAGATGAAGGAAAAGTAACTTACTGTAACCAATATTGGCTAAGCTTCCATTAGTAACATAATCATATATGACTAATTTCTCATCATCTCCCCAATAGAATCCTCTAACACGAACAAGATTTGGATGCCTTAGCTTGCTGATTCCTTTAATTTGTTGCTCAAAATCCTTCAATTTAACAACACCACTCTCTCCAATTCTCCTAACAGCAAATGCACTTCCATCTTCTAACACAGCTTTGTAAACTATGCTAGCTCCACTTGACCCCAAAATATAAGCTGAGGCTTTAAGCAAAGTCTCTAGCTCTAATTCTGTTTCACCATCCACCATTACAAATGACCTCTCTGTTTTCTTGTTTTTCTCATTCTTTTGTTCTGTTTCATAATCAGTTTGGTCTTCACTTTCTTGATTTTTGCTGTCATCAGTATCTGAACTTTCTTGATTTATGGTCAAGCATGGCCAACTAGGAAAAATGGTGTCTTTTTCTTTTACAACAAGTATTGATGGTTCTGGTGTTTTGTTGTATTTTTTATCTTTGTCAATTGAGCTTTCTATGGTTGCCTCACTTGCTTTATTCTTCTTTTTCAATTTGTAGACATAAAGAAAGACAACAGCAAGAACACCAACACCAGCTAAGTCACCAACTATGATTCCCATTATGGTACCTGGCTTTAGCCCATGTTGTTGTTGATTTTGAGCTGCAGTTTGTGTTGTTCCATCAGAATCTTGAAGTGGGGTTGAGTTAATTTCTTTTGGAATGGCTGCAATTGCTGGAGGATTAGTGGTTATATTAGGTGGAGATGAAAGTGTTGAAGGGATTGTACAGAGTTTCTTGAGTGGTTTGCCACAAAGATCTTCATTTCCTGCAAAGAATTCTGTTTTTTGGTTTGATAAAGCTAATGACTCTGGGATTTCACCTGTAAAGCTGTTGAATGAAAGATCAATTGTAGCATTTGTTGGTATTTTCTTGGCAAATTGTGGTGACACTAAACCAGATAACTTATTTGATGAAAAGTTCAAGTATTTCAAACTATCACCACCAAAATCATCAGGCAAAGTTCCATTCAACAAGTTAGAAGAAAGATCCAACACTTCAACAAACTGAAATCCACTTGGTATTGCACCAGAAAACAGGTTCTTACTCAAAGAAACAGCTTTTAGATTCTTCAAAGAACTTAGCTTTTGTGGGATACTTCCAACAAATGCATTGACAGAAAGATTTAGAACCTTTAAGCTCTTTAACCCTCCAATAGACTCAGTAAGCTCACCAGAAATATCATTGTTTGACAATGAAACAACTTGAAGTTCAGAAGCATTGAGAAGTGAAAGAGGAAGTGTTCCATTCAAGAAATTATTTGAAAGATCAATAGTATGAAGGTGTTGAATAAATCCTAATTCTTCTGGAACAGAACCAATAAGCTTAGAATTTGGGAGTACTAAACTAATGACCCTAAACATGTCAGGTGCACAAGTTACACCATTCCATAAACATGGGGTTGCATCATTATAGTCCCAATTATCAAGAACTGATAAAGGGTCATCAAGAATAGAGTATTTGAAAGACAACAAGAGAGTTCCATCTATGTTGAGACCAAATGAAGGACATAAAAGAAGAAAGAAAAAGACCCCAAATGACCAGAAAGAATAGTAATGCTCTGAGATAGTCATCATTTCTTGAAGTGATTATTCATGATTACTTTCTATATAACATAAGAAGAAAGAGGAAGAGGTAAACCAACTACTAGAGAAGTTGTTTTGGTGAACAAAAAGGCAGCAAAAGATGGAGAAGTGTTAAGGCAAAAAACAACAACAAATGTTGTGGTTCACTCTGCTACATAAATGAAAATGATATTGATATAGGAGTAGTAGTAAAAGGGTACTTGAGTAAGTATGGGAAAACAAAGTGAATGGCTATTATTGTACTACTTTGTTTCTGTCCTCATTCTGTTCTGAATTTAACTTATCTATATACTCATTCTGTGAAATCATCAATCAGTCTTCGTATTCTTAAATTTCGTGCCAAGTTAAATTAAGTTATTTTTTAGTGGATTTAAATATTATATTATATGAATATTTTAGAAAAAGAAAAGAAATGAGGAATCTTTATGGTTTTGGTAGAGGACGTTAGCAAAAAAAAAGAGGTGTAATTAAAGTCCACCTCCTATTGACTTTTTCCCTACTCCATTTTCATGTTTCCAATGCGACCTTCTTTTCAAGTTTTCCTTTGAGTGAGCATATATAGAAATCAATAATTTAAGGCGTAATACATGATTTTATATTTTTAATTTAATTTTCGATTTGATATATATGTTCTAATTTTAAGTGTGTATAAATAACTTATAAAATTAAATATGCAATTACTAGAGTAATAGTTACATAATCAAGTAATTTGCTTATCATAATGTAATTATTATATATCTCAGTGTAATGTGTGGTAACATAATCATAATTACACATTTTCACATTCTTTTATTTAAATAAAATCTAATATTTTCATATAAATTTTATATAAGATGTAATCTGTGAAAAGTATACATGTATATATAGAAAAATATTTAAAATGGTTTTTTCTTTAAAAAATTGTTTAGAAATCATAATATTTTTTTTATTTCGTGAAGAATTAAACATTGTTATTGTTACTCTTTCAATTTGTTTGAGATCAATAATAATTCTCGTATATCGATCAAGTTTAGGATATAGGCTTGGGTGTGACTACAACTTTCCAAACAGATGCAAGAGTTTTCATGTTTGGATTTTAATCTTGTGACTTTTTTTTTTATCTTATAAAAGTGAAATGATAAATTATTGCCGTAGCTTTTATGAGATGACAATGAGTCACGGAGATAAACTTTATTTATAGTTGTGTTACGATCAACAGTAAAAAGCATAATGAAAAAAAAATTATGGTAAAATTTGTACACATTGGCCCTTGCTTTTGTTTTTTTACTAATATTTAGCCCTTTAAAAAGGTAGTCTATAGAGAAATGACATGAATTCACCGACATGTTCTTAAAATGGGTCCATTACAAAAAAATAAAATAAAAATCAAAGTGAATTTAATAAAAGAAAGGTAAATAATTTATTTTATCAATATTAGTTATTGGTTTTGGTGTCTAATCCTCAACTACTCTACTTTGATAAGACCAAAATAATTATTATCTCCATTTAAAATTGTTTATCATGTTACGTTTATTAAAAATTAATTCAATTATTTTTTAAAGATAAATTAAATTATATTAATTTGATATGTTAAATAAAAAAAATAGATATTCTAAAACTACATGAAAAGTACTATAAATTACAATTTTTTGCATATTAATATGATAAAAAAAATATATCTTAAAATGTTAGTCAAAATTTTTATAATTTAACTCTAAAAATAGAAACCATGACAACCAATTCCGAACGGAGGAAATAGTAATATACAATTTTAGACCATATATTAAAATATACTTAAACAAAATATGTTATTACTAAATCATTTGAATTTCAAACATAGGTCAATAAAACAAATGGCTAATGGCTAATTTACTTTTCAAATGTTTGTCAAAATACAGAATCTAAATTACTAAAAAACTATTTGAATTTTAAACATATGTTATAATAATACAAGTGAGTAATGGCTTATCTACTTCAAAATGTTTGTCTTATTTCTTAAATTGGTCAATACCACCAGTTCCATACCAACAAAAACACTAAACTACATGGACCTATTAATATTATTTTACTTAATTAATTAAAAGTCTATGTTTAGCTTTGTGGAACTTGTTATGGTAATGTTCTGTTAGATTTTATTCTTATGTAATTTGGTGAAACATTGAAATTCTTTTGAGTTATTATTTTAATCCAATAAAGAAGACTCCAGTATATAAAACAATCATTTTTTGAATTGAATTCATTCCTCAACTAGATGCCAAAAAGAAAATGAACATTCAATTTGAATCTAATTGACATTTTGATTAGTCTTTACCTAGTTGTGGATTACAATCAATTTTGAGTTTTTGAGCCTTTTAGCATTAATAAAACAAAATATCTATTCAACTACCCAAAATATATATTATATTTTATATGTATTGACAATATAAAAAATATTTATGCTGTCAGTGTATCTTAACTTGTATTAGTACATCGTTGCGAACGGCTATTTGTAATTATTTTTTAAATTACGTAATATTTTCTTCCTTTCTAAATGGTGTGCACTTTTGTATTTATCAGTGGTGTGTATGCGAATTTTTAACCAAACTAAGTCATTATATAAAACAATTTATCAAAGTAATACATTTTTCTAAAATTTTATAAAACTAGTATAAACGTATTTCACAGTAACGTTTTAGCGTATATTTTATTTTTTAAAAACTAACAGCATTAGGTTGATATACGTTACTGTAAGTAACATTTTACTTTTAAAACGTTATTTTTAGTAACGTTTACTTCTAAAACGTTGTTGTGAGTAATGTTTTAGGAGTAAAACGTTACTGTGAGTAACATATATCAATCTGACGCCATTAACTTTTAAAAAATAAAATATATCCTAAAATGTTACTGTGGAATACGTTTATACTAGTTTTGTAAAATTTTAGAAAAATATATTATTTTGATAAATGACTTTATATAATGGCTTAATTTGATTAAAACCTCTGTGTATGCTTAATTGCTTATTGCTTATTTTGTTGACTTTATAGCTATTCCTGATAGAAAGTTGCATTCATACTATATCTCAGGAGAATATTTTTTGTTTTATTTTAATATTGGTCGGTATCACTATTTCATTATTTACCAAACTAAAATATTAAACTGCATGCTTAATTGGGTTTTATTTATTTTGATTTCTTATCATAAATAAGTTTTTTTTTAGGAAAAGATTTTGAATTAACTAATCTTTTTTTTTGGTAGGAAAAAGTTTAGGACTCTATAAATAAAAGAATGTTATTCTAACTTAATCAGCATTCACAATATAATCTTAAAGACTTTAAGGGTTTTGGTTAGAGGGAGAATTTATGAGTCACAAGCTTGATACGTTATCACTTGTGTGAACCTTTTATGTATTCCGAATGAATTGATTGAGGTTGTTTCCCTCTGTATTTTGTACTCTCATATTTATAATGGATTGCTCATCTCCTTTGTGGATGTAGGTCGATTGACCGAACCACGTTAAATCTTTGTGTCTTTTGGTATATTTCTCGTTGTCTTCTTACTCATGATCTTTTAAGATTTGCTTTGCTAGTTTCCGCATTTACACCTACTTATATTCGATTCTAACATGCTCCTATTATTATTTATTATTTTCAAAATTTAAAGTCGATATTTAGCTTATTAAATTACCGACATGGCAGACTTAACGTTGTGTTTGGCATACTAGGCCATTTTCACGGTTTACTTTGTTATTCTTATGTAATTTTCTGAAACATTGGAATTCGATCATTAAAATTATATATTCAAAGCAAAGGTTGTTTCAATAATAAGTCCAATATATAAAACAATCAATTTGAAAGTTTGAATTCAAACATAAACCAGAAGATCAACGAGGATAGGAGATGAGTGACATCTTTTTATTATTAACTAAACATTTAAATATGAATTAAGATATAGGTTTAATATTGGCTCACAATTTTTAATCTTACACAAATATAATTTAATATTCGATGATAAATTATAAATCTTAGACCTTGGTTTAGTATTTTTAAAAAAAAGATGTCTAGTTTTTTAGAATGTGATCTTATATTCTTCTTGAATTTTGTTCAAGAAAAATCTCTAAGTCTAAGCTAAAAAATTTGTAATTTACAAAAAAGTGATAATTAATGATCATTTAAGTCCTTAAGACAGCTAAATTAACCAAGCTGCTTTAGCAGTGATAAATCTAGTTCACTTTTTCTATGTGACCGAATAAAAGATGGCGGAGAGATAATAATAGGGAAAATTGTATATAATAGCAAATTAATAACCTAAATTAAATGGAATAGCTAGGGTTTGATTTAATTGTGCTCCATAGCAAACATTAGCTAAAATTTGCCAGCGTCTCTCCCCCAAAAATCTCGCTCGCCACTCTCCATTCTCGCTCGCCTCTCTCGCTTTATATACAGAAGTGTATAATTCTGTTTCTGTTTTGTATAAAGCGAGAGAAAATTATATATACACATGCAAAAATGTATATCTTCGTGTTATACACTTAATTATACAATTTACAAACATTTTACTTCAAATATTGCAGAGAAAAAGGCCAACGAATTCTACAATTGCGAATTATACAATTGCAGTGAAATACAATTTTCTCTAGCTTTATACAACAGAAGTGTATATATTGTGATTCTGTTTTTGTATAAAGCGAGAAAAACATATATCTTCTTGCTATACACTTATAATTGTGCAATATACATACATTTTAATTCGATTCAACTATGTGCAAAGCGAATTATAAATTGCAGTGAAATAGGCCACCGAATTATACAATTTAGGCCAGCGAATTATACAATTTAGGCCAGCGAATTATACACTTGTATTATGTATAGCGAATTATACAGTTTTTATGTTTGTTATGGAGCGCAATTATGCAAAGTTTGCTATAGCATACAAATATGAATTTTTTGTTTGCTATATGCGAAAGTTGCCCTAAAATTTAACAAAACTATCTCTACAAAATGGGTTGCATGTAATTAATATTTATATTGGTAAAACGATTGAGGAAAATCGTGAACATAATCTTTTGATAATTTATATAAAAATAAATTGAAAAAATTATGTTTTATTTTGAGATTTCTATGTGAAAAATGAAAAATATTTATAAAAAATATATTGGTGTATAAATAAAAAGATTTATCAAAAATAAATTTATAATCTTCTGAAAAACAGTTTGGAGCTTTATTCTCCTAAAACATTGCGTTTGTAGCTACTGAGTAATTTTCGAATAAAACTAGCTATGCAAACTTTACTCTTGCCGGCGGTTCGCCCCGGCATCGGAAGTGCGCCATTAGTTCATCCACCGGCCGGAAAACCATGGCGGAGTAGTTTCCTCCGATGCCCTAATACCCTAATTTCGTCCACCTCATCGTTACCTTTTTCCCCTTTGAAAACAGACCCTCTTAGTTCGCCTCTATTCAGACTCATCAGCAAAAGGAACAGAATCTTGGCTTCTGCTCCTGTTTCTTCACCCTTCACTTCCCCAAATGAAGAGTCCGAAAAAGCTAAGTTAGCTCAGGTACTTCCTATTTCTGCAGTAATTCCAGTTCCCTTTTGTAGCATTTGCAATGTGTAACTAATTGTTAAGGATTACACCTTTCGGGTTGTGTTAAGAGTATTTTAGCTTTGTGAACTGAATTGGGTAACTGGGAGTGCTAATGGATATGTACTATTTCAATTGCTGCTTTTAGGGTTTTCTTTTAGTGCATGAAAAATTAATGAATGCTGTAAAAATGCTAAATTTTTTCATTTAATGTTGTGTTTCATTAAGGAGCTTTGAACTTTGCTTCAATTTTTTGGGGGTGAAGTAAAAATAGCTTTAATTGGATCCATTGTAGGTTTTGAAAGAATGGGTTTGGGTTCCTAGTTGGGATTTCACTGTTTTGAAATATGCCAAACTAGTCGTGCTGCATTTTATCTTGTTTGATTGGTGCATTTGAGTTGGTAGAAATTTTTGAGAACCCCTTTACAGTCATATTATTGAGCATTGGAATGACACTGTTCCAAATTGTATAAAATGGAAATTTAGGATTCATGTATCCAATCTAGACTAGTTTGGGATTGAGGCTTAATAATGTTGTTGTATTTGTGTCTTTGAGTTAGAGACTGATTGATTGGGTTTTGCTCAAACATTTAGGTTGCCAAAAGACTACTGAATACTGCAAGTTACTTCAAGAGATTGGGTACTCTAGGATTTTGGGGACAGCTTGTATGTACTCTTGTTGCTGCGGTGATCCTTTCGTTTTCCATTGCAATTACGGGGAGAATTACGTCGCCCTTCACATTCTACTCAACTGCGGGTGGAATTGCAGCTGCTTTCATTTCAGTTTTTTGGTCATTTGGCTATCTTCGTTTGTCTGAAAAGCTTCGGAAGACAGCTAATGACCCTTCAAAGGTAACACCCCAGATTTTTCTCAAATTGCTTTTTAAAATAGACTACAGTATGTTGGACTCTCATCCAATCAATATGCAAAAAGGAATAGTGAGAGATTCTTATTAACTTGATGCAAATGACTTGTAATTTTTTGGTATAATAGCAATGGGAGTATTTATTACATGGATGTCACCTGAGATGGTGCTTCTTCATCCATCCAGCTGAATAAATGTACCATTTGTGAGCCAGATGATGTTTGAAGTTCCTGGTGCTAGGAGAAGCTAATGATTCACGTAATCCAATTTTTGCTTCTGCTTTTCCTCAAATTTCCTGATGCTTTTCCTTAAGTTGCTACAATCATACCTTTGAAGATGCATGAAATATATTGAGATATTGACGAACAAAAAGTTTCATGGAGTTGCTCTGGAATATTTGGTGTTTCCAGAGATTACCTTCCTTACTGGTAAGTGTGCAACAGCGTATGATGTGGATTATGTGCATGTCAGAAATTCGAACCCTGTTCTGTACAAAAGCTAATTATTTTTATGGAGAAGGATAAAAGGAAAGGGGTGGGGTTTTCATTATCCATTGAGTTCCGAGTTATGCACTATTGGCCCTTGGGGAATTCCCGCTATAAAAAAAAAGTTCATAGGTTCCAGTTTTGTGGTAATTTCAATTAAAGCTACAGTTTCTGTTCCCCTTCTCGGGGTAATGTGGATCAAGGTGGAATTTCTTGAACAAGATTTTGCTAGAATTTTCGAAGTAGCTTATGAATTCCCTTATTTTAGCTGTTCTTCTGCTAGGGCCTAGGTTATTTGTAACTTGTAACATCTGAAGTGTATCTCAAATGATTTGGTGGAGATGTTTCACTGACTGCTATTATTGTAGGCTCCTCCTCGTGCTGATGTTGTGAAAAGCTTGCAAAATGGTATTGTGGTGAACATTCTGGGACTGGGTGCCGCTATACTTGGCATGCAAGCAACTGTAGGTACATTGGTGGCTAAGGCTCTTACCACATCAACTAATCCTTACCAGACTTTGACTCCCGGGAGCAGCCCTGTGCTTGCTTTGGATGTATTTCTGGTTCAGGTATGCCATTAAATTGTTCAACTCTTACCATTTGGTATCCTTTGTTAATGTATTAAAACACATTTCATATATTAACCGGTGATTGAAACTGACAGAACAACAAAGAGGAACAATTTGCTTTATGAGGGGTAGAGAAATGGTTTTAGGGGTTCATTCACCTTGAAAAACTGGCTATTACCTGAATTATCTCATACATATTACATAGACAAGTACTTCTAGGATATTTTATTTGGGGGTGCCATGCCACCTCTTGCTCTTCATCCCTTTGGAAGAGAAGAAGTTACATTTGGTGATCTAACTCTATTTTCTTCTCTTCCCCTCTCCACTATCCAATCATTTTGATGTCTATTGAAAAAACTTCAAGGGTTCTTATTTTTTATCACGACTAGGACTACTGTATGGAATTCGTGTCAAGCCGGGAGAACCATGTTGGTCCCTTTTCATATATTGATCTTCATGCTTGTGTAGGTCTAATGTCAGTGTCATGGCACATTTTCGAACGTGTTCAATGAGCTCAAGAGTTGCTAATCTCTGCTGTCTTACATGTTATCTTTACAGGCATCAGCAAATACGATCGTTTCACACTTTCTAGGTCTAGTATTTTCACTGGAGCTGCTGCGGTCAGTCACCTTACCAACTACAGACAGCATTCCGGTTCCAAGGATTGCATGACGTGCTTGGAAAATCTACATCATAATACTCGAGAAAGCTTCAGCCATATGCTTTTGAGATCACAGCCATGTATTTACTGTAATATGAGTGACCCTCTCTCCTTGGTGACTTGAATTAAAATAATTTTTGTTTCTCCAATATCTGAGAGGCTTCTGATCAAAATTTCAATTACTGTCATTGTATTTGCTTTCTGGGGCATCTTTAAAAAATGGGGGAATTGTTTCCCACCAGTAAAGACTCCTCTCACAGTGCAAGAAGAATCCTAACGCCCTCTTTAGCTGTGTTAGTCTACTAGGAAATAAGTATCGACCTTTTTCTTTTCGTGTATGTTTTTCTTGTTCCTTTTTCTTGTTTTAAGTCTGTTTATTCTTTGGAGTAAGACAAGTATGACATTTCTCAACATTTTAAAAGGAGTTGCAGATTTAGAATAGATTTAGAAAATTGTATGACATTTTCTAAATGCTCACAGTGGAATCCTGGTCTTAAACATATTAGTGTCAAACCATATCCTGAACTCTTGAAATTGCAAGACGATTGCTCAAACAAGATTAAAAGAACACATTAATCAACACACACTGATGAATGTTGTGCCCTGCCCTTTGCGATGACAGTAAATTACATCCAATGCACACAAGAATGAGTAAAACCCAAGTTCTAACGAAGACTGTCCTGGTCCATGACATTTCTCTCCTGTAAATATGCGTCCACATAGTCAGACAACGGGATAAAAAAGTAAAAATGAAGTCAATCTACATCTGGCATGAAATCTGAAACTCAGCCGTAAAGGTTTTGATAGGAATTTTATCCAGTAATGGACGTAAAGTCTAACAGCAATGGATTTGATGGTGCGGAAGTCACCTTTTCAGCTCAATGTGAGTTCTCTAGTTGGATTTGCTCCCCAATCATCGTTCAATGAGAATGGGTAACAGGCTCGTGGAATTGAGGTCAGAAGCAAGGATGCCTTATATATCTGGGAGCAAACTCCAGGCGGATATGAAGGGCATGCATATGAGTTATGTCTTGGAAGAAAAGAATTGAATATCTGGGAGCAAGGAAGCTGTATATATCTCATGGAGAGGTTGATCTGCACCTAGATAAACTTTGGCGGCAGTGAGATGGAAACTGGCGATTCCAGTGGCAAACAGGTGATATGCTACTTACGGTTCAAAGATTCAAATAACTACTCCATGTTATCTTGAATCAAGGGACACATTTTTTAAGGATCCCTCACACTAATATCTTACTATATTAAAGAAAAAAAGGATCATCTTAAAAGAAATGAATTAAGAATAAATAATCAAATAATGAGAAGATCAATCCGGCTTACATACGTCAAGAACAATTATAACAAACCACACGTACATTATTGGTTAATTACTCGAAAAAGGTCTCTTACCGTCATTGAACACCTAGCAATCAAGCACCTGCTTGAGGAGACCTGATCTGTTGTCCCAATTCCTCATCAGCCTTTTTAAGAAACTCATCCCAACCACTACCTGGACTAGTATCCAGGTAATCATAAGGAACAGCAGTTTTCAAACCAGGACGAACCCCACACTGGCTTTCTACAAGTCTAAACTCCAAGTGATCTCCCTCTTTATTCGAATTAACTTCTAATTCCTCCCAGGTGAAAAGCAAAGGTAAGGTAAATGCGCCCCAAGGATTAAAATCCAAAAGCTTAACTCGGTCATCATTTGTGACATATATATCAAAAGTATAACTTTCTGATTCAAAATTTCCCTTCACCTTATATATAAAAAATCTCTGGACTATTGTTATCAGCTCGTCTTTCTTCTCAACAAGAGCAGGATAAAATCCAGTCACCTCGCGCTGAGAGACCCCCACAAGGATCCCATTGCGTACAAAGCAGCGAAATTCCATCTCGGGGCGCAGGGATGAGTACCATTTGCGAAGTGCAAGAAAAAACTTTGGGGGCCTTGAGACAGTCTTATCACTGCAGGAATCATACACATGGCACAGATCATGGACTAGAGAATCCGATGCCCGTAGTAAAATTGCAACCTCACTGAAAGAGTTGCAACATAGATTCCCAGTTGAACTGATCCATGCAGCATCTTTTGGTGCACTCCAATTAAGCTTGGGGAAGACAGAGCCCCCAAGGGACTCTATAGATTCCTTGATCTTCATTTCCAGTTCCGGGAAAGAAGGAGGAGGTGACGGTTGTTCTGATTCATCTTCCGATCCTTCAGATACTTCAAAGTCCTCCTCTTCTTCCGGTTTATGAATCCTATTAGGCAGTGCATCATTGTCATCAATGGAAAGGGGTAGAAGGAACGGACCATGATCATCCATAAGATACTCTATAAAGGATTCAGGCAGCTCATGAATCATTGTTTTTATGGAATCAGATTTAAATCTGGGATACCACTCCTGAATCTGGCACCTATTTATTTCTTCCTCTTTCATTTTTTTAGGAAAGCAATAAACTTTACTCTGAAACAAAAATTATCTATAATCAAATTTAATACAAGCAGCTGCTAAACGTTAAAGCCAACAGAACCAAATGAATGAGGTTGCCTAACAAAAAATACATGATTTAAATGGATTTTATGAAACAAGAGACAAGGAAAAGAACCTTTGGGGTAACAAGAACTATCCTAATTACATCTACATATGCAAACAAGTCGGTAATCGCAGCAACAACATACTCAATGAAATTCCACAAGTTGGCTCAGTAGAGGGTGATAGGAAGTATGAAAACCTTATCCTACATTCTAATTTATTGCATGATGGAATTACTCTCTTTATCAATGGCAATTTAAGGTATAATTTAGCTGATATCAAAGTTTTGTGGTTGTACTTAGTTTTTTTCCCTCTTTTATCTTCACAATTCAGTCATCATAGCTAACATATCAATCTAATTAAAAAGGAAACAGAAAACTCCGACTGAACAAATCAATCATCAGTAACTAAAATAAAATGGAAAAAAAAAGGAGAGAAAAACTTACCGCTAGCCACTGAAAAACGCTATGCAGAAAATGGAGGAGAGCAAAGATGAAGAACCAAGGAAACAAAAGGAACGTTAGGTCTAGGGCTTTTAGAAATTGAGGGTAATGTTGGAATTACAAGAAAGTTATAAGGGAGATGACCAATTCGACTCAAGTCGGCGGCTTGGCGCTAGTACAAGTTGGCTTATTTTTTAAAAAATTAAAATAATTTTGCAGACTACATACGATTTATTTCTCGTCTCTACTATTTCTCATTTAAAAAGGCATAAATTGAACTCACTCTTCACGTCTTTTTCCAAGATTTTCACTAATCAACCTATTAATTCGAGATTGGGTCATAAAATTAATTCATTAATTGAAGAAGAATCAAGAAAAATATTTATTTATTCTATAACAAAATAATTCCTATACTTTTTATATCCCTATAGAATCCATCTGATCCCATAGGCTTGTTTTAAGGATTCCAATTCAAAATAAGGAAAAAACAAGTGTTTCCACACTCTACCCTAGTCAATTCTATTCCACTTAATCCCTCTTTTCAGCTAAGGAATGTGAAATCTTTCCCATGTTACATAAATCCAATTTTCATTTCACCAATAGAATTCAATATAGCACTACCGAAAGCATCACTACAAATGATAAACCTGATTTGAGATTGCCTAGTGATTTGAGTTTGCGACTTTCATTTGGAAGTCTCAAGTTCAAAACCCTGTGTCAGCGAAAACAAGGAATTTGTCTTCTAAGTCGAGCTCATCACACCAGGGTGTGGATTATCTCTCCTATGTTGTTTGCGAGCTATTACATAAGAGCGTTGATTTTACCCTGTTCGGCGGCGGATTTCCTTTTCGTCATAAATGAAAAACCTGATTCATTGAGTAGTCTTTCTGCTTTATTTACACCACTTTGACTGACGACTCCATCAAACAAAACTTTGCTAATTAACATAAAATACAATATTGTGTCATCATTTTCTACAAAACACAATATTGGTCAATATTACTGTAAATAAAACATGATCTTTCAATGTCATTTGGGAATGGAGGTCTGCTAACAACAGATTCCCAACAATAAATTAGCAGGAAAAAACATGACAAAAAAAGGGGGGGGGGGGGGGAGGGGGGAGAGAGAGAGGAAGGATAAAATTCTGCAAATTGATTAAACTGCAACACCCCACAACATTCAAATCAATCAAATAGCATTTCTCCACCATCACCCCAGCCAGCCAAAAGGGAAACTTCTTTTTTCAAAGTTACCTAAAAGAAATTGTGTGAAAGAGCTGATCATCAACTACAAGGTGAGATATCAACCCCAAAAAAGAAAAGGAAAAAATGAGCTGCAGTTACTTAGGTGCTCAAGTAAACTAGATTAGAGTACAAATACTAGGAGACAAGCATAATAAAGATTCTAAATCAATAGCAAAAGAGAACTTCTAGAGTATGTAGTATGCACTGGCTCCATTGAAATGTTTGTGGATTACCAATCAAAATGACCATGCCACTATTTCAATGCCAATCATATAAACCATAACTTCATCTTCCATGGGCACTTCCACTAACAAAGGTCATCGAGAACCATTCACAAAAATAAGAAAAACACTAGTAAGTTCATCCTTCTTTAAAACTCTGCTTTGCAAGGCAATCAAACCTCATCCCAACGATGTTGAATGAATGCAATCCTATAGGTCAACCTACAAATCAATAAAACAGATTTCAGAAAATTTTGAGGATGAAGTTTCAGTCATGAACACAGAATAATGCAGCTAAGCTACTCCACTTTCAAGGGAAAACAAAATTGAAATGGAAGAAAACAGTAGTGCAATCAAGAAAAGGAGCAAACGGGACATACTCCCTCTCATGGTTAGCAGAAGATCGAAGGTGAGGGTGGAAGGCAAACATCCGTACTTCTACAAGCTGCCTTTGGTTGTTGAGTGACAGAATATTTCAAGAACTTAATTCTCTATCTGGTTCATGTAAATCATAGCTCTAAGTTAAAATCAGGACACGAGATAAGGATCTCAATCCAAAAGCCATTAACAAGCTAATTGCCCGTTTCACGTTTCAAACCCTTTAAATCCAAACCCAGAAACTTAGATCAGCAATTATGAAGTAATCTAAAGGTTCTGAAAAATTCCCAAATATGTGTATTCAGGAAAATCTATTCTGACCAACTTGTTTAATTTTTTGAGAAATTTAAGAGAGTGAGCACACTGTAAGGGATTAACGGAAGCTTTTATGCGCACAAGGCTTATTTAGAAAACTAATCACAATTACAGAAGGAATAATTATGTATAACTAATTCTTGGCATTAAGAAAAATAAATTATATCAAAAGTAAACACACTTTTCACCTTGAACAGGTCTCCTTTATTTCCATTTGTTCTAAGAAAAATTACTTTGCATTCCAAGAAACTTCTTAGTTTGTCTAAGACCTATTGCAGAAAACCTCTAGTTCTAGTAATTTCTCTTAATAGATGAACAATTGAAAATTGGATCTAAATGGCATAGAATGGATATTGATGATTCCAACTACCTAAAACAACTAGTTCAGGAATGAGGTGCAGTAATAGTATAGTGGTTGTTGCATGGTTATATCCATTCTATCCGTAAGTAAGTGGCCTAGTTCATTTTTTGATAATAAACAAGGTGATCTTTGACTATACCATCAGTGTATGAAGTCAGTAATGTCATGAATTTGCCAGATTTCCTAAATTAAAGTAATTAATTTCGATGGAAAAAACAGATTCATAAGGTAACTTTGAAAAGAAGGTAGCATGGAAGCGAGAAAATGAAATGGGGGAAAAAGTCAATAGGAGGTGGACTATAATTACACGTCTTTTTTTGCTAACGTCCGCTACCAGAAACACAGAGATTCCCTCACTCCCTTATTTTTCTAAAATATTAATAAAATATGAACACTTAACTTTTGAGTCAAGAATTATTGAACACGATCTTTCTATTTTATAAAGATAAAGATAGAATCTATGTACTTTTTATTCTTCTTCAATCTCACTTATAAAATTATATTAACTATTATATTGCTGTATAAATCTATAATAGAGGCTCATTCATGGTTTTAAATTTTCTAGGTTTAATTTTAAAAGATTATGCATTTAATTCATTACATTATTAGAATTCTTGGTTTGATAATATAGATAATTTTTTCAAGTGATCAGTAATATCTTGTTGTGAAAGGTTATTTGCCAGAGCTTTTTTTTGAAACCCCAAGATAATCCATAGCCGTTACAACCTCTGCCACAGTCTTCGCTCTTCGAGTAAGCACTATGTGCGCATTGGGTAAGCCCCCCTTAGGTTACTAATTTTACTTAATAATCATTAAAACTGACCTGATAAAGGAAAACTTTTTAACAATATCAGTACAAATAAGTTAAATTTAGAACAGAACGAGGACAGTGTTTTCACGAACTTACTCAAGTACCCTTTCACTACTAGTACTATATACCAATATCAATATTATCATCTATGTAACAGAGTGAACCAGAACACTTTTCTTTTTTTTCTGCCGTACACTTCTCCATCCCTTGCTGCCTCTTTGGTCACCAACACAACTTCTCTGGTAGTTGGTTTACCTCTTCCTCTTTCTTCTTATGTATATATAGTAGTATTATGTTGTAATCATGAATAATCAGTTCAAGAAATGATGACGTTCTCAGAGCAGTACTATTCTTTCTGATCATTTGGGGTCTTTTTCTTTCTT
The DNA here is from genome assembly GCA_032847665.1 of Solanum chilense. Taxonomy (NCBI): domain Eukaryota; kingdom Viridiplantae; phylum Streptophyta; class Magnoliopsida; order Solanales; family Solanaceae; genus Solanum; species Solanum chilense. Next base: position 107,877,694 of record CM064963.1, on the reverse strand, counting down.
TTGTGTCCTTCATTTGGTCTCAACATAGATGGAACTCTCTTGTTTTTTTTTAAATGACAAGGAAAACCTGCAGACGCTATCCTTTGGGTGCGTACAGGTTAAAAACCCCGCTCTGCAATAGCTTGCAAACCATATAGGAGAGGTAATTCTCTGGCAAGGGGTTTCGAACTTCAGACTCCAACCTGGAAGTCCCAAGCCCAAACCACTGGGCCACCCCGAAGGATTTGGAACTCTCTTGTTGTCTTTCAAATACTCTGTTCTTGATGACCATTTATTAATTCTTGATAATTGGGACTATAATGATGCAACTCCATGTTTATGGACTGGTGTAACTTGTGCACCAGACATGTTTAGAATCATTAGTTTAGTACTCCCAATTCCCAAATTCTAAGCTTATTGGTTCTGTTCCAGAAGAATTAGGCTTTATCCAACATCTTCATACTATTGAACTTTCAAATAATTTCTTGAATGGAACACTTCCTGTTTCACTTCTCAATGCTTCTGAACTTCAAGTTCTTTAACTGTCGAACAATGCTATTTCTGGTGAGCTTACTGAGTCTATTGGAGGGTTGAAGAGCTTAAAGGTTCTAAATCTTTCTGTCAATGCATTTGTACGAAATCTCCCACAAAAGCTAAGTTCTTTGCAGAATCTAAACGTTGTTCCTTTGAGGAAAAACCTATTTTCTGGTGCAGTACCAAGGGATTTCAGTTTGTTGAAGTGTTGGTTCTTACTTCTAACTTGTTGAATGGAACATTGCCTGATGATTTTGGTGGTGATAGTTTGAAATACTTGTGATCTTATCTTCAAACAAGTAATCTGGTTTAGTATCACCACGATTTGCCAAGAAAATACCAGCAATGCTACAATTGATCTTTCTTTCAACAGCCTAACAGGTTAAATCCTAGAGTCAATAGCCTTACCAAACCAGAAAACAGAGTTTTTTTTGCAGGAAATACAGATCTTTGTGGCAACTAGCAAACCACTCAACAAACTCTGTACAATCCCTTCAGACCTTCATCTCAACCTAAATAACCACTAATCCCTCCAGCAATTCCAGCCATTCCAAAGGCAATTAACTCAACCCCACTTCCTGAACAAAAAAAATGTTGTTGGCAAACTGTGATCTAACATAAGTTTGTATCACAACTGATTGCCTCTTCATCACATTTATGAACATGTGATAATTAGAGACTTACAAATAAAACATGGAGATATAGTTGACAGTTTAGCAGATAACCCCACTTCAGGAAATACCAGAGAAGTCGGATGAGTAGATCCGGAAAGCTAATTTTGTTTGCCCTTTAGGCCCCAAAAGACTCTTAGTGGTTTCGCTTATTCACTATGAGTAGATCTGGAAAGCTAATTTAGCTCTTTTCCCTATGTTTCCAAATTTCTCCCAAAATTAAGGCATCAAAAGCACAATATGTTGTTCGCTAAAAAAATCTGTCTACTAATATAAACGTGCCCATAAACGGGAAAGGTCTTTAACGAGGGAAATCATACATTGGTGATCAGGATATAGCTGCATTATTAAGTGTCTTCAGGAACCTCAAGATCCAATCATTCTTCTACTTACACAAGAAAAAGGAAAATTCATCCCATAACAAGTCGAGCAGCAAAAAAATAACACTTGTCCTCTTGTATTAGAATATCAAGAACTTATAGTAGCACAATTGTATTTTACTTACAGATTAAAGGGCATAACATGAAGGATTCAGAGCAGAAGAACATGAAGTATTTTGATAAGCAAATGTTTAATTCTATAGTCATTTCACAAGTTAACAGAACCCAGAAATCCTGCGAAGATATGCATAGGACAGAAAGAGAAAACTGCATGTATATCTTTGTATCTGAGAGAAAGAGAAAGTAAGAGAAAGGGATGAGGTGAGACATTACAGTTTACTGAGTCTTCTTTTCCTTATTTGAAGACCTTGAAATCTTTCTCAGTACATTATCATCAATTTTCTTGTACTGTGTCTGAATGACCTTTTGTGCTATAATAAGCTTGTCATCAATTTGATTTTGATACTTGTCGTACAGCAGAGGCACAGACAAACTAAAAAGAATTCCTGTAGGAAAGATACAAAATTCAGTCAACTATAAATCCCCAGACACAACTTATATCACCTGAAAAGAACCCGACTCACCCATGTAGATGAAAGTGAGGAGGTTGAAGAAACTACCAACATAAGATATAAGCCACAAGACAAGAGAAACCTGATAAACCAATCCATATTAATAAGATGTAAATGTGAAGAAAACATGGTGCCAATTGTGACAAACATGATGCCTGAAATGGAGGGGGTCAAATAAAATCAGACCTTAACAAACAGTTTTAAATTCCCACCAATAGCAATATCATGGGCAATCATCAGGACATGATTGATCCAAACACGCATCATGTCAGCAGCCTTTACCACAGATTCCTCATGAACCTCCAAATCAGGGATAGGAGGTAAAGGCCTGGAATTGTACAGACAAAATTGATTCAGTATTCCATAAGAAGTCTTACTACATCATAATCATTTAAGGATCTCAATTGCTCAACACAATCAGAACAACAATTGAAATGCATGCCCCAGTAGAAATAGCAGAGAAATGCAATAGCCATAGGCAGATCTACTTCAGGTTCACCCCCTGCCTCAGTGACAAATAATCGTAACAGTAGGCTTCAATTTTCAAATACTTAAGACAAAATCAATTATCCACCAATATTATTCCGAGAGCAACCAGAAACAATCTCGAAAAAAAAAAGTTGAATTGCGTGACATGCACTTATTACATTACCTGTTAAGAAGTGAGGCAGATTTAGCCCAGAAGAAGAGAATCACAACTAGAAGCAACATCACATTGGCAACAAAGGAAAGGACATTATATCCAGCTCGCTCAAACAAAATCCAAAGCGCAGTGGAACTGACTAGCAGAGTAACACTAGCACACCATCTCCTCCACAACAGCACATCCGCCACTGCAATTCAAATTCAACCGCTTCAAGAAAAAATTTCCTATCGAATAGTATTAATTTCCTAGAGAAGCAGAAGTTGACTATCATCGTGATCAAGTGTTACTTCAAAATCCATAGTGAATTGATGCGTTCATTGATGATTGCAATACGGTCAATATCAAATCTGAATTTCTTTAAATGCATGAATTGGGCTATGGATGCAAATATAGAGAAAGACAATAATATACAGAAGGCAAAACGCAGACGTAGGGTGAGGAAGAAACCTGAGCCACCACCAAGAGCATGATGTACAAAAGACTGACGATTACGATTATCTCCCATGGCGATTAGGGTTTCTGCCTAGTCTGCAACCGAAGAAGGAGGGCAGTGATGAAATCGCAGGGAAGGGCGACGACGGTAATTTTTGGTAAATCAGTTCAACTTCAATTATGCCAGTCGTACTAATGGATTAAACAATACTTAATAAATCTAAAGGACGACGAAATAAAATACTCCGATCAGAAAGAAAGACGTTATGCTAAAGGTAAAAGGTAAAGTCTAGTATTCTTTTCTTTCTTTCTAATTTTTTATTAAAACTTTTCGCTTAATAATGTTTGTGTCTAAGATTTATTGTGCATTATTTACGTGAGGTTTTTTTTTTTTTTCTCATTAAAATAGACTAAATCTTACCATTTTAGTTTCACAAATTTGGGTTCACTTTTTGTGTGAGGCATATAATCAAGAGGGCGTTCTAATGCAAAAATAGATACATTGCGTTGCTGACTTGTGTATATCAATTTTTTTCGCATTTACTTTTCACAAAGTGTGCAAGAGAGTTTTTTTATTATTTCATTTATGAAAAAGGGTAAAAAAAAAACTCTTAAACTATTCGAAATAACTCAAATATACTCTTGAATTATATTTCGATTCAAATATACTTTTTCCCTTAAACTATAGGGTTAAAATACCTTTCTCATTACAAGATCTGTTAAACGCCACTTGAATGCCATGTGGTATCAACATGGCATGCCACATAAGTCAATAGAGTTCCACTCATGTCACGTAGAAAATAAACTTACCCCTAATTTCCTCCAATTTTCTCTATTTCCCTTAGAATTTAGAAACGATTTCACTGAAGAACATATAACCTCTTTCCCTTAGAACTTATGTATTTTGTGAAATCGTTCTAAGTAAATGGAGAAATGAGGAAAAGGGGTTCTATGTTCTTCAGTGAAATCGTTTTTAAATTCTACGAAAAATGAAGAAAATTTCCACAGAGAAATTAGGAGAGTTTATTAATCTACGTGGCATGAGTGGAACTCTATTGGCTTATGTTGCATGCCATGCCATGTGGCATCCACATGACATCCAAGTGGCGTTTAACAGATCTTGTTAATGAGAAGGATATTTTTGACGATAAGGTTATATTTGAGCCGATATACTTCAAAGGTATATTTAACCTATTTCTGATAGTTCAAAGATATTTTTGACCTTTTTCCGTTTCAGTTATGCTCCTAGAAAAGAAAGGATGCAAATTAGGTGTTGGTTTCTTAAATTGTACGCAAAAGAGAGTGATGTCCACCACCAAACCAACTGCCAGTGATGTGGTTCAATGATTCAACTGTAACTTCCAGTAAATTATAGGTTTGGGGCCTCCCAAAGACTAATATTTACCATTAGACTAGATGACGCCTTATTATGCTGACAATGGTAATGTAAAATAGTGTTGGCAGCCAAGTTTGCCCGTCCATTGACCATCTAGATTTACTTACGAATCAAAGTTTCAAGCCCCACAAATTCTAGAGGACAGTCTTTTTCAACAAAAATAAGACGAAAAAGAACCGGAGTTGAACATTTTCGATTTCACAAAGCTGTTCATAAAGTTACTTATGTTACATGATCTCAAGTTTTCGAACTATATAGCTCCTGATCCAATGCATCAGGGCAGTGCATAATAAATTTGAAGCTAGTCACCTCTCCCTCCTTATTGGTGGTCGGAGTCGGCTTCGTCATCATCGGATGACTCTTCCCTACGGGTTTCTTCTCCGCCTGCACCAGAATTAACCTTTTTCTCCTTCTTCCTCTGCTTTTTCTTCTGTCGCCTTGCGCGCTTCTTTGCTGTCCGCTCTTCCGCAGCTTTTACTTTTTCTTCTCTTCTCAAGTTGAATTCAGCAACTTCTTTCCTTCTCTGGTAGTCAACATCCATCCTTGCAAGTCGATCTTGTTCTCTCCGTCTCATCTGCCGATACTGCAAACAATACCAAGAAAATGTTATTTCTGACACTTGACGCTGTCTACTTGTTATTAAAACCTAGATGTAACCTGATCATAGTAAATCACTTCTGAGTAACACCACACACCTTTCAACAGATTGAAACAAATGACGAATAACCAAAATGCAGTAAATACCTATGTTGAATTACATTTTTCAATAGACATATTGAACAAATATAGGATGAATATTCTAGGTTATGGATCACGACTAAGAAAAAGGAAGAACTTTGTCCACTTTATATGCACATATAAAGAGACCTTGAATACTACTCGAGCATTTGAACTCAAAGCAGCACTACGAGTCACTAAAGTCAACATACGTCATAATTATGGCAGTCTACCTCAATGCACTTTGCCCATGATCTTCACTAAAAATGTTCGTCAGTAAGGATATATCTGATTTTTTAGACAATTTATATATGCAACAACAATGCAGACATTCTCTGATAAACAACAAGCACCTTATGCATCCTCAATCAATGCACATTGCACACCACCACCACTCCTAGAGTGCTATCTTATTGGCATTCCCTTTCTTCACAAAGCAAGCAATATACAAGAGATGACTATTCTGCTCTTTAAGTATTGCCTTTGCAATCTCTTGTTCTCTTGTGCCAATTCTCTAGAGGCCAGACCTCAACCACTTCCATCTCCATCCTACTACTTCAGCTAACTACTTCAGCTATTGCTTTATTAGTTCAAACAGTCACAATCTGCAAACAGGTTCCTTGGAAACTTTACCTATTAAAAAAGGTTCTTCCAAAACTTTTGCTCAAGAAACTAACTACATTGCCAGCCAAAGACTAATGGTTGAAAATTAAACTCGACAAGAGAAGTCAGTTCCGGGGACAATAGTAAAGTAGCCAGAAGACATTTAAAACCATAGTTAGACTCCAATGTGCCACTAAACTATAATAACGCAGAAAAAGTGATGTTGGTATTGGAAGCATCCCTGTGAAGCTGTCGGTGTTGAAAAACAAGTCATTGCTTCTGCGGAAAATTATGGCCCTCCTGTCCGCTGCGGCTAATCTAGCAGATCAGGCCAAGTGCTTCGTTCTTCCTAGTTGAAGTAGTAGGAAAGTGAGGGGGTTATGCCAAAGTGGTGAACACGACTACTACTTTTTGGCTTTTTCCTCCATAAGATTAGCCCAGAATATGCGAACTGATGGATTATAAAGAGCACCTAGACCCTCTAAGGTAGGATAAACACCATCAGGCTATCTAAAACTAATCTAACTTTTCATCTGAATATTCCTAGAAAATATAGCCACCATGACAAGAAGACCTATTATTGGATTCTATAGTATCACCTGAACATTGTGAGACACACTTGTGTTCAGGTTGCCAAAATTCTCGAGGAGGTTTGAGTTCAACAAAATTATATCTTTACTGCTCCACAAACAAAAAATGACAACAGAAGGAGAAGGGTTTTTAATACGATGGTCGATGACAGTTCAACAAAATAAGTGAATCAGTAAATAAGTAGTGTATCAGTAAGTCTCACAAGAAAATCATCTCAGTAGGAGCAGCTCAATCTAAGAGTTTTTTTTAAGTCCCCTCACTAAGAGCTTCCTCCTTTTTTGCTACCTGCAACCTTGGTGTTGGAGGTGAAAAGTGCTTACCACCTCAGCAACCCCCTCTTGTCTGCTCAATCTAAGAGTCAAAACCAGAAAACTGCATGATATGTTTACCTTATTGTGATTTTCAATAGATATTATACAGGTGCAGCCTGCAAATTGCTGGTTAGGCTTAAGCAGATCATCAATTTTGAACACATTTAATCGAATATTATACATCTTGCAGGCTGCACCAAACAAAAGTACTACTTATCTGATTCAATGTTTGCGACAAGAGTCGCATCATTCTCAAAACCTAAAATTAACAACTACTTCTGGTGTTCTTAATCACAACACACAGAGTCTAAACTCAACTAATTTCCCCTTAACATCTGTTAAAGTTTAAACCGAATGAATTCCAACTTACAAAGCACACTAACATGATTACATAGCAGGAAATAATCAACTGCTCGAAAAATGCAATATTTACAGTTAACAACAGAGCAGAAATCAAATTAGGGCACAACAACCAACCAGAATAGAAGAGCGGTACCTGATGAAAGTCGCCCGAGCCAGAACCAGCAGAACTTCCAGACGTATTGCTAACCCGTACAGGCACACATTCAAGTATACGCCGGAGCTTGATCTCAAGATCCTCCTCTTCAGGATTAGCCGCAGGTGGCGTGTATTCCACTAGAGCCGTGGAAGAAGAAGCCGGAGGACGAGGAGGTAGAGCAGCCACCTGCCTCCCCGACGCAGCAACAATCTGTAAATCTCCGGCTGCGATGGCCGTTGATCGACCCGACGATGACATTTTCGTGGCCCCAAGAAGAGCTTCTTACCTTCACCTTCGTACTCGGGGAAGAATAAATAGGCTATAAGGGATGTTACCTGTTGTGAACTGAGAGAACTCTTTTCTAGGGTACCGGGGCTTCGCCGTCGACTATTGATTGCCTGGACCTGGAAGATGATTATCCTTTTAGGGCAATATACCCCTAAATTTTATCAGAATTCATCTAAGTAAAGTTTTAAATATAGTACCTCTTGTTGTTTTTTTTTAATTAAAAAGGCCAAATACTACTCAAATTTGGTTTGAAATATTAGGCAATTCTATAATTATTATATTTACTTCCTAGTTCATACTTCAAAAAAAAGTTAGTAAGTCACCTGATCGAAAATAAATTATTTATAAATTAATTATTTTAGAATAATTTATCTCATTATGCATATACAGAATAATTAATTTTATTATTATGATATAATAATTGAGATAAGTTATTTCAAATATGACAATTAAATAAGATATGAAAAGTTTATCCCATTTGTATACATATTTAATAACTCATCGAATAATAAAACTGACTAATCCTAAGTCAAAGGGTCGAGAAACTCAACGCCACTATCATATATACGTAGAGAATAATTTATTTATTTTAATAAATAACTTATCTTAAAATAAATTAACCCGAAATAATTAATACTAAAATAATTTGTTTTCTAAGTAAATATTTTTTATTTATATATACTCAATCTCTAATCATTAAAACACTTTAATGTTTACCTCAAAAGTAAAATTAACAAAATAAAGTGTGTATTTCACTCGATTGATATGTTAAAGAGACTAGTAAAAATAAACAATATATGCAAATTCTGTTTTGATACTTCTAATACTTATTGTCATATTAATAGAAAATGCTTAAACAGACTCAGCTTCTCTAAAATTTACTATTCAATGAGTATTAATTTTGTTCAAATGTCTAAAAAACGAAATAAATTTTAAGAAATTTTATATTTTTTAATCTGCGTACTAATAAGTTGCTACTATTTCATTTTTTGAAGGATACACTTTTAAATCATTCTCTCTTTTTTTTTTTTCCACACATGTCTTCCTAAATATAAATTTACTGGGTTAATTTATGAGTATTTGACTAATTTAGGTGCACTTCAATATTCATTACTTGTATGTGTATCCTTCTATTCAAATTTAAGGGTTAAAATTAAGAAATGAAATGTATGTTTGGAAATTTCATACTGGCCCATTATAACTTGGAAAAAAATTATAGTATAATTGCTTAAAATTGACATTACAAGTCTATCACATTATGATTAATTTATTTTATTTAAATAGATTTAAAGAATCATTATAAAAAAATAAAAATTAGAGCGATAAATATAATATCATAATCTACAAAAAAAGTGAGTATTATAGAGCAAAACTTCGACAGAGATCCTTAAAATTATCTTTAAACATTAATGTACCAATTTTTCATATATAAATTTACAAGAATATTTAATATACAAATTATAAAAGGTATTTATACTCTTTATAAATTCTATACATTGTTATACAATCCAAATTTTTATTAAATCTTGTCCATTGACTTTTTTCGAAAAACGAGATAGGATCTTCTGAAAATCAATTAGAGGTAGATCTAGTGATTCCCTATTATTTTCAATAAGCATAAGATATCAGAATCACAATATAATTGGATTGAGAATTTTTTTTTAAACTAACGATAATTTGCTCTTATAATTATGCTATAATAATTGCATGTGTAATTTGTGACTTTTCAAATTTATTGATGATATTTTAAAATGTTTTTTCGTACATTGGATTCTCTCATCAAAATCTATATTACTTAACTTTGATTTAGTTTATTTGTGAAGGTTGAGAGGGATTGTGATTGCATGACACCCATCTAAAACGTTTTATTTTTTCCTTTGGATCAAATCAAATAAGTATTGAAAATCTTCGCTAAATACTAAATGTAATTTTAGGTAGATCACAAAACAAAATTGTATACTCTTTTTGTTCTATTTTATATCATGTAGTCTGATTTTGACACAAAATTTAAGAAAAATAATTTTTTTAAAAAAAATTTAATTTAAAATTAGTGATAGATGTTTGTGTGATTATTTGTAATTATATTAAGAATAGAATTAATAATTTAAATTTAAATTATTAATAATACAAAATATATATTTTTTAGTAGACTTAAAAGAAAAGAGGGTAATTATGGAGAAGTCTCTTTTATCCTTCTAATAAAAAGATAATGGTAGAGGTGGAGGTGTCAAAGAATATGAAAATATGATTTAACAGACCAAACTTAACCGAACCGAATTGATATCATTTTTCAATAAGAATATGGACTTTTATTTAAGTGTATAACCATTCCAAACAATAGAAATGATCTTTTTAATTTATAAAAAAAACTCAAAAAATTTTCGAATGAATAACCTTATGTGTGTCGACTGAATGACTTTAGGTTTTTGCTCTTTAATTAGCATTTCACATAATTATGTTTAAAATTAGAATATAGTATTATTATAGATACTCTATTAAAATATTATTATAGATACTCTATTAAAAGAAGGAATGTTTGAGCTATTCCCTTAGTGACATTAGCATCTTTCTTTCGAACATTCGGACATTGTAGGCTCTCCTCCAACAAAGGATTAGGAAAGAAAAACTCACATTCCCGAATAAGCAGAAAGTCTAGGAAGATATCAACCATGGATGGAAGGTCTCCTGTAAGTCAAAAGGTCCTACTAAGTGGTCTAAGTCGAACCCCTTCTTTGAATGGTTAAGGACAACTTTCATATAATGCCTTTGTTCGTACCGGACTCTTTGACTTGGTTGGGATTGTAACCTTGAATAAGTGGGTAGACTGCTGCTATTACTATTTTCTCGCTGAGGGAGAGGTGGGCGAAGGTTGAATTTTTTTTATCAATTTCTAAGTCAGGAAGATGCCTCTTCTTTACATTTATTACGATTCTTTCTCCACGAATATTGGAATTGGAATAGTCTTATTACTTCAAAGAATCTCGGTTACTTCTTTTCAAAAAAGAAATCAAAGATTCTTCTTGTTCTTATAAAATTCTTATGTATATGAATGCGAATCCACTTTCGTCTTTCTACTGAACCAATCTTCTCATTCAATACCACAAAATTTGTGTAGACACTCCCATTAAGTGTTTAAAATCAAACAATACGACATTACAATTTTTACAATCTTAACTTCTTGGTGAAGAAATAAAGTATTTCTTCGAGAATATACTTGTGAAAAAAATATCTTAATAATGATATATTTTATGATAATTTTTTTTTTAAAAAAAAACCAAAAAATTTAATCAAATCGTATCGAAAGCAAGCAAAAACCAATAAATTAAGACTATTCTATTTTAATTATAAATTATAAACTATTCAAAAAATTAAAATAATATAATTTTTTTAAAAAATAACTACACGTACACCCCTAACCCTCGGTAGAAGCAAAAGTAAAATTTAATAAATACATCATACGAGAAAATCAATTAGCATAGATTGCGTAGTCGGGTCTTTGGTGGGACTTTTGTGTTGGGCTGGGTCATTCACCCGAACCCATTAGCGATTTCACCTGCATTACCAGAAACAGAGAGAGAGAGAGAGGAGGAGGAGGAAGAGAGCGGACTACAGTGTCAAACCAGACGCAGGGCTGTAGAATCCAGCGATATTTGATCCAATTGAATAAGGGATCACAAAATTCTTGAAGAACAAGGGGGAAAAAGGATAAAGATGTTGCCCACAACTTCAAAAGGTTTAGGTCGAACGAGCTCCCATGTCCGACCCAATTCAGTATTGCCTCAGTACCTTCGCAAAATAATCAAGGTTTCTTTTTCATTCTTTTCCATTTCAATGAACTCTCTACACATTTAGTTTGTCTGATCTTGTACAGATCAGATCCCGATCTTGGTATCTTTTTGTTTCATTTGCTCGCTTTTCTTGTTCTACACTTTCAAATTATGGTAATTCTCTCTTTAATTCTCCATCAATATTTTAGGATTTGTTAATGGATTATAATTCTGGTAATTATTGTTAATATTGGATTATCATATTTTTAAAACTAAAAAAGAAAAGAAAGATGATAACACCCAAGATAGTAAAGCAACTAAAAGGGGAATACTAATGTGGAATATAGAGGAGAACCTAGGTATTGGGCAATAAGGAGGACTAGTATTGATGAAAAGGTGGGGCTTAAATATGATTAAGGCAGAATAGAGTTAAGGGTGGAGTTAAAAAAATTAAGGTTTAGGGTAAAATGATATTATTAAATAATAGTAGCTGGCTCGGACACCATAGTTTAAGTAATAGTAAGGGAAAATCGGGAGGAGAAGTGCGTTAATTCCATCCCATTAAATTAGTTGTTGCATGAAATGGGTCTTTTATTTGTTTATGTAAAAATGGATTTGACATTGCAATGCAATAATTTTAAAGTAGTATGTAGTAATGATAACAAACATTGTATTTAAAATAATAATACTACAAGGTGAACCCACAATCGAAACTGCTTGTTAGTGTGCTGGAGATTGTATTCAATGCCTGAACCCTCTTTGTAGAGAATCACATTTTTCTTTATTATACCAACTAGAAATATACGAGGTAATAGTAAGATAGCCAACTTCAGCTTGCCATCTCTTAGATTCACTGCTATCTCTGGTTTCTCAGATGTTTCTCTCAGTTCTTCTGTCAAAATCACTTGAATGCTTCCAGTTCTCTAATTTAGACCTATTAGTTTGCAAATGCCTCGCCTGCTATCTGCCATCATGAACTCCATATTGTTTAATTAGTGCTCCTTGATTATATGTTGGCAAATTGAAGCAAAACAATGAAGCAATTTTCTTTTTTATTTGTTTTTTTGAGAGAAGTAACTGCACTGAAGCAATGTGCTTGTTTTGTTAATTTCTATTTAATTCATTTGTTCAAAAATGGTTTTCATTTCCGGTAATTTTACTGTTTCCTCTCCTCCTTTAATGTGTGCAGTGGCAACAGATGGATATCGAATATACCTTTTGGCAAATGCTTCATCTATGCACCTCACCTAAAGTAGTGTAAGTACTTTGTGTATCAAGTGCCATGTTCTTTTAAATTTAGTACTACAGTACAGCTAATATTTCATAGAATATTAATGAACTTGCAATATCCTATTTCCTGTTAAGTAGTGTTAGACTATCTAGTCTAGTGATCATCTTTTCTGGGGTATCAGTTAACAAGATGTGATACTGATTTCAGGACAGATGAATAAACATCCATTTTCCTGTGTAGTGTGAACCATATCAATTTATTGTTGCTCCAAAAACTCATGTATGGATAAGCATTGCATGAGATAAGTTGTCTTTTAATGTCAATACTTCATATGAAAAGATTAAATTATCGAAAGAGTTGATGGAGTATCCAAATAAAAAGAAATTGAGATTTGAGAAAAATAAAAAGGAATTGTAAAATTTCTTGATGATAAAAAGAAAGCACTAAACGCCCATTGTGGGGCTAAAAAAGAAACTGTTGGAGTTGTGTTGCACAGAACTTTGTGCTCATCTGTTGTGAAGGTTCTTGCAATGATCTCAAATGGATCGATGTGAACAACAGGGAGAGAGATGCTAATAAGGGCACTGATATGATATGTGACATTTGAAAGATTTTCGCGGAGTGTTGTTAGAATAGGTGAAGCAAAAGGAGCGGTCAGAAATAGGTGTGGTTCTGCTAGTATAAGAGCAATACAATGATGAGGAAGTTTTGCGGTTTAAACAAATAGTTACAGATAGTAAGCTTACTTCTTTTAAAGGGTTCCATTTCAGTTAATGGGGGTTGTTTGGAGAGAGACATAGGAAATCTTGTGAAGAAGTTGATAGTAGTCTCTGCTCCCTTATTCTCGTCTGGTGAACGCAAAAATGATCCTTCTTGTATAGATGATTGGGTGGAGTTTGAAGAGAAATCATATTGTTGTAGATTCGCTACCTGTTTATGGCCATGTTTATGAATGAAAATACATGTACTTGATTTAAAAAAAGCTCACTACTTTTGAAGGTTTTTAGGTGCCTGTTTGTAAATTTTTTTCATTAAGATATTTTACAAGTGTGTCGTTCTAAACATTGGTAACTTAAGTTAACCTAATTGAGACTCCATTTCTTTGTTGTCATTCAACCTGTCAAACTCCTAGCTATGAAGCAATTGACCTTAATCTTGTTTTTCTGAGGAATTAACTATTTGGATGAGGAAAAGAATCATAACAAAATGTGAGAGCACTGGTGCATCTTTCACTTCTTTGTCTAGTTTTCACCTTTGAATTTGGTGTTGATATGCTACAGTATAGACAGATATCAACTCATTAATCATTATACGATGATGCTTAATTTAGTTCTGAATTACTGATGTTGTATTTGCATTTGTTTGCTGCATTGGACATTTGATTCAGATATCAGCACACAAAGTACCACAAGCGTAAGTTTCCTTCTTCTCTTCCTTTTTTTCTTTCGTTCATTTAATGCAATATGATTCTTTTGTATTGAAATTGAATATGTGGATTGTTCTAGTACTGCTCAATCCTTGTGGTTCCTCATTCACTTTTTATTCTAGTACTGTTCCATCCTTGTGGTTTCTTACTCACTTTTTATATGATACTTCATCCATGCCAATTTCACTAATATAAGCTACTTCATCCATCCCAATTTGTATGATGATTGTCATGTTGGGACTTCATTAAAAAATTATACTTTTTTATATCATTCCCTTGATAATATTGTTGTATAACTTGTATAAAGAAATTAATATCTATACAACTTTCTGAAGTTTTATGAATTCAAATTCATTTAACTGGTCAACTTTATATTTGATGTGATGTTTTCTTGTTAAACTAGCTTTTGAGCTAGTACTACCGATAACTTTTTGATAAGCAAGTGAGTCTTCTATTGATAAATGCAGCAATATGATGCAAAAGAGTAACCAAGGGCCTTACAAATCTTCAGCCCTCTAGCTGTTCTAATCTGTTAGGTAGCTAATGCAATAAACTATCAGCATCATTTCCCTTTTGTAGCTTATGGCTAGTATTATTAATATTTACTTCTATTACTAATCTGTTTGTTACATAAGTCGAACTAATATCCTATGCTTCGTGGTCAAATCTCATAAAATGGGACAAAGGGGGTGCTATAACTACGATACTTCCTTAGTGTCAAAGCGCTAATACTACTTTCATCTGCATTGGTTTTCCTATGACATCTACAAACATATATTTGAGAAACTCCAACATAAAATCGCGCCACGCTTTTCTAAATCTTTGGGCGGGTGCGGGTCAAAGGGACCATTTAAATTAGGAGTGCGAGAGTTGTATCTAAAAGAAAACCTCTAATCTGGTGCACATGGTTTGAATTTTGTCTTTTGATGTCTTTGAAGCAGAAGTTGATGAGTGTTAAAAAGAAATCGAATTTTCAACTTTGATTGCAGTTCCACCGTTTTTGGATCTATTGATATGTTAAAGTGTAAATGTGTTCATCTTTATGTTTTGCAACTGGACTCTAGCGCACAAGTCTCTGTGACTTGAATATTCATTTGCTGTTGTATTGATCTCCTACTTAAATACCGTGTGTGGTTGCAAAGTAGTTTTTTTACTGGAGTTCTACTGTTCATCTGAAGTTGGCCTCTTGTTGTTTTCTTTTTTCTCTTTTAGAAACAAAGAACCAGTGGGCACGCGATGATCCTGCATTTATTGTCATATGTACTCTTCTGTTGGTGATTGCTACTTTAGCATACTGTGCTGCGTACGTTTCCTATACTCTGCTACTCATTTTGGTCTAAGATCACAGATTGGTAAACTCAACCATTTCCCTTGAGAATTGTCCTTTGCCTTATCAAGAGAATATTTTATGATGTCATAGATTAAATCAAGTTAATTATGGTGTGGAGAAGTCCAACATTTCTGTTTTAATGTAAATGCGCTCCAGTTAGATATTGATTTCTTCGTATTCTTATTTGCTTATGTTCTTCTTGATACTGAATCATGTTGCAATCTTTGTCTTTCATCTGTTTCAGGTATGATCATAGTGCAGGACATGCTGTTTTTGTAGTTATCTCAGTATTGCTTTTTCATTTTATACTCACCGGAGCTACTTTGGCAACATGTTGCTGGTAAGGGCTATTATTGTTTGGATATTCAATACAACCTCATCATAGTTCCCTTTGCGTTAAACTTCGATTAATCTTGATGTAATTTGTAAAAAGTTCTCATTTTAGATGGGACCAATAAGCTTTCAATCCGTTTCTCAAATAGTTGATTGAACTTTCAATCAGATCTCTGTAGGCAACTGTAGAAAGGAATCAGAAATTTCTTGTATTCCAAACAGTGGAATTCTCACTTTGTCTGGTTAATTCTAGTTAAAAAAAAACAGTGGAATTCTCACTATTCAGTATATATAATAAAGAGGTGATCAACTTCTCTAGCTTTGCTTTACTAAACTAGAAACTCATGGCAAAAGAGTGCTAACCTTAATTTTAGAGAAGGTTCAACGAAGATATTCTACCCTGGATTTTAGTTGATGATCTATGTTGCTCAGACTTTTCAAAATTCAACCAGCTGCGTGTCGGATCTTTCAAAAGTAGTGCATTTTTGGACGATCTGCCATGGGTGTGGCAGTATATTTGGAGAGTGCAAGCAGCATAGTTGATAATTCAAAGTCAACGATTATTAGCACCTGGAACCATCCCTCCTAGGATTATGCCACTCCCTCCATTCCACTTCGTTTGGTTAGTCTATTACAAGAGGGATGTCACATGTCCCATGTTTCCTTAATATTTATGACCAAACAATTGTTATGACATGTTTAAGACCATAAGTTTCAGAAGTCGTATAGCCACAAACTATTACGGCATATTTAAGTAGGTTTTATAAAAGTTATCATTTCTTTCTCAAACCCCGTGTCAAGTGAAACTATGTCAAACAAAGTGGTACGGAGTGAGTACATTTTATTTCCTGTACTAACTGATCCCCAAGTAGCTTTGTGGACATTTTCTATTGAAATAGTTTAGATTCTAAATCATGCGTTGTATCATGACATTCTCACGTAAACATTCTGTAGAGTATATAGCCTATGCATGGAAAAAATTAAAGGAAGATAGCAGAAGAGTAAACAAATGAGAAAGTGAAGGACATTATATTTTTCTTTGTTTAGTTAGGGTAGCAAAAAATAAAGAAAGGAAAAATTGTTGAATTTACCCTTTAGTTGATTAAAATTTTGGGGCCATTAAGAAAAATATTTGCCTTAGTTACTTTCTTCATTTTCAACAAAACCAAGCAAAAGAAAAAAGTACTATATAAACTTCCCTCTGTTTCTCTTATCAAGTTTTCCATATTTATGGTGAAAGCATAAATCTTCCATTGTATCATGACTGTGTAGTCTTATCAACCATTGTCCTTGCAGGTTCCTAACCAACAATTACCTTCGAGAGGAAGCTCCAAGCAGTCATGCCGTGGAACAGCGGGTAGAATGGCAAGTTCAGAACCTTTCCATATCGAAGTCTTCATATTCGTTATTCTTTCTACTTCTTTCTCCTCATGCTGAATTTTGGAACTCGATATCTAGGTTTAATAATTCACTTTCATTTATGAAGTTTCCTACTTATACACTTTTCTTGTCTCTCATGAAGGCTGTATGCATTTGATGTCCACTGCAACTCTTTCTTCCCTATGTTCGTTTTGCTTTATGGTAAGTAAGGACAGTGCTAAGATGAAATGTGCTGTTTGCGCATCTTCAGACTCAGTATATTGACGACTACTGTTGGTTTCTGTTTTTATTTGATAAAGACTGATGGTTCTCTTTTTGTGGCAGTCATACATTATTTTCTGTCCCCGCTTTTGGTAGCTCATGGTTTCTTTCCTGTGTTGCTGTCAAATTTGCTCTTCATGGTCGCAGCTTCCTACTATCATTACCTCAACTTTTTAGGTTATGATGGTAAGATGAATTCCATATCCTAAGATAATTTACCCTTTTAAATTTCGTGAAAACTAAAAATGGGGTGAACTTTGTGTATTGGAGTCTTTACAATGGGAACAGTTAAGATTTATCTGTATCAGCATATATCTTCCTTGCTACTCTGTCGCAGAGATTTCCTGTTGCTAAAATTTGTTGACTACCTCTATACACATTATAGTGATGGATTTTCTTGCTTCATGATCGGTGTGTTTAAATTCAATCATTTCTGGTCTGAGCTGTCCAAATTAAATATTAGTTGGAATCAAACGTGTTTCATCTCTAGGTATAGTAAGCATGGTCTTAAAGAACTCTTGTGAAACTTATGGAGAATTCTGCTTAATGCACGACTGTCTGCTGGAGCTTTCCATCTATGTTAATTAATCGATATGAATGAACTTATTTCTCCCCTATGCAGTATTGCCCTTTTTGGAGAGGACAACATTCTTCCTATATCCAATTGGCATTGTCATCGTCCTTTCACCCATCTGTAAGTACTAATGCTTGTTCATGATCTTGTTGTTGTCATATTTGGGTAACACAGTAACAATTTTTGTTTGTTGCTTATAGTTATTTTGATTGGCTTCAATCCGTCGAGACACTTCATGAATATCTACTTCAGCAGAGTGTTATGAACGCACGCTAACACTGGATGAGGACATGTTAGGATGAAAGACGCCTTTCAGACAACTCGTGAATAGGAAGGACATTATTGAAATCTCATTTGCAGAGGCTTTGATTGTTTATGCGATTGGGAAACGCTTGTTTAGTATCTCTGGTTAGGTAATTTTTGATGTTATGAATGAGAAATATATCTGACGGGAACCTTATTTGTACTTCAACTATAAAACTTCACTCGATGAGTTCATTTAATGTAAAGATTTTATTTCTTATTTGTTGAATCATAGAAGTGACCGTAGCATTGCTCGTGAATGATCGTTCTGCAGTTACTAACATTTATGTGTTGAATCGTAGAGGCGACTATCAAGTTTTCTCTCTGCATAAATTTATGTGCAATTAAGACCTACTTGATTCTTCTTAGCAAATAATACAAGGAATTGTCATTGGAATCTTAGAAATTTTATGAATTTTATGAGAGATCAACCTGGATTGCTATAAATGAACACCACATAATGTATTTTATATATAGTATAACTGAAACTTTTGTATCTTTGTAGCCATAAATTAATGAAATACAGAATTTATCAAAATGTTCTTTAATTTTGTGATTATACACCTGTTATATGAAAAGTCTAGAATTAAGGAAAGAAACATTTTTATTAAATGTAAGACAAATAAATTGAAAACGAAAGAGTAATATATATACAATTTATCCATTATTATTTTATTAGTTCATATACGGTATAAAATTTCAATAGTTAAAGTCGAACATAAAGCTGATGACTGTTATATTGCTGGTAGTATTTCAATGTTTTACTTGGTCAAGATGATATAAGATGTTTTCGCAATTTGGGCTTTGATACTTTATTGAAAAATTTGATTCCACTGATAAAAATATAAATAGTGTTGTACTCTGTGGTCACGAGAAGAGAGTCGTTTTCACGTACCAAACAATATGTGGTTGGTATATATCATAATCATCAGCAACATCAAAAATAAAGTCTCACACTTAAATATTGTTTTAAGAAAGAAACCAAAGCACAGAACTGTAACATTCAATCACCAAACACGATAATACAGGTTCAATTTAAAAATAACAAAATACAAATTGAAGGAAACAAACGATGACAATATCGAAGTTGAGTATTCCAATTTTTCTCTTTATATTATATCATATAGCCTTTTCTTGTGTAATATTACTGGTCAAGCTTGCTTCCAGCAACATCCACCACAAATCTGTACCTCACATCATTTTTCTCCAACCTTTCCATTGCAGTGTTGATATAATCCATTTTCACCATTTCAATTTGAGAAGTAACACCTTTTTCTTTGCAAAAATGTAGCACTTCCTCTGTTTCCTTCATGCTACCAATAAAGCTTCCAGTGATGCTCTTTCTCCCTAATAACAATTAACAATTTATTAAGTTACACATAGTATAAAAATTGTGGAATTACTAACCTACACGATTGAGCTAAACTCAGTAACTTTAATTCACAGATTCTATAAGAAAATCTACTGGCTCCATGTCATTAACTCAATTTAACTTGTTGCCACGTGTGATTGCACAATTTTCAATGTTTTCATAGTAAAAAGAATAACTCCCTATAATTGTAAATCTATTTAGCTTGGTGCACAAAAATCCATAAACTACTATTGCAGAAAAACTTAAATTAATAATAGAAGGTTCCATTAAAGTAATGGTAAACTAATCCACTATAGCTTCAATACGTGTATGGTTAGTGTTGTTAATGTTGTCTATTATTGTGGACATGGTTCCTTAAAAGACATAAAATCCTATAATAATTTTATCCTAATCCTTCCCATTATTTGCCGCAGAAGTAGACAATATAATGACTAGCATGTTGACTAAATGACCACTCATCCAATCCCTTTATTCTATATTTTCTCACATGTTGACAAATCCTACATGAAAAAAAATTCAAAGTTTCATAATTCAATTATATCTTTTTTTATAAATAGAAAGGAAAACGCCGTGTTAGAAAAACGTTACGACACTTAATATTATATTGACTTTATTGTAGCGTTGCATAGTTCATCGTAACTATATTATCAGCGTAAATAAGTTAAATGACTTACCTAGCATAACCAATGGTGAGACAAATTGCAAAGGAGTGTTGATCACTCCCATCAAGATTAACTTGCCATCCACTTTAAGCAAAGATAGATAAGGTTCAAGAGGATGATTAACAGGTACAGTGTCAATAATATAATCAAGTGAATCAGCAGCTTCTTGCATTTTTTCATTGTCTGAACTAACAAGATAATCATCCGCTCCTAGGTGGTCCAATGCCTCTTGTCTTTTCTTATCTGAAGAACTAATGACAGTAACATGATGTCCCATTGCCTTTGCTATTTTTACTCCCATGTGTCCAACTCCTCCAAGTCCCAAAATTCCACCTCTTAGTCCACTTTGGTTAAAACCAAAATGGTTCAATGGACTGTACACTGTCACACCAGCACATAATAGTGGTGCTGCTTGTTCTGGTGCCATACCATCTGGAATTTTCACCACAAATCTATATACACGCCCGAAAAGAATCATTCAGTATTAAAACTTTTTATAGTACTGTCGATGTATAGAAGTTAAACTATATTGTATATGTACTTACTTTTGTTCAACAACCATGAAATTAGCAAAACCACCTTGGGTTGGCTTGCCATCAGTGTAGACATCATTGCAATTCCATATCTTCTTAGCACAATATTGCTCAATGTCTTGCTTACAAGGCCTGCAAGTTTTGCAACATCCAACAAGCAATCCAACTCCAACTATATCCCCCACTTTGAATTTTGATACCTGTGGCCCTACCTCTACCACTTCTCCAACAACTTCATGTCTACATCAAATTTCATCACCACCACAAAAAAAAAAAATTAAAAAATTATAAAGGGATAAGGATCAAAATAGACATCATATTGTCACCAATAACTTTACTTTGCCATCTAGGACATGTAAAAATCATTTACATATATGATTACTAACTTTTCTTTTTATTGTTCTAGGTGATATCAATATATATAGAAGTTAAACGCGTACGCATATATATATTGTATTATGCGATTTTTATATAGAAAACGAGTGATTGATCGTTGCTTTTAATTAAGTGCGATTTGTATTTGTGTGATGGATGGAAGAAAAAGACTAGGGAGTTTGGAATAATCAACCAAATCCTAACCATGAATGGTTTTAGCACAAGGACCACTTAATTTTGTTGATTTATTTTCATGGCTAAGAATTTAATGTATACTATGAAAATCTAAGTTCAATAAATAAATACATTTAACTATATGGTTTTATTTCCACCTCAAACTATCAAACCTTTTGGAATATCAAGAAAATTGGAATTGACATCAATGAATGGTTGCAATTATGTTATTGAAAAACAGCAGGAATCAAATTGTCCTCCACCCCCATGGGATCCACAGTGGTCACCATTTACTTATTGAGGAGCTACATAAGTGAAGGAGTATACTACTATTTTTTCCATTAAATACTTATAATGCGCAAATAAAGTAAAAATAATCTTTATTTTTGTATGCATATAAAAATAATCCTTGATAAGACAGTAGCTTCTACTATAGTGATAAAGAAATTCAAAAATTACTTCAAAATTTCCTGTTCGAAAAAGCATAATTTTACATTTCGATTAGAAATCTTGGCTCTGTCACTTTTATCCACTCTACTTATTTATGAGAGGTAAAAGTGCTTTACCACTTAAACAAGTGGCTAGATACACTAAACTCCTATTATGTGCGGGGTTTAGGAGAGGTCAGACCATAAGGGTCTATTCTTCGTAGTCTTACTCTGCATTTCGATAAGAGACTGTTTCCATGAACCACTCTAAGTAATTCTCACTTGTCTAATAGCGATTCTATACTTGGCATATATGTAACGTTGTGATGAAATGATTAGTACTTTTTATCCTTAATCAAAAGTTTTGGCTAGTATAAGTCTGAATATGAAGTCGCCTTTTGTGAAAGATTACTTTACCCTCAATATAAAATTTTCTGGCATGAATTCAAATTTAATCCGACCACACCGGATATCGAGTGGGACACCAAAACAAGAAATGCATATATGTGCAAATTCACAAATAACAAGTGTTGATACTGGAAAAAGCAGGGGAAACAGAGAAGTGAAAGAGAAATTACCCAGGAACCATAGGGTAATTGGACATGCCAAGATCATTTTTAACCTGGTGAATATCACTGTGACAAAGTCCACAGTACAAAATTTTGACTTGCACATCATCAGGCCCTGTGTTTCTGCACACCATTTTTAATTGAAAATAAAAAATCATAAATAACCCTAAAACTTTACTGAATTGTCATATAACAAACAATAGTTATCAAGCTCAATCGACTATATAAATCTTCATCGTCTATACTCGAAAAATGTAATTTACATACCTTAGAGTGTAGGTATAAGGTGAAAGTATACCAGAAGGATCTCTTGCAGCCCAGCCAATAGCTTTTTTCTCAACTTCCAAACTACCCATAGTTATCTAGATTTTTTATTTTATTTTTTAAAAAAAAAGAGTGTAAAAAAAGGAGAATAGTTCAAAGGGAATGGAGAAATAAAAGAGTTGTGAGCTATTATTTTGGTTTATACCACCACATATATATAGTTTTAAACAAGGGCAAGACATTGCTTAGGTAGCATTTCTTGAACAAAATTGAATTATTTAAGTAGCTAATATATTCACATCAAAGTTATATAATTAGATTGACTTAACTGTCCACATTGATGGATTTTTTTATAATATTTTTACTTATTTGAGATTTATTTTTCTGAAAGGAAAGTTAAAATATTATCATAAATATTTTAATTTTTCCCAAAGAAAAGTAAAATCTCTTCTATAGGAGAAAAAATTTGAAACTTTTATAAATCGAATATTTTTTTCTCGTATCAATAACACAATATCATTTATAATATAATCATTAAATAATTTTGTTTATGGAAAGATTATTTTTTCAATAAAGTTTATGGTTCTTTAAAATAAAGTAGGTCACTTAATAAAATAATATTAATAATATATTTTTAGTATACTTTTTTTGTCATCTAATTTATTACCAACTTAATTTGCAAAAATTATAAGTTTCTGTATGATGCCTGATTGCTTTATCAATTATCATCATACTTGATATACCCCATATTAACTTAAATATTCATCCCTACCACTTAATAGTATATAATCTATGTATAATGATTAATGACGGAAATAAATACATAATATCGGATGAACTATATTTGTGGAAGGTAAAATTACAATCATTAAACTGTTTATTTTTTTAAAAAAAATTCCTATTTTTTTTTAAAAAAAAAGAGTGTTTGAGGAGTTGTTTTTCCAAAAAATTAAAAGATTTAACTTTTAAAACTCAAAATTTTCAGGTCTTCCCTATCAAAAAATTTGCAAAATGCAAATTGAATAATAAAACGTCTTACTTTCAACCTTAAAATAACATTTTAAAATATTACTCTATATAATAACATTAAGTAAAAAACATTTTTAATATGCTATGAATAAGCCTTAAAATGTGGTTAGTTGTTCTACTTTCTTGGTACATAACCATTTCAATTTTTGTTTTTGCTTTTAACTTATTTGGTGTTTTGTAAGAAAACTATTTATCATAAAACAGATAATCTAAAAGGAAAATAAATGTCTTTTTCGTCTTTCGGAAGTTCTAAATTAACTTGTAATTTTAAAAAAAAAAATACTTACTACATTTTTCAACTTTTTATTAAAACTATATTAAAATGAGAAAATTACATAAATATACTATAATAAAAAAATATTTATCATTTATAGCAATAACATTTTCTTTTCACTTGACCATTTTTAATTCATTTATAATACAAATTTAATACATATTACAAAGATAAATTTATTATTCAAATATAATACAAGTTTTAATGATGGATAATACGTTTATCACATATTTTAATACACTTATAATGTAATGTAATAATTTTTTACCAAACAAACATAATAAATTTCAAAAACAATTATAATTCAAATATATTGCATAAAATAATTCACTTTTAATAATTTATCATAATATTAATATAAATAAAAATAAATAAAAAATATCGATAAAATTAATAATTATTTTTAAAAATATATTTATTCTTGTAATTTTTCCTATCAAGAAAGATTGTACTCTCACCAACTTTTATATCAAAAATTTATTTTTCTCTTTCTTTTTTTTTTTTGTCCCTTTTATTCCTAAGATTGTTTTTCCAATTATCGTAAAAGGAAACGTTGTTGTGGAGATTTGGGTCCACGAGGGTTAGGTGGAACGGTGCGTCACTAGATCGTCACCTTTTAGGTAAGGTTTTTTTATCAATTATTTTCTTAAAATAAATAAATAATAGGAGTAATAATGTAGATTATAAATTTCACTATATTTATTTTGGTTTTGTGTCCTTAAAAAGTTAGGTAATATAATAGAAAGAGATTGCCCCCTGTTCATCTAAAAGAAGGTAAGAAACAAATTCACCCGCTATAGATGGTGACAGATTTAAAATTTTTATTAAAAAGATAAATATTAAAAATATAGTGCTTATAATTTAAACTTAAAATTTTAAGGTGAATTTAAATTATTAGGTGTTAAAGAAATTCAAAATCTATGGATATACATAATTATTGAATTGAAAGCTTTAACATTCTTATATATATACAATTACATTATTTAAAAGATATTATGAATTATTTATCCCTCCAAACATATTTAGTTTGATAGCTTAAATTTATTATAAGCTAAATAAATCGAAGTTGTTAAATTCAAATCTCATTAAAAAAAAAAAATATGTTGCATTATTTAACATAATTTGTAGTTGGACGCTAGCTGATTAAGCAAGTAACATTACATGTGAAATAACTATTGTATATTCTTTAGTTAATATAAACATCAATTATTCAAAAATAAATACGGATCCCCATATTCCTAAATTTTCTACTTACTAGTTTAGTTATCTATACGAAAAATAAATTGTTATATAAATAAATAAATATCTATACATAACTTTTAATATATGATATAAGAAAAAAAAATTACTTTCTTAGCTTGTACTATTTTTATTGCGTAAATGTAAAGCTATAAAAATAGAGAATGATGAAGAAAAATATATATATACCCCCCCCCCCCCCGCCCCCGGCCCACCCCATCCCACGACTTTAACGAATCTAATTTCACGTCATTTATTTAATTAATTAATTAATTCCTAACATATATATTAATCGTCATTTATACAAATTGATCTTTTAGTACAATATAATTCCTATTTTAAGACAGTCATATAGCACAATCATTATCGACCAACTCATAAACCCAATCAATATGATTCAACTTAATATACATGATTATATAAAATAATTTTTTTAGTAGAAGATAATAGATAATTCGTTAAATTAATTAAGATACATATAAATTAATCGAATATTGTATACAAAATTTTTAGAAAAAGGAAGAAACCGTAAAAGCATTAGGGACAGCAGATAGTAGAAACAATTTTATGTTGATTAGTTGAGGGCAAAAATGCATCTATTAATAATATTTTTCTTATTCCTTTTCATTTTAATTTATTTAACATTATTTTATTATTAATTTATTTAAAAGAAGGACATATTTATATATTCGAAAATAATTAACTTTTAAGTTTTTCATGTTATTATTGAAGAATAATTTTATAATCAAATAAATATTATGTCATCTACAATCACACAAATTTCAAAAAAAAAAAAAATTATTTGCGATCACCAATTTCGAAAAACTTTAAGACATTTAACTTATGTTATACTATAATATATATTCTCTTTTTACTGTTTTATGAATTTATGTTTCTCTAAAATCAACTCTCCTCCACAACAGGCACCTAACAACAACAAGGCATAACAGACAAAAAGAATATTTTCGTGTCGTAAACATATAGAATCATGAAGATTGAAGATCATAGAACAAGATTCTAAAATAAATTAAATTAAATTAGAATACTTAGGGATATTCTTGTTATAAATAAATATTATCTTCATCGTGAATTAATAAAAAATTTTATGCTATAAATTATGATTATTTTATTTATTTCCATCGAATCAACTCATTGAAAAATGTACGATCATATTAGTACTGAAATAGTAAAAAAACTTCCTAATTTTTTCCTATGAAATATTATAATTTTATTATTTTCCCACTAATTTAATTAAAATATTTATGAATATAGTCATTAATATTTTGTTGGTAAGAAATTCAGTCAGAAAACAGACCTAATGAACACTATATACAGATACATACAGCTACATGACTTAATTAAAAAACAAACCAAAGATTAGTATCATAGTAACAAAATTACCATTTAACGGCAATATATATACACATTAATTAAGAGTGTTAATTTTTATCGACATCAGTTGATTGTCATTGAATCCAATGTTGCTAAAGATTTTAGGGGCATATACGAAGAGTGTTCAAAATTGAAGTTTCCATAAACTTCTAAACGATCTAACAACAAAACTAAACAACGTGAAATAAATTAACCTAGAACCTAAAAGTCAATGCACCAAAACATCTAATAATAATGAACCAAAAATCTAAAGGAAAATGGGTACAACCCAAGATAAACATAAGAAAATCTAAAGAACTAGTCAAAGTCGAAAATATGGACAAAAACATCAAGAGAATTCAAGGCGGACCGGAAAAAGTGGCTAATCCTTGAATTCGATCTTTCAGACGAGGTCTGTCAGTGATCGCCGAAAGATGCCTTGTACTCAATAAAATAAGAGAAAGTGCAGTATCAGTACACAACCACAGTGTACTGGTAGGATCATGCGACTATCCCAGTTAGTGCAACATAGATAAATCATTACAAATGTAGCGACCTCAACATGCCACAACGGCCCGCCTTCACGCAGATAATTCCGCTGCAGCGTGATGAACGGAGACAGTGAGCAAATTTAACAATACCATACCCCATTTTATAACAAACCATCATTCCATGACACTCAGAAAATACTCATTCACGCAATATTAGTTTCGGGATTTCAACAAACCCGAATTCAATTCCGTAAAGTCGTACATGTTCCTTAACGTCTTAGCTATCCACTCATGTAATCAAGTTCATCTCTCATTCGATAAACCATCCCTAGACCTCATTGATTCCTATTTCGTCCAAATCTGGACTAGACTAGAAAATCTCTAGTTACTATGAAAAAATTTTTTGGCCCCAATTCTTTTCCATTGATTTTTCCCTAACGACGAAAATCAGATTGTTACAATGGATGGCACATGAAACAGTATAGACGTGATAAAGTTTTACATTATATAATTATCATTTTTATTATTTTTGACAATCTTTATATATCATCATTTTTATTATTTTTGACAACCTTTATATATAAGAATTTTTTTATTTTTGACAACCTTTATATATCACATTACTCATCAAAATTATTTTAGCCTAAAATGTACAAGTTTGGCCAAAAGAACAAAAACATGATAATTACTTTTCGAGGGCTTTTTATAAAATAATTATTGCTTTTAAATTTTATTTTTATTTATCACCTTGATATTTATACTTAAAAAATATTTATTATTTATAGCTATTGTACTATGTTCAAAAGTGAATTATATATGTAGTACATATGTATTATAAATGTATTATATTTGTTTTGATTAAAAAAATCACACGAAGTAGGCATGTAATATAGATGTATTACACGATATACAAAAGTAAATTTCGTATGCAATATAGATACATAATGTAAATGTCTTAAAAATGTACCCTATATATTAAAACTGAATTGTACTTACATTAAAATCATACAACTATAAATAATAAATATGATATATTTAGATACATTCCCCTAATAATTATGTGAGATTTTTGGGGAAAATTCATAAATGTACTAACTCGTATTAGTATAAATATGTGACGTACAAGAAACTAATATAAGACGGATCAGTTAGGATATAGCAAATAAATCATATTTTTTTGGAGGAAAATACAGAAAAATTTTGAAGGCTGAGAAAAGGGTCTATCAGTTAGGTAAATTATCAAATTTTTACCAACTTCCTCGAATGGAAAAACAAAAGAAACCAGGTATTCGTATTCCCTTCTAACAACTTAAATTATTCTATTAAATAAAATTAATACGATAACTAGCTTTAAACATATTGTTTTTTTTAAGTGAATGAAAGTCAAATAACGTGTCTTTGTTGTATAACGCACGACTAATTTGTTCTGTTTTTTTTTATTTTTCTATTGTCCACTTAATCATGAGTTTGTCAACAGATTTAAAAAAGAGATTAGGAGGAACGTCTTTCATCAAATGACAACGTTGTTCTATGACCGGAAACCTACCGATGCACATAATTGACTTCAACACGTACATGCAAATTAATTATATCATACCATCACAATTGGGAAAAGAATAAATAATACATAAATATTGTGTTTTGCAAGAATCTGCAATAATGAAACTGACAGCTTGTTCCTTTGATATTCCCATTTACTAAAATGGAAAAAAGAAAATGCTACAAGTTGGGCACATTAACCTACTCTTTGGGCTTGATAGGGTGTCAACACCCAGACTAATGGACCGAGTCCCGGTTCTGATCTATGGAATAATGCCTAGCCCACACAGCTCAATGAACTTGGACTTGGACCTGGACCTGAACCTTAACTGATTTCATGTCATGGGTCGAGCTCAAGGTGGCCCAACTATACAACCTTGCCGAATTCTCTCGGGAAGAGGTAATAGTCAGTGTCCTCACTCCAGCTCTGTAGTAGTGCACTTGTGGCTCAGTAGAAGCCATCATTTCTAAGACAAATCAAGCACTCAAGCAATCCCAGCTCTTTTGCATGTGGAAGGGCAAAGGAGCAACCAGCTTGATACTTTCAACATCTACGAGATCAGCATCTGAAACTACTTGAGCTCGTTGCAAAGCTAGAGAAATATTAGGCAAAACCATCTCCTTACAGTGAAGATGAAGATGAGGCTGCTTATCTGAAATACTTCCATTCCCTAAACGAAGGTTGAAAGGATCTGGTTTTTGCCTGGGAATTTCCACACCTAGGTTCAACACTGAAGTGGGCAAAGGCAGATGTTTCAGCTTTCTATGAGCTTGCCAACCATACTTGTAGTCTCCAACTATTGGAGTCCCTAATGCCTCAGCACAATGAACACGCAACTTCAAAAACAGAGGGTGAAATAATCAGTTTAATATACACTAGCTTAACTTTATCAAGAAAAATATAAAATAAAATCACTAACGTAACAGAAAAAATTGAAGCTACCATTACAGAGAAGCAGTTTCCTGTACCTGATGCTTTCTGCCCGTAAGTGGAGATAACTCTAGCCATGTGTAACCTGGAATTCACCAAAAGAGAAATATATATCCATAAACAAAGATGTTTGAAAAGATATGAGAGTTGATTTCTTAAAACGAAGAAGCAACCAATTCTCTATAAGTGTTTGTGTACAAATCCAAATAATGCAAGCTGAGCTAGTAACTATCTTGCCATTGGCACATGTATGTGTATAAGTAACAGAAAAACTAAGAATGATTTGGATAATATGTGTCTAGGTGAATTCTGCAATTAAATCTATCCTCAAATAAGTATATTAATGGAGACGTTTTTCCCATTTCCCAATACATAAAATCAATGCTATGTCAACAAGCAGCTCAACAACACTACAGCAGCATAAGCCCTAAAATTTTTAACTATCCGAGACCTATATGTGTTGCCTTTGTCTTTAACTACTCAAAACTGAATATCACGGCTCATTCTTTGAAATGATTTTAAAAAAGAAGTTCTTCTCCTGTAGATTATTCATTAGGTCTCGGTGATGAAACTTGCACACTTCACACAATCATTTCAGAATTCAACTTTTAAAGAGAAAAATGTTAAGAAGTTAATAGACCAATGTGTAAATCACCTTGTTCCTTAACTGATTGAGCTAAGTCAAACTTAAATGCGTAACTGGAATAAGAGTACGATATATTCCTATTTGTACCAACTCCCTGCACCACACTTTAAGCCTATGTTGCTCGGACTCTCCAAAAATGTTGACGTACCCGTCTCGGATCCTCCAAAAATGCATAGCATTTTGGAGGATCTGACACACCTGGCAATATTTTGGAAGAGTCTGAGCTATGTCCCTCCCCTGCCGAACCACCTTAGAGAAAAAGAAGAATTACACTCTTCACGAGAGCTTCGGTGGAACCTCCACCTGCTGTGTGTATGTGGATGTGAAAGAATGTAAATGTTATATATGTATATATATTGAGAGAGAGAGAGAGAGAACGCAGATGCATTGATCTGTGTAATTTATAAGAGCTACATAACTAAGAGGTTACCAAGAATAATCAACCACATTTCATTTATTTTGTTCCATGCCTTTGTTTATGTAGGTATTCAGGATAGCATTCAGAACTTGCCTTTCTCGGAGGATCCAATGATGCGATACTCTGTTACAGCATACTGTGCCGATGGTGCTCTGACATCCGACATGATTGTGATGCGCTCAGATTTCCCGTTGTCTAACACCAGCTGAGAGAAGGAAAGCTAAGAAATCTATCTTACAGAAAACTTGTTCTTTAGCAAAAATATGATTATAAATGCATCAAGCAATTGATGCAAGAGAAGCAAGAGTGGTTTGAATTTCTGCTATGGAATCCCCCCTATCCGGCACCACACATAGCAACTCTACAGCTCCAGCAAGGATAAATTAGAGTACATTTGGGGGTCAATTAACACGAAGTGTAGTCCATCTTGGATTAGGATTTACATGATTATAATGAAGTCTTAACAAAGTCCTAAAAGTTATATCAGGCATAAATCTTTAATTTTTCATTTGTTATCTAATCCATCTTTGTTGGTAAAGATATGCAAGCCATCAGTTACAAGGTTGTTTAAACTCTCGTATATGTTCTAGAATAAACTAAGGATTCAATAACACTTCCAGAAAAAGAAAAGGTAAAGGGGATCCCCCTTCCCCAATTTTTTATTTATTGCAGGACTCCCCTAAAATTGTCTTAAAAGATAGTAAATCATTTAGTATTGGGATGAACATGCTGAAATAGAGTAGAATGAAAATGGAAAACTCATGTAGCCGATTCCAACAAAATTTGGGATTGAAACATGATAGATAGTTTCTGTAAGATTGATTGATACGTCACTGTCCCTAACCTTTCCAAGTGGTGCTGATATTATCCCTCCGGAGCGTCTCGGACATCCTATGACAAGCGCCCAGTACTTCTTCTGCAAAATTCTTTTCTTGCTTTCAAGATCCTTTCAGAAGAGAAAGGCAATATCAGGTTTGGAAAAGAAAATCAAATTGTTAAGTGCAATTATTAGTAAGTTCACCATATATATTGCAGGGAGTAACAGTATACCTCATTTTGCGAGTCAAATGTTTTCTCACGGAAGATCGAATGCAAAGCTGAAGCACTTAATTGTGTTCTTCCCATCACCAATAGTCCACTGCAGTCTCTATCCAGTCTGTGCACCTAATAAACAATAAGCTCCGCAACAGGACAAACAGACACAAGATTCACCAAAAGGGTACTCAATCCAGAAAGACAAACAAGAAGACATTTAGAATGCCTTCTAACATAAGTAGCAGAAGAAAGGGAAGAGCAATTAGAGTAACTTGACACAGGGAAGAGAGATCTTCTCATCGTATAACATCCATGAAACTCGAGTCAAACAATATTGAAATCTTCCAACAATTCCATGGTTTCATGTGCACATTTTCTAGACTTTAGCTAAAGATTGAGACGTACTTCCTCAAAATCCAATCATAAAGACTGGAATACAAAGTTTTTTCCATAGCATGACATGTACACATGAAAAGCCTATAACCTGGCAAGAGAACTTCCTTATTCTTCTTCCATTCGATGCACATGTTTCTTTTCACAAAAATGAACAGAATATGCTGTGGATGAATTGAAATAACAACAGCTTCCACTACTTGCTAATCAACAAAAAAAAAAACAGAAAATAAATAAATGGATTATTCATGTACATCCTAGGTACTAGCATTGTGCTTTTTGAACACATACTAAAGAAGAAGACAACGGAATTATTTTGGAAAAAATATGAATGCAAAAACCATGAAACATACCAGGCGAGGGGCCTCTGAGTACTGATGTCTCATATACTTAGCAGCAAGTTCATCTAAACTGCGTTTTATGCCAATTCCACCCTGTCCAAAGATCCATTTGCTGTAATAAGAATATTAACTCTCACAATCCAACAAAAAGAACTTGGGTATTGACAACTAACCTGAACTGGCATTCCTGGAGGTTTATTGACCACAATAATTTCTGCATCCTGAAATTTTACAGGAAAACAGAAATGCATCAGACTCATAAAGCACATAGGTTGGGTATGTTCCCCTTCATATGCAATGATTTAGATTGGGGGATGTTGCAGGAAGATAAAGAGTTGGGAAGTCCAAAAATCAGCTATAGATTTTAGACCTTATACAATTCTAGGCTATGCACAAACTTCCTTTCTTCTTCACTAGAAGGGTAATAAACTACTTTCTCAGAGGGAAACTTCTGAACAGTTATCGGAAGAAATATTCTATCTCCAACATTCATTGATTCCTTTGCAGAAACCTGCCAAAACATGAAATATTAGATTACAACATTGAAAATGCAAAAATTGGTTTGATAGCATTCAAAATACATCTCATGGAGATGTCAGTAGATAGACTTGCAAGATCTCTTATTTAAGAATCAACAACTAAATGCCAAAAGAGAAACAAATCATACCCTCTTGGGCCGCTGTTCTTCAACATTAGAAGAGTCTCTTCGAACCTGCAGAAACAATATTGTTAAATCAAGGAAGAAATGTTATAAGTAATTCCTTTACAGTTCCAGTAAGTATGACATGTACAAAGTAATTATCGTCAATACTCTTGATGAAGGCATGTAATTGAGAATAATCAATAATGTGATCATCCCAGATATTGGTTTTTAACATTTCAAAAGAAAATGAGATCTCTAGCTTTATACTAAGTTTTCAGCAACAATTCCATGTACAAATTTTGTAGCTTTCAGCCTTGAGAATTATATGTATCAGCTATGAGCTTTGCCCTCTAGTATAACAAAATCCCTCAAGTTCTTCAAATGTTACTCGCAATATGCAACTTGAAGAATAGGAAATTGTATAGACGAAATTGATCAAATTTAGGCAAAAAGTTGTATCCTTGGCGTATTTTTCCTTTAAAGTAAAAATAAAAATAGAATACACACAATTCTAGAATCAATAATATGTAAAGAACATAACAAAGTAGTTAAAGATCGTAACAGAATTAGAACCTGTCTTAAGCGAAAAAGCTTCTGCACTAGGGACTTCGGTAACTCGGGGCAGCAACGTTGAACCCATTTGAGTGCTGTCATGGTATTGGTTGAATTCTCATTGACGTCCATTTTAACTCCGGCGAGCTCCCTTCCTAAAGCAGCACCGTTGACGGTGGCAGTGAAGGGTGGTAGAGTTAGCCACTTGGCTTTCTCATTTTCATTCCTATTACAGACTTGTGCATCAGTTACAGTGGTGGCGTAGTGACACTGGAACCGGTAAAAAGCTGAGTACAGTGTCTGGACGTCTTCGGAGGCGGCGAAAAGCTGTCGAGAGCGGTGGACGACTCGCCGGAATAGCCAAGGCCGTGCCATAACTGTGGTTCTTCGTGGGTTTTGGGTTTTCATTAACAGCAGAGAGGGGTTTAAACGGATTTCAACAATTTGACCTACCATTTAGGGAAATTGCAAAAATGATCCTGCACTTCTGAACAATCTTATGATTTCGTCCTCGAAATAATCTTTACTTCAATTGTTTCCCCGAAAAGTGCTGCTGGTTTTTTTTTTTTGATTTCTCATTAGATTTTTGATATTCATTTTAGAGATCGAGTTAATTCATAATCGCTTTAATAGGAAAGCGTTTTCGAATCCAAACCACTAGAGTAACTTTTCCTTAAGTGAATCTTTGCTTTTATAATGACAGCTAATAAAATGTTTAATTATTTACCGTACTTACCTTATTAGTCCATTTTGTTATTTTATTTTTCTTTTTAATTTGCTTTAAAATAATATATTTTCCACAACTATTTAATTAATTTTCTATCCTCAAATGTTTAAAGATTATAAAAATAAATATTATTTTAATACATTCTACATATCTTTGATCAATTTAAAATTTAAAACTAAAAAAATTTCTTTACATTTTTTAAATTTCTTTATCAAGTCAAAATCAGATTAAATATATAAATTGTAGTTGACAGAGTAATACTTAGGGTAATCTAGCCGTGGAAAACAAAAAAGAGACATAGCAACTGTATACCACATAAAATTAGCTAGTATACATTTTCAACGATTAATAGCAAATATGGCAACTAATTATAATATATAGTCTTTGCATGCTATATATGTACTTAAAGTTAAGAAGTTTCCCATCACTGAGTAGTAATACTATACGATAGATTTTATTTTTTTTATACATATTGTTCTACAGTAAGGAAGCAATCGATCTTACATTATATCATACATGAAGAATATAATGCTATAATAGTGACTAATTACAGAAACCACATATTAAATACATCAAACATATGACATAATCCACAATAATCGTACAAGTAACACGTAAACATTTTTTTGTCTTCTTAATAATTGTTCAATTTTTTTGACAACTTACGTACTTATTGCACTATAGTACGTAGTATAGTATTATATATTTCTTTACTACTTTTGCATGAAATGAACCACCAACAATAAGCTTCTTCAAACATTCTCTATGTTTGAGTAATTAATTTTATAATAATTACTTGTGTTGTCCCTCATTAGGACTTGGACCAGAAGAATTATGTCCAATAACAATAGGTTTCTCCAAATCCCCATAGTCATGATGACCGATTCCAGGACTAGGACCGGAGTTTTTCACTACAACGTTAAAATGTTTTTCTGAATTTTGTACCATTATAAATGGCCTAGCTTCCGTAGCGCGCATGACCAAGCTCACTAAAAGGAGATGAAGAAAAAAGAATATTGTGATGTATTGAATTATAACTCGAGCCATGAAAAGGGTTTATATTCGAATTTTTATCGCGTAGCTTTTCTTTCTTTGAGATTGTAAGAATGGTTATGCTATAAAAAATAATTATGCATAGGTATTTATACAAAAAATATTGAATGAGGAATTTGCATGTAATCAATAATAATAGTGACATAAGTTTTGACTTAAAATATAGACAAGTAGCCAAAACTTGAGTAAAGAAAAAAGGTACATTACCCAAAGAGTGTATTTAAGAATGTGAAGTAAAAGATTTTGTTTGGAAGATGACTACATCAATAAGGTAAAGATTAAAAGGTATTAAAATTTGTCCGTGGAATATAATACTACTTTAAAACTGCATTATTTGTCAACGTTTTGTTAAATTTCAAGGTTACGTGGAACCTAATTAATTAGTTGCTATGTTAAGCATGAAATATGTCATTTTCTGAGAGAATATTGATTAATTTTACAAACATGATGAAGATTTGATAGGTCTAGGAAAATAAATACATTCAAGGATATGGAATTTCTTCTCTTAACAGACACATTGTTTTTAAAGGATTGTAGTTTTTATTTTATTTTATATTTGGATGTAGCAGGAAAAAAAATTAGCAATCATAGCAATTTTTCCAGTGGCATAGCCCGTTGATGATCCGCTAAGTTATGATAGAGGGACTTTCATGTGCAAACGTATTCAACAAGTTGTAAGCAATCTTCCAAACAATACAAAGCTTTCTTAGTATTTCTTCATTCTCTTAGTGATCTTAAAGTATCAAAGGGCTAACAAGATCGTGAAAGATTCACGAGTAAATTGTCAAGTACCGCACAGGACATCAGTGTAACTCTAAATCCACCAATCTATGTATTTTTTTAATTTATATTGTTCAACTATCTGTTAATTTTTTTCTTATTTCTTGTATCATTATAATTTTATACATGTAATTTTGATCGATTCAATCTTGTGATTCTTAAACTACCTATATAAATTCAACTATGAGGTTTTAGGGTTAAGAAGCTAAGTCTTTTTTTCTTAAAAAAATATATATTATTATTAAGTACTCCCTAAAGAGTAGTAAATGATTGGTAGTCGTTAATTCACAAAGAGGAAGTGATTTAATTAAGAAGCAATTGTACCGGGCCATGTTATTGAAACTTGCAAGTCTTTATACTTAAAAAGGGAGAATGACTTTAACTTTAGAATAAATGGCAAACCAACTAATTATCACTGTTTTAACATGAAAATTGCAACCCCTTTAATTACCTTTTTGGCTGCTGAGAAGTGAGATCTCACGATTTAATAATCTTGTAAGTTACATTATTTAGAAGGAAAAGGACCTAACTTATTTTATTGTGTGGTGAAGAAAGAATTGATTTGATAGCAAATATATTTTATAAAAGAATGAATTTAAGTTATATGCATTCTATGAATGTTTAACGTGTATTAGTCAAAATCATCTTAAGCCAACTTTGATATTTCTCATGTCAATTTTAATAATATAGCTTTAAAAATATAAACTAATAAGCTATAATCATCCATTTAAATTGCATCAATTAAATAAAATCTTTGCAATGAAGAAGATTTTTAAAAGTATTGTTTTTTATTAAAAAAATAAAAAACCTACATAATTGCGTAGAAGGATTTTATTTACTTCTTTTTATATATAAGCAAAATGAAAAAAATCTCAAACGTATCATTTCATATTAATTAAGGTCAAGAAGGGTTCTCAATTACTTTCTACGTCCACTTATTTGTCATGTTATGCTTTTCAAGAATTTATTTAATTATTTTAAAAATTAAATTATATTAATTTTATTTAATATTTTAAACAAAAATTTAAATATTCAAAAATTATACGAAAATATTATAGAAAAATATATCATTGCATGAATCTAAAAATGAAATCACAACATAGTCAGTTTCATTGAAAAGGGGAAGGGGGTATTATTTTAATTAAATCCAAATACTACGAAAGTTCAGAAATATAAGAAACTATATTGGACACATGAAACACAACTTCTTCTTCTTCTTTTCCTTTTTAATATTCAGCAAGTAAAAGAAGCTTACATCGTTAAGTAAATATATACTAATATTAGTTATTATAGCACTAATTACAACTCGCAATCAAAATTTGGTGATAGTTAGTGGGTTAAAGTT
Organism: Solanum chilense; assembly: GCA_032847665.1. Taxonomy (NCBI): domain Eukaryota; kingdom Viridiplantae; phylum Streptophyta; class Magnoliopsida; order Solanales; family Solanaceae; genus Solanum; species Solanum chilense. Next base: position 107,840,286 of record CM064963.1, on the reverse strand, counting down.
TTGAGTTTGTATAATCTATACGTTTGTATAATTTGATATTGTATAATATAAATTGTATTACTTTTGTGTAGTATAATTTTATATAAAGGAAATTTATATAAATATATTATAATAAAAAAATATTTATAATTTATAGCAATAATATTTTTTTTCACTTAATCACTTTTAATTTATTTATAATGCAAGTTTAATACATATCACAAAGAATAATTTATTATTCACATATAATACAAGTTTTAATGATGGATGATACATTTATTACACATTTAATACACTTACAATACAATGTGAAATTTTTTACCAAACAAACATGATATATTTTAAATAACAATTATAATTCAAATATATTGCATACATAATTCACTTTTAATACATTTTACAGATTTATCGCAATATTGTTATAAATGGTAATAAACAAAAAGTATCGCTAGAATAAGTAATTATTTTTTAAAATGTATTAATTCATGTAATTTTTTCTTTATATAATATAATTTGTATAATTATTTAAAATTCAGATGTTTGTGTTTGACTAAATTTGTTATTTCAAATATTATAAAAATAGCTAAATTATATAAATGTATCCACAAATTATACAAATTCACTAACAATTTATACAAATCTAGGCATACAAACGAACAACTTAAAATAATAACTAAAATATGTAAATATGCCAATTATAATTATGAAGTATAATTAAATTTATTAAAATAACTATTTGCAAATATCTCCTTTAAAAAATGTAACTCTTTTTACTCATTTGCTAAAATAAAAATAGAGAGAGATATTTTCTCAATATTAATCTTAGTACTATAAGTATTTACACGTTATAAATTTATTGAAATTGTAACTTCAATAACCATCAACAAGGATAATTTAGTAAAATAATCTGTTAAATAGTGTAATTTTGACCTTCTATATTCTATTTTATTTTTCAAATATAAAATTCTTTATATTTTCAGATAATCAAATCCAATTCAATTTTCTAGTTTACTTTCTAAAAAATAAATTCTCTCCTCAATATTATATTATTATTGTTATTGTTATTATTATTATTTCCTTTTTGTTTTCTCGTTCCATAATATAAATCTTATCTTTCCTTTTTATAAATAATCGTCCTATATAATTTCATGTAATATAAAATTTTTATTTTTTGATTTTTTTATTTAATATTAAATTATATATTATTCTAAATTTCTAAAAAATAACTACTAATAATTATAAAAAGAAATCAACAATCACAATCACAATCACAGCTTCTTTAAATCATACACTAATTCCTTTTTCGAATATCGTTGAAACTAGAAACGACTTATCGAATTACTAAATTATTCTTGTGATTTTAAAGTTATTATGTTATGTATTGTATCTATTGTCTTGTATTCAAATTTTTATGTTAGAATGTATTATATTTTTAAATTAAAATTTTTATGTTATCATTTAAATTTGTGCATTCGTCATAGTGGAAACTAACATAACATCAAATTGTATCACAAAATGAAAAAATTAAAGAAAAATATTTATAACATTATTAATTTGAGATTAAAATAGTATATATAAAATAAAATATTTTTTAATATGTTATATTAAATTCAAAAAAATTGCATATATTAAAGATTTAACTAATAGCCTTGTATAAAAGATAATATGTTAATAAAAAAATAGAAATAATAATATAATATTCAAAAAGTGAAATAGAGAGTATGAATAGTAGTTTTCTAAATTTAGAAAAATTACTATTCAACTCTCTATTATTAAGAGTAGAGGGTAAAATAGAGAGTGATTGGAAAGAACATTTTCTATTTCACTTTCGAAATATAGAGAATGGAGAGTAAAATAGATTATGAATTGATGATTGTCTGATAGGTTGTGTTGAATGAACTTTGCCATTAACAATTTATGCTCTAGACTAATACCTAATTCAATTTTATCGCTAAGAAGTTACCACGTGATTCAGTATTAAATAAGGATCATGCTAAACGTTTTTAAAATTTTGAACCTTAGAGATATTAATCTCCTAAAATAAGTAGGAACGGTTATTTAAATGTATATTTTATTTTCATAATATTTTTAAAAAAATATTATTTAATATTTTTGAAAGTCTCCTCTTATTGATAATCCATATCATTGTCCTTTTTGGATACTCTAATACATCTCTCTTCGATGTATATGGATGTCCTATCCTCTATGATACATCCCTTCATATGTATATGAATTATTGATGTATTCAGAATTTCAATCATGTTTCAAAATTTAAAAAAATTGAGAGATTTTTATGATTTTGAAAAGAATATAAAAATAATATAATTAGCTTCTCAAATTATGAAATTAATGTAAATTATACTAAGGGTTTGTTTGTTGGGAGTATTAAGAGAAATAGTTCAAGTATTATGTGTGGTATTATTTAATACTGTGTTTTGTATGAATTTTGAATCTATGTGTTATCAATCCAGGATTAGTTATGCACCCTACATGGTATTAAAGGGTGTATAACTAATACCTTTCATTTGGTGGTATTAGATCTAATATCATCATGGAACTAATCTAGATAAAGACAAAAATATCATTCAAAACCTTTTAATCATTTTGTTTATTTTTTTGATTTTATATTTATACTAATAAATGTATTTAAATAACTTAGCTTACAAATTTTATTATTTAGATATAATTTTTTATTTCTAAAATATGAGTTATTTAATCTATTTGTTATTAATATAAAATATTATAATGCGACTAATATGCTAATGTTGATGTATGAATTTAAGAAGAATTCATAAATAAAATATTGTCTATTAACGAAAGTCCATTAAACATTACTTATTTTATTCTGAAATAAATTATTCCGAAATTACTATACTATCCAAAGAAAAAAATGACTTATCTCGATATAATTATTAATCCTGAAATAAATTATCATAAACTTACCAATCAAACAATAAATTAAAAAATAATATAATTTAATCTCAAAACTATTTGACATCGTCCTTCACACCCAATTAAACGTCCCCTCCCCTATGGTACAATACAACTGGTCCATTTCTTAATGGGCTGGAAATGAAGACATGAATGGGTAGTCAGGAACCCATAATACTAGACTTCTTTTGGAAAAATGAATCACCAATAGAAAAGAAATTTGATTTTTTGACAGTACAAACAACTCATTGTGGGGAAATATAAGTTATAACTAGTTTTAGCACACAACTAAAAAGTCAAATTAATCCCTTTTAATTTTACTGCCTTTACAAATTAGCAAGGGTCTACCAGATAATGATATGGCACAACTTATCAACAATAATAGGGAAAATATAGTAAAATAAGATGCCTTCAACATGCAGGAAAAAAACGTTTAAACGAAGAAAAACTTAATTTGATCTTTAAATTGCATAATAAATATATATACATATTTGTTTTATAGTCGATTCATCTTTTTCTAATATAATGTATAATACTAATTATATATATATATATAATCTCTAATTCCATGTCTCATTTACATTCTTTGAAAATAAAATAAATGGTTATTTTTATATGTGAGTCTCGTAATAAATCGTAAATATTTATGTTGCTATAAATTGTTTATTTAAAAAAAGTTAAAATGATGCAGTAATAAATATAAAAAAATATGATTTTTATGTAAAACTCTATTAATCACGACTTAAAATATTTCAAAATCAAATAAAAGAATTGATTGACTCTCTAAATTTCATTTGTGCCACATAAGCTGAAACCAAGAGAATAATCATAGCCCCCCCCGGGAGACTCACACAACAGGCTATTAACTCAATGTTATTTTAAAATTCTGTAAATTCAATAGTTCATAATAATTTAAAACTTAATTATTTTTAAAAATATCTTTAAAAAATTGAATGGCTCTCCAAATTGTAGGTTTCACATAAATTACGACAAAATAAGTAACATATGCTGTCACGAATTCATATACGTAGCACTTAACAAAAAGAAAAAAATGGGTGAAAAGGCAAAAAGGCACCAATCTGATGACAATTTCATCCATCTACAACACAAACTAATCGAATCTAAATTGAACACCTACCAGACACCCTTCCTATTGGTTTTTTATTTTTTTAATCTGACGTTTTGTATTTATATTAAAGTTCCACATTATAGATTGATGACATATTTGATTTAGATCTTCTAAAGTTTTATTTTATTTAATAGTCTTCTTTTGAACTAAGAGCCCGTTTAAATTGGCTTTAAAAAATAGTTTTTAAGTAAAAAATAAAAAATCTAATTGAAATGATTTTTAGATTAAAAAATAAAAAATAGGGAAAGGCTTACTTTTGGTTTCTTACTTATTTTGAAGTAATTTTTTATTTTATCAAACACTTCGTAATTTATTTTAAGTCATTTTTAACTTATTTTAAGTTATTGTTTCATATTTGTCAAACACTTTTAAAAGATAAAAATTAACTTAAAAGTAGATTTGATCAACTTTTAAGTAGATTTGACCAACTTTTAAGTCAATCAAAACAGACTCTAATGCAATACAACTTTCCTTTCCTTAGCATTGGTGAAAATATCTTTCGGTTTTTTATGTTCAAGTTGTGTGGTGAATTTCAGTTTCTGGACTATGCATGTGTGTGGATGACTTTAAAAAGTAACTTATAATTTAAAAGTTAAAATGAATTTTATTTAAGATTCATAGTGCTAAGAACTAATTACATCTTATTCAAATTATACTTCAAATTACAAAAGCCTCTTTATATTTGGTTGGAATCTGTTATATCCCAAAACATTATGATATAGCACGTCTCAGTTTAGCATACAACCCTCAAAGTCTTTGATATATTATGTCTCGAATTCATAAGCATCACTCACTATCCTTATATATCAACGTACATCTCGATCACCGCATAAAGTGATAAATCTGAAAATACGAGAGAGTACAGATTTTTGTAATTTTTAAAAATAGTAAAAAATTTAGAGAATATAATAAAATAAATTGTGTATTTACCTAATTATTACAAAGTTAAAAGTCACAAGAGTTTGTTTGGATAAGTTGGAAAAAAACAGTTTCTAAGTAAAAAAAATGTCAAAATTTAAATGAATTTTAAATCAAAAATAAAATGTAAGAGAAGTCCTACCTTTTTATACTTTTTTTTAAGTCATTTTGAACTTATTTTAAGTTATTTTTAGTTTTGTTAAATATTTTTAATAGCTATAATGAATTAAAAATATATTTAATCAACTTTTAAGTCCATTCAAATAATATATATAATATTCTACTTTTAATTTTTAACTTATTTTTAAAAAAATAATAATCTAAAAATGGATATTTAAAACCACTTATAACCTTTGTAAACACATTCAAAGCGTAAAAATTATATACTTAAAAATAAATTAATTCAAGCGGCACTATATCTTAATATATATAATATTCTACTTTTAATTTTTAACTTATTTTTAAAAAAATAATAATCTAAAAATGGATATTTAAAACCACTTATAACCTTTGTAAACACATTCAAAGCGTAAAAATTATATACTTAAAAATAAATTAATTCAAGCGGCACTATATCTTAGTTGGAATCGATATCCACTAGTAATCACTTTTTGGATGGCTAATTAATTTTCATGTTTGGAGGGTATATTTTTATTTTTACTTCTATATTTCCAAAGGTAATAGGACAGGATCTTGGGATCCAACGGTACAATTATTTTTTTGGCCTTTTCAATGATGAACATGTGGGGTTCTTGGAAAAAAAAAAGTCCTCAATAGATTAGCTTTCAATTATAAAATAAATAAATAAAATAGTTGGAAATTTTGTTTTGTTTGATCGAGGATGTTTTTTAATAAATAATTTTCATATGTAGCAAATAAATTTTTTTATATTTATATGATATAACAAAGTTTGCATAATTTATCTCTTTAAAAGAAAACTACAATAAAAAAAATGCAGGAGTACTAATAAAATACTACCTTTAGATACTAGTATCTGATTTTTTAAAAAAAAAAAGAAAGGAAAAAACACACCATATTGAGCATGTATATATCTATTACTAGATTTTGGACCCGTGCTAGCACGTGTCCAACATATGCTAGTCATTTATTTTAATTAATACGACACAAATATAAATTGAAGATAAATGTTTATATAAAATTTTATAAAAAGTTGATAGTGTTTGAACTAATTACATTTTATTTCTATTATATTTCAAATTATAAAAATTTCTTTATATTTGGTTGGAATCTATTACATCCCAAAACGTTCTGATATAGCATGGCTTAATTTAGGATATATCTCACAACGTCGTGATATATAATGTCTCGATTATGTAAACATCACTCACTATTCTATATATCACGTACGTCTCGATGCACCGTATAGAGTGATATATCTGAGAACTTGAGAGAGTATAAATTTTTATAATTTTTAAAAATAATAGGAAATTTAGAGAATATAATAAAATTCATTGTGTATTTGCGTAATTTTTCCAAAGTAAAAAGTCATAAGGTTTTGTTTGGACGTGTATGTCTATCTGTTCAATTTTATACAAGTTTTAATGTCTACTTGTGCACACTCAAAACTAAAATACATAAATATAAAATAAAGCAAAATTAAAGGATATATTTATATATTAAGCTTTTAATTTTTAACTTATTTTTTTAAAAAAAATTAATTTAAAATAAATATTTAAAATAATACCTTTGTAAACACCCTCAAAACGTAAAATAATACTTAAAAAGTTAAATCACTTAAGTAAGTTAATTCAAACCGTTGGAATCGATATCTACTAGTAATCACTTTTTGGATGGTAATAATTTTCAAAGTTTGGAGGATATATTTTTATTTTTACTTCTATATTACCAAAGGTAATAGCAGAGGAGCTTGGGATCCAAGATCCAACAATTATTTTTTGGCCTTTTCAAAGATGAACATGTGGGGTTCTTGAAAAAAAAGATTTGCATTATATTATAAAATAAATAAATAAAATAGTTGGAAATTTTGTTTTGTTTGAACGAGGATGTTTTTTAATTGCTTCATTTTACTTTACTTTGCTTCTATGTATTATTATTACATAAATGTAGGTAGAAACATTGTTACTTAGAATTATATTAAAAGTATTAAAAATTATAATAAATTAATTATTTTAAAATATTAGAAAAATATATTAAAATTTGTTTATTTTAAATTTTCATATGTGTCACATAAATTGAGAAACAGAGAGTAATATATATTATTTGAAAATTATGTTAGGAGTACTATAAATCACAACTTGAAATATTTTAAATATTTTAAAATATTGTTAACTCTTTCAATTTTACTTGTGTCATATAAATTGAGACATAGGGATTAACATGTATTATTCACAATAATTAACAGCAAATATTAAAATTTTAATTGACTTTCAAAATTAATATGTCACATAAATTGAAAAAAAATGAGTAACTTATATTATTTGAAAATTACATTAAAAGCTGTATAAATTACAATAATTAAAAATTTATAATATTTAAAAATTTAATTGACTTATTAATTTCATTTGTGTGTTATAAAACAAAATAAAATAATATATACTGAGACTGTACTTACACAGGCTATTATATTCAGTAGAAATATAGCAGAGTATACAAATTATAAGATTTGTACCGTATCTTATGCACACTCAGATTATTGTATTGTATTTATATTATATGTACAAATATATATTAATGGAGTGCATAAATTCTTCTCCCAAATCCCAATAGCATTTCATTAATGTTAGTCCGATTCTTTGATTTTTGACCAGCTTTATTCCATCTGTATAATAATGGAATTATATTTTCTAGTTTTAGAGCCCCATCAAATGAAGCACCTACTAATTGGAGTGAGTGGATAGTAAAATTTCTTTCACTCTTATTAAAAATTTAGAGTTCTAAGTCGTAAAAGTAGAAAATTTTGAAAATAATACTTATATCACTGATAAGTCATGAAATTCATGAATCTAAATGAATCAGGTCAATAAGTACATAGAATATTAATTAATTATAAAATAAAAAAAATATACATTTCATGTATTAAAATTAGGGCAATTTTTACGTATAGCAAATAAAAATTTTATATTTGTATGCTATAAAAAAAATTGAATAATTGCGCTCCATAGCAAACATAGAAACTGTATAATTCGTTATACATATATAGTTGAAGCGAATTGTATAAAACGAAGTGTATAAAACGAGAAAGAGAAAGACACTTGGGCAGAGAATTGTATAAACGAAGTGTATAAAATGAATTGTATGATTATAAGTGTATAGAATGATATATACAATTTGAATTTGTACAAAATGAGAAAGAGAAAGATAAAAGAGACTTGAATAGGGAATATACAATTGAATCGAATTGTATAAAACGAGAAAGAGAGAAATTAGATACAATTTGAATTTGTATAAAACGAGAAAGAGAGAAAGGCAAAAGAAACTGGGCAGAGGAGTATTTTATTGTATAATTATAAGTGTATAGTACGAAAATATATGTACTTGCTTGTGTATATACAATTTTTCCACGCTTTATACTAACAGAAACGCAATTTATATATTTCGCTTCTGTTTGTATGAGTGAGAAAGACAAGGGTTGCAAACGAGATCTGGAAGAGGGAGAAAGGGGAACAAAAATATATGTATTTATGTAATTTTCTATGTTTTATACAAATAGAAACAGTTTTTATACACTTGTGTTTGTATAAAAAGTGAAGAAACGAGCGAGAGATTGGAGCGAAAATGGGAGAGTGGCGAGCGAGATTTTTAAGAGAGAGGCAACTGGCAAATTTTGCAAACGTTTACTATGAAATACAATTAAATCAAACCATAACTACTCCATTTATTTAAGTTATTATTTTGTTATTATATATAATTATCCCTTAAAATTATCAACAGTGTCTTTCATGTTTTCCCTCCGCGACTTTTGTCCAGATACATTTTTCTGTTTATTAGTTATGGTCCATTCGTAATATAGTACTCTCCTAATTTCCTTTTAGTTGTTATATGCTGATTTATGTGTATTAATTATGATTTTTAAAACTAATTCAGTTTATATTAATTTAATACTATAAAATAAAAGTTTAAAAAATTAAAAAGTATATGCAACGTACTATAGTTGCAATTTTTTTATATTTTAATATGATAAAAAATATATTTTTAAATATTAATTAAAATTCATATCATTTGTCTCTCTAAAAGAAAATTGCTACAATTATAAAAAAAACTCACGAGGTACTAGTAAAAAACTACCTTTAGATTCTAGTATTTGATTTTTTTTTAAAAAGAGAAAAAAAAGTACCATATTGAGCATGTATATATCTACTACTAAATATTGGACTCATGTTAGCACATGCTCAATATATGTCATTTAGTTATTTTTATTAATGACAAATATAAATTGAAGTTTTCGTTAAATTTTAATATATAAATGTTTTGACTTGTTATTTATTGTAATATTTTTTATAGCATTTCTTTAATAATAGTATTTTATTCTATTTGCTCCAATATGTGGAACTAACAAAATTTTGAGAAAAAATCTGACTCTTTATATGTGTTTTAAATATTTTAAATTATTAATTATTGTAATTTATATTATTTTTTATTTAATTTTCAACTAATGTAAATTATTTCTCTAGTCTCAATTTATGTAGCACATATATAATTCTAAAATGATTTACAATACTTTTTAATTTATTTTCAAATAATATAACTTACTTTTTTTGTCTCTTTTTGTGACATTGATAAAATCTAAAGAGTCAATTAAATTTACAATATTTTTAAATATTTTAAATTATTAATTATAATGAATAATTTAATACTTCTATCTAATTTTTTACTATATAAAAAAAATAAAACAAAATAAATTTAAAGACTATAAGGAGTATAAATTATTAATTACATAACAATTAAATAAAAAGTACAAAAAAAAAATGAAGTGCAAAAAAACTATTAAGGTTAGGCCCACAAAACTTAAGAGTTATTAAATTATCAAAAATAGCCTCATTTTATAAGCTGACGGCACAATGAAGAGCTGCTTCTGAGGCCTCTCCTTTATATTGAGAATTTGTAGTTCTGTACCACACAAACGTGTTTTTATTTTCATCTTCTTAAATTATATTTGATCAATTAATTGTTTATATTTAATTAATCAGAAAGGTTAAATTTTCAGATACACATTTATATTTTATAGATATTTTATTAGCCTTTAAATTATTTTAAAGCTGAATAAATACTCCCCTTTAAGTGTTGATAATGACGTAGAGAGTGTGTTTCACTCTTTTAAAGTCACACGAGAGACAAAGAATTGATCAATTTTTTTTTTTTACTTTTTGTTAAATGTTATTTACTTTATTTTTTCATCAATAGGTGTTAATGATTATAGTAATTTTTATTAATGGGTGTTAATGGTTATAGTAAAAAAAATGACTAGTAGGACTTGAACACACTATCTCATATTATATTTATAAATCCCTAACAAATAAATTAAATTTTTAACTTGTTTCAAAAAATGTCAATTTTATGTATATATATTTGTAAAACTAAAAAATTTAAGGGAAAATTGTGTATAATAGCAAACTAGTAACCTAAATTAAATGGAATAGCTAGGGTTTGATTTAATTGTACTCCATAGCAAACATTAGCTAAAATTTGCCAGCGTCTTTCTCCCAAAAATCTCGCTCGCCACTGTTCATTCTCACTCGCCTCTCTCGCTTTATACACAGAAGTGTATAATTCTATTTCTATTTTGTATAAAGCGAGAGAAAATTGTATATACACATGCAAAAATGTATATCTTCGTGTTATACACTTAATTATACAATTTACAAATATTTTACTTCAAATATTGCAGAGAAAAAGGCCAACGAATTATACAATTGCGAATTATACAATTACAGTAAAATACAATTTTCTCTAGCTTTATACAACAGAAGTGTATATATTGTGTTTCTGTTTTTGTATAAAGCGAGAAAAACATATATCTTCTTGCTATACACTTATAATTATGCAATACACATACATTTTAATTATACATTTTAATTCTATTCAATTGTATGCAAAACAAATTATACAATTGCAGCGAAATAGGCCAGCGAATTATACAATTTAGGCCAGCAAATTATACAATTGTATATGTATAGCAAATTATACAGTTTTATGTTTGATATGGAGCGCAATTATGCAAAGTTTGCTATAGCATACAAATATGAATTTTTTATTTGCTATATCTGAAAGTTGCCCAAAATTTAACCACTATATATAATATAATTTTTCGACAAAGGAGTGTCTCTCGACACCCCTTGGACCAAGGTAGGCCCCGCTGCTGCCCCTACCTATACATCTCCATCACTATTGTTGGACCACTATGGTACTCACATATCTCATCAAATACTTCTACATAATTTGTTTTAGTAATACTCAGTCTAACCATCTAATATCACCAAATAATCATTAAAACGATTATTTATGTAGTAAAATAATAAATTAAAGTAATTTTTTTGCTCATGCAAATTTAATCAACCTTTAAATTTATTTTTTGTCTCTATTAACATCCGGTGAAAAATTTAAACAACACACAATAAAATTTTCACTAAGTTGAGCAGCAACAATCAATTGATTCTAGTCAATCTTAATAATTCAATTATTTCTGTAAGTGTAAAAAGCGCAAAGATCTCCATTATTTATTTAAAAACAAAAAGGCCTATTAATCCTCAATTATAAGATGATTACCGAAAACTTCAATCTTAAAATTGATATTATAATTGTGTGATTTGACTAGAAGAGGTGAAAATAGAGATTTAAATAGTTAAAATAAAGTAGTTGATGTGGAGTCGTTGATGAACACTGATACTTAATCAGTGTATTATAGAAGATGGGGGTGGGGAGTGATTAGAGAGAAATGTTGAGAGATAAAGAAGAAGTAAAATTATAATTACCTTTTTTTAAATTTTATTTTATGTATGTAGTATTTGATAACTAGCAATGAGTGATCTACACTATATGAAAATAATATAGTTGTATAATTTTATGATTATTTATATTCTGCGTTACAATAGTTTGAAGGGTATAAATTTTTGTAAATTATAAATATGTAATTGAAAAATCGATTATAGATTAAAAGATCATACGATCATTTTCTTTTTTAATTATAATTACCATTTCAAAATTCAAAACAATAATTGGTTCCTAATTATTTGAGATGGTAAGGTAATGATTGCCCCCAAAAAAAAGGTAAAGAATCGAATAAAATATGTTAAATTTAGAGCGATGGGATTCCTCCAAAGTCCAATGGCTTTTATTTCTCCTAGTAAAGTAACGCTAAAAGTTACTTTCAGATGTGGACAAACCATTTAACAAATGATATTTTATTGATTTAAAAAATAATGACTTAATTATGACTAGACATAAAATTTTAAAAAATAAAATGAACTTTTAAAATATGTTTTTAGTCATATTAATATATAAAAAGTTATAATTTATAGTATCCTTATTTTTATTTTTTAGTTGTCATATTTTTTTTTGAGAGTCAAATGATATGAAATTTTGTGAAATATTTTAAGATGTATTATTTAATCACATTGATATGAAAAAGTTACAACTTATAATGTCTTTCGTATAGTTTTTGTATATCTAAAATTTTATTCTAAAATATCAAATTAATGAAGTGTAATGTAATTTAGCTTTGTAATTTAACCAAAATCATATACTTAAAATTTGCAAATATGCCAACTAAAAAGGACCCGAGAGGGTATTTTTCATACACTTTTTGAATATCTAAATTTTAGTTTAAATTATCAAAATATTATTTAATTTAGCTTTAAAGATTAATTAGATTGACTTTTGAAAAATGTAATATAATTAAATTAATGTAATCTAACATATAATTTTAAAAATTAATCAAATTAATTTAATAAAATGCAATATAATAACTAAATTAATACTTCCTCCGTTTCACAAAGAGTGGTCCAATTTGACTTGACACGAAGTTTAAGAAAATAAAAAAGAGTTTTGATAATGTGGTCCTAAAATAAATTTATGTCAGATGTATAGAATTGTCTTCTAATCTTATGATCTTAAACATGTCACGTAAAAATTTATTACAAAAAAAAATAATTATTATTTTTAAAACATACTAAAAAATAAGGAATATTTTTTAAAAAAAACGGAAGAAGTATATTACAATTCAAACTAAAGTTTTTGGGTAGCACAACATGAACTTGATAGAGTATCTAGTAAAAGTTTTATACATATATTATGTTGCGTTTTTTCTTTTTGAAGGCGGCTACGCATACCTCCTTTCTATTTTCTTTTTATTTATAAACAGCTTTATCTATTAACTTTGTGAACTCAGAAACTTTCTTTGTTCTTAAATTCCAAGAAACAAAAACAAAAACAAAAGAAGGTATCTATGGGGTCTCAAGGGGAAAAGGCACCAATTCATGTTTTTATGGTTTCATTTCCAGGCCAAGGACATGTCAATCCTCTAATTCGACTGGGCAAACGCCTAGCAGCCGAGGGTATTTTCGTCACATTATCCACCGCTGAAAGTCATGGTTTTCAAATGAAAAAAGTTAATAAAAACTTAAGCGATGAGCCAACACCTTATGGTTCAGGTACGATAAGATTTAAGTTTATTGATGATGGTTGGGATTATTCGAAGCCCGAGGGTAATGACCTCGGGCTTTACATTCAGCATCTAGAGTCTGTAGGTAAACAACTTCTTCCTCAAATGATTGAGGAAGAAGAGAAACAGGGTCGCCCTGTTTCTTGTCTTATTAATAATGCCTTTATTCCGTGGGTTTCAGATATTGCTGAAACCCTCGGAATTCCTTGTGCTGTTCTTTGGGTTCAATCTGCTGCCAGTTTTTCATGTTATTACCATTATATGCATCAGTTAGCTACTTTTCCGACTGAATCAAACCCCCAACTCCAACTCCAACTTCCAGGTATGCCCTTACTCAAACACGACGAAATCCCTAGCTTTTTGCACCCTGCTTCTCCTTACACTATGTTGAAGAAGGCTATTTTAGGTCAATTTGAAAAATTGTCTAATCCGTTTTGTATACTAATGGATACGTTCCATGAACTCGAACTCGATCTCGTTGATCAGCTTTCAAAAATTTGTCCGATTAAAACTGTTGGTCCATTATTCATGTACCCTAAATTAATTTCCCCCAATGGAAAGGATATTCGTGGCGATTATTTCACGTCTGATAGTGGAATAATACAGTGGCTCGATTCGAAATCAGCATCCTCTGTTGTATACATTTCATTTGGGAGCATAGTCATGTTGAAACAAGAACAAATTGATGAATTGGCCTATGGATTGTTAAATTCAGGGGTGAATTTTTTATGGGTAGTAAAAGAACCTTCTGTAGGGACAGGTTATTTACCAGTAAAATTACCAGATGGATTTTTGGACAAAGCTGGTGACAGAGCTAAAATTGTCCAATGGTGTCCACAAGAACAAGTTTTAGCACACCCTTCCTTATCCTGTTTTTTAACGCATTGTGGATGGAATTCAACTATGGAAGCAATATCTATTGGTACGCCAATTATTGCGTTTCCACAATGGGGTGATCAAGTTCTTGACGCTAAGTACTTAGTGGATGTGTTTAAAGTTGGGATTCAATTATGTAGAGGTGAGGATGAAAATAGAATCATTCCACGAGAGGAAGTGGAGAAGTGCGTGAGGGAGGCGACGAGTGGAGCAAAGGCCGCGGAGATGAAAGAAAACGCGTTGAAGTGGAAGAAAGTGGCGGAGGATGCGGTGGCTGATGGTGGCTCATCCCAGCAGAATCTCCAAGCATTCATTGATGAGATTGTAACAAAGTGTACTGCCGAAAAGTTCAAGAAAGCTAGCTTGCAATAAGTGTTTAATTTATTATAATTACGTCATTTAATAAGATTTTACTCATGTATTACTCTAATAATTAACGTCATTCATGCAACGAAAGTTTATGTCAAGTCATGTATTTTTCGCATAGTTGGATTAACTTAAAAATAGATTAGTTTTTTACTTTGAAAAGTATTTAGCATATATAAAATATTTTCAACATTCAAAAATAACTTTGAAAAGTATTTAGCATATATAAAATACTCTTAATTGTATCTTATTTTTTAGGTCATCGGTCGAATTGTTTTGAAAAAAAACCTCTCATAAATAGGGTATTAAGAGTGTATAATTTGTTGTTGGGAATATTTCAAACATAGAATTAGGGCTCGTTTGGATGGGCTTAATAAAATCAGCTTTTAAAAAATACTTTTGAAAGTGTTGAAACTTATTTTCAAAATAAACAGTTATGCGTTTGAATAAAAGTGCTGAAGTTAAAAAAAAAAATTGTTGATGTGTTTGGCAAATAAGTGCTGATAAACAACTTTTTAAATCAAAATGTCTGAAATACCCTTAAAAGTTGTTAACATAATAAAAGTTAATTAATTTATAATTTACAGCCATAAATAAATATATTTTGCTATCATTCACATATTTCTTTCTCATCACAAATTATTTATAAGAGGAATATAAATTTATTATAGATTTTAAAGATATATAATTTGAATAGATCAAAGAACCATTTAAGATTTTATTTTAGTTTCATCCATAGGTAATAATAATAGTCTATCATTCACATATTTCTTTATTATCACAAATTATTTATAAGAGGAATATAAATTTTTATTTAAGTTATGTGCAATTTATTTTACATTTTAATAATATATAATTTGAATAGATCACGTGAATAGTGATTGTCTATCATCCACACGTGAAAAGGGAAAAATAGAAGAAAGAGATGTTAGGGTTATGTGGGTAATTTGGAGATTGTATAAAAATATTAAGGGCAAAAAGGTAAAAATGTGGTCAACTTAAAACAGCTTCTAAGCTGGGAAAAAAAAAGCACTCCTAACCCAGCTTTTAATGTTTGGCTTAAAATAATTTTTTTTAACTTAAAATAAGTTATTTTGAGGATTGCCAAACAGCTAAATAAATCAAATCAGTTTTTAAGTCAATTTGACCAGCTTTTAAGCTAAGCCAGGACTATTTCCTACAGTAATATATAAATCATCGGCCTACATTCCACTTGCCTGCTACTTCTGAAGCAAACTCACGTGAAATTTCTATTTTTCTGTAAAACATGTTAGGTTGGGTTATAGGGTTAACATTTTTTAATTTAGATTTATTTTGTTATTTGGGAAGTACGATGTGACAAGAGAGCTGCACATATCTTTTTTGTTTATGGTTAATTATGTAAGGGTATCTCCGATTCAAACATCATATTTTATATTAAATTTGCTTGTTAACACTATTTTAGTATAAAATCTAACTTCAATTCATTTGAATCAAATTTTACCTCTATAAGGAATAAATTTTTTCTTTATTATTAATTTATTATTATGTTATTAATTCTTGTTTTATTTATATTTTTTATTTCATAAAATAATTTTTTTTTAAAATATTTATCAATTACTATATATTTTATATATCAATTTTAATGTATGTCAATTACTACTTTATTGACTATTACTTTTTATTATTTTTAAGTTCATTGCGTTGTTTGTTTAAATAATTTATATGTTTGCATTTTTTGTTTTTTGTGATGGTTAATTGTAGTTATAACCATTTATAATAAAAATAACATAAATTTATTTTCTTAAAAAAAAATCATACATAGAAAAATTAAATTCTAAAATGGGTAAATTTTAGATCTAAAATTAATATTATAAAAGTTAGCCTTTTTTATAAATTAATTTTTCTATATATAAATATTTTAAAAATATTACATAAAAATAATTAAATATACAAGAGATTCAATTAAAAAATATTATTTATATATTTTTTAATTAAAAGTTTTGTATAATGAAGTAATATTAAAATATTCAATAAAGTCAATTATAGTGATGAATAATGTCGCATCAAATTTAATGTAACACTACTCACACACTAAATTAATCTAAAATTGAGTATTGAATTAGAAATGATCTAACTATTACAAGTCAATTAAATATATAACAATAAGAATATAAATTTAAAATAAATAATTATCTCTTATTTTTTAAATTAAATAAATAATAAAATTAAAAATATTTATTTTTTAATATAATCCACCAGTAAAGGGGAATAGTTCCTAGATGCCTGTTCAAATTGCATTATTGACCCAAAAGGAATTATAAAAATTCTAAGCATTTTCTTTGCACCTCAGTTACCATCACTTTTTTGGGTGGGGATATAATATTTGCTTTTGTCAGTACTGCCCTTAGCCCCCCACCCCACACTTTTTTTTGGGTGGCAAATAGTATTCTTTCTTTTATTTTTTTTTTAAAAAGACCTAAAATAACTTCAAATAATTGAAAATGGTATAAAATTATTTTTCATTCACCTATTAATTTCAAAATGCTCTTTTCATTCACCTATTGCTTCAAAATACTCTTCCATCCCACTGTTAGATTCAAAAATGACCACTTATTTAATATTTTAAAATTTAAACTATTTAGATATTTTTTTTAAATACTTGATGTTTAACTATTGGTTCTAATTTAATTTATCAATATCATTTATAAACCAACACACTATTCACCCATTACTAATTAAACCCACCCAATTAATAAAGCAATTCTAATATCAAAATCACACTAAACACTACTAAGACATGACGAAATCACAGATTCTTGAAAATAACATCCAAAATTATTCGATTTGGAATTGAAGCCGCAATGAAATTTAAGTATAGCCTTTTATTTAGAAGCACATTTTCAATAAGATTCTCTTTATTGCTTGAGTTCAAAATATATGATAAAAGATAAAGAAATAGTACATCCCGAATTAATTCGTGCACTTCTTTTAATATAGTTTTATAAATAAATGATTTATATTAAATATTAAAACTATAATATATTATTTTTAAAAAAATTATCTATCAAGTAACATCACATAATGGAGATGAAGGAATAATTAAGATGAACGTAATCAGATTTTTAAATTTATCGGTAATTATTATTTAGACACTTGAATAATAATATGTTTTGATTGAGAACTTGAATGCATGATAATGTACTTCAATAAACATTTTTGCCTCAAAGTTTTATAAACACTCATTGGCACTATTGTTTCATTAGTAAAGGGGCGAGTTTATTTATTGGGACGGATTTAATTATTAATGGGTGTGTAATTGATTGATTTATAAATATATTGATAAGTTATGTTATAAAAAATAGTTAAGGGTCACGTATTTAGAAAAATAATTAAATTATTTAAATTTAAAATCGTTAAATAAGTGGTCAATTTTGAATCCAAAGGTGAATGACAAAAGTATTTTGGAACCAATAGGTTAGTGAGAAAGATATTTTTGAGCCAATAGGTGGATGGAGGATAATTTTGTGACATTTCTAATATTTCAAAAGTATTTTAGGCTCTTTTCCATTTATTTTTTCATTAAAGTTAAGGTTAATTTTAATCGTATTCAATTAATTACTTAAAAAAATATGCATAGTAGTCATATATATTATTTTCTTATTTCTAATTATTTATCTATTTTAAAATTGATACACATATTAAAAAAATAATTATTGACATAATAAATTTATCATTTTATCCTTATTAATTATGAAGTGGATGAATTAAAACTTTTTTCCAGAAATTCTAACTTTTAAAAAACAATTGATTGAAGATATAATAGATAAAAAAATGTGGTCCTTTCTTGATTTGTAAAAATACAAGTAATTAGGTACAAATAAAAAAGAAAAAGTAGACAAATAATTAGAGATAGAAGTAACAGGCCTATACAACACATAGGGGTGTTCATAGTTCGATTTGGATCGATTATTAGTTAAAAGCAAAACTAAATCAATTTAATTAGTTTTTAAAATTTTAAAACCAAACCAAACCATAACAAAAGAATAACCATCGATTTGGTTCGATTTTTTTGGTTTTTCTTCGGTTAGAAAGTAATAAGTTTGTTGAGGACATACGCATCCCGATAGATACAAACACTTAGTACATGAATAATTCACCAAAAAAGTATTTACACGAACAAAGTGATTCATCTAATGTACCAAGTTTCAGAAACAAAAAAAACATATTGACAATAGCATAAAGTTATTCAATATTTTGGAACATCTTATCAATAAACTTAAAATTACTCCTTAAAATATTGACAATTTACTTATAACAAACACCAATATTTCATAGTTAAAACTAATCAATTACCATCTTCTTTATTTTGAACTTTAAATTATTCAATTTTGCATTAAATTTTTTTATAAGAACAAAGAAAATGTAATATTCAAAGTAACGGATATTGAAGGATTTAGACTTAAAATTTTAATAGTTAGACCAGAATTGAAGGGTTGGGCTTAACAAAATAGTAAAATAATAAAAAAAACTTTAGTTTTATTTTTTTAATTAATTTTTAATAAAATCAAATCAAATAATATCAATTTTTTAAAATTTAAAATTAAACTTAACCAAATTAAATTAAATGGCTTTTTTTAATTAATTAATTCAATTTGAGATTTAATTTTATTACCTTTAACCGTGAATAGCCCTGACAACACCGAAAGAAAGGCAGGAGCTAACATCCAAAGCATTGATTTTAGAGTAGTTGATAAAATGGTAAATTTACAGTAATTACCTATTTTCATGGAGTAATTGATGCAATCTAGAAATGTTGGAACAACTAATCTAAAAATAGATCTATCATTTTCAACATTATTTTATCCGATTATTTTTAATTATTATAATTTCTATTAAAATTCAATAATAAGATCTTTAAAAAATATTATATTATGTAAATTTCTTTTCAGTGTTTAAAAATTGTAATTCATAATTTTTGATTTATTAACTTTTTTTTTACAATAATAAATTTAATTTTAACTTTAAAAAATTATTCAAAAAATATATATTCCATCTACAGGGGACCCACTCACCCCAAATGTGAACCTCACTCTTTTTGTTTGTTTGTGTTTTCGTCTAACGTTAGGTAATACTCTAATGAAATATGACCTTTTCTTTGTTTGTTTCTCTTTTAACGTTTGGTACCCATGATTTCCATGAATTTGTACGGGGATGTCAAATGGTCGAATATTTAATTAAAGTTTGATTAAAATTTTAAAATATTTATAGTATTTTTTTATTTTAAAATAAGTTGATTTTTCATTTATTTTAATTAAAATATATTAAATTAAAAAAATAAAAAAGTTTTACAAAATAAAATAACATAACATGAAATATATTTATTTCACCATTCTAATCGAATTTTATGAACAAAAGAATTTTACCTTTGGATATATATTTCATATGATTTATATGAACATGCGCCATAAATGTGGAGTCTCCTAACTTTTTCTTTGTTTGTTTCCCCTGTAACATTGATACCCGCTAAGTGCTGGATATTTTATAATATATAAATATATTAAATTAAATTAAATAGATATATTTACTCCTGAGAAAATATAAATGTTGTGAAAAATTATATGTTCATAAAAAACAAAATCATATGTTCATGAAATAGCCCTTACTTCATTTTTTATTTTAAAAATTTCCCTCATTTCATCTTTTGATCTAAGAAAACTTTGCCCCAATTTAATTAAATTAACTTATTTATTAATTAGTTATTTTTTTTATCTGTTCTAAAATATAATTTTTATTTATTGAAATTCTTAATATTGGGTCATACAGTATATTTAAAATAGTTTTGAATATAAAATAAATATAAATTTATTAGGTAAAAATAGAAAATAAAAATCTTAAAATTCTTATTAACAAAATAACACAATATTCGTGTTCTTCATTTTTACACATAAATTTATATGTTTTAACTTTAAATTTTAATTTGTGGAATGACTTTTTAATTTATTTGATTGATTTTCTTAATTATATCAAAATAATCATAGTAAAATTTAATTATTATTAATATTTAGTATTTATGTTTACTTTTTAATAATAACATATGGTAATAATATCTAACGACCTAATCCCGTCATTATGGAAAAGCCAATTCGAAAGATTTGGGAACAGAAAACTTTTGAGCAGTGACTTGAAAATTTCAATCTAGTCTAGATTTGGATGAAATCTGAGTCAATACCTATAGGGAAATCTGATAATGCATGAGCATTTAATTATGAATTTGATCATGTACGATTTTATAGAATCGAATTCAAGTGAGTAAATTATAACTTATAGTATTTTTATATAATTTTTAAATATTTATTTAAAATATTAAATTAATATAATTTAATTTAACTTTAAAAAATAATTAAATAAACTTTTAAAAAACGTAAAATGACAAATAAAAATAAATTAAAAAAATAATACTTAATTAATTAGAGAAGTCCCCGTCCAGTATTAAATTTTAAAATTCACAAGATACAAAGTTGTTCAGACTTTACGTAAAAAGATTGAGAAGACCCAAAGAAATATTCTTTTTCAAATTCTTAAGTATATATCAAAACTGACAAAAGTTAAAATATCATTATTACAATAGTATATATATATATATATATATTAAATTCTCCCAAGAAGAGCCCTTGTTTTCTTGATCTATATTACAAAAATAAATAACCTCTGACCTAATGGCTAATAAAAACAAAAATACGTAAGACGAAGAGGTCTAATCAAGATATATATTAACTTCGAGAGAAATTTTTTTCATCATGCTTATAATAATATACATAAAACTTCATATTTAACTGATCTCTAAGAAAAATGAATTGTTAATAGACATAAATAATATAATAAAATATTTGTTTCATTCTTTCTTAAATGAAAATTGAACGGCGAGAATACAAAGTAGATATTTGCGTAAAATTATTTAAAATCAATTATTCTGGACAATAATTAAGAAAATGACTAATCAAACTCGATTGATGTAATATCTAAGAACCAAATTCAACAAGTACCACACTATTTTGGGTAGTTGACAACTTAATCAAGTTACCTTTTCGGATTCTCACGTCAATTCATTACGAGTATTAACTCGTATGATTATTAATTAAATATTTAAAATTTACTTATTTGATTTAAACTAAATTATCAAAAATATTTTTATAAAAAATACTTATGAAGAATAATGATTTACTTTTATATAATCATTTTTAAAAGTAATTTGATCTATATTTAAACAATAATTTGTGCTTGGTTAAGATTTTAAACACATTTATGACAATCTTTTTAATTTCTAAAAAACAACTCATGTTACTGGCTAGTCAAAAAGTATTTATTTTGTCATTGAAAAATCGGTTAAACACTCTAGCTCTCTAAAATAAGTAATTTACTTTAATACAAATTAAAATAAATACTTTTTAACTTTCCATGAATTTGATCAAGCAGGTTGTAATAAATTTTTTGTTTAAGGTCTCTATTTATTCTAAAAAATTACTAAATATTCAGAAAAAGATAATTATATTAAATATTATTTTATATTATTTTTAGAACTTAAGTAGAGTTTCATTTTAGATCAAGATTAGTTTTGAATATGGCTCATGTGGGCCTATTTTCCTGTATATGTAGGCTGGTAAGTGGTAAACTTCAGTGGAATGGACCACTGCATTCATTTTCAATAGACACATTTTTCTTTTTAAAAAACCAACTTATACTTGTCATCTTCCTATAAATATTTTATTATAATCTATTCCATCACATATTAAAATATAAATAATGAGATAAATAATCTTAAGACTAATGACTATTTAAATTTTCAACCAAACTCTTACATTTTTATTTTTGAGATCAGTACGGCCAAAGGACTTTTTAATACTAGTTTCTTGGTTACTCTTTATTTTTTTAAAAAAATTATATTCTTTTTGTGTCAATATATTCGACTTACTTTTTCTTAAATTAGTTTCAAAAATAACAAAATATTGCTATATTAAGTAACAATTAAACTATAAAATTTCTATTTTATTCTTAAGAAAATATTTTACAGACACACAAATTTATATTATTCATTTTGAGCCACAAATTTTAAAAGTCTTCATTTTTTTTGTTAAACTCCATATCGAGTCAAACTATCTCACATAAAATGAAAAAAAGGGAGTAACTAAATAAGGATAAACTATAAGAATATTAATGAGATTTTTTCAAAGGGAAAAGGATTAAAAAAAAACTTAAGCTATGTAAGTAGAATAAATAAAAAAAAATTTATTTATAGTTTGTCTCAAAATTGTCAATGTTGTCAATACTTGATTCAAAAATGATCTCGCACTCAAAACATTCATTTAAAAATGTCCCTATGGTTATTAAATTGGTCAAAAGTTTCCCTTTCCAAATATATTTATTACTTTCTTTCTTTTTAAACAATTAAAATACTACTAAAGAACCGTATTCTTATTTTAAAATTACTTTAATAAATAAAAATGTAAGATTTTTTAAAATTCTTAATCTCATTTTATCGAATAACATAGAATAACTTCATAAATAATATATGCCATATATATTATTTTTGTAAATCCATCATTAATTTAAAAAATAATTATAATAAATTAAGAATTTTTTTTGTTTGGAATTTTTAAAATTGAAATGGGATAAAAATTTGTTAATTTTTAAGAAAATATTATTAGGAAAAGGAATGTATTAATAAGAAAATAAGTAATATATTTGTTTGGAAAATAAACATTTTTACCCATTTAATAACAATAAGAGCATTTTTGGATCAAACTATTAACGGCAAAGACATTTTAAAACAAAATTATAAAAAAAATATTTTTTATTCATTTCATATAATTTAAGGACATTTTGATCCTTTGAATATCACTTATCGTGAAACAAAATAAAAAATGGGTAAAAATGTGCCTTTCTTTGAAGTAATGAGGTTTTATTGAGCCAAAAATACATAATTAAAGTTTATAATCCCTTCGTTTCCAAATACTCTCTCTGTCACATTTTTTTTTACATATTAATAAAAGATAATTTTATAAAATTTATTATATTCTCAATTAATTATATTAAAAAATATAATATATCTTCACCAACTTATTCTTAACAAATACTTTGAAAAATCCTCCATAATCTTGATAAATAATATTAGGTATAAGACCCATTTTTTTAAAAAAATCTTCTATTTATTTAAATATAATAGATAGAGACATGAGTGATATTTGATGCACTTGTTATTAAAATAAGAAAAGTTATATTTCTCTTTCCCCTGACCCATTTTAGAAGGAATATGAGGCTTTTGGGCCTTGCTTAAGTTAGCCCGTGGCCCGATAAAGCTAGACTGAATTGGACCAGTCCATTTTGAAAAGATGAAAATGTAATGTCAATTTCATTTTTAAAAGTAAAATTTTGCTGTTGAATAATTTGTTTGAGAAAAAAGTCAAAATTTGTTCGTATCGAATATTTATATCAAGTCATATTAATATACTATGATTAAGTGGTAAATTAAGATAAAAATATATATTAGTTAACTATGAATCTATGATGCAGTGATAATTATGTTTCTAAAGACCTATTAGTATCGTGTATTTATTGAATTGATTGGTTGTATGCTTGGAAACATGCTAAACAACTGATCTTTGATGGTAAAATAACTAACAAATTCTTTAGGAATTGAGCACTACTTTAATATACTTAACCCTTATAATGTGTTAATAATAACAGGAAAAAATTAAAATAATTATACTCTAAACTTATTAAATTACTACTATTTATTAGCTGAAAAGTAAATAAACAATTAATACACAAATCATTACAATAGATATGTTAATTTTTCCGATCAAATAACATTTTACAATTGAAAACCTAAGAAATACTTGAGCTAGTGATTGAATTGTAGAGTGAAAGCATAAAAAAACCAATTTTTTTTCAAGCTAAAAGAACAAAAGGGCAAACGAAATTTAAATACAACAACAAAAAAAAATAATAAACCATCAAAGTCGCAACAACAAATAAATGACTTTTAATACCTTAAACCAAACGAATGGGGTAACCCAACTTATTTTTAGTTGAAAGTCAGTCCCCTTGTGGATGACTCAATTTTTTAAATTTATTTTTTGGATAATTCTATTCTTTAGGCTTATTTGATATTGAATTATAAGTTATTCTTCTGATTATAATATATAATTGGAAAATAATTAATATATACTATCACAAATTAAAATTTAATTATACACATATAAAACATCATTTCTTAGTGAAAAAGCTTAGAAATAAAGCGAGTTTTTGGGCAAAAACATGATTTAATTATACGTCAAACTTAAATTATATTTTTAAAGTATCAATTCTTAGTGTAAAACATCCTTCAAGTATATAACAGTAAATAATTTTTATTTTTTTTATTAAATATTATCAAAAGTTAATAGATCCTACAAAAACATAAGCAACTCACGTGGCTTTCTTTGAAAGTTAGTCATGCATGGTTTCATTATATGCTATAAGAGTTTTCTGAAAAAAATAATAAAAATGTTAGACACTATTTTTTACTGAAACAAAAAAAAGTTTGAAAGGTATGAGGATATATGATCTGTTATTTTTCTTATTTAGTAACAGAAAAAAGCTGAAGCTTAATTAATTTTACCTTTTTCATATCCAAACTGTAATTAGATCAATAAATTTTTGGGGTCATATGATGTAGAAGTGATCATTATATTGATTAAGTTATCATTTGAGTTTCATTCTACATTATTATAAGATGAAGCCTCCAACAAATATTGCTTCCAGCATATTCAATTGAGAAGAAAAATATTCAACTAATAATATTTTTAATATCAAAATTACATGAAAAATAAATGAAAAACAAACTGTCAATTTAATTATCGAAAAAGTTCACGATAGTATATTTGACATAACTAAGAATATAGTTACGAAGGAATGACTTGGCTTTTGTGAGATCTTAGTTTTTTTATAATTCAAGTAGAAGGATTAAAATTGTTCATTTTTAAATATTTGAATGATATTTACTGCTAAAAATGATATTTTTAAGATGTACTTTAAATTTGAAATATAGTTAAAGAATGATTTTGACTAAAAACTCAAATAAAGTCGATAGCTCGAAATATTAGGAATCTCCAATGTGATGACCAGGTACAATGTAACTCTGAAAATTCAATATAGCCAATAGGTAGGCCTGATACATGCGTCAGTTGAAATTGAGGTCAACCTAATCAAACTATTTATGACCCAAAAATAAAGAAGCAGCATTTTACTCGTGCTTCCCCAAATTAACAATGGCATCTGATGGGTTTAGGCCGTTGGACGAGAAGTCACTAGTCGAGTACATAAAATCGACTCCTTCTTTGCTTTCAATCTTGGGGAAACAGTTCGATAATCTTGAAATTAAGGAAGTTGGTGATGGAAATCTCAACTTTGTTTATATTGTTCTTGCCCCTTCTGGTTCAATTGTCATCAAACAGGTGTCCTTCCCTTCATCTTTCGTTTATTCTGATAGTATAATTATTCTTTTATGTTTTAGTCTACTCGCAGTCAATGATGGGCTATGGAGTTTTCAAGTTATTCGACTTTTTTCCCCAAATTAACTTAGGGATTCCCCTATTGAATAGAAACTAAACACTTTAATGGGGATTGTGTATGCAGGCTCTTCCTTATATTCGATGCATAGGAGAGTCATGGCCAATGGCAAAAGAACGTGCTTACTTTGAAGCCACTGCACTAAAAGAGCATGGTCGTCTCTCTCCTGAGCATGTACCCGAAGTTTACCATTTTGACAGGACTATGTGTTTGATTGGTATGCGTTACCTTGAACCTCCTCATATTATATTGAGGAAGGGATTGGTTGCTGGGGTTGAATATCCATTGCTTGCACAACACATTTCAGACTATATGGCAAAGACTCTTTTTTTCACCTCCTTGCTTTATCTTAACACAACGGATCACAAACGTGCAGGTGAGCGATATTAATCTCATATAGTTGGCTTTCCGCACCTCTGTTTATGCATTAGGCTTTATGAAGTTGTTCACAAAAGTTTCAGTTAATTAGATGGATAAATGTCGGTTGTGAATTTACATGATTGGTTGTTCTATAATCGTACTTCTTACAATGGTTGAGCTATATTAGCGAAGGTAAGCGACATTACTGAAAGTTATCTATACTTCTGGTAAAATTGGTAGATATTGTTTGTGAAGCATGTTGCTCAGACTCTTCGCTTTATTGATGCCGCACCCATGCAGCTGTCATTTTTGAAGAGTCCGAGTAACATAGCTTATTAGAAATCAGAGTTTGACCAGGAGAGCTTTTACACTTAAATCAACAAAGTTCATCTGGTGAATAACAGTTTATCTATTTTTGATTTAATCGTGTTGTGATGAGCTCTTGTCAGCCAGATTTTTGTCACTGTCATTTATAGCCATGATAATAGACATTGCCAATTCAAAATCTGGATCTTTTGGCTCATCAATACATCTTAACTTGCTCATCTCATCCTCCATGTTAAGGAAAGCGAAACATTGGTGTGGCATTGCTGCACTTGTCATCAATAATAACTTGCATTTGTGGTGCATTCCGACTGATACTTTGTCATTGTTGCTGTCCCTGTCTTTTGGTGAGGCAGTACTTCTATCGAGAATGAATATTTGTTTATATTTTGTTTTTGACGGCGATGATGTCCCGGCCTGCTTAGATGCATCTCAACTATTGCTCTAGGTACCTGCTAAGTTGGTCTAGCTATCCTGCAGAATTGGTTTGAGTCCTTGCAAATGTTTACATTTCTACAAGTTCAAGTGTGTGGTCTTTTGTACTGTTACAGTTCTTGAGCTTCAGAGCTTTATAATGACGGACAACAAAAAGGACAACAAAACGGAAACTGCGAATTTTTGGCCAAAATATTTGAGATTCCGATTCAATGACTTGGGGAGTAGAATTACAATTATCTATACAAGTTCACCTAACCACCCAATTGTCACTAACATCCATACTAATTTATGGAATTCAGTTAGTAAGTGCCAGGTCCAAAGTGTTGTTCCTAAAACTTTTCCCTCTCATTTATTTTAAAACAGCCACATGCCCTTTTCATTCTAAACGCAGTACAACACCTCAAGCCTCACCTACACTCACTCATAGCATTTACACATATCTTCAGCCTTATAAGGGTGTATATATATGATGAGTGGCTTCTGTTAGCACATTCCAGAGCCAATTCATTATTATGGATTAGAACTATTTAATTTTGGTTTTTGATGGCCACTGGCGAGCTATATCATGGCCATAACTGTTATTTCTATTTGATTTTGACTTTTATTCATTCTTGCAGTTGCTGAGTTTTGTGGAAACGTCGAGTTATGTAGGCTCACTGAGCAGGTTGTCTTCTCGGACCCCTACAAAGTGTCAGAATACAATCGCTGTACATCTCCTTATCTTGATGCCGATGCAGAGGCAGTTCGCAATGATAATGGTTTGAAGATTGAAGTTGCTGAGCTTAAATCCAAGTACATTTGTGATTAGATTTGCTTTAGTGCATCTAACTGATTTGCTTGACTTTTTCTGTTTTTTTTTCTTTAGCTGGAAAATCACAACAATCTTTATTTAATACTTTACAGGTTTTGTGAGAGAGCCCAAGCTCTTATACATGGTGATCTCCATACTGGTTCTTTGATGGTCACTCACGATTCAACCCAAGTAATTGACCCAGAATTTTCTTTCTATGGGCCAATGGGTTTTGATATTGGAGCATATATTGGAAATCTGATTCTGGCGTACTTTTCCCAAGATGGACATGCAGATCAGGCCAATGACCGTAAGGTATATCTGTTGCAACTTTCCCTTTCTAATCTCTGTTTTTACTAGTGCAATCTCCTTGATTCATAGAAAAGGTCTTTGTATGCCAGAAACCAGTTCTTTTTTTAAAAAAAGATACATGTCCTAATATCATCACGAGAAATTGAGGCTTGTCTTTCAACGATATGTAATCTTTTCAAGTGTGGTTTCTTGACTTCTATTTCTTTAAACATGTTTAACTTCTTGTGAGATGAAAGAATTTTTATATAACCTTCATATGCTGATGAATTCTGAAATGATTGAGTATGAAAAGAAACTATCTGCATTGTGAACAAAAGTTAGCAGGTCACACCCTAGTCTCCCTACAGAAAAGGTCTTAAATTAGAGGGATGGACAAAAAATGAGAAATTAGACCACCTTTATTTTCCTTTCACGTCTGTTGTCCATTGCTTCTTGCTTAATGTTTAGTGATGCGTTCCTCATCTTATTTGTTTTTGTATTAGATTTTTTATCCGGTGAGGACATGTTGATGTGATTATGGATTGGAGATTTGACATTTGTTTCTTTCTTTAATATTTGAGACGTCAAGAATACACTGACATATAAAGTTTTTGGCACTTGTGAACTTATTTGTTATCAGTCATATAAAGTTTGGATTTTGAAGACAATAACGGAGACTTGGAACCTCTTTCACCAAAAGTTTCTTGCACTCTGGGATGAGCACAAGGATGGTCCTGGTGAGGCATATCTTCCTGAAATATACAATAATACCGAGCTTCGACAACTGGTAAAGCAGAAATACATGAAAGAACTCTTCGAGGACACCCTTGGATTTGGTGCTGCTAAAATGATAAGGTGATTGGTGAATTCTTGTTTTCTAAACTTGCTTCTATGCATTTTCTCTCTGTGCCTTATTTAGAATTAAAAATAATAATTAAATTTAACAACCCTTTGCACAGGGAAGAAAGCAAGTAGCTTGATTCCCACGACAATTTTGATAACTCAGACAGCATAAAGGTGCCCAATGAACTATTATATACGTATCACGTGTGTGCGCGTATGTACACAGATGTATGTGTGTGTTTATTTATGAAGGTGGACAAGAAAATGCTTTCTAATGCCAAATAATTTCTTTTAGGAATAACACACATTCATGTCAAGCAATAAGTCTTGTTCCGCAATTCAAGACCAATGTTCTTCTTCTTAATCCCAGGAAAGTTCTGAAGTCTTGGTGCATGTGATTGAATTTCTTATTTTCTTAATAATACACAGGAGAATAGTTGGGGTGGCTCATGTAGAAGATTTTGAATCAATCAAGGATGTTGCCAAACGAGCTGATTGTGAACGACAAGCACTCAGCTGTGCAAAGAAGCTTCTGAAAGAAAGGCGAAACATCAAGAGTATTGAGGAAGTTATTTCCACAATTGAGCAAGTTCAGTTGCAGTAATGTCCGAGTTAAAATGGATGATCGTGTAACATGTTGGCCTTATGACCAAGCGTTGATAAGTTTGCTTTTTGACTAAGCATTATGGAGTTTATTTAGATATATTGAATGCCTATTGATAACAAATAATCTACTTTTAGGTATACATTATGCAAAAAATGGTGAGTTTTCTTTGCTCAATAGTCATTCTATTGGTGGAGGAACATTATCATTTCCAGTTTATTTCAGCACCAACTAAATATATTTTCGCACTCTGTTCTTGGTAACTCACTCCAGCTAGAATGACTTTGCTTTTATAATGACATGCTTCTACTTAGTTGCTATGGATATCTGAAGGCATGGAAATATCCTATGGTCTTTTGAAGCATGGGAAAGTAAGTACCAGGCAATATTATTTTATGGACATTTAAATTAACATATAAATGACGAAACGATAGTTGGATAAATAAACATATGAGTGAGACAGCTTATTCTTATTATATTTTTTTACTATTATTGTTGAACAAGACAATGACACATATAGCCTTGAATTTGTACAAAGGCATTAGGGTGATATTTTTTTATTTTTGGTCTTGTTAGACAAGTTCATTCGTTGTTGGGAATTTAGCTTTGTAATCCCTCCAAAGTTGATCAACCGTTTTTCCCGTCAAGTCAACAAAGTACTGATTACTATATCCAGTTCTCATCTTCTTGTTCAGCTGTGCTACGAACCCACTTTTCAAGCTGTTGCAGTAATCAAGAAATCGAGCAGTCACGTCATATCCTTGGTCCCATCGATCACCCTGCCCTGGTTTCACCCAGTGGCTAGGTGCATAACCAGCTTTAAGCCTCACATAATCAGCAATCCCTTCAACTAATCCACCTGGAGCCCGTCCATTCCCGTTCCACTGCCAAATGTGAGTATTCTCATGGTATAATACTCCAGTAATCTCTCTCTTAACGTTACCAGAGTAACTCTGAATATACCTACAAAACATGAATTTACATGACACAGTTGAAATTTCTGTCATATGCATTGGTGCGAAACAATATTTACGCGTATATACCTGGCGCTAACATGAATTTCGTTGCCCACAGCGTAAGCTACTCCACCCATGTCATCTACATACATACTAATTTTCTGCACGTTTTTGCGGTCAGCAGGAGAGTTCTGCTGTAAAATGTTCCATATGAAGGAAGTGGCAGCTGCCAATGTCTGTTTGCTATATTGTGCACCAATCTCTCTGTTAAAACGGGCACCACCAGGGGTGTTTGCGGCCCTGTTGGTCACCGTGTAATCGACTGCATAGATTTTTTGGTTAAATATTGCAAGGATAATTATCAAAGAAGCAAGAAAAGAAGTCATTTTAGCCATATTTTTGCTCAAAGTTGGCAAAAACAATCACTTATATATAAGTTTTTTTATAAACATAAAATATTTATACTGGGACTAAGTCAATAGAGTATTCACAATTTCTTTTTTCTTTAAAAAGAAACACATAGTCAGTTGAGTGTGATATGAGGTTTCTCATTCCATAATCCATTTTATATATTACAGTTTCTTTCCTGTTTTAGCAACTTGTTTAATTTTATTTATCGATCAGATATTAAAAGTTTTCAATAGATATACTATGAAAATAACAAAAATGGAGAAAATATAATTTCTAAATTTTAATTAATTATTCTTCGTCGGGTTCGAATATGTTTTTGAGTTTTTGGTAAACTCAATAAAGAAATTATATAATAATATTAATCATACGGATTATCATTAAATTATCTAATATATTTCTTCAAGAATAGTACTATAAATCATTTATTGGAAAAAATAATTAAAAAGAACCAATTAATATCTTTTTTATTTTCCAAAATTAACATTTGTTTTAGATCATTTTTTGCTTGGCTTAAAGGTGTAAAATATGAAAATATATAAAAGGCTTGCTTCAGGTGCTGGTGAACATACGTACAGAATTTGACCATTGAACCAATGGAATTTGTCTCTCTTTTTTTTTTCTTTTTCTTTTTTAAAAAACATCAAATAAAAAGTTGTCGTTAAAAGCCGTCGAGTAAGAGAAATGAAAATTTCAAACTGCTTTTTAAAAAATATACTCATGATACAGCTTGCTTGATCCTTCAGTTATTCAATTGTGTATTATATTGTATGGCTTCTCAAATTAATCTCATTTTTCCTTGGCGTTTCGAGTAATCAAGTCATTAACGCATTCAAAATACAAATTAGTAAACCCTTTTTTTTTTTTTTTTTTATCTTTAGTTGTTAATGTTTGATTTGATACACTTGTTAAAAAGTAAAAATAAAATAATAAATTTATTATATAAACTTTATTGATTATGATAAATCATCTAAGTATTGAATATTATTTAATAATAAGAATAAAAGGTATAAAATATTAAACTATTTCTTGGTCTTTCAAACTGGACAAGTAAAAGTGAATATCTATTTTTACTATATTAGACAAGTAAAAACAGGTCAAAAGAAAAGTTACTAAAGGAATATTTAAACAAGATTAAGAAAGTACAGTCCTGATCGATTGACATTAGGTCTAAATCCTAGATAAAATTGATAACATTTTTTTTAACCGAAAATTATTTTGAATATTTTAATAGATACTCATGTTTATGCAGGCCAAAAAAATTAATAAAAATGTATCCACTAATTATAGCAATTTATGATTGACATGTACAATAGTAATTGTGAATAGAACTCCTAGAATATAGGACAATCAAATTTGAGAAGCAAAGATAAATCAATTTATATTTGAGAAAAGTAATTAATCGATAGGGAATATAGACCATAGACAAACAATCTTAATATGTATTATTAAGTTCGGATTTGATTTTTTTTCCAAATATTCTATCTTTGATATCATCGAACTCAGAATCTTTATCTGCTCTGATACCAAATTAAGATGTGATCCTATCTCAAAAAAAAAATGATAAGGAAATGTCATGCTTTATATCTTCATGTAATCTGATTTTTTCTCATATGTATACTGAAGACAACAATAATATAACATAAATCTCTAGGTAATCCAAAACTGATCACCTTATTTTGTTCATTAAAGGCCAAATACATAAATAAATTCCTAAACTTGTTGAGTTTTTTTTCCTTAGGTACCTCAACTACGTCATTTTTCAATTGAATCATTGAACCACCCATAATTTGTTTCTTTAAAACACTGTGGTTTGATTTTGATCAGTTTTTCTATTGTAAATGTTTTCAATTGTGTTCGAATTGTAATAATTTTGATTGAAGGAATGAAGACAAACCGTGTTAGTCTCATTTGTATTCTAATGTGTTCAAATGACTAAAGTAAAACATAATTGTTCTCAAATATTTCACTATCAATTGGATTAATGATTTGTGGAACAACATATGTATCCTCTATCAATACCCCTCATAAATCTGGTTCCACATCAGACAACGGTGTTTGTTTAAACGGAACAAATTATGGGGGTTAAATGATTCAATAGGAAAATGACGTAGTTGAGGTACCTAAGGGAAAAAACCCAACAAGTTTAAGGATCTGCTTATGTATTTGGCCTTCGTTAAAATATATACGATCATGTAATACATAAAAGGCTTAAGCAGTATTATTATACTTAGCCTTTTAATCAACAAAAAGCTGATCCGGTGTTTTGCCAAGCAATTCAACAAAAAAATTGTTACTATAACCACTCCTCATTTTCTTATTCAGTTCTGCCACAAATCCATTTCTCAAACCATTACAATAATCCAGGAAACGTGCTGTGACTGAATAACCTTCATCCCATCGCGTACCTTGACCGTTCTTCGCCCAGTTACTAACCACATAACCCGCCTTTAGTCTCACATAATCCGCAATCCCTTCTATTAATCCCCCTGCAAGCACTCACAAACTTGGATTTCGAATCAGTTAATTCTGTTTTTTTTTTATAATAGCAATATAAAATATACATTACATATAGTCCTATGTAGACATAACAAGTTTACAAAAACTCGTTGTGTCTAGTCTAGATCCGCCACTAACCTGGAGTGGAAGAATTACCAAACCACTGCCAAACATGAGTTGCCTCATGAAATAGGATTCCAGTGAGCTCTGTTTTAAGACTGAATGTAACTTGTGCCTAAATGAATTTCATTGCCAACTGTATAAGCAATGTATCCATTAGTTGTATTCTCAACAAAAGCATTGAGAGCTGTGTATTGTTTCTTATCAGCATCAGCTGTTTGTTGAAAAATTGCCCAAATGAAATTAGTGGAATTGGCCAGGGTCTGTTTGGTGTAATTTATGCCAACTTCGTTTGTGAATCGAATGCCACCAGATGAATTTGGATCCCGATTTGTTACTGTGTACGTTACGGTAAGTGCTTGCTTCCTTTTTGAAATGCTAGGAAAAATAAGCAAGAAATTACAATGAATAAAAACTTAGCCATTTAATTATGTGTATATATCGATGTTGTTGTTTTGGTGCTTGTGTAAATCGATCATTGGACTATGTATTTATAGTAGAGAACTACGTCCTAAATAAAGATCTGTTAAGTTGATGTTTGGACAAAATATGAGAAAAACATAAATTTATCACTAAAATTGTCCGTATTTACATAAAGACACATTAACTTTGAAAGTGTCCTATCACCCCACGAAACTATTTAATATCTTTGTAAATGGACCATTTTGATTCATTTTCTCGTCTGAATTGTTACTACGCAAATAAGGCGCGTGACTCATCTTTTTACTGCCATAACCAGCTATAAAGTGTTACGTGTCACTTTATTTCTTTGTTATTAATTATTTAATTAATTTATATCATCTTTCCTATTATTGTTCACCCAAATTCAAAAATCCAATTACCTTTTCTTCTTCATCAATTTTTATCACTTTTTTTCTTGTCTATTGCTTTTTTTTGTTTCTTTTTCTTCTTTTATCCTTTTCTTTAAAAAACAAGAAATGTGAATTCCATTGATTAGAGAGTACTATGAAACTCCATTTTTTTATCCTATTATCTTGCTTTAGTAACTTGAGAGTTGAATTGATTTTATTTAGTGATGTTTTAGTGACAGAATTAGTGTTGTAACAAGGAAGCACCATGGAGGCTACGTTGAAGGCGACAATGGATGCTACTTTTGGAGGATTTACAACAAAGAACAAAATTTTTGAGTAATGAAGATTTAAGAAGAAAGAGAGAAATAATGAAAATAAAGTTAATAAAAATAGAAAAAATAAAAATAAAAATGAAAATGAAACTAAAAATTAAAAATTAAAAATTTAAAGAAATTAATACGTGTCAAACAATCATTGGTGCATGATTGCACATCTTTTCTTGCAATTGAGGTTGAGTAAAAAGTGAGATATTTATAACACTCTTAAATTGTTCAATGGGGAAATAGGACACCTACAAAGTAAAGGTATCTTTTTGAAAATTCGAAACAACTTCAATGATGACTTTATGTCTTTTCTCGACAAAATAATCACAAAACATTTCAAAATCATACGATCAATTAATATTAACAAGAAAATTAGTATATTACATATGACAACTATACTCTTTTTTTCACGCGTATTTGATATATATATTGAAGCTTGACTAAATTTGAAGTCTCACATTAGGATATAGCGCTCTTAACTTACCTAGAAGACTCGAACATAAAACACATGAAAGAATACTTACCGCAACAGTACAAATCTAACCTTTTGTTTTGTCTTTGCGAGCCTAACATAATTAATTTGATTAGGAGAGGACGACTAGTGGAGCAATAAGGGGGGAAAGCGTGAAGATTTGATGGTCATGTACTACTTGTGTATGGCCGGTTAAGTAAAAGTTTCTAATGCATTAAATCGATTCTACCAATTTTTCTTAATAATTAAATTATGTTTATAATGTTTAATATTTTAAACAGTTATTTAAAAAAAAAAAAAGAGAATAGTCAAAATGAGATGTGTCGTAATTATCTGTTCCACAATTTAATGCTGGTCTATTCTTAGGTCATTGGTTTGGTCCCTCAAAGTTACTTGACCTTATGTTTTGGTCCTTAATCTAACACAAAGTTGTAGGGCTAACTTTACAAGTGGATTAATTAATGGTCCAACTTCAAATCAGACAGAAATATAATTAAGAAATAGTCATCTTTTAAAAGCTGAAATAAGTTTAGATAAAAATATCATTAGTTAAATACGATATTTTTTTTGTTGACAAGTGAAAATAGTTTAAACTCCAAACTCTAGCCACAAGAATCTTTTTCCCATTAATCACACTTTTCTTGCATGGATAAACTACAAAACTTAAATGTTTTGTTAGGCCCAAGTCCAAGAAACAAATATCTGAGGCCCAAACCCCAAGCTTTGCTTCTAAAGGAATATATTACCATCTTTTCACCAATATTGTACAAAACAGCTTCTGTAGAAGCGTCATATAAAAATATGGAAAAATTAGTAAACTAATCAAAATAAATAACATATTTAGTAAAAATATTCTTATTTTAAAAATTTATGTGTCCCAATTTTCTTCCTATTTTATCTCTCCTTTTCAATTAATTCTATATATCTTTTTTTTAAAAAAAAAAAATCATTCTCTCATATTTATCTTTTAAAATTGTTAATTCTCTCTCCCATTTAATTTTTTTTCTCTCTCATGGTTATCTTTTCTGATTTTCCTTCAACATTCAAGTTGCAAATATTTTTTTGCCATATATTTTGGTTGTTTTTTTAATCCAAAATTGAATCAACAAGAATCCCTTTGATTAAGGTATCTCTAATCTTTATCCTATTTTCATATTTCTTTTCTAATTTTATTTTTGTTTAAATCTTAAAAAATTGTTGTTTGTATTTTTCAATTTCTGTTATGATTTACTCTCCAATGGCTGAATCCAAGAGGCTTACTAGAGATATTCATCTTAATCAACCAATTTCTGGTGATTTTTCATCCTTTAATTTATTTATTACTTAACAAATAGTGTATAATGTATGATCCGCTGCTAAAATGAGGGAAGAAAGAAGGTAAGAACATTTACAAGACTCATTGGTGTGCAAAACCTTCCTCAAATTCAGAACGCAAATGTAGAATCTTTGTCTACTCGTGAGGATCTTGAAAAAGACGACGAAGATCGGATAGTTGTCGAACAATTTTCTATTAGTTTGTTTTATATTTATAGTTCTTTTTTTTTAGAATTTGGTATGCTTTCTTAATTTGTATTCAAATCACTACGTATACTATCAATATTTGTATTTATTAAAAATTTCATGTTGCATGGTTTATGAATCTTGTATTTGTCCTTAATTTGTATTCATCCAAATGTATGTCAACTAGTTATGTATTTTATTTATAAGAAGAACAACTTTCTATTAGTTTATTTGTATTCGAATACAAATACAAATAATAGACATATTAGAATGAATACGACTTAGAAAAGGAAACAAGATTTTGAAAAAAAAAAAAATACACAGTGAAAAATATATATGAATACAAATGTATTTCTTAAATAGCTACATTTTATTTGACATACGTACTGGAATGAATACAAACTAATAAAGGTATGTCAACTGAATTTGACATTTTTTTTAATTTGTATTTATTCTAAAGGTATGTCAACTAGTTATGTATTTTATTTAAGAATGAGTATACCAAATGTTCAATTATTTCTTTTCAATTTTATATTTCATTCACTTTTTCATCATACTAATTTTTTGTATTTTATATATTATTATACAAAATTCTAAATAAAAACTAGAATAAATATAAATACAAATAAAATACATATTGAAATGAATACATACAGGATTTTTGAAGAAAAAAATAAATATATAGGGAAAAAATATATGAAAATACAAATATATTTGTTAAATGACTATATAGATAAATTCGGCATACCTATTAGAATGAATACAAACTAATAAAAAACTATAATAAATATAAATAGAATATATTGTGGAATGAATATAATTTTAAAAAGGTAAAAATTCTGGAAAAAAAAAACAAAATTTAAATTTTATTTGAAAATGTAACTGATGAGAAAATTAAGGATGCTTGCCTTTTTTGAAATATTCCCCCCTTAATTTTCTCCTTTTTGTTATTAAATATTTATATTCTTTAAATAAAAATAAATAATAAAAACATAAATAAGATACATAACAAACTAAAATGACATTTTTACTAAATATTGAAATTGTTGCTAATGAGTCCTCTTAAATGCTAAAATATTGACATTTTGAAAAATTTCCCTAAAAATATTGACAACCTTTTTCATATTTATTTGTCTATTATATTAAAAATATATATTTTCATTTTTACTTGTCACTTATAGAATATCAAGAGAAATTGCAAGTCTACGTTTCTGATATGAAAGTGAAACCCGGCTCTAAGTAGGATCCAAAACGTTTAAGTCCAATTCCAATCTGGATATAGAAGTCTAGTTTATGATCTCTTTTAGTCCGATTATATTTATTTTCTCTATTTTACGCTCAACATTCATTGTTTACTCACGAAGTTATTTTTTAAGATTTAAGACTATATATTAATTAATACAAAGATTTATAGTAAAATATTTCATGTCGATCATTCTTGCTTTTGAAGAAATATGTAAAACCAGAATATTAAAAAGTGAATGGAATCAAATAGCAATAAGTTTACCGCAATGATATTTTAAGCGACTTCACCTTCTTTTATGCCCAACTAAGTTTTTTCTGGATACTCTTAACATATATATATATATATATATATAGTATTTTTTTATAAGATGCTTTTATATATATCATATTACGACAGGTCTAGAGCGAGTAAGAAATGAGATAAGAAAAGTAATTCTTTAGATAATGTATGTGTTTTACATAAATTACAAAAAAGAATGAATGACATATACTAAAATTATGATATAAAATAAGATTTAAAAAGAATGAAACAAAACTTGAAGCTTGCTAGCTAGCTAGCTAGTGACCTCTACCCCTATGACTTGGTCCAGAATATGCTTTCTGTTTAACTAAACTCTCTACCACTGAAATAATCAAAGAGTGTTCCTCCTTAAGGTTTCTTAACCCCTCCACTTTTATACAATTTGAAAGCCACACAAAAAGGAGTATCATTGCAAAGGCATTTAGAAAAGACTTGAAAATACTCTTATTCATTTTACGATTTTTTTGTGGTAGACCTAACACTTGCAAGAGAGAGATCAACCAGAAAATGCTAAAATTCTAATTCTTGTTGTTTGATTTGTGTGTTACAGAAAGAAGGATTTGTCAAATATATAAAGGTGACAAAAAGTAGCATGGAGGTTGGTGTTTTGGTTAAGCACAAGTGCAATAAAGGTATGTTTATTTGACTTTGGATGTCCTTGTACTTTGACTAATATTTAAGAAGAATTGAAATTCTATTTTTCAAAGATTAGAATAATTTTTGGTTTGAAAACGTTATATCATATAGGTATATAAATGTGGCGCATGTTATGAAAGAATTTTGCAAAAGTCAACAAACGTTTAATTATATTCCTCCATCAGCTCCAAAGAAAATCCATCCCTATTCGTACCATAGTCAAAACTCAAAATATTAAACTCTTTTTTGTGCAACACCGCCCATCTATATCTCTTTTTCTTTTTCTTAAAAAAAGGAATATTTCAAAATTGTAACCATATAAAGCAATGATAAGCAAAAGTTACGCACTTACGCTACTGTATTAATGGTGAAGCATATCAATAAAAAAGATTGTTATGTGATCACGGATATACAATTTATACAACAACATTTTATGTGAGAACTAATTAGCTTAAAGGATTTTCTAAAAAAATATCATTGATAGATATTCTATTGATCACGTACATAATAATAACACACAAATTTTCATATCATTCTTTTCAGATATCAGTCATGCGAAATTTAATAATTATTTTTGTCACGGCAACAACCTGAATAAACTCAATCATTTAAAAGGTTTTACATTTTTTACATTAATAGATAGGCTAGTCATTTTGTAACACATCGCCGCTCTTCCTATTTGATTCTTTTTGCTTTTTCGAGTGAGTCTTTCACATTGCGATCTAACACATTGGTCGAAAATAACATGCCTCCCTTCCTCCAACCCACACACAAATTGATGTTCTCCTAAAGAGACATGTAAACAAAGTTTCTTTCTTCTTGTACAAAGTCCATGTTGTATGAGCTGGTTTGATATGAAAATTTTGACCACCTACCTTTCACCCAAGTTGCACAAGTGTTTGAATATAAATTGGACTAAAAATTAGATATACCTACTACATTGCAAATGTTAATTTTTTGGTATAGAGTTCATATATCCTTGTGCCAACGCATAACTATCAAACTGTATATATATCCATTTACTACCAGCAGATTACAAAGTTATTAATTACTGTTGTTGTTTTTTTTCAGTTTGACAGCACGAATATTAACTCGTTAGTCTTTCCACATTCTTTCTGTCTAGAAATTTCTCTCCAGGATTTTTTAAACACATAATAGTTAATAAAGTGTGAAAATTACAACAGAATTTCTTCGACGGCAATGCTAGGACACAATTCAAAATTCAATCAACACGACTACCAAATCCATGGGACTAAGATATAAGCATCTAATAAGAAGGAAAAATTATCCAGAATAAAGCACCTAATAAGAAGGAGAAATTATCCAGAATAACGAACATTTACATTAAATTTAAGAAAATTTAATTCACAACTACAATTCTTACTATTCACCTAATTTATATAATTTAATTCCTGATCATATATACATAATTTTATATATTGGCAAGCACTAGCTATTTGTATACAATTTATGAAAAACTCATAATAAAATATTATCATGTTTATATATTGGCAAGCACTAGCTATTTGTATACAATTTATGGAAAACTCATAATAAAATATTATCATGTTTATATATTGGCAAACAAAATATACAAACGAAGTTTTAGAAAATTCCCAAATATATAAATACAAAATTTGTATATAGTATGTACCTATGTGTATATTCCCATGTGAACTATACAAACGGACAGAAAGATACAAACCGCAACCTCCATAGCAAACAAAGCTATAGCTATAGAGCACGCATATATGATTCATTTGAACCGATCGAATAACTTCTTGACATGTGTAATTAATTCAAAAAATTTGAAAAGCAATAGTACGGTTTCAGCTGTTGTTAAACATATGCTGCACGTTGTTTGAAAAATGCAATGGCGAAACGTGGAGAGTAATATGAGAGCAGGAGCAGGTATTCTTTAATTTTCATGGTCAAACCAGGTGATGGATTACCCTTGCATATATGCTTCAGTTATGACCGTGACAGGCCACCCTTTTTCATGTAAACAAATTTTCACCTGAGTCTGCACAAAAATATCAACCTGAAATTCAGAAAATTATCTACCTGACTCGGCACAAAACAAACAGTGTTCAGTATAAAAGATATATTCAGAAAAACGATATACCTTCTGAAAGTTTTCTCGAACAGTAAAGAATGGATAATAATGTTTAGTGTTGTCTGGAGCAGTGATATGAGGTCAAAAAGTTGAGTACCTGCAAAGATGAATATCTTCAGTAGAAAAAAGAGTCAGTTTCTAACATCTTATGACATGCAAACACAATAAAAATGACTTATTATACCAAAGTATGGTATAGTCATATCAGATCATGAGATATTACCGTCCAAGAAGGCCAATGAACTCTAAAGTGTTTCTTCTAGCGCTTACTTTAGGTCAACATGAACTTAGCACCAATCATAAATCTGCCTCAACACTGCATCTTAGCAACCACAACCATGGAAACTGCTCCTCACTCCAATCAGCAGTGTAGTGAGGCCTGACCAATAAAGACAAAGTACAGATAAAGACAGACTACTAGAATTCCTTTCTGTAATAATATAATAAAAGACAAGCACTATCATCACAAGCAAATAAAACTAGAAAAGAAGAGAGAGAAGTGGGAAGAGCATAGCATACATAAAGGCAGATAAATATATTCTCAAACAGAAGAACCAAGCAAGTCGAGAACATACAGGCACTGCTTTCCATCAACCAGTTTTCTCGACAGCATACCAAAATAGAAGTTTTTACAACTGATGTACCGTGGTTTCACGGTACTTTCAATGTTTTTTCCTTAAGTTTATTGTGTGTCTAAGGCCTCTTTGATTTAGTGTATTTTTCTCTGTGTTTGCAGGAAAACTGTCCAAAATGAAAACGCTGAAGACTGCTGAAATTTGCAGAAGTGATGACCTATGGAGCCATCGACGGTCCATAGGTGGCAACCGTCGTTTGAAGATTTATGTTGCTACGGAAAGATCAGGGAATTCTGACCAAGTGTGGGGCTACGGAAGGGATGACGGTCCGTCGTCTCCTGGCAAACCATTGGTGTCAACAGAATGTAGCCCCAGTACCTGATTTTGAAAGGATTCTAAGTATGGAGCAACGAAGGCCATCGACGGACCGTCGTTCGGGTCCCTCGATGGTAACAGAATGGAGGAGAAGATAGCAGCTGAAAAAGAGTTGAAGTATGGACCAACGGAGGAGTCG
This sequence comes from Solanum chilense, assembly GCA_032847665.1. NCBI lineage: Eukaryota > Viridiplantae > Streptophyta > Magnoliopsida > Solanales > Solanaceae > Solanum > Solanum chilense. Next base: position 107,797,733 of record CM064963.1, on the reverse strand, counting down.
ACGGTCCGTCGGTGAGGTCGTCGACTCGAGACGCGTTTTGGGCAGAAGTTCTCTTTATTTAGGTTTCCCTTTACTTTTAGGAGTTTATTATAAATAGGACTAAAAATCTCGTTTTTGGGGTTAGACTCTTTGTTAATTTTCAGAGTTGTATTGTCGGTTCTTGAACTTTTGGGTTTTGGAAAATACTTCACTTTTCCAGAATCGATTCTTACAATTTGATTAATTCAAGTGATTTTCTGAATTTTCTTCAAACTTGTTAAAGTAAGTACATGTGTTAAAGGAAGTATATCCTAAAATCAAGAACAGATCTAGGTACTTATAAGACACATGAGCAGAGAGGAAGAAGAGAAATCAAGAATAAGGAGAACTTACATATTCAATAAATTTGCCAAGGAATCAAAAGCAAAGTTGATAATATAGTTTTTTCACATTTTTAGTAAATGCTCATCAAGAAACTAGTTCCAGGAAATTCAAAGAAGATTGCTAGTGTAGAATGAAGAAGCACTCACATGCATAACCAAAGGCACTATCATGGGAGACTGGACGTCAGAGATAACAAGGACTCTTCTAACATCATGTGGTACTATCAGAAGTTCATAAGATCTTCTGCTAAACCAGGTGTGAGTTCTTGTACAAGAGGTCCTTTGCATCGATACACAATTTACAAGTAGAACAAGTGAGCAGGCAGAATGCGGACTTGTAGGCATAGAGCACCTGACACTTTTCTTGGCAAAGAAGGCATGCCACGCATCATTCCGTCACAGAAGCAATGTAAAAGCTGCCACCATAGTTCTCACTAACCGATGCCTACAAATTGAGATAAAAAGTTGATCAGGTTAGGTCACAAATTCATCTTAAAGTAGATTCTAAACATGAATTTGTTGTTGTAAAAAAGATTGTTATTCATCTAAACCAATGGTTTTAAATTCAAAGACATTCTAAGATGTCACACTCATATTATTGTATAGCTATTTCACATTTTCTCTCATCCAGATATAATAACAATATATCAGAAGATGCCCTACCTTTATACTTTAACCTTTTTAAGCAAGTCTTCTGTAACCACTATTAAAAAGTAGATTTTAACTACAATTAAAATTTTAAGTATCATCTAAAGTTTAACTTGTTTTGCAGCTAAAAGCCTGCAGTTACTAATTAAAAAGGAGGACCAAAGAAAGCTACTTAGCTGCAAAGACAACTCCAACCAGAACAGCCCTGAATCCTATTGATGCAGTATGTAACTACTTAACTTGACACCCTTATATTACAAAGGGAAAAGGAACAAACTAATTAACATACACAGTGAGACCATTACATACTTAAGAAGAGCAGAAACACCTGTGGAACAGCTTTAATAGTGGACTTTGGGCCTAGCTCTACCCCAAAATCAAGCTTGTGAGGTGAGGATAGCCTAAAACCATATAACGAGATTTTTTCCTTACACAACCGATATGGGACTTCCACACCCCCTCGCATGCCCAGGATTGAACATTTTGAGCGTGGACAATTCAAGTTGGGGGCCTAACATCGGGTAAACCAAAAATTAGGTTGGGTGTGGCTCTAGTACCATGATGAAGTATGTTATCAGCTATTCTAAAGCTAAGTTGTTGCAGAAAGCACATTTTTATTTACTTCATTCTTTCTGCTCCGATACCTTGGCCAACCTCAACTTAAAAAGTTAGCTCATGAGGTGAGGATTGCCCCAGACCATATAAAGAGACGAATTTCCCTCCCACAGCCACTGTGGACTTCAACACGCTTGTTAACTGAAAGATTGGAACACTTTTCCATGCACATATGTTAGCAGACTCCCTATTTTGCAGACTTGAAGGAGTTTTGATGGGTTTGGCATCAAAGAAAATAGTCAACATCCAACACTAGTACCAGATATGGTGGGGAATTGGCCACCCATATAACAATCTAGATGGGTAGACTTCAATTACATTTTCCAATATTCGTAAATGAAGTATCACAATGCGTTGTAACTACTGCAAGCGAAGTTGCTTGTACTCTCCACAATTGTTGCCGCACCTGAGTCGGATCCCCAAAAACGCACTGCTTTTGGAGGATCCGACACACACCCGTCAACATTTTGAAGAGTTCAAGCAACATAGACTGCAAAATTGTAATGCCGCACACAGCATTCTTACGAAATATCATCACCCGCATGTATTGTTACTTATTATGTAAAAAAAACATGTTTGAATTGTTTACATGAGAACCAAAAGAATGTTAGCTGAATAAATGAGCACGTAGTAATACATTCAAGTCATGTTCCACAGGCCCCGAACAAAACGTTGAAAGTGGTTCTCCACATAGTAGAATCTTAAACAACTGTTAAGAAGTAAAACTAACCCTAGAACGATAGAAAGAATCTAGAAGAAACCATATCAAGTAATGGGTTAATGAGAACAGCACGACAGCCTGCCCAGTTTTCAGCAAAAATGATTAATCAAAATATCTAGTAGAAATTCTTCAACAATACATAGAAGTCATTTCATTCTTTTGGTAACATGCCATAAACAAGGGAAACATTTTACAATGTGATACAATTTCAGACTGTAAGTATAAGCAAAAACCATAAGGAACCTAAATTGTATCATGTACTTAATCTTGCAAGGCTGACAGCCAGCAAACATAGCTAAATTTCATAATATCCACTGAGAGTCAGAAAGACAAGTTTGGGAAGAAGATCATCCGAACCATATTTTTCTTTATAAAAACACTATATATGGATACACATCTCAACAAGAAAATAAATGAAACTACTTATTGTTACCTGAAAATGTGGAAGCAAGTTGTTGTAAACTTCTATGAAAACTTTTGACCTTGCAGTTAACCTGATATCACAATTTCAATAATGTCAGACCTGGTCTTCATTCATAACAAATCACAAATGCATTTTCCCTGTTACACTTCCCATGTTTACTTGTGCTACTGCTTGCAGTAAAAGAGGTAATAGTATTATTTTTTTAAAAAAAAATTAAAAAAAAAACAATGCAAAAAGGAATCCAAAATATTTAAACAACAAAAATATTGATGAGAAGTTATCATTGTGCTAGACAAGGTATCTACCAAAAGCACCAGAAAAAATGACAAAAAGGAGGAAAAAGTTGAAAAGACAGTTTTCAAGAGTCCCTCCAGTTAATCTTCCTCACCAGCTGTTGTGGGGAATGTCACACCGTTTGAAGGTAAACGACCGGAGAGGCCCTATTTCCTGTGTTAATACTTACATTTCTGATAATAACAACATACTACTTTTTATTTATATATTTATTGTGGAAAGAGCAAGCACCACAAAAGGTCCTTCGTGGGTGAGGGGACAAAAGGAATTCACATTAAATATTCAATGTCATAAAGGACATGTACTAAGGAGTTGTCACTTACATGAGAGTAACAGTAGGAGATACAAATACAAAAGAGTTCCTCGGAACAGTGGGTCTACACTAGGTATCAACATTGAGCCCCGACTTCTTTATCCTAGTTATGGTTGAGCTAACCAACACAATACAGATGAGGTCCCATGGTGGATGCTATTTGCTGATGATAATGTGAATCAACAAACCAACCAAAGGAATGAACTATGGAGAAGCCTTTTAGAGAGTAAGAATCTTAGGTAAAATAGAAGTAAAAGTGAATATATGCACCATGTTTAGTCAAAAGAGCGAAGTTAGAGACTTGACAAAATTGTGGTGCCCAAATACAAACAATTTAGACACCAACGCTTGTTGTTTCAAGAGAATGGAATAATAAATGAAGATGTTACTCATAAAAATAAAACTGGATGGTTGAAATGGGAATGTGTTACCAAGGTGTGATGCTGTAAAGGACGGCTGCCTAAGTGAAGGTAAGTTCTACAGAGCAACTATAAGACCGATAATGTTATATGATAGTGAGTGTTAGGTTGCTTAAGTCCAACATATCCATAGGATGAATGTCACACAGATGCGGATTCTTAAAATGAATGTGCCGTCATACAAGATTTGCTAAGATTAAAATGGTCACTTGCCAAAAGGTGCAAATAGCATGTAATGAAGATAAAAAGAGAGAAGGTTGCTCGAGATGATGTCATGCATCGACCTATAGATGCACTAGTACGTAGATGTGCAATTATGATGAGTGAGGATGTTAAAACGGAATACAATAGTATGAAGAAAGAAATTTAAGATCGCAAAGAGGAATAGAAATACAGAAGCAAGTGCCAAGAAAATAGATGTGCTGAAGAAAATGAACACATACTGCAGATATGTCTACTCTCTGGTACATACCTTCTTAAAAGACAGGAACATATGTAAACCTCTTCAATATCAGTTGAAATTTTTAATCTTAGATACTGCTTGATAAGCTCGCATAAGCAACTAACAGCCTCATCCCATCCATCAGTGCCGACATCAGGGAGAATGTAAATCTTAGACATAGTCCTCTGCAATACAGAAGATAACTGTTTCTTTGCCCCTGCTCTTTGATACATCTCGGCCAAAACGCACAAAATCTGACAATTGGTGGCTTTGAATATGTCAATCCATTCAGGTGGATTTCCAACCCACAAGTCAATGCTTGAAATAGAAGGACTACAGTTCTGATTATTAGCACAGACCAAGGAAGCATCCAGTGAAGATTCAGTGTTCCTGTGTGCAGGGAGGAGTTCAAGTATATCTGTCCTTAACTCCTCAGGCAATTCTTGAAAAACCGAGGTGTCTACTTGACTTAGAGAAGAGGGCATTAGACTGATGCCTCCTGAGACAGGAGCATCAATAACCACGTCCATATTTGGTACAGTAGCATCAGAGAGTGTCTCACTTTTCATATCAGCAAAAAGCTTATTAGGATGAGAGACCACTTGGATTTCCTCTTCATTATACTGATGCTTCAAATATATCCACCAGAATCAACACCATGAGGTTGTAGAAACAAGATAAACATCATCACCAATATTAAACCAGGACAAATACTAAGCTGGCACAAGAAGAGGAGAAAAATTGAAGATACCTCATGAGCGGCAAAAGCTTCATCAGGTGCAGCAGGGCAAACAGAAGATATGTTTTCTTTTCCTGATATGCCAAATTTAAAGTGAGGCAAAATCTTGTAACAAAATAGTATATATTATAAGCTAATTGGGTTAACCAACTGCCTTCTGTAAATTAAAAGAATGCATCCTCACCTTTGCTTCTCTTTTCATTAATAAAATGAGCCAATTTTCCATTATACATGTCGTTAATTTCTGAATAGACCTCAGGAGGAAGAGACTCTATAACTCCTATATCAAGTTCGTTCATAGGAGGCAGAGTTCCAGCAGTACCAGAGGGCGACCCTGCAGTCATTTCAATGAAAGGTGTACTACAATCACCCTGCAACTGAGCCTGGCGTTCATCAACACTGTCTTTACTGTTAGCTGCAATATAAAAGAAGCATATCAATATTCAGACTCATCCAACATGTCTTCAGTGGAAAATGAACTCAATACAAGTTCAGACGACACTTTTTAGTTAAGAACTTGTTGAAATCACGAGAATTGATGTTCGAATAAATTGACATGAAGAAACAACATAAGCCCATCATACTAACTTCTTAACAGAAGCATTAAGAAACAGATTTCATATCCATCAATGTTGCTGCAATAAAAATCCCATAGAGTTTCTCATGTTGTACAGAGAAAGGAAACAATCTAAGATAAACAATTATGATGTCCTCAAGTATTTATAAGACACATAAATTAAAGAGATCCCTATAAAAGGTCTACCACTTTTCATGAGCTAGAACACAGCCAGTGCAACGAACCGCAATCAGTACCAGTTTAAGTGTGTTAGAAATACTTCTATCAAGCAATAGGCATGACTATAGACAATAAATACTTGGACAAGCCAATGAAAATAAGTGAAAAAGTTAAACCTGCATCAGCACCTTTCTCATGACTACTTCTTCTGTTTTGGTTATTGGTCTTAGCAGAGGGAGCAGTGAGCCAAGATCTGATGGAGTATCTCTCTTTGCCTGGATTTATGTCAAATTAATTAGAAGAAAAGCCAGTTCATAGATGACATACTGTCATCGTCATAACTGGCATAGAGAGAGATATGAAACGCAAAGAAAAGACCTTGCTTGGAAATATCTGCAGTTTCAAGCTTTGAAACCTGCAATCCCATGCCTCGTATGTCCTCCACATCTGCACAGCAATAGTCAAAACAGCATTTATATTAGAAGAAGAAACAGTGTCGACTACAAGTCATACTGAGATCACACTGTACATGTTTTGTTGTCGCTGAATAAAGAAATGGTTAATGTGGAAGAAAAATCTAAGTTTCTTACTCTAAATTCACTTGGTCCAAAGGGAATTCTAACATCCTTAAAGAAAATTTTTGGTCTGCAATGTTCAAAATTCACCATGACTTCATTGATTCTGATACATTTAAAAATTAAGTGAAAAAAGAAAAACCGCTAATGCAGAAACCAAAGAACACCAAAATTGCACTTAAAAGTTTCATCAGCATCAGAGCTGCACCAGTATATTTTTAGTTCCCTTCAGGCTATACATAAGGTTTTAGAAGTTACATGCAAATAGCATTCTCTGCCAGATCTCAACCCCAACTCAAGAAAAAAACATACTGCTACATTCTTGGGTATTGAAGGGAAACAAAAAAAAGGTCTCTGAGCTCTATTCACTATCCTAACACTTCGGACTCTAATATGAAATAGTTAAAAGACGAATCTCAAGATTATTTTTTTTGATAACCGAGAAATCCGTCTGTGACCCTCCCTTTGGACCAATCACAGCCTTCTAAACTCGGTGGATAATTGGCCCGACCCTCTACCCTTCTCCACTTAAATGCCGGGCTTCGCTTTGCATGGTGTGGGGCTTGAACCTGCAACCTAAGCTACAAATCCTTCACCTTTTGCCACTCGAGCTAGGCCTTGGGGGCAAATCTCAAGAAATTTTGGTTAATATAACTCTCAAAAAAAAATCTTATTTCTTGCTTGGCTAAAATCATGAAAACAAGTGGTTGAGCTTCTGCATGTGACGAAACGTGCATCTTTGCTCTTCACCATTTCTCCCTCTATTGAGCTTATCAGCACAGAAATATCAGTAGAGAAAAGCTTGTCTGTGTCAATACACAAAAACTATATGAAAGAGTGAAAATACAGTGACATTACCTCAGCCCTAAAGAAGGTTGCGGACTTACGATTATTATTCTGACTCATCCAAAAATCAAACGGCGCACAGAAGTGGAAGAAGGATAAGAAACAAGAAGCACAGGATGCTCAAAGGATTAGCTCAGTCTTTTCCTTAATAACATCATGTATCAAATGAATTAGCTTACTGAAAGTTGCTCGGATAGGGAATGTCGCACAAAAAAAGCTGATATTCCATCCCAAATTGATATGACCTACTTTGTTTATTTTTAATTTGACTAATTCATCTGCTGAGAGTTAAATCTAGTACTAGAAGTATATGAAAAACAATACAATTCTATATTTTCCCATTTCATATGACAAAAAATATTTAAGAATTACAGTAAGAAATTATTTGTTCAACTCTCAAAACAGATCAGATAATCATTTTGGCACAGATGTAGCACGATTAAAAAAAATGGAAGTAAGAAGGATAATCCATACACCATTTACATTGAAATGACATTGAGATCAGTGAAAATTTCGTAAGATAATCTATTTCCATTTTGACATTCACCCTAGAAATAAATCACCAAGTGTTTTTTGTTTTTACTGGATGATCTCCAAGGTTTGCACCCAGTTCATTGAACCACTAGGCCACACTTTTGGGTGAGGATTTGGACCCTTATTTTAAAGTGTATCATTCACATAGGGAAAGCAAATTACCCACGTGTGAAGTCGTAAAAAGCTGTGAAACGATTCTCTCAAGCACATCAACACTATCTGTAGCCAGTGGCACCTACAAGTGGCATAATGCAATTAAAGGAAACAGAAATTTCTTCAGTTAGAAAACATAGAGCACAAGGTGATCACAGAAAATATTATACCGTGACAGAATGGCTCAAGTTATCACAAACACCACAGCCCAAATACTTTACTGGCTCCCCTGCATCGCCCTTTCTTTTCTTTATCTGTGTTGATAAATATAAATGCAAAAGCAGCATAAGAACCAACTATACAACTAGTTTATACTAAAAAAACTCAATAATGAACAATAATCTGAATAAAAAATAATGGCTTCATAAGGCAAAAAACAGAGAGACCTTTAAGGTAAACTTCCTCCCTATCACTCCACACCCCTGCAAACGTAATGAAACCTCCTTGCAAAGGTTTGACAGAAAACGTTGTACCTGAATTGAGAAGGCGTTTACTGTCAATAAGCATTAGTACAAAGGGACAAAACAATATGATATTTAATGGAGATCTAACATCTTTCTGATCCTTGAACCTCACGCCCCAGTTAACATCTGCACCTATGGATTTGCTTTCCTGCAAACGTTATTGAGAAGTTAATATATTTCACTTGAACCCGCATGACTGATTGATGCAGATTCGCGAAGCATGTAACCGGTATTTGCTTCGTTTTGACAGGTACTAGAACAGCTTTTAAGACCACTACAGAAATACGATGCAAGTGTCTATGTACTACTTACTACATTTGAAACGGAACCAAAACTTGCTCCGAAATATAATAAATATATAAACACACCCACACACAATACCACTTGAGAGACTACTTATATGGGCACCAGAACCCAATGACACAGGTTAGAAGCAACAAGCAGCACAGGAGGCAAAACATATACTCATCAATCATTAAGCAAGTCACCAATATTCAAAACAATAAGAAACAGTGAAATAACGGAGTCAATGGGAGTTCGTGAGTCAGTTATGTGACTATGACAAAAATCAAAAAGAAAGCCTTCAAATAAAAGCAATAAAGTAAGACATTTTTTGTAAATCCTAACCTGTATCATGCCAACCAACCGATCATCTATCCCTCTACTATAGTTCCATAGCATACTGCCAGTTTTAGAACCAAAGTCCTTCTGGAGAGTTTCCTGAAAACACAACAAATGAGTGGGAGATATATATAGTCCAACATTGAGTATAATGCATGTCATCCCCAAAAGATGGCAAAGAGGACTCTGACTCAAGCAGACAGCATGAATAACAAACCTCATTTTTCATTGATAGATATCCAGTTGAGATAACCTGTTAAACTTGAAACCCTTTTTCACAAGAAATGGAAAATATAGTTTCATGGAGAGCTTTGGATGAATAAGGCATCTAAACAAGAAGATTAATCCACTGAATACCTGCAACTCCCACTGGCCTAGGTATCAAACAACACTACACCATCACAACCCCCTCCTCCTCCTTCCATAGCGTAGGAAGGTCGAAATAATTCAACTAATGTCGTCCATGCTAGACTGTAATCCTTAGTTACCAAGTTGTCACTCCTTCCCCTAAATGCTAGGCCACCCGGCTTGGGAGAAATTCTGCTTACTAACTCTTAGAAACATATGCTTTGATACAATTTGCAGTACCTTCCTGTTACTAGTTTTAATAAATACCATTATCTTATTATTTTTATAAACAAATATACCAGCAAATATACAATGAACAAGAAGATCTCTGTTGCAAGAGATCCAACGATTCATGAAGTGCCCTTGTAGTTGTTCTTCAAGTGTGAAACGTATCCTAGGGAAACAAGATCAAAAGAGATGCAAAGCAGGGCTAGTTGTAAAGAAACTATAACTAGATAGAAAATCAAAACCGCAAGAGCAATCACCAATACATTACAGAAGGAAACAAATACTAAACAATGAGAACCTTGGAAATCACACGCAGCTGCCCACAAGTTGTGATTTGTCTCCTGTTCAACTTCTCTTCCAACACGTGACCGATTCCAGGAAGTGCTTTTACTGGAAGTTCGCGCAGGTGCTCCTCCACCTAATATAGTCAACAAGCTAAATCAGCACAATAATTATTTCACTTCTCTATAATGATCTTCAAGTCTTTGTTTTCCTCTTATGCCACTACATGCAGTAGACACTAAAATGTAAGATGATCAAAAAGGGAGTAAATCAACAAAGATTTAAACAAGAGAAATGTGTTTGATATAGAACAATATTTGTGACGGGACAAAGCTAAGTGATCAAAATAGCCCTGTTCTGGGACTTATCCTTAATAAAATACTTGTAGATTGTTTTCCTTTTTTATAAGGTAATGAGAAAGTTGTAATGTATTTTTAAAAATTAGTAAAATATTCAAGGATTCATGTTGATTTCCATCTAACTCCAGATTCTTGCAGCGGAAAAGGTAATCATGCTTGAAAAGGATGGACATAAACAAAGTGAACCAAAAAAAGCCTCATGTGGCAATGGAGAAACAGCTCACGTTGCAAGGGCATGGAGAAGCCCTGGCAGAAACTTCGCTTTATGACAGTGGAGCCTATAAAATCTGATTTGACTTGCAGATATGTCCTTTCTAGAAGTACATGCAAATTTACAATGCCTAGTGGACAATCGGGTAAGAAGAGATTAACTACAAATAGTTAAGCGAAAGCAATGACATGTAATCAATAAAGATGTAGCAGCAAAATATATTTTGTGATACAGTAGAAGATTAACATATTTAGATGACAAAGATCAAGACATAAGATCTCCCCCCTCTTCATACATCAAATAGACAGCTCGAAATAAGCTACCTTCTCAGCAGGGATGTAACACTGCCCATCTGGTTTTGCAATCCTAGTAGCAAGACGCGCCATAAGCATATTCCCAGCAATACCAGCACTAGCAGTACAGCCTGTGGCATCAAGAATCTCCTCTCTGATCACTGAGACAAAAATTTGAATGTCCTCTACTCCGGAATCAGTGGCATCTAGAAATGCTTCGTCACAACTTACGGCCTGCATTCAGTAGCAATTATCAATCGAGAGAAAAGAACATCAAGAAGTTGTTCAACAAGCAATTTTGAAGCCATGCCTGCACTTTGTTGCAGTACTTGTGCAATATGTTATAAAAGCGATCAGCAACCTGCAAAGGAAATCAGATTTTATAGGACTCAATTCCAAATACAAAAGAATTCAATTAAAAGGGAAAAAGAACAAGATGAATAAACTGAAATATCATGACCACCTCCTCATAAGCCTCGAAGTCATAAGAAAGAATGACTAGGTGAGGGCAACATGACTTGGCATCTCTGACAAACATTCCGGCCTTAACTCCTATAAGAAAAAAGCTTGAATGACGATCAAATTCCGAACATGGGATAATATTTAAGAAAAGGTTGAATTACTGACTGAAAGACTGACCATAACCCCGAGCAGGATAATTCGCTGAAGATATTTCAGCTGTTCCGCGTGGATTATCTGAATGGCAAATGGCAACAGGTTTATCCTTCAACTCGGGGCGATTCCTAATGACCACAGACACAAAAAAGCAATCCTGAACAAGTAAAGTTGAACTGATTGTTTTAGTACAGAGAATAATCTACAGAGATGGGTAGTATAACATATATAGCAGGTTCCTTTAGATCAGGGAGAGTGAGAAGGTAGAGGAACCAGACCATAGACGCAGTCATAACAACATTAAGACAAGTCAAGTTTCTAGACCATCGAAGCAGAAATTACCATATCCACATGAATAATCATTGTCTTATTTGCTGTTGCTGAAGAACTAGGTCCTGAACTTGTGCATCTAAACCCACCAGGGGAACTAGGAAATCGTTTACGATACCGGTTTCTCCAGGTGCCAATGAAATGCAACCTCGAATGCTGAAGGCAAAAGCACACAAGGAATACGTCAACCACTTTGTCAGAAGGTGCTTTTAGTATTTGATATGCAATTACTTATCAATGTGCACATACATTCATGTATATATTAGTTATACAATGCAATAGCTGCAAAAAAACAAATTTAAAAAAATAACAGATCCACAAGCAAAAGCAAGTAATCTAATTGCATCAGAAGGCCCAATAAAATCTGGATGCCAAGAATTTAATAGTAGTATTATAAGCAACACAATCGAGGTATGATGAGTTGGCTGTTGATTCATAGTATTCTGTTTTTTCTCAACTGAAAAGAAAGAATTGAGATTAGATCTTCCACAACCTTGAAAGGTCCATCATTATGTCATCCCATATCCAGCAAAAGCAGAAGCAAAAGCATAAAATAGTTGATAAAATGGTCAGTTGTTAAAGGAAATTTTAACCCAAAAAGAGACGGTTGCTATGTGCACCCAAAAAGAGACGGTTGCTTTGTGCATGTGGATACCGTTTTGGCAATTATTGTGAAAAAGAATACCAATGTCATATCACCCTTAAACCTGTTTTACGTTTATGAGCTCAGCCTTGTCTATCCTTAGAGCAAAAGCTTTTTGCACATGAAAGGCCCCTCTTTGGTGCCCTATTATGATAATCATTACACACGCTGGCATTTCACCTATCAAAGGTGTTGCAGATACATAATATCCCATATATATTGTGTGTACCACATCCAACGTCATTTGTGTAAAGGGCATCCTGGGGAGTTCATCCTAAGTTACTTGACCCATTGCCTCAAAGTCCAGATTGGATGTTTAGTCTAACAAATCTTTTAAAATCGACTTCGTAAGCCATTTTCAGACTTATTAGTCCGCATTGAAATTTACATGTGAGCTCCAAAATCCAGGCTATATTTGCAGAGAGATGATGTAATATGTGATGATAATTAACTTAACAATGATAACAATATAAACTAACTTTTTAACGCCTCTAGCAATAAGGGAAAAAGAAAAATGAACTTGAGAGTAGATATTGTTCATTACAATTTGTTTTTTTTGTTATTTTTTCTTTTCTTTTTGTTTTTTTGGGGAGATAAATACAAGATGTCCTAGCAAGAGCAAAGCCAATATCAAGATAGCAACATATGTACCTTAAAGTAATTTTCCACAAAATTAGCATCATTTAGGGTTGAATGTTGCTGATTAGGAGACCTAGGAATCTTTAAATTTGATGGGCCCACGTTAACAGGATCACTCATCCATTCGCTACAAACTGATGCATTGTTATGAGGACTGGAAGGTTCTGAAAATGGAGCTTGGCTTCCATCTCCACTTGCAGCATCACTCAGTTCTGGCCTTTCTATGCTGCAACTTGACTCTTCAACTCTATCTTCATTGTAGTCTGTTTGCACTAGATCTTTAGATTGTAGAGCACAATGCTCCAAATCCTCTGCAGATTGCCACTCTTCAATTGACATAGGATCTTCAAATGGTCCCGAATATGACAATGGGCTCCCAACTCTAGATATGGCTTGGACAGTTGAACATGTTGTCGTATCATCATAAATAGCAATGTTTTTTGTGAAGAAAGCAGATAGCTTAGGCTGGTTATCAACTTCACTTGCAAGCTGATCAAGCTGATAAGGAACCCCTGAAAACAACAAAACAACGATAGAAGAGCTAATAAGTAAAGAAGTGGACAACTTGCTGGTTTGCATTAAAAATCAAGTCATATATATATAAACTTACAATTCAGAAGCTTATTTGCAGCGACAGAGTCCAACACCCATGTGGGTTTGACTACTGGAAGTCCCCTGCTGAAGGACCTATATCAAATTCAAACAAATTTTAGAAAAAAATTACAACTACTATTCACAGCAGAGATGCAAAATAAGAAACTGATTGAACTTTGTTTTACAGCTGACCTTAAATTCTTGACCTTACTGTCAGGAAGATTACTACAGATTATATGAGTAACACGACGTCTAGAAAAATAATTTTCAAAATGGCCTCCATGCTTCAACATGTATCCTCGAAGCTCCTGGAAAGATATTGTTGACATCAATAAACTACAAGAGAAGCAACCTAATCATCCATATGAGAAAAACCAGTGAGGTACAGAAAAGAATATGATAGCTATATAGTCAAGGCATTGATTACAATGAAGATGGATGTTTGAATACAAGAATACAAGTAATCTTTAGTCTCCCAATTCAAAAGTTCGAGAAGTTTTTAATTGATGAAACAATATTCGACATCATTCATAGTTCAATTCAGGATCTTTTAAGTCATAAATCTTAAAGTAACCATATCATATTAATTCCCAGCAAGAAAATCACATGAAATAGACCAGAAAGAAACCATAATGTACTAAACCTGACTGGAAGGAACCGTGTATCCATCAACAAAAATGGATACACCCTGAAATATAGGTTTTGAAGAATTTGGACCACTGATAGAAGTGCTTGATGCCTCCGCCTCAAACTGGTCGTGAAGCTTTTGATTCTTGACGGCCATGTAACTACATCAAAGTTTTCAAAAACAAGATCAAAACGAACTTTCTTGATTGATAAAAGTAAAATGAAAACTAATTAATTTTCAACAGAGTTTACCAAGATTCAAGATAGTATACAAAAATTCAAGATAATGTAGAAAACTTTGGAAAAGTTAGTGCAAGTAAAGAAATAAGTAATATTTTGCCTGCCAAAATTGGAGAAAGGTGAAGTACTGAAGGCGGGACGAGAAGCAGAGCGAGAATTGGCACCCCAGGCCATGCCTAGGGTATTTTGACTCGTCTTCTTCTTCTTCTTGTTGCTATTGTTACTCCGATTTGAATTTGAGGATCGTTTTGAATTGGAACCGGAGTTCGCAGTGCGTGAGGGTTCCTCCATGCTCGTCTCCCAGTTCTGAGAATTAAAATTGAAACGCTGATAATATTATGAGTTATACTGTTTTATACTAAAGAGGAGATATTGCGCATTAAAACGCGTCTCGCTCAAGCTTTATTTTTACGCTTATCTAATTTCATAAAACGTCTTCTGGTTAGAATTATTTATTTTTAAAAATATGTTTTGATGGTGTAATTTTTTTTTTTTCGTCAGTACATATAAGTTAATTTTCATAATAATACGCAGAAAAATTTACATATATCTTCTTCTTTTTCTGAATTTATATTATAATTACAATAATATATATTAAATTTTATTTTCAATTGATAAAATATTATTAAAAATTGTATTAGAATTACACTATATGGGAAAATTATTTCCAATTGATAAACAGTGCATAAGTAATCATTAAAGCTGATGAATATGATATCATAAGCACATTAAAACTTTGTTAATTATGTTATATTTTACTTTTCGGGCTAATTTATTTCTAAATTACACGTTTTCTTTTTTTTTCTTAATAAATAACTTGAATATATTACTTTATAATTTGTTTCAAATGTTTATAAAATATTAATGCGTTATTTACCATTTAAATTGAAAAAGTTGAATTTCAAGAAATTCTATATAATAAGAAAATAGAAATTTGTGTTAAATTATGGTGAGTTAACACATTTCATATTTGATAAATATATAAATTATTGATATCTTTGAAAAAAATCATTGATTTCAATAAATTTCCACAAGTGATATTTATTTTTCAATATAGTCAAAAAAAATTATATATGAGTTGCATCGTAAGCTTAGCATATGATAGTATACAAACTCTTGATCAATCAATTCGTAAAGCTCGTTTCAAAGTCTTTCATATTTATGTTATTTTAGCTCAAGTATAATTTGATTTTGTTTGATTTGTCGATGATTTTTATGATACACTTATTATTGTCTTCAATAAGTAGAAAAAACTTTATTTATTTTGAGTTTGATATTGAAAGTATTTATTAAAAGAAATTGATTTCTAATTTCACAACAATAAAAGCAATCAAGAAGGCAACTTTATTTCTAAATATACTAACAATTATCTTAATATTAAATTCTAAATTACATTAATAAAAGATTTTGATGTTGAACTCTAGACATCGTGTCGTTAGGGTTGTTCAAAATTGAACCGAAATCAATAAATCAAATGAAAAATATATATATTAATTTATCGGTAATGAATTATTAATTTATCAATTTCAATAATAATTTTATTTTTTATTATCGAGTTATAAAGTTATCGAGTTTTCTTAATTAGTTAACTGATAATTCAATAGTAAATTAAGAAATGATATTAATATCAGTTGGTATATGAAGCTTTTGACATAGGATTTTGTTTCATTTTTTAATTTATGGTTGTCTCGAACTCTCGATTATTTTAAAATATGTATGCGTTTGTTTTAAGTAAAATGCAATTTGTCAACTTATATATGGTTCATTGGCTTTGTCACCTTATTTTTAAGTAATTATCAATGAGTTTCTAAGTGTGTCAAACTTAAATCTCAACAGTTAAAGCAATAACGATCAATAATTGATAAAATCAATACCCCTTTATGCGCCCACATTTCGTGATAACACGAATACTGTGAAAATAGACCAAAATGGTGATTTATTATGGATTTAAATTATTTCGTCAGGTGATAGAACTCCACAAACTTAAGGTTTATTTAAAAAAAAGATATAAATATCATGGGATAATAATGTATTTTCTCTCTATATAATAATAAAATAAGAAATAACATATATATATATATCCATTCTAAAAATTGAACTTAGTACAACCTTGATTTTAGATCCTAATACATTTGAAGCCTAAAAAGAAATCAAGAACAATTCTTTTTTACACGGACAATATTGAAGTTTATGAGGGCAAAGAAGTAAAAACAATTATATTGGAAAGTTATCTACATTTTAACAGAAGTTTAGAATTTCGAGTTATAATGCTCATATCTCCTTACCATTAAATTATTTTTTACAATAATATCTAAGGTAATACATCCCAAATATATGGCTAACATTTTTGTTAAATTCTTATGATTATAAATAATATCATTACTATATAAAGATAAATAGAAATTAGTATAAAGATCATAGAAAAATTAAATCGTTTAACTTAAATCATTATTTTTCTTTCTTTTTTTTGAAAAGAGACATATGTAAGGCTTACTCGTTGAACTCTCATAAACTATTATATATTTGTTTCATAATATGTGAACTCATTTCATTCCAAAAGTTAATGTGATAACAAAAATTATATTTCTAAATTATAAAATATATTCCATTCTGATCGACTAGGTTGATCAGGTTCAAGACCCCTAATTTTAAAGTTTTTTAATTTTTTTTATTTAACTCTACCTGGGTCAATATCCTTTGATTTAAATAAAGTATTAATAACATTTAAAAGAATTGTTTTCAATTCATGGCATTACTCAATTGTCAATATCCTTTGATGTAGCCAGAGTTTAGTAGGTGTTTGTCCATATAATATTATCAGGATATGAAATTATGAGATAAAATTAATGTTTGGAAATGTAATTTTATATCATGAGGTGAAATTTCATAATTTTCTCAAAACTATGGATTGAAAATTTGTTAACAATTTGGGATTTTTCAAATACGAAATTGATTCACAAATATATGTTTTGTAAAATAACCTTATATTTATGTCTTTTAGCCATTTATTTCATATCTTACTAAAATTTATAATCATACATTACTTTTTAAATTTTATTATTATGATCACCAACATAAAATTTATCATTACTTTAAATCAATTACTACCTTATCATTTATATTCTCAAATTCATTATTTTCATTTTATCAACCAAATATTTTACTACTATTTAAAAAAAAAAAAGGTAATGCTAAATGGTCTAAAATTTTGGGCAAAAATTTCAAAAATCTATAATATATTTTTATTTTAAAATAAATAAATTTTTTTATTAAAATTAAAATGGTAAAATATAAAATTCTAGAGACACACCTTAACTAAACTAAGGTCTTAATATCCGTGAACTTTTTTTTTTGTAATTTTTATACCCATTTTGTCTTACGTGGCACAATCCGTGACTCCATACAATTGAGACGCGTTAAAGATATTTGAATGTCACGTAATTCAAAAAGATACACAAAATTACAAAATAAATAAGTTCAGAGAGGTAATAGGACCTTAGAATAGTTAAGGTGTGTTTCTGCAATTTCGTCATTGTATAGGGATACTTGTGCATTTTCCCTAAAAATATAATTTTCAACTATATTGACTGAACAAGACTGACTACAATGATTTTGTAATAATTTATTATGCGATTTATAAATTTTTGTTCATTTGAAAAGATTAAATAAATAATTGAAGCTATTTTAATAATTTTATAACTTATGAAATTCCTATGTTTACGTGAAAATACGCAATACAAAAACTCTAAATTGCCTTGCATTTCAGTACTTCTTAGGTTAATTCATTTTTAAATTAAAATTTATCCCTTCACTTTTGCTTATTTATTTTTAACATATAAAAAAAAAAAATTAAAGTGTATCAAAAACTTTAAACATGTAAAAAAGACAATTTTAGTATGTAAAAGTCAAAATGTAACAAGTGGAGGCGGTACAAGCACATTTATGATGTATTGAGCCATAATGAAAAACGTACTGTAGCAATATACAGAAAGAAAAATCATTTTTCGTTCTAGCAATTGTTTAGTAGAATTAAATAAGCTAAAAAAATGATAAAAAAAAGGAAAATATTGAAATTGATCAGAATTCAGAAGTAATTAAAAGAACGCAGCATAACAATCTTTTATCATTTAAAAATAATTGATTTAAAACTAAAATTTAAAAATTTACAATTTAATAGTTAAATATAAAAATATAATAAAAATTAATGATATTGATAAATATTAAATTTTATATAGAATATATTGTAATAATCACTAAATTTGTAGAGTAATTTTTTAAAATTAGTTGATTAATTATGATTATGATATTTGTTAATATAATATAATCTTAATATTTAAACTTTAAATATGATACATGTCTCTAATTTAGATATGCACCTGACGAAATGAAGAAAAGAGATAATGGAGGAAGCCGAAACCCATATACATGTATGCACATTAGTTCAGAAGAAAAAATCTTTTTGGCCAGAAAATTTGGCAAGGATTTAATAAGAATGATATTTTATTTATGTTATTTTACTTTTTGAATATTTTTATCTTTTTAACTTTAATATATTTTAATAACAAATGAAATAAAATCAATTTATTTTAAAATAAAAAATATTGTAAATTTAAAAAACTTTCTGGCTAAGTTTTCTGATTATTTAGCATTACCGATATAAAAAATGACACAATCTTTGTTCTAGATCCTGTAACTTTTTAGGCCAAAAATATTTTTAATACCAAATTTATAAGAATATTTTAGCAGACAATATTGAAGATTATGTGGGGGGTTGGGGGAGTACAATATTTTATATAACAAAAATTACATAACTTTTTTTTTTACAGAAGTATTAGAATTTTGAGTTAAAATACTCAAATCTTGATATTATTAAAGTAATTATTTTTTACAATAATATTCAAAGTAATTGGTAATACACTATAACATTTTATTAAATCATTATGACTATAAATAATAACATTATTATATGATTAATAACCTTATGACTAAAAATAAATATAAAAACAAAAACTCTACTTTCACTTCCATCTACTATTTTCTTCCTTGCCACTTTGCCTGGTATCAAGTGCTGATATTTCCTTAATTGTGATTTATTATTCTAAAACTCGATTTTGAACTATTTTCACTAGATTTCTACACGAGGCTGAAATTCTAAACCTTTTAATTATGTTTTTTCCCATTAATTCATCATTAAATTAGTAATTTCATGAAACTAAGGAGTACAATGATATGAAGGATTTATCTTACCCTTGTGTTTATAGAAAAAGTGATGCCTAAAAAATCATTCATCGATGATGTGTTATATAGGAGTAATTATAACATTGTAAGTAGGGAAACAAGAATTAATTAAAGACAAGACGAATCCTTTTAGAACTGAAAAAAAGAGTAACGCTTTTCCATTTCCCTAGAAGTTATACAATTTCCAACAAACACCCAAGCAGTGGTTTTGATCATCCAAAAATGGGGTCTACAATATACATCAACCCACCAAAAACATGAAAAAGAAGAGCCAAGGGATTGTTCATTGGGTAATACTATTATTATTGTTCATCATGGCGGCAGGTGACCAAAAATCAGCGCCGTTGAGACTCGTATCAGCTACATGGACACTCACCTCTACTGGCACTAGACAAAGTCCTTTGCTCCTCAGCAACACCTCATTTCTCGATGCTTCCGTTTCCCCGCCCTCCTGTGTCACATTTATTTTAACATAACAGGTCATGGTCACAATCATTTCATTTTATTATTAAAAAAGAACTAGTATAAATAAAAATGAGGGCTGAAAGAAAAGGGAGGTTGTTGTACCAGTAACTAGTCGAGTAGTAAAAAAGAGGACCTTTTTAGTGAAAAGTGAATTGGTCAAAACGAAAGTACTTACACGTAAAGAGGGAGACTGTCTCTGGGTCTGGGTCTGGCGCTGCAAGTAAGGAGAACACAAGACGTGAACCTGATCGTGCAAAAACCTGATATATCCCATCGCTTCATGTAGCACTGATGCTGTATCTGTCTGCATTTTCACATCCATTTTAATATATATATATATATATATATTACCACCATTCACTACAATTAATTACACACGAAATACAAATGAACCTTGCCAAAGGGAGATACAAGTTGTTGTAATGCTGTAATTCTTTCACCAAGCTTTTCTTTCTTAACCTGCAATTACATTATTATTGTTTAAAATTATAAAAGAAGAAACTGAGATGCGAAAATTGTGACTCGATCTATTTTCTGACCTTTGCATGAGTTGTCACATTTGAATTTTCTACCATCTTTGTCCTCTTGCAATTTCTCCGATTTCCACCTTTTGTTTTTTCAACCGATTCTTTCTCTGCACCATTTCGCTTTTTCTGCACAAAGGACAAACAATAAAAAAAACCAACAAAAAAATAAATTGCTACTACTTAATTAAAATGCTTACATACATTGGAGTTGTTAGGCTGGCTGATGTTGCTACTTGAACAAGCAGATGGTGAATCTCCACTGCATGTGAGTTCAGATTTTGGGGTTTTTTGTTCTGATGTTTGTACAGAACAAGTTTCAAGTATAGGAGCATCAGTACCAAAACAGAGCATTTTCGGGGAAGATGAATTAGTGAAATTGAAACATCCTGCCAGGTCATCATCGTCGTCGGCAAATAGTAGTTCTGAATAGGTTCCTCCGTCCAGTGAACTCTCTTCTTCACCCGCCATTGCTCTGTCTGACACTAGCTCTGCTGTATTTCCTAATGGAGAAAAAGGGGGATTTGGTTTTGGGAGTAAACGACGGAAGCTTCTTTTAAAGTTTTTTTTTTTTTACGGGGACAAACATAGATATATGCACCCTGGACCGTTTCGATTTTGCTATATTTTGTAAATATTAATATTTAAAAATATTTTATTCAAATAAATTAAAATAGAGAAAATATATAAATTTAAAATGTAATTTTTTTTAGCATAATCAAATAAAAAGTGAAATAAAGATGGAGTTCCACGTAATAAGAACAATGAGTTTTGAACAAGGACGTGTCTGTCGTGTAAAATTGAGTGGAAGCGTTACGGGCGTTGCAAAAATGAATGGGGACTTTGGCTTCGGTAGTATCGTCGCTACTGTACTGTATTGTCTCAGTCAAACAATTCACCCGAGAAACCGTGCTAACCTTCTCTCGTCCACACTCCCAAAGTTTTTGTTTTGGGAATGCAACAAAACAAAACTTTTGCTGGTTTTTATTTGATCATAAACAATGTGAATAGTCATCAATAGTCCTTACCACTATTCCCTCAGTTCCATCTTTTTACTTGTTTAATATTAACTTTTTGATTATTTTTTTACTTATCATTTTTAATAATAAAAAAGAACAATACTATTTTTCCAAAAAATACTTGCAATATAAGTAGAATTGAAAATTATGATTAAACAATAGGTATGAAGGTTAAAAATTAGAATAAAAAGTTAATAGATAGTAGATTATTATCATATTACTAATAATATGATTTAGGTATCACCTAGTTTTTTTTTAATTCTAAATGAATATTAATATAACATACTCTTTACTGTTTGATACTCGGACCCCAAGAATGGAAAGAACATTATTCAATTGAGTCTACAATCTAGTAATTAAGATTTTTAAGTAAATAAACAATACTTTAATTACGTTCAGAACGGTGATTTTTGCACGTGGACAAGATTATAGAAGTCGAGTCAAATCTAAAACAATGTTTAACAAGTGCGAAAAAGGGATGAATTATACAGTATATTATAAGGAAAGTGCAACTTGTGAACAACGATCCATAAATTGTTTGTATTTTTGAGAAAGTACATAAAAATCTTCTTAAACTTGATAGCAAAACTTACTTTAGCACTTAAATTACACGATCGTTTAATTTATCCCCTTAATATTTTTGAATTGTTTTTTTTTTCAATCCTAATACTACAATGCCAGTATCACAGTGACATGTATATTACACATGCATCATTTCATTGCCACGTAGTGGCACATAAAAAAATAAAATTTTGAGTTTTTTATCTTTTTTTATTTATTTTTATGTATGCAATTTTAGAAAGTTAAAAATAGAAAAAGCATTGAGAAGTAATCCAATATTATAAAAATAAAATCAAACTCTAACATATGCAATAATAGAAAACATTCACTTTTTAAAACACATTATTAAAATAAATATAAATAATACTACAAATTAAATAACTAATTTGAGATGAAGAAATTATAAATTTTTTAATTAAAAATTTTTTCAAGTTCATCATAATCAACAAACCTTTCATACGTAAAATTGAAGCAACAACAAGTTGTTGGGTTTTTATTTTATCTTATTCATTACTTCTAAGAACAAGTAAGAATATTTTGAAATGAAAAAAAAGGTGGGAACGTCTCGAAGAAGAAGAAAGAAAGTGGCAGGGAGGGAAGCTCGTCGAAGGAGAAGAAAGGGGCGAAGCAAATATAGGTGGCGGCCGGGTTCGAAATAAGAGAAAGAAGAATACGGGTGGGTGCTTCGAAGAACGAAAAGGTGGGGTTGTTGGTGGATAAAGATAGAGGGATAGTGGGGTGTGAGAAGGATGAAACCTTATTGGTTGAAAAGAAAAAAAGGGTCTATATATTTCATTTATTTGATTTTTTACATTTTCACTAGCTTCTTATTTGCCACATCAACTTTTTGGGTAGAATGAGATCAGGAGATAAAAAATCATTTGTAAAGTTGAAATATGTATTTTCCCTATATTTTATGATGGATAATATGGTTATTCCATATTTGACCCACATTTAACTAAAGGAATAACTCATCAATTTAAAATGGATTGGTTCAAACCGCTAACAGGGATAACCATAAATTTTACTCATTTACCGCCCCTAAAATAGATAGTGAGAAAACGTTAGAATTACGCAGATTGCTGCCATAACACAAAGCGCATAGGGCTATGTACCAACTACACGAGGAAACCAGAGCCAGACATTTTAGCTTCTTTGGACGATGCAAAATTGGTCAATCTCTAAGTTCGATTAAACTTCTACCCTCTGCTGGCACAAAACCCAAACACTTGACCTAGTGTTTAGTGCATGTAAATGAGCAAGTATTATAGTATTTGATCGATACTCATGCTCTAAAGGCTGCAATAGATTCGAATACAACTAAAGGCAGCTAATTAAGGATCCAAAAAGATATCATTACTCTTTTTTTACCTTACTTTAGTCATTCCTGTCGCAGCTATTTGATTTTTGGAACAGATCACTACATTATGCGATCAAGAAATCACAATTAAAAGCAGGCGCGATTAAATACACTCAACTCAACCTTGATAGAGTTGTAAATTTCTCACCCATTGTCACCACTTACCACCTCCAAGTTGCCTACAGTTGACCATGGAAGCAAGGTGCTAGAGCAGGAACTAACTAATACAGGCACAAACTTCACTTCTACAAATCACCCAAAACCTCTTCATCTGACTTGTAGAAATGACTGCTCAACCAACACTACATATGCATAGATTGAAAAGAAAGAAGAAACAATAATGATAGAGATGTAAAATCACACTTTCCTAATCAGGGAACTAAGAAGTAGGCTACAAGTGTTTTCCATTTCCCATGCCATTCACACCTCCTCTATATTTCTTCATTTTCGAACATACCATCTTTAATAAAATAAATTACATTGAAGTGACGGAAATAAAACCACCTGTTCTTCCTGAAGAGAGACAGAGAGAGAGAGAGAGGAGGGAGGGGATGTAAGAGAATGTTGTTCATGTACAAGATGAGGGGAAGGGGGAGGGGGGAGGGTTGAAACTAATCTAAGTCTCATAGATCTAAATTCTAAACAGGACAATAACTCATGAGTAGAAGACAAATGGCATCACCTATGAAGTAGAAATCAAGGTGCCTAGGATTGACAAGAACATGGATTGAGCCTAATAAACCAATGCATATTTGCATCTTGACAAGTGAACTTTCATTGTAAGCTCTATGCACTATTTTGATCAGCACAATTGACAAGTGACTTACAAAGAACTAGCAAATAAAGTTTGTTCGTTCCTCAGTTTTCTGCTATCATCCCCGACTTAACTCATCAAGGGAAACACTGCTAAATTTCTGTAGGAACAGGACCAGAACAACTTAAACTCTTGTTTGGTTTTCAAAAAAAGCATCTATCTATTAAGAAGTGAGAAAAGAAAGAAATGAGGACACTTCCTATAAGATCACATTGGCCTGTAATGGAATGTGCCTAATATAGTAAACATTTCAACTGTCACTGATTCATGAACCTGAAGAAAATTAGGGTGCTTTGATTGATATATCATACAGAAGAAACTACAATCTATGAAGTTAATTCTACCAGCTGATGAATAGCTCTAACAAAGTAGAACTTAATGTGATATTGATCTGGCACTTCTAAACACAATCGGATCTAGGAATGATAGATATGTGGAAAATCAGCAGTTTGAAGTTATATTACAAAAGATTTCAAATAAAACTAGAATTCACACACTTAAGGCCTAATTAAAGCAAAATAATTTTGTCATTTCATTGTCCAACATAGAACTTCTCTCCATACTGAAGGAAGCTTCAACTTTGTTGTTAGATACAAAAATATGACCCAGAAAAGACCAAAGAGAAACCTGGGCAGAGCAAAGAACATGCCTGCTATTATGTTCTTTAGTGTATGCACACTTCATGCAAAAACCAATTATTCTTAAGTTGGAACCAGATGGTAACACTCCCCTAGCAAGATTCATGTGCAAACCATATGTGAGAACTATCTCAAAACACAAAGCATTCAGCAACGCCCTAACAATACTTAGAGACACAATAATGTAAGGTGATTAATTATGCCAAGATTTGTCTTCACATTTTAATTGCTTAACCTCTTAAAGTCTTACTAAGCTACCTTTTCAGGATCAGTAACTCTTCAGGACTAAAACTGACTATACAACTGAAGTCTCTCCAACATGGGTACATCACCATATTGATACAACAGTGTAGGTCACCACCATCTAAGCAAATATACTGCAAGACTCTAAGAGACACTGACACCTCATAGAAACTGAAGATCATACCAACCAAACTATCATGGCAATACATCTTGCTATTAAGTAAGACGATTGGCTTCAAAAGTTTGGTAAAACAGTAATCGTGTGGGTTTCATATATGTGCAAAAGAAGAAATGAGTCTTCAAGCATTTGTCCACCCATATCCTATCATGTATATCATAGTTGGATCTTGGACTTGGAGCTTTCTTAAAAAAAAGAAGACAATTTACCTAATTTTTCATGATTCATGAATTGTGTATTGAACATTTATTAGCAGAACATAACTTTTCTCAAAAGTTACAATCTAAAAGGAAAAGCTTAGGTCTTTATATTAGAATGTTGTTCAACCTCCACAATTTACTTTCTGGTATCCGATAGTGAACTTATGGTATACTAATAACAGACACCCAAAATTATGAAGTATCAGAAACTTTATACCAAGTGTCTATTGCAGAATATCCCAATTTAAAGTAGAAGCAAGAAAATAAAGAGCAACAAACGAACAAATCTCTTTGTGAACTAATAACAAACAGTTGGTAGACAAGACGAACCATCAGTCAGCGCAAATATTTTTCAAGCGATCCGCCGCAGATTGGTCTACTGAATACTGAAAAAACAACAAGAAATCGTAATTACTCAATCCAATTCAAAAAGTTCTACTGAATTGTACAATAACTAGAACACAAGTTCCTCTATAGATACCTTTTTGAGGACCCAGAGGGAATGATTGTAAGTTCGTTGAAGGAGTTCTTGGAGAGCATTTGGATCATTTGAGTCGATTTCTCTGTAGTTGACGAAGTTTTCTCGGGCGTATTTTGCGTAGTAAGGCCTTGAGTCCTTCGGTAGTCGCCTCACCAGCCTTAGCACTTCCCTGTAAGCACCTATAGCTTTCTGCATTTCTTGAAGAATCATTTAGCACCGATCGTCTTCCCCTGTTCTGCAAACGATCTAATGCGCAGTCATATACTTTTCCGAGTCCTGATTCCTGTGAAGCCTTGTGGGTCGGGTCCAGAATTGGTGCCGGATTATTGTTGAACCATTGACGTAATGCTACATTAAAATAAAAATGGTAAAACTTATGAATTTTATTTAACCAAATATTTTTAGCGTAATGTTGTATTTAAAGTTATGTTTAGTTGATAATTGATATAACTTGTGAACCATTGATAAAATAAATACAATAAATTGTATCCCTCTGACATAATTTGTGAGAATAAAGTAAACTCTATCAATCTAGTTGAACTCCTAAGAATTTACCAAAATAGGTAAAAATAGAATAATATTTATATTAAAATTTTGTCCCGACAGACATATGTTGTGAAACTGGAATTTTTTCGTTCGTATGAATACGTAGCATTAGTCATTACATTATTATAGTTATAATATTTTAATATTGACGATATTTAAGCAGTGACAACTTATACTATCTGTGCGGAGTCTCATGAACGAGAGCCAAAAACCCAACAGGGTACTGAGCCTAATGTATTTTTCGGTTGGCATGGTATGCTATTGGAAATTTTTGATATCACGGTATTAGATTTTTAAAATATCATATTTGTTGTAAAATAATTGGAGTGTCATGTGGAATATGACATCACTAATGACCATGTATGCATTAATGTATGGCTATAAATAGCCACTATATGAAACATATAAACACACACTTTGAAAGAATATATCTTCTAAAATTTTCTTTCTTTAAGAATTTTAGTAAGTTATTTTATAACAAGAATTTTAGTAAGTTCTTTTATAACAAAAATTTTAGTAAGTTCTTTTATAACAAGAATTTTAGTAAGTTCTTTTATAACAATATTATTATTATATCAAATTAATTTGAATTTTAAAATTTATTTTTTGTTTTTTATGGTATAATTAAATCATAATTTGTTTAATTTTGACTAATATATACTTGTGTGATAGATTATTATGATTTTGATAATTAAAAAAGGAAAAAAATATAAATATATCTCTAAACTATCGTAAATGTTATGCAAATATCCTTCATGTTACTTTTGAGACATTGGTGCCCATGTCGTAAAAAGCGAAAGCATTTTACCCTCTATACTAACGGACATACACGTGCAATCTTATCCACCGACCCGATATTCATTAATAATCGACGGATAAGATTGTGTTATGTGTCCCTATTTAGTCTTCCGTTAGAGTGAAGGACATATATGCACTAGATTTTGGATAGTGGGAGCACCAATATCCAAAAGTATGATGGAGGATATTTCTATACCATTTATGATAGTTCAAAATGATATATTGTCCTTTTTCCCATTTAAAAAAAAAATAACACATTATACATATAGTAATATATATGCAAAATAAAGTATTACAAACACCTCCTTTTGTTAATCAATTATAATTTAAAATACATTTTAATCAAAATAGAGTAGTCATAATTTTCATTTTTAAACAATTAGTTTATGCTAATACTAGATTACAAATTTGTTTTTTGTTAATATATATGTATATATAAATTTTAATTTTTTTAGTATTTTATATATATATATATACTTCGGTATGATATTTTATACTTTGATATGTTATATCAAAATACTAAATATCGTACAAAATATTAAAAAAATTTAAATATATATCATATACCACATCAAATACCATAATGTCAAAATCACGATATTCAAAATTTGCTATAATATAGTCTTTCCATATTATACCAGCCCACCCTTATCAGCTAGCTCACTCTAATTTGGTTAGCGCTACGCCTACTATTAGGATATGGCTCCCTCTATTTCGTTTTAATTTTTTAAAGTTCTTATTTTCTTATTAATTAAAATGGAAGACACGTTTTCTTACTAATTAAAATAGAAAAAGAGATCGTTTTAAAAAATTAAGCCGTGAAAATCTACCGTTTATTAATGAGAGTCCGAAATTCAAAGGGTACAAATTTTTTACAAAAATTCCAAAACGGTATATAAAATTTTATATTAACCAAAACGGTAAAATCGCTGCAGGAGCAGCGATTTACAAAGGTAAATCGCTGCTCCGGCAGCGATTTAGCAAATTTTTTTTTTTTTATTAAATCGCTGCCCAAGCAGCGATTTATTTAAAAAAAAAAAATTACATAAATCGCTGCCCCGGGCAGCGATTTATTTATAAAAAACCAGCAATTTATTTTTTTTTAAAAAAAAAAAAATTTATTAAAACGCTGCTAGGGGCACGATTTATTTAAATAAAAAAAATTTCCTTATTAAATCGCTGCACGAAGCTTTTTTTAAAAAAAAAATATTAAAATTTTTTAATACAGCGATTTTATATTAAAAAAATTATAATATTTTTTAAATTTTAAATATATAACTTATAAAAAAATTTTTATTAAATCACAAAAATGTTAATACCGTTTTGATTAATATAAAATAAAAAAAAATTATTAAATCGCAAAAATGTTAATACAGCGATTTTATATATATAAAAAAATTATAAAATCGCTATATTAACATTTTTGCGATTTAATAATTTTATTTTTATTTTATATTAATCAAAACGGTATTAACATTTTTGTGATTTAATAAAATTTTTCTTATAAGTTATATATTTAAATTTTAAAAAATTTTAATATTTTTTTTTTAAAAAAAGCTTCGTGCAGCGATTTAATAAGGAAATTTTTTTTATTTAAATAAATCGTGCCCCTAGCAGCGTTTTAATAAAAAAATTTTTTTTTTTTTTTAAAATAAATTGCTGGAAATTTTTTTTATAAATAAATCGCTGCCCGGGGCAGCGATTTATGTAATATTTTTTTTTTTTTTAATAAATCGCTGCTTGGGCAGCGATTTAATAAAAAAAAATTTTTTTTTTATAAATCGCTGCCCCGGCAGCGATTTTATTAAAAAAAAATTTTTTTTTTTTTGAAATCGCTGCCCAAAAAAAAATTTTGCTAAATCGCTGCCGGAGCAGCGATTTACCTTGTAAATCGCTGCTCCTGCAGCGATTTTACCGTTTACCGTTTTGGTTAATATAAAATTTTATATACCGTTTTGGAATTTTTGTAAAAAATTTGTACCCTTTGAGTTTCGGACTCTTATTAATGACATTGATATCTAGAAATTAAATACTAACACGTCTAATTCACGAGAGTCCATCAGCAGGGTCTCAATTTCGTTTTTAGGAATTGAGCGTGGAATATTGTATGCCGTTAAAACCAGTTGCATGTATATTTCTGATAGGCGGCGGATTTCAAATTCCCATTTAAAGTGTTTGAAAAAAACATATATATAATGAGTGAAATTTGAGCTTATTGATATTCCTAAATGACTAAAATCAATTTATATTTTTGTATTTAGAGGGTTCAAAATCACTATTACAAAAACAGTTTTTAACAACAACAAATACATATACATATTAAAAAAAATAATGATGAAACTTTGTGTTAATCACCTCTAACGGGAATTAAATTGTTATCATCAATTAATTGTATTAAAGATTATTTTTAATATAGCGCTAGCTAATCAATAAATATACATAATTTTTTTAAGAAAGTAATATTATAAGTATATATAGTATAATTTTTTTTTATGAAGAAGATTTAGATAAATACTCTTCTGCCTCACGATGAACTCTCCAATTCATGATATTGACTTATATATCATTATCGTCTTATACAATATTAAAAAGATGTAGTTATTAAATTTGTGTTGCCCTCGTCGAAACCCATGTCTCCATTTTTGTCATTGAAACATGAAAGGTTGCTAACTCTCCACACACTCACTAAAATATTCATAGAAATTTGGCATATTTGCATGCATGACTTCGACGTCCCTCCTATTTACACCACAGAAGTCTCTATCCCAATTAACTAATAGTACCCTAAGAAAAAACAATATTTGTATGTTTCCTCAATAATTCACTTCTCTCCAAATACAAATCAAAATAGAAAAATATTTACCATAAAAAATCTTTTAAACATATATGGAACATTTAATGCAATACATTATAACCACTATTTCTTTCGGACAAAATTACCTCCATGTTGGCCACTCTCTATTCACTCATTCACTTTATAAATACTTTCACTTAGCTCCCACACTATAATCTTATACTTCCAAAAAAAAAAAATTAAGACATAACAAAATCAAACACAAATTATGGATGTTTGGTCATGGATATGTGAACTTGTTGACACAGAAAAATGGAGTATTGAGAATGATGATTCCTTTCTCATTTACAATCTTGCTACTTCCATAACCAATTCCAATCAATCAATTCAATTCAAAGCTGAGAAAAAACTTAACCCTAATAACACAGAGACAAATTCTTCATTGGTTTTCTCTATATGTTTGTTGGGTTTTCATGACACCTCTCAAGAAGAGGTGACCATCTGGGTTTCTGACACGTGTCCTCTTTCTTCGGACAAGCCATTCTTGCCACTTGTTCTACAACTCCTTCAAGAAATCATTTCACGTTCACCAACTGCGCATGATAGCGCTTGCCCACGTTCCCACTTCCAGAAGCTTCAACCCGACCCGGTTTCATGGATCCTAGATTCCCACTCACCAGAATCATTCTCAAGCTTCTTCAATCTCATCTTCCTCACGCGACTTTTCTGGATGTTTACCTTCGACGCGCCTCCGGCGGTGGGGTCTCTATACTTCCACTCGCTGCTAGCTCCGAACCTTGAAGCCTTCTCGTGCAAGCACGCGCCTGTCCTGCGAACTTTCTTCATAACAGTAGGGACTGACGTGGAGCTTTGTTTCATGCGCACGTTTGGGTACATGTTAGCAAAGTGGTTGATTTTAAGAGAAGTTGGCGGCGTAGGATTAAAGTCGTTAACGCCGTTAGCATCTCATTATTTAGGATTTTCATATGCCACGGAGGCTCACGGGTTATGGATGTTAAAAGGATACGCGCCTGTGAAGGCAATGAAACCCACGCGCATGAATATTGACAAATTTCAATTTCCTATAATTGAATCGAAAGAGATTGCACTTAAATATACACTGGCCCATCAACAGCTTGAGGCTGTGATACAGTTCGAATATACAGTTGGATTCTATGATGGGTTTATCCAAGTGAGGGCCCGTTTGGATAACATACGTCTTGGTGTAGCAAGATTGGGCTTTAACAAAAATGAGGATGAAGAAGATTCTTATTTGCTAGAGAAGCATTTTCCATCTAGGATTCGAGTTTGGGTTGGGCCAGAAATCGGTGCTAATTATGTTGGCGGTTTAAGTTTGGGCCGGTCCACTAACAACGTCGAACGCGAATTCGAAATGCAAAAAGTCTTAAAGGGCAATTTCGGAAACTCAAAACAATCACAAGTGAAGACAAGGGCCAAAATGGCAACAAAATCAAAGATGAAAAATTGGAGGTGGGACCTAGAAGCGGAAGGGAACGCAGCTGTATACGAATCAATATTATACGACCACGTGTCAGGGTGTGAAATCGCCACGTGGAAGCCGGTTAATGGGGATGATAAGAATAATCAACTTATGAACAATTTTAGAGGAAGATATTTTGGAGGGAATAGGGCATTTAGTAAGAAGGGTGGTTTGGTATTTGCTGGGGATGAATGTGGTGAAGAAGTGGGATGGAGATTGAGCAAAGAAATGGAAGGAAGTGTGTTGAAATGGAGGGTAGGGGGTCAAGTATGGTTAAGCTATTGGCCAAATAATGTCAAAAGTTCATATTATGAGACTAGGCTCGTGGAATGGTGTGATGAGGTAGATTTGCCTTTGATTCCTGGGAAAATATTTTAGGAATAGTAGTATATAAGTACCTACTTCATGTAATACTAATATATTGTTTAAGCTTTTGTATATTATGTATATTTTTGGGAGTAGTAATAATATACGTAAGTGACTTAAAACTCTCTATTTCTTGTAATACTAATATGTTGTATAAGCTTGTGTATATTATGTATGTTTATGAAAAATAAAGCTATCCTATTTTGATGAAGGTGTGCAACTTCTATTTTTTTTATTTTTGGGTATGTGTTTATTGAAAATAACGCTTGTCCAATTAATAGTCATAGTATGAGTGTCAATTCAACCAAATATGTCCACAAAAATTCAATATTATTATAAAGGTCATTTTGGATGGACATTTGGGCCAGGACAAAGAATATGGATTGAGAAGGTCAATTTGATAAGAATTGCTAATCTAACCGTAAAAATTTGGACAAGTTACATATTTGACAAGTCAATTAAAAATAATTACAATTGTTAGTTAAATAATTATATCATTTTGTTATAAAATAAATCTATATTTATTTATTATTATTTTCATGGATCGGTTATTGCCTATTTATTTTAATTTAAAAAAAATATTAAATTCTCTTCATAAAAAATTGCTATAAAATAAATTAGAAGTTTAATTTTTTCTTTTTATATATATATGTTGTCTTTCTTTTTATAGTGTTAGCAGAGAAAAAATTTACCTGCTTCGGGTGTTTGAGTTTTTGGTTAAAATTATCTCTCAACTATGATTCACTGGTGTACATCCTTCTATTATTTAAGTGAACAAAAAAGTCCTTATACTATCCACAAAATAACAAAAATATCCTTCGACCTATTTTTGTTGAGAAACTAATTGAACAAATAATATATATATATATATATATATATATATATATTAATTTGCTCATGTCTTAGCTACATCGAGAAAATCAATGTTACATAAAAAGAATAAGGATATGAATAAAAATGAATATTTTATTCTCATATATAAATTTTGTGTGTTATTTATATGTTCTTTTTTGCATAATCAAGTAAATTGACTTGCAACATTTTAAAATATTTATATAGTAGGATCTAATGGTTTGAAAGATTGTGCAAAAAAAAAAAAGTTTAAAAATATTATTTGAAACTATTTAGAGATTCTCTTTAATAAAAAAATAATATAGTATGTATATACTATATAGACAATGCAATTCACATTTATTTAATATATGAAAGTAGTGGTAATTAGTGAAATTATGTAGGAACTTTGTTGTGAAAACTGAATAATAATTACTTTATTTTATATTTTTAAAAATGGAAATGTATTAGAACAACTTTTTTTACAAAGAATATTTAGCATTTGAATATATTTTGTCTGAATATTTAAATCCTCAATTTCTAAAAATAAAAGAAACACCATACTTGACTAGCTTAATCGTGTGTATATATATTCATTCGACTTGACACGTTTTCTGTTGATGACTTGAGTTTCATGAAATGAATAGACAGAAGGAAAAATTTTGCAACTTTTAAAATAAGTAAAAATATTATTTTTTTTCAATTTTATATTACAAAGATGTACTTTTGATTTAGATCATAGTTAATGGATGATTTTAGCCAAAAACTTTCGGGTGTTTACACCCCATTAATGCAATTTTCATTATTATGTGATTTAATGAAGTAAACACATGTTTTAATTAAGATTAAGTTAAATAAATTATAAATTTAAACACATGGTATGCATATATTAAATTGATATAAATATCCGTTGCGGTAAGTTTTACTCGTGTTACCAGTTATGTTTACAACTTCAAACATTTTCTCTTAAATACATGAATTAAAACTTGAGCCAGAGCTGGTTGATTTTGGTCATTACAACATGATATTCGTACATTTTGTGATTTTTCCTAAAGCTTCAACTAAAGTGGATTAATTTTCGCTATCATCACGTGATATTGATATATTTTTAAACTCTAATAGAATAAAATTTGAATTCATGTTTTTATAAAATTATTGCATCGAATGTTTTCAAAGGTGCTTTTGAGAAAAGTTTCGAAGTGAGACGTTTGGCGTACCAAAAATACTCTTAAGACAGAGAATTGAAGATGTAGATTTAAAATCCAAACGTAAAAAGTACCAAACATGACTTTAGTTTGGAAAACAAATATTCACCATGTGGAGAAACGGGGACTAGTTATGCAAATTAAATAATTAATAGTACTCCCTGGTTTCATTTGGGCGACTACACGTCAAGCGCAGCACCATAGCATAACCCTAAACCCTAATCTAAACCCAACAATTTTCTGTGTTTGGAAGAAATCAACAGAATTCAGCAGCTATGGCTTGGCGTGGTTCCGTCACCAGATCACTCACTTCCGTCGCTAGAGCTTCCACTTCTCGTTCATCTCCGACCGTTAACCGCGTTCGCACTCCTCCGATCTCCGCCCCTCGTTCCAACACGCGCCGCTTCTCATTCACCAGTCCCAGGTCTTCTATCTAACCTTTTTTCAAACTGATTGCGTATTGGAACGGAATGTATATCAATAGAGAGGACTAAATGTATAAAATTTAACTAGCAGACTCCAACTTGAGGCGTATTGATTGTTGTTATTGAATGGTGAGATAAAACTAAAATTAGGTGGGTGAATTATAGTGGAATGAACGTGGAATATTTGTACTTACCCACTGCAGCTAGTTTGTGATTGAGGCTTATTAATTTTTGTCATTGAATTGTGAGATAAAACTAAAATTAGATGGGTGAATTACAGTATAATGAGCGTGGAAGATTCGTACTGATCCACTACAGCTAGTTTGTGATTGAGGCTTGTTAATTACTGTTATTGAACGATGAAACTAAACTAGAATTATATGGCCGAAATATAGTATACTGGATGTGGAAGATCCGTACTGATCCCCTGCAGCTAGTTTGTGATTGAGGCATATCTATTGTTGTTATTAAATGTGAAGTTAAACTAGAATTAGATAGCTGAAATATAGCAGAATGGATGTGGGAGGTTCACACTGATGACCACTGCAGCTAGTTTATGATTGAGGCATTTTTTTAAGAATCAATATTGAGTATTGCTTTTCCCAATCAAAAAAAGAATTTCTCACATTTGTTTCCTCACAATTTTTTATTATTATATCTGGTTAGGACATTGGGAGCTTTGGGCTGTACTCAGTCATTTTTGCCTCTGCATAATGTGGTGGCTGGAACTCGATTGACTTCTCACTTGACAGTTAACGTGCGGGCTTGCTGCGAGCTGTATCATGGTACCTTCCAACGTTCTTGTCAGGATCGCTAGTAGTTTCTTTGTGAGTCTTGTTCCGTTTTAGGATAGAAGAATAAGATGATTTTGTTCGGAAAGAAGTTTTAGACTTTGTTTACATGATTGTCTTCTGCATCTGAAATTGCTCTTTTCAGCATGCTTTTTGTGCATAGAGAGAATGTTGTTTGCTTTTTCATTGGTGAACTTGAGGGGTGTTCTAGTTAAATATTGTTTTTATTTGTTGATGTTGGTTGATAAAAAGGAATTGGGGATTTATAGGGAGGAATGGAAAAGATGGGTGATGTCAGCAGCACTTCCAAACCTCCAGTGGGACATTTTGCAGCATTGTAGGTTTCTTATATTCCACCTTCTTTTTTATGGTATTTGATTGATAATATAATACATCTTAAGTGAGCAATCCTGCATTGTTGATGAATATAAATGCGCATTGAGTGGGAAAAATCATAGGTCTTCAGAGTTTGAGTGGTGTTATATGAAATAGACAGTCATTTGATTTGTGGGAACTATTCATATGTTTATTCGTCTTGCAGTTCTCTTTGTTTTACTCTCCTTTCTTATTCTAAACCTTCTCATACCTGTTTTCTACATGGTAAATTTAATCTGTATGATCAAAGCTGTTTCGTCAATTTAAGCCTAGCGTAATGATTCGTGTTTAAGGCACTAATAGGTTCTAGCCAATTTTTGGCTTTCTGCTCTAGTATTACTACACCGGAGTAAATTGGAAGTTCTTTCCAGAATATTCCTATTCATTTTGTAGTTTTGGATAGCTACCTCATAGTTTAAGACAGTTTCTTCTTTTTACAAACTATAGATCTGTAAGTAGTTCAGTCAAATTGTATGTTGCTGTAGTATTGTTCAAGAGGTGATCTGTGAATGGGAAACTTCAGTGCAAATGTTTTCCATGGACCAGTGACATAGCGTAGTGGATTTATCAAGAGCTAATCTAATTCGTAATCAATTGGCATAACAATCTGACAGACATTAGTATCATGGAAGCAGTCTAAAGGGAATTAAGATTCAAAACAACACTCAGATATGTTGAGAGGGACAATAATTTACTGCTGGGGGGACTACTTTCTTATAGATTGACAAGTTGGAAGATGGTCTTTATCACGTAATAAATTTCCTATCTTTGAGAAGTTTCTTTAGCACCCACACGGGGATGTGTGGATTCAAATTCAATAAGATAAGATGCAATATAGGAAGATCGGGTGCAACTCTATGGTATAGCCATTTATTTGTTACAGACAAACAAGTAAAATCAGCCCTATGTTTAGCCAATAAAATGTAACTAAACATTTAGGTGAGGGAGATGCCGGGGTATTGGTTGGAAGGTTGTGAGATGGTTCACAATAGGGGTTTGAAAAAAAACAGATGGTCAAGACTCTTGTATTTTACTAATAATCTCTAATAGATACCTTATATGAGCTTTAAAGCACCAAATAGTAAGATTTGGAAATTCCTGATGTTTCTTGCTTATTGCTACCAAACACTTATATACAACAGGAGGCACCAATGTACAAGTACAACAAATGGTGAAAAGTCTCTCCTTCCCAATTGATGTTGTTGTGGTGAAAAGTGTGTACATAGACATGATTACATGAAGATGAAGCTTTGTTAGCCTACCTAATCCCATCCTGTGAAATTATCTTATTGGGTTTAAGAGGGATTGTAAGGTAAGCCAAAAGATGTAATATATTTTTAATCAGTTAGCATCTTAGTTCTCTTCTTGAAATTAAACGTGCAGATCCTAAGGATGGCCCTAAAACTTGTAAACTTGGGATTGAATATCGGTTCACTTCGAGTGTAATACAAAGACACTTACATTACTTCAATGAACCTGAATAGAACAAGTTATAATTTAGAAGCGAAAACCAAAGATCACAGGAATTCATTTGACTTCATAATATTTATAGAAATAACAACTCGACGAGGGAAAAACAGAAATAACAAAACTCTATTTGGGGGAACTGGAGAAGGAATTAATTTGTGGGACCTAAATTAAAATTTTAGGACTTAAGAAATTCTCTTCATTCTCAGTTTTTAGATAAGTGGGAACTCTGTCGTACAAAACCTAAACAAGCAGACCTCCATGTAATTCTGAAACATCATCATCTATTGAGCCTGCAGTCCACATTTTACCTGTCATTGTGTGGACTGCAGACCAAATTCAATCATCTTTTCTCTAATTAGCTTTCTCCTTCTGGTCATTTGCCTGGTAGAAATTTAGTACTAGAATCACTCAAATACACTCAGAGTGCAGCAGTATAATGTAATATACTTCTGATCCAGATTTACAGATGCATAGTTACCTCGCTTTATAGTTTTGAGTGCCATGTAGTGTGCTTCATTCAACAAGATTTCTTTGTCAAAGAGTACCAGCACGTTTCCATGTGTTTTTGATGGTGGACCTAAATTGCGTTAGTTGCCTTTGAAACCTGGCAGTCTGGCACTATTAAAGTTGCTTTAATAGTTCTATAACTTGCATTGACTAACACAGATACCACATGATTTGTATCTAACAGGTACTTGAACACAATTAATGGAACAGCACAAAGTTGCTTGAGGTTTATGGTAGTCTTGGCGGGTTGATGCATCTCTGACAGTCTGTTTTGGATGCAGAAAATAATAACTGTAGTCTTTGTTTTTTTACATTCTAAAGATAAACTAGAAAATCTGTTTACGACAGTATCATAGAGATTAAATTTATTTCAGTTAAGTGTTCATTTATATGCTTGGCCCATCTTATGTAAGCCATGTAAGATGCTTATTAAACTTCCTTTCTTCCGCAATCTAGTATGATGTTAGAGTCAAATTTTACCAGTATGGTTGATTTAAATTGAACAGGTGTTATGCTGTCTATTGTGCACATACTTAAGTAGCAAGCCTGCCTTACTGTGGCCATTTTTTATTGTCAGTGCGGTCTTGCTAGAAGGCGTCTAATTTTGTCAAACTGTTCTGAGCTGTAAGTAGTATTTTATTAAGTGTAAAAAGTGGTGACCTGTAAAATGAAAGAGGTGGTCTATGATTCTGGATACTTTTATTGATTAATTATGACCGTCTTTAACTTTGTGAAAATTAATACTGAACAATGTGGAAGTAGTACTATATTTTACTTGTTTAATACCAACATTTCTATTCCTGAACTACTCCTTAAAGTACGTAAACCTTAATAATGAATACATACCACAGACGATTGAATATTCTTTTTATTTTTTTTATTATTTTTAATCTTTGATTGAAGGTATTAAGTTCGAATTATGGAGTGAAAAAACATGTCTTACCGATCTACCTATTTTGGAACGTTTCAGATAGGATCAAATTTTAAAAACAAAATACATGTAGATATTCTTTCGTTCATTTTAACTTTGGAAAAGGGTCTAAATACATTTTATGTATTGAAAATGGTATAAAATTATACTTTATCCATCTATTGGCTCCAAAATATCCTTCTTACCCATCTATTGACTCCAAAATATCCTTGTCATCCATTCACCTATGGGTTTAAAATTGACTACTTATTTAACAATTTTAAGTTTTAATTATTTAAATATTTTTTAAATACATGGCACTCAAATATTTATTATAATTTAACTTACTAATATAATTTATAAATAAATTCACTACCCACTCAATACTAATTAATAAACCCGTCCCGTTACTAATGCAAGAATAGTAAAGTTATTGCCAATGAATGTTTCTAAAAATTTGAAGCGAAAATATCTATTGAAGTACACTCATACATTCAAGTTCCTAATCAAAACATATTATAACTCAAGTGTCTAAATAAAATTACCGATAAACATAAAAGTTTGACTATGTTCATCTTAATTATTCTTTCTTCTCAATTTTGTTTTGGTATTTTTTTATAAAAATAATATATTAAAGTTTAAATATTTAAAATAAATCATAAATATCTATGCAATTATATTTCAAAAAGGCATGAATTAATTTGAGATGCACGACTTCTTTACCTTTAATCGTAAATTTCAAATTCAACCTTGAAAGAGAATCTTATTGAAAGTGTCCTCCTAAATATGTGGCTCAACCTAAATTAAATTGTGGCTTCAATTCGAACTCGAATAATTTCATCATATTTTAGTAGTATTT
Organism: Solanum chilense; assembly: GCA_032847665.1. Lineage (NCBI taxonomy): Eukaryota > Viridiplantae > Streptophyta > Magnoliopsida > Solanales > Solanaceae > Solanum > Solanum chilense. The sequence continues at coordinate 107,758,319 of CM064963.1, read as the reverse complement.
AGGGCGATTTTAATATTAGAATTGGTTTATTAATTGGGTGAGATTTGATTGTTAATGAGTGGATAGTGAATTAGTTTGTGAATAATATTAATAAATTAAATTATAATCAATAGTTGAATGTCAAATATTTTTAAAAAATATTTAAACAGTTTAAATTTAAAACCATTTGATAAGCAATGAATTTCGAATTCAAAGGTGGATGAGAAGTGTATTTTGAAGTCTGATAAGGACATTTTGAAGCCAATAGACGAATGAAAGGTAATTTTGTACCATTTCAATATTTTTAACTTATCCACAATAAAAATTGCACTTACGTTATAATAAAAATATTCTGTGTTTTTTTACCAAGGCAAATAAATACAAACTAAAATCATTTTTATTATAATGAACAAGGAAAACAGATAAGATTGATAAATACTTGCAAGTTGCAACATAAATAGACCAACAAAGGACGGCAAGTCTTTCAGTTCTTTCTTTTTCTTTTTACGAAAAGACGGAATAAAAGGCTTTCCGACATCTTCAAATTCATCTTGATATTTTATTCAGGGAATCTGATGTGACCGCTAAAATTCCGCCAAACACATAATTCCACAAATTTCAATCTTCTGGACTAAAATTAATGCCATGACTCTCTCTTTTTAATCAATATTAGTTGAGCATTTTACTCAAAATAGTTATTATACAATTTTTCTATTCTTATTTATTTGTCCATATTTTCTTTTTAGATGTCACTATTTACTTATTCATTTTAACAAATCGAGCAAGGATAATTTTTTTTCTTTTATATCATCATTTAAACTTTTATAAATTTTTAAGTTTAATACATCCTTTTTAAAACCGTATTTAATAAGAATAAGATTGTAACTTCACTATGTTAATTATTTTTATCTTAATATGTATGCTTTTTCTAACGTGGACAACTTAATAGGGACAAAGGGAGTTTAGCTAAATCAAGAAATCATTGATTAAAAATTTCCTACATTACTTTTGTAATTAGTTTTTTTAAAGTGTTCATATTTGTTTGTAAAATTCAGAAGAAATTTTTTAAAAATGAATTATAAATATTATCTTCTTATTTATAATTTCTTAATATGCCTATAAAAACAAAAACAATCGACTCATATGTGACTGAGGGAATACTCACCATTCAAAGACGCTTGACTTAGCTTTTTTTTAATTATTATTTAAATCAAACAAAAAAATGTTAAGCCGCAAGTACTGAAGTATTCAAACCAGTCCATTACTAAAGTCCAGCAAATAGAAATAAATTACCCATATTTGCAACGGAAACTCATATAAATATACTATAATAAAAAAATATTTATCATTTATAATAATAATATTTTTTTTACTTGACTACATTTAATGCATTATAATGCAAGTTTAATACATATTTCAAAGATAAATTTATTATTCAAATATAATACAAGTTTAATTGATAGATAATACATTTATCACACGTTTTAATAAACTTATAATACAATGTGACAATTTCTTACCAAACAAACATAATATATTTCAAAAACAATTATAACTCAAATATATTACATACATAATTCACTTTAAATACATATTACAGATTTATCACAATATTATTATAAATGATAATAAATAAAAAATATCGCTAAAATCAATAATTATTTTTAAAAATGAATTTATTCATGTAATTTTTCCTATTTGCAAATACTAAAATATAATTTGTGCCCAACTAGCTAATTATTACTTGCGCTCAATGGAAAAAAAAAAAACTATTTCCTCAGATCTATTTTAGTGTTTTTGTAACCCCTCATGACAAAGAATGGTCGAAAAAGATATGTCCTTCCTAAAATAAAAAAATTAAGTGAACAAAAAAGTATTTTGGCATTTTCCCTAAAGGTGGTCCTCATGATGCCCCTATGAGCTTACCCATGATATGATACCCTCTTTCTCTAAAGTATGCTAGCTAGTCTCATGCAAGTCATTAAGTACTTCATTGATCTTTGCCATAGTTGACCTTGCACTTGCTCAACTTTAATGAATAACAAAAAGATTCTATTCGACATAGATTGTGATGAAATGATTAACTCCCCGATCGTTTTAAAGCTCTAATTTTCGAGCTTTGAATATGAAAAAAAATTATATTGGAAGCCATCGCCCCAAAAAATGGATCTTGTAATGGATGAATCTAAGTAATCGAAATCCAATACAGATACCGAACATCAAGTGAAAAATCGGAAAGGAAAAAATAATAAAAGATCTCCAAGTTACATAGGTACATTCAACCAATCAAGACGAACATCTATCGTTTTCATTATCTCATTCTATCCGTCCGTCCAATAATCAACAACACCGCCTACATCCTTTTGCCACTTAAAAAGGCACCATTTTGGCTCCCAATTGGCCAAGCTCCAATACTAAAAATCTCCTCATTTTAAATAGGGCCTCCACTAGAAAGAAGTGTCATAATCCAATAACTTTTTTTTTTTAGTTGGAGGGTTCATCTATTTCTTTTTGAGAAACCATAGTTCAGAGAAAAGGTTCTTTGAGATATAGGAAAGGACATATAGATTGACTAGTCTCATCATCATCGTTATCCTCTTCAATATGCCTTATCTCATTGATTCTTCATATTAGGTCAGCAGACCTATTGCTTTCTTTTGTACCTAAATCAAGGAATAAACCTAACTGGTACTTTGGACCACATGTAAGCTTGTAAAGTTGGATTGCACCACTTTGGTGTACATGTAACAGATTAAACTAGGTCAAATAAGTTTTTTCATAGTACTAGGTCTGAGGACCACTTAGTTACCAATGACCTACCTTTTTTGCTAATGATGTACAGATAATTTTCAGAAGCTCTGATCCAGAGAAAGGAAGGTTGAAGTACCAACATCCAATAGTGTGACCTAACAATCAACATCATAAGTAAAAAAAAAATATGGATTACAAAGGTTCAACAAACAATAAATGCTAAGTGATCTATTCTCATCTATGTGCACGACATGAATATCATCTTATTCTAAAAATAAAAAAAGGGTGGACAAACCCCAATACATAACATATCTATAAAGCAAGAGGGATATGTAACAAGTGTAATAGTGCAACCCACTATACTTCATGGGGCATTTGTGATGTAAAAGTAGTATTTCATTTTCTAAAAGTGAACTAATGACGGAACAAAAACTAATCAGCATGAAAATCCAAAACACTTATTAAAAATGTCTAAAAACAGATAGTGTTCATGTATGTTGACTGATCATTGCCTTCAACATATGTGACAGTATAACACTTCATTAAATGAACCTCAACCAAACATTCGGTGCTCCATAAAAGAAAGAAACATCAACTGACAGTAACTAAATGATCGTCCTAGCTTCAGCTGCACTAACTTCTTTTTCAGATAACAGTAGTAGCCAGGTCAACCTTGTGTTAACGTCGACCATTCCACTGGATACTTATTACCTCCCAACAAATTTAGTTGCAGAGGATTTTTGTTTCTCAACAGAACAAATATTTTTTACTCAATTTTTTTTTTAATTATTGAGAGAAATAGGAGGGGGGGGGTATCTATATCTCATGGTGAACTGGACTTTTCTGCTGTTCATATACAATGCCCACTATCTGTCAGAAAAGAAACCCCAACATGAAGACACCCACATAGATCCTCATGTTTAGAAGAAAATACTAAACAAAGTTGGAAAAGATGCTATCTCATCTCTTTACTATTTTAATCACTATTATTGACAAATCTTTGGACCCTACCACTCCATCAGACATTGAAACAAGGCACACTCAATTTAGTATGACACTACCACCACTCACTCCAACATCTACATTCTGCTACCTTAAGCTTCTTGCTCACTCATTCTTTCACAAAGGAAACAAGTCACTACTGGTGGGTTCCATCTTTACAATACTTCCACACCTACTTAATATGAAAAGTTTTTGCAAGCTACCAAAATTTTTTACCCATCACTAGCAATAACAACAGGAAAAATGACAGAGAGAATCAGAGCAGGAGATTGATTCTTGGAGCTATCGAACAAATATCCAGCTCTAACAAACAATGAATTCTTTGAAGTGGGACAAGCTTCAATAACAAGCTGCTAGATGCAAAATCTTTGCCTATTAAACTAATCTCAAACCCATAAACTTCAGTCATGTTCTCTAAATTCTTATCATACTGAATACAAGAATAATATAATACAGTCTATATGACAAATTCTACATTAAAGGCAGCTGCACGGCAGGCAAAAGAAACTGTAGGATTGATTAAGATTAGACCATAATTAAATCACAGTGATTCTCAACCTCAATTAACTCCAACAAGAAATTGTTAAAGGCAGAATTATTTGATTAGATAAAAGAAAACAAAGAAGAAGTGGGGGAATCGCGGGCTCGACAGGGACTGCAGTGAAACATGACGTAAGCATTGTCCCCTAGAACACCAAGCCTCACTAGGTAGGGACAGTGAAAAGAGATATGATAAATTTCAATACCTAATCTCACCTTCACCTCCTGCATGATCTCAATTTTATTCCTTGCCTCTCTGATCTCTAGTACTTTAAGAGTCCATTTGGTCAGTATCTTCAGCAAAATTGTGGGGGAGGGAAGTAAAAAAGACTTGTGCATAATTTCAACAGCCAGCAGAATGAGAAGTGCAGAGGATGGCAGCCGGGGAACTTCAATATTTGATCAAGGTGAGTGGTTGAGTTTGAGCTTAGGAAGAAACTCACCTTCAACATCTAAAGAATCTGAGTCACAGACAAGACCTACTCCTGGCAAGGTTTTTTCATGTAACTTCTGCATGAGGAAGTTCTACAGTTCACAGGCTCTGGGAGGCCACCAGAATGCTCACAAGAGAGAAAGAGGGGCAGTGAGACAGTACCAGTCCCAGAGGATGATGACAATGATGGCTTTACCTATCAACAATCCCATGTTCAGATCTCTTGGCATGGTTCCTCACTCACTTGTGCATAGAACAGGTAGAGATGTAAGTACAACTGTGGCAAGGTTCAGCGATGCTAGTACAGGCTTTCAAACGACATCTCATCCCAATCCGGTGGATGAAGGATTTGACTTGAGATGGCCAGGAAGTTTTCGACTAAATCCACAACAATCAGAAGACCAGGTTTCAAATACAAATAAGATTGATCTGAATCTCAAGCTGTAATTATTCTACTCATCTATGGCAAATGAAACTGTTTTCTATCCTCTCATGTAACAGCTTCAGCTTGGTTCATCATCAGTACATGAACTGACTGTATGATCTGCGATACCTGTTTAGAGCAAAAGATCCTAGAGAAGTAGTGCTCCTAAATTTCAAGATTTCCAGCTTAAACCTATCAGATGAATGTTACCTAAGATGTAATATGTACTTTTCAGTTTCTTTTTATTCCTACTGCACTAAGAACAACTTTTTAACGTCTTACTCTCTCCCAAATAGTGGCAGAAGGTTATTGAATATGCATTTATAACTTTTTGGTATTAAGCTCGGAAATCTAGAGCAGTATGTTTAAGCTCAAGAAATTAGACAAATTCCAATTAGAACTTTGGAGGAAACATCAATTTTCTATCTTGGTCTATTGATGAATTTAAAGAGATTCACTGGCAAAACAAAGAGAGAGAGGAGGGAGCGAGTGCGTGGAACGAAGTGCAGATGGAAGCTATGGAAGTCCTCATACTGAGTAAAATATTTGATCAGATGTAATTCCATTTCCTGGTTAGCAACATCTAAGAGAAGGAAATGGATATCTAGTCTCTCCTCTTTCCTTCTCTACTTTCTTGTTATTTTAGATGGTGGTGGATAGTGTTCAGGAAAAAGTTGTCACATAGTACACTGGCAAAAGAAATGAATGGGCCTTCACCTCTATTGCTTTCAACATGTCAAATGTAAGTTAGACCTCTTTCCACTATCACATGCCAAAGAACAGAACTCAAAACTACTTATGGTCAGCAATAACACTTAAGCGCTACACGAAACAGCAAAACAGAAACCCACCAATAGCACCACTCTAGAATTTTGTTGAACTTCTCCTTCACACACATGAAACACAAGTCTAAATTAACATTTTATACTTTCCCTTCCAAAATCACAAAATCTAGGCCTACTTTATTCAGCACCAAAGTCAGCAAACCATTCTCTACAAAGTGCTTCATAAGGTTGGTGTGAAAGCATGTCGGCAATCAATCTAACTGTTCAGAGATGTACCCTACTGCCATCAGATTCTACAGAAATAGCTGACCTACAAGTCGTCAACTCTCAACTTTCAGATTGTCTAATGCATAAGAGATAGAAACATAAGATAATATCTCATTGTAAGACCAAATTTTCAATCAATTGTAACTTCACTTACACACTTAGGAACCCACATGACCAGTTGAAGTTATAATATTTCAGTCAGTAGCAAAGAGAACTTCACTTCTCAATTTGGCAATTTTAAAGTTTTGAGCTTCTCAAAAACTTTGAGGAAGAAATGGTGCGCTTCTACATGTCATGACGGATTTAGGAGGGCTAGCATAGGCCACAACGCCTTCACTCCCCTCCCACCCCCACCTTGAAATTTTGGTGTTGCTACTATCGATATGAAGCTTTTATCTTTCATATCGATTTGACAAAAGCCACCCAGCACCACTTGTTCGCCAGTTTAGATATTAGAAGCAACAGTTACCTATACTAGGGTATACAAATTATTGTCCATTATTTATTTTTTTTAACAATGGTGCAAATTCTACAGAGCTTACAAGAATCCTTTCACATTTTCAAAAATTACCACTCACCACCTCTGAGTACTTCATTTATTTGTACATGCTGCATATATGCTTGAATGCACTTCATAAACCTTTTTGGTCTGCCCTCCACTATTTAAAATATACCAGTATAACCTGTTGAACCTAGTGTCCCTGCTTGGCTAACTAATGCAAAAATGGCCTTAAGATCTCATCATTTACATAGACGTACTAGTATAGACCATCAAATACTAATGGACTTTGCAATCTTCTGGAATACATAGATCAAAACCACAGCCTACAGTTGAAGACAATCTTTAATTAGTTGCCCTGAATCAACCCCACCATCCTGGCAAGGAACACTTCTATATATTTGTCTTATGTTGCAACATGCCCTTTCAAGTGCAACCTTGATTTTTTTGGGTTAGTAGCACACGAAATAATCCTGTTGATAAAGGCGGTGAAATTCAAACTTACAACCTCTGACTGGAATCATAAAATTGTATGAATTGTCTTGTCTAAAAGTACAATTTTTTGTATTTATTTGTTTTACTTCTGAAAAAAAATGTTCATCATAACTTGACTATTATCATCACAAATGGGTTCTCTGTTGTTCATTTACCATTTACCAACTAACTCATCATCAAGTTTACCAATAACATTTGTTCCTCAATCAAAAAGTTAATGAACAAAGGATTTGTTTGCTCAACCAGATCTGATACCAAGGGAGGAAGTTTCATGAAAAATATACTAGGTGCTTTCATTTTTAACTTTTTGATCAGCACAACTCTTCTAGTGCAATCACAACACTACCAGCAACCTCTTCCCAAGAGAACCACTAAAATTCCAACACTTCCTGATGAGGTTCTGCACTTCTGCTAGACATTTTTGTTGGTGAAGCAAGGAAAAGCTTGTGAAAAGGCCACAGATGAATCATTTTGTGAGTTTGAAAGTTAAATGTTTGCGAAATAAGTTTAGGTGGGAAGGTGCAGAGTGTCAAAAGTTCATCTGCCATATAGCCTTTTTTTAATAATGGTGGTGTCCGGACAGCTAGCATGCACCTTGACTGTACACCAGTGTCTGCTACCTCCCACTAGCACATGTACTGGACAACTCTGCCTATTAAGGCTTAAGTAAATAGAAAAAATCACCTAGTTTTTGCATCGCTCATAGAGCCTTTTGATTCTTTTAAGAAAGTCTCTACTGTGTCATTTCACTTCCATTTATCGAAGGCACCAATCATGTTGCACTCTTTGCATGTCTCAATGCGGTGTTTTTTCCATCCTTTACACTTACATAGGGAAGAAAATCAAAGTCGTAAGAAGAAAAAATCAGAAGTCAGAAAGTCAAATAATTCCATAACTTCCTTGAAGATCAATTATTATTGACTAAATTTCACAAATAGGAGGAACATAGAAAGAAGGATCAGATACAACAATGTTGTGCACACCTAGTGCTTACATGGTTTTTCGATATTGAGCTTTTGACACTTCTGCATTATGATGGGCAGCCTTTCACCAATAATGCTTGGATCACTATACGCAGCACAATCAAAAGGATATCCTTTCTGCAAAAATTAAGAAGATCTGTAAGGAATTTCTAAAAAACAAACTAAAAGTAAGTTAAAGTAAATACCATCTAACACCAGACCAGAGTAATCCTTACATCCCCAATATATGAAGTGCTAACTAGATACAAACTTTTGAAATTTTTCAACCAGCATTTTGTTATGCCTTTCAATGTGAAGAATCTGTTTACTGCTTGAGGCAATTGTAGTACCAGGAAATGAGGAAGGATCTTGTGGAATACAGTTGTCATCATGTGTGTTGGGTTTTATGGGGTAGAAGAAATTCCAGATGTTTTGAAAGGAAAGCTGTTTCCAGCAGCTAAAATACAAATGACTTTGGTTTTTAGTTACCATTCATAAAAAAAATTAGATACACAGTGAACGTCCAAAGTAATGAATTTTCTGAAAACGGATAAGAAAGATCTGCTTCACCTTCACTTAATTGGACCAACTAAAGTGAACTCTCTCAAAATCCTTACCCTTGAAGTCATATGGAGAGAGTGTAATGCCATCTAAATAGTGCAGGCATTAGTTTCAAGGAATTTGTACTCATTTGTCAAGGTTATTTTGAGATTTTGGTCAAAGGGAGCCCAACTACTTTATTTGACTTTTCCTATCTTATTTCTTTCGTTTTGCCTATGTGCACTTGCACCATAGGGCATCTATTATAGCGGTTAGGGCGATATCTAGAGGTATAATTGAGTCCTAGTAAAATCGATCTTTAAGATGTCTAGTAACAACTTAGTACCCTGATATTCTAAAGGCAACAAGAGGTTTTAATCTTCAAGACTTGTGCTTCTTGTTATTAGTTGTAATTGAGACATGAATTGTTGTGGTCTGGTTATGAAGAAGATTATGATTTGAAAATGTGGAGTGCATAGATAGATTTCGACCTTATGAGGGTAAAGAGGACTGCCCACTTCCCTCCCCTTTTCTCCTACTTCCTTTTCTCTTTCTTTATTTCCTGCATTTCTTCTCACTGCATTAGAATCTGGTTTGTTCATCTCACTACAGAAGAAATCTTATTCCAAATCCTAATCTGTTCTTTATGAAAATCCTCCCTGAAGCCTGTCAATTATTCTGCTTTGAGTAACTAATTTCAGCACCACAGTTTCCTGTATCATTACGGCATCAACAAACCTTTAGGGATCATGAAACATGCCAACAAGTCTATAAAAGGAGTAGATGAATGACTTCTCCCTAAAAATACAAAGATAAAGTAACATCGAGACTGCCTGCTCAAACAGTGAATAAAATGGTCTCTAGTATGCCAAACAACCTATAATGTCTATGTTGTAGAAAATATTAGGGAGGCACCAAAAGTGACAGACAACACAGATAGCAAAAATAACAGCTTTGAAATCAAGAACAAATGTTAGCAACTGTGGAAATCTAGGGTCATCATCGTAGATAGATCAATAGGTGTATATAGAAGTGGAAGGGGTGGGGAGGTGTTCCTGGTACTATTCTTTATCTTTTTTATAAGTAGGTCTCTCTGGAACATGTATGGAGATGATATTGAACTTACAGAAGACAAGGCTTGAAATGTAGCTTCTCTCCAGCAGTTTTCTCGAAGAATAACTGATTTCATATGCCCCAAATAAAAAAATGTAAACGGGTGTCTCTTAGCCTCATTAGCACTCCATCAACTCTAAGCTGTGTAATGCATTCAACCATAAGTAAAAGAGACTAAGAAACAATAACTCAGGCGCTAAAAGATATTGTTTATGATCAACAGAGGCACTCACCCATAAACGCAGCAACAAGAACCAACCACTTGGCATGACTCTCTAGAAATACACAGAAGTCGTTCATCAGTGAATCGGAAGTCGGACAAATTGATATGACTTAATAAGAACCAGAATAACATTACCACTTTCACTGTTAAAAGTGAGACTCCATTATCAGCAAGTTCATCCTCATATAAGATGATCTGTTGAATGAAAAAAAGGAATCAACTTGGGTGCTAGAAAGGTAACACAGGTAGAAAATGGATAATACTCCTCAGTTAAATGACCCTGAAATCACCAAATTCTCATTCACCAACCTCATCATAAAAGAGAATAGGTTCTTTTGATGCCAGAGCAACCAAATCAATCTTGTCAATGCAATCCTCCCATTGAAGACTACAGCTGCTTTCATTTGATAATCCTCTAAAACACTATTATACAAAATTAACAAGAATAGTTAAAACAACTTTTGAGTCTGACAGCAAAGGATCAATAACTAAAGGGAAAGATAGAAGAAGGGATATAAATAAAAATGTTCCCATTCAAATAAATTAATTTTCCAAGTGATCAGCAATTATTGCTAAAGTGTAACTCAAAATTCAATATTTAAGTCATTGACCGAGGATAAGGACAAAATAACTGATGAAACAGCCTAACCAAAGTAGAAAGCATTAAACAAGCTGGCATATTAACTTTTACAATCTAAAAAAGTGTGAGTGAATAATAAAATGTCTACAAACTTTAATAAGTATTACTCCAATGATATAAGATTCAGACCCAGGCATTCCTTTCAACAGTTTCACTTCCATTGTAAGGCGTGGTGAATGTATAGTCATAGTCAAGCAATAAAGTAAAGTTTTGTGCCAGTATTCACATGTTTAAGCACCAAAGAATTGTCCCCAAATACCATCTCTGGCAAGTGAGAGGTCTCAAGTTTTTCTTCCCATCTTTATGCATATCAAACAATTTAGGGAGGAATTAGACCCTTTCAAGATATCAAAGAGATAAGTGTGCTTCCCAAGAAGAGGATATGAATTACTATATGCAAAAACATAAAAGTCCACAAAAGAATGTCCAATACAGCAAATGCATGGCAATCTTTTTTCATGGGGTTAGGGAGGGTTTAATATTTAGGGATACTTCTTCACAGGTCATATGTCACAAGCAGGACGGTCAAACAGCAAACATTCTTCGAACAAAATTGAATAATTAAGAACCCTCATCAATGCAGCACTCAACCTAAGATCTGCAGGGAATGCATACACTAAGACAAGAATCAGTAAAACCTCAGGCCTGAGTGATGAATCATTGAAATTCAGGATCATGAGGAGTTATCCAAAGTAGTGCAAAACATTCACGCAATACGAAATTGCATATCAATTCTCATCCAAATAGCTATATTGTGTATTAGAACAGTTCAGATTAACTAGAGGAAAAGGCTACAACTCCAATTCTGTAGGAGCAGAAGTCTTATTTCATGTTTCACATCTTCCTACCGTAGCCTGCATGATTTTCTGTTTCCGCGTAGTTAATCAATCAACTACGCAGCCAATCCAAACAATTTTAAATTGTTTAAACATGAAACAAACAAGTTGCAGCCACGGAAACAAATAAGCGCTTAATTGAATTGTATATATAAAAGGAGTAAAAGAATACTGCTGAAGCTGAAGAGAAGTCAGAATGGAATGCTTTCTAGACTCAATCTCCCAGCCGTGTATACGGAGTCCACTCCGTCCGTCCGTCCGGTAGAGGCTTAGCTCCGACAGCCTTTAGCTCTCTCTCATCACTCTCCCACTCCATGTTCCGATCGTCCGGTAGATTACTTTACTGGTTGGTTTAGGAAATTTTACAAGTACCAGTTTCTCCAAAAAAAAAAAAAAAAAATTGATGTACCCAAATATAGACGTCTAAAAGCTAACCTGAACACATAATTAGCCTCGAAAAAAATAAAAATATTTTTTAATTATTTCTTTTTTTGTAATTTAACTGTTTGCTCTTATTTATAAACATTACTTTGAATTATTTTGAATAGATTCTTCTTTCTCATTTCTCAAACCTTCTTATTATCCGTGTAATCTCCGATATATTTTTTTATATTTTCCTTTGAAGATAGCTAACTATTATTCTAGTTTTTGAAACTAGACCTATATACTGAGTAATATCATTTAGAGTAAAAGTTCTTTGTTGAAAGATCATATGGGCATTAACAAGTAGAAACATTACCGATACGCTGTTACACTATTACTACTCACCCTTGCTGGGATATACTGTCTATAGAACTCACTAGCAATTCAATTCTTAACAAATGATATATTTGTCTTCACCAAGATGGAGCAGCAATTCAACTGAAATAGGTTCATCTTTACTGACAGTTACACAACGGAAGGACAATGAAAACCAAGTAAATAAAAAGAAAAGACACATTTTAATCTGCAACACCGTACCATGTGTACTGTACGATTGAGACATAAATGTAAAGCATAATTGAAATTTAAATACCATCTAGTCCCTGATAGATCCACAGCTTTAATCACTGGGTAACTACTAAGAACAAAATTCAGCTCATATCTCGGACTCTCCATGATGCATATTCAGAATGAGTTAAGATTGACCGGAGGACTCCACATGATTCTGTACTGCAAAGTTCCACCTACAACTAGCTAACCTTTCAATCTTTAACCATTCACCGATATCAGAAAACTTCCAGGTTAGATAATGTTCCACACAAGAGATTCCAGAATTTGGAACTTCCACTCTTCAGCCTTGTTTCTGCAACCTACTACTTCTACGGACGTTCTGAGAATTCGGGGTATCAACCTTCACCATCGGCTTCTTGCGAGTCTTACTTTGGGGAGTATCATCTGGTCCTTCATCTGTTGTATTATCGTTCTGAGAATTTGCAGTACCAACTTTTGCCTTCTGCTTCTTGGAAGTCTTACTGCAGGGAGTGCCACCCGATGCTTGTTCTGTTGTATTATCATTCTGAGAATTCGCAGTACCAACTTTTGCCTTCTGCTTCTTGGAAGTCTTACTGCGGGGAGTGTCCTCTGATCCTTGATTTGTCGTATGAACTTTTTTAGTTGGTTCACTAGATTTTTTTCCACTGGTGTCCTGTATCAACAATTCTTCTTCACTCTTATCTATTGCATGACCTTTTTCTCCATTTAGACATTGCTTTGGTTGTTCCAATTTCTCAACCCCATTGCAGGAAGCAATGATGCTATTAGATTCAGTTCCAAGTAGTTCTCCAATTATCTGTGATTTGGATGGAGATTCTTCCGACACTTTATGACTCATAATTTTTTTCCAGTTAGGAGAATGACGATGGCAATGACGAGCATTTTCAAACCATTTACTGACCTGTATATTAATTAAAAGAAAAAAGTAACTAAGGCGGCAAAATGAGCAGGCCACAAAGCAATAAAGAAGACACAAGTGACAAAAAAGAGGATGAAGCTGAAATTAACATATGCCAGGGAAAGCTTATAAAACCTGGAGAGCTGTTAGCCCTAATTCTTTACCCAACTTCTCCTTTGCGTCACGGTCAGGATACTGATTGTCCTTGAAGGATTCATATAGTCTCTGAAACCCAAAAAAGCATTAAACTGAAGTGAGGAAATGCATGAAAACTAACAAATGATATTCTTTCAGTCACATTTCATTCAAAAGCTTATCAATTTGTCTCTTCAAGCAATTTTTTTAAAAAGAAAAAAGAAAAAAGAGAACATAATTAGAAAAGCCACAAGTACCATACAACAATTTGAAAAATAAACTTTCAGAAGGCATCTAAAAAGTGAAAAAGGTTTGCTTGAAAGTTAATGAAGTGTATTCATCATATCCATTGAACACTATTTCTTCAAGAATGACATAAGTATGATCTCCTCCTACCTTCAAGAGGTAATGTTTTTACTTTTCATGAAGTAAGATGTCGACCCCACTTGTAGGATTTCACGGGGTCTGTTGTTATTGTTGTTGTTGGAAAGTAAGATATCACTGGAACTATAAAGACTGATCAAATTATGTAAGCAGTTGGAACCAGGTTAAGCCGACAAATACCTTGGTGGAGACTTCTCCATATGTTTTTCTTTTACCACTTGAAGGAGATTCGGAGGTGCCCGCGCCTCCAACTTTGAGTTTCTCAGAGATTCCACTATCAGAAGCATGCCCACTCCCTTTTTGTTTCCCACTTTGATACTTGATATCTGCAGGAGTCGAACTAGGAGAAGCCATAGCACCTTTGGCGTTTCTGAACTTTCTCACCTTGGGTAAAGGACCATCATCATAATCTTCATCACTAGAATCAGAAGACCCATTTCCATATGTTTCCTTCATACACCAATCCAAGCAAATTAATCCAATCAGGTTGAAGAAAAAAGATAAGGAGTCACATTGAAGAGCACAAAAAGCGTACATGATTGATGAATATATGCGATGCAGAGACGTACCATTTAAATTGAAAAAAAAAAGTTTTTCAACATAATAGATCTTAGATTATGTTGATACAATATAGAAAAAAAGTAATGATTTAATTTTTTTAAGAATAATTTTAATATCCATGTTAAGTGCAAGAGCTTGATATTTCAACTTGGTTGTGCCAGAGTAGCTGTCCATCAACTCCACCAGCTGAACCACAGATCATATGAAAGTTACAAGCCATGGTTTGGGAAAAGAATCCCATTCTTTCCAGGAGATGACCTTGATATCACGTGACGAATTCAGCAAGATATCAATCAACGAAGACAGTAAGAACATACCTCAGTAACCTAAACATTAGTCATGCAGCTCTTTAAGAGAAACAACATTATCCGCTATAATGTTAAGTGCTTGACAGTTTGTACAACTTAAGCACTTATATAAGAACTTCGATCGACTCAGCCGTTAGAATTCAATTTGAATGTTTTAGATAAGAGTTTATGTTGTATTTCCCTCAAAACCTTTCTGTACTAAAATTTAGTGACCCAGTTCTTGTATATGCCATGTACGATGATATTCTAGACTTCAAACCACAGAAAGTGACTACAATACCCAATCACAAAGAGACAAAATGTGACTCCCAACAAAAGGCTGGTGTGTTTTTGTTCCCACTTATCTCCCACTATCCTAGTCAATAGGCTCTCATGACAAATTTTATACTGATGAAATCAGGACAAAACCAGAAAATTATGTTAATGTGACTATGTGAATGACCAGTCAATGATAGATAAGTTGCATCTAGAAAAAAAATCGAAGAACTAACCCAAACAGGAACTGAATCTTTGTGCTAAAGAAAAACCGGAGTAATATTGATATGATAATCTCATAAATGATGACAGAAACAAACTGGTCAAGCAAAACTGGCATGATCAATGCCACTGGAGTTTCCATGTGCTCTTCTAACAAATATGGATATTCTATATGGAGTACGCCAGTAAATTTAATACTCTGAATCTAAACAGTTAAGAGATTGACCAAGGCAAGAGCATGTCAAGAGGGATGAGAGGTACTAAATTAGTTATTTACATAAATACTACTCTAGATAATTAGAAAGCATATATTGGACAATTATACGAACATAAATAATTATAAATAAAAATAGAAGCTTACATCGTGCAGCTTTTTGTAGTCCAACCTCTCTATGTGCCTTTTGGCAGAGACAAGAGGGCTATCAGACTGCATAAGATAAGACAACTCATCCTTCAGCGAATTCCCTTTAGCTTTGCCAACTTTAGCTTTTTCCTCTAGGGAAGCCGAGTTTGGCATACTGTTATCTACTGAGCTGGAAACCCCTTGTTCATCACCTCGCAACCTATTAGTATCAACTATCAGACTAAAATCCTCAGAGTCGGACGTAAAATCAGAACTTGAACTTTCTGTTTTAACCGGCTCATCCTTGTCTGAATCATCAGGATTAAAGTCATCATCTTCCGAGTCTTCAGAAGAAAGCCCCAAGATCTCATCATCTTTAGTAGGGGCTTCTGCCAAGTCTTCAGATGCAGAGTAAAAATCAGATTCAGATTCATCAGAACTCGACTCATCTTCCGAATCATTTTTTCCTACATCTGGAGTTTCAGGGTTGTAATCATCATCCTCCGAGTCATCTGATGGAAGACCAGAAATATCATCCAGCTTTTCCCCAGAGGCAGCAGCAGCAGCTTCCTTGGGATATACTTTCTACACATGTTAGAAGAAGACACTTAGGAACAACAATTGACATCATAAAGATCATAAAAACCTAACTGCTGATTATCAGGAAAGAATGATCTAGACACAACCTCCCAGCTGTCAGTGACAGAAAGATCTGTTCCTTGAAGATCATTAAGCAAGTCAATGCAGTCTACTTTGCAATCACAGCCAGGACAAAGCCAGCCTTCATCATCAGGTGGAACTGTGATCATAGCAAGGAACAAGAGAACCATGAGAGTAAGGAAGTTATTTGACACTTTATAAAACAAAAGCTATCAGAAAAATTATCAACGGGATAACTGAACATTACTGTCTTCTTTTAACAGAGGTGGCTCCACACACAACTGGTGAAATCCACGCTCACAAGCGCCATCACAGAGAATAATATCATTATCAGCTGGCAGATCCATAGAGCCACACTTCGCACAGAATATCTGCAAAAAAATAAAGATGCCTTAGTAATCCAGTTATCACATCATAGCACCGTGAACACACCTAAAATTATAGCAGCCAACAAGCATATCCTACATCTTCACTGTCGATCTCCCCTTCATTGTCAAATAAAGATGCTGGAAGCCTCCCTTCAGCAAGTAATGTATCAAGGCGTTGAAACAAATCTCTTATTTTCAATTTGTAACGAAATATATGAGTCTTCGCTCGTTGTAGCTCCTTCTCCAGCTTTATCTTTTCTAAGCTGCAAGAGTGTCGAGACCATAAAACCCAATAGTGACTTTGAAAAGTATGTTCTCAAAATTTTAAAATAAATAGAAAATACAAGCAAGAAATTTTACGCTAGGTTAAGCAGGGAAATGCAATTAAGGGTTCAGGTCAAAGAGCTGATAATTTTATAGAAACAAAAACAATGCACTAGGCATATAAACATAAATATTCTCCCCGCCTTATGAATGTGACATGACGGGGTAAAATAGAATCAGCTTATTTGGGAAATAAAATCTAGTCGGTGCTAAACCCATTGCCCTTAGACTATGACAGATGTCAGCAAAGCACAATACAAATCTACAGGGTTAGTATGCTTACACCTGCTTCCTCCCAGTAAAGAGCAAGTAATTAGACCATCATACCAAAGTAACACTAATTTGGCATGAACAGCTTGAAAGAACCCCTTCCCAACTACTTTTTTTGTTATTGAATAAGGTAAATGATTTTATTGATATAGGGGAAGGTCAGTATACAGGCATTAACGTATAATATTTCAGAGTAACATCTCTCGGTTCAATGAACTAAAGTAACTATGCCTTTGTTCCATCAATATCAACCTTTTATACTGTTCAAACTTCAGAAATAGGAAATATTGATTTAAGCTAAAAGCTGCTATGAGTGTTCAAGTATTTGCAAGTCAGAAAACTGTGTACTACAATAAAGCTGCAACAAGTTATAGAAGATTGCCTTTTCCAACCTTCATTAAGCATTCATCAATTAAATTTACAGCATAATAATTCTGATAAAAGGTAACTAACCTTTGTCCTTTCCAGCCTTCACCAGAGTAAGCTTCAATCAAGGTTTGCTCATATTTTATTCTTTGTAATAAGTATCTCAGATGGCCCCTGATTCTTGTGAATTCGTTCGCAGCTATATGTTTACTGTGTTTTTTCTTTCTCCTTTTTCTTTTCTTTTCCTCGGTAGCATCATGAGTTACCACAGTATTTTTTGCCTCAGAAGCTCCAGACTTCTCCTTCGACTTCGAACGTAGAAGTCTAGTACTGCTAATTGGGGATCCTGAAATAGATTTTCTTTTTCTAGGCTGACCAGGTGGTTTCTCTCGATATTCTGACTGATTAAGATTTTGAACTGTGTTTTCACATGATTCTCTTGATTGGTCAGCACCAAGATTCTCAGACATATTACCTGCTGATGCAGTGTGATGGCCCCCACCAGCTGTTCTTGCCTTTTCAGGTGACACAGATGTGTTTCCAAGAGTTGACATCTCGGTTTGATCTTCTAGCTGAAGTCTCGTCACTTCCCGATTGGCATTACCAAAAATGTCTTCACAAGACAGTCATCCTATATGTAAATCCTACTATACCTGCTTTTCCACTAGTTAGTTTCTTCTCTTTATTTTCATCTTAATGACCTCTGTACTGAAGTTCTAAGTTCCCGCAGAGATGAATATTTCAGTGATACAAGATCACTAGAAATTCACTCTCTCAATTCTCACAAAGACCAAGGAGGGCTAAATTTCTTTTACTCCAAACTGAAAAATCCAATATTGCTTCTCTGACAAGAACAAAAAGAGAGGCATGAGCACATATATATCAAATCAAGTTGCAGTTATTTTTAAAAAAAAATAAGTTATACTTATTTGTACCAAATACTTAAATGTGTGAGTAAAAAAAATAGAAATGTTGATATGCGCTTAAAATAATGAGGATTAATGTTTGATACAATATTAGTTAACATTTCGTTGCTGGCATTTTCTCTAATGTGTACCTCATTGTATCACATACTACAGAGGCACTATTAAAGACTTATCTACTTTTGGCTAAACTTCATAAATGCAACTGAGCCAAAAAAAAAAAAAAAAAAGGGGCTAAATGATCTCCTTTTGAGTAATGAGGATATGTAGCACAAATAGATATCTGTCGAGAGTACTAACCTATAGATTCAAGTATTACACAAATTATTTATTCACTTATCGCCTAGCCTAAGGGTAGGAAATTCACTCTTTTTTTCTTTTTCTTGAACCTATTTGCTAGTCCATCCAAACCTTTATTATTAGAAACTAATCTGTAAGAAAGAGGCAGACCAAAGCTTGAGTTGCAATTATACACCATATCCAACAGCTAATTCAGATTTGAACTCATCTGACTAAAGAGTGTTCAAGAAAACCCTATGCACCCCTAAAGCTTTTACTTGAGCATTGAAAACTAAATGGACAAGCCAAAATTCAGCCACTTAGAGATTATAAAGAAAAACAGTAGAATATATAAATCAATCTAGTTGCAAATGCATGAATTTAGTGTGATGTGGAAAATCTATCAAGTTTCCCTTTTTCTTGTTTCTACCCACATTTGGGCAAACGATGCTTGCAATAGGTTAAAAGAAGGAAAACGGAACCTTAAAATACTTTCAAGATTAAATAAAGAAAAACCATGCATCCCTAAAGTTTTAACTTGAGCATTCAGAACTAAATTCAGGCGAGATTAAAAAAAAACACTAAGTAGAATAAATATAATAAATAAATAAAATCTAGTTGCAAATGCATGAATTTAGCGTAAAATGGAAAATGTATCAAGTTTCCCCTTTTTCTAGTTTCTACTAGATTTAGGCAAATGGGGGTTAGAGAAAAAGGAAAAAAGGAACCTTAAGCTACTTTCAAGATTTCAAATTTCAAGAATTACCTTTGTTTGCAGATAAAGAAATCACAGACAGCGAGAGTTTGAATTTAGAATCTGGGAAACTAGGGCTTCAAAGTGAATGTGTATTTCTGAGAGAAGAGTAAGTGAGTGGATGAGAGTATGAAAAATAGGAAGAATGGCTGGTAGATAATTGGTGTTAACGAGGCTTTCTCTCTGAACCGATGAAAGATGAAAGCTCGTCGGTGCAGTTTTTGGTTCCCTTGAAATCAGGGTGCGGGCGGGGTGGTATTTTTCAAGCAATAGAATTTAACACTCACTTTTGCCGCGCCGCCACTGTTTCCCTCTCTTTCGCCTCACCCAAAATGTGACGCTTTTTTATGGGCTTAAGCTTGATCCAACTCTTTCTTATATAAGTTTTTCTATTGGGCCTAAATGGGAAATTCTTTAATGGGCTCCAAGTGCATGAATCACCTCTAGACCAAAACAGGAAAAAAACTTAATGCAGTATTACATGTATGTGACCAAAACAGGAAAAAAACTTAATGCAGTATTTACCTTAATATCATAATTTATTAATATTCGCTATATTTTTAATTGTTTATTATATTAAAAATAGTTATCTAATAATATTTGTTTAATTTGAAAAAATTAAGATATAATTTATTTTTTTATGTCTATTTTACCCTTAATTAATATTAAATACTATTTAGTACTCCTCCATTCCGAATTAATTGAATTGTTGAGGTGTTTCACACCCTTTAAAAAATAAGATCAAAGAGTTTGTTTGGCATTACAGTTAAAAACTACTTGTTTTAAAAATCATTTTTTAAAAAATTATTTTTGAAAGTAAGTAATTTGTGTTTGATTTATTCATTTGAAAAGTCTTTTTGATAAGCAAATTGTGTTTGACTAATCTTTTTTTTAATAATACTTTAGAGAGTCAAATTACGCAAAAGTTTAAGTATCAGTGTATTTTTATTACTAAGATTACTTTATAGAAAAAAAAAATATTTTAAATACCCGATTAGAAATTTTTTAATGAAAATATGCATGTTTGAATTTTCCATCAATATTATACATAAATAAATAAAATATTAGTAAAATATTAACATGATGACTTAAATATAATTCAAAATATCAAGAAAATAAATTTAAAAACTAATACGCAAATTAAACCACTATATACAAAAACTTCACCATAAAAATAAATAAAATCCTTCATATTTTTAATCCTATAAAAGTGTTGTTGTTACATTATTATATGATTCTGTAAATAATATATAAAATGTAAAATAATAATAATAGTATATAAACGTAAAATAAAAAAATTATTATAGAAAAATAAAAAATAAAAAATAAAAAGATTGTATGAAACTTAATCAAATTTATGATACATGTTAAATAATTAATAAGAGATAAATTGATAAATATGTATATATGGAATGGATATTTAGTCTTCGAGAAAATAATTTGTTGCTTCTTTTACTTTTTTTAAGAAGCTAAAATTTTAAGTTTCTTCTATCCCAACGGCAGAAAAGTTGTTTCTGCTATCATTCAAACGCAGTTTTCATATTTTGCCAAACACTATTTTGTTAGAAAAAAAGACATATTTGACCTCCCAACAACAATGTCAAACAGACTCTGAGACACAAATTGTTATTCATTATTTCATAATGTATTGTATTGTATCATACTCTATTGTACTCTATTGTATGGTATATACAATGTTCAGCTAGATTGTATTGTACTGTATTGTATGATATACAATGTTTAGCTAGATTGTATTGTTTGTTGTTGTTTAATAACATTTTAATTGTTTAGTTTGATTGTATCGTACTGTATTGTAATTTATAAATTTACTTAACTATCCTTAATTATTCTACGGTAGGAGGTTTGACTATATTTAAATAATTAAGGTACATGGTAAAATAGTATTTTGAAATATTATGTAAAAATATAATTGAAAAAAAAGAAATTAAGTAAGAGTGGGAACACACCAAATTGGTTGTTCCATAAAGTAGGGGTTTTCATTGTTACGTAAGAACGAAATTTAACAATACAGTACAATACGTTTTAAGTAACAATCAAAACAAACATTGTAGGTATAGTAACAATACAATACAATGGATAACAATGATCCAAACATAGTGTAAGAGTCCGTTCGGATTGGCTTAATAAATGTCGTTTTTAAGTTAAAAATAAAAAGTCAAACTGAAATATAAATAAAAAATAAATGTCGTTTTTAAGTTAAAGATTGAACAATTAAATTAATTTTAAAAATAAAAAATATCTCAACAATTTAATTATTTTGGAATGAACAAATTATCTAATTCATTTCCAAAAATATAAATTTATTATTTATTAAAGTATTTCTTAATATGTTTATTAAGTTAATAGTGAACAATTATAATTAAACAAAGTAAATATATATTAATATACTTGAAATAAGTCTCGTCTGAATTCAATTAACCACGATACACAACTCCTTATCATGGCCCTATATTTTTCGGCTAATTATTACTACACCCTGTTTTTCATATATATTTATTTCTTTAATTATCAAACTTTTTATAGGCATATTAGAATTACTAAATGAATATATTAAGTATATGTCCATAAATGTACTGAATACCTTGTGCTAAAAATAGTTGATATAATTTGAAGTAGTGTATATATTTGTCATAGATATTTTACATTTTCATAAAAATACCTAACCTAGATATACATATAACATCATTTATACTCAAGGTATAAATAGAAAATACTTTATACCTTACTCTAAAAAAATACTTGAAATAAATATATTTAGTCCAAAGTATTTTATACCTTGTTCTTAAAAATACTTGAAATCGGTACTTGGTTTAAAATACTTTATACCTTGTTGCTCTTTAAAATACAAGCAATGTATAAGTAGAAAATACTTCATAGCTATTTATGAAAAAAGATTTTATACTTTACTTTTAAAATACTTGGAATATATATATAAATTACAATGAAGTGTATCATATCTTGGTCCAAACAATACTTTATACCGTAAAGCTTTCATTAAATTAATATAGATACGATCGCAAATATTGTTATTTTATATAAGTATTATTTAATCGATAAATTAACAATTATTAATTTATGGAGTGTTTAGAGATTCAATATTGTGATGTTCGGACTATAAAAAAATTCAATATATATTATCGAAATAAATTTTATCATATGATATTAAAACGCTATGAAGTGGAACATGAAATTGATCCATGAAAAAGTAATGTTTTTGATGCTATGAATTTTGCAATCACAACTTGGACAACAAATGTTCAACAAAAAGATAATAACAAATTATTTTCGACACTGCAAAATATACTTGAAGGATGAAATCTCATAGAATTTGAATGAACCCGCCCACTTGTAAGAAATTAATTTTTGAACTTAAGATAATGATTAATGATCTCGATTAACGCAATAAAATGGACGCAAATAATCTAGTGAATTATCCAAGTGAAAATGAAACATATTCAGTGGTCTAGAGATATAAAAATTGTGGATACCATAAAAACAAACAATGTTGACAATGAAATTGTAAATGATATATATATATATATATATATATATATATATATATATATATATATATATATATATATATATATATATATATATATACACACACACACACAATACCTCTAGATACATTTGTGCGTAAGAAAACACTTATTGTATCTAGAACTCTTCAAAATATTATAGTGCAGTTTGAAAATACAAAATCTTAACTTTTGGATGCAACAAGAAAAGTTAGATATGAACATTTACTAGATTTAAAGTTTAACAAAAAATAAAGCACAATAGAACACATTTCACTAAATCGTCTTAGATATATTTGTACTTTTAAAGAAGGAAAAAAAGTCTGAAATATATTCGAACTTTGACCGAAAGTGTTGTTACGATACCCAACTTTGGAAAGGACCTTTTACTCCCCTACACTATTTTATAGTGTATTTTAAAGGTATATATGTACCACGTGGACATAAAAAATAGGAAAAATGCACAAGTACCCCCTCAACCTATGCCCGAAATCCCAGAGACACACTTATACTATACTAAGGTCATATTACCCCCCTGAACTTATTTTATAAGTAATTTTCTACCCTTTTTAGCTTACGTGGCACTAGTTTGAAAAAAAAAGTAATCTTCGTTGGGCCCACAAGATAGTGCCACGTAGGCTAAAAAGGGGTAAAAAATTATTAATAAAATAAGTTCAGAGGGGTAATAGGACCTTAGTATAGTATAAGTGTGTCTCTGAGATTTCGGGCATAGGTTGAGGGGGTACTTGGACATTATCCCTAAAAAATATTGCATAATTATAAATAGTAATGTGTTCACGTGGCCTCTCATATACCTTTAAAATACACTATTAAATAGTTCATGAAGGTAAAAGGTCCTCCATAAAATTTGGTATCGTAACAACAATTTCGATTAAAGTTAGAGTATTTTTTCAGACTCTTTTCTGTTTAAAGAATTATTAATTTATAATATTAATGGAACCATATATTTGTATAGAAACTTCTGAAAATATATTATCTTATTGAAATAAGCAATTTTTTCCATTGGTCAAAGTCGAAACTGAAAGAAAATATTATCTTAAAATAATTATTAATTTATCAAGTATTAATTTAGTGAAATTATATTGTAAATAGTTTAAATACTTTATACTTTGATCTTAAAATTACAAAGTTTATTTTAATTATACCTATAATGTAATATTTAAAATTTTATATTATCATTATTATTACATATATAATTGTAATAAATACATTAGAACATTTAAATATACTTGATAAAATTACTGATAATAACAACGAAGGAAAAAAATCTGAAATATATTCGAATTTTGATCGAAATTATTGTTATAAAATCAAACTCTGAAAAGCACTTTTACTCCCTGCATTATTTTATTTGATAGTGTATTCTAAAGGTATTTATATGTTCACGTGGACATACAAAATATTGCATAATTAAAAATAGTAATATGTCCACGTGGGCACATAAATACCTTTATAATACACAAAAAAAAATAGTTTAATTTTTTTCTTTAAATAAGGAATGAAAGAAAAACCAAAATAAGAATAAGAAATTCAAATAATTATAATAAAAGAAGTCAAAAAATAATTTATGTATGAAAAAAATTAAAATATACCTTGAAAGAATCATATATACCCCTAAATAAATTTTTTAAAAAAATTAGAAGTAATAAATATAAATTTAAAACTAATTTTTTAAAATCCGTTAAATGAAGGGTATATGTGAGCCATTTTGTAACGGCAGGGGTATATGTGAGCCGTTTGTATAACAGTAAGGGCATATATGAGCCACTTTTATAACAAGGGGTATATCAGCTCCAAATGACAAAGTTGAGGGGTATATCAGACCCTTTTCCCTTTGCAAAAAATCATCATTTATAGTAGTTATTTGCGTTGCACTTGTTGATGAAAATGATGAATAATCGACTTAATGCAACAAAGTAATATGTTTTGTCTACTTCAAGATATATGGAATGATGTTTGTTACACTCATTTCAAACTATCACATTGCTCCCGTGTCATGGGCACTACTTGTTATTTGTTGCAACGAAAATTCGATTGACTTGTAATACAAACTTATGGTTAGTTTTGATAGTTTTTAAAACTAAAGGGTGTAAATCATATTTTTCTAAAAAAATAAAATATGTTTCCCAAATACTATAGACAAATACATGACAAAATTTTACACAAATATTATTTCCAAAAAAATATTTTAAAATTTATGATCAAACACTAATTAAATCATGGTCTTTACCGTCAATTTTCACCGATACATTAAGGCTGTTGAATAAGGTATTGGTACGAAGGCCATTCTAGAAATTATCTAAGTAAGTTCTTCAAATGAACAAACAACACATTTACGTGACAAGATAGACCACCAGAATTTTCAATTATTCACTTTTAGCTCAAACAAGAGGGGACAGGGCAAGTTGTAAAATCAAAATACAAAAGGCTCTTATCGATTAAAAGTTAAGTGACAAATTAGGATAATATAAAAATCACTTTTTTACCAGATTAGTACAAATAAAATTTATATATACTATTTTCTCAAAAAACTTTACTTATACAATTATACTATGATATATTATAATCCTTATAAAATAATAAAATTAAAAATTAAGATCTTCGTACATTCATTCGACTCAGTCGCTGTGAGAAAATTATAAATATGTCGTAATAGTCAAATACTTCCTTGCGGACCGGTGGATATGGATTAAATATTATGGTGTTGTATTTTTGTTTTTGCTATTTTTTTTTATCTAATTAAATATTTTACGTGTTGGGCAAGAACCAAGTATATGCTATCCAACTTTGTTTGACGTGTTCTCTTCAGTTTTCCCCATTTTCTCCCCTTATTTAAACCCCCTTCTTATTCCATACAACTCAAGTAATTTTATATTAGACAAAAAAAAAAATTCTTTTTCCCTCAAGTTTCAACAGTTACTTAAATTATATTACCTTTGGTAAATTACCTTTTTTTTTTTTTTTACTTTAAAATATGGCTCTTGATTCTATACTTTCATCTCCTTTTGATCCCTCTACAAATGAGAAAGATGCAACAATACTTCAATTTATTGAAGAGATCACTAAAAATATTGATGTTATCCAACAAAATGTCTTGAATGATATATTGACCCAAAACTTTCAAATTAAATATCATCAAAATTTGAAATCCAATATTCGAATAGTAACTTATGTATATCTTCAGGTGAAGATTGAACACAGAAAATACGATCCAGATCGAATCCCCTCTCAGCGGCGATTAGCAGTAATGCCAAAAAAATTTAGAGAGAAGTGGGATTACAGAAGAAAGTAATAAAGAAGATGGATTTGCAGTTTAATTATTTGCTATTATTAAAAATGATAATATAAGTCCATAGTGTATTTGCTATTAAACCGTGTCTAGCGCTATATGTTGTAATTTTTATAGCTCTCTTTGTAAAAGTAAAATAAAGGGCATGTATTTGCTCCGTCCCGTAAAATTGTACTTGGGTATTTATTTTTTAATAAATAATTATAAATTTTAATAATATTATTCATTTACTATCATTTATAATAATACATAAAAAATTTATAATAAATTTGTACGTATATTAAAAGTAAATTATGCATATAGTATGCATTATTATATTCTTTTTGATAAGTAAAATGATATAACATATTACAAGTGTATTAAAGTATATGATAAATATAATATATACTAAATCTAAATTATAAATGTATTATAAAAGTTTAATAAAAAAATAATATTATTATTAAAAATGAAAAAACATTTTTTTAGTATAACATATCTATATAATTTTTTTTAGCTTATCATGTTATAATCACAAAGCTTAGATTTGTATTCGTTTTACCTATAAGAAGGGTGGATCCACGTTTTCAGAAAACAGGATTTGGCTTAGGATTGCCCATTTTTGTTAATTCCAGGGTTTCTCCGAATTTGAAAGTGATCACTTAGTAAGTTTCCATACCAAGGCTCAATCCAATTAAGTCCGTAGCGTCTACCAATTTCGCCATATCCCCCTTTCATTTTGTTATCCAAGGGTTTATCCGAATTTTTTCAGAAAAAATTATGTTGTATGTATAAAATTATTTTTCTGTATTTTTGTAGAGATATATATTTTGAATCGATAATGCACTGACAAGTCCTTAATAACAAATCACTTTCTTTTTTAGTTTTTTTTTTTAAATATGTTTTTTATTTTTTTAGTGTTTTTTTTTTTACTTTAAAAACGTATTAAAAATATGATTTTAAACACAAAAAGAATCCAAGATTTCTATTTTTGAAAATTTATTTACATATTTATACTTTTATTTTTCAAACCTCTAAATCTGAATCCACCGCAGCCTATAAGGTTGTAAAATATGTATGAACAAACATTAAAATCAAAGTCTAAGGTTCTTTGAAATATACCTATGAACTATTATTTTCCACTGTTAAAAATTTAGTCAATACATAAAATGAGAACTTATAAAATCTGCATATCTAATCCCCTTTTCGATGATGATTAGTAGCAATGTTAATGATTGTCTAAATAAAAGTCCAAGTGAATTAAATGTCTGTAACAAAGTAAATATGGATTTAAAAAAAATTGCTTCCATGAGTTCCATGTAAAGGAAGATAAAACATAAGTGGGTTTAAGGAAAAATAACCAAAATAAGAAAATGAATCTACAATTTATTTGCTATTAGATCTGATAATATAGCTTATACAGTGAATTTGTTAATAAACCTAATCTATCGCTGTTTATAGTAATTTTTTTTAACTCTCCCTATAAATGGAAATAAAGGACAGATGTTTGTTCTATCCCATAATTTTTTATTTAAACATATCACATGCTATATAACAGAACTAAAGGATCATTTGTTAGAGTGTATTAGAAATGACCAAAGTGATTTTATGCTTACATTAACATGTTAAAGATTCATTTATCCTTTAGGCTGATTTTTGCCTATTTTTCACCCATATATGTGAAAAAATCTTGTAAATAAGTAGCATATTTTTTAAAAAATCTAACACATGTCATTTTTAATAAACCAATCGATGTACAAGCAATGATCTCTACATAATTAATGTAAACATTATATCAAGTAAAAATTATATTGATACACTACATTTAACATTATTATTATACATCTTATCAAACGACCACTAAAGGCTTGTGATGGTGGACCACTTCAACAAAGGTGTCATTTTTAGGCCCAACAACTTTATATTAAGATGGACCACTTCAAAATAGTGTCATTTTAATGTGGGAAAATTATATATAATAGCAAATTAATAACCTAAAATAAATGGAGTAGCTAGGGTTTGATTTAATTGTGCTCCATAGCAAACATTAGCTAAAGTTTGCCAGGCGTCTCTCTCCCAAAAATCTCGCTCGCCACTCTCCATTCTCGCTCGTCTCTCTCGCTTTATAGACAAAAGTGTATAAGTTATGTTTCTGTTTTGTATAAAGCGAGATAAAATTGTATATACACATGCAAAAATATATATCTTCTTGTTATACACTTAATTATACAATTTACAAACATTTTACTTCAAATATTGTTGAGAAAAAGGCCAACGAATTATACAATTGCGAGTTATACAATTGCAATGAAATACAATTTTCTTTACCTTTATACAATAGAAGTGTATATATTGTGTTTCGGTTTTTGTATAAAGCGAGAGAAAAACATATATCTTCTTGCTATACACCTATAATTATGCCATATACATACATTTTAATTCGATTCAACTGTATGCAAAGCAAATTTTATAAAAATATTGCAGCGAAATAGGCAGCGAATTATACAATTGCGAATTATACAATCGCAGCGAAATAGGATAGCGAATTATACAATTGCAGCGAAATAGGCCAGCGAATTATACAACTTAGGCCAACGAATTATACAATTGTATATGTATAGCGAATTATACAGTTTTATATTTGCTATGAAGAGCAATTATACAAACTTTGTTATAGTATACAAATATAATTTTTTGTTTGCTATATGTGAAAGATGCCTTTTTAATGTTCATTGGATAAGCCTACTTTATGTCAATTCAATGATCGTGGACCGTTTCAAATCAAATCTCATTTTAGGCCCAACATGAGTCTTTTATTAAGTTTCATATGATGGTCCAAGCCTGAAATAAACATTCCCCTCAGTGTCATTTTTCTACAGATCTTTTTGGGAGACTGTTTACTATTTTTTTTACTTTTTTCGTGTGTGTTTTCCTAATAATTTATAGATCTTTTAGACTACAGTTAAAATATTATTTCAAACAAATTTAAAACTTAATGAAAAAGATGTTACACAGATTTGAAAATGGTAAACTATATTGTAAGATTAGAGGACACCCTAATATTTCATCCCTAAGATAATATTTTATCCCTAAGATTGAAAATATATGAACAAACATTATAATTGAGTTTGACATTATTTGAAACAGTAATTTTCTACGAGCTTAAAAATTTTAGTTCCGAAATTAATTTGTGTGGCATAAGTTAGTATACTTTTCCTCTTCTTATAATTTTTTTCTTAAACTCTCATGAATGATATAATTTATGTGGATAACGTATTATTAAATAACAAAATTTATTAATTTAAAGGGTGCAAATATTCAAAATGGAGACACACATTGCTAATGTCCTCTTGATTGTTATTAAAGAATGACTCTCTAGCTTCACAAATTTAAATTCATTGATGTTCAATCACATGATAAGAACTTTAGTTATTAATTGTTTCTACATGGTTTGCGAACTTTAATATTTTTTTTCATATTCTTCATTTATTTATTATTTTTGTCTAATTACTTATTCAACTTTTACATTCCTAATATTATAACTCTCATCTTTTTATATTCATAACTTTCAAATATTTAAACTAAAACCTTAAGATATCTTTTGATATTCTTTCTATTCTATCTGTATAAATTCAATTTCTTTATTTCATGAAACCTTTACCAAGATTATTAGACTATTATTTTTAGTCCATAGTTAAAGTAGATGAAGAAGACTCTTGAATTTTGATAGGATATGAAAGGAGTCGATAAGAACTAGAGAGTTATGTACTAATTTTATACTTATTTTTTTTATCTATATATACATCATTCTTATAAAAATAATGTCTACATTATATTTTTTCTTTATTCTATTGCCGCAAGTCTTTATTCTTATTTTGTAATGGTTACATTTATTATTCATTACAATTTACATATATATTTTCATAAAATTTTAGTCATTTTAATATATCTATAAAAATTCACATAAAACACAACACGTGCTCAGAAACTAAGTTGCTCAAAAGACAGAACCGTTGGACTACAAACACTTGCCTGTAGCGCATCAAAAATTTCTTAAACTCTCAACTTTTTAGCATTGTGATTTTTTACTATGCATATTTAACTTTCGCTTTATAAGTGCACTTATAATTCCTCAAACTATGAATCTTCACATATTTTGATATCCCAAATTTTGTTTGTTTGTTTGTTTCTTTAGAGGTTTTAAAATTTCAAATTATGATCTCAAATCACAAAGAAAGCTAAATATAAAGTGACGAACTTTCACTAACTTTCTTTTAATTCTATAATCTAGAGTTGATACCTCAGATGGTCACTTGACTATGCACTCTTCTCTCAGAATGTCACTCAATTTTCAATTTCCACTCAAAAGTCACTCAATTTTGCACTTTTATCTCAGAAAGTCACTCAACTTTGAATTTTAACTCAAAAATCACTCAACTATCCACTCTTTCCTCAGAAAGTCACTCAATCTATTAAATTATTTTTTTAATCCTAAATTATTCTCTCTCTTTAAAACTTGAATTACGATTAGAGACAAAATAAAATGGGTCATATCATATTTTTTAATGGGTCGGATTATGTGGGTAGATCACTAAATGGTTTAAATAGTATTTTTATTTTTTAAAAATTTTAATTTGTTATATAAATAATTAATATCAACAAATTTTAATTAAAAAAATAATTTAATAGATTGAGTGACTTTATGAGGAAAGAGTGGATACTTGAGTGACTTTTGAGTTAAAATTCAAAGTTGAGTGACTTTCTGAGAAAGAAATGCAAAGTTAAGTGACTTTTGGGTGGAAATTGAAAGTTGGGTGACTTTCTGAGAGAAAAATGTACAGTTGAGTTGAGTGACCATTTGAGGTATTAACTCTCGTAATCTATCTGACAAACATTTAAAAAGGAATTTTAATTAACAAACCGATACCAGTAAAGAAAGAAACTTAAAAAGCTATGCAAATTATCCTTCCAAGTAAGACTAATATATCCACTTCAACAAAAAAGAAAGAAACATATAAGAGAGGGTAGAAAGATGAAGAAAGAAAACTACTGCAATACATAAGAGAGTAGAAAAATCAATTCTCTGTCAGTTCACAGCGGATCCAAACACGATTTAAAAGCTCTTTCTGTTGCGTTTTATCCGTACAATTGTCTTTCAATACTTTGAACGCGACATCTTCGAAAGAGTAGTAGGTATAGTCGTTACAAGTGGGGACGAAAACTGCATTATCGACATTTACGTTCATGCCACAAACAGCAATAGATGAGGCTTCGCTAGTGAAATAAAGCCAATTTTTGACTTGTTCTACTAATTTTACTATAACGACGTTCCCTCCAAAATCTAGTTCATAAACATGAACATCATGTTGTGGTGTCACAACCACGGTATGTAACACATTTTGATCCTGTTGAACTAAAAACAAACGGCAAGCATTTGAAATAGGAGGTGAATATATATCAGAAAGTTGATGGATAACCCAATAAGGGGTTCCGTCTTTAAAGAAGCCAAATACACCAACATCACCGTATTGGCTGATGACACAAAATTCTTCACCAAAGTAGACTGGACTAGAAGATGAAAGTATGAATGGCAGCTCACTGTCCCTTGTAATAGTAGTCCATTTATCATCACCTCGTCTCAAATATGAAATCCTAACTAGAAACATGTTTAATAAAGCTATACCAAAGATTACCCATGCAGAAGAATTAGTTGGAGAAGCTGAGAATGACATAATGTCACAGAAATATTCATCTGTTAATAATACAGGATGGACGCTTTTTCAACTTGTCGCTTCTAGTATTGGTACTAGTGTTATGTTGAATTTTGGGCCTTGATGAATAGTAGTTCGTCTCCATGATGATCTTTTTGATTTCAGTCGTAATATTCCTCTCTTTATATAATGACTTAATTCATATACTAGTTGTTTCCCAGTACAAAAAGGTTTATTACGATTCCTAATTACATTTTTACTTTGCCAAAAATAACTGAAACTTTTTGTTTTCCAAAAATTAAGGCAGTTTTAATGATTTCTTTTTTCTTTTCTTTGCCAAAAACACGGCGGTACTTGTTTTGCTAAAAATAAGCTACTTCCTAATTTTGTTAGGATTCTTATTACATCTAACAGCTTTATCATTAGAGAGAAGTGGGATTACAGGAGAAAGTAATCAAAAGAAGAAGATGGATTTGCAGTTTAATTATTTGCTATTATTAAAAATGATGATATAAGTCCATAGTGTATTTTTGCTATTAAACCGTGTCTAGCGCTATAGGTTGTAATTTTTAAAGCTCTCTTTGTAAAAGTAAAATAAAGGGCATGTATTTGCTCCGTCCAGTAAAATTGTACTTCGGTATTTATTTTTTAATAAATAATTTTGATAATATTATTCATTTACTATCATTTATAAATAATATACATGAAAATTAATAATAAATTTGTAGTGTATATTAAAAGTAAGTTATGCATATAGTATGCGTTTTAAAATATTATTATATTCTTTTTGGTAAGTAAAATGATATAACCTATTACAAGTGTATTAAGTGTGTGATAAATATAATATATACTTATTCTACATTATAAATATATTATTAAAGTTAAAAAAATAATATTATTATTAAAAATGAAAAATTAAAATTTAGTATAACATATCTGTATAATTTTTTTTAGCTTATCATGTAATAATCACAAAGCTTAGATTTGTATTCGTTTTACCTATAAGAAGGGTGGATCCACGTGGTCTCTAAGGGTTCACCGAATCTTTTCAAAAAAAATTATGTTGTATATATAAAATTAATTTTCTGTATTACGTAGAGATATATATTTTGAATCGATGACGCACTGACAAGTCCTCAGTAACAAATCTTTTTTTTTTTTAGTTTTTTTTTTTAAAAAATCAGTTTTGTTTTTTATTTTTTAGTATTTTTCTTTTACTTTAAAAACGTGCTAAAGGTATGATTTTAAATCCAAAAAAAATCCAAGATTTTTATTTTTAAAAACCTATTCACACATTTATACTTTTATTTTTCAAACCTCTAAATCTAAGTCCACCACGGCCTATAAGGTTGTAAAAGATATATGAACAAACATTAAAATCAAAGTCTAAGGTTCTTTGAAATGTAACTATGAACTATTATTTTCCACTGTTAAAAATATAGTCAATACTTAAAATGAGAACTTATAAAATCTCCATATCTAATCCCCTTTTCGATGATGATTAGCAGCAATGTTAATGATTGTCTAGATTAAAGTCCAAGTGAATTAAATGTCTGTAACAAAGTAAAGAAAATCGTCATTTGCATCTACACAACTTTTTCAATATTTGTCGACAACTAGAGTAGATATGGATTTAAAAAAATTGCTTCCATGAGTTCCATGTAAAGGAAGATTAAAAATAAGTGGGTTCAAGGAAAAATAACCAAAATAAGAAAATGAATCTACAATTTATTTGCTATTAGATCTGATAATATAGTTTATACAGTGTATTTGTTAATAAACCTAATCTATCGCTGTTTATAGTAATTTTTTTTAACTCTCCCTATAAATGGAAATAAAGGACATATGTTTGTTCTATCCCATCATTTTTTCTTTAAACATATCCCATGCTATAATAACAGAACTAAAGGATCATTTGTTAGAGTTTATTAGAAATGACTGCATGTAGTAATTTCATGTTATTAGTAATGTTAATCATTTTTACCTTTTTTTCACCATATATGTGAGAATATCTGGTAAATAAGTAGTATATTTTTTTAAAAAAAATCACATGTCATTTTTAATAGGATAACTTTCACATATAACAAATAAAAAATTTATATTTGTATGTTATAGCAAAGTTTGCATTGCGCTCCATACCAAACATATAACTGTATAATTTGTTGTACATATACAATTGTATAATTCGCTGGCCTATTCAGCTGCAATTGTATAATTCGCTATCCTATTTCACTTTAATTGTATAATGCATAGTTATATAATTCGCTGCCTATTTCACTGCAATATTTGTATAAAATTTATTTTGCAAACAATTGAATCGAAGTAAAATGTATGTATATTGTATAAATATAAGTGTATAGGAAGAAGATATATGTTTTTCTCTCGCTTTATACAAAAACAGAAACACAATTTATACACTTCTGTTGTATAAAGCGAGAGAAAATTGTATTTCAGTGCAATTGTATAATTCGTTGGCTTTTTCGCTGCAATATTTAGTATAAAATTTGCATTTGTCTACAATTGAATTGAAGTAAAATATTTGTAAATTATATAATTAAGTGTATAGCACGAAGATATATGTTTTTGCATGTGTATACACAATTTTCTCTCGCTTTATACAAAACAGAAACACAATATACACTTCTGTGTATAAAGCGAGAGAGGCGAGTAGAAGGAGAGTGGCGAACGAGATTTTTGGTAGAGGCGACTGACAAACTTTGGCTAACGTTTGCTACGGAGCACAATTAAATCAAACCGTAGCTACTCTATTTATTTTAGGTTATTAATTTGCTATTATATACGATTATCCCTTTTTAATAAAACAATCAATGTTCAAGCAATGATCTCTACATAATTAATGTAAATATTATATCAAGTAAAAATTATGTCGATACACTACATTTAACATTATTGTTATACATCTTATCTAACGACCACTAAGGCTTGTGATGGTGGACCACTTCAACAAAGGTGTCATTTTTAGGCCCAACAACTTTATATTAAGATGGACCACTTCAAAATAGTGTCATTTTAATGTTCATTGGATAAGCCCACTTTATGTCAATTCAATGATCGTGGACCGTTTCAAATCAAATCTCATTTTAGGCCCAACATGAGTCTTATGTTAAGTTTCATATTCATATGATGGTCCAAGCCTGAAATAAACACTCCCCTCAGTGTCATTTTTCTACAGATCTTTTTTGGGAGACTGTTCACTATTTTTTAACTTTTTAGTCTGTGTTTTCCTAATAAGTTATAGATCTTTTAGACTACAGTTAAAATATTATTTCAAACAAATTTAAAACTTAATGAAAAAGATGTTACACAGATTTGAAAATGGTAAACTATTGTAAGATTAGAGGACACCCTAATATTTCATCCCTAAGATAATATTTTATCTCTAAGATTGAAAATATATGAACAAATATCGAGTTTGACATTATTTAAAAACAGTAATTTTCTACAAGCTATCCGAAATTAATTCTAATATATTCAAATAGTACTATACAAATATATTGTAGGATAACTTTTTTATTCAATTTTATTTTCTTTTGGATTTCCATTCGATGTCTGAAATCCACCTTGGAGCCCTCAACTATAATGTAAATTTGATTGGTTACCACTTAGAGAAGTGTTATATAATTTTAGAAAGAAGAATAAATATAAAATAAATATAAAATTTAAATTTATAACCTTGTGAAGAGAGGTACACCCGGTCATAATGTGATACTTCAAGTGTGGATTCACACATCTATATTTCAATATTTTTTAAAAAATATAACACTACTAAATATAATCTCGAGAGGGGAGTATGGATTCACGTGAACCCGATGACCCTATTAAATACTACTCTTACTCCCACCAGTGCACCTCAAATTTTTGTTCAAGTTTTAAATATCCTTTAAAATAAGGTAAATGTTTTATTCTAGCATTAGTTTGAATTGCTTGCTATTATTTATGATTTCACCGTTTAAAAAATATCATAAAGAATAATATTTTCCACATTATTTTAACTTAAACGAGTAACATATACAAAATAACGATATAAATATATATAGTTATTATATCACACATTGAGGCTTAATTACACATGCAAAATGATGTACGAAACTTGTAATATCTCCCATGTCAAAAATATACGAGCAACTATTAAATAAATAAATTTAGAAAGACAAAATTCTATAACGTCAAAAAGGGGAAACTGAAAAAAAGAAGAAAGTAGGGCGATGATCTTATCTTAAAATGTTCCAATTCAATATATTCTGTAGTTAATCATATTTTTTTTTAATTATATACTGTTTAAAAATCTTTTTCTTTTAATTTATATCAATAATGAATTGCCCTAAAATCATTTACCCAAAACTTTTGTAGCGTTAGATTTTTTTTTCTTCGGGCGGACTTTATGAGTGTTTGATATTATTTCTGAAGCGATAGTGAAAAATAGGGGTGGCTTCACAGTGTTAAAAGAAAGACATGTTTGTTAGGTCCTTAATTAATAATATTAGATTATAAATTATTATTTTTAAATAAATGTTAAATATTATATTTAGAAAAAA
Source organism: Solanum chilense (assembly GCA_032847665.1). Taxonomy (NCBI): domain Eukaryota; kingdom Viridiplantae; phylum Streptophyta; class Magnoliopsida; order Solanales; family Solanaceae; genus Solanum; species Solanum chilense. The sequence goes on along the minus strand of CM064963.1, from coordinate 107,721,707 downwards.
GTAATTTTTTCTTGAAAAATAAAGGAATTATTAAAAGAAATTGGATATATTAGAGTATTATATTTAATAAAAAAAAATTTCAAAATAAATAAATATATTATCAATTGAAAACTGAAAAAAATCAATATATAAAATTTATTATCAATTCAAAATTAGCGCTACATTTCAATTTTATTTTAGACCACTAATATACTTGAGTCGCTTCTTATCGAAAATATAAACACGTGAAAAGAAGGATAGTGGGAGGATGTTTCCTTGACGGCAGATTTTGAAGACTGTGCAAATGGATGAGTAATCCTTCACGTGCACTCTTTTGACTTGGAAAAAAGATAGTACAACAAAATCTACCCCAAATTAATTATTTTATGGATATTCAACCACAACAACCCATTCCTACCTATTTGAACCTTCCTATTTGCCTCCCCATTATATTATTCCCACGTTTTTTCACGTACAACTTGTTATCAATTCTTCCTTTCACATATATTAGTAAAAAACAAATATAAAATTTATTTTAATTTAAAAACACTTAAAATGAATTAATTCAAATCGATTTTAATTGACATTGTTGGTTGAGAAATTTTTGTAATAAAAATGATAATAAATGGTTTAAACTTGGTAGTCTAGAACGAGATATTTGTACAAATTTAAAATCTTAATTATTCTGACATCATGTTCAAAAAATTATGCATATGTTATTCGTAGGACGGTAATGGATGCATTGTTAGAAAATAATTAGCACCTATTTGGATGGCCTAGTCGGTCGGCGAAAGGTTGAATTGGTCATTATCAATGTGTTTTTCTTAGTCCAGATCGATATGATTCACAACACTCTTTGTGTCTCAAAATTTGTTATGTGAATTATTCAGTCAAGTGGAGATTTTTGTGTTGAAAAAATGAACAAAAAGGAATTGGATACTTTTGTTGTTTAGTCAACACATGACCTAACTATTGCAACCAACTTCGTTTTGGGTCTTATTCATCCAGTCGTATTAAACACAATAATTTAAGTCTTCATACTTTTCCCGTTTCTATCTGCGTTTCAATTAGTATACACTTTTTATTAAAAAAAAAAAGTTAGTCAATTAATAGTTATTTATTTTAAAATTTTCTTTGTTGTTGTTGAATAGAGTTAAAATCATTTTTTTTTAGTGAAATAGTATCGTTAATTGAATTACAATCTAATGTATAAACTCAGCAGAGCAGATATATAACTAATTAGGTGCTACAGGTGAATTAGGCGTGCTGTACATTATGATATTAGAAAATTTTGATATTATCGTTATTTTAATATTTGATTTTTAAAACATTATATATTATTGTCATATCAGTTTAACTCGATATACTCTATAGTATCAGTATGATTCGATTTCGGTACTCTATAGTAGAGTAAAATGATAATCAAAATTTGTTCAACTTTTATCAATATATACTTATATAACAGAGTATTATGACTTCAACAATTAACAAATGATCTTCATTGTATCACACTAACAAATTACACATAATGTAAAAAACCTATAATATATATATATATATATATATATATATATATATACAATTGTACGAACAACTGTTTTTTCAATCAATTACAATTCAATCAAAATAGAGTAGTCAAAGTTATAACTTCTAAACATTTAATTTATGCTAATATTAGGTACTTGTTAGTATGTTAATATAATTTTGTATAGTATTCGATATTTTGATATGTTATATATAAATATCAAATATCATATTAGAGACCAAAAAACTATAACATAAACCATATACCACATTAAATATCATAATATCACAATCACATTATTAATATTTTTTGATATGATAAAATATTTTAATATATACCATACCAAGCCCACCCCTATCTACAACTAGTTACTATTAATATAATTGTGCATGAGTTTTCAGTCTAACAAATAATGATCTCTTGAATTTTTTTTGTTCAAACTAATTGATGACGAGGTAATAGCCATTCATTTTTATTATATTTTAAATAGAAATTATTAATGATATTTGACTCTCATTTGAGGTTGAGCTATTATATATTCAATAGTTATTTTCATAATTTAATATCAAGCTCATATGCATTATAATAGTATTTATCAGTATCGATCCCGTATTATGTTAAGACATGTTATGTATCGATTATTCGATCAGATATTTTACATGATATTAAACCAGTCTTACTGGTTAATTATATGATTACTATCTTGTTTTTTTTTATAGTTTTAGATAATCCTCAATTTTATGAACTCTTCTTATAATATTAAGACATATTTTCTTGGCTCACCGTTACAATTTTGTTGTGTATAGTGTCCACTTTCTCGACATATGCATATGATTAGGTCTTCGAAAAATTAACGATGAGAGTTTGACATGAATAACCACTTTAATTTATCGTTGAACAATATCAGTAATTAGACACTAATATCAAATAGTATGTGTTTTTGCGTATACTACATTTTAACTAACTATTGTACATTTTAACTAACTATTATACATTTTTTTTAGAAAGTTCAAAGAGTGTAGGCAAAAATTAACTTAAAGCATGTTAACTAATTAAATCACAAATGACAATTTGTGACAAAGCATTCATACCTAACCAAGTGGAAGGATATGTTAATTAGACGACACACAACGAGATATTGACGCAATTTGCTAAACAAATAAAAATATCATAATCACTTGGTCTAGACAAATTTATAACAAGTCAACAACGATAGGGATGTGATCAACAACAACAAAATCAACAAATTCAGTATAATTTTATAAGTGGAGTTCGAAAAAAGCTGGTATATAGATAACTTTAATTTACTCCTATTTTGTGGAGATAAATAAATTATCTTTTATAAACTATCGACTCAAGTAAAATATATATTAAAGACAAATTTTATAACAGACGGATAAGGACATGGTGAAATAAAGTGCACGTAATTAATAAACTTCAAGTTTGGTTAGGAACCAAAGCCAAATTAAAGTTCCTTATACCAATTATATATACTTGAACAACCCACAATGCTACTTGACATGTTCCATTGTTGCTTTTGGAACCATAAGTCATGGTCTTCACAGTCATTTTTCCATAAATACCTAACCAAGAAAACATGCCCTAAAAGGTCTCGAAAATAGATTCCTCTTTTTCTAATTCACCCTTTTTTGAATTTGACTGTTGATCAAAATTAAACTCATGTTTGACTTCTATACGTAAAATAATATAAATAATGACATTTACATAAGTGAAAGATTGAATCAATAATCTTACAAATGTTATAGCTGCTTAAAGTATATTGATATATAATATTGAATATTTATAATGTCAAATCTATAAGTAAATCCGTTGATTTATTAATTAAGGCTATTGAATAAGGTATATTTGGTACGAATGTCTTTCTAAAAAATAACTAAACAAGTGCTTCAAATGAACAAACAATATTTTACGTGTATGTTGGGGGAACGTTATTATTTTCCATTTACTTTATTGTCTAAGACAAGAAAGACCACCAAATTCTACAACAACTTTTTATCTTCAATAAAATAAAATAAAAAATTTAGTATATGGTTTACTTTGAAATTAGATGGAGTTATAGTTTAACAAACCCATTTCCTAAATTATTCACTTTATGCTTAGATAAGAGGGGACAGGGAAAGTTAGAAAATTTAAAATATAGGCTCTTATCGATAAAAAAAAAAAAAAACTTAAGTGACGAATTAAGATAATATAATATAGTAGTCAAATCGGACCACTTCATTGGTTGGGATAAATTTATGTATATTTTTATTTTTTTCAAACTTCACTTGAGAGGCTATATTACGTATATTGTTACAGTAAAAAATTTTCTGCAAAATTAATAAAAATAAAATCTGCATATATCTTATATATCAGACTTTACTTGTGAGACGGTACAAATATAATGTCGTAGTGTCAGACTTCTTTGTGAGACTGGTTAAAAACTATACATTTGTGATGTATTCCAGTTTTTGTTATCTTTTAATTTTATCATATTGATTTAAGAAGTTTTTTTTGTGTAGTGCATAAACTAATCCAGTTAATATTATCCTCTCTATGCAAAATGTCAGCAAACTATCATCATTACAATATTGTTAAATAGTTTAATCAAGACTTTTCTTTAATTTGTTTATGCTCTAACAAAATTCCATTATAGTAGAGATTGTTTTATTACAAAAAGTGTGGATTAGGTATCTGCTCATGACTCATGCTCTTCTTTTTATCGATAAGCTATTAATTAATTAATCAACAAAAACCTAACCAATGTCCATTATATTTAGATAATCACATGTCACTGAAGTAGTACCTTTCATCAAATGTCGTTCCAGATCAAGCATGAAAGATGCTTCTTGGTCAAGCTCAATATGTATAAAAGCAAAAAAAAAAATAAAAAATTGTATGCATTAACACGACTCGACATTTATTAGATATCAGATAAATTCAAGATTTAAATTCAGAGTTCATAAATTCACCGGCCAGTATTTTAATTTGTAAGCCGGCCGGCATCATTATTGTGGGCGGTTATTTTATTAATCTTGTTTAACGTTTTAGTTAATTAACATTATAGGGGGGCTTAGGACTAGTCAACACATTGGGAACATTATTTGATTTTTAACATAAGAAGAAAAAAAAGGAATCTGTACAGTTGCTTATTAAATTAAATTGTTTGTAATAATAGTTGCTAGTATTAATGAGGCAGTTTACACGCGGGATTAAAATAATGAAAAGCTAGAAAATTAGCTTAAACCTATTTGTTATAATACCAACAAGACCAAATACTCCAATTAAGCAAATTGTGTCTACCTTTCCGGGGATTGAGGGGAAGTACAAAATGTCCTAATAATGGCTGGCCATAAATTAGTTTAACACAAAATAATTAATTAGTTTATTATTAAGATAATCAGAATCTAATAAGTTGGCTAAGCGTGTGGTTAGTTGTACGTACAAAATGTCCTTACTGGAAAAACATTATTGAACACGTACGTAAACACTAAATAGAGTTCGTTTTAGATCTTAATTTAAAGATTTCGATGTTACTACTTAGAGAAGAAACAGCATTATTGTAAGAATATTTAGACAGCCTGAATATTTATGACACATTAACTTGTTAATCTATCTGTATATTTAAGAGTGATTTTATGTTTTTCATCGATCGACAATCGGAGAAAAACTTAAAATTTAAAATTTATATGACATATATAAATAGTTAATAACTAGGTTTATAGGGAAATGACTCTTTTTTGTTATTTGATTTCTTAATTGATATATAAGGATTTGTCATCCTTTATTCTGTAAATATTTGTTATGCTTTAGTATAGGTTAAATTGACTTACAAAACGTGATTTCAATACGAAAATCTGATATAATAATCTGAAAAATAAAACGTTAATAATGTACCTCATTATATTGCATAGACGACATGCAATCTTTTTGTAATGTTAGTGTGGATTAAACTCATATATATTTTTAATACTATTAATAAAAATTACAAGTCAATTACGACAAAATATATATGATATTTAATGTGCGTAACATACAATAAATATGCCTACGAACATCCATATTCCCCCTATAACAAAAAGTGGAGATGATACTACATGAAATTCGAACAAAATTAATTAGAATATATATCTTTAATTTGGTGTTAAATTTATCGACAAAAGAAATTTTTAAAAAGTGTCAAAAGGCAAAAAAGATGTGGCCAATAACTTCTAATTATACCAAATTAAAAGATTATTCTTAACTTAGTGCTTCATTTAGAAACTGTGGGCTGGTTCTTACATCTAGATAAAGTAGCTTAGCTATTGTATAATCTAAATTAGGTTCCATCATATTCTAAACTTATAAACTTTAAATTCAGTTAGCTTCATCTTTGAATTAAAACCAAGATAAACAAAAAATTAATGTATTTTAATACTTAATATAAAAGGAGTATAGTATAATTGTTAAAAATAGATATAGTGGATGTCCACATAAAGTATATAATATATTATTTCCAAAAATAAAATTACTTTTTAGGCAGATTTGTTTGAACGACACATGCTTAAATATTAGTAGTACTTGTTTTTTGGGAGGATAAGGCAGAATCTATTCTTTTTTGTAATTTTTGCAATATTAATGGATGTCTTTAAATTCTTCTGAATTAAGCTCCATCCATATTCATTGTACCCCAAAAAAACGAGTTTCAAGCTCAAGTCAGAAAAATCCATTATTGTCTCTCTTACTTATCTCAATATATTATTCCAAAGACAAATTTTAAGCGAAAATTAATTAATAACAACAAATTAATTATCGTTAAATACATATTATTAATAGTAATTAATATTTTTGTTAATATTTTTAAAATCTATTAACGATAATTAATTAATAACGATAAAAATTGTATCACTCTTTGTTAATATAAATTTATAACCACTAAATGCTATTTATGTTGTAGTGATACACCATATACAATATATAGAATTCTCACGTATATATGAAGAATCAAGAATTGTATTGATGATTTAATGATTGAGTTACATATTTCTTATATACGAGAAAAGTCCTATACTAGCTACATTAGGAATCATAGAATAGTCATATATTAGCTACACTAGGAATCCTAATACAACACAAATATATTATTTACACCTTATTTTAGTCAATTATGTCAGCTTTAGTCGTACCAAATATAGACTTATACATAAATTAGAATTTAGTAGTCTAGTCCTAGTGTAACTCAAACTCGACACGTTTGAAGGAACATTCCATCAGCTTCCTTCAACACAATATACACCATAAAGTAGTATATTTTATAGGAGTATCATTTGATATCAATTTACTATAAAGTAGTACTAGTATTTCTTTTCTTATTATAGGAGTATCATTTTCTTGACAAAAGAAGATGACATTTTCAATAAAGAAAAGTTAAATTAAAGAAACGTTTTTCTGAACCATCCGTTCCTGTCTCGATCTTATCTCAAAATAATTAAAGATAACACACAATTTCATAACAAGGATCAGCCCCACCAAAGCCAAAATGAGGATTGGAAAAGTGAGGCACCTTTAAAATGAAGTTGACAGTTACTATTTTTTAACTTAATTATTAATTACTTAGTTGAATTCTACCTAATTACTACAAGTAGCTTTTAATTATAACTAAAAATGACATGAAAATTTAATATAAGTTCCACTCTAGCTAGGTTTGATGATTTGTTAAGTTAATAAATGTAACACTGATATCGCCGCCTGAATGTTCCAAGCGGTTTCTTTTACTAATAAAATAAATAAATTAAATTAATGTGCAACAATATAATCCTGAGATTCGAAATAAAAGAAACTTCCAGGAACTGCAAACGAAATTACCCACCACGTGATTTTCTTAATTATATTAATTAATTACTACTACTATTCCATCACTTTGCTTCCACAGTCCAAATCCACGAAAATATATGCAGTACAGTGTGAACGTTACCTGTTAATTAAGCTCATTAATAATTTGATTATTAATTAGAGTAGATAATTTTTTGAAAATAGTCTTTTTATTGGTATAAAATAAAGATAAGGTTGTAACATAGAGAGAGCTTAGGCGACGAAGGTGCGCTCACAACTGACTCGAACCCTAGATTTCTGGTTAAGGGTGAAATACTCTCACCTGATTTTTCTCTGTATACAAAACTCGAACCCTAAACCTCTAATTAAGGATGAAATACTCTCAACAGTGCACCATAATTCATATTGGTGCCACAATACTCATAGTGTACTTAAGCCATCCATATATACAACCTAAAAAAGCCACATAAATTATGAGTTTAACTTTTATATTTCGATAGCAACGTAAAACAACTTTAAGTTTGATTAAATCACTGAAGAAATGATTACAATAAATTAATCATATATGAAGTGGAGCAAGTAATTTCAAAAATAAGGCGCGTATATATACAAGTTAAAATACATACCTTGATGGTAGTATATATATAAAAACTTACAATGTTTAAATCCACAAATTATATATTTATAGTCTTCGTTTATGTTTAATTATTAATCAGAGTATTAATATGTAAGTGCCTCTAATGACACTTTATGCAGGGATTAGGGAAACTAATGGTACTTCACTACTACTAGTGGTGATATAACTTGCCACAACTTAAGTGCTAGTGATAGCACTGTCCTTTGTTAATTAAATTTTTGATATATAATATTCGTTCGTTATTAAATTGACCAAATAAAAGTATAGTTAGGATATGTTTTTGAGTATGTTTGATCGTTTATGATTAATAAATTATATATGATGACTAGAGAAATTAATAGAGAATTTCTCTTTTGATTATTTGAGGTGCATGTTGTTGTGATATTGTTCAATAAAATGTACTATGACTTATTATTAGCTTATAATTATAATTATCCTCTTCTCAGCTAACAATATCAATATTCTTTTAATATCTTTGTTTTAGTATTATTTTCTAGAGAGAAACTTAAAATATTATTATCTATGCATCATTTTGTTTGGATGATGCATGTCATATGTATTAAGAAAGAGCAACACTTTTTGTTTCTCATTTTCTCCTACCTTGTGTTATATTTGCATAATACACGCAGGAAAACACAGCATTTAAGTGTCTGTTTTCCTGTATAGGATATTAATTTCATATTTTATATTAAATAATAAAACTTATAACGAAAACCCGTAATAGGTCATGCAGCATGCTTGTAGGTGTAGGGGGTTACATAATAAAAAAATAAAATAAAATTCACCAGATAAAGCTTTTGTTGCCACATATATAAATTTTGCCTACATGATTTAATATCAGAATGTTTAAGAACAATGAACCTATTCAATCATTCACATATTCTATCTTAGGGGGCCAAACAAAAAATTAAAAACTTAACAAAGGTCCTTATTTAATTTTTTTTTACAATTTTAATCGTTTTTTTTTAAAAAAATATTAACTTAAAAGACAAAACACTACAAGAAGAACCATGGTAATTTCCTGTGCTGGGTAACCATTAGCAAAGCCAGATCTTACTTAGCAAATTTAGAAAAGTAAATACATGAAATAAACGAAATAAATTAATATCTACTATACATACACATAAATGAACAAATGAACGGATATTATAGTGGGCTATCACCATCGGCGTCCAACAATATTACCAGAAACGAGTCGCGTGGTTGGGTGATGCACCACCCCCGTCCAAATTCCAAACCCTAAGCTGACGTGGCCATTACTGGGCCCACAATGCACCCCTAAATTAGGGCTTTGTAGACGTGGTTGGGCCTCCACTTTGTCCCCTCTTCACTCAACATTTTGATATTACAAAATTGTCCACGGCCCCCGCGCGTCGACTTCCTTCCAACCTTCTTTTTGTCTTTGCCGCCCTTATGGGTCCCACTGTTTACATGGCACGTGACGTGTCATCTTCCCCCCTCTCTTCCCCCTATTTAAACACCCCTCTTACTCCATCCTCCACACATCTTCTAATTTTACAACCAAAAAAAAATCTCTCTCTCTTCTCTCAAAGTCTCAACAGTTAATTAATCATATAATCTTCGGTAAAAATTACCTTCTTTACTTTTATCAACTTTGAAATATGGCTGTTGATTCGGTTTTATCATCTCCGTTGGGTCCTCCTGCTTGTGAGAAAGATGCAAAAGCACTTCAATTCATCGAAGAGATGACTAGAAATGCTGATGCTGTTCAACAAAGAGTATTGGATGAGATATTAACTCGAAACTCCCAAACTGAATACCTCAAACGCTTTAAATTGGACGGCGTTACTGACCGTGAAACCTTTAAATCCATTATTCCGGTCGTAACTTATGAAGATCTTCAACCGGAGATTCAACGGATCGCTAACGGCGATCGTTCTCCTATCTTATCCGCTCATCCCATCTCTGAATTCCTCACTAGGTAAGCAAACACGCTATGTTCGTAGAATATATTATTCGATTTAATTTATGTGACATTATTATTAATTATTTTGCAATTCATTGATATGTGTTTTTTTTATTTGTTAATTCACAGCTCTGGAACGTCAGCTGGTGAAAGGAAACTGATGCCAACAATTAAAGAAGAGTTAGATCGTCGCCAGCTACTTTACAGTCTTCTTATGCCAGTTATGAACCTGTAAGTATAATAAATGCAAAAGCAACTTTGAGTTACGTTACCTTTTTTGGTATCCGAATTATTCGGGTAACATAAAGCATATTTCTTACGAAACTTCATTTACGTGACAGATACGTGCCTGGATTAGACAAAGGCAAAGGACTATACTTCTTGTTTATCAAATCCGAGACGAAAACTCCAGGTGGGCTATTGGCCCGACCCGTTTTGACAAGCTATTACAAAAGCGAACATTTCAAAAGCAGACCTCATGACCCATACAATGTTTACACAAGCCCAAATGAAACAATCCTTTGTTCCGACTCTTTCCAGAGCATGTACACTCAAATGCTCTGCGGTCTCTATGAGCGCGAGCAAGTTCTTCGCCTCGGCGCTGTTTTTGCCTCGGGCCTTGTCCGAGCCATTCGATTCTTGCAGCTCCACTGGGAGGAACTTGCTCATGACATTCGAACTGGAACTCTGAACCCACAAATTACCAACCCTTCCGTTTGCGAACGGATGGGTAAAATCATTAAACCGAATCCAGAGCTAGCTGATTTTGTTGCAAATGAATGTTGCAAGGAAAATTGGGAAGGAATTATCACGAGGATTTGGCCTAAGACAAAGTACCTTGACGTTATCGTTACGGGTGCTATGGCTCAGTACATTCCTACTCTTGATTATTACAGTGGTGGATTACCAAAAGCGTGCACTATGTACGCAGCTTCCGAGTGTTACTTTGGGCTTAATTTAAATCCCATGTGTAAGCCCTCGGAAGTTTCGTACACCATCATGCCAAACATGGGTTATTTTGAATTTTTACCCCATGACCCTACATCAACAACAACAACTTCCTCACCTACCCATCTCGTTGACCTTGTTGATGTTGAAGTTGGAAAAGAGTACGAGCTCGTCATCACAACATACGCCGGTTTATACCGTTACAGAGTCGGAGACATCCTCCGAGTCACAGGGTTTCACAACTCAGCCCCGCAGTTCCATTTCGTCCGGAGAAAAAATGTTCTATTGAGCATTGACTCTGACAAAACTGATGAAGCTGAGTTACAGGGAGCCGTAGAGAATGCTTCGAAATTACTCAGGGAATTCAACACCAGCGTGGTTGAGTACACCAGTTATGCAGATACAAAGACAATTCCAGGACATTACGTGATATATTGGGAGTTATTAATGAAGGATTTGAACAATTCTCCTAGCGATGAAGTATTGAACCAATGTTGTTTAGCGATGGAAGAGTCACTCAACACAGTTTATCGACAAGGGCGAGTTGCTTGTAACTCAATTGGTCCATTGGAAATTCGAGTGGTGAAAAATGGTACATTTGAAGAATTAATGGATTATGCAATTTCAAGAGGTGCTTCAATTAACCAATATAAGGTGCCTAGATGTGTGAACTTTGCACCTATTTTGGAACTTCTTGACTCAAGAGTAATGTCAAGACACTTTAGCCCATCCTTACCTCAATGGACACCTGAACGACGTCGTTGAAGAGGAGGAGAAGTGTTTATTAATTACACATGCATCAGTAGAGGAGAGTCAATGAAGGATGTGATTCCCTAAAACTTTTTTTTTTTTTGTCTTTTTTTATTTATTTATTTTCTTGTCTTACTTTTGTGATTAGATTGTAACTAGACGAGGACGTTCAGCAGAATTAGGTTTGTACGTTATGGCTCAGTTAACCTGTGAAAATGATGTATCCATGCTTGTTAAATGAAATGTTGTTTTCTACCGGGTTCAGCTCATCTATGTTTTTTTTTTAAAAAAAAATCGATTAAGATTTAGATTTTACGTGTTGAATCTTTAAGTTTATTAACATCAAATCGTTAGGTTATAGATACGTATCTACAATTCATGGTAACTTTAGTTATTTTTACTTAAAACATTATACTTCGCATTAAAAGTACTAGATATAGATGAATATGCAACTCTTATAGATTTGTTCCAAATTAAAGAGGATCTCTATGTAAATACATCTATAATTTTTTTATGTGACTTCAAATGTCTGACTTTATAATTTTTGAAAAAAATGTATAAATTTAGAGATTAAATCTTCAATTATTTAAAAATATTTAATGTATATTCCAAGTAATTTTTAAGTTGCGTAGACTAATTTAATTGACTTGTTATAACAAGTTACTTCTTTTTCAGGTTATCAAAAACTATGCTTTCTAAAATATGTTATACATGTTATTGCATGCAACTCAACTTGATGGTATAAAAATATGTGGAAATAAATACAATTACATACAAACACTACAATAAAATTAAAAGAGACATTTATACCAAATGTTTACTATCGCTAATTATAATAACGATAATTATAATATTATCGTTTAATAATTACCATAAAATTCTTTATTTGTTGTAATGAAATGAAAATAGGAGGGATTAGTTTGCTCTATGTTTTAAAATATTATCTGTTTGTGATGAACATGACCCCTCCACGGAAAGTGGAAGGTCCCCATCAGTTTTTAATACGTATTTTAGTTGCATTATTGAGCTTTATTTTATAAGTGTAACATATAATTTAAAGTCTGTCTAGCCTTAGATACTATTGCCAGACTTTTAGGAATCCAATTTTTAATTTTTGTGGCTTTTCGTCTAACAGAAAGTTTAGTCTCTTTTTTCTGACTTTGTTTATGGGTTTATAATAATCAAGTTTTTAATTGTCTCTAGTTAATATATTTCGTGGACTAATTGTGAAAATGGAGACATCTCTTAAATTTCTGATGTATAAAGTGGCCTGCTTGACTTGAGACAGAAATTCATGGATAAAAAAAAATTAGTTAATTCTGTCTGCTATATAATATGGTTTGCCAACTCATAGCAATAAATGACGAACCATAAAAAAAAAGGAATTTTAGAAATAAGTTTTACTTCTTTTTTAATAAAAAGAACAATTTTACCATATATTCTTTTAGCTCTCACTCATAGGACTGAAAATGAAGAATTACTTAACGCCTATCAACTTGTTGAAATAAGTTTACTCGATAAATAATTGGAAATAATTTTACAAAGAAATACTATAACAACGAGAAATGTGTCAAAAAAATTGATAAGAGTATTCCATGCAATTTTCCCTTTTTTAAGAATTTGTGAAACAAGAAATTATCGTACTTTCCTTCTTAGATTATTTAAAAAATAATATTTTTTTAAATTTTTTTATTTTTAACTTTCTGTATGACATGTTTAAGATATAAAATTAAAAAAAATAATACATTCTACATATTTTAATTTAATATTAAATTTTTTTGTAAAGATAAAATCAGATAAATAAATTTAAACGAATGTTATATTATATATATTTCTTCGTGATGAACGTGATCCCATCCATGGAAAGTGAAGGCCTCTGTCTCGAGCTATGAAGAAGTGACACGATGACTTCAATTGCATTATTAAACTCTTTTTTTTATACCACAACATACTATAATTTAATTACACTTAAATTATCCTTAGATACTCTTGCCATACTTTTAGGACTCTTAATATTTTTATTATTATCAGTTTTGCTTTTCATATTAGAAAGTTCACCAGTCCTTTTCTCAGATAATATAATTATTTTAGCATTTTTCCCGGGTCTTAATTGTCTGTAATGGTTGATTTTTAATGGACTCGACGGAGAAAACAAAAAAAAATAATAATCAAATTAAAATTTGTTGTTGTACCTGCTTATTGAATTGAGACCAGAATTCAATGGGAATTTTAATTATGAAATAATAAAGAAAAATTTCAGAATTTGCAGGTCTACTGTCTAAAATGGTTTCCCAACTCAGGCAATTAATGTTGGAACATAAAATAAGGTAAAGGCTAACTATATTTTTTTAAAAAAATAAAATTAAAATTAGGGGTACGAAAGGGGGAAATGGGGGAAGGATATACGGGGTGGAGAATCAACGGATCAGTAACTTACCAACCGTCTCTCAAAGTTCAAATTGTTAATTGATTGAGCTGCTTGGATTTTACGAGTTGATAATCTTGTCGATTAAAAAAAATTATTAATTTTCAGATTCAAAAAGTTAATAAGTTATTGTTAAAGAATGACAAAAGTCTCACATCAGTGGTTAATGAGATGAGTGAACTCCTTATAAAGTTTGGACAATTCTCTTTCATTTGAGTTAGCTTTTGAGGTGTAAGTTAGGCTTAAGACCTAATTTCATAAATATAGACAAAAGATAAATTTTCTTACACTGTAATTACGTTAGAGGAATGTGTATTACAAATAAATATTTAATTTTGTGCCATACAACTTTGAAAATTTGGATAATCCTATTTTTGTCCTTTTGTTGTATTAATCCATGATCATTAAGTATGAGATAAATCATATCCATGAGTGATGATAATGCCTTCTTAACCTAACTTTTTGTTTTCACTAATTTTTTCGATAAGATAAAGGATTATATTGGAACAAGATACCTAATCTCTCAATCCATGATGTTTGTCAAATTATATATGCATATTACAATTAACAAGTACTACCATAAGGATTAGGAATAAATGCGGTCCCAAACACTTCAATGAACCAGTTTATAAAATATATAAATTACGTATATTTTATTTATACTTAATATACATATAGCATACATATTGACAGTGTATTGTCTGCATTTTTACTATACTTATAAAAGGAAAAAGTATAAATCTCCCTTTAAACTTCCGAAAAATCAGTTACGCACTTAAACTATCATAGTGATCTATTACATACCTATTATATTGAAAAGTGAATTTTCTAACCTCCTATAACTGATGTGACAAAAATAAATTGAAAATAAAAAAATAGGCGTGTCAATTTAAAATTAAAATTAAAAAAAAAAGTTAGAATCCTCTTTCCCATCACGATAACACCTACACACATCTTCTTCTTCAAACCTTACCCATTGTCCACTTCCTCTTTTTTTTTTTATCACAATCTGAAAGCACAATTTCTTTTTGAATCACAATTAGGTTAATTCTCATAGATTTGTTAGTGAATAATTTTATTTTATCTAGAAAAATTTTGATCGATTGTTTCTATCTTTTTCATTTATTTGACTTTATTAAAGAATTTTTGGTTGTTAATCAATTTTTGTATTTGGTGGTCATAACAACTTTATGGGTTTGATGGTGATGGATGACGAGTGATAAACATTAATAGAGATAATTAGGGTGGTGAAGGAGAAAAAATTGATAAATGGTGGTGGTGATATTTGGTGTTGGGCGACAAAATAGTAAAGGTGGGTCCATATATGATTTTTCGATGAAATGAGAATTGAAAATAGGTGAAATTAGTGATGAAGAAGATATAATTATTACACAATTAAAATAATTAATTAGAAATTAGTTAGAGTAAAATATAGTTAACAAAAGAAAAATAAATTAATAAAGATTATTTATGACATGACGCTGACATATTGTTAATGTGACAGCGAGTGTAATACATCATATAATGTGAGATTGGCGTTATACATCTCAGGGTGGTAACAAATTTACTTTTGAATATTTAAGTGTATGATAAATTATCATAATAGTTTAAGCGTGTAACTGATTTTTAAAAATAAATTTTGAAAAAAAAACTATATTATGTCAGGAGGAATATTGTAAATGGGCATTGTAGCTAAATTAGTTCCTAGTCCAATAAGGAGTCAAGGACCTGTAGCTTTTTAAGTGGGCTAATCAAGTAAGTATTGCCAACACAAAATACTAGGCTTGTCTGGCCCATTTTGGAAATGTACTTGTCAATTTGTGTTCCATTCCACCAGGTGTCATCTTTAGGGATTGAAGAAGTATTTAGCTTCATTCTTTAGCCAAATGAAAACATGAAATTATATTAAAAATTATGGTAAAGTGATAAATATTATTTAAGAAATTTTGGATTTGAGTTGATTATATATTCAATAAAATGAATACAATATCATATTTTATTAATTTGACATAACTTACAAACAATTGAACATTAACATAAATCGATGTTCTTAAATTAACATGTTTATAAATAATTAAAAAATATGAAATGAAGATCTTGTTGGTTTAACATGACTTGTTAACATGATAAATTTTCAATCAACGTAACTTGTGAGTTGTGGTTAATTCAAAAATAGGTATACTGAAGATCATATTCAAAGTCACACAACATTCATCATAAACTGTGAAAAATAAAGAGTATACTTGTAATAATGCATCGTCGCTAATATGACTTGAAATAACGCAAATTTATTAATCCATCATGACTCGTGAACAATAATGCAAGAATAGTTAAATTGTATTGTAAATAAAAAATTATTATATTTAAATAAATTGTGAATAATAAAATTTTAAGCAGAACGAAAATTACAAGTAACATCATAAACTACCTAGTGTTACTTATAAAATCATAATTTTCTATTATTCTAGTAAAATGTCTAGTTCTGAAGTTATGTGCGGTACAAATTTTTGTTACAATGATAAAAATCAAATAATAGCGCTAAATATATTTACTCTCTCCGTTTGAAAAAGATTAACCTAGTTTGATTTGAAATGGAATTTAAGAAAAGAATGAATACTTTTTAATCTTATGATTCTAATTTAAAATTATGTCAAATGTATCAAAATGCCCTTTAATTTTATGATCTTAAACATGTCATGTATAAAATTAAAATTTAAATATCGCTAAAAAAAATGATCATTCTTCTTGAAATAAATTAAAAAGAAAATAAAATCATTCGAAAGGAGTAATATTTATCAAATCATCCATTTTTTTATAATCGTCGTTATCTATCCACACGTTTAGATCTTTTGAATGTGTTTACGGTGCAATTAGCATTAGGCCATTACGGTCGTCCTTTTCGGGTCGGGTCGGATATATACCAGCTTTCCTGGTTTTGGATCGGAAAGAGGGCAGAGAGAGAAGGAGCAGTAGTGGTTGTCAATGGCAGCCTTCTCCTTCTCCCTCTCTACTTCTCCTCAACCTATACGCCATTTCAAACGCCTAACTATTTCTCCCTCTCTTTCTTCTCTCCCCTCTCGTTCAACCAAAATTCGTAATAAATCTTTGCCCTTAAGAACTGCTTCAATTTCTGCTTCTTCGGCTTCTTCTTACGATGATTTCAGTGCCAGCAACCAGAATTCTCGATCCAAGGTTACTTTAGATATTGAATTTGCATATCCTGATATTTTAATTTTTTTTTCTTTTGATTTTGTTGATTTGGTTTAATATGTATGTCTGTATCAACAGTTTTTTCGTAGTAGTTGAGTTACTGTTGTTTTGCTGCTAAACTTAAACTAGGTTGCCTTATCGCTCTCTATACATGGAAATCAATTGCCTAATTATGCCAAGCGGAGGTTGATTTGTGGTTGTGATCATTATTAGCTTCAATCAACTAATGTCACCTCCTGACTTTTAATGAGAACTGTTTGGTTTAGAGGTGAATTTAGCACATTGTTGAACTTGGACAATTGTGTACACATATTGGAACTTTAAAGGACTAGTTTAGAAGAAATTTATGTAAGTATGTCACTGGTGTATTTGTTGCCTTTTAATCCTGGATGCTCTCTGGTTAGTTGGGAGATGAGTCTTAACTAAAGAGAAAGTAGTTTGGCTTTAGAGTTTTATTCATTTTAAAGACGTAGTGTTGATGCATTGAGAGCTGTCCTTGGGTTGATTCATGTCTGCTTATGATCTTTCATCCTGTAACTTATTACGGGGAATGAAAATGCTCGAAAATTGTTGATCACTAACTGAAGAGGTTTGACATTTGTCTTATTCAGCAAAGCTATGATATTTTTCTCAAAAAGTATTTTTATGTACTATTGTGTAGGCAAAAGCAACAGAAATTATAGCTGGAGTTGAGTTGCATTCATGTTCTTTAAGTTTGTTACTCGTTGATGTACTACAAAATGTTTTAGGTTTTATTTACTACATTAGAAAAACTAGTATTCTCATAATAATGACTTGGGTTAAAAGTTTGATTTGCTCGTTGTTTGTACTTCCTAGTTCCTTCTATATGTTGCACAATTGATGATTATTCTTTCACAAATAACCAACCTTGGAAGTTTTTCCGTTTAGGAAATGTTATCATAATGCTGAACTTGATTAAAGATTTCTATTTCTTTTTTGTCTTTGTTTCTTACCAGAAATCAGTCCTCTCAAACTTGATACAAGAGATAGAGCCACTGGATGTGAGCCTTATTCAAAAAGATGTACCACCCACTACCATTGATGCAATGAAAAGAACTATATCAGGCATGTTGGGCTTGCTTCCATCAGACCAGTTTCAAGTTCTAATTGAAGCTTTGTGGGAACCAATCTCCAAGCTTTTGATCTCTTCAATGATGACTGGGTATGCTTTATCTTTTAGCATGAGCACCTTTTGCCCACAACCTCACCATACTTGTGCTTAGTAGTATTTAGTTTTAGGGATCAACACAAAGATAGAGGAAACAAGATTTGGTTAAGATTATAGCCAGTATGGCCATCTTACTTAATACCCATTTTCTTTTGGGAGTATAATTAGCATGATCAGCCACCTCCACTCCTCTTCCCTTTTTCTTTATTTTCTTTAGCATGGGTGTATCATTTCTCCTATTCAGGACAATTGAAATCCTACTGACTGCAACCATTTTTATTTGATAAGTAAATAAAAAGACGCATCCTGTGGTGTAAAATATTAATAACGTTGAAAAGGATAGACGATGTAATACCTAAAACACTCGATGGATGCAGTTGTGTTAGATTTAAACTGCATCAATTTTTTTGTTACCTCAAACACTATATTCCTCCTCTCTTTTTTTGTTGTGCAAATAAGAAAACTGAAAAAAAATGGAACAGCGAGAGATGGAAGAAATGAACTATTCTTACAAAATTCTAGCAAAAGGAGCTTGAATTGCTTCTGTTGCTCATTCAACTTGATGCTTGTAGTGACATGTAGCATAAAATGCAATCCATTGTAATATTGCAGGTATACACTACGGAATGCTGAGTACAGGCTTTGTCTTGAAAAGAACATTGAAATATATGATGGAAACATTGGTAGACAAAAGCCTGAAGATTCCAAAGTTGGAGATGAGAAATTGCTGAATGAAAATATATCGAGCAAAAAATCTGAACAGAAACAACCAACATCAGAAGGAAAGAGTGAACTTTCACCTGATATTCCAGACTTTGGTAAAATGACCCCTGAAGCTCAGCAATACATATTAGACCTACAGACTCGCTTAGCGTCTTACAAAAAGGTAGAATCAGCACTCCAGTGTATACACATTATATTCTTTTTTTAATCAAGGAAAGTAAAACTTCATTAAGACTGCACCCATCGATGCTGAAAATTACAAGCAAAAGTCAAAGGGGTTAGTACCAGTACAGAGATCTTCCACATGCTTACTAAGGAGCTGACAAAGTCAAAAAACTGATAGAAGTTATTTACAGTTTGTTGTTTACTCCAGCCGAATAGAATGTACTCCTTATATTCATGGTTTAGATCCCTTGAAGTATAGGGTTAACTTCTAGAATACCTTGTTTAAATATTTTCATCTTGTCCGAACAATAAATTATCATGTCTTTTGTTTCTGTGTGTTGAAGGAACTTCGTGAAGTTAAGAGGAAAAGTGCAGCTCTTCAGATGCAACAATTTGTAGGTGAGGAGAAGAATGAGTTGTTGGACTACTTAAGATCATTGCTTCCGGAGAAGGTAATGGTTCTTTTCCTGTATAACATGTCAACTGTCCTTTTCTTACAACTCCATAAGAAGTTTATCCTCTAATAATGACTACTACTACGTCTCAAGAGTCAAGCCAAGCTAGCCGATGTTTGCTGTATGAATTTCAGTATCCATTTCGTTCCATTTGGACCCTTTCGTTTCAATTTTCAATAGGCTCTTTATATTTTTCGCTGACATATAAATCTTTGAATGATAAAAAAAAAAAAAGCAAATTCTAAACATAATGTAGGTGTATCAACAGCTAACCCTAACTAGTTGATTATATGGATCTTTTGCATAAACATATTATGTATGTGAAAATAATTTGACTAAGCTACAAATTAGTTGCTTATATGGATCATTTGCATAAGCATTTACGTATGTGAGAAATATTCAAGCAAGGTGACAGATTCAAAACGATACAGGAAAGATGTATTCCATTGCTCCAACTTTGTTTTCCATTAATCTGCTTGGATACATTAGAGTTCTTGTTGCTTATAACCATAAAAAAGGAGGAAAATAATATGGGTCTTGCTGGACTTGCTGATGTGCTGGATGTCAATGAAACAAAAAGTTATGGAAGCAATTTAAGACAAATTTTTTAGTATTAGTCTATTTTTGGATGAATTTTAGGGAGAGAAGGGGTGGGATAAGGTTATGAAAAAAGCCTTAGGTTTCAGAACGGAAGAGGACCTCATTAGTTGGAGACCACATTAATATGGACAAAGTAAAAGATATATGTGGGGTTCAAAGTGAAATATCACCTATTCAAGTTCTTCTTTTTTACACAGATAAAGAACTAAGAAAAAAATGCTTCTCGCCTACTTTTTTTTCTTAAAGATGTCCAAGAACTCCCCAAGTGGCCGGTGGCATTCTGTTAAAAACTCAGTGGATAATGGGCCTTGCCACTTACCCTTCTCCACTTAAATGTTAGGCTTTTGTTTGTGGCAGGTACAAATCTGTGATGTGCGCCTGATCCACGTATCACACACTGCACTTGTTCTCTCTATTCTTTCTATTGTATAGTTTTGTTATTGAGGGTAGGGAGAATCTATCTTATGTTGTTAATTGATTTTACAAACATTGCAGCTTGTGTTTTTCCATTAATAGTTTCTATTAATGTCGACTTATTCTATATTTTTGCTGTCTCTTGATATGCATTCTTTCGCTTCCCTGTAATTGTAGTTGTGTGATCTCTTGGTTGTTCACACTCTTCCTTTCAGAATTGGAAATTAGGAAACTTATATCTTCCTTATGCCTATCTAATTGTCTTCCTTTGTCTTTGTCTTTGCTTTGCTCACTATCAACAATTCAACATCAATGCAGGTTGCTGAGCTATCAGAACCAACATCCCTGGAAGTAAAGGAGACGATCCGTTCAGTAGTCCATGGACTACTCGCAACTCTATCACCCAGAATGCATTCTAAGGCTCCTGATCTATCAGAAAATAGCTCTGCAGGAACTGTAAATGTTGGAGCTGAAGATTCCATCGATCTTGTTGAGAACACATCCATTCACTTCCAACCTCAGATATCATTGACTCGAGATTATTTGGCTCGTCTGTTGTTTTGGTGAGAACACTTTCTCAATGATCTATATGCTTAGGTTTGCAAATATATTAATGTACAAGTATGAATCAAATGCTTTACTTGCTTCAAACTGTATTAGGTTAGCTGCAATCCTTACTCTGCTTTCCCCATTTTTAGTCTTCCTCTTTCTGGTTTGATCAGATGTCTTCCTGTCAATCTTATGCATATGTTACTCATCTACCATATTATTAGCTGTCTGAATGAGCTCCTGTGATCATGTAACGTTAGACATCTGTTGCTCATGCTACCCTGTTTGTTGAATGTCTTATGTGCTGCTGTGTTGGTTCATGATATCAAACTGTTTGTACTAGTTTCTCTCACTATTTTGATAACCACTGGGTTTACTGTCTTTGAGCTGGATGCTGAATTTTACTACTCCTACTTGGTATTTAAAGATAGGAACTTTGACTTTGTCCCTTGATAATTCATCAGGTGCATGCTACTAGGGCACTATCTTAGGGGTCTAGAATACCGGGTGGAGCTTACTGAACTGTTATCCTTGCCATGTGGGTTAAAGAACGAAGGTTTGAGCAATTAGCAAGTTGATTACACTTGTTTTTAGCCAAACAAGGCCAAGAAAGGTTTCAATAAGCAAGTTGATGGAGCACTTGTCTGGTTTAATTTGGTTGACTTTGTAAATAGGCGAGTTTGTTTGACTACAGTGTGCTGGCTGAAATATGGGTCTGCAAATGGTAGGTGATTCTGTAATTATTTGATGTAATATTTTCGATAGATTGGCCATCATGCTAGTCTGTCAAGTATGTCTCTGTTGTTATTTTGATTTACTAATGCTCGTCTGTGGTCTCTTGATAGCATATAAAATATGTTATTTGATGTATAACTAGATGGGAGTAAGAGAGTATTTTAAGGCTTTGAACTAGTACTAAGATGTACTGTTCAGAATTCATTTTAATATAATCAGTGAAGAACAAATGCTTATTCATTAATTTTCTCCCCCTTTTCCCCTTTCTTTAGGCGGAGTATGTTGGGCAGTTTTTTGGCTTTATATTGTTAGTATATATGTGAAATTAACCTCACTTAGATGCCTGAACATTCGTTACTTCTCTTGCTAATTATTGATTTATAAGTACTTCAAATAGGTAGCTCTTTTTTTCTTTTTCTTTTTAAAAATAATTCGCTGTCAGTTTGCACACCTCGATAAATGTTTCTAAATAATATCTTGAATCAAGAATAACTGAGTAATGAGATTGTTTTAAATGAGAGAGGCAGAAAAGGACATTGATGAGTAGAAAGAAATGGGAGTAATTGAAGTCCAGAGTTCATCTCAATTTTCTGATAGGTAATAAGCACACTTACATTAACAAGTCCTAGAGGAGCTCTTATTCTCTGAAAATTTTGAAAGTTTTAGATGCAGAAAGCAAAGCAGGATGAGAAATGTGGTAACTAGGAGTATTATTATTATTATTATTTCTAAGGACATTTTGGCTTCCCCTTGGAGTTCTTCATGTCCCTATAACAAGGGCATTGATGCTTATTTCCATAAGTCCCATTTGGAACGCATTTGCACTTTGCACAGCATAACTCACAGTATTTCACGCACCGATCCTTCAATCCTGCCTTGGAGCACCGAGCCTCGCATTTCTGCCCGCAGTACACTGTACCATACAAATTAAATTGAGCTCAACTTCTATAAAAAGAATTTTTACACAATGCGTATCAGATTACCTAAAAAATAACTTAAGATATTAATAACTCGAAAAGTAAGCTATTTAGTGCTCAAAACCTTGACATATCGATTAGGGTTATTGTGTGGCAAAAAGAACACGTGTTTAACAGCCTAAATATGGTTTAGCTTTTCTAAAAAAAAATGTGCATAACGAAAGCTTAGTGTCCAACCAAAGTTTTTAAATTTGAAGTTTTGCAAGAGTGAATGGCGATGATATTTACCTGATTTGGCGGTTGCAGGTTGAAGAAAGGAGGATGTCAAAAGCAGAGCAAAGAGTAACATAAAAGCTACCAAAGACCTCTTCATTTTGGCTCTCTCAACTCAAGAAATGTTTCTTTGAAAACTAAGAAATTTTAAGACAAAGTAGAAAAGGAGCTACAGTGCATTTATAGACCCGTCGCAGGGTTTATTTTATTTTATTTTTTATTTTGTTTTATATTCCTCAATAACGGACGGGTTCTCAAATAAGTAAAAAGATAGGTTCTCATCAGTTCAGTTGTGAATATTATGAGAGTTTTCTTATCTGTTCAGAATTAATGTTAAATTTACATTACACGTTTTAAAGCAATATCAGCGTATTGCATTAATGTACATTGGTTTTAAAAAAATATTTTTACATGCAACTGAATTATACTATGTCAATACGGTAACGATGGTTTTTTAAAGATAATATATATATTATTGAATCTTTCTTATATACTGCAGTGTTTGACAATTACTTCAAATCATGATTTTAATTTGTTTTTTTGACATTTTTGTACTTTTTTTAAAAAAAAAGTTTCCTTTTTGTGAATTCTTGGCTCCACGACTGAAGCAGTCACATGACATTTGTAGAAGGGGTCTCCGTTATGCAAGTCAT
Organism: Solanum chilense; assembly: GCA_032847665.1. Classification (NCBI taxonomy): domain Eukaryota; kingdom Viridiplantae; phylum Streptophyta; class Magnoliopsida; order Solanales; family Solanaceae; genus Solanum; species Solanum chilense. The sequence goes on along the minus strand of CM064963.1, from coordinate 107,697,822 downwards.
TTGCACTATATAAATATAATATTTACTAATAGCGAATAATTCCACACCTAATTACTTCGACTCAAACCATAATAGAAAATTTCTGTCCATTTTCATATATCTCAACACTTAATTTGAGTTTAAATCTTGAATATGCACCTTCTTAATAATGGATTATTATCTAAGCTCTGCTCCTTTTTGAGAAATCAAATGATATATGCCTTTGCATATTTTTTTTAAAAATAAATTATAACTATAACAACAATAATAACATATTCGATATAATTCTTCTAATATAATCGTGAAAGGGTAAAATATACACGTATCTCACCCTTCCCTTTGAATTTTTTATTGTTTCTGAAATTCAAAACAAATTGCGCGCTGGCAGCAGAGAAGTCAGTAGAGTGTGCAGAGACAGCTGTGTAGCAAGGTCAGTACACGGATTTTTCTGCAAAGAGAAAACGTACATCCAATTGCCTCATCACTTATCTTTATATCTTTCTGAAACTGGGCGTGCGGTGCCATATTCTGATGGTGATGGCACATTATTGTATGACGTAAATCAACAATGTACACCTTATTCATTTTGTATGTAATATATGAGCTTGCACATTTTGTCTTTACGTGCAAAAAACAGCAAGGGTAGATTCATCGTTTTGTGTATTAAAAGATAATTTGGGCTGAACTGGTCTCTCTCTATAGCCAGGAATCACTCCCACTCTAAAGTGGCACTGGTTTTGTTAATTTGGATCAACATCTAAGTACACAAACCAATTAATGTTTGTGTTTTCAAAACCCAAATTAAGAGAAGCTTCTGGATACATAAAATATTTATCTATGTAACGTTATATTCCTTTCGTTCTTCACTGCTCAAAATGCACCTAAATTGAGACTTTGGTATGTTACAAGTGCAACTATAGATTGCTAATTTAAACGCATCGCAAACTTTAGGACTGAAACCGCCGTCAACAGCTTAGAATGCTAGTCTTTACAATATCTGATATTGGTATAAAAATGAGCGAACATAAGAGGAAGAGACACTTCAGTAGTGTTATTAGTCGTGCACAACCAGTTTAGATGTCTCATAAATCAGCACTCAACTTTATACAAATGTTACAACATACATGAGGTTGATCAAACAGAAAACCAGATAGTTGAAGCAACCATCTACAAAGATTCCACGATTGCTGTCCTACATCCTTTTCTACAATACCTAGCTAGTCTACATTGTATCTACAAAGATTACTGCAGAAACCATTAAGTACCTTTTTAAGTTGATGAAATGTGACTGCAGAAAGATCAGCCTCCGCTACTACATAGTGGATGAGAATGCCGAGTGTACAAGTGCCCTTTGTCTTGGTCAGTTGATGCCAACAGATTTACCTGCATCACATCCATGAAAGAATATAAGGCACCCGGGTGAAATAACAGGCTCAATGTCAAAAATCGACTTGTCAAGGCAGTGAATTGAACCTTAACAATTTCTGAGTTTGAGCTTGGACGTATATAGGCTGCCAAAACGCTCATGCTAAAATCCTGAAAACAAGATAATATCAGTACAGTTCTGTGATTTGAGGGATTGACTTATTGCTGTATCTGCTTTCAACATTGGATTGAACTGATCTCAACCAATACAAGTGTGAAGTTAAGGTTGCATGAGAAGCTTCATGAAAGATATTTCAACTTCTAGCTTGGTCCAACACTAGACCTGTTTAGATGGACAAGTTGATACTATGTATTGCATACTAAGAGGCTTATAGATCATCAATTTGAGGGGGAAAAAGGTCCTTAAGTCACACAGATCGTTTCTAGTTGGTGTTTATTTCAAATGACACTTGAATCATATCATTTGAAATTTCCTCGTTAACCCAAATGTTCCCTTCCAAATAGAAGTTTTAAGACACTAAGCCTTTTGACAGATTCATGGGGATAAATAAGTTGAAAAACTTGAGTGCTGGATATACTAGTTTACCTCTTCTTTGTTTCCCCTCGTGTTAATAGATTGGAAGCAAAAGCCTCCAGATATATAAAAATATTTTTCAACATTAAAATCTCTCTCCCATGTGCTCACACACGAGAACAATTTCTGGACATTGAAACAATCTAATCAGACCCTCTTCACTGATGATGTAAGACCCATTAGATTACTGATTGCTATTAGATATATTATTACAATTCCAAATGTTAATATAAACTGCTATCTAATTTCGTCAATTGACACATGGAAAGAGGAATTTAATTCGCTTAAAACTTAGTAGAGGCATTTTTAAATTAACAATAAAAGGAAAAGAGAAGTACAAAAAACTTGTTACGTGAGAAGAGGACTTACTCTGAAAGGATCACCCCTCAATGATTGGACAAACATTGAAGCTCCTGAACCTTTTCCCTGAGAAACATGAAGATGTAATCTAAGTCAAATAGCATCGAGTGGCAATTATGATGTTATGATGGTAAAGATAATCATCATCTTGTCGAATCAGTTAAATATGTAAGACATGGTAGAAAAGCAAGGAAGGTTATTGAAGTGTGACAATCAATAAACCAGGTTACCTCCAATGATACATCTCTAAGCCGCCTACCCGTTTGAGCACAACAGATGCGGACTACATGTTCATCACAGCTTCCGCTGATGACATAATCCCTTCCGTTCATGTAATAAGATCGCGTGTAATTCTGAGAGCTCCCTGTTGAAGTAATACTAAAATCTAGATGGAGCCTCCCATCAACAGCTAATAGTTGTTTCACCTGCCAATAATTTTTCCATCTTCTCAATAAATCTTGGAAAAGGATGACGTTTAGCGACATATATCCATAAAAAAAATTCTTCCATAAATCTTTTCATTTTACTTCGTATTATTCAGTTTAGTACATATTCCTCTTAGAATAGTCCTAGAACTCCTCCACATGAATGGTGGGCCATAATTTTTATGAAACAAAGTTCAAAGTTTTTTCGGCTTGTCAAAGAAAATTAGGGGAAGAAGAAGTTATTCCTCAGTAAATAACGACTGGCTAAGAGCTTTACAGATCCTTTAACAAAATTGTAAGAGAAGAATCATAAAATAAGAATTTTTAAAATGCTTTAGGAGTTCTTGCTTCTTTTTGCATATCAATCTTTGGTTTCACAGGAACATGCCGCCTGGGATATTCCAGGAAGCTGATCCTGAATGATTGTCCTCTTCCTTTCACCCTCAATAGAAGCTTTGCTGTAGGTATTAAACAGCAATTCTCATTCTGTAGAGCTTAGCCAGTTCTTAAGTCTCTTTTCTCCTGTTCCATTGGCCAATTCTTTGTGTAGCGGCTAGTGCATATAGGTGACTTTTCTCCATGTTTCTCTTCTAATGTGAGGTTTGGACAAATATGTATCCACATTAATTAGTCATTTCCCAAAAGCAATTTGATGATTTTATCAGATTGAACTCAGTCTCTCGCTACTATCTAGCCTTGATTAAAGAATACGAGGTTGATGGCGGAAGTCCATTTAAGATGGTGAAATCCAGGAACTAGAATATGGTTATTTTTAATAAAAATATGTTATATGATATGATTTCTCTGTGTTTATGCATTGAATTTTTTGTAACAGGGACAGATCATAAAAAAGCTCCAGACAAGCACAATAAGAGCAGGGATCTGAATCATAATTCATGGTAAATGGGACAAAACCTCTGACTTATAACAAATTACCTCATTGTCAACAGCTGAGACAAGAAGATATTGGTCATCAGGAGAAAAGCAAACCATCACATTCCCTCGAGAACTTAAAGCAGTGTAGCAAGGCTGGTTTGGTTTCTGTCTTAAATCCCACAACTTAACATCCCGATCAAATGATGAAGTGGCAAAAATAGATGGAGAGTGGTGTGCAAATTTAACGACATTTATATGTTCTCGATGCATATCATCAAACACCTGCAACCGTCTGCCACTGCTAATGTCGTACAGAGCAACATGTTTTGAGTATCCACTTGCAAGAAATAATTCATCGGTAGAGTTGACATGAACAGACGTTAACTGGTCAAAGTCATCAAACATAATTGAACCTGCACTCTGATGACTGCCTGTGGCTGTTGTAGGCATCAACCGGATGTCATATAATCTGAGTGAACCATTATCAGAACCAGCAATGACCTGAGAAAAACATAAGGATTTTTATCAAAACAGGCAGTTGCTCAAGTTCAATGACTTGGCATGGTTAACCTACAACACCAAAAAACAATATGCACGGTGAATGTATCTTTTACACAGCAGCTGACAATTGCTCTGTAGAAAAGTTCATGGAAACAACCAGAAGGACCAATGGCAATTTATCATAAAGAAATCGACTTCCATAATATAGGCAAATCCCTTCGATATTACTTGAGAATTACAACCTCTGGATGCGCCCAAAAGATGGATTATTATTCAGTGTTCGGATGACATTACTCAAGAAATGAACCACGATGGGGGTCGAAATTATAAATAGTATCAGGCGTAAACCAGAAACAGCAAGGAGCATGTACGCACAGATTAGGATTTCAAGGAACACAATTCCCAGGTGATTACTTCACATGATACAGTTACAACTTACACCTTTTATATAATATACCTTGGAGGGATAATTTTTGAGCCAGCATAAACCCAGAACACTGTTCATTGCTCCAAGTGAGGGAATATAACTGACAATTTTTTCACTCTCATGGTTGATAACAATTACTTCACCATCCAGTGTTCCAAAAACCATAAGGCTTGCATCAGATGGATGATACTCAAATTGGCGTGGTCGGTAACTTCTTTGATCATCTCTTGCTGTGGTGCCCACGATCGAGAGGGGACGAAGGGAAGGCCAAGCAACAGAACCAACTTTTGCAGCAGACAATGACCTAGAATAAAAGTATTGCGACTTTCTCCTAGGAGAGGGCCCATGAGTATGGTTTGCTCTAATCTCACGCTTTTGCAGAATGCTGACAACACTCTCCTTATACTTCCTCTTATACGGCAGGTGCTCAAATTTTTCTGAGAAGATCAATATGGCCTTTTCTCTGTCAACCTTCCTAATATGCAAGTTATCTAGAATTTTCAGGTTTGGCAGTGAAGCTATCATGTACTCACGGTAGAATTTTTCAAAACATATCGGCGAAGGATTATGAGATATACACTTCCTTGGAGTAATGTAAGGAAGCCGTGTGTCAGACAAACGGAAGAATGGTTCTTCGTCATCCTGCATCTCCAACGTTCCAAAAGAAACCTGTCATGATGCAATAAAAAGACAATTTGTCATTTTTCCCCACTCAAATACGGGGCACTGAGGAATGGGTTCGGCAGTGAAATCAAGTTTTAGCATGCAAAGCTAAAGCAGCTCGTTGAAGCAGACAGATAATGATGTTAAAGATGGGATAATTTGTAATTACAACTCCCTGGTTTTTGGATATCAAGATCAGAAGAAAAGAAAAAGAAATAGAGAACAAAGCTATACGAGAAGGAGTAATATGTATTTCTGTTATCTATATCACTGGTCTTCCAGGTCCAATTTAAATAAGAAGGGGAAAATGGTCAAGTGCCCATGAAAAGTTATATATGTAACAATAATACAAAAATAAATGTTGTATACCTCATTTCGCAGATTAAGCAGATCCTCCCAACCAGGAGGTACATCAGGCAAGAGTTCCATGAAACTCGTTTCACGATCCTGACTTGAAAAGTCCACTTCACTGTCATCAGATGAATCTTCTGTTTCGCTACTCATATCAAGATTCATATCAGTATTATTCAAATATTGTTCTTCTTCATTAAAAATCCTATACATGATATTTTCACCACTAACTGACGGTGCTTCATCATGAACACTAGTCTGCATATGATCTGAATCCCAGTAATCATTCCTTCTATCTGATGCAGCATGCTTCCGTGCTTCATCATCCTGTAAGAAATGCTGAAAGCGTAATTCAACTAAGGCGGGGAGTTTCGCAAGTGCAGCAGTGGTAGTCCATAAATTAGTGATTCTTGTTTCACACAATGAAAGGAACTTCAAATTTGGCATGCAGGTAAAACAGTCCTCACGGAAATTCGTAAGTGATGCACTGAAATCTAGATTAAGAGTGTGCATCCGCGTAAAATTCCCAATCATGTTGAGCTTTCGGAAATGGGAGGACCTCAGATTTAGGATTTGGCATGGTAAGCCGCGTTGAGCAAGATCCCTGAAAAACACATCTAAAGGAAATGAATGCAAATCAACTTAATAACTGCATAAGGAGAACCTATCGATTTCACATTGTGCCTAAACAAAACAAAAGAAAAAGAAATATATGCATCAGTCAAAATTTGGGGAAAAATGAACACTCACACTATAAGAGAAAATTATCAATTTTAGAATCATTCGATTTAGAAATAGTGACATGCTTATCTAATGAATAATTGATACAAAACAACTTTCTCCTTTATACTTCTGTTCAATCTAATTCTGAATATATTTCAAGTAGATGATCTAAAGATTTTCAATCTACACCAGCTAGGCCAATGGCTGAGCTAGGATTTTCAGTAAAGGGGTTCAAAATATAAAAAGGAAAACACACAAAGAAGCCAAGGAGATTGAAGATCTATATATATATACACACAATTTTAACCCGTTCCACCCACTTGGCTCCTACCCTGCTAAGCTCATAGATTTTAAACTTGATCTTTGGTAAATAAGGTTCTTCTAATGGTTAAAGGTATTTTGTTTTACTTTACATCTTCTTTATGGAAGTTTCATTTTTCATAACATCTTCATGGCAGTTATTCAAACAACCCGGTATCGTGCATGTACCTAATATTCTGAGACGGTTACAAATCTTAGAAGGTAAAGTCTGATTGGCGGACAGAATCATGTTTCATATTCTTTTCTTATGAGTTTAACCCCATCCAGAAAGGTAAAATAAATTTAGTACCATGTTCTGATTCCTCCTGTATATATTAGTAAAAACTAAAACATCTCTCATGAAATACATAAATATAGAAATCTAAGCGGAAAAAGTTTTACAGGTAATAGATGAGATAGTCTATATGTTAGCAAGAAACCAACAGATGCAATTCATATTTCATAATTGAAAGGTGTGTTCAATCCATACTGTATAATGCATTCGTTAATCTACTTTTCAAATATACTTATTCAAAATATGGTTGCATCTGTGGCAAAGCAAAACATATTATCAATTATGGCAAAGAGTTAGGAATACAATATACAACTGTAGCAATACATACAGCAAGAAGTCCTTTCCAAACAATATATCCTGGATATCAACAACTCGAAGCTTCCTACTGCTGACACGCATTAAAGCAAGAAGATACTCCCAACTCAGGATGCAGACAGATCTATTTATAATATCTACTGCATCAATCTCAGAAAGATCAGCTTCCGTCAACAAATCAAGTAGAGGGTGGAAATCAGTATCCTTGATGTCATCCAGCAAAATCACTAAGCTAGACACCTCATGGCGGGCTTTTTTCAGTTTGGCCTGGGTTGCAATATGGGATGTAAGAATGTCAGATTTCAGATTAAATAGATGATGAAACAAGTGCACATTCTGGAGCAAAAATCACAAAAAATATGGCTAGTACTGAGAAGGATAAAGGAACTCATCTACCAAGTAACAGTAAGCATATCCCTGTATCATGCATTAGCCACACTTATGGACCCAAACCAGGAAATACATTTTTCTAGAATCTAGAAGAAAATAGTTTCTTGAAACAAATATCAATTCATATGTTTCCCCAATATAGATTCTACAAGAAAATCATCTTTTCCCCGAAGATATTCAGCAGTTAGATGTCTACATCAAAGGCTGAGCAAGTGAAATCAAGTATTGTAAGCATGAAATTATAGTAACATCGGCATTTCAGATTGTTTTAAACACTGGACAACTACAGTATCACAAACCTTGAAAAGAGCTGACAGAACTTGTTTATTAGGTGGAACTCCTCTAGCCTGACAACAGTACATGTACCTGGACCCAATTTGAGAAAATAGCAAATTCCAAACCCTTTGTCAGGAACATTACAAAGCAATAACAATAAAACTTACACAAAAATAAAGCATCAGCCCTGTTATCAAATAGAAGGGCAAGTCAACCCAGCATTGCTACACTGGAAGTCAGCCTGAGACATAACATGCTTCATGTCAAAGTTTAGGGAACATGATTAAGGTTTATATTTTCATTTTACTTAGACTTGTCATATCTTTTACTTAGAATCATGTTTTCAGAGACCAAAGTTGATTAAGAGTTTTGAGGCCATCAAATTTACTTTTCCATTATGTTTAAACTTGTCATTTATCCTTCTTATATCATGTCTTCAGAGATAAAAGTAAATTGTAAATGTATTACTTTTTCACTCTTATTTGACACGTGAATAAGATGGAGCATAGAGCAAAATCACAAATTCCACTAGTATCTTAATTTCTGGACCAGATGCTTCAGTATATCCCTCTTGCTGAAAATGATACTAACATTCAGGCATGATTATATATCAATCTGCAAATCCATGGCCAACAATTTTATCCCGCTAGTGAGGTCTGGGGAGGTACGCAGACCTTAGCACTGCCTCGTGTAGTTAACTGCAAATCCGTCGGCGTTAAACAATTTTATCATATATCTACCAGCTACAACGAAGGCGGACAACAAATCACTCTCTATCTGACTATCTTATGCCGGTCTAATTAATTTAGCATCAAGTTTAGCGGGGATAATCCAAAGTAGATAATTTTACCTAAAAACAAGTGAGTTCAGTATCAACGACCGAGAATATCAAGCAGCAGAATCAATGGATACAACGAGCTGCAATCTCAACTCTAAAAATCTCCATAATCGACAAAAATAGTGTAAAATGTCATAAATTTTAGTTTCCAGTAGAGAAAAACCGCGATAACAAAAGGAGACACGACGGGATTTACATTTGATGAAATTGAAATGCAAGCATACACACGTGATGAGGTAAAATTAGAGAATGAAATTGTTCACCTTGTTTCTAAGGACGAGATATCGGTGGTGGTCATGACGATAGCTCCGATGATAACAGCGGGGAAGATGGTGAGTGCGATTACTACAAAGTTCCGATAATCGACTAGATTACTCCGATACAGTTGGCCGTTACATGCGAAGAAGCAATTTTTCGAATCAAAAAGTCTCCCTAATTTGTCTCAACATTTTATATGATTTTGAGCCCTCTCTCGTTTTTATTTTTTATTTTTTATTTTTTATCTTTTATCTTTTATCCCGAACTTTCCATTTTATTTTATTATTTCTCTTTTGCTGTTTGCATCAGTTTCCATTCTAAGACGGTGAACAAAAAATTATAACTACTCAAGTTTTTTCAATCAATAATACTAAATTACTAATCTTTCTTCTTTTATTTAACATATTAAAATGGAGTACCTTTGCTTCTTTTTTAAAAATAAAATAAATTAATTCGTCCAAAATTTTAAAAATTATATGCTAATGACCTATATACCTATTGCACATGCATAACCGTATCTAAAGATAATTTTTCAATTTTTGTTAATAGAAATAGATTAAATTAGGTTGATAGCTTGATAATTATTTCTAGGGATAATACAATTAACCATTTTGTCAATTAGTTTATAACATATATATATACGCGCGCATAATCGTATATACGAGTAATATATATCGATCATTATATAATTTATATATATTTTGATACATTGATAATTCGATGGCCAAAAATTTTGTATCTGCCAACCTCTTCACTGGAAAAAAAAACATGTACTGCGAATGTATAATATAATTTATCTAATAAAAAACTACTGATAATATATATGTATACCAGTTTAAAAAGATAAAAATAATAAATTTAACTGATTATTTGCATAAAAATTTCCCCACCATTTGAGCTTTAGCAATGATAGGCTAATTTCCTACTCAATTAGACACATCATTTACAGGCTCAGATTAAAATGAGAGGAGGTCTCATTCCTACTTTGTGCAGCCCAATTAAAGAATCTACTTAACTCAACTGGAAAGGTGTAGTACTGGGCCTAGACTAAATGCTGAATTGGGCAATGTTCTAATTATAGCCAAGTTGGGCTTGAGTGCTAAGGCTCAAAAAAAGGAGAGTCCGGAGACTAAATAGTGAAAAATGTTAATAAAATTTTTAAAAGGAAAAATTAGTAAACTAGTCAAAATAAATAACATATTTAGTAAAAATATCCATACTTTATAAATATTAGCAATAATGTCAAAAATGTCATTATTTTAAAAAATTTATGTGTCCCAATTTTCTTCCTATTTTATCTCTCTTTTTCAATTAATTCTATATATCCTTTTTTAAAAAAATTAAAAAGTCATTCTCTCTCATATTTATCTTTTCAAATTGTTAATTCTCTCTCCCATTTAATTTTTTCTCTCTCTCATGGTTATCTTTTCTGATTTTCCTCCAACATTCAAGTTGCAAATATTTTTTTGCCATATATTTTGGTTATTTTTTTAATCCAAAATTGAATCAACAAGAATCTTTATCATATTTTCAGATTTCTTTTCTAATTTTATTTTTGTTTAAATCTTAAAAAAATGTTGTTTGTATTTTTCAATTTCCGTTATGATTTACTCTCCAATGGCTGAATCCAAGAGGCTTACTAGAGGTATTCATCTTAATCAACCAATTTCTGGTGATTTTTCATCCTTTGATTTATTTATTACTTAACAAATAGTGTATAATGTATGATCCACTGCTAAATGAGGGAAAAAAGATGGTAAGAACATTTACAAGACTCATTGGTGTGCAAAACCTTCCTCAAATTCAGAACGCAAATGTAGAATCTTTGTCTACTCGTGAGGATCTTGAAAAAGACGACGAAGATCGGATAGTTGTCGAACAATTTTCTATTAGTTTGTTTTGTATTTATAGTTCTTTTTTTAGAATTTGGTATGCTTTCTTTTCAAATCACTATCTATACTATCAATATTTGTATTCAAATCACTATCTATACTATCAATATTTGTATTTATTAAAAATTTCATGTTGCATGGTTTATGAATCTTGTATTTGTCCCTAATTTGTATTCATCCAAATGTATGTCAACTAGTTATGTATTTTATTTATAAGAAGAACAACATTCTATTAGTTTATTTGTATTCGAATACAAATACAAATAATAGACATATTGGAATGAATACGACTTAGAAAAGAAAAAACAAGATTTTGAAAAGAAAAATAAATACACAGTGAAAAAGATATACGAATACAAATGTATTTCTTAAATAGCTACATTTTATTTGACATACATATTGAACTGAATTTGACATTTTTTTCTAATTTGTATTTATTCTAAAGGTATGTCAACTAGTTATGTATTTTTATTTAAGAATGAGTACATCAAATATTCAATTATTTCTTTTCAATTTTATATTTCATTCACTTTTCATCATACTAATTTTTGGTATTTTATATCTTATTATACAAAATTCTAAATAAAAACTAGAATAAATAGAAATACAAATAAAATACATATTGAAATGAATACATACCGGATTTTTAAAGAAAAAAATAACTATATAGGGAAAAAATATATGAAAATACAAATATTTTTCTTAAATGACTATATAGATAAATTCGGCATACCTATTGGAATGAATACAAACTAATAAAAAACTATAATAAATATAAATAGAATATATTGTGGAATGAATATAATTTTAAAAAGGTAAAAATTCTGGAGAAAAAAAAAACAAAATTTAAATTTTATTTGAAAATGTAACTGATGAGAAAATCAAGGATGCTTGTCTTTTTTTGAAATATTCTCCCCCTTAATTTTCTCCTTATTAAATAATTATATTCTTTAAATAAAAATAAATATTAAAAACATAAATAAGATACATAACAAACTAAAATGACATTTTTACTAAATATTGAAATTGTTGCTAATGAGTCCTCTTAAATGCTAAAATATTGACATTTTAAAAAATTTCCCTTTTTAAAATGATATATGAAATTTTTTTGGAAAAATTAGTAAACTAGTCAAAATAAATAACATATTTAGTAAAAATATCCATACTTTATAAATATTAGCAATAATGTCAAAAATGTCATTATTTTAAAAAATTTATGTGTCCCAATTTTCCTCCTATTTTATCTCTCTTTTTCAATTAATTCTATATATCCTTTTTTCTTATAAAAAAAATCATTCTCTCTCATATTTATCTTTTCAAATTGTTAATTCTCTCTCCCATTTAATTTTTTTCTCTCTCTCATGGTTATCTTTTCTGATTTTCCTCCAAAATTCAAGTTGCAAATATTTTTCTTCCATATATTTTGGGTGTTTTTTAATCTAAAATTGGATCAACAAGAATCCCTTTGATTAAGGTATCTCTAATCTTTATCATATTTTCAGATTTCTTTTCTAATTTTATTTTTGTTTAAATCTTAAAAAAATGTTGTTTGTATTTTTCAATTTTTGTTATGATTTACTCTCCAATGGCTGAATCCAAGAAGCTTACTAGAGGTATTCATCTTAATCAATCAATTTCTGGTGATTTTTCATCCTTTAATTTATTTATTACTTAACAAATAGTGTATAATGTATGATCCGTTGCTAAAATGAGGGAAGAAAGAGGGTAAGAACATTTACAAGACTCATTGGTGTGAAAAACCTTCCTCAAATTCAGAACGCAAATGTAGAATCTTTGTCTACTCGTGAGGATCTTGAAAAAGACGACGAAGATCGGATAGTTTTCGAACAATTTTCTATTAGTTTGTTTTGTATTTATAGTTCTTTTTTAGAATTTGGTATACTTTCTCAATTTGTATTCAAATCACTATGTATACTATCAATATTTGTATTTATTAAAAATTTCATGTTGCATGGTTTATGAATCTTGTATTTGTCCCTAATTTGTATTCATCCAAATGTATGTCAACTAGTTATGTATTTTATTTATAAGAAGAACAACTTTCTATTAGTTTATTTGTATTCGAATACAAATAAAAATAATAGACATATTGGAATGAATACGACTTAGAAAAGAAAAAACAAGATTTTGAAAAGAAAAATAAATACACAGTAAAAAATATATACGAATACAAATGTATTTCTTAAATAGCTACATTTTATTTGACATACATATTGGAATGAATACAAACTAATAAAGAAATACAAGCTTCATTATACAAAATATAACATGAAAACTAGAATGGATACTAATACAAACGGTATACATATTGGAATAAATACAATTTAAGCAAGGATACAAAATTTTAAAAAATAAAACAAATACACTGTGAGAAAAGTATGGCAATTACAAATAAAACTATAGGTGTTCAAGTTTCTAAATTAAAAAATAAATAAATTTAATAGATAAAACTATAATGTATTATCATAAAGTTTCATAATAATAATTAGTGAGAATGAGATATTATATTTTTTGATTATGATTTTCATAGCAATAATTAGTGAAAATTGGATATTGAAATTTTATAGATGTGGTACTTCTTTAATTTCGTGATTTTTATAACAATAATTAGTGAAAATTGGATATTTATTTTGGTTAATAAAGGTGTTTAGAAACAAAAAAAAATAAAAAAAAAATTACCAGAATTGGATATTGAATTTTTTTAGAACAATGGAGAAAAAATAGATTTTTTTATAACATGATAAAAAAAAAAGAAATAGATGAAAGTTGGTGTATTTTAATAAATTGTAACTGATGAAACTTTTAACATTTGTTCCTTTTTAAAAATAATAATCTCCCCTAAATTCCTCTCAATCTGTTATATAAAAATTATATTTTTTTAAAATAAAACAAATAATAAGAACATAAATAAGATACATAACAAACTTAAATTTTGACATTTTTACTAAATATTAAAAATGTTGTTAATGAACCCTCTTAAATGTTAAAATATTGACATTTTAAAAACTTTCCCAATTTTTTTCAAAACGATAAAATTTCTCATGAAGTAGCAATTTTGTCCGCTTGAAAAAGTAAAATCGTTGCAATCGCAGCGATTTGTTAAATTTGATTTTTTTTCTAAAAAAAAAAATAATTAAACAAAATCGCTCCCAAAGGAGCGATTTCCAAACTAAAATTTTCTTTTTTTAATATGTTGCTGCTGAGGCAACGACTTAAGTTTAATTTTTTAAAAAATTATTTTTTGCTTTTTTTTTAAAAGTTTAAATAATAAATCAAATTGCAGCGGTTTTTAATTAAATCTTTTTCTTTTTTTTTTTAAATCAAATCGCTAAGCAGCGACATAACAAAAATATAATAAAATATATATATGTTTTGAAAATCGCTCCTTCGGGAGTGATTTGGTTTTTAAAAAAAAGAATTTTAATAAAAGTTCAAATTTAACAAATTGTTGTTATAGCAACGATTTTTTTTTTTCGACGGACAAAATCGCTACTTAGTGAGTGATTTTGCCGTTTTAGTTAAAAAAATAATTCATATACCGTTTTGAAATTTTCGTTAATATTTTTCACCATTTAGGCTATGATTCCTCGTAAAGGAGAGTGCCTTGAAAGACTGAATAGAAGTTTGAAATGTTTATTAGTTCTCATTTTTGTGCTCTATTTTTACCATATTTGCTCAGGCTACTACATCAATTGTTTTGTGTTTTTGGAATTTGGATTATACACGTGAATGGTTGCTTGAGCAGACTAGTGATGTCAATATAGATATTCAATTCGAGATGTGAAAAATGTACACAATCCTCCACATTGTAATAAAAAAGGAATGAATACTAGAGATCACGTACGTCTTTTAGTAAGAATTTTCAAGAAAAGAAGTCAATTAAACTAAAGAACGCCTCCGCCTCCGCCTGTGATGTTTCGTTATTTGACGTATTCTTTATGCTCCTGTTGGTAGTTGGTGCAAGAATGACAAAAGGCATTCGTTTAATAGGCGTAAGCAATTGTTCCAGATAAGGTGCATGTAGATAACAACTTTATGACTAACTTTTCCATAGTGTGAATTTTGAACTGGGACAAAAAAAATGCTCAACTTGTTAGAAAAAAAAAAAGAAAGAGGAAAATTCCATTGTGATGCTTCCACCTTGCAAAGAAAAAAAAAGATAAAAACAACCAAATGAATAGTTCAACAAGTGCCGTCGAGCTGCCTCGCACGTGCTAATCCCGCCTTTACCGCAAGGTTGTTATAGTGGGTCATTTTTGATCCTAATATATTACATTAATTTATTATATTAGGTATACGGGAAAATAGGTTTTAGAAAATTATTGTCTTAGGTTTTACAAAATTATTGATAGTATAAATAATTTTGTTCTCTTCATATATTAAATATGTTGGGTAAAAAGGAAAATTTTATTTTTTAAAGTATTAGATAAGTAAAAATAATCGAACGAACGAAGTACTAAATAATAGTGTACGTTGTGATTTTCATTTGGGACCAGTTAGGATACTAGAATCGAATGGAGGGCTCCTCAAATACTCGATGAGTCAACATATAGTGATCTCTCGTAAAGATATTGAAGTGTTGTTCAATAGATACTAATTTTAAGTAAGGTGTCAAAATAGAAATTAAGATTAAATTTAATTAGTTAGAGGTGAATTTAGAAGTTTTAAAACATGAATATATTATTAAAGGAAGGGAAAAAATGAAAGATGGTAAATAACACCAACTAATAAATTATAATTCTTAATAGATTATGTATTTCCTTTTAAGTATCGTATCGACAAATTAAATTTTACTATTTTCGTTTTAAAAAGACTGACCTAATTTAATTTGGAACGAAATTTAAGAAAAGAAATAAGATTTTTAATGTTGTTGTTCTAAATTAAAGTTATGTTAAATATACCAAAATGTCCTTTAATTTTGTGGTCTTAAACATGTCATGTAAAAAGTTAAAATTAAAATATAATCAAAAAAATAAAAGAAGTAATTCTTTTTTAAACGAATTAAAAAGAAAATAAAAATATTCTTTTTAAAACGGAAGTTTACGAGTACGACCAATCTTATAATTATAGTGCTATGCTAGGCCTAGCTAGTGGCACATGCTACATACATCACAATCATGAATGCATTGATTTAAAAGTTTAATGTTTTAGTTTTTATCGAATATCAAATCCAGGATTATATGTACCTTTTTTTTTTTCTCTGACTAAACTCAAAAATATGTTTCTTTCACTTTCACTCATCTTTCTATACTTGTGTCTGGCATCAAAATGGTCAAGTTATTACATCAAATACCATTTCTCCTTGCGAAATGATAATTATTATTTTTTGAAATTTTTTTATATAAATATCTTAAACATCGATAAAAATCTTATAAAATATAAATTAAAACAGAGAAAGATGTAAATAATAGTACTAAGTTCGCTTAGACAAAGTGATCCACATTCAAGATGTTATACACAATAATGTGAATTCAACAATAATTTTGAATTCATATATAATCGACTTATTCAATTCAAAATTCACATCGTCTAAAATTTCAATCGACTATAAGTAAGTGCTTTCAAGGAGGCTTGGATATGATTTCTAATACATGCTCCATAAGTACTCCAAGCTTTGAGATAAATATTAGTACTTCAAGATGAGAGAATATAATACACAAGAAAAGAAGTCATGAATTAAGTAACCAAAAGACTTGGTTATGAAGGAACATAAAAATAATTAGTCCAAAGTGTCCCTCTCGTCTAAAAGTAAGAAAAAAAGGGAAGCATATACCCCACAAATATAATTATGAGGACAAGTGATAAATTAAGAGATCTATTAGCGTCCCACTTCTTTATGTGTTTTCTCATTCATTGATTGCTAAAAAGGGGCAACTGTTTGGACTCAAGTGATTTACAAAAGGGCCACCATGCATATACATAAATAATTATCAATTTATTGATGTTTTTGCTTGCATGACGGAAACTAAGAGCCAAACATTCTATAATCAGAACAAAGAAATACGAGAATAAAAAGATCACAAGTTCAATCAGAAATGTTACAATAATGGATATGCACGTGAAAACGTAAGCCATGTCAATTATAGTTTGGTACAAGAGCAACATGTTACATGTATATATGTACCATATTTTAGAAATATCTATTCACACCATATATGAAGAGTCAAATAAAGCGATTATGATCGTGCAAATAAGTGAATTAGACAACATTTAGTTAGTAATGGTAGAGTTTGAATCATAAATATTACTAGTTTAGGAGACTTATCAATTTCTCTAGTAATAAATTTATTCATATTATCGATCATCGAGAATTTTTATAAAACGGATGAACTCATTTTATCCTCTACCTAAATGCGAATGTACTAGGAACTAACTTTACTAGGATTAGAAATGAACCTTTTTGCATTATTCAGGGTCGAGATATGATCAAAGCTATTAACAACGTTTCATCTGTAACCGTAAAAGAGGGTTCATATTAATCTCTAATATTATAATATAAGTAACCCTTTGATCTAAAAAATAATATTCTTGAGGGAGATAGAACATTTCACTAACTTTAGCAAATGTCTAATGAGGAAAAGTATTTTTATCTACCTTCATAATAGTGTATTTATACAATAGGATTAGATTTTAAAAGGATAATAAGATATTGAACTAACCACTAATTAACATTCCTCATAGATGGACCCAACTCAGCTGATATTTCCAACAATAATATAAATCAATCAATCATACTGGGACGGATACCTAATAATTATGGGGAAAAAAACAAAAACTTCTCCTAGATTTAATTGATCCGACGAATAATAAAGGTGAGTAATCTTTTATTCTTGATCAGAGAATTGAATTTGAGATATTTAATTTGTAAGTATTGAATACAAATAATTATTTTTCTTAATATAAAGTGAATCATGTTTGTGACATGAACACATATATATATGATCATTTTCTGTATAATGTTTAATATTTGATTTAGAATTCAACTAATACAAATTTCTGTCAGGAAACTCCACCTTAGAGATAAAATATTTTTTTTTAGTAAAGACTTAAATTTAAAATTTTTGACTCGGACATTGTAAATGTGTGATGATGAATAGAGTTGACTAACAGTAGCAGAGTAACATTCGCCAAGGTATAGCGCAGCTTGTACACAGCTTTTTTTAACTCGTAAGATTCGTTACAAAGATGCTGTTGATCTTGGAATATGTTTGCAAATCTGAAGCAAATCTTTTTCCATGTGACCTCAAATTAATACTTATAATATGCTTCTACAACAAAAATAAATATATAAGGGTCCAGATAACAGAAAGCTAAGTAGAAGAATCTATAATACAATTCGATACTAATACGAGAGTCCACCAGACTATTCTGCCTATTTTCAATCTGAGAAGTAACAAAATTTAAAAAATCAATTACTTATCATTGTACCTGCTGAATGTGACAAAGGTATGGTATGCTTCAATATTTTCAATCACATTCCAAAATTAAGTTGCTTCTTTTAGTACTATAACTTCACATTTCATAACTCTACAAACATACATACATATTGTATACCATGAACCTGCCATATCCTTGTCACATTGAGCACATTTTATGTTTCGGATCTAAAGTTGTATTCGTGTGATTTATAGCGTCAAAATAAGAAGAGAAGTAATGCACATTCAAGTTGCAATTATTATACTATTATTTTATTCGATTCTTATTCAGATGAACGATATTTATATTGAGCTCTCAGCTTCTAATTAAATTATTATTTAGCTAAAAAGTCTTATATTGAAATAAATTGTTCCTTAACATAATTACTTATCACTTAATGCAAAAATTCCATATTTAAATTTTAAATTATTTTCGACGAACAACAAAAAAAAAAACAAAAAAATAATCGGCTGAACATGCAAATCTATGCCTCTGCACAAAATAAATGGTCACCAGTACCCTTAAAAAGCATTATCAACTCGAATTCTTCAATTATTGCCTATACACACAATGAAAATTGGTCCTCTTTTGTTTTTTCACATCTTTTTTTGGATAGCTATGCAGTCCACCACAAAAATTAAAATATATAAATTCATTACATGTTCAATTCCTTGATATAATTTTGAACAATACTCGCATATGATGGCAATTGTGCAGGAAACACATATTTGATACTAATATAAAATGTTATTTGTCATAAATGTGTGTAACTTTTTAATTCACACAAAATCAAAAGAACTTAAAAAGAAAGTGAAAATTTAATTAGATTTGAGGCTAAGAGGGCCCAGAAAGCTTGATTAAATGTTAATTAAGAAAAATAAATGGTGATTAGTACTTAGGCATCTTTTCATTTGATTATATATCTCATGGTGTGGTATTTTTATGTTTTGGTCCCCATGCTATGTTCTCATTATATATTTACTAATTTCTCTATCACACTTTGTAGAAGACCACACTATGTCATGTGCCAATATGCTAAATTTTCTAAGACCTTTTATGCAATAAAATATTATTTAATAAATTTTATCTTCTTTAGTAAATCTGCCCAATCTAACAATCCCTTCAAGATTCACCTTGCCGGGCCAAGATTCACTTTTATTTATAATAAAATAGTCAATTATTTAAAAAAATTTAGTAGTCATATGAATATTTGATCATATTACTCATATTAATAAATATATAATTTTAGATTATAATAAAAAAAATTGGATAATAAATAGTTAGTGTTAAAGGAAAAGTAAAAATAATGTATTTTTTTAATATATTATATGTGACAAATAAAAATAAAATTTATTTTTAAAATAACAGATAAGTAAGTAAAGATAAACCGAAAAAATACATTAATTTAAGGGATTTGTGATGCATGCAGATTATAAACTAAGCCAATTAATAATGCTCAGTAATCACTTTCCGATTGTGTCTTTTTGAAAAATAGTCAATATTATGACTTTCAAAATTCTTAGGCAAAGGTCTAAAACAATGTCATGAAATTTTAAATTTTGTAAATAATTTTAAATTTTAAATTATAAGATAACAGATAGTTTTTCAATTTTAACGATTAAAAAGTGTCTGTTTGTGAATTTAATCATAAATATTAGCTTTTTTTACTTTCTGAAAAAATAATGCAATTTTTTTACATAGACTTCGAATATTCGTATTTCTCAATCATGTTTGAGATGAATATATAAGCATATATACGTAGAAATAAAATTATAAATATTTTCTTTCCGGCTATACTAAAATTATACCGAATAGATTGCTATATTTAGAGTCATTGAGTCTGTTCCATATTAGCACAATAACATGTCAATATCCAACCTGTTAAAACTTGAATGGATATATATCTTTAAGATATTAATTAAATGAATTGTTAAAAAAAGAAGATGTTGTCATTTTCGTAACAAAAAAGGTAAGCTAAAAACATATAAAGTAAAGTTGAATGTTTTGTGGGAAAGTATAGTGGATGTCACAAAATAGAAATGCTTCATTAGCTGTATGCAAAAATAAAATAAAATTAGTGAATAATGTTAATAAAACGCGCTAATTGGGCCCCTAAAGTTTGGGAGTTTTTGGGTGTGACGTGAAATTACTTCATCACAAATTCCTTTAATTAATAATTAATGCATTGGATTAGTGAGACATAAGCATTTGCGCTGGATATCGAGCTCTGTGACCATATCTTAGTTTTGAGTTCATACAAAAATATATTACTAATTAATTAAATTGTCATGTAATGGTAAAATATTTTTATAAGAGAAAAAAAAAAAGCATCATGAAATGGTCAAAAGTTGTCTGATTGCAAGTTCAGATTTCTTTTAACTGGGCCCTAGACTATTTTTCACATGGGCAACTATATTTAATTTATCATTATCATCAGTTGTAAACCTAGTTAGTTAGTTTTATAAACAGTATTTAAAAAATTAAGCACTTCGCTGTAGTAGGACCCAATCTCTTACTTAGTTCAAAAATGCTTTGACCAAATGTTTAATTAACGTTACTTCAAACATGTCACTTGATTGAATCCATGTATCAAGTTAATTCTTTTAGTTTCAATAATGATGATAATTAGGGGCATTAAAATAGGTGAGGGTGGGTTGAAATTGAGAATATTAAATTAATAAATTGAAATAGATGTTGGTTGGGTTTTAATCCGTCCAGGTTTACTTTGAGCTCAAATGAATTAGCTTAAATGGGCTAAAAAATGGGTTGAATCTTGATCTGCTAATTTGATCAGATTAATCTCAATTATTTAAATATTGATATTTAAATTTTATAATCACAATTTGAATTTTAGCTCAAGTTTTTTTTATAAAAAAAAAATGCGACAAATTGATAGATAAATCCTAAAAGATGTTAAATATGTAATAATTCATATCTTAAATATAGTAACATATCTTAATAAAAAAAAATTAAAACGAGTTGAAATTGGAGAATGAATAGAGCTTAATTAAGGGTTCTCTTCAAATGGGTTATGCTTAAATGTGTTGAGATTAAACTCAATTCAAATAATTTTGAGTTCAATCCTTAAAATTCTCGGCGATTTGAGTGAAGTTTTTATGTTTAAGTTCATTTTTGACACCCTTAATAACAATAATTCGATATAATTTCATAAATCCCAAATATGTGTACGCAATTTTATTATTTGTTATTAATCATCTCAAGTAAAACATGTCAATAATTAAAAATCAATAAACATTAAAAAAATATCCAAGTTGTGACTTTTTTTTTCTTGCTACAATTAAAGCTCAATTAGTTAGCTCAAGTCGCCATATAATCTTAATTTATTCATAAACCACATATGTAGCTAGTTGTACAAAGTTATGTTCTAGAATATCTTGATAATCAACTTAATACGATATTTTATTCCTATTTAGATGCAACTAAGATCGTAACATAATTTAGAGATGTTTAAGATACAATATGGAACAATTTTAAACCTTTCAATATGATATAATGTTACATTTTAATATGTATATCGATTATATCTATATATAAGTAAAAGTTCTCATATTTATATCTTTTATCATACAAAATATAGTACCAGCTACCAAGTGCAAAAAGAGGACTTACATAATAGCATATTAAAGTATCACAATATTAAAATTAAAATATTTTTTAAACACAGACTGATTCAATATATTTTCTAAAAGTGTGCATATCCCATTAGTTACATCGTAATATTGATAGGTGAAAGGTGTTGGCCTATAAATAGATATTGTTATTTGTTAAGTGAAGCATAACTCACATGCAATTTCTACTTTTTTTTTCCCTTGGCAATCTAAAGAATAATACAAAGATTTTATTAAAAGGGTCTGATATATTCCTGAACTTTGTTATTTGGAGCTGATATACCCCTCGTTATAAAAGTGGCTCATATATACCCTGACCGTTATACAAACGACTTACATATATCCCTGCCGTTACAAAATTGCTCAAATATACCCTTCATTTAACGGAATTTTAAATAATTAGTTTAAAATTTATATTTATTACTTAAAAAAAAATAAAAAATTATTTAGTGGTATATATGATTCTTCTATAAAAGTTCAAGGTATATTTTAATTTTTTTCATACATAAATTATTTTTTGGCTTCTTTTATTATAATTATTTAAGTTTCTTATTCTTATTTTATTTTTTTCTATCATTTCTTAGTTTAAAGAAAAAAAATTAAATTATTTTTTTGTGTTTATTATAATTTCATTTCATATTCGAATTTTTTTTTTGTCATCTACAATAAGTTTTACAAGAATATTAGTGAAACATAAATAAATTTGATTATCAAAATAATAATTATAAATTAGTCGTTGAGACAAAAAAAAGTTAAAAAAAAATATGTTTGACGAGGATTAAATTTACTCATATGGAATTATATTTTTTAGAAAAAAATAATAAAAATTTAGATTGAAAATTATTATTTTTTCATTTCTGTTAAAGGAAAAAGGTATATGTGAGCCATTTGTTTACAAGTAGGGATATATATGAGTCACTTTCATAACAAGGGGTATATCACCTCTAAATGACAAATTTGAGTGGTATATCAGACCCTTTTTCCCTATTCTTTTTGTCTAGGCAGAGTAGGAGAAAAAAAAAACTTATCAATAGCTTCTCTATTAGTACTAGTTTACCATCAATATCAAATCAGTCATACCTCGTTCATTTTGATTTGTTACACTTAATAGATTAAAAAATATAATTATAATTTTTATTATTATATATATAATATCAATTTTTTATTTTTAAATTAACTTTTAAGATTGGATTAGTTAATTATAAATATCAATTAATAGAACTATTGTAATCTTCATATTAATCGTTATTCTAAAGGATATACCATGTCCAAAGTAACCAAATAAAAGTGAATTAGAAAAAATAATATAAAACTTTTGGTTAAAGGATATGAAGATATAATTTTTTACATTTATTCCTAGAATTTTAAAAGTATTTGTTGATATATTAGTATAATTTGCTTTAAATATAATTATTGTTTTTTTATTTTTTCTGACTCAAAAATACTTCAAAAAAAATTGGGAAAACTCGTGAAAAAATTAAGAAATGGTATTGTGTTTGGTCATATAACTTATACAAATATATTTGTCAAGTATCCTAAGTTTTCAAGTATTAGAAAAAATTAATGTTTGAGTCAAGTTTTAATATTTGGATTTTTTTTTAAAAAAAATAAAAAATTACTCCAAAATTTATATTTTATGTAAAAAAACACATTATTTATTAATTTTAATTAATATTCATAAACGCCTCTTCAGTAAAGTTTGAGTTCTAATTTGAACAATTTGTGCTTAATGGTTATGATTATAAATGAATTAGTGACAAGATTGAATATGTGTTTAATGCATTATCTTTTGTATATTGTTAATTGTTATCAATTATATTATAAAGTTATTTTTAACGGAACAAATTAATTATAAAATGATATAAATTAATGGGTATTTTAAAATAATATTTAGAACTACTTATAGGTATATCATAATTTTTGAAATAATCAAATATTTTAAGAAAAATTTAGAGCTAAACACATGGTGAACTCCTCCAAAAACTTCACCCAAACGACGACGTAGATAAAGTTACCTCAAAGTCTAACCTACAACTAATATTAATGGATTGAATTAATTTTTCGTTGTTATATTTAAACTTAAAGTTTAGATAATGAAGAAAAAATAATTTGTGTAGAGTATTTGAGGTGTTGCTGTAGACACAATAAATTTTGGATTTGTATTGTACTCATTTTAAACAAAGTTTAGCCCAAATACTAAGGTACAAGACAGTTTTTTAATACTTCCATAAATACATTTTACTAATTTAGTATATATATATATATATATATATATATATATATATATTAGTAAAACTTTTACATCATTATAAATATATATTTAAACTTTTAATTTTTAATAGATATATACTATTTGATTTCAACAAAAAAAAATTATTAACTAATCACTATATTATTAATATCCATATAAATTTAATTAGCTATATTCTGACCCCAGGAGATTTTAGCTTTGATTTTAATATTTTAAAATTTACAATACTAGAGTTAATTTTTGGAGGTTTTGCAAAATCAAGGGTATCACGTTTATAACAAAATGAATAAAGAAATCAAAGGACATTTCTTACCTTATTTACTGGGAATTTTAACTTCTTAACTTCAATATATACCACATTTAATAAAAAAATATTCCAAAAATCCCGTAAAGAGAGTATAGCCACGCGCTAGATTAACGTGGTAAAGACAAAATAATCTGGATCAGTTGCTAACTTCGCAAAATTACTGTTAACCACTTTTAAATCATGCTCTAATAGTTAATTAATTACTATTACTAATAAGAAACCATTAATTTCTACTCTAGTAGTGCTAATTAATCAAATGCTTTGAAGTAGCATGTACAGCAGGGACTCCACTAAGGGAATGGTAGCTGAGCATGAGTTACCGCATTTTTTTTTCTGAGATAACTTTTTATTTAATATCGAATATTTATATTAAATTCTACTAATTAACTTAATTTAAAGAAAAATTACTCTTTATAAATATTATTTTTTATAATTAAAATATAAAAAAACTGTAATGTAATTAAGAAAAAACAATCGCACCTCCTCAATTCGATAGCGTGAAGGTGCAAAATATTGCTTTTACGAGTTATCCTTTATTTCCCATTTTAGCTCAAGTCGTATTCACACTGTCACTCTCACTGCTCTACTCAGTCTTCCTCCTCCTTCTCTCTCTTTCCTCTTTAACCTCCTTTTTCTTCTCAACTTCCTTCTCCACTCACAACCTTTCAGTTTTTTCCTCACTCTATATTTTCTGCTATCCCTATACCTTTTCTATCTAAACGCCAAAAATATTTTTCTTCAGCTGAAAATTTCATCCATGATAACCCTAAATTCTTCTTCTTGTTGTTGTTTCTACCTCTGAAATAATTGGATATAGGTTGTTTGGTTGAAGGAGATAGAGGAAGGAAGTGTTGGGGTTTTCTTTTCTTGGAAAATGGAGAGAAAACAAGGTTTCTTCTCAGCGTTAAAGGAAGAGGTAGTGCGTGGGTTATCGCCGGGGAGGTCAAGAGCCAGGAGTCCGGCGAGAAGTGGGTCACCCATTACGAGTTTGCTACGGAGGAAGAAGAGTAACAGCAGTAGCAACTTCGCTCCAAATCATGAACAGCTGATATCAAGATCAGGGAGTTTGAGACCGTTAGGGGAGACGCTGACGCCATTGATGGAAGGTCCGGATCCGGACGGCGGAGAAGTCGGGGATTCGAAGCGGGTCGGGTCGAGTTTAGGCCATTGGATGAAAGGGCAACTCTCCAGGACACCCTCGGTAGCATCGACTGCATTCTCTAAGAGGTCTGATCTGAGACTCTTGCTGGGTGTAATGGGTGCTCCTCTCGCCCCTGTGCACGTTAGTTCCACTGATCCATTGCCTCATCTCAGCATAAAAGACACACCCATCGTAAGTCTCTTTGTGATTATCTGCAAAACACCATTTTTGTTAGCTGAAGCTGATGTCTCTTTAGGTGTACTTGTTCCCCTTTATTTTAATAATAAATTTTTATTTAAGAATCAGCAGTGATGTATCAACAGGGCCCCATATATGATTATGAGTGTTATGTTTACTTAATTTTGGCAGATACAACTACCTTGATGTTGTTTATTTGCTTGATTATTTTAAGTTCACTGTTCATATGACAATTTGGTTGCACATTGCTCTGTATTTGCTGGGACCAAGTAATGAAGCTAACGGGTCTCTCATGGGGTGCCAACGAATTTTATATGAAATGGAGTCCCTGTTTAATGTTTTCTAATCATTTTTTACGAGAGAATTGTGGTTTTTTGTATACTGTGAAATGTTGAAAACTTGAGTGTGATCTTCATTGATATAATTTTGCAGGAAACATCATCTGCTCAATACATATTGCAGCAATATACTGCTGCATCAGGTGGGCAAAAGCTGCAGAGCTCAATTAAGAATGCCTATGCTATGGGAAAACTGAAGATGTTAGCTTCTGAATTTGAAACCCCAACAAAGGTGGTAAAGAGTAGGAATTCTGCTAGAGCTGCTGAGTCTGGTGGATTTGTACTCTGGCAAATGAATCCTGATATGTGGTATGTGGAGCTTGCGGTTGGTGGAAGCAAGGTTCATGCGGGTTGCAATGGCAAGCTTGTATGGAGACATACACCTTGGCTTGGTGCGCATACTGCAAAAGGGACTGTTAGGCCACTACGACGTGCCCTTCAGGTGAAAATATATTTGAGATTTTATACTTTACTGCCTTCTTATATGACTACTTTAACTAGTCTTGGATTCTGGTATTTTACTTTTCACTGGTCTCAGAATTTGATCTTTCTATTTGCAGGGTCTTGATCCAAGATCTACTGCGAGTATGTTTGCCAACGCAAGATGCATTGGAGAGAAGAAGATCAATGGGGAGGATTGCTTCATACTGAAGCTCTGTGCGGATCCCCACACATTAAAGGCCAGAAGTGAAGGACCAGCAGAGATCATAAGGCATGTCTTGTTTGGCTACTTCAGTCAGAAGACTGGTCTTCTTGTTCACATGGAGGATTCACATCTCACCAGGATCCAGTCTAACGGAGCAGATGCAGTTTACTGGGAGACAACGATCAACTCATTCTTAGATGATTACCGCCCTGTAGAAGGTATCATGATTGCTCATTCTGGGCGTTCTGTAGTCACACTTTTCCGGTTTGGGGAGATGGCTATGAGTCATTCAAAAACTAGGATGGAAGAAGCTTGGACAATTGAAGAGGTTGCGTTTAACGTTCCAGGATTATCAGTAGACTGCTTCATCCCACCAGCTGATCTGAAGTCGGGGTCTATAAGTGAAGCATGTGAGCTCCCTCAAGATGAAAGGGGAAACAGTGCAATTTCACTTGCCAGTCACCGGGCTAAGGTTGCAGCTCTAGAGAAAACTCATGATAGCTGGAAGGTGGAAATCTAACCTACTAGGAACAGCCGCTGGTCAATTGTTTATACGGAACAAGGGGGTTGCTGATGGACTGACTAACACACTAGAAGTTATTTAGGATCTAATTAATTGAGTCATAAATAGTTGGTTGAATGTCTACATCTTTATCTGTAAATAGAGCATAATTATTCTCAGGTTCTTCCTGAACCTAGTTGAATTCTTATACTCTTGAAAACAGAATCCAACAGAAGCGTTGGAGCTCATTTTTCCTTGGTGACGAATGGAGCAACTGGAGGTTAATTTTTGTTTACCTTCCATAAATTCTAGGTTGAGAAACTTCGCCATGAGGTGAATCATTGATAATATTCATTTTTCTCAGCTTGTTGTATACGGCTTTTTCCGTTAAAGCACTGCTAGATGGGGTTGACAGCAGTGTCTTTAGTTTTTCCATTTTATCACTTTCTTTATTTAGTTGGAGTTTGTTTGTGTTGGGAGATTTCTCCTGAGTTCAGATTAAAGTTAAAATAGTAGTACGAATGGGTAAGCAGATGAAGAAAGTTGTAAATTTGTTTGATCTGCTGTTAACCAGATTGGATCTTGTTTGTTGGTTTCAGATAATACTCTCAGTTTCTTGTTGGTTTGGTAAATACAGCCAAGAAATAAAAACAGAATCTTTGCCCATCTGGTATGGAATACCTGCGGATGCACAGATTAAAGCATCTCTCAGTTAATCCCTTTTGTGTTTATCTGAAATCATCTACTTCCTTCATGACATAATACTGATGCCTTGCTCTTGTATGCTGCTACTAGTGTCTTTTGACATGTTGGATTCTTCTGAATGAAGAGCATCTAGTGCTTCAATCAAGTGGTGGTTTGATATACTACACTAAGCTTTCTATTTTGTCTGCAAGAGACTGACTGTTGATGAATGCATGACTTCTTTCTTTTAAAAAAAGAGAGAAAAATAAAAGTTGTTGGTAGGGCTATGGTGTATGAAAGAGAAAGGGTAAAAAACACAAACTTTACCAACCCATGTGATATCCTCATCACTTCCCACATATATTTTCCTTTTCTTCTATTACTGAAGTATTATCTTCTTCTTTGTACAGGTACTTTGTTCCCCCATAGTAACATAAGCCATGCCCACCTTCACTTTCATCAATTTCAATGTAACTAGTTCTTTTTTTTGTTTAAGATTAAAAAAAAGTAGTACTTTGCTAGCTAGCTGTCTATGGGAGGAAGTTTCTTCATCACACTCCACTTTTTTTCAACTTAGTGATCCTCTTTAAGTATTGTCACTCTCAAAATTAACATAGAATGCTGCACCAAAATTTCAAGTCAAGAATATTGATTGATATAGTACTTGTTTCCTTAAGAATATTTTGTTGTTGGATCAGACACGATACAGTGAATTAAATTGAATTTTGTTTATAACTGATCTGCATTACTACTACTACTCATAAGACTCCATAAATTTGATAGTGGGCTCAATCACCTAATTAATTGTGAATTGGTTCTATCATGGTGTGGTCCAATTAAAATTTAGTTGGCTCAGTAACAACCATTGCATGATTGGGTTGGAGGATCTAACCCACTGAATCTTTCTCTTTTATTTTTCGCTTTTTAAAAGCTTCTATCTTTTTTCTTATATGATGTCTCGATAGAATTAAAGGTGAAAAATGTTCGTCTAAACTATGAATTACTTGCATTCATGAAAAAAAAAACACAGATACAATCTTTTCTTTTTTTTTTCTTAAACCATTTAGTTGTTCAAACAGAGTTTGTTCATTTTGAAAAGCTCAAA
Source organism: Solanum chilense (assembly GCA_032847665.1). Classification (NCBI taxonomy): domain Eukaryota; kingdom Viridiplantae; phylum Streptophyta; class Magnoliopsida; order Solanales; family Solanaceae; genus Solanum; species Solanum chilense. The sequence goes on along the minus strand of CM064963.1, from coordinate 107,668,755 downwards.
TAGTATAGAAAGAGTGTCATTTTAATTGCATTATATTGGGAGCAGTCAACTGTATTGAATTCACTGGACCCATAAAAGTCAATATCTCATTATGGTATTTGTTTTCACACTGTATCTGATGACTTTCTCCTCACTTGTCCTTTTGTGCTTAAAACTTCATAAAAATTAAGAATTATTTGCAGATTCTTTTTTGAATTGTTGAAACTGAATTAAATGTTGAGCACTTGTATGGGGAGGGTAAAATTACAGTATTATTTTTATAAAAGATTTCAACAGTAAGTCCCATATCTTCTCGTCCTTTCCTAGGATGACAGTGTTAGATTCCAATTTTTTTATTTTTTATTTTACATACATAATTGGTACATATATTATTTTAAAAACTTGCTAAATTGGTAGATTCATGTGCCAACCCTAGGTATAGGTAACGGTAAATACACTGTTCAACTTCAAACTCCCAATAAAATCTTCCCTTTGCTCTATATACTCTTTTTTTGGTTTCAAAATACTTATCATTTTTACTTAAAAACGTATGTTCTAAAATATTTGCTAATTTTTAAGTTTAATATACAAATAGAGTAAGTATTTAATAAAGATAGATTTAATTATACTAAGATATATCGTTGAAGTTTTGATTATTCTCAGCATTATAATCTATGAATCATATATGAACAAAACTTTGGCGTTTTCTGTTTTTTGTATAACAATAACATAAGATTAAAACAAATAGTAAGAGTAAATGCTTAATAGAAGAATAGCAGAACTTCCCAATTGAGCAAATTTCGAGATTACACACATACACATTGACCATGACTTTTTGATATTTCATCTTCTATAGTTTATTATTCCACCAAACAAGCTAGTAAATGTTTTCCATTTACATAACACAAATTCAGCTTTCCAAGATTTTTATTCAGAAATTTCCTCTCGTCTCTAGTTACTTGTCAACTTTTAAATTGAGATACTTATTAAGAAAATAACAATTAATATAGTGAGTTTATCATTTTGCTTATTAATATGAAATAGATGAATTAAAAACTTCAAATATTTAAGAAGTTCTACTTTTTTAAAAATAATCAATTGAGTGTATAATAGGTAAAACAAAATTTTTAATTTGTCAAAATGAACCAGTAATCAAAAACACCTAAAATAGAAAATACGAACAAGTAATTAGAATAAAAAAAAGTAATACAAATATATATAACGTGTTACATTTCTTTTTGTGTTATGTACTAATACTGTCGGTGAACTATCCACACACACACAAAAATTAAAGCCACTATAGATATAAATTACAAAAGAACAAAAGCAAATACAAGAAATACCCCACGTATACAATGAAGAATCTACTACATGAGAAAAAAAAATATAATCTGGACTTAAAATATGAGATATCTTGATAGTGTTACACAATAATCATGTTTAAGTTTGTTATATTTTGCATCAGTAATATAAAACAGGTAAGAAATTATGTTCAAATAGCATACACCGGAAGAATGTTGTTGTGATGTTTGGCCATGTCTTATGTTTTTTTGTTTTTCCCTCAAAAAATTGCAAGTAGGGGAAGGAGAAAAAAGTTATAATGTGGAAATCGAACTCTGACCAACAAGGTGAGAGAGTTCAAGTAACCAATCAACCGAACCAGTAATGTTCTCCAGTTCATATGTCATGTTGATCTTCATATGGAAATGTTAATATGAGTGAAATATTGCGAATAAAAACTGTTTGTAAATCGCCATCGCTAATATAAATGGTTGCTAGTATCACTAATTTAATAATTCATCAAAATTATTAGCAACAATTTCATTGTTTAACTATATAATTTGTACTAGTGTCTTTCCTTTTAATTTTTTTTTAATAGTTAAAGGATTATATTAGTCAAGTGTCAAGTGTATAATTAAAGAATCATTTTACATATATTCCTACAGTTAAAGAACTATTCATGTCATTTTCTCTATCATAACAAATATCAATATTTTTAAGATGAGAGGAAAACATCAAATATAGTAAGTAACAGCAAAATAAGAGGAATTAAGATGAAAGAAAATATATCTATTATAACACCTCATTCGAATTAATCGATTTTATAATAAATTAATATAGATTATAGATCACTTGACCAAATCATAATAGAGTTGTATATTTGGCATTGCCGACATATGAATTTTAATAGAGTTGTGATGAAAAGCACATTAATTGGTAGGGTGTGTGTGTGGGGGGGGGGGGGGGTGAGTAGTTGCAAGAGAGACCATACTCTTATTAGAGACTCCCAATGAAAGGATTCACTTTTACTCATTCTTATAACAAACTTTACGTTTCCCCATATGTCTCCTCTACACGTGCATTTCTTACCTTGCTCTACTTCCTACTTCCTCCCTTTTATAATAGAAAAAGTGTTAAATCGTCAAAAAATTTAATTAGAATTTGATCAAAAAATTAAAAAAATAATTATAATGTTGAAGTTAAAGAGGATAAAATATTTTTAAAAATAAAATATTATTCTGATCAAATATTTTGATAAAAAAAAATTCATTTAAAATATTTGATCAGCAAAATATTTAAACAAATTGTTATTTGGTTAATGTTAATATGAACCATATCTTAATAAAAATTACTTAGTTCATATTGATTCTAAACCTCTTAAAGAAAATTTAATTAGAGTTTATTAGAATATTATATATATATATATATATATATATATATATATATATATATATTCTCCTCTACACGTGCATTTCTTACCTTGCTCTCCTTCCTACTTCCTCCGTTTTATAATATGGAAAATGTGAAATCGTCAAAAAATTTAATTAGAATTTGATCAGAAAATTAAAAAGAATTATAATGTTAAAGTTAAGAGGGTAAAATATTTTTAAAAATAAAATAACATAGATAAAATATTATTCTGACAAAAAAAAAATTTGTATCAATGCTTCTTTAGACTAATACATTATATATTTTATTACTCAAAATCATTTATTACTTCCATAGATTTTTTTGTTATACAAAATATATTATTAGTCAAAATCATTTATTACTTCCATAGAATTTTTGTTCTACAATTCCTTTGCTTTGTGTGTTATTGCTCCATCTTTTTATTTTTACTTATCAACTATGTGTTTTTCTCAACATATCATTAATCAAGTAATTACTACATTTAAAAAAAAATCTAATTTTACTACTAGTATGTCAAGTATATCATGCTAACAAAGTTAAAGTCATTTTTGTTTGAACTATAAATAAAAATGTTTATTAACTTTTCGTCGTATAAAATTTGAGATATTCCATATGATAACGTATTTTGAAGTTGGTGCAAAGAACAATTAAAATCTAATTATTTGGCTTTTTCACGAAATGGAGGGTAAGAGAGCTTTTAAAAGACGAAAAATGGAACTCCAAAATTTTAATGAAACATGAAGTTCGTAATTTATATATGTAAATTTTTAAGGTATATAGAAGCCCAAGAAGGCTAACGTATGACATAATTTACGTAGAATCAGTGACAGCTTAAGCTAATTAGAGTTTTAAAATCAGTGGAGGCTCAAATTTTAATTATTCTATTATATATGAGATTTAACTAATTTTTTCTTTTAAATCGAAAAAGTTTTATTTTTCTATGATCTTAACCTAATGATATATGTCTATATATATATTTATATATATATGCCTCAATCTTAAAGGCATTGAGCCACCCCTGTGTATACTCATTAATTTGTCAATGTTGGGTATGGGAAAATGCGGTAAAGCAAACTTCAGAGTACTACTTACTCATTATAGTTATAGTTTGCTATTATTACCACTGTCGACTAACATTACACATTAATTATGTGGGTTGACTTGAAGTTTGTATAATTAGCCATACTTTTATATGTATAAATTGCCAGAATATACAATTATCTAATCGATACATTTCTCTCCCACTCATTGCCCTCTCTCGCTTTCCTATCTCTCTCCTAATCTCACTCACCTTCTACTCCCTCTAATAGATATACATGTACAATTCACCTCTCTCTTACTCTCTGCCCTCTCTCTCTCTCATCTCTCTCCTCTTTTCCCAATCTCTCTCACCTCTCTCCTTCCTCTGCCAATATCGCTTGCCATATTTAAAAATACATATGTATAATATACAATTATCTAAACGAGATACATATATAATTCACCTCTCTCCTACTCTTTGCCCTCTCTTGCTCGCCTCTCTATTCCCTATAACATGTAGCTACGAATCATAACTATCAAACTATAGTTATGGAGAGTAATTAAACGATTTTTAGTGGTTATGTGTGAAAATTCCTCTAGTATGTGTATTGAGTGATTATCATCTTACTGCTACAACCGGTTATGGCTAGGTGGATGAATTGTTTTGGGCTAGAAAGAATAGGTACATAATTTGGGCCTACTCCATTGGGACTTGGGCCGTCCCAATACCAAAATATGATTTTATTGGGTTGAGCTAAATACTATTTTTGAGTCCGATACGAGTAAGTCCAATTGTTTATGACACGTGCACAATGCAGAGATGGGCTGCTCTGTAGGCCCAATAAATGAATAATTAAAAAATATAAATATAAAATAAGTTAGAGTTAATAAAATGGGATTAATAAAAGTAAAAATTTAAGGAATCCCATAGTGTAATTCAATAATTACATTCTGTCCCGACAAATTTAGTATTTACTAAAAATCCCTTAAAATTGTTGTGCCGTGATACTTTAGACTCTAGTGATACATGGTAAATGATACATGGTAAGTTTAAACTGTTTAGAAAAAAATGGGGAAAAAACGGTACATTTAAACTTGTTAACTAAAACAGCTTAATTTACGGTAACAGATCATTAATCAGCATTAAATCAGCACGTAATTGGATATTAATTTCAAATTTTGAAAATCAAAGATTATATCATCTATTTTGAAATATAAATACTAAATAAAACAACTAATACCTTACTGATACATGATATCAGTTTTCAGAAATTCATACTACATGAAAAACATGTGATACATATCTAATACATGTATCAGTGCATCGACTAAACATTATAACATGTGATACATATCTAATACATGTATCAGTGCATCGACTAAACACTATACACACTGATTCTATATGTATCATCAAGCACAGTTGATGATGCAATTATTAAACTTAGTGAATGATACATTATAACAATTTTCAAAACCTCATGATACATAGAAAATATTATGATACACAACAAATTCATGTATCAATGCATCATCTAAAACACTATACACACTGATTCAAAATGTATCAGCAAGCATAGAACAATTAACCAAAACAAAAAAAGGAAGAAAAGAAGAACTGATGGTGGAGTAAGTAGAAAAGAAGAAACCAATAAAAAATGCTGGGTTAAGAAGAGGAAAGACGATGATGGATTAAGAAGAAAAATAAGAAACCAATAAAAGATGCTGGGTTAAGAAGAAGAAAGACGATGATGGAGAAAGAAGAACTGAAGACGTGATGGAGTAAGAAGAACAATAAGAACGGGAGAGAAATTGTCTAGTTTTTTGAAATTCCAAATTTTTTGAATTTTGAAAAATTTCAAAATTGGTTGTTTTAATTAAAATTAATTAAAATTAATAATTTAAAATCCAAAAACTGATTTAGAAGATTGAGTGTTTTGATGGAGAAAAAATAGTCATTATATTGGGTAATTGTGTATTATAGGAGAGAGAAGTTATGTATCTATACACTTCTACTAAAATTAAAACAAAAGGGAATTATGTAATATTTAAAAAAAGAAGGGAAAATTAGAGAATATAAAACTTATAGTTGTGTATTTAAGTTATTTTTCCTTAATAGTAAAAATTTAAGGAATCCCATAGTGTAATTCAATAATTACATTCTGTCCCGACAAATTTAGTATTTACTAAAAATCCCTTAAAATTGTTGTGCCGTGATACTTTAGACTCTAGTGATACATGGTAAATGATACATGGTAAGTTTAAACTGTTTAGAAAAAAATGGGGAAAAAACGGTACATTTAAACTTGTTAACTAAAACAGCTTAATTTACGGTAACAGATCATTAATCAGCATTAAATCAGCACGTAATTGGATATTAATTTCAAATTTTGAAAATCAAAGATTATATCATCTATTTTGAAATATAAATACTAAATAAAACAACTAATACCTTACTGATACATGATATCAGTTTTCAGAAATTCATACTACATGAAAAACATGTGATACATATCTAATACATGTATCAGTGCATCGACTAAACATTATAACATGTGATACATATCTAATACATGTATCAGTGCATCGACTAAACACTATACACACTGATTCTATATGTATCATCAAGCACAGTTGATGATGCAATTATTAAACTTAGTGAATGATACATTATAACAATTTTCAAAACCTCATGATACATAGAAAATATTATGATACACAACAAATTCATGTATCAATGCATCATCTAAAACACTATACACACTGATTCAAAATGTATCAGCAAGCATAGAACAATTAACCAAAACAAAAAAAGGAAGAAAAGAAGAACTGATGGTGGAGTAAGTAGAAAAGAAGAAACCAATAAAAAATGCTGGGTTAAGAAGAGGAAAGACGATGATGGATTAAGAAGAAAAATAAGAAACCAATAAAAGATGCTGGGTTAAGAAGAAGAAAGACGATGATGGAGAAAGAAGAACTGAAGACGTGATGGAGTAAGAAGAACAATAAGAACGGGAGAGAAATTGTCTAGTTTTTTGAAATTCCAAATTTTTTGAATTTTGAAAAATTTCAAAATTGGTTGTTTTAATTAAAATTAATTAAAATTAATAATTTAAAATCCAAAAACTGATTTAGAAGATTGAGTGTTTTGATGGAGAAAAAATAGTCATTATATTGGGTAATTGTGTATTATAGGAGAGAGAAGTTATGTATCTATACACTTCTACTAAAATTAAAACAAAAGGGAATTATGTAATATTTAAAAAAAGAAGGGAAAATTAGAGAATATAAAACTTATAGTTGTGTATTTAAGTTATTTTTCCTTAATAGTAAAAATTTAAGGAATCCCATAGTGTAATTCAATAATTACATTCTGTCCCGACAAATTTAGTATTTACTAAAAATCCCTTAAAATTGTTGTGCCGTGATACTTTAGACTCTAGTGATACATGGTAAATGATACATGGTAAGTTTAAACTGTTTAGAAAAAAATGGGGAAAAAACGGTACATTTAAACTTGTTAACTAAAACAGCTTAATTTACGGTAACAGATCATTAATCAGCATTAAATCAGCACGTAATTGGATATTAATTTCAAATTTTGAAAATCAAAGATTATATCATCTATTTTGAAATATAAATACTAAATAAAACAACTAATACCTTACTGATACATGATATCAGTTTTCAGAAATTCATACTACATGAAAAACATGTGATACATATCTAATACATGTATCAGTGCATCGACTAAACATTATAACATGTGATACATATCTAATACATGTATCAGTGCATCGACTAAACACTATACACACTGATTCTATATGTATCATCAAGCACAGTTGATGATGCAATTATTAAACAGATGAAATAATTTTTAAAAAGTTATTTTTTATTTTATTGTAAGGTTGAAACAAAGATAGGTTGATATTTTTCTAGTTGTATTGTTGCTGGTTAGTTGTTTAGTTTTCTTACTATTTGTTTTTAAATTTAATTAAAATGATATTAATTATTAATATGTTACTCTCTCCGTTTCAAAAAGAATAACTTTATTTCCTTTTTAGTTTGTTTAAAAAAGAGTGATATTTTTCTTTTTCTGGTAACCACTTTCCACGTGCCATGTTTAAGACCACAAGATTAAAGTATAATTTTGTACATTTGACCTAATTTTAGTTTAGGATCACAAGATTTAAAAGTATTCTTTATATTCTTAATTTTCGTGTCAAATCAAACTAGGTTTTTTTTGTAAAACGGAGAGAGTAAACAATATAAAGAAGTGTTCATTTTAGCAAAAGTTTTATGTCTAACATTTTTTATTTAAATTTGTACATGAGAATAATTTCATAGATTTTGGTAGAGAGTTCAGATTTAAGTCATACAATTAATATTTATTTGAAACCAAACGCCAAAATTAAAACCACTAAACTTGTAATAAGGTCCATCAAACCAATATTGTGAAGATAGCATTTGCAGCATAAATTGAAGTGTAACCGCCAAATTAACCGACACGAGAAGTGCCTACGGGGGCATTATTAGAGAAGCAAAGTTTTGTATAATTGTACGAAATTATTTTTTGAGAATCAAATATTTTAAATTTATTTAAGAATATTTGAAATTTTAATTTTATTAAAAAATAAAATTTGTATATTTATACTAACTTACAAAATTTAAAAATTACAATATAAAAAAAATTATATTTAAAATAATTTATTTGAATTTAAAAATTCAAAATGAAATTAGAACCGGAAATAAGTTAGAGTTACTAAAATGGGATTAATAAAAACACAAAGTTTACGTATAACAGATGAAATAATTTTTAAAAAGTTATTTTTATTTTATTGTGAGGTTGAAACAAAGATAGGTTGATATTTTTCTAGTTGTATTGTTGCTCGTTAGTTGTTTAGTTTTCTTACTAATTTTTTAAATTTAATTAGAATGATATTAATTGTTATTATGTTACTCTCTCAGTTTAAAAAAGAATGACTTCATTTTCTTTTTAGTTTGTGTAAAAAAGAATGATATTTTTCTTTTTTTGGTAACAACTTTCCACTCGGCATGTTTGAGGCCACAATATTAAAAGATTATTTTGTATGTTTGACCTAACTTTAATTTAGAACCACAAGATTTAAAAGTATTCTTTATATTCTTAAATTTCGTGTCAAGTAAAACTAAGTCATTCTTTGTGAAATTTTAATTTTATTAAAAAATAAAATTTGTATATTTATACTAACTTCCAAAAATTAAAAATTACAATGTAAAAAAAATTATATTTAAAATAATTTATTTAAATTTTAAAATTCGAAAATGAAATAAACTTTACCAGTCGGAAATATAAAAAAGGCAGACCGAACTTAACTCTGCGTGCCTCAAACTCGGTGAACTAAAAAGTGAAGTCTTCGAAAGTTGCAAAAAACTAACCAAAACTTCCACTACAAGAAGTAATCTTTACTCAAATCTTTTTATTTTCCATCTATGTGTATGAAGTTTGTATTAAAGTCTCAAATATTTTTTTGAAAATGATACTTTTCAATAAAATTTTCTTTCATATTCCAAAGACTCAATCCCAATTTTTTTGCTTAAAGTTTAAATAGTCTCAACTACTATGCCATAATCATGTATGTAATCCCTTAGCCGTTCTGTATATCAATACAATATCAATTTTAGAAAATATAAATGTATAGAAAGTCATAACATAAATGGATGAGCTATAGCTAAAACAGTAGTAGTTTAAGTCCCAAAACAAAAATAAATTCCCCTCAACAAGAAACCTCCAAAAAGAATCCAAGTGAATATATAATCCAAGTACATGTGGGAAAAATAAAACCATCATCATCCTACTAATAAGCTAAAATGATGGCATTTCATAACAATATAAAATATAGTGGCAAAAACAAATTTAGCACAAAATCACATAGAGATTTCTAAATCAGCAAGCAGAGGAGACCCCATCCAAACACCAAACTTCCCATAATCATATTTGGAAATCTCATATTGCCCTCCACTCCACTCTGCACAATAAACAAGCATAAAAATATCAAGATATATAGAGCTTAGTATAAACAATTAATAAATCTATATAGAGTTTTTGAGTTAAATTATTGTGAGACATATATACAAAAAGTTGGCACATGCATAAGAATCCAAATAAATATAGAAATTATTAAATTAAACCTTTCAAGCAACTATAAGATCTAATCTGATAATTAATAAGCTGTGTTAGTTTGAGTTTATGCTAGCACATGCATAAGAATCTAAACAAATACAAAATAGGGGATATTTGGGGTTCAATATTGTGGCTCTATATTCTATCTCCTCTATAAGACTTAGTTACCCACTATTATTCTTTCTGTCTCTTCAATTATTTGTTCCTAAAATACTATACATACAAAAGATGTACCATCTACATGAAAATAATTTCAGTAACCTTTAAGTTCAATAATATCATTGAACTATGGAAAATTATTATTCTTTAATTTGGACAACTTTATCTCTTATTATAACTATCAACATTGTATTTTCAGTCAATTTTAAAATTTATTCTATTCTTTTAAAATATTGTGTTAAGTCAAATAGATAAAAGTAACGGCTAATGAAATACAATTTTTAGGTAGAGGGCAGAGTCATTATGGGCAAACAGAAAGCACGTGATATGTCCCAGTGAATAATCATAAATTATAATGACTAATCGCAGGCTAAAGCTCGCATGCACTCGATCACACCTGATAATAATCTCCACTAGGCACTAGCTAGGCTCAACACCCCACATTAGGTCTTCACCATAGACACAATTAACGAGAAACGGCTCATGTTATACAAACTATGCGTAGTTTGACTATCATGCGCTCCATATCAATACTAAAAAAAAAAAAAAAACGTAAATACCCACTTCTTACAAAATGTATGTTCTGAATATTCCTAATTTCCACACATCTTAAATATGTCACATAAAATCGATGCAATAATTTAATAAATTTGACTCGTTAATTTTTCAATGTTGAATTAATTGTATCGTTAAAATGAGATTTCACGAGTTCGACTTAAATGTACGCAGACTCATGGTTAGGATTTTAACTCTATGATATATGACTCTCTATAAACTATGATTCTTAGTGTACTTTTAAGCTTCTTCATATTTTTATAAAAATTGAAGCATATCTTATAACAATAATTATTAGGAGACCTTTCCCTTGGTAGCAAATGAAAATGTATCATTAAATCCATAATGTTATCGTTAAGGAATCAGAAAATGAAACTGAGATTTGAGCAAATTTATTAGTACCTGATCAGGGGCTGATGGAGCAGGAGATAAACCTGAGAAACCACTCGGTGACGGAGCACCCAGAGGTGGTGCTGGAGGACTCAACAAACCAACCGGCGAAGGAGCTGGAGATGTGGCTACTTTTGTCGTCGGAGTAGGAGCCGGAGCTGAAGCAGGTGGAGTTGCAACCGGTGCAGGTGCCGCTGCTGGTGGAGGAGGAGATGGAGGTGGAGTGCTCACAGGTGGAGGAGTAGCTGGTGGTGGAGCACTTACTGGTGGAGGAGTAGCTGGTGGTGGAGCGCTCACTGGTGGAGGAGGAGAAGCGGCAGGTAGTGGTGAAGAAGCCGGTGGAGAAGATACAGATGGAGGAGGTGAACTTACTGCAGGAGGTGGAGAACCCGTAGGTGTAGGGGTAGTGGATGTTGGTGGTGCGGGACTAGTAGTGGGTGACGTGGCAGGAACTTGACCCCCTACACCGGCGACGATAATGCAGAGAAATCCGATCCAAAGAGCATTTTTCCCATCCATTTTTATCACAATGTATTTTGCCAACAAAAAATTTCTTAGAAGAGAGAAGTTCAGTAGTTTTTGGGCCTATATGAATAAAAGAGAGGGAGGAAGAGGGAAATATATATATAGGGGTTTGTTTGGGAGAAGAGTAGAAAAGAGGAAAAGGAAAGTAGAAACGTGGCTGCTGAGTAGTGACTACCAAACAGACCCTGTTTGGTGTTTACTTGGGTTAATCTCATGTGATCTCCATTACTACTATCATAAATTAAAAAGTACCAATCTAATACTGCCTCTCTTTTGATTTATTTTTCATATTACGTTTATTATAAGTTAATTTAATTAATTTTTAAAGTTAAATTAGATTATATTAATTTTATATTTTAAACTGAAAAAATAACATATTTTAAAATTATATGAAAAATACTATAAATTACAATTTTTTACATATTAATAAGATGAAAAAATACATCTTAAAATGTTAGTTATAGTTTTTATAATTTAACACAAAAAATAGAAATCATCACAAACAATAGTGAACGGGAAAAGTAATGTTTGTTGTTATCTTACGTTAGTAAAAACCTCTAGCGTTTTTACCTTTTTTTTATATATAACTTTGAATTCAATGATATTTTTGTTATAAATCACTTTCCCGCATGCTCTAGCCATGACATTGTTTGCTTAACCGTTGTAATACTAAATGCTAAAAACCAAAATGATGGTGAGCCTAATCATTTGATTAGGGGTAGTTGGGATTGGAACAAACATAATGCAACGTAAACCTTTTTGCTTGCCTTGCAAATCCAGTTTCCACTCTTTCCGCTAAAGAGAACAGTGGGGGCAAAATCACACAAAAATGAACTGATCCAAGAGTTCTGAATTTAAATAAGTCACAAAAATAAAAGTTATAAAAGTAAATTTTTATAATTTAGAAGTAACTAAAATAGGTTTGGCAGAAGAAAAAATCTTTACTTCATTTAATATTTTAAGCGTTTTTCATTAGTCTCATAACGTGTATATTTAAATATATAATAAAAATATTTACTACATTTTATAAAGTGCAAATTTTTATTTCACTTTGTAAAGTGAAACTTTTTCTTACACTTTATAAAAAATTATATTTTATAAAGAAAAATTTGTTCACGTTATGAACCTTTTGTAATGTTTGTAATACAATTATATCGATTTGACATATCACAAAAAGGAAAAAATTATTTACATTATGTGTTTTAATTTATTTTTTTTGAAAACTCCTTCATCCTCTATTTAAGGACATTCAAATATAACACCTTTATCAACATCTTTAGTCTTGTATTTTCTTCATTTCAATCACAAAAAAATATCTTCTATCCCAAAAGTTAGAGTCCTTGATTTATTGAAATGACGAAACTATAAAGGAAAGAAATACTGTTTATTATAATTATCCTTTCAAACACAATAATAATATTCAATTAATATCCGATATCATAAAATTTCTTTCATCAATTTATAAAACAATGTGTATGAATAGTATTGACTATAATTTGATTATAGTAAAAAAATATCCTACTTTATTTTTATCACAAGTAAATTTTGGAGAGTAGATTATTTAGAATGACGAATTGTTGATCGACTTTTTGAAGCTTCTGAATGACCAAATAAATTAAATCAAGTTAATAATACTTGAAATTTATGTTAGAAAAGAACCTAAGACTTGTCAACAACGTTCTCCTTTATCGATCGAAACCTATGTTAATTTTTTTTTTTTGTAAAACATTATTTTTTCCATTTTATAAGGTGTAAGAAAAAGTTTCACATTACAAAGTGTGATAAATAGTTCCATTATATATTAAAATTTAAACGTTATGACACTAATAAAAATCATTTAGAATACTGAATAAAATAAAAGAAAATTCACTAATTCTATTTTAATTTTTTCTTTTAAAAATAATTTATTTTAATCACTATTATTTTTTTATAGCTTATTTAAATTCCGAAGTCATGAGACTATCATTAAGTTGAACTTTATGGTTAGTATTGAAATATTGAAAAGACAAGTTACCTAGAAATGATTTTAGTGTATGCATAATGGAACAACAGCTAGCAAGGGGAAATTGAGTGGTCCCTTTGATTAGGCCCTAATCGCGTAGAGTAAAAGGAATTGTGCGTATTACTCTTAATTCCTTGCACCTCTACACTAGTAATGATTTGACATGACATTAAATAAATGCTTCTTCTTTATCGTTGTTGCCTTGTCATTTTCCTTATTTTCTTTCTAGCAAATCCTAAAAGAAATACATAAAATAAGACCTATAACTATTGTCGTCAAAATAGATTGATCCAATTAAATTCTAATGAGTTTGAGAGTAAAATAAATTGGAGCGGACTGATCCTTTTAATTAAAGGGTCCATAAAATAGCAGTCCAACCTAGTTTTAAACGGGCTAGGGATTGACCCTTCAACCAAAAAATGAACAATATCACTCTTTAAGAAAGAATTATCGAATGTTGACATGTATGAACACAACATCATTTTATACCAAAATTCATTTATAAATCACACAGTTTAGTGAATACTTACAAAAATACAATTCTGAATAACTCACTTTGGTGAATATTTACAAAAATACATAATAATCAACGTACGGTTAAACGAATAAATGTTGATCATTTCACCATTTCACCCATAAAAAACTTGTTGATTTAAAAGATTTTCACCAACACAAGGCAACCCAAATACTTAACAAATCTAAATTGCTAAATGTTACATGACCTAACAATTAAATTTTTTTGACTCTACTTCCACTTCCTCTTCCGCTTGCGTCACGATTACATTTGAATGAACATGTGATATTGTTTCCTTAAGAAGTTCATCTTCATCTACAGTCACCATACAAGATAACATTTTTTTTCTCCAAAACTTACATATATTGTTCATTAAATCTTGCTCATGATTTTATACATGAATGTTGTATAAAACTATAAATCCCGTATGAATCATATATATATATATGCTATAGATGCACATTGCAATTTTCTTCTATATTTTTTTTAATTACATGTCTACTAAACTATGTTATATAAATTAAAATGAAGAAAATACAGAATGCTATCGTGGTGCAAATCATTCACGAAGAAACGGGTATATCGTCGGCTATTATATGGGCTATTTATGTGTGCTTGGTAAGTTGACACTAGCAATGGATAATTAGCCCATTAGCGGCCCAAACTACGTAGATAAAAGGGCAATATGGTCAATAAAACAGAAAGTCCAAAAGGCGCGGTTACCCTGATTTTTACGGACACAAAAAACCCTTTGGCCACACTTATCTCTGCAAATTCAAAAGTATCAAAAGCTACAGAAAGAAGATAATGGCGGTGTCCTTGGGGTTATTCTCGGTATTCTCAACCGGCGAGATGGCGTCGTTTGCGAAGTCAGCTTCCTTCTCCTCCGTTAGGCTCGCGTCTCCGCTTGCGGCTCATCATGCTAACTTGCGCACTGTGCGGACGGTCACTTTCGCGACGGCTTCTAAGCCGGTAGCTGAGCCGAAGAAGCGTGAACCTAGGGGAATTATGAAGCCGCGTAGAGTATCGCCGGAAATGCAGGCTTTTCTTGGTGGCATGTCTGAAGTTCCTCGAACTCAAGCCCTCAAGTTGATTTGGGCACACATCAAAGCGAACGACCTTCAGGTATACCCCGTTTACGCTCCACCGACTATTCCTACGAACTAACCAATGCGTAATTGTGATTTTGTGTTATTGGGGATATTTACTTGATTTTGGTTAAGATGGCTTGTTTATATATTTGTGTGTTTTAGGTAGGTTAGCTCTAGTTAGTTTGGTTATGCTAACTTGTCAACAGCTGAAGAGTTGAGTGCTGTTTCTTTCTGATTATGGGTTTAAGTTGTTTATTCAGTGGTATTTTTCTGTGTTGTGTTGTAGTAATATCTGTTTTATGATTGGTTTGGTTACCACTTATACTTTCTTAGTAATTAGATGTATTGTAATTTAGTAAAACTATCTTTATGTTGAACTTTTAGTGATATGCATACATTGATCTTACAGTGTTTTTTTTTGGTTATGCTGAATGGAAAAATACACAAGAACCCCTAGATTATGGCCGAAATCTCACAAACACACCTTTACTATTCTAAGTTCTTATTACCTCCCTAACTTATTCTTTTTGTAATTTTGTGCACCTTTTTAGCTTACGTGACATCCAAGTATCTCCTATGTACCTCAATTGCGTGGAGTCACGGAGTGTGCCACGTAAGACAAAAGGTGTATAAAATTACAAAAAAAATAAGTTCAGGGTTAATAGGATCTTAGTTTAGTTAAAGTGTGTCTCGGAGATTTTGGTGATAGTCTATGGGGTACTTGTGCATTTTCCCTATGCTGAAGCTTGTAAGGATGGTTTTTGAAGGTTATATTGGTTGGCTATATCGTATATGCTTGAATCCTAATTTTTATTTGCACTTCTATGTTCAATTGGAGTACTTCCATTTCACTCACTTTGTCATTATTTTGGCAATGTTATAGTCTCTTAACATTTAACATAAACCTATGTCCTCTTTTGTGATTGTTGATGATTCATTCAGTTTATTGCTTTTCACACTTTCAATTTTTTTTTTTTTTTATGAATTGGTCACCAGATTCTTGCAGGCAACAAAACTAGTTTGCTGATGCTTAAGTTTAATCTGTAAAGAGGGTAATACCTTGAGTTTCTATTAAGTCTAGGGATTGTTTTTTGATATAAGTATGGTTTTGACTTTTGATGCATCGAAATCATTGTTATGGTTTCTGCATTTCATTATGCATTTGATGACAGCCAAACTAAGACATTGAACTCTTTCATGGTCTTCCGTATTGCTCAAAAAGTAGCAAGCTAATGATCTATGTTTTCGAGCTGTTAATTGATTATCACTCCTCTTTGAAACCAATTCTGGTGAAGCCTAGATGCAATATCCTTTTTGTGCGGCATAAAGCTTACTTTTGACTGAAGATTTTCACTCTCTCTGCAAGTTTTATGGCATTTGGTTTCCTTTTTGGTTTGTCAAAATTGATTCAGGATGTATAATGTGGTGAAGATTGAGAACTCGTGTTAATTTAGTTTGGTGATGTATTTTCTGATTATAGCTTTCTATTTGTTGATGTATAAGATGACTGGTAATTTACATGAGAAGGTCAATGGAAGCAGACAATGCTTTCTGCTGGTGATCTCTACTGTTTGTACTGCCAATTCTTTCAATGTGCATTAATTGTTATTTGTAGTTTGCGCTATCCTACTCATTATTATAATATTTGGAACTTCTATCTATCTATAGTTGGTTTGATACTTAACGATATGTTACTTTTGTAGGATCCTCAAAACAAGAAGGTGATAATTTGTGATGAGAAATTGAAGACAATTTTTGGAGGAAAGGAACGTGTTGGGTTCCTTGAGATTGCTGGATTGATTAGTCCTCACTTTCTCAAATGATCTATAAAGGAAAAGCTTAAAAGGAGAAGTCTTTTTTTGTAAAGTAGGCTCTAGATTATCACAGTGCTTCTTTATTAGTTTAGCTTATCGAAACGTATCTGAAGGAGCCTTAAGCTATGAAGATCACTCTTTTGTGAAAGTTTTGATTTTGGTGTTCAGATCTACATGTGATGGTTTTCCATGCAACATTAGTAGCAGCCAGTGGATTGTCAATCATAAACACATTGCATCTTTACATGTATGCTATGTTCGGGGCATATTTACATGTATGCTATGTTCGGGGCATATTTAGAACAAATTTCAGTACTGAACTCTGATATGGTCAATTGTACTGAATATTAGGGTTTTTTTCCCTTGCATATGTATGACAATATCCAGTATATTATTTCTATGTTTGAAGTTTGTGAAATTATCAGTCCATTCCCTTTATTTGCAGTACTAATAATCTTCTAGGTCTGTGAAATTTCCTTTGTCATCAAAATAATAATGCTACAGCGAGTCAACGTCTTACCAATAACTTGTACTGTTAATTTTAGGTAGGATTCTTAGGAATTGTTTGGTACAAAAATGAATAATGTAGAAATTAGTAATGCAGGGATTAACAATGTAGGGATTAACAATGCATGAACTATTAATACAAGGATTAATAATACAGGAATTAGCAGCGTACGGATTAGTAATGTAGGGATTATTTTTATCAAGTGTTTGGTTCATTGTTTCTTATCTAATTTTGTGTGTAGTTTAAAAGTTTTTTTAAAAGAATTTCCAATTATATCCTAGAGTTATTATGAGTTTTTGTATTTCATGTAATTGAGTCAAAGTAAATAATTAACGGAGAATATTATTTTTTTATAACATTTTTAACTAGTTAGGAGAATAAAATTTTTATTGTCATGTTCAATATTTTCTCAATTAAATTATTTGAGAGTAAATAATTGTCATCTTAATAAATTAGTGTTAATAACTCAAAAAGTCACACAACTATAATAATATAGAGAAAATTTATTGAACTTTGTTTTGTATCAATAAATTTTAAATTTTTTTTATCATAAAATAAAATAAATTATAAATAAATATAGAAAAATAAATTAAACTATTTTTATACTCGAGATGTGTGTGTATATATATATATATACACACACTCTTGTTTTATACTACTTGTGTAATGTTTAATGAACTTTCATTAAGATACAATATTTTACTTATGAATTGTTCTTAAATTCATACATTCATTAACATATTAGTCGGATTATAATATTTTATATTAATAATAAATAGATTAAGTAATTCATATTTTAGAAGCAAAAAATTATATCTAAATAATAAAATTTGAAAGCTAATTTTTTTAAATAACTTTATCAGTATAAATATAAAACATAAAATCAAAAAAATAAATAAAATATTAAAAGGATTTGAGGGGTATTTTTGTCTTTACCTAGAATAGTCCCATGGTATTAGAATTAATATCTCTAAATGGAAGGTATTAGTAATACATTACATAATATCATGTAGGATGTATTAACTAATGTAACGATTCAAAAAAAAAAGAATTATATAAATAAGAATAAATAGGTATTTAAGGGCATAATTGTCCTTTCACGTTTTAAATGAATAAATAAATAAATAAAAAAAAATAGATTTGTATTTATTTATTTTAAATGTTATTTGACTAATTCTTGAATTAGTCTCCTAATAACATTTAAAATAAATAAATACAAATCTATTTTTTTTTTTATTTATTTATTCATTTAAAACGTGAAAGGACAATTATGCCCTTAAATACCTATTTATTCTTATTTATATAATTCTTTTTTTTTGAATCGTTACATTATCCCCCCATTAGGAACATTCGTCCCCGAATGACACTACCATTACACCTCATAATGTCAATCAGATCATAACTTAATTGTTATGTACAATCAGCCAATAGCAACAAATACGAAGAGATAAGGAACTATAGTCTTACGAGTAGGAAGCCTAACCTCAAGAGTTGAAAAGATGTGGATATCGGGATCTCATGTCGGCCTCAGCCTCCCACGTAGCACCCTCAACAAGATGGTTTCTCCACAATACCTTCACTGTGGCAATCTCCTTGTTCCTCAGCCGCTTGACCTGTCTGTCTAAGATCTCAACAGGTACTTCCTCATAGGACAAGTCGTCACCAACCCCCAAACCTTCTACAGGTAGGATTGATGCTGGATCACCTAGGCACTTCTTCAACATAGAGACATGAAAGACTGGATGAACAGAATCTAGCTCCGCAGGCAATGCTAACTCATAGGCCACCTCACCCACGCGCTGTAGGATCTCATATGGCCCCACATACCTCGGACTAAGCTTCCCTTTTCTACCAAATCGCATCACCCCTTTCATAGGCGATATCTTCAAGTAAACCTGGTCACCAACGTTAAATTCTAAGGGTCGCTTTCTGTTGTCTGCATATGACTTTTATCGGCTGTAAGCGGTAGCCAACCTGTCCCTAATCATTCTAACTTTCTCCAAGGCCTCATGAATGATCTCTGGACCCAAAATAGATGACTCTCCAACCTCGAACCACCCAACTGGAGATCTACACCTCCTACCATACAACGCCTCAAACGGTGCCATCCCAATGCTGGAGTGATAGCTATTATTATACGAGAACTCTATCAAAGGTAGATGGTCATCCCAATTACCTCTAAAGTCAATCACACACGCTCTCAACATGTCCTCCAATGTCTGAATAGTGCGCTCTGCCTGCCCATCTGTCTGAGGATGAAAGGCAGTGCTAAGTTTCACCTGCGTGCCTAAGCTTTTCTGGAAAGATCTCCAAAAATGCGAAGTAAACTGAGCTCCTCTATCTGAAATAATAGACAAAGGAATCCCATGCCATCTCACAATCTCATCAATGTAGAGTCTCGCGTAATCCTCGGCCCTGTAAGTAGACTTCACAGGGATAAAGTGGGCAGACTTAGTCAATCTGTCCACAATAACCCATATGGAGTCATGCTGCCTCTTAGTCCTCGGAAGACCAACTACGAAGTCCATATTAATGGCCTCCCATTTCCAAGTCGGAACCTCAATAATCTGAGTTAGACCACCAGGCTTAAGATGCTCTGCCTTAACCTGCTGACAATTAGGACACTTAGCCACATAGTCTGCAATATCCTTCTTCATGCCATCCCACCAATAAATCTGCTTAAGATCATGATACATTTTGGTGGAACCTGGATGTATAGAATATCTGGAACCATGGGCCTCTGCAACAATCCTGGTACGTAAATCATCTACATCTGGTACGCACAACCGGTTCTGGTATCTAAGTATGCCATCATCTCCCAAAGCAAAAGACTCGTTCATTTTTAACAACACTGAGTCCTTCATCTCCATCAACACAGGATCAAGATGCTGACCCTTTTTGACTTCCACTATTAGGGATGATTCAGAACTAGAGTGAACTGAAACACCTCCACTAGTAGAGTCAACCAACCGTACACCCAGTCTGGCCAGTCTGTGTACCTCTTTCACTAGCTCCTTCTTCTCATCCTCAACGTGGGCTGTACTCCCCATGCTCATCCTGCTCAAAGCATCAGCCACAACATTAGCCTTACCTGGATGGTAGTGCACATTCATGTCATAATCCTTCAGCAGCTCCAACCATCTGCGTTGCCGTAGATTCAGTTCCCTCTGCGTGAACACGTACTGGAGACTCTTATGATCCGTGAACACATCCACATGTACTCCATACAGGTAATGCCTCCACAGCTTCAATGCAAACACCACAGCTGCCAACTCCAAGTCATGAGTGGGATAATTCTTTTCATGAACCTTGAGCTGTCTGGAAGCATAGGCTATCACCTTACCAGCCTGCATAAGAACACATCCCAAACCAACCCTAGATGCATCACAATAGACAGTGTAATTCTCGCCACTCTTAGGCAAAGTGAGCACCGGGGCTGAAGTGAGTCTGTCCTTGAGCTCCTGGAAACTCTTCTCACAAGTCTCTGTCCATTCAAACTTGGATTTCTTCTTTGTCAAGGTTGTAAGTGGGGCAGCAATGGAAGAAAATCCCTCCACGAACCTGCGGTAGTAACCAGCCAATCCCAGAAAGCTACGGATATCGGTGGGTGTAAGAGGCTTTGGCCACTTCTTAACGGCTTCAGTCTTTCTGGGGTCCACTTCTACACCTTGATCGGACACAACATGGCCCAGGAAGGTCACTGACCTCAGCCAGAATTCACACTTGCTGAATTTGGCATACAACTGATGCTGTCTAAGTACCTGCAAGGTTAGTCTCAAATGCTGTTCATGCTCTTCCTTGGTCTTAGAGTAGATGAGAATGTCATCAATGAATACTATGACGAAAGAGTCAAGGTATTCACGGAAGACTCTGTTCATGAGGTCCATAAATGCAGCAGGTGCATTCGTGAGACCGAATGACATAACCAAGAACTCATAATGACCATAACGGGTACGAAAAGCTGTTTTTGGGACATCCCTATCCCTAACTCTAAGCTGATGATACCCTGAACGAAGATCAATCTTAGAGAAGAAACTAGACCCTTGGAGCTGATCAAACAAATCATCAATTCTGGGAAGTGGATACTTATTCTTTATAGTGACTTTGTTGAGCTGCCGATAATCGATACACATTCTAAGGGTCCCATCCTTTTTCTTTACAAACAACACTGGAGCGCCCCAAGGGGATATGCTCGGCTGAATGAAACCCTTATCCGTGAGATCTTTTAACTGCAGCTTCAACTCCTTGAGTTCTGCTGGAGCCATTCTATAAGGAGGAATTGAGATCGGTTTAGTATCAGGTTCTAAGTCGATACCAAAGTCAATCTCTCGAAGGGGAGGGACTCCAGGCAAATCTTCAGGAAACACATCTAGGAATTCATTTACCACAGGCACCGAGTCTATGGAAGGAACATCATGATCTAAATCATTAACACTCACTAGATGACATAGTAACCCTTTGGCCATCATTTTATTGGCCTTAAGATTTGAAACCAAGGGGTTAGGACGAATCGGATTGTACCCCTCCCAGACTAACTCTTCTCCATTAGGGAAGCGAAACCTCACCACCCTACTACGACAGTCCAAGCAAGCATAATAGCTGTGAAGCCAGTCCATGCCAAGAATAATATCAAAATCACGCATGGGTAACTCAATCAAGTTTGCACACATAGCCTTGCCACTCACAACTATTGGGCAGTTCTTGTATACGCTATCGGTTCTCACATTTTCTCCTAAAGGTGTACTAACCACTATAGGATCATGCAGAACTTCAGGTAGTACTTCAAAAGTAAGGGCGAGTAGAGGAGTCACAAAGGAAAGCGTAGACCCTGGATCAAGTAAAGCATAAACAGAAGTTGAGAATACTTGCAGCATACCTGTGACCACATCAGCTGCCTTCTCCTGCTCCTTCCTACCTTTTAAGGCATAAAATCTGTTCCTCTTCGGAGGCTCGGCTGCTGCTGCATTATGTGGGGTAGGCCTAGGCTGAGCATTACCCCCAGCCTGACCTCTGTTCTGGGGACAGTCTATGACCATGTGTCCACTCTTACCACAACCGAAACAGGCATTAGTGCCCTGTCTACATTCTCCAAGGTGCATTCGGCCACACTTAGTACAAGTCTTCCTTGGACGCTGCATCTCACCTCCAGTGCCCCTCTTGGGTTCGGGTCTGCCTCCTCTAGGCGCTGTATTTCTCTGAGGGTCAGAATTTCCAGCACTCTGTTGCCCCTTCTTGAATTTGGGCTGCTCGCGGACGCCAAAATTGTTTCTATGGCCTCCATGGCTGGGACCTGCCTGATCTTGAGGCCTAGGCCTCCTAACATCAGGTACACCTCTCCTCTTTCGGCTGTCCTCTACCTGCTGGACATGCATCATTAATCTAGAAAGGTCCATATCATTATGGAGCATCGCAGCCCGACAATCCTCCTCCAGGTCTCTATTGATTCCTGTGAGGAATCTGCTCATCTCCTCCCTGCTGGTAGAAACCAAGGGAGTAGCATACCTGGATAATTTCAACAAAGTTAAGTACTCTCATCATTCTTGTTATCAAATACTAAGGGAAGTACATACCTAGATAACTTCACAAACTTAAGGGAATACTCCCTGACAGTCATGGATCCTTGCTTGAGGTTGATGAACTCCTCAACCTTGGCCTCTTTCATCTCTCTAGGGAAGAACCTTTCCAAAAATGCTGTCTTGAACAGCTCCCAGGTGACTGGCACCCCTCCTAGGACACGGCTATCTCGCCATATTTTGCACCAAGTCTGTGCAACATCTTTGAGCTGGTAGGAAGCCAGCTCAGCCTTCTCAATATCAGTGGCCCCCATGGCCACCAGTATCTTATGCAACTCATCTATAAATTCCTGAGGATCTTCTGAAGTCTTGGCCCCTGTGAAAATTGGAGGATTCGTCCTCGTGAAGTCTCGCAGTCTGTCAGCTATGCTGCGAACCGGTGGGTTTTCCCTCAGAACATCCTGCCGGTTGACTTGGGCAGTCATAGCTTGGGCCTGCATCGCGATGGCCTGTGCCATCTGGGCTAGAGATGCCCTCACCTCTGCATCAGTCAACGCAGCTGGGTTAACTGGCATGGCCACTCCTTCAGCTGGAGCCTGGGGTGGATTCTGATTACCCCTAGCTGCTGCTGCTCCCGTCCTCCGACCCTTAGTTCCCCAAGAGTTCATTCTCTGAAAACAACAAGGTTGATGTTAGACACGTTCGTAACACCAAGAATTCAAATATTAGGAAAAGCACAATAGGATCCGAAGAAGGGAAGTCTTTCCTACGCATCATGCAGTCTCTAATCCAGGATAGTGGTGCACTTCACTACCATGACTTAGAAACTACTCAATGTGGTTGATGTGAACTCATTATTCTAGGAATTTAACCTAGCGCTCTGATACCAACTTTGTCACGACCGGAATCTAGACCCCAGACGAGACCGGCGTCGTTGACCTCTCAGAGGTCGCAGACAAGCCTACTTACGTCATTCTTACTTTACATAGATTAATTTTAGCGGAAAAATTTGAAATTTTTGATTCTTTAATCATTCTTGTTAAACCATCTTTATATTTCGTAATCGTTCACCATCAACCATCTAACATTTAGGAGATAAGCAACTGAAAGAAATAATTCATTAAGTGTTAATTGTATATCGGCCAAAATAGCACCAATACAAAGTCTGAACCAAAACAGGAAAGAAACGCTAGTGGAACATGCTCCACTAACTCAACTCTAAAACTACGCTAGAATGTAAAACAGTAGCATCCTCGAATGCATGAGGACCTACCAAACTCCGGATGAATGCTGACGTCCGGATAGCTGCAATAACGAACCTGTAGCTCTACCGTCCACCTGTGCCTGCACCTAAAAGTAGATGTTCGTATGGAATTAGTACACACTTGTACCAAGTATGGGTATATGCAAGCACACACCAGGGACATGCATGAGGAAGAAGAGCTCTTTCCTAACAACATGATGTTTGGAAGTCAAGTCAGTGGACTTGCTAAAATGTGATTAGGAAAGTTATGCCATGAGAGTGACATGCATCATTATAATCGTCGTATTGCACACAACACATAACATCTTCACATAGCACATAACATATAACACATAGTTTCTTTCATATTATTCATTCATATACCATGAAACCTTATTATCATAGACTTAACCTTAAGACTTTCCAAAATGAGGGCTCAACATATGGGACCTCAACTAGGGAGCCTTCTTTAGCAAACACAGAGTCTGCTTCATTCATTCATTCGTATTTCATTTCAATTCATTCATAGGCCAGTGCGAACACCAGCTATACCTAGGATGTAGTTTAAGACTTTCATCGGGTTTGCTGTGCAATGATCAGGAATGACCTAATGTCATTACCTGAATCTAGCTCACCTCTTGATCATCCTATCCTAACACCTTCGGTATCATTCATTTCTTTATATGATTCATTTGAGGCTGGCCTCATTCATTCATTGGGAACTTTAACTTTAACCGACATAGATCATGTGAGCATCATGAAATCCAGTGTCTCCCCCACACCGAAAAGAGGTGGAATCACCGGCCAAAGCGATTCAATAACATACTAGCGTATATGGGAATTTAACCCCGCCAGATCCCTATAGTGGCAATATAGGTTCAAAGACTAGGAGATGTATGGAGACCCATACCCGGCAAGCCGGACAGTCTCATCTCATGAGAGTTACGTGAACCTCCGCCCTTCCCGAAAGAAGGCATCACCGCTCATAGCTAGCCTATCGGTGCTCGGTATAAAGTTCCATTACATTCAACTCATACATCATGGAAGTTGGCTTCTAGTATGAGGACATCATAGCTCAATAGATGATTTCTCATCTCATCATTTGTATTAAGTGTTTTAAACTCAATATTTTCATTAGTGTGTTCATAGAGACTGATTTCTTCATTATCTTAAACTCTCATTGGTGAGTACGTATTGGTAACCTTTACTTAGGCTCATTTGAGATTGCTCTCATCATATACATTAGCCTCACATCATGGTTGTCACCACATTCTTCATTTCATTACGTATATCTTGGGTTCACTTATTTTTGAACGTATGTTAAACTTATGTGTCTATACATACAAGCCATGGGCTTCATTTATAGTTCGTTAAGTGATTCTTATTTTTCCTAAGATTATGTATTACAAGACTTATGTATCTTGTATATATGCCAAGATCTTGATTTTTGATCTAATTAGATGACATTATTCTTGAATATTTTACTCACGTATGATTTATGTATCAATACGGAGGTTTGGGCACGGGAACCCAAATCTTGAATTATTTGGATATCATTTATATTTTTCATTGATTTTATTTCCAACATTTATAACTTTAGAACTCTAAATTAAATCTCAACATTTTCATGACATAATAAATTTTCTATTTTAATTAGAATTCTAAAGTAAATCTCAATATTTACACACAAGAATTAATTTTCTATTTTTAATTAGAACTCTAAACTAAATCTCCATATTTACATGAAAGAATTAATTTTCTATTCTAATTAGAATTCTAATTTAAATCTCAATATTTATATGAAGGGATTAATTTTTCTATTTTAATTTTTCTATTATTTTACCGAAAGGTTGGGGGTTCGAGCCCCAACAACCCCTTTGTGTTTTTTGAATTAAACTTGCTACAATGAAGAGGTTGTGGGTTCGAACCCCCACAGCCCCTCTAATTTATTTATTTTTTTCGCTGCTCCAGTCCCTGAGGTCGTGGGATCGATTCCCACGCCTCACGTTTTATTCCTTCCAATTTTTCCCTCTCTCGCGCGCACTTGGAGGTCGTGGGTTCGAATCCCACGCCTCCCATTTAATTTACTGATTAATTCCCTTCCCCTCTTTCCCCCAGGTCGCGTGTTCGATTCCCTTCAGTCCCATTTCTTTTCCCTTTTTATCGCGAATTCAGTGGCCAGGGGTTCGATTCCCCCCAGCCTCGTTTCTTTTTTTTTTTTTCTGTGCGCGCGTGGCTGGGGGTCGCGAGTTCGATCCCCCCAGCCCCCTCTTCTTTTCCTTTTCTTTAGTTTTTCGCGGAAGGCAGGGGCGAGGGTTCGATCCCTGCCAGCCCCATTTTTTTTTTAAAATTAAAGCCTGCTGCAGGGAGGTCCTGGGTTCGATCCCTGCAGCCTCCAAACCCTTTTTTTTTTTAATTCTTTGACGTCCAAAAATTTCCAGATTCTTTTAAAGCCTATTTCTAAGTTCTGGAAATTTATTCCACGATTTTTCTGCACTTTTTCATCAATTTTCACATTAGTTCTTAGGGAGATTTCATGGTTCATTCAATTCACTATCATTCATCATAATAATTATCACATTGTACACCCATTACACACATAAAATGCACGATAAATACACAACTTATACACCCAAAACAATGCCTAAAACACTGCCCTATACAAACCCATACATCAACTTTTCCGGTCATATTTTGATGATCATTATCGTGATTTCCCGCACATAAACACATTCATATTTAATTTAAACACATCATTCATGCAAAAATCTAACAGCACAACATACCCATCCTACAAATTCGTTAGGGAGCTAAGGACAAGGACATAAGAAGGGGAACAACCTTAGTTTCAAGAGTATAAGAAACGTTCGAAAGAAAGTACTCTTGGAGAAAGAATTCCATGAGAGAAACCCATACCTTAATCGATGTTCAAACTTTAATGTTGCTGCCCGGAAAACTCCTCCAAACCACTCCCAATTCACTTCAACGTACACCTCTCTCGACAAACCTCTCTTAGCCTTGACGTTTTGATTACTTTTTCTTTTGCTTAAAAATTTTTGTTAGTTCTTCAAGCATGAAAACTGTTGATATTTTGGCAGAAATAATGTGAAGAAGATGGAGAACGTGAGAGAGGGAGTTAAGAAGCGTGAGAGAGAGAGGACTACTTGGATTAGGAGACTAATTCAAGAATTAGTCAAGGGATCCATATACTCAGGTATTGTCTCTGCCATGGGCGGCCATTCGCTCTTTTAATCCCCTCTTATTGGCATGCAGCCTCAAGGGAGAATCGAACCCGTGACCTATGGCTCCTTTACATCCCTCCCAAGGAGATCGCCTTTCACCAATTAAGCTGTGACAACCCCCTCGGGATCCACATACTCAGGTATTGTCTCTGCCATGGGCGGCCATTCGCTCTTTTAATCCCCTCTTATTGGCATGCAGCCTCAAGGGAGAATCGAACCCGTGACCTATGGCTCCTTTACATCCCTCCCAAGGAGATCGCCTTTTTAGAAGTAATTCATATTTTAGAAGCAAAAAATTATATCTAAATAATAAAATTTGAAAGCTAATTTTTTTAAATAACTTTATCAGTATAAATATAAAACATAAAATCAAAAAAATAAATAAAATATTAAAAGAATTTGAGGGGTATTTTTGTCTTTACCTAGAATAGTCCCATGGTATTAGAATTAATATCTCTAAATGGAAGGTATTAGTAATACATTACATAATATCATGTAGGATGTATTAACTAATCAATGGATTAGTTATACATAGGCTCACATTCCTACCAAACACAATATTAAATTATACCACATCTAATACATGAATTATTTTTTTTAATACAGCCTACCAAATACCCCCTTATTGTATATTGCATATCCAATTATTCGTAGTATAGGAAGGGTGAAAAGAAATTGGGGTTAAACAAATTTGTTTTCCCTCCAAATTAATTTGGAAAAATATGTTGATTTAAATTACAGCAGAAACAAAAAAGATTTAGATGATTTTATGATATAAAAGTTTTGGGGGGACAAATCATTATGTTGTAAATGTTCTAAATAGAAGTGTTACACGAGAAAATAGCCAAATGAGACAAAGAAAGCAAAACTAGCCAACCATGAAATGAATAATTAAAAATATTAGTATGGTATAAATATGATTTTGAAATTTTCGATATAAATTAAAAGGTTACTTGTGTATTTTCCATCAAAATAAAAACGTATACATATTAGTAATTAATAAAGAAAATATCTTAGGAACTCAAAATAACTGGCCACCATGGGAAGTGTAATGAAGTAGTATTACCAAATACAAACAAGATAGGAAATTTTTTTGTTATTGCAGAAGCTCTGAGACAGTGTTAATGGCGGACAAATTAGGTCTTCCTCTTCTACTACCAAACCCTCCACCTCCAAAATCCATCTTTCAAGACTTCACTGTTTCTTCCACTCCATTCTTAAATGACTTTTTTCACAATCAAAATCCCAACACTTCTCCTAACTTCCCTTCTACTTCTACACAATCACCTCAAATCCCTCAATCCATTAATTTTCCTTCTCCAATCCCCAGAACACGACGGCGTATTATTGGCAAGGAAAATGATTCCAACAGAGGCAAACCATGGAATCCTCATCGACTTTCCCCTCAAGGTGAGAAAATTCTCCAAACCCTTATCAGCCCGGAATTCCAAAGCGATAATATGCACCAAATTTTGCTTAGTTTGTATACTGTGCATCGTTTGGAAAGTTCTGAATTGGATACAGAGTCTTTGAGTTTTGATATTTTGGGCATTATCAAGGGTTTAGGGTATTATAAAAAAAATGACTTGGCGCTGAATGTGTTTGAATGGGTGAGGAATCGACCTAATTCTGGGGTTCTGTTAAATGGTTCTGTAATTGCTGTGGTTATAAGTATGCTTGGCAAAGAGGGGCGGGTTTCGGTGGCTTCATCTTTGCTACACAATCTGCATAAAGATGGTTTTGGTATTGATGTTTATGCATATACTTCTTTAATTACTGCATTTGCGCGTAATGGGAGGTATAGGGATGCAGTTATGGTTTACAAGAAAATGGAGGAGGAAGGGTGCCAACCTACTTTAATCACTTACAATGTGATTTTGAATGTTTATGGGAAAATGGGGATGCCTTGGAGTAGAATTTCGGCTGTGTTTGAAGCTATGAAGAACTCTGGAGTTGTTCCTGATGCTTATACCTATAACACTCTTATTACTTGTTGTCGTCGGGGATCATTGTGTGAGGAAGCGAGGCAGATTTTTGAGGAGATGAAACTAGGAGGTTTTCTGCCTGATAAGGTTACATACAATGCGTTATTAGATGTGTATGGGAGGTCTAGGAGGCCAAAAGAAGCCATGGAGGTTTTACGAGAGATGGAGGTGCATGGGTTTTCGCCCAGCATTGTGACTTACAATTCTTTGGTATCTGCCTATGCTAGGGATGGTCTGATGGAGGAAGCAATGGAGCTGAAAGCCAAGATGATAGATAAAGGGATTAAGCCTGATGTCTTTACATATACCACCTTATTCTCCGGATTTGAGAAGGCTGGGAAGGATGAATCTGCAATGAGAATATTTGAGGAGATGACAAGTGCAGGGTGTAAACCAAACATCTGCACTTTCAATGCTCTTATTAAGATGTATGGAAACAGGGGAAAATTCACTGAAATGATGAAGGTTTTTGATGATATCAGGACGTTTGGTTGTTCCCCAGATATTGTCACTTGGAATACGCTCCTAGCCGTATTTGGACAGAATGGAATGGATTCAGAAGTCACTGGAGTGTTCAAAGAAATGAAGCGAGCAGGGTTTGTAGCTGAGCGGGACACCTTCAACACCTTAATTGGTGCTTACAGTCGTTGTGGAGCTTTTGATCAAGCTATGGTCATTTACAGGAGAATGTTAGATGCAGGAGTCACTCCCGATCTCTCCACCTATAATGCTGTTCTAGCAGCATTGGCTCGGGGAGGGTTGTGGGAACAGTCTGAAAAAGTACTTGCAGAAATGAAAGATGGTCGTTGTAAACCCAATGAGCTAACGTACAGTTCCTTACTTCATGCGTATGCTAATGGGAAAGAGATTGACAGAATTCATTCTCTTGCAGAAGAAATATACTCTTCTGTAATCCAACCTCATGTTGTGCTTCTGAAGACCCTTGTATTAGTTTATAGCAAAAGCGATCTTTTAGTGGAGACTGAACGAGCTTTTTTTGAGTTACGAAGTAGAGGTTTCTCGCCAGACATCACCACCTTAAATGCCATGCTTTCTATATATGGTCGGAAGCAAATGGTTACAAAGGCAGCTGAGATCATGAACTTCATGAATGATGCTGGTTTCACTCCTAGCTTGACTACATATAACAGTTTGATGTATATGTACAGCCGGTCTAGCAATTACGAGAAATCAGAGCAACTGCTAATGGAAATTATAGCAAAAGGAGTCCGGCCTGATGTTATTTCATACAACACAGTAATATATGCTTATTGTAGAAATGGGCGGATGAGAGATGCCTCACGAATCTTTACAGAAATGAAGGAATCTGGAATTGTTCCTGATGTGATCACATATAATACCTTTGTTTCAAGGTATGCAGCTGATGCAATGTTTATTGATGCCATTGAAGTGGTTCGCTACATGATCAAACAAGGTTGTAAGCCGAATGATAGCACATATAACTCCATTATAGACTCATATTGTAAACTCAACCGGAGAGATGAAGCTCTGGCTTTTATTAACAACCTCCGTAAACTTAATCCTCACGTCTCTAAGGAAGAAGAGACTAGATTATCAGCGAGATTGATGAAGAAATGAATTTTTTTTAATGGATGTTATAGTTTAGTATAAATACCGTTATGTTGTATTCTCTTCCTTTTTTCCATGTTATATACACGTACACTGCGAAAATACAAGTAGTGTGCTAATTGCTCTGTATATAGAAGGTCTTTTACAATCTAGGAGATCCTTGTTACTTTGTGATGCGTTGAGGCAAGGTTTGATACTAAAGGGTAACCTTGGTGGCTAGATTTGATTAAGCTCTTAGTTAAATTATGACATTTGTTGTACCAAAATGCAAACTTGTTAATAATCTATCTTCTGTTTAATTGAGATTTTGTTAACCTTTCAATTCACTGTGCAAGTGCATTGCCATTAAAATATAATTACGATTCTTAACTTGGCGTCAACTGATAACTATAACCTTTAATTTTGTGTGTGCTCGAGTAGACACTTAAGAGTAGACACTTAAGCTTGTATAAAATTGAGCAAATGGACACATTCGTCTTACATGACAATTTTGTGTCCTACGAGACATTCCATGTGTATTATACCACATAGAACATGTGTGTATACAAGTCTAAGTACCTACTTGTTCACAGTCATAGTCGAAGGACAATTTGAAGTCAAATTAGAATCATGTTTTCGTATTAAACCTATATTTTTACATATGAATTATATCAATGCCGGATTTTAGATTAGTGTATATTTATGAATAGAAACCAAAATAACTGTAACTACAAGATAAAGAGGTAATCGATTCTCACATTATTCAACTCTTGGCACAGCAAATGCAAAATACAACAAAACCTGGGGATTTTCAGAAAATTCCCCTACCTAGAAAATGTCATGTCAAAATAACAGCAGTCCTCTTTTGCACTATATATCTCAAAGCACAATCCGTCTGAAAAGAACAAAACAATGGGTTTGGTCAAATCCTAAACTGAACTTCTGCTCTCGATTCATCCAATCAGCCACCCATAACCCCGGTTCATCTACATCAAACCTCTATTCTCTCCATATAATACTTTGGTTCTGTTGCTATTTCCCTATACAGTAACATTATGTACTGAATATACCGTCCTCCTGTTGCGGTTTCTGGCAGTTCAAAAGGCTTCAATCACTTGGTTCTCCTCAGCATCATCTGAATTAAATGAGAAAATGTCTACAGGTGCAGTGATGGAGCCAAGAGTGCCTTTGGAATGGAATGATTCTTTCTGGTGATCAAGATAGATCACAATAACTGTTATATCATCATGGAAATAGCGCCTAATCCCCTTTTCTATCTTCTGGATGTCCTTGTACCTCATCTCCCTCTTCTTGGCAGCCTCCTGAAGGGCTGCTCGCACCAGTCTCTTAGCTATTCCCTGCAAGTACATCAACCAAATAAATAGATAAGTCATAATGGGAATGACTCATATCTTAACTACGACTTCTACAAATCGAAGAACTGGTTTCACCAAAACAGGATGAGCTATACAAAAGTAAGTAGCAAAATTTCAATCCATGACAGGTTACACATACTCAAGCTTGCATCCATGACTGCAGTGACGACTGAGCATAGCTAGTAAGTTGGCTGAAATATCATTGACTACTTTTAATGCCATGTACACTTTGACCCAGAGGTGGATCTATGATATAAACTCGGGATGTTCAACCTTTAAGTTTCTTAGCACTAAATTGAACTTATAGAGAAGTTGAATGGTTTTAAACATATATAATTACGTTCCGTGATAAAAAGTACCGAGTTCAACTTAACCCATAGATTTTAAGCTCCAACCACCACTAACTTTACCACTATGCATAAATGCAAACATTTCCATTAGTTCACCAGGAGACAAGGTTGAAACAATTCCAACTTACAGCTCTTGGGTTTTTAAATACCATCTCCACAGCTGATTGATCACTTAATTGTTCCCAGAGGCCATCAGAAGCAAATATAAGGAATAAGTCATGAGGCCTAATACTTCTTGTAACAATTGAAGGCTCTGCTGTCAATACAGGCCGCTTCAGAGGTACAAAATTCCCATATCGTTGGAAGATAGGATCCCTGTTAAATTCAGGTTTCTTCAAGTAGGCATCCCCAATAGATCTTGAGACCTGCAAATTAAGATGTATAAGTTAGCATCGTCTGAGATCTCCAGTAGACCACACAAGACTGAAGAGAAAACGGACAAATGACTACAAATATTCCTTGTTACGTTCCTAGAATAATGTCCCTGCTTTTATCAGCAGAAAACATACTAATAGTTAGATAACCATCACAGGAACCCAGAGCCATTAGAATCACGACTCATTGCTTTATAAAATCTTCATGGGCGTCTCATGTAGGGAACACAGACTTCCTCTAACTTGAACTACGTGAAACAGTGAATCAAGAGGCATAGCGTGTGATTCCTGGAAGAGTACGAAGGTATAGAGCCTTAAAAACACGTACGACAAAGATAAACAGAAATTTCCTATCGGTATGCACACAGAATGATATGGAGCATAATTACCACAATTTATGTTCTGAAGCCTAAACTTTCCCAAGTCATACAATATACACAACTCATCTCATAAATTCAGGGCTCAGCAATTATGAACCTGACTGAAAGAGAGTAAAATATAACCAACAGTATGACCATCGGAGGTTAGAGATAAGATTTGTGCAAAATAAAGATGAAACTAATGATGTATAAGGAGGCCTACAAAAGATATAAATACTACTAGATTAGTCGGAACAACGTGAAGTCAGCACTGAGCAAAGTAAAAGCGCAAAAATTATATAACCTGGACTATTCAGATAGAACATCATTCCCACCTGGAAAGTTCAAATTTCACATTACTCCAAATAATACATATTCTCACATTCAGAACACAGATATAACAACTTCAGTACTCATCAACTGAAAAAACAAGAAAGATCACCTGAATTATGCCTTTAATTCTCCAAACACCTCGAATATGTACCACTATATCCTGATCATCAGGATGAAGTGATTCAACTTCTTTCCGCACTTCCTCACATGAAACATTGTGATCAGTTGATAACCTTTCTGCAACCACAGAACTTTTTTCCGCATCAAAACCTCTGCGTCCTAGAACTGCCCTAGAATCTCCTAAATTAGCCACATACAATTCACCCTCAGAAATTGCACCAACCAAACAACATGATCCAACAGAAGCAATTTTTGGCATTGCAGGTAATGATCTCTTCACCAATTGAATAAAATCCTCTTCTGTAGCATGAAATGCCCTCTTTATAACATCAGACGACACACCTCCTTGCTCTTTCGAAAACTCTACAAATTCAAAACCAAAATCCCTCATAAAAATCATCAACGTATCATTGAGCGAAAATTGCAGAAACAATTCGTGACCCACAATAGAATACAACAGGAAAAACTGAAAAATCACGCCAAAACAGAAGAAAACTACGCACTAAGCAAATCAGAGAAGAGGGGTCTGTATAAATGAACCGACTTAAAAGCATAAATTTCAGAAACAAAGATGAAAACGGCACCAAAAAACTGAAAAATCAGAAGAAAAAAAAACGTACTATGCAAATACGAAAAGAGGTGTCTGTTGACAAAACGGGAGGCTTCAGGTCCACCATGTCCATCATAAACACCAACATAGGTAGCAGAAGGAGAAGTAAATACTTGACTTTGGTCTTCAAGAGAAGAATTAGCTTGAACGACGGCGATAGAAAAGTCGCCGGAAGCATGAGGCTTTAAGTCCATATGCCATAAAAGACCATCTCCGTTTATTCTCTCAAAACACCTCTCCAATGGCCTATAACACGATCGCATCATCATACTCTTCTCTCCGATAATCCACAATTTTGCAAAAGGGATTAGTTGAGACAAAAGTATCGAAAAAAGTAGGCTATTGTAATTCGAAAAGGAAGAAGTAAAGAGGGCCTTTACGCGTTTCTCTCTATATTTATATACCCAACTACTCCAGTAAACAACACTCTACTTCTTTTGCCATTTTCTAGAACAATTGATGGTTCATTTTGTAATTTTTTTTCCTAGTGCGAGTATAAATTATTTTATTAAAATTAATTTTTTTTATAATTTAATTATTTTAAATAACAAATGAATGACATTCTTTTGAAATGAATTGATATAAAATTGAAACAGAGTACATAGTAGCTGACTCAAACGTGAGAGGGATACTTATCCTTCATCATAATTCACAATTTTTATTGGTTATTTAACGATGAAAAAGAATCATTTATTTTCCTTTTAAATCTATTTTAAAGAGAATATTCTTTTTTAATTTTGGTAGTGCTTTAACTTTATTTCTTTTTAAAGCATGTTTAAGACAAAAACAAAAAAAAAATTAATGGAAATTTTTATACATTTCATATAACTGCAATTTAGGATTATAAGATTATATTTTTTTATTTATTTTATATTTATGTCAAGTCATAATAGTTATTCTTTTTAAATGGAGAGTATATTATTTTACTAGCTTTTAAGTTACATGAATTTGTAATTAAAAAAGTTATTATATTAATTATTAGTATAAGTTAATTTAAGTTTA
Organism: Solanum chilense; assembly: GCA_032847665.1. Lineage (NCBI taxonomy): Eukaryota > Viridiplantae > Streptophyta > Magnoliopsida > Solanales > Solanaceae > Solanum > Solanum chilense. Next base: position 107,633,265 of record CM064963.1, on the reverse strand, counting down.
AGTTAATCATATAAAAACAAATGTATTACACTATTAAACATTACTTTACATAATTTATTTATTTATTTATGTAGAAACAAAGCAAACTGTCAAATAACTAATTAGGTTCGTTTACTTTGGAGATGAAGTTTTAGGCAAGCTTTCTCCTGTGATTTATGTGATTAATAATCTGCGATAGAAAAAATGACTTAAAATATTTATAGTTGATTTTTAAATTAATTATCATATTTCAATTTAGAAAAATAAACTATATTAATTTTTTTACTAATGTATTTTTTATAATATTGAAACGAAAAAAGTTGCACCATAAAATGTTTTTTGTACTGTATTTGAACTTGTAAATTTTAACTTTAAGACTTATTTTATTGATCTAATTCAATTTTAACCATAAAAATTATGTTAAATTGACTCTTTTAAGTGAAATATGATTATATATAAGAAATTTTTATTCATTTTGTCAGTTTACACCATTAACTTCTTTGTCACGTTTTTTGATCATATTGTTTGATGCAATTGGATATTTATGAGTGAAGTCAGAAGTCAAGCTAAGGCAGTTGGATTTTTGGTAACAAAGCACTTTGTATGTATTACCAAATAATTTGTTTAATAAAATTTGTTTAATATTTATAATGTCTTGATCATAGTTACGTGTAATTTGTAAAATATCCAAACCACTTGGTAATAAAGCATTTTATTCTTTTTCATAAAACAATACACGTTTTGATTTTTTCTCTATGTTTCATTTTGGTTGGCAATACTTTTTTAGTTGTTCATTAAAAAAAAGTATATACACTTTATATTTGTTTATTGATATTTTAACTTTATGACTCATTTAAAATTATAATTTTAAAAATCTTATAATTACACAAATATTTTATAAGATTTAAGACCACATGCTTTAAAGGTTTTTCTCTCTTCCTTTTGCAAATTTGAATTTGTACCAAATCAAACTACCCAATAAAGGAATAAATATTCTTTTACATGTGTTATCTCTAATTTCGTAGATCTTCATCATTGTCATGGATATTTAAATTTGAAATGGAAAAATTTAATTATTTTAAATAAAATAGTAATATCATTATCTTCGTCTTATTTAAATTATTTTTTTCACGTTGTTCATTAAAATTACAAGTGTCAAATATTAATCATTAATTCTTAAAATGACAATTGTTTTGAGATAATTTATTATGTAAAAATAATAGTTAAAATAAGACGAAACGCCCCATATAGATTAGTTTAATTTAGACATAAACATAATCCAAGACCAACATTCTTCTATTCGTTGGTATCTTCAATATATATATATTTTTAAATTCATTGGTCGTTAGATAAATTCGCATGTACAGACAAACAAATTAACGACTAATTGTTTGTCTCAGAATAATAACTGAATGTGTCTGCCTTAATATTTAATTAAATTAATTATATTTTATTTTATTGATTATTAAACTGCTGAGGTTTGAGTTCTTGAAATAGAAAAAAATCTTGGTCCATAACTTGTACTTTTATGGACCTTAATCGATGTGTAACTCAAATTAATTGGAACAAAATGAATAAAAAAAAAATATCGTGATTATCCATCTGTCATTGAAAAATAATCACTATAAATTCCACAGGTAAAATTTGTCTAGCACTTGCACCACGGCATGGATTGTTGACAAAGACTTGTACTGTTAATTATTAGTCTTTTTCTAAACATAAACTTAGTGATACAAGTAGAAAAAACACATTTAATTCCACCAAATATGGTTACCTTGTCAATTCAAGACTCAATAACATTGAAATAAGAATCTGACTAATTCAACAATGACATATTGATAGATACACAAAACTTACAGACGTTGGGCGTCACCTAATTTCCTTAAGAAGAGACATAATATTTCATTTTGACCAAGTCTCACCAAAGCATCAAATTTGTAATATGGAAAACTATCACCAAGGAGAAGGCAAGTAGTTTCCTGTTCTACTCATTTTATTAGAAAACTATCAGTTCAACCAAACAAAAAGGTCAAAGTCATCAAAAAAGAACTTCACTTCAGAGAAGAGATCACCATTCTAGTCAATGGTTGGCTTGACAACCTTCCTATGGCCCTACAAGAAGTTACACATGTATAGCTGCTCGACAATATGGGCAGTCCCCACAAGTTCGTACCCATGGTTCCAAGCAACAAGGGTGATATCTGTGCCCACAAGGTAAACATACTAGCTTGTCTCCTTCCAAGAAAGCATCCAGACATATGCTACAGTCAATAACCGCCCGGGTCTCTTCCTTGTCCGAGTTACTGTAAACCCCAATATGCAATAAATCCATGGCTTCTTGACTCAGGCCAGGGGGCCTCTTGTTTTCTCTTACCCAGATAAGATGATCAGGGCTGGGGGTAGTTTCAGCTAACCACAAACTAGAATCTGCTTCCCCATCACTGGCATCAGCAAGTCCGAAATCATCCTCAAATGTAAAGTTGTTGCGATGGGAGCTTGTTCGGACCCCGTAACTTCGCCTAGCAGAAGTCAATATCAGCTTTCAATCAACTAGATCAACACTTTTGAAGTTCAAATTAAATCGGCAGTGCACACAACAATTTTTCAACAGAAGATCAACTAAAAAAGTCTCTGCAGTTTAGCATAGAAGGTCCAAGTGACCCACAAAATTAGGGATGGCAATGGGGCAGCGCGGGACCGTATTTTCAATCAGCCCCCCATAGCATTTCTTTCTCACAAAATTAGTGATGGCAATGCGGCGGTGCGGGGCCGGTTTTGTCAAACCCACAAATTTTCAATCCAGCCCCCGTAGCATTTCTTTCTATTCTCAACCCGCCACGCCCCACTTAAGTTTTTTTTTTCTTACCTTTATTATTTACATGTACAAATACTTTCAAAGTTTATATATCACCACTGTAATATTTAGAATAATTTACCAATTGATTTAAAACTATTTTATTAGGCTACTAACTAACAAAATTTTCCTCGACAGCTATTTTATAAACCTGCACCATTAAATTGTTTGCTGCTCCTGTATTTGTCAATGCAGCATAGATGGGTGTCCATTTTTTTATTATACAAGGTTGGGACTTTCTTTTCAAGAATATGTTTTATCATTTTCTTTATTTAATAGAACATGATAGTTTATAATTTTCAGGAAATAAATTCTTACATTATTTTATGATCGAATATATTATTCTTGCCTGAGGCATTTCGTATAATACATTTTAAATGTTCATTATTGCAAAGTTGGTTATCTCCTAGAGTTGCTCAAATGCAGACTGGAAAACTGCATTAACAAATATTGGAGGAGATCCGCAACCGCGCCACACATTATTTTAAAAAAATTGAGATTTTGAACCACCCTGCCACACACACACAGATTTACCCGCCCCGCCCCGTCCCATTGCCATCCCTACACGGAATGGACGGACCAAGTTTAGCCAACATAGAACATCCTAAAACAGACAGCTAGACCAACTTTGATATCAAGCGCCAAACTGCTCATGTAAAATGAAAAAGAGAAATAGTCTTCCCAGAATTTTAATCATATTGTAATAACCACCAGAGCAACTTACGAAGACTAGTGAGATATCATGCTAACAAGAAAACCATAACAGAAAACATAAGACTTGTAAGACTGCTGGGAAATTGACATCCTAAAACATGTCGTTTAACTTCTACAATGAGGAGAACCATAGAGGAGGAAGGGTCAGCAAAATCAACTAAACTTCTTACTAACCACTCAACAACGTATAGGTGCAACATATCTTAATAATCCTATGATGAAAGTCCATTCACTACAGGAAACTAACATATCCAGTCATTTTCATCTAAACATATGTTCATTTTAATATTCCAAATGACCCAAACAAATTGATTTAAGGAATCAGACAGCTCAAAGTTCATCAAGACCAAGCAATTTCATGTATGCTTCATCAGAAATTTACCCACTTAGAAATGTTACTCTTACCCATCTCCGTATTTATTTAATCAAAGGAACTGTGGACATGCAATATCATAAACTACAATGGCCTGCCAAGAGAAGCTCACACTATTGGGTATAATGGATTCAAAATACCAACCTATTTCCAGATATAGATACACCTCTCAATCTCTGTAGAAGTCTTTCCCTTGCAAGTAGTACAGTACCAGGGAGCCGCTCGCTACCTGAGATTCCCACCCTATCTCGTATCCTGTTATTGTTGTTTGTTGCATGATTGGTGTCTCCTGATGCAGCCTGGCTATTCGCAGAGTCGAGCGAAACAGAATCACGATCCTGACTTGTGAAAAAGGACCAAAATAATTAGCATCAATGTTTCAGGTCACCATCAAAGAATTGAAATCAACCAGAAAAACTAGGTGTTAAGAATTTACAACTCACATCCTACGACATTTTTGACCATCAAATCAGCAATATATGACACTAAACACGAAGCAATGAAATGTAACAACAAAAATGAATGAGCTAAATAAAAATAATCTATCAATCGATTACAAGAGCACCAAGTACATGCTTGTACTCATCTTATAAGTGAACATCAAAGCTGATTAATAAATTGTTTGAGGGGGGACGTAAAGATGTATCACATACATAGAGAAGTACATGCAGCACTATATTAAATATACAGGAGTCATACTTTAAGCACCTTATAATCAGGGTAATCCAGAATACAATGGCCAACACTTGGGCTAGGAAACAACCATTGTCTCGGAAATTCATACAGCTAAACAACACCGGGGCTTGCAGTCACAACACATTTGCTCGACTCATGCAACAGGGGAGTTAATCTCAAAATGGCACACCACATGGCAATAATGACCTCAAAATATTGCCACCAATGGCAGGAATTAATTGGGAATGGAGCAAATCTCTTTTGTGATAACTAATGATGAAAAAAAAACAGATCCATATAAGACATATTTGAGATTTCAGCCTAATTGTTGAGTATTATTTTTGGTAGGTTCAAAAAATTAGAAGAAATAACTATGAAATTGCACAAAAGCTTTATCATTATCGTTACATTTACGGCACATCCCATGTTTGCCAGGATTTGTTTTAGCATGACTAGAGATTTGTATGTTAGTGTAACGATAAGAATGAAAATAGAACCCTTAACTTTCTTACAAGCCAGACTATTGAGTACTACTACGCCAACGGACTCAAAGCAGATGCATAGAACTGCCCAACTCTGACTAGTTTGTATTTAACTTGAGACGTAGTTGATTGGTTTACTGATAAATAGCAAAAGAACAGGCAATTAACCAGGAAAACAGAACAAACTTCTTATCATGATCAGTAGAGGAAAGTTAGTATTTTAAAGGCATTGTACATAGTCCATACTAATACGGGAACAGGTGCAGACATATATGCCAGCCAAATAAGATTCTAACATTTACAGCTAGAAAATGTTGGATTAACGTAACACAAGACTGATAAGCAAGAACAACAAATCCAGATAATGTTATCCTGCAACCCACAAGTCCATCATCCATATAATCATCATAGGTGTTGAGTGTGATAAGGCAGGTACTATGTCAATTAAACGTCCATATCTGATTGTGGCACAATCTAAACGATTCATAAGTCTCCCATTTGAAAAATATCGTAATATTATGCAAGACTGCTGTGAACGAATTTATATTACTATATTCACTGCCCCTGTATCATATTTCATGTTTTCATCCTTCCCTTGCTTTAACTAACCCAGGCAAGAAATTATAGCTATAAAATGACAATCGGAAAATAAAAAAGGAAAGAATCCAGTGAAATGACAATTGGATTCAGCTAATTAACAATTCTAATATTAAATATATGCATGTTGATCAATGTGACTCAAAAGCTTGAATATAATATGCCAGCACAACACAACAGATAAAGCAGCACTTAATTTTTTAATATTATCATTCTACACACCAAAAAAAAAAAAAAAATCCAAAATCTTACAGGAGGCCAACGTCTAAGGCGGTGAGGAGGAGATCGGCGCAAGGGCTCACAATCGTTCACATCGTCGCGATCACGGCGGGTATTATTGCCGGTTGGCTGGTGACTGTGATGATGATGGCGGCGATTACGAACGCTGTGGTTGTGAGAATTTCGAATTGTCGATAAATCCGACCCTAATTCGAGATCGCTTCGACCGTAACGAGACCTCCTAGTGAAAAATAGCTCTGAAGCACTCGTCATACAATTACAATAAGGTTTCTTCTAGTCTACCACCTTGCAATGCTCTGAGAATGATGGATATATATATACATACACAAAAAAAATTCACCAGTTATAGGATATTCCATTGAAACAGACAAGAAAAATCTCATACCTTAGGAAGAACCAGCGAAATGAGGAGGAAGAAGCAGATCAAGCGAGTCGGTCTAATTCGGTTACTAAATTGGTCACATATGGATGATGCGAAAAAAACATAAATGGGCTGGGCCTTTCTTACATCATTGACTCATAAGCCCAATGTGTTTATTTGAATTTGAATATTATTAGTATATAAATGACTTAATTACTTGAATAAATCCTTATTTAAAAATAATTACTTATTTTAGCTATACTCTTTAATTATTATCATTTATATCAATATAAAATAATATTATATATTATAATAAAAAAAATTCTCGCTCGCTCTTTCTTTTTTTTTTTCTGTCAACTTTTCTGTTTTTGGTATTCTTCCTCTCTTACTTTCTTTTTATTGTTTTTTTTCTCTTTTGCTCTGCCAACTTTTTTCATTTTGTTGCTCTTCTCCCTTACTTTCTTTTTATTGTTTTTTTTTTGTTTTGCTTTCTTTTTGCTGTGCACTCCCTCGTTACTTCTTTTTTTTAGTTTCTCTCTTTATTTTCTTTCGTAGAGTAGTCAATAATTCGTAGAATTAATAAAATTTGTATCAATAATTAATTAATTAAATACTTAATTTCATTGTAACAAATGAAGACACATAATAAATTGAAAAATGAATTAAACTTGAATTTAAAATGTATCACACACATATTAAAGTTGAATTAAAAATGTATTACACACAATGGTCTAGAGTAAATTAAACTTGTATTAATAATGAATTAACTTAGTAATCCAATAGTAATAAATAGATCAAAAAATTACAAAATCAATTAAATTTATTTAAAATTGTATTACACAATATTAAAGTTAAATTATAAGAGAATTTAAAATGAATGAAAAACGTAACTAACAAAAGACAAGACAACAATCTATAAATTGAATTAAACTCATATTATCAATGACTAATACTTATATCATATGTATCTTATAGATTATCTTGCTTTTATCACTAAGATAATCAATTAATTTGATAAGTAATCTAATTGTAACAAATGAAGAAACATAATAAATTATCAAATGAATTAAACTTGAATAAAAAAATGTTACACATATCAAAGTTGAATGAGAAGCAAATTAAACATGAATGCAAAATGTAGCAAACGAAAGAGCATTATGTGATTTGTAAATTGAATAAAACTTGTATCAATAATGAATTAAAGACGTAATTCAATCATAACAAATCAACTAATAAAATGCAAAATGAATTAACTTGTATTAAAAGTCCATACACAAATATTAAATTAAAGTTGAATTAAGCATAGATAAAAAATGTAATCGATGAAACACAAGACAATGATCTATAGAGTGAATTAAACTTATATCAATAATGAATTAAACAAGTAATCTAACAATAACAAATAATAAACTACAAATTGAATTAAATTTGCATTAAAAGTGTATTACACAATATTAAAGTTGAATTAAAAGAGAAAAATAATAATAAATGAAAAACATAACTAACGAAAGACAAGATAATAATCTATAGATTGAACTAAACTTGTATTGTTCATGAATAAATTATAAATTTAACCAAAATCAACCATAAACTTAACCAAATCCTCTTAAAATTGAGATATAAACTCCAAACGACATTTCACTTATTTGTAGGAACAACCTATCCAAATTAATCACAAATTCATGAAATTGAATCTTTATAATGACAATCGATGATTAACTATTGTTTCTATAATTTAAAATTTTGAAATTCCTATTTGAGAACATCATATTGTACAATTTTCTGTTTTTTCTATTCATTTTCTTATCGTGTTTTTGAATAAAAATAGTGAAATATGGGAAAAAGTAATTTAAAATAATTATTTAAATAAAAATTTTAAAAAAATAAAAAAAGAGTGGAGGAAGAGAGATTGACATAGAAAGAAAAAAAAAGAGGAGGAAGAGAAAAAGCGCAGAGAAAGAGCGAATAAAGATTAACAGTACAATTTTTTAATTCTTAAAAATTGTTATATTTAGTTAGAAAAATAAAGTTGACATAAATGGTAAATATTTTTTTAATATGATACATTTATGTGATTCACCCTACTTTAATCTTAGAAAAACTATCTAATTAAAAAAAATCCTACTATAAATACTTATTCACTCTATAATTTGAAATAATCATACCATCTAGCAATTAATAATTCCACATTTAATTTCAAACAGATAGACCACTCCTTTAGATTTCAAGTCAGATATACATGTACCAGAAGAAACATGTATCATTGTGTGTGTGTGAAATACAAATATATATATGAGGGAAACAAACAAGAGAGAAGAGATGTGAGCGAGAGAGTTGTATATTCGATATCTAATACATTTTGACTATAGATACACAAAAGAGAGGCGAGTGAGGAGACATTATAGCGTAGATACATCTGAATAATGTTTAAAAGCAGTGTATAGTTACACCTATTTTGACTCGCATGTATTTGAGGTATCTGTATCTTTCGAAATAAATATAGTATGAAAGGTAATTTCGAAAATTAAAGTGAAAGCATATAATTAAATCCTAAACTAGTGGAATTTGTATTATTTATTCTTTAATCTTTAGTACTAAAATGTTGTTTTTCCAACTAAAATCATATAAGTATTTTATCGTATGATTAAATTTATATATATGTAAGATCTAATAAGTATAAATATTTTTCAAATAATAATGTAATCTCGCTTCTAGACTTGTAGAATTTTTTAGTATTGGAACCTATAGTTCTAGTAACCAAATGGAGGTGTTTGTAATTTGTATGATTATTTTGAAGGGTAAATATTAGAGCAATTTTTTTCGTTTTGTTAGATGTCTTTGTTCAAAATAGTTAATTGAAAATCATACTTTTAGTGACAAATTATTTAGGCCAAAATTTATCAAGTACAAACAATTTGCTGATGTTGGCAATGACAATGATTAACATCATTAGCCACTATTTTAAACGCCACTGGAGAAATACCATTATGTCAATGGCTATATATTTATCATCAGAAAATCCATTATCTATTTATACTTTTCACCCTTTTCATGATTATCTTCTCAATCTTTTGGCACTCCATGGACTTTCTAATTCATGGTGATTATTTTATTCCCTCCGTCATTTTTACTTGTTCAAGATTTTACGAATTTAAAAATAATGATAAATATTCGATTAAATCAATACATAATGGTATATATTTGAGTTTGTATTAGTTTCGTCGGATATAGGTCATCGAATTTTTTAAAAATATTATATATTTAGGCGATTCAATTAAAATACATATTTTAAAAAATCCAATCTTGAGAAATAAATTAATTACACAATTAATTTAATTTATGTTGTTTTTTCTCTCAGCTCATCTAGAGTTTTACCTGTGTCCATAGACCATATTTGCATCTACTAGGCTACTTTTTGTTGCACAAGAATATGGTTATGTGTCGATTTTTACACTCAAATAGAGGAACAATAAGTTCTTTTTTTTTAGTGCAAAAAATAAACAATTTTTCTACATTTGTTACAATTAAATTATTCATATTCAAATTCAATCGCTCTATCAGTTAAGATTTGAACTCATAATTTATCAGCTACCCACGCCTAACTTTTTTATTTTTAAAGGTTAAACTCGAAATTTTTAATTAAAATAAAAAATAATAAATTTTTCCATCACATATTTTGGTTATAGTACTTGAGAATAATAATGAAGTTGATGGATTGTAGCCTAATACGAGGCAGTCATATCGTTAAAGAATAGTACATGTTCTTTATGTACTTTTAAAGGACAACAAATCCTTTTTATCCTCTCTTGGTGCCTTTAGGTATCAAAACTGAGGTCTTAATTAATCTTTACCTTTTTTAAACAAGAATTAAGAATAGTTATCATTCTCGGTTATGTTAGGATCGAATTCACACACACTTGATGAATGAAGAATATAAGAACTTTAGAGAGAAAAAGATGAGAGATCTAGAGAGAGAAATTAATATTTCGTGATAATACCCCGTGAGTAAACTTCCACGGCGGTGGGGTATATATATTAATTATTTAGAGTATTTTAGGTTATAGAGAATAAATGGAGAATAAATAATACAGCCTAATATATGACAGTACATCAAATTTTAATCAGGCTCCATAACCTAACAGGTAATTGATAAATTTAAATTTTAATTCTTGCAATATATAATTAACCACATTTAACTAATTAAAATATATGTTCTGATAATCTTTGGTATACATCTGACTATATTATTTGTTCTGTGTAGTAACTAACATCAGTATAACCTTAATATTAAGTAAAATGAACAATTAGTAATCATAGTAAGTATATCAATATTTCCAAATAACAAATCAAAAGTACAACTTTCAATTAATTTAAAATCAATAATATCACAAGAACCAAAATGTATCAGAATTACAGCTTTACCTATCGATTTGTTTTTTTTTTCTTACGTCAATATCAATTAATTTTTCGATTTTGTTTGAACACCTCTAATTCTATCCATGTCCAAGAAAAAAATATCTTTTTAAGTAAAATGACTTACGTCCGGTAACAAAAGATAATAAAGTGGACAAAAAAAAATTACGTTAAACTTGTACATATAACAATTGTTTTGCTTTGTATTTTTCAAAAAAAAAAAAAAATTTTTTTGAGGCTTTTAAGATTTGTAAACTTTCTTAGAATAGAATCATATTCTACTGATCCTATGTAGGAGTATATATAAAGCCCTAATTCCCTATAAAGATTTGCATTGCTACACTTTCTAATTTCTAATTTGGTTTATCAATATTTATTTGCATATGACTGCAGCTGGAATCACTAAGTTTTCACAGAGATTACAACTAATTAGGTAATTAAAGTGTTGTTTAATTTCTTCTTCTCTCAATTGCCTTGCGTTATTAGTTACTTGAACTCTTAAATTTATAGTAAATTTATAATTATTAATCATTCACAAATGCTAGCAGGATATATATCATACTTAATTTCACAAATAGAGCCAAATATTACCAACTTACCCCTAAAGTCTACTCGAATCGTTTTTCTTATTCAATCCGTCAACAAAAAATAAAAAAGTTTTAAGAATATATGGTGGAAATCATGTCCTTTTATACAATGGCAAATTTATGTTGGAGGTAGGTGAATGAATTTGTGATCTTTTCGTAAAATTAGATATTTTAGGTATTTTTTTTTATTTTATGTGATATTTTTTGAATTTTGAGATTCAAAGAAGTTGATCTTTTATCGTAAATTTTTTATAGATATTTTAAACATTTTGAAATTATCATTTATTGTGACTTCACTTTAAAAAAATTAAATATATCATGCATAAATTCTCGATCAAACTTAAAATATTTAATTTTCAAAAAACGAAAAGTACCATATAAATATGAACAGAAATAGTATATTTTTTAAAAAACTTAGCATAATATTATGCATTGATATCTATAATATAAGATGGCTAAATGGTGTAGCTAGTTGGATGCATGTCGAGCAATATTAGATTTGCGTCTACTCTTATGACATACTGCTAGTGACTAAAAAGTTAAAATTGTTTGATGTAGATCACAAAAAGTATATCGAATTAAACGTATGATGAGTACGTTTTCAAATATTGATGAGACAGCTGAAACACGAAAGAACTCGAAGGAGGAAGAGATAAAGAAAGAGGAGTGGTGGGTGCCACATCCTCGAACAGGAATATATTTTCCAATAGGGCAAGAAAGAGTGATGAATGATATACCAAATGGTGCAGCCTCTCTTCCCCAGAATTATTGGTTAAGGAATGAAGATGGTGTTGAAAAACCCGACCCGGATTCTCCTATTGCCTATAAACATTACTATTAGTTCTTAAGTACTTAATAAGATAAATAAAATAAAAGACTTTGGATCTTCCAAAAATAACCAGTGATCTTATAATATTAGTGTGACATATATAGTTGTAATGTAATGTAATAATAAGATACGTTGCGAAATAATGTATTACTATGACACATGGTTTAATATATATTCATGCATGTTGAAGAAAAAGAAAAAAAAAAAGGACAAGAGTGATGCCTTATGTTAAAAAAGATGTACTTAATAGTTTTAATTTTTCAAGTTTGTTGAAAATTAATAAATAGTAATATTTTTTCCTGCGTATCTTTATCAAATCTAACAATCAAAATTCGACAAATATTTGTTAGAGACTAAAATTATGATTTTTTGACACTTAATTGTATTTTATGTAGTTTTGAAATATTTAATTTTTTTATTTAAAATATTAAATTAATATAATCTAATTTTATTTTGAAAATAATCAAATTGACTTTCAAATTAACATGACAAATAAAAGTAGATGGAGGAGTATTTCAAAAAAAATTCTCTTCTTTTTTTAAATATTACATAATTCTTTTTTTTAAAAAAAAATTTAGTAGAAGTTTAGAGATACATAGTTTTCTCTCTTTTATAACACACATTTCCTCAATATCATGCCTATTTTTTCTCCACTAAAACACTCAATCTTCTAAATCACTGTTTGAATTTTGAATTATTAATTTTAATTAAAAACGTTTCAGAACATTTACTATGAAATTTTGAATTTCAAAATTCAAAAAATTTGAAATTCCTGAAAATTGAACCATTGTTCTCTGGTTCTTCTTCTTCTTACTCCATCATCCGTCTATAGTTCTTCTTCTTCTTCTTAATCAATCATCTGTTCTTATTTTCTTCTTCTTTTTTTCTTCTTGTTCATTGCTATATTATATCAGCCGTCTCTAGGTCTTCTTTTTCTTCTTACTCCATCATCCATTTTTTTTTTGTTCATTGTTCTATTACATCATATTAATGAATCATTTTACTAATAGAAGGATTTATTATTCGGACGATGAAAATTGGAAAGAAAATAGAAAAAGTCTTTGCATGATCCTATGAATGTTCGGAAGGATTCAAACAAAGATTTTGACGAATCATCATCAAAGGTTGACAAAATACACCAAGAAAAGAGAAAAGAAACAGCAACCATTGTTGTTGAAATTAGTAAAAATTTTAGTAAAAGAATCCCATGTGTATCATGAATTTTTGAAAAATGTTATCATGTATCAGACAATAAGTTTAATACATAAGTACTCAGTGTGTGTGTTAGTCGATGCATTGATACATGAATTAGATGTGTATCATATGATTTCCTATGTATCAAGAGTTTTTGAAAATTGTTATCATGTATTAGTCAATAAGTTTAATAATTGCGCCATCAAGTGTACTTGCTGATACATATCGACTCAGTGTGTTATAGTGTTTAGACTATGCATTGATACATGAATTTGATGTGTATCATATGATTTTCTATGTATCACGAATTTTTGAAAATTGTTATCATGTATCAGTCAATAAATTTAATAACTGGATGTTCATAAAAATGTCTTCAAACTAGATGATATAATCTTGAATTTTCAAAATTTGAAATTGTTATCCAATTACGTGTTGAATTAATGCTTATTAATGAACTGTTACCGTAATTTAAGCTGATTTAGATAACAAATTTAAATGTTTCGTTTTTATTGATTGTTCTGTTTTTTTCTGTAACGTTCTTCTCTGTTTAAATGTTACAAGTGACTGAACGTATGATAGTTCATTTGTATTTATTCGATTTAAATATTGGATGTGGATAAATTTTTTTGATGTTTCTAAATAGGCCATACTTGAGCACTTTAGTGTTTTATGTTCCATCTCTAACAACAAAATCGATATAATCATTGCTTTAACAAAACTTACCTTTAGATTTAGATATTATAATCAATTATCACACTAGAATCTGATTTGGTGGATTTTTTTATTATTTCATCCTAAAATCTTTTCATTTCATAATTGTCTCCTCATCATTTTTATTTTTATTTTTTAAAAAAGATTATCTTAAAAGTAAATGTATCAAAATACAAAATCTTACTTGTTTAATCCAATGTAGAAATGTCTTTAATTAGATAAAGATAATTTCTTTTAATGTTATATATCAATGTTTCCTGATAAGATATTTACTCAAATTACCAAAAAAAAAAAGAAGAAGATATTGAATCAAAATTATCAAAAAAATAAAAAATAAAAAATAAAAAATCAGAAGGACAACTTTAAGAAATTATACCAGAATTGATCAATAGGATAATAAAAAAGGAAAAAAAATATGTAAATCTTAAATTCCACTATTTTCTAAAATTATTCATTATCATTTATTAATAGTATTTATGTATTATTAAGGGTACAAGGAAGAAGGATAAACAAAAATATATAAAAAGAACCGTTGGGAACAAAAATGATCGGTTGTAACGGATAGTTTTTCTTTACTCAAAAAAGCTATACTCTCTCTTCTTGTAAAATCAAGGAAAATCACAACACAAATTACTTCAGTTCTTCTTTCAGTAAACAATTTGGATTCAAGAAACGCTAATTAACTCTCCCCATTGATTTCAGTAAGAATTTTCGTATACTGGAACACATTGTTGAGGCCATTTGACTAATTGTTCTTTTTAGTTCTACGAAAAGATTCAATTTTGATTTTGTGGAGAATGGATTTGGGTTGTTTTGATATGGGTTGTATTGAAAAGAAGCCGGCGAGCGACAATTTTTCTAATTCAGAGAACAGTCCCACCGCCGCTTCCAGAGTCGGAAAGGTACTCATTACCCATTCTTTTTTTTTTTTTATATCTGAGGAAGAAACTCTGTTTAGTTTTTGAATTTATTTTCTCGATTTTGCTTATGTTTTTTGGTTGGGGTTCTTTTGATTTTTTGGGGTTTTCTGAAACCCTTGTTCGTAATTAGGAAAAAAGATTTAATTTGATCCCCCAATGTTAATCTTGATTTTTATTATTGTTAGCTTAAGGATTTTGTGAGTGGGTGCAACGGTAATGACAAAACTAAAACTTCATTGTCATTGAGTTTGAGTGAATGTTAGGTTTGTGTACGTAAGTAAGAAAATATTATCCCAAGAGCATTTATATGTTATCTAGCAAAACGTTATGGAGGCGGGTAGGGATGGGGAGTGGGGGTTCAGGGATGGAGGGATTGGGATGATCAAGGGGGGTGAGGGTTGGGTGGGGGAGGAGATGATAAACTTTGGAATGTCACTTGTACAAAACATTTTGATCGACCAAACATTTCCTCCATACCAAACACACCCTAGATCTTCCCTTAAAAAGGTGTATATTTCTTTTGTTTTTTCATGTTCTTGTTTTCTAGGTTGCACAACAAGGAAATGAAGAAGGTCAACAATCAGATTTTGTTACTTTAAAGCGAATTCACATAAATGTTCACTTTGATTGGTCTGTTGTCAAAGTTTGGTAGTTGTCTTGTTTTCAGATAGTGCTGAACAAGGCAATCAAAGAAGGTCGCCAGTCAAATCTAGTTGCTTTGAAGCATTCTTTAATTAGTGTTTTCCAATTTGGGTTTTTCATTTTGTTGTTTTGGAATAGTGCAGACTAAGGCAATGAAAGAAAGTGGCCAGTCAAGTTTAGTTTCTTTAAACAAATCTGGATCACAAATTAGAAAGCCCCCTCATCGCAAAACTTCACCTCTGAATTGGTTTCCTCGCAAGAAAGTGGATTCCTATTTGAAGAGGAAAATAAAAATGCTCCAGGTATATTTATATGCTTGAGGATTCTCTTTTTTATTGTCAATATATAGTAGAAGAAGTACTGACAGTGTTATTGACCTGTTGTGAAATCTCAGGAAGTGGATGGTATGAACTCAACTCTTGATGAGACTTTGGGGGACGCTAATCCCCACTATTGTAGAGTTTTGAGAGAAAAGATTGCAGTAAGAGAAGCTGCTCAAAGAGCTCTGGAAGCTCGGAAGGCTGCACTTGTTGAAGCATCATGGTGCCGAATACTTCAAGCCTCAAGGTGAGTAATTTAACATTTATTTATCTGTATTTGTTGTTACATGCATTAGATCCGGTGTTTGTCTGGAATTGTTTTTTTCTGCTTAGAAACTCATACAGGAATTATTTGCCAATTATGTGATATTGGATACATTAAATTTTAGAGATAGTTAGTTACAGTTGAATGCCTTTTGTGATCTAATTTACAAAATAGCTAAGAAATGTATAGGTTTGGTATATTTAGTATAAATATACATAATATACTCACAGCTGAGAACATGATTTTATATATAGGAAGTTATGGTGGTAGAGGATTTAGGGTAGAAGGTTAGTAGATAGACGAGTGTTGTGCTGTAGTATGATTTAGGTTTCATGAGTTTCTCTAATGTGTATTAATATATGTTGCTTCACTTGTTTTGTACATTGTTATCTTGTTGTCTCTTTTTCTTACTTTCTTGTGTCAGTTACATCTGTTTTGATACGAGAGCCTTATCGGAAACAACCTGAAGGTAGAAAGAGAAAGGTCTGCGCATGTTGTTGGTACATGTAATATATACGTGATCAGTGTTACATATATTGCACTAGAGCCCGTGATTAATTTTGGCCAACAGGCAAAAAATGGAAAAAATACCCAATAGTATTAGCTTGTTTATGACAGAGATATTGTTGATTGATTGAATAGAGATTTGGTCATATGTTAGTCTAGAACTTACCTCTTCTGTATCTGCCATACAGGATTGATTGTAAAGAAGCAGAACAATTGCTGATAAAGGCAGAAAAATATTCTGCAGATGCTTTTGAAGCAGCAACAGCTATTGGAGTAATCTTGTATGACATTCCTGATTGCTCACAGAAGCATTACAAAATAGAAAAGTCACCAGCAAAAGGAGGAGGACCCACCACTCATACTGTTAGAACATCTTTTGAAACTGCATTTGAGGTGGATAAACAAGTAGCAAGTGCAGTTAAGGCTGCCCTTCTTAAGCTTGCAAATTGCCCTTCTATGAACAAAGATGAAGTTAAGGAACTGCTGCACAGAATAAGCCAGAACCCTGAAACAGATGATAATCATCAAGAAGTGTCTGAGTTCTCTTCAGAATGTGAATCAGATACGGCTTCTGAAGCCACAGAGTTAGAAAAAGAAAAAGAAAGGAAATGTAAAAAGAAGCAGGCGTATGAAAAGTTTAATATGCCAAATCTTGTGGAAATGATGCTGGAAAGGCTTAGATGTTTGCAAGAAGATGAACTTTCATCTCTTGCTACTATAGTTGCAACGTGTGGGTTGAACGCTGCTCTAGCTGAAGCGGAAAACAGCAAAGTGCATGTTTCAGGGTCTGCTGCTGATGATGGATCAGAAATATCTGTAGGAGATGGAACAGTTAAGGGCGCTGAGGAACTTCCAAGCCTGGATAAGTTTCTAGTTAAGCGGTTAACGAGACTTGAAAGGGAGGTATTAGAAGCCAAAAATGCTAGAATTGAAGCTGGGGAAAGAAGTGAACAAAGTCAGAATGAATCTTGTCATAAAGTGATTCATTCGGGATACCATACAAATTCAAGCCATGATCTGGCAAGTATTCTTAAGAAACCATCTGTTTCAAAATTTGAGAAGGAAATTGAAGAGGCCAAGAACAACTCCGAAACTTTGGTAAGAACCAAGTATAAAGCTACAGATAATTCGTCTGAGGTTCCAAGCCTGGACAAGTTTTTGGTGAAGCGATTAACGAGATTTGAAAGGGAGGTTTTAGAAGCCAAAAAAGCCAGGAGTGAAGCTGGGGAAAAATGTGAAAAAACACGAGATAAATCTAGTGATAAAGTGGTTCACGCAGACTACCATACAGATACAGTCAATGATCTGGCAAGTATTCTCAAGAAGCCTTCTTCAAAATCTGAGAAGGAAATTGAAGAGGCCAAGAACAACTCCGAGACGTTAAAAAACAAGTGTAAAGCTTCAAATAGCAATGTGCATTCATTTGAGGTTCCTGACTTAGGCAGTGTGTTGGTTAAGCACTCTTCAAAGCTTGAGAAAGATATTGAAGAGGCTAAGAGGAAGAATGAAAAACTTAGTGAAATAGAGGGCAAGAATTCGAATAGATTGGGTACTGCAGCAATTGGTCGAAGAAAGAAACATGAAATGGATGTTCCTAGTTTAGAAGATTATCTGGTGAAACATATGACCAAACTTGAAAAGGAAATTCAAGAAGCAAAAAATAGGGAAAACACTGCTGACCGTGATGCCAATGTGTCCGAGACTACCTCATTGGTAGGAAAAGAAAATGTTGACCACAATGTAAATTCTTGTAATGGAGAACAACCATCAAACCCAGCAGACACGTTATCATTTGAAGTTGAAAACAAAGAAGCAGTGGATAGTCTGGACAAGATTCTAGTAAAACCAGTTCATCGTCTGCAAAGACTTAAAATGCAAGAATCATCAACAAGAAGAGACTATCGTGCACCGAGGACTCAAAGAAAGTTTGAAACTAATAGTGCCACAGATAGCGAAGGTTTGGACAAGATTTTAGTGAAGCATGTTTCAAAGCTTGAAAAAGAGAAAATGTCTTTTCATGCAAAGGAAGACAATTTGCAGAATGTAAAGAAAAGGGACACCATTGGTAAACAGTTGCAGAACAATGAAGGCAGTTTGGATCAGATTTTGGTGAAACACAAGTCGAGACTTGAGAGAGAAAAGATGGCTGATATTCAGCCACAGGATGATGATGATCAGATAAGACATTCAATTACTCGGAAAGCTATAAGGGAGAGGGAGTTGCAAGAAGCTTGGGGAGGCTTAAGCCTCGGGAACTCTATGCGTCCTCATATGTCTAGACTTCAGAGAGACAAGGCAAGTGCATTAACTTCAGTCTTAAGCCATTTTATATTGTTGTTCCTTTTTCTACTTCTCATGACTTTACTCTTGTTTTCCCTTGTAGGCTGCCTGGATTAAAGCTGAAGAAGAGGAGAGGAAGGGAACCGTGGAGGAGGCGTGAAATTATGAGAACCAGTATATTAGAAATATCATAAATTCTTTGTATTTCCCCTCCCATGCTTTTTCTGTTGATCAACATGACAACAACCAACTAAACTTTTGAATACTTCTCCACTACTCGTATAGTGATCTCGTGTGAGATTGATCCTTTTTTTTGGTTCTTTTTTGGGGCAAATAGATTTAGAATGCTATTTTTTTTTCTCTTTCGAATATGTAACTGAAGGTTGCAATGTAAATAAGAGTGCTGCAAATTTGTACATATTGTTTGCATATGTTCCTTCTACGTATATGAGTGAGCTAAGGAATTAAATATATATAAAATAAATAAGAGAAAGTACCGGACAGTGTAAGTAATGTAAGTATAAAATGAGAAAAAATAGCGAAGATAAATCTTTCAATTATTACATTTTTGGTATTTACTAAAAATGAAATAAATCTAAGATCATGTAGAGAAAATTATCTCAAGCGACTTGTAAGCAATCTCTTGAAATAAAAATAAAAAATCCCCACCCCTTCCCAACCCCCCAGTTTTGTTGTTAATATTAAATGCTTGCATAAATTTGCATGTAATTATTGAGAGTGTAGTGAAATGGTTGAGATGTCATTCAATCAACAATGTTGGATTTAAGTTCACATAAAATACTTAAAAATTAGGAAATATAAATACTTAGCCCCTTTAATTTTGTGGTTTGGCATTTGGTAGACAATTATTTCAGTTGAGAGTTGAGACAGGACAGAAGTCCTTGTGGAAAATCTCACAGTGATAGTGTGAACAACAGAACTAAGCACTGGTCTAATTTACTCACTTTAATAGTAATAACTTGTACAAAGTACTCAACAGTTGTACAAACACTCAACAGTATTTTACAGCTTCCAAATTTGACTTGACCTCTCTCTTATATAACACCCCTATTGGTTCTACCACTACTACATGTACTTTCTTCTTTGGCCTAAAACTTCCATTCTTTCTCCATTTCTTCAATGGCTTTTCCTTCCTCATTTCTCTTCTTCTTCCAAATCATTCTTTGTATTCCCTCTGCCTTCTCCACAAATTCTGAAGGTACTTTCTGCTAATCTAAGTTTCCCATGTTTTCTTAGGGTTTAAAGATTTCAGCTTTGTGTTGCTATATGAACCCCTCTTTGTTTTATTTTTTCTTTTTAGTTCATGGGGTTTGAGTTAAAATTTTGGAAATGGAAATATTTGTATAAAAACAAGAAAAAGGTTCAATCTTGAAATGTTACTCAAGATTCTTTTTTTTTTTAATTTTGTTTTGCAGGGACTGCTTTGCATTCTTTGAGAACCAAACTATCTGACCCAAAAAATGTTCTACAAAGCTGGGACCCTACACTTGTAAATCCTTGTACATGGTTTCATGTTACCTGTGACTCAGATAATAATGTTATTCGCCTGTAAGATGCTCTATCAGTTTCTTGATTTTTGCCTGTCACTTCTTGTTGTTGTTAGTAATTTGACAATTCTTATGATTTCATTTGTAATTTTTTTGAAATTTGCAGGGATTTGGGCAATTCTAATATTTCTGGAACATTAGGACCAGAGCTTGGTGAACTCAAGAATCTACAGTATCTGTATTTTTCTTTGTTTATCTCTTTTCTTGTATTTTTGTTTCTTGTCTCAGTTTAGTATCTTTTGTTGGCTGTACTGAAACCGTGGATAAAGTAACGGATAAGTTATAGAAAAAGGGGCGTTTTTTTTAGACAAAGAAATAACTATGTATAGATTAGTGTCACATGATTAATGTTGTTTCTGTGATTAACAGTTCAATCTTTTGTGTGTTTTCTTTGCTTGCAAGTCTATCTATCTGTCTTTAAGATGATGGACAAACTTTATCCTGAATTGCAGGGAACTTTATAGTAATAACTTAGAAGGGGAAATCCCAAAGGAATTTGGTGATCTGGAAAATCTTATTAGCATGGACCTATATGGCAACAAGTTTGAAGGCAACATTCCCAAGTCTTTTGCTAAACTAAAGTCTCTTAGATTTTTGTAAGTATATATTCTCATTGAATGATGAATAAATTTGACATTTTTTAATAGATATTTGATGTGATGTTATAAAGATTGAATCTTTTTCATGCTATGACTACAGACGGTTAAACGACAACAAACTAACTGGTTCGATTCCAAGGGAACTTACGACACTCCCCAACCTTAAAGTATTGTAAGTTCTCAAATTCTTATCTGCTGTTATTACCTTAATCTTTACACCTTGAAACAGAAAAACACAATCGAACAATATGGCGTTGATTTCTGCTTGAGTGTATTTTGTTTATTGCATTGCTGCAGTGATGTTTCTAACAACAATCTTTGTGGAACAATCCCTGCTGATGGACCCTTTGGAAGCTTTCCTATGGAAGGGTAATCATTTATTCTTCTTTCTTGAAAATTTGCTTACATTTTTTCGCTGATCCTCTAACTATCCCTTGATATGGTCTGCCAATTTTATTGGTGAAGGTTGTTTTGAGCTTCATTCTGTTAGCTGTGTTACTGGGGGAGAAAGAAATCTATTGAATGACCGGTTGCATCATGCTAAAAAATGTGCTTTAAGGTTCATAAACACATGTTGTGAGCTTAATCCACCAACCTGTTGCAAAAATTTAACTTATGGCATGTCATTAGTTAGTAGTTGGTGGCTTTTGGGTGATAGCTAAGTGATTAATGCTTGTTTGTTTGCAAGTGCAATTACTATATGCCCTTAAATTGTTATCGGATGCTGATGTTCATACGACTCTAGTATGAGTCTTGGAAACCATTCATTGGCCTTGTGTTATTGAATTCGAATGACGCATACAAGTTACAATCTCTCATTCTTGGATTAGGATATGTCATATTTTCAAGTAAAGCTGTGATATTTGAGCTAGAACGAGTATCACAACATCAAACTTTTATGTTGGGACCTTTACTATATAGTGTAATTCAATAGTAGATTCAGACAATGTTGTGTATTATTATTAGTTCTACTTGTAGTAAAATGAGCAATCAATGCAACTCTTGATGACATTCCTTTTGTTTCAGTTTTGCACACAACAGACTCAATGGACCTGAATTGAAAGGACTAGTGCCCTATGACTTTGGATGCAAAGAAGTTGAAGTATAGTTTGACAACAGCCTTCACAAGGTTGTGGTTGCTATTATATCTTATGTATTTGTATATGTAGTTTGACAGTGTTACTGAAATTAAAAATCTCTAAGTCGAATGCACTTCATGATATATAACGTTCTTTAAATTCATCACTAAAGCTCACCTTCACTGATAACTTGGCAGCAGAAAATGGTTGTCTTGCTGAATTTTGAAATTAAGTGCTTGATGGTTTTTGAAGTGAAATTTCTTTGAAAACAATCTATCTTTATCTCGTATCAAATTGATGTTGCTTCCTAACAAAGACGATTTTACAAGAGTTGGGACCAAATTGTGGTGATAACACTATATATGTAATATGTGGGTTTTTTATTTTTTGGTTTTTTACCTAGTGTCTGGTACTCATATTGGAGCCTGACTAAATCCAGATTTCTGCTGGAAAGTTCTACATTGGGATAAAAAGCTCCCTAATAAAAGCGATTTCGTACCAAGGAAGCTCAAATTCGAGATCTCTTGATTTAAAACAAAGGAGTACTTACTATTCCACCATAACTTAATTGGTTTGTGATTGTTAATAGGCTTGTTGTCTATCAGTAGTGGCAAACGTAAAGTTGACTTGTTTTTAAAAATACTCCCTCAGTCCCATTTTATGCAACACTTTTTGCATTTCGAGATTCAAATAAGTGTATTTTTGATCATATTTTTTTCATAGATCTTTTTAACATTTTGAATTATCAATTGTTGTAATTTATAGTATTCTTTACGTAGTTTACATATATATAAATTTCATTTCAAAAAAATTGAGATTCATATGCAAATGTTCGATTAAAATAAATTATTTGACTTTTAAAAAATGAAAAGTGTCACACAAAATTAGGAAGTAAAAAATTATTGATGTGAGATATTAAAAGTAGTAAAATAGTTTTTTGAACAATTTGGCACGTTAAGCTAAATTTGAAGAATTGGGTGGGTCATCCTAAAAATATTCAAAACTTGGAGGACTTACAAAGTAAGCTGGAAGGAGGTCCTGGACACGTGTTAAAAGGAGAATGGAAGTACGGAGTCGTGTCAAAAGTTACTGCTGACGTGGCTGTTAACTAAAATGCTGGAAACCCTTCAATGCAGTTCGTCATGTGAACTGACATCTCTACTGGCGGTGCCAATTATTGCTTCTTCTTTTTTTCTTTTTCCTTAATAAAATTATATGTTATTTTTTAAAAAAAAAAAATTAAAAAAAGTAATAGCATCGGTATATATCAAAATAGGGAAATGAAGAACCGACTGTATAATGTACTTTTATTCTGCGAAAAAGAGATGGGACAAAATACTTTTTCTTGTTTAAAATTTTATAATTTAATTGAAAAAAAAAAGGTGTGAAAAGTAATACAACATATCAATTTATTTTGCAAAAGAGATGGACAGAAGACTTTTTCATATAAAGTTTAATTGAAAAAAAAAGGATTAAAATAATTTGAATATGAGCCTCTATAATTGCCTTAAAAAATGCATATATTATGAGTTTAGGTAAATCATATGAAGTTAAGAATAAAAACATAAATCAGTGTAATATCAAGTAAAAACAGCAACGAAATCATTATTGTTTTGTTCTTGAGAATTATGCTGATTTAAGAAATTTAAAAAGAGTATATTGAAGAGTTACGAAACAAAAAAATCAATTTAAAACTACTCTCTTATCTCAAATGTTTTATTAATATTAATCTTCATTTTAATTTCCTATATAACATACTACTTGCTAACAAAAAGAATGAATAAGTTCTTTCTAATTTATTCGCTCATGCAATTTTACTTATTCATTATATTACAAATAATTATTTATCCTTACTTGTTTGATTTTAAAAACTGAGAAATTATTCATCATCCAGTTTCTAAAATTAAGAAATAAAATTCATCATCCAATTTCTCTAAGTCACTTGATTGATATGATTCATATTAATTATTATTTCTTAAATACGAGATCATATATATATATATATATATATATATATATATATATATATATATATATATATATATATATATATAGAAAAAGCTCAAATATGCTATTAAATTTTCAGTAAAGGTTTATTTATGCTATCATTTAAAAATTTGGCTCATTTATATCATTACCGTTAAAGAAAAGGTTAATTCATGCCATTATTTTTTGACAATAGTTTCGCAAAACTATTTTTGACACGTGACCAATTATAATTCGATCACGTCATCAATTTTTTTAATAAAAAAGTAATTCAATTTTTTTTAGAATTATAACTTTTTTAATTAAAAAAATTGATGATGTGTCCGAATTATAATTGGTCATGTATTAAAAAAGGCTTTGCAAAACTATTATTAAAAAATAGTGGCACGAATGAGTCTTATCTTTAAATGTAATAGCATAAATGAACCAAATGAGAGACTTTTCTGAAATATATATATATATATATATATATATATATATATATATATATTGTGAGGAAAAAAAAAAAGAGGAGCTATACACGTGGATGAAAATTAGGGAAGTGCTTGGTAAACCATAAGGCTTTACTTTATTTTTGTCTTCTACAGTTTGCTCCTTTTTATTGGCGGCCATCTTTGAAGGCCTGAAGCAGAAACTTCTCTTCCCCTACTGACGACGACAACAACAAGAGACCCTTTTCCATTACAACTCCTCTTCTGCCATCAATATACACCTGGGGTTTATCTACAGATACAAAAGATGTGTGCTTTTTTCCTCAGAAATGGTTCTAAAACCCACCATTCATTGCAACATCTATGGAAAAGAAGTCCCTCCGTTGAATCTTGGAATATCAAGAACCATATTGTTCATCACCAACTTCAACATTCTAAAGTTTATTCACGATTACCTCATTCTTTTTACAGGAAAACTAAGGAATTAGAGTTGTCAAATCCCAGTTTTCTTGCTTTCTTTTCAGGGGTTTCGTCCTCTGCTTCAAAATTTGGGTTAGTAGGTTGGTACTTAGAGAAACTCAACTCTCGACCCATTATCACCAAGAGCATCACTTGCGGCCTTATTCTTACTGCTGCTGATTTTTCCTCACAGGTACTTTTCTTCAGATTCTTGAAAGTTAGTTGAAAAATTCATTGTTAGGTTAAATAATCATGACTGCTGTATATTGCCTTGTGTGCTTTGAAGAGTATAGAGTAATGCACTCTGTTCTTTAATTTGGTCTGTTGAAGGGGTTTCAATTGCAAAGATTATTGTGAAGTAGTTGTATTCTTTACTTTTAAACTTCTTAATTAAACAAGACAAATAGTCTTCTGCTTTTCAACTGTTAATGCACTTCTTTGATTCAGGAGAGTAGTTTGATATTCATTCCTTTATAAAATCTTCCACAGATAATCATGGACAAGTTCAACCACATTCAGTCATTTAACCAATAAGTTCCACAATTATCTTCTCATAGTTGCCATATCTGACTCTGGTCTTTCATTCCATGAGTACTTTCTGGGTTGAAAAACTGAATTACAGTTGGGAGTTGCACCAATTTCTTTCACATCATGACCATTATTGGTAATTCAGATTGTTTGCATCTAAAGACTTGGGATGGTTGATGTTGTCTTAGACTACACTAGACTGGATTCCACCAAATAACAATGAAGTGAAAAGGATTGTTAATTCTTAGAAACTAGTGCAAATTTACAAAGAGTGCTTCTTTGATATTTGATAAATTGCAAGTTGAGATTTGTTTGAATAGTTCTAATACTAAAAGAGAAGTAAGATGTGGTGGAGAGAACTTAAATATAGCAGAACAAACTTAAGGAAAACGATCAACATAATATGAAGATAGAGGGTTAATGTAATCTTATTTTAATCAATGATGGTTTGGTAATAGCAAAGCTCAAGTTGAAATCGTCCTCTTCAAGTTGGATTAAGTGATTAACTATTTTTGTTACTATTCTGATCTTAAATGTCCCTTTTTGATTGGTTCGTAGTTAGTAGTTGTTCAAGATGCTTTAATGTTCTAGTACTCGTACACGAAAATCTTGTTCAGTAACACTTTAGAATGTCAAAATTTGTTAGTTCTCTTACATTTTGCTCAACATATAATTATATAATTTGCGTTTCTCCCGTCTTATTTATCATTCCCTCTTTTAGTGTAGCTTTTTGTTCTGGTTCACCTGTGGAATATATTATGGCCTGTTTTTAATCCTTTCCCCCTTCTCTGCTCTGCAGATGATTGCTGGGTCATTGTTGGAGCAGTATGATCTCACACGAACATTGAGGATGGCTGGTTATGGAGCGCTAATTGTTGGACCTTCACTGCATTTCTGGTTCAATTTCCTGTCGAGGTGCTTTCCAAAACGTGATGTCATTACAACATTCAAAAAAATAGCTTTGGGACAAACAGTTTATGGCCCTGCAATTAACTCTGTTTTCTTCTCCATGAATGCTGTAGCACAAGGTAAAGCTGAGTCCTGTTTTAGAAGTTCTGTGTTGCTTATGAAATTTACTAATAGGCTGTACTCTTACTGTTATTCACAAAATAAAATATTTGTGGAGGAATCTAAACCTCTGGTTATTATCATCTTCGAGATAGAACCTGTTCTTTTTGTGCATGTGTCCCTGAGGCCTGAGAGGAGGGCATAGGGTGTGACGTGAGAGGGAGAAGGGAGGTGGAGGTGGAAACTAACTTGAACCTCGAGTTTTAGGGATAGTGTTTAAACACTATCACTTTTCCCCCCATTTTCAACAAAAACTAGAAAAAGAAATTTAAGATTAGAAAAGGAACATCTAAAAGTTGGACACAAAATAAGAATCTGAGTCTGTTCATTTGCAAAGCTGCATTAGGAAGTGCATTAGCTCCTTTCCCCTTTTTATTCTTTTGTTTTTTCTTAGTCCTTGATAGCTTCTACCATGCTTGCTGAGTTTGAATTTGATTGTGTTGCGAACTTTTTATTTTACGGAATGAACTTGCAACAGATTTTAAGATCTATTCGAACTCTTGAGAATTCTTATTTTCTGAATTACAGTAGGCATTAACTTAGGATGCTTGTATCACTAATCCTTGTATTGGTTGCTACCTTAGGTGAAAGTAGTTCAGAGATTGTTGCCCGACTCAAGCGCGACTTGGTTCCCACCATTGTCAGTGGTCTTATGTACTGGCCAATATGTGATTTCATTACATTCAAGTTTGTTCCTGTTCATTTACAGGTATGCTCAAGGTCTCATCGATTTTTAAGGTTACTTTACACAATTTAGGATGTCTTTTCTGCTCCTCAAAGACTAATCCAGGATTTAAATTCGATGGATTCGAACTTTGTGTTACAGTGCTCTTCTGCAATTGTGCATTCAGATTTAATATTTGTTACTCCTATTTTAGTAATTTTTCGAATATACATATATGCTCTGAGTAAAGAAATGTTGGTTCAGTTGAACCAATTGATTATACATTCCATTCCATTCATCTACCTCTGGGTCCTGTATCCTCGGTCTTTGCCAAAGGCAAACTAAGGTCAGATCCCTCAACTCCCAATATATACTTGTATTTGAGAAAGTGACTAACTAGATGTTTATTACTACATCGACAGCCTCTTGTGAGCAATACATTTTCATATGTATGGAATGTATACCTGACTTATGTGGCAAGCCAACAAAAAGTCTCAATGGCGTGATCTATACCAAGCACGTTTGATGTCTTCTCTGCTAACAATTCATATATTCTTCTTGCTAACAATCTGGCTGGAGGCATGACTTTGGAGTCATTTTCATCGCGGTAACATGTTAGTGTGGTGGAGCAGAACTTCTGCAGAATCACAGAGACCATTGAATGTGTTAATTGAGAGTTGCTCGGACCATCATGGTTCTTTTTGTATATCCTAGTTCTAGTTACAGAAATCGCGTATTTCACTGTCAGCTTACATAAAAGAGCAATATCCTACTATTTAGAGCAGACGGTTCTGATTTTGAAGGTTTTGCAATTGTATCCTCATTCTCAACTCATTAAACTCGGTTTATTCTTAACGCTAAAGTGTCTCTCTTCTGTTTATTGTTTTAAAAAATTGTCAAATCTTTAACTACTTTGTGCTATTCCTCTTTGTTCTTATGTTGTTAATTTTAAATAAATTGTATTCATTTTATGTCACCAAGAGGATGCCTACCACTCTGTGCTGACAAAGTCTTTATTTGGACTTTGCTCTCATATTAGTGGGTAACCATGAAGCCATTACATCAAATGTCAACAACAAAGATGTCATATTGCTGTATAAAAACCAAAGCTCCTTCTCAAATATGCAAGACAAGTTTTTATTTCTCTCTATCTATTCTCTAAGCATAGCTTTTGTTTGCATATCAAAATGATAAGCTTAGGGAAGCTGGGGCAATTGCCCCTACTTGCAGCTGCTTTGGCAATTTGCTTAGCAGCCAGCACTGTTTTTGCTGATTACTCCTATGGTTATATTTCTCCCACACCTTACAGCTCTAACAAGTACTACAAATCACCATCTCCATCTAAGTATCATGTGCCTACTCCTTACTACAAGAAACCTGTTGAATATTCTCCGTCACACAAATACTTCAAAGCACCTGTACCTTCCAAGCACAATTATTACAAATCTCCATCGCCTGTAAAATATTACAAATCGCCTACTCCTTCAAAGCATTACTACAAGTCGCCAATTGCAAAGAAGTATTATAAGTCACATACTCCTTCGAAGCAACACTACAAGTACCCAGTTCCATCAAAGCATTACTACAAGTCGCCATCGCCAGTAAAGTACTACTACAAGTCACCATTACCTGTTAAGCACTACTACAAGTCTCCAACTCCTTCAAAGTACTACAAGTCACCAAGTCCTTCAAAGTACTACTATAAGTCGCCAACTCCAGTAAAGTACTACAAGTCACCAACTCCTTCAAAGCATTACTACAAATCACCAGCGCCGGTAAAGAACTATTACAAGTCTCCAACTTCCGCAAAGCACCACTACAAGTCCCCAACTCCTAAATACTACAATACACCATCACCAACGAAATATTACAAGTCACCAGTTTACTATAAATCTCCACCACCACCAGTTTATTATGAAAAATCACCTTCATACTACAAATCACCCCCACCTCCACCACCAAAATATTACGAGGAATCACCAATTAATTACAAGTCTCCACCTCCACCCTACTATGAATCTCCACCACCTCCACCAAAGACCTATGAACAACCACCATCATACTACTCACCTCCACCACCTACGAAGTACGAGCCATCAACCACCTATGCTTCACCTCCACCACCAATGAAATACGAAGAACAAACACCCACCTATGCCTCACCTCCACCACCTACGAAGTACGATCCATCAACCACCTATGGTTCACCTCCACCTCCATCACCATCTCCTACACCAACCTACAACTAATATTCAAATCCTTCACTTCAATATTTTTCCGCCATTTCTCTGACTTTTTAACTCATCTTCTTCACCCTCCTATTCTGAGCATTTCTATTTCCTCTGCCAAAATTTGTTTGTGCGCTTTCCAAAAAGATGGACGTTGCTTGCTGTTTGTTCTTTTGTTATAATAATTTGTAACATGTATTTATTCGAGATCTCAATCAATTTATCTCATGAATCAAAAGATTCTTTTTGGCATATTCATCTGAGAATTGTATTAATGCTTTACTACCATCTTCCTCTTTCTCTACTATTGTATCTGCTTTATCAGCTGAACTGCTTGACTGATACCACTCGTATGAGCCATTGATAGTAACAAACCAAGTTATGTAATATCATCCCTCGTGATGATATCAGAGTTCTCCCAGTATTCATTTGAAATCAAAGAAACAAAGACGTCTATTGCAATTATTGAGTTGCTAAAGCCTGTAGCTCAAGGAAACAATGATACAAGCTCAGCAATGCTGTTACGACATTCAATTTACATCAATTATAAACAAATGGGGTTACAAACACTTTCAATCAGTACTGTTCATGGATACAGTTGCATCAGCGCATCCACATAGTTGTGTAGTTTGTCCTTCGGGAATATTATCATATCAGTCAGCTCAGTTCAGTCGGTATGTGCATTGGGCAATTCAAACGAAGATGGTTGATGTTCTCCGAGTTGCTGGGACAAAGGTTAACATCTGTTGCATTACATGAGGTAAAACATCTTATCTGCAGATTCAACTGAGCCATATCACAACATTTTCAGCCGAGCCTCCACGCTCACTGCTAATACATAATGATCCTCCTTGTTAGTTTTTACCTCTCTAGTCCTACACACACATAAGATGAGCTATTAGACGGTGCTCAAAACATAGACGATGAAATTCATCTTCAGATGTGGAACTATAAGAGACAGAATTGGAAAAGCATGTCTGATATTAAATGTGGACGTTGTAAAGTTTGCGTGCAGAATTCTGAACCTACAGCAAGGCTGTTAGGATTTGTGTACGATTAACATTGAGAGCATGTTACCGTAGAGAAGTGCTACCTACTATGGTCGAAGACATAGGCAAAATACTATATGTAAATATTTGAGAAACAAAATAATAATGAAAAAAATGGTGCAAACTTAACAACATACCTAGTGTAATCCCACAAGGTTGGGTTTTGGGAAGGGTAGAATGTATGCAAACGCTACCCTAACCTCGCGGAGGTACAGAGGCTATTTCCGAAAGACCCTCCTCAAGTAATGCATAGCAAAGTAGCTTTAAAAGACAAAATACCGAAAGAAAGCAGGCATGAGTCATGACAACTAAAAAGAGAAATCGAGCAAAATTACATAATTAACAACACTGAAAAAGAATAATCAAGGACACTATACTGTTGGATGATGTCAAGGGCCACACCGTTATTGATTCTGCCTGCTCATTTAGAAAAGTAAATATTAGATCATTGAAATTATTCAGTACCACCAAAATGATAGCATTTGCTAAAATTGATCTTTCTAAGAAAATATTAATCACTGATTCTGGTCATAAAGCTTACTATATATGAAGTACTGAAAATCAAGTATCTAAATTAAACACAAACAGACCTCTATGTATATCTTCATTCTATCCAACCTTGTTGCTGTGTTCTGCTTCTTTTCTAGCAAGTAATTAAATGTCAATCGCTTCAATGATGCAAAATTTCACAATATTCAGCTTCCCTACATAATCACTGAAGAATAGTAATATATTTTATTTTGGTCCCTCCAAACATTGTATAACAAAATGTACTAAATACAAATATTGTGTATGAAAAATATTGGTTGATTAAAATTCAAATGAATCAGTAACAAAAATCAATCCAAATTATTCAAATGTTCTTTGCCCTATCTCATGCGTTACTTGGTAAGGAGAACTAGCTGAGACAATGAGATCTCCATATTTCAAGAATATATATTTTAAAGATTGAGAAAAATTAGAATGCAAACTGCATATTGTATAGAGAAGGGATGCAAGCGCAAGTCAGAAAAAAAGAACATCATTAACATACAGAAAAAGCCTTTACCTGCACTAACAAGCAGATAACCAATTTTTTAACAATGCACAGTATGCTGGAGAGTGAAGACTGCCAATGGCAATCAACTTTCAAACAGAGATGTTACACTTTGCAGCCAAAGCTGGAAGCATATATCAACTGAGGGCTTGAAGGTGCCAATCAAGGTTGGGATTGGACAAACTTCAGATCAGCCTCAATAATTTAATGACAAGAAGAGCATGCCTCAACCTCAAACATTTAAAGCGTTTTCTCATTTCGATGAACTAGAAAAAAAGCACGGCAAAGAGAAATAAGCCCATCCAACATGCAGAAGTTTACAAACAGGCACAGAAACAAGGAAGAGTAACAATTTATGCTATACTAGAGACAGAAGAGTGCCAAAAGCAACCAAAGAACAGTAATTTTACCTTTTGGTGCAAGTACTGGAATTATAAATTATTTGAACGCTTGAAGCAACCAAATCAGGCATCTAATTTGACAAAGTCAGTTCAGACTCAGCAATTTAAGGGCATGAAGTGCATACCTCAGCCTAAAACTTTTAAAGAGCACTGTCATATGGATAGACTAAAAAGAAAGGATGATAAAGTGATCAGAATAAACCCGCCAACACGCAGAATTGCACTAACAAGGAAGAAACAAAGGAAGAGTAACAATGTTTAATATGCTAGAGACCGAAGACGCTAAAAGCAGCCAGCCTTTGGTCCATGATGTAACCTTTTGCTGCCAATGCTGGAAGCATATGCATAACTTGAAGGACTGAAACCACCCATTAGGCATCACATTACATCAGACCAACCACAATAAATTTGGGCAGCCTCGACCTCAAACATTTAAAAGACATTATCATTTGAATAGACTGGAAAGGATGGATAAAAAGCAAAGAGAAAAGGCCCACCAACACATAGAAGTGCACTAACAAGAATACAACCAAAAGAAAAATATGTAAGATATGCTATAGACAGAAGATTGCCAAAAGCAACCAATCTTTGAACCAGGATGCTACATTTTGCAGCCAATAATGAAAGCATATGTCACCTGAAGCTTGAAGCTACCAGGAAGTGCATATCTCACTATATTCTTCTCTACAGTAGGAATGCACTTGACACTTCAACCCAGGAAGAAAAGTTAAAATGTCCATTTCACTTGACATAGGAAATATAATTGTTGCCTCTATGTTGCAGAAGTGGATCACTGAAGAGACAGGAAATTGGAAATTTTTGGGAGCTGAAATCACTCAGTAATGGTTAGAAATTGATTCACTTGCTAACTTCTCAGTTTTACAATAGTACACAGCTGCATTGAACTAAATGATTTATTTCATGAAAATATTTCATAGAAACCTCATGTTATTTCATAGAAACCTCATCTGTAAAATGAAAAATGACATACGAGCAAGTGCTTGTAAACAATATCTATGCATAATCTATGTAACCCTGACCCTCCCAAGGGACAAATTCTCCTAGAATACAAATCTCACAACACACATCCGACAGCTTCCCACAATATTCACATGTTGTTCCTTTGGCAATTCTCATAGATACTTCATTCCGTCAGAAATCATGTCAAGAACCATCATTCTAATCAGACACAAAAGCCTGAATTTTCCACTTATCCATCTGGTAACAAGATTGATGAAAATGAGTTGTTTATTCAGAAGCAGCACAGACCTTCTCAAGTAGCATGGACCAATCTCCCCCAAGTATATGAGGATTAGTCTCCACTGCCACTCGGAAATCCAACATCCTACCATATGAGGATCTTGTTTGACTTTTTGTATAATTTCCAGGATATTGTCCATACCATCCAGGCAGTGTTTGACCATTACAATATCTGACACGTTCATTTGTATGTCGGGATCCAGCCAGTCCTATGCAAGGTTCAATCAACCTTTTCAAAAATGCATCTAAGCTATTATTTAGCAGGTTAGCACAGTCCAATGTTATGCCAAGCCCCTCCGACTCTAACTTCCGCTCCAAACGACTTCTTAACGATCTACTCTCAGGCAATTCTCTACAGCTTTGAAAAGTCTCGAGACGAAAGTTGTACACAGATCCACTATGGAGAGTTTTTCGAGCACCACCTACATTCACAGAAATTCCAAGAGGAGCAGTGACGAGGCTTCTGCTTTGAATTCCTGGACTTCCAACAAATTGTTCAACTTCTTCCCCATCTTCTACTGATGCAACTTCAACTGGAGGTCTGCTACCAAGAGAATGCAATTCTGTGGCACTTTGCTGTTCTTGTACCCTAGGCGCTGCTTCTTCACACGTAACAGGACTTTTCCCAAGTGGTCCAAGAGGACTTGGACGGTCCCGCAACCTTCTGTCCCTACTAACTGGAGACCTGGTTTTGCGAGGTGATGAGGGAAATGCATCACCATAGAGAGATTGTAGACAACTTCTTTGGTAACCGTTCCCAACTTTAATGCTGAGAGATTCTTCAGCTTTTTTAGGCCTTGGTGGTGGAACCTTACCCAAAGAAGCATTTTTCACTATGGATAGAAGGAGACGATTATGTAGGTGAATATTCTCTCTCCCAATAGTTCGAATGCACGACTTATCGAAGTCAACCTTGCTCAACTTTGAACTGAAAAATCTACTAAGCTCATCAAAGTACTTTTCAGCTCTCTGCTGCCCAATCTTCCTATAGATTACATCCCTCAGCTCCAACGTATCCACTCGAGTATAATGGTGGTTGGTCACCATTTTCAATTGAACTTCCTAAACAATCAAAATAACCACACTTCCGTGAATTCCAGCAAAGAACATAAAACAAAAAATAACATCATTTACTCCCAACACCCAAATAAGCCCTATTTCCATATACATTCTCCTAGATCGCATTGTTACAATTCAACTATCCAACAATTAAATCAAATAAAAGCAATTAAACCTCAATTAACAGAATCCAAGAATTAACAAGAACCCCAAATTAGCAAAAAAGTCAGCAATTCCTCCTTTACTAGCTCCAAATTAAATATATCAAAAACCCCAATTTAGCAATTTCAAAAGTAGAATTAACCTCATGAAGATTAAAAATAAACCCCCAAAATGAGATTAAGCGATCGAAGGACAAAGAGATGAAAATCTAAGTAAGATTAAAAGATAATTAAGAAACCCTATTGATGATTAAACCCCTAATTAACGAAATTAAAGTAAACAGAAACACTAGTAATAGAAATTGACCTGTGTTGGGACGAAGACGACGTTGTAGGTGTTCACTCAAAGCTGTCTTTTTAGTATTTGTTTTATTTTATTTGAGGAATGGCTTTTGCGATCTGTCTGTCTTTTGTAAACTTTTTTTTTTTGGTTTTTTTGTAATGAATATAAGCCAAACAGGAATAATTATTTTCTCAGTTATAAGCCCTAATGTCACACGTGTGATTTTAATAATGGGCAAGTTTTATTAGGCTGTGTTTGGCTGATGTTGTATAAGGATTCCGTCAACAAAAGGCGGCAACCGGAAAGTTTAGGCGCCGTATAAAATAAAAATGGTTTTTTTACGTATATTTGGACAAGTTTTTTAAATATTTGATATTATCACTAAGATAAATAGTTTTATTTGGATTCCAAAATAGTATCAATATGTTGTTTACTTGCTTCAATTATATCCCAAATTGTACTATTTCTTTTTTATTTAGGCAACTCACATTTCAAAGCTTCAACAAACATTTATGATTTACTTACAAGAATTCCTTTGGTTTTTAGTAAATACAATCTAAAAATGAATCAACTTTTGATACTATATTCAAACAATAAATCGGATAAAACATTAAAATTTTGTACGAGTGTAATATTTTTATTTAGTAATTATTTGTAGATAATGCGTCGAGTTATTAGATATAGTATATCTTAATTAGTTTGAAATTTGTATGTGCTTCTCATTATATAATGATAAAAAATGATTAAGACATCTTCCAATCTAGTTTTTTAATATTTTTGTTATCAATGCTTATAGATCTTGTATTATCTCTAGACTTAACGAGTCGGCTACAAAATACTTCATCAGATAATATTTTTCTGATTCAGATCATTAGATGACGAGTCAAGATATTTCTTTTGGTCAAAGCTAATGTTCTTCACAAAATAAGAAAAATACACATTTAACAAGGGTTTGACATGATATTCTAAGTACACATTTTAGTGGGTCTCTTCTATTTTCCTCAAGTTAGAGGTGTATATTTGTCTCAAGTGTTTGTTTTCTCACGATTAAATAGCTAAATATCAATTGATTATGAAGTTGTGACTTATCATTTATATTAACATAATTTTTTAACTAAATATAATATTTTTTTTGAAAATATAAAGATTGTATCGTCTTCGCCTCTTTCTCGAGAAGTTCAAAGAAGAAGAAAAATATAATATTTTTAACATAATTTTTTAACTAAATATAATATTTTTTTTGAAAATATAAAGATTGTATCGTCTTCACCTCTTTCTCGGCCTTTTTTCCTCTTCTTCTTTTCACTTTTTTCTTCTTCTTTGAACTTCTCATCTAAATAACCATCTTCAAATCAAGTTTTGCCCATATGTCGCTATTTTTATTCAAAAATAAGATGAAAAGAGGAATAAAAAGATCAAAATTTGTACAAAATCACATTTTTAAGCAGAAAATTCAAATTTTTAAAATTATTAAAGCAAGAGTTCATCATTGATGGTCATTATAAAGCTTCAAATTTTAAATTCATTGTTTGAATTTTACGAATTTGTGATTAGTTTGAATAGTTAATTCCTACAAATAATTGATAATGTCGTTTGGAGTTTATATGTCAATTTTAAGAGGATTCGATTAAATTTATAATTGATTATAGGAGAAATATTAACTTATAATTCGAAAAAAGTGAAGCTCGTGGAATTTTAAGATTTTATCTTACTTCAAAATAAAAAGGTTCAAACTTTTATATAAAAAATTATCTACTTTTCACAAAATAATAATAATAATAATAATAATAATAATAATAATAATAAAATTTTGAATTAAATAATAAATTAAGTTTTTACGACAAACATCTAAGGTAAGGTACTTTGAACACATGATTATATCATCTAACTTACTATGATTATTCCTTGATTTTATATTACTACATGAGGTTAACTAAAGGCAAAAACAACTCTAAAATATTTATTTTCGTGTGTTTATTTATGTAGATCTGAGACATTTTATTAAAATTTTATGTTACGCCACTAATTTTATTGAGATGCTCGTACTAATATTATTGTCCCTAGTTGGAATGAAGATATTATTTTTCTTCCACGCTTAGTTTTGATTGTGAAGTCTGAAATGCATGCCATGATTGCACATTTTCCTTCGAGACACACTATTTACCAAAATTTTCATGCAAATTATAGTTCGTGATAGAGTTATGGATGCCATAAAGAGGCATAGAGTTATTGATGCCATAAAAAGGTGTTTGTATGTGTAATGGGTATATATTAAATAGGAAAAGTTACATGAATAAATACATTTTTAAAAAATAATTATTGATTTTAGCGATATTTTTTTGTTTATTATCATTTATAGCAATATTATGATAAATCTGTAATATGTATTAAAAGTGAATTATGTATGCAATATATTTGAATTATAATTGTTTTTTAAATATATTATGTTTGTTTGATAAAAAATTGTCACATTGTATTATAAGTGTATTAAAATGTGAAATAAATTATTATCCATCATTAAAACTTGTATTATATTTGAATAATAAATTTATCTTTGTAATATGTATTAAACTTGTATTATAAGTGAATTAGAAATAGTCAAGTGAAAAAAAATTATTGCTATAAATAATAAATTTTTATTATAATATATTTACGTAAGTTCCCCATTAAAAATGTAAAAATTAGTGTACAACTTATTGAATAGCTTGTGAATGTTGTTTCTTATTACTTGCCCTTTGTTTGAAATGATAACTTTTCTGGTTTCCATTCTTATTATTATTATCTTTTGTTATTACTTTTATTTTATAAGTTTAAGTTCTTTGTTTATTAAATTTCTATTTTTAGTCTCTAGTGATGCATATAATTATATTTTTTTATTATTATTCAAAATATAGTGATCATTTTTTGTTAGTGACTTTGTATCTTTTCAATACATAATTTGGTGATATAGATAGAATAATTGAAACAATGCATCTAAAATAAAATCAATAAAACTTCACGTTGTACATATTGTTCGCAAAACTTGCTCTTGTGTGACACTGATGACATTTTAATGATGTTACATTGTGATGACATTTGCATTTAAGACTGGTCAATGGATCGGAACCGATCTACCGAATCGGAACAAATCGGTATCGAATCGGAACGGGATGCGTTGAGAGAAGTTAAATATATAAGTTGCTCAAAATTTTGATAAACTAGAAAAAGGTAGAAATGGAGATGGTGAAAAATAATGTTAGGCATAAAAATTTTATCAAATTTAAATAGAACTTTACCAGATAAGTTGATCCATTTTGAAACTCTAAAATGTTTAAGATTTGGAGATTATTCTATCCTAAATTATAGCTTATGTCTTTATTTCTTGGTATCTCAGATATCTCATAAACTCCGAAGTATTTATAAAGAGATCATAATGTTGTATTTCTCAAAGACGAAATGATCAAGAAACATTTTTCCTTAAGACAAACTACAAAAAATCAAAGTGGTGTCTTGTGTTCTTGGCGATATATACATCACAAGGAGGTATATATCATCCTACATTCAAAAAATATATTACTAACGGTTATCGAATCACAATGAAAAGTAAAAGATCAAAAATCAAAAGAATATACAAATTTGTACTTCTAATCTTAATATATAGATAGAATCGCAACAATTTACTAAAAAAAGGGAAACTTACATAAATATATCATAATAAAAAAATATTTATCATTTATAGCAATAACATTTTTTTCACTTGATCACTTTTAATTCATTTATAATACAAGATTAATATATATTACAAAAAATAATTTATTATTCACATATAATACAAGTTTTAATGATGGATGATAATACATTTATCACATATTTTAATACACTTATAATACAATGTGTTAAATTTTTACCAAACAAACATAATATATTTCAAAAGACAATTATAATCATATATATTGCATACATAATTTACTTTTAATACATATTATAGATTTAACATAATATTACTATAAATGATAATAAATAAAAAATATAACTAAAATTAATAATTATTTATTGAAATGTACCAAATTCGGGTAATTTTTTCACTAAAAAATTGGTGGAGAATTCCCTTTGTAAATCTAATTGGGCCTCCAAATTTCAAATCAC
The DNA here is from genome assembly GCA_032847665.1 of Solanum chilense. Classification (NCBI taxonomy): domain Eukaryota; kingdom Viridiplantae; phylum Streptophyta; class Magnoliopsida; order Solanales; family Solanaceae; genus Solanum; species Solanum chilense. Next base: position 107,594,338 of record CM064963.1, on the reverse strand, counting down.
GTGGGCCGAAATATGCATCCTAATGGGCCGGTTTAAAGCAATTTTGCATTTTTTGGAATTTTAAGTAAGAAAAAATGGCACAGCATGAACTCTCTTTTAATTAATTGGCAACATATAGCTTTTTCTATTTTTATAATAAAAAAAGATTTTTAAAAATTAAAATTGGCATATTTTGGCCATTATGGCCCACGTTAATATGTGAAAAGTAATTTAATTTTAAATTAATTATTTTTTAAAATTAGTGATAACATGTTGCAGTCTTAAAGGGAAGTGAGATTTTGTTCCTTTTTTTTCTTCTCTTTTCTTATATATATACGTTTTCTTTTATTGGTGAATATTTATTGATAATATAAACATTTAGATCATTCTTCTTCAATCCTTTTAAATAGAAGTATTAAGAATTGATGTTATATCTTTTCTAGAAAATTTGTATGTTTTCACTTTTTATATTATTGTTAACTTTTTTTTTGCTTATTAATTTTTTCAATTTGAAAGTTTAAATTTTTATATTTTAAGTGAATATTAAGGAGATAGTAATTAATTGTGGGTATCAATTGTCATGGTTATGAAAAATATTTCAAAATTATTTCTAAAAAAAGAGATTTTGATTTTGATTTTGTTGAATCTCCACACAAAAATTTCAAATTTTAGTCATGCAAGTTCTTCGCAGTACCCGATTCGTACTAAGGATAATTTTAAAGGTAAACAATATGAATCGGTTGGTGTTACTGATAAAAAAATTAAGAAAATAATTATTCCAGTTGAGGTTGCTAGAAGGAGAAAAGTGATGAATTGTCTAACTTAGAATATTTTTGACTTGTGTAATACTGGACATTTTAAATTCCAATTGTAATCCTCATTTACACACTAAAGGAAGAATCTGGAGTGTATACAAATTTTTAGTGAATGAATACACATGTATGCATACATAAATTTTTGTATACACGATTGTTAATTCAAATGATAAAAAATTCATTCAAGTGATAAAAGATTATTCGATTCAATGTTTACATTTTTAGTGAACGAATACACAAATATGTATACATAAATGCATTGTATACATGATTTTTCATCCAATCATAAAATAAAAGATAAATTAGTTAACTATTTACATATTATAAATGATTGGATACATAAAGTATATTATTTTTGAAAAGGTATCCATTGTATTGGATACCATAGATTTATATGTCTAGTTACGCTAATTGAATTGAATAGTGTGTGGTGATTAGTTTCACTAGAAAATTAAAAAAAAACTAATAGTATACCGTCGGTTAATATGGGCTAATTTGTGCTCTTTTTTTTGGGCAACTTTCACATATAACAAATAAAAAATTCATATTTGTATGTTATAGCAAAGATTCATAATTGCGCTCCATAACAAACATAGAAACTGTATATTCGCTATACATATACAGTTGAAGCAAATTGTATAAAACGAAGTGTATAAAACAAGAAAGAGAAAGACATTTGGACTGAGAACTGTATAAAAACGAAGTTTATAAAACGAATTGTATTATTATAAGTGTATAGAACAATTATATACAATTTGAATTTGTATAAAATGAGAAAGAGAGAAAGACAAAAGAGACTTGACAAGGAATATACAATTGAATCGAATTGTATAAAACGAGAAAGAGAGAAATTAGATACTATTTGAAAATTATAAAAAGAGAAAGAGAGAAGGACAAAAGAAACTGGGCAGGGGAGTATTTTTTATTGTATAATTATAAGTGTATAGGACGAAAATATATGTACTTGCATGTGTATATACAATTTTCTTACGCTTTATACAAACAGAAACACAATTTATACATTTTTCTTCTGTTTGTATAAGTGAGAAAGGCGAGGGTGGCGAGCGAGATTTGGGGGAGTGCCGAGCGAGATCTGGAAGAGGGAAGAGAGGGGAACAAAAATATATGTGTTTACACAATTTTCTCTGCTTTATACAATTAGAAACAATTTTTATACACTTGTGTTTGTATAAAAAGTGAGGAAGCAAGCGAGAGATTGGAGAAGAGTGGCGAGCGAGATATTTGGGAGAGAGATGCCTGTCAATTTTCTGCAAACGTTTGCTATGGAGCACAATTAAATCAACCCTAGCTACTCCATTTATTTTAGGTTATTAGTTTGTTATTATATACAATTTTCCTTTCTTTTTTGGTCTATTAAATGCCTACTTATTTATGGGCTATTTATTGCTAATTTTTCATAACAATTGTATATATATGTCATTTACTCTCTAAGTAATAGGGTTAAGAGCTAATTATATCACATTTCTAGTTTTTTCAAAATTACAAAAATTACTTAAATTTAGTGGAATCTAGATACATTACAAAACGTTGATACATTGCGTTCCAGTTTCTGATACATCCCTTAATGTTTCAATATATCGCGTTTCGATTTCGAATACGTCACTCAACGTCCAAATACATCACGTAAAGTGATGTATTCGACTGATACATTTCATAAAGTAATATATCCGACAGATTCATTGTGTAAAGTAATGTACCCAAGAATCTGATACATCGCGTAAGATGATGTATCCAACCGATACATCGCGTGAACTGATGTATCTGATAACAAGAAAGATTATATATTTTTGTAAGTTTTTTAAATGGCAGATTTTTTTTAAAAAAAATCTGATAAATTAAGTTAGTATATTTAAGTAATTTTTTCACAATTGCGGTAATTTTCCGATAATTTTACTTGTACGATAATTCTATGCGCTTTAGTTAATGTTATACGAGAATTTCTTCATATAGTATCACTACTCTATTAGTCTTGATTAGCCCCAACAAAAAATTATTATCAGTGTTGAATCTTAATTTCTTCCATCTTATAAGCAAAACAATACTTCGTTTTTCTTTGTTTCTCTTCCTTTCGATGTATAATGACATGTTGAATGTAGTGATCTATGAGCAAATGCATCTTTAAAAAATAATTTCATAACTCATAATAAATTCAAAGTGTAGTGTTACAGGTTCAAATTAAGTAGCCTCTTAGATAGGTCACCAAATGTGTTTAGTCATGAACAATAAAGTAATGGTTGAACTTAAAAATACCTACAACTTAGTGAAGAGTATTATATATATTATCACTAGTCAGCGTCAAGCTACAAGTAGTTTGTCTAATTAACCAAACTATATTAGTAGTACTAAATATTAATAAAAACACACATTCAAAGTACTTGGTTATAATAATCTACAGCTTTACCAAACACAGTCTCATCAAGCTTACCACATTAAACTTTCTTTAAATCTAAGTTATACTTAATGGCACCGTTAACATGTCAATTATATATATTTTTATTAAGCCATTCAATTTCACTTTCTCATTCACTCTTTGGCCCCACTTTCTTAATTTTACTATTAAAAAATTAGATCTTGACTTAAACTTTGAGCTACAGTTTTGTTTGTTAATATAACATATTTGTAGTTTCTAGTAATTTAGAATTGCTTAAATTGTCACGTTTTGCAAATTGTAGGAGAAACAAGAAGCAAGGGATATTATATTCTACACAGATTCCACCAACATACATATATCAAATAATTTTGTTGATAATTTCAAAAGGTCAAGGAGAAGGGTTGACTAGGGCTCTGTATCGGTCGATTCGTTTTGATTTTGAAGTTTATCGGATTGTCTTATTGGTTATCGGTTTGTAGAGATGCTAAACCGAATAGAACCATTAAGATATTGACTTATCGGTTATTGGTTTATCGGTTTTTCATTGTTATCGGTTCGGTTATCGGTTTAATCGTTAAGATTTGACACAAAAGAAAAAACATTGAAAATCACTTAGAAACAAGGTGACAAACCAAATAAACCATGTACTTGAGTTCACATGTTACATCTTAGTCAAAAGCAAACACTTTAACATTGTTGAATAACCAAGTGTTTGAGACAACCAAAAATAAAAGTAGAAAATCAAACTCCAAGTCGAGGACTTTCTATACAAAATGGTATAAATATAATTATTTAATTTAGTATCGGGTTATCGGTTAACCCGTTAAGAAAAATTTCAAATTGTTAAGAACTGATAACCCGATAACAAAAAAAAATCAAAACCGTTATCAAAACCACTAAACCAATAACCCAATACTATAAATCAATAACTTTTTTATCGGTTCGACTTATCGATTTCGATTCAATTTTGAACAGCCCTAGGGTTTACAGTCTAATTTCAAAAGGAACCCTAATTTTCATATTAGCAATGTATTGCCATACCAGAATTCTTTTGTGTCATTTTAAGCGAAGTTGAACTCCTGACATGAATCTGGATTAGTTGGGGAACGATGAATATACGTACTAAACATCAGACGAAAAAAAAACAAAAGTGATTCAAATCAAGAAGGGTTGTAGAGATGGTTGGCGGACACACGCCCCTGACCAGTGCTATAAATACATATGTACTCGATCATTATAATCTTATTTATAAATATTTAATCACGCTTCATAAACGTTATATATTTTATAAGTCACGAAATCTGTTCCTTAAATATTGAAATATTTCACTTTGTTTCTTGATTATAATTCTGTAGAATCAACACTCATAAGTAAGATCTTGATTATGATTAATGGAATCCAAAAATAATGTTTATGATAGCATTTGTGAGTCAGCTTGAATGGAGGATCTTAGTTTCTTGTTTTTTAAAAAAAAAACAGCAAAAAGTTAAAAAGGAAGAAATAATTAAATTAAAGATATGAATTTGTCCACAGTAATGTCTATTTTATGTTCCCTTGTGACTCATCATATCTGTTGATGCACACTTACTAATAATAGTATACTATTTTCTATAACTCCAATTTCTGGCACCTTATTATCGTTATCAAATTCAGAGCCATGAGTATCCAAAGCAATATATAATCATATTAATTTATCTAACATGAAATGCATTAATTACTCCCATTTCAATTTATTTAATCTATTTTAGTTTAATAAAATAATATTTTTTTTAAAAAAAATGTGATCTAAAATTAAGACACATCAAATATGCTAAAGATGCTCTTTAATTTTGTAGCTTTTAATATGTTACATGAATAATTAAAATTCATTTTTTTCTTAAACAAACTAAAAGAAAAAACGAAGAGAATAATACTTAGTAACAGTAATTAAAAAAAGAAAAGAGGACAAAAGAGTCTAATTTTGTTGTTAAAGTGGCAGTGAGTTTGGAGAAGAAGTAAACAGACAAATGCATGCATGAAAAACAAAGATATCTGAATACATTCAGAGATACACACCTGCATTCCCGTATTTTTATGTTTATAATCATTTTTGTATTCAATTTATTTATTTATAATTAAATTAAAATTATGATTTCCCGGTAATTATAACATGAAATTAAATTTTAACGTAAATATCAAATCTCGAAGATAAACTAAAATATAAAAAGTTTGAATTTTGAATGATGTTATATGAAAATAACCCATCATTTATTGTATTGCCCTACTTGCTTCAACTCTCACCTTGATCATCTCTTTCATATTAAAAGACAGAAGCATATTATATATAGGAAATAAATAAAGTCACGGGTGAACATAATTTCAAAAATAAAAATAAAACTATATACTTCTTTGGACATGAAAATTCTGACAATATATGTGAATGTTTGGCAACAAATGGTTCTAGTTTTAAATTATGATTTTGATATAAATATGAGATACACACATTATTCATGAACCTAGTAGCTACATACCCACATTACATAGGTTCGTTTTACATAATTAACTTGGTTACTAGTTACTACCTCAGAATCCTGTGACATATCTCACAACATTTATATGATACTTAAGACTTTTTTTTTCTTTTTATAGTTAAATATTATAATAAAATGCGGAAAAATAATTTTCCATGACCAAATATTATTTTCAGATCAATTGTAAAGAAAAGAAAATATTTTTATTAAGGTCAAATCTTCTAAATAATGTTATACCTCGCCCAGAGACTAATCCTCAAAAAATTAAATGGTTTAGAGTACCACTTGTACAACATCAAATACTATAGGTGTTTTCATACAGAGTAACCTATTTTTTTTTAGTGATTAGTTAACAATGAGAAAATATTATTTTAAAAGTATTTTAGTATAATACGAGAAAATACGATATTGTTATTGAATTTGAAAAATACTATTGAGATTATAGTTGGATCTAATGCCGGGATCGAGAGTGGGGTTCCGGTTACGTACTAATTAATTTATACATATTTATGTACTTTAAGATTTGCAATTATGATACTAATAACTTAATTAGCCGTAAAAAAGAAACGAGTTTAGAGCCAAAAGTTTTCTTGGATCAAGTTCAAATGGCTGGGTAAAAATGAACCATATAATTAATGGGGATATAACCCACTCGTCCTTTTTTTTTTCTTTTTGAAGTAACTTCAATTCAGTATAGTTAAATTTGAATTCGATTAAATTATTGTAATTTTATTTGTGTTCTTATAAATATTGTTTTAATATTATATTTTGATAAATTATTTCAAATTCAACTAGTTAAATTAATAATTAATTCAAACGGATCATAACTCAACTCGTTTAAATATTCGATAGGATATTGAATAATTTAAGGCGAAGGAAACAAAGTGAAGGAACAAGGATAGAAGCAAAATGCGGCAAAAGCAAGGGGAAATATTATATATTTTTGTGACAAAAAATGAGTGGGACGGAGCATCTTATTACTAGGCTGAAACTTTAAAGAACTTTTTTCCATTAATTATTTAACAAAAATACAAAATAAAAAAATTGAAGCATATAGTATTATTTAGAACTTTTTTGTTTGCAAAGATTACAAGGCAAGAGTTTCCATTACTTACTACATTTGACTTCTCTCCTTCTTCTTACTTTCTCATCCTTAAGGTAATCTTTTGTACTCATACTATATCAAGTTTGGAATATATTGTGATCAATATCATTCGTAAAATTAATTTTTTATGTAAGACATATACTGCTAGAAGTTAAGATTTTCGTATTTTAATTTAGTATAAACGTGTGCTATACGATATTATTTTCTTGCTCATTTCTCAATAAATCGGCTCAATGGGAAAATGCTTGGCAAAAATATATTCTTATTGAAATATTGACAATTTTTCGAAAAAAACATTGTTATTTTATCTTTTCACACTGATTCAATTAAATTTTTTATGAATATAGTCACTGAATTGGAAAATAATGTTCTTTTAGCAATGACAAAGACGAATTCGTAATTTTGAGTTTGATTATTATAGATTTTGAACTTTTAAAAAAGTCAGGCTTAGAATTCTAGTTACATCCCTAAGTAGTGATCGATGGTAATTTTGAGGTTTTAATTAATTACTATGTCAAACATGTAACTACATTAGAAAGTTTGTAATAAGTGAATCAATTATGTATGTTAAACAAAATGTATGTATTCTTTTATTAAATTTTTTTGAAGATATATACATGATTTTTTAGTATTGTGGTAGATGTTCCATTCATAAAGCTAGGGAGGAAACTTGGATGAATCATCATATTATAAAGAACAAAAGAATGTAATGTTTTAGTGAAAAAGACATTTGATCCATATGAACAACTTTAGACAGACACAATTGACACTCAACTTAAAAAGTTGGCATACACTTATTTCTGATATATACACAAAATATATACTATGTACTTTATTACTCTCTACTGTGTTGTAATTTTACTAAATTTAGCAATGCTCACATGCAAATAATACACAAAATTTTAATGCCTATATAAATTGTATCCACCATGTCATTCTTTGTCTTACTTATATGCCAAAATATTAAAACTCAAGTTTAAGTTGTATACATTTTTAGTATGCATATGAGACTTATAACAAATAAATATTTGTTATTGTTTAATCTTTGCTCTAATTAGATTCCTTGGCTTGTTGCCTCTAATTACTAGTAGCTACTGAGTAATTTTTTAAGCATTTCTTTTTTAAGAGCCTACTTAATAGTCAAACTATGAAATTTGTGTTTTGTTAGTTATTAACCTATATAAATAGCTTTGCTGCCCAACAAAATTATAGGTGCTTAGTTAATTAAAAAAGTAATTAAAAGATGATGACCAAGATTAGCATGACCCCTAGGAACAAATGGAATCTACTAGATAGGGCTTTCACTTTTCAACTATTTTGAGTTGTCCAAATTTCTAATAGTATGGAGATATATGTTATTTAACTTTATAGTATATAGTATAACTGAGGGAACTAGGAAGTAGGGTATATAAATATTCTTAATTTTGTTTTTTCTTCTTTTAGATTGATTTGACACCCAAATTTCAACAAAAAGTGTAATATGTCTTTCTTATTTGAAATATAAGTATAAATAGTTTAATTTATCATATAGCCAAAAATAATAATAATAATATAATTTCCATGTTTGTCCAAAAAATAATAAAAAATATTGATGGTGCAACTTTTGTATGTAAGGTTATTTAGATTTTACATCTATAAAGAAAGATCAACAACTAGAGTTTAGAAAGAGTTGAATGGTTATGATCTAGTAGACTACAAAAATTTTAATTTATGTTTAAATGAGTTAGAGTATTTTTTTAAATTGAAATCTACCTCAACTAGGTTTATATTTGGAAACAAAATAATTAAAAAAAAATAGGTCGCTATTTCAACAATTTACTTTGTATAATATGCACACTATACTGTTTAAACAACAAAAAGATAAAAATCGTAATGTACTATGTAAATTACATGAGTGATAATATTCGCTCGTATATAACAGATATTTTATAGATAATTTGTTGATATGATTATACTTATATTGACATTTTTTTCTTTCTCTATTTATATGATGTTCTATGTGCATTATTTGAAATTGAATTTATTATTTTTGATGTTTTTTTCCTAACTTTTTTGATATAAAGGCATTACTGAAAAATTAATTATACTAATAAATTTAAAAAATAAATGAAGATCCATAAAGTTGGCTCTTCAATACTATGGAGCTGAGAGGTATTAAAACATTATATTTGTCTTGATATGTCATATTCATTATGAAGGGAAAGGATAAAATTTTTAAAAAGCAAAAAAAATTATTAAAGTAATTACTTGCATTTCAAGTATGGGAGTTTTTTTTTTTATGTTTTATTATTTTCCCAACTTTTATATGGAGTTGGGACACGTCCATCAATACCTACGAACTCCACTTGCAATCAACAAAAATAAAGATTTAATTGATGTAAATAAGTGAAATAATCATTTTCTAATTACTAATACTAAATTACATTATTATTATTATTATTATTATTATTATAAAGTAGTGGAAAGGAAGCAAATTAAATATGATTATTAAGAAATATAATTGTAACATAAAAATTGTGATTTGCTTAGCGTAACGTCTTTCCAAAGATTCACAAAACCCCAAAATCACCCATAGCTAAAAGATGCACCAATTTTCTGTACCCCCAAATCTGACCCTTTTCTCTTCACTTCTTCCTCTTCACTCTCGCCGGAAACTTTTTCTGTTTCCTCATCTTTCTGCCTTTTTAGCTGTATAATCTTGATAAAAAATGTTTACTTTACCAGAAATACATAATGGGGTTTTGAGTTATGGTGGGATTTCTTGAATCTTGAATCTTTTTTGCAGGATTTTAGCCATGGAGACATGGAAAGAGTTAATGGGTAGGTGTATTTTGTTTTGAAAGTACAATGTGAGAAGTGAATTCCCATTTTGGAGAGAGAGAGAGAGAGAGAGAAAGTGTGTGTGTGTGTGTGATGATGGTTGCTGCTGTTTCTGGAGCAGTTTCAACTGGCCGACAAAACCCCAAAACCCCATCACAAGATGAGACTTCAAGAAGACCCCCATTACTGCCCTCTGAGAAAGACAACAATGGAGTTGTTAACCCAAAAAGACCCAAATCAAGAACTGTTCAATCTCGGTATATGTCTCCTTCTCCTTCAACTTCTTCTTCAAATTCTTCTTCAGTATCTTCAACTTCTTCTTCTAGTAGAAGATTTCCGTCTCCTTTGATTTCTAGAAACTCGGGCTCTACCCTTTTGTCAAATACTCCGGTTACAGTTCCCAAAAGATCTGTTTCAGTGGACAGGAGGCGGACCTCAGTTTCCAGGCCACTTACAGCTGATCTTGATTCAAAAGTAAGCAATGTAGCTGAAGTTTCTGCAGCAACAAAGCTGCTGGTGACATCTACTAGGAGTTTATCTGTATCTTTTCAAGGGGAAACCTATTCACTTCCAGTAAGTAAGACTAAAGCGGCTCCACCTTCTCCAAATTTGAGTAGTTTAAGGAAGGGTACCCCTGAGAGGAGGAGGACTACTACTCCTCTTAGAGGGAAAGCTGATGGGGCGGATCAGTTGGAGAATTCTAAGCCTGTTGATCAGCACCGTTGGCCAGGGAGGTCTAGGCAGGGGAATCCACTGGCGAGGAGTTTAGATTGTAGTAATGGGGACAGACACAAGGTTATTGGATCTGGAAATGTAATTAGGACACTTCAGCAATCTATGATTGATGAAAGAAGGGCTTCATTTGATGGCAGGTTGAGTCTTGATTTAGGAAATGCAGAACCTTTGAAGACTGTTGAACAAGCTCAGGATGTAAATTCAGCCAATAATGATTCTACTCTGCCATCTGATCTTACTGCATCTGACACGGATAGTGTTTCTTCTGGTAGTACAGGAGTGCAGGAGTGTGGTGGTAGTTCTCGTATACGTGGTGTGCCTCGTGGGATTGTAGTTTCTGCTAGGTTTTGGCAAGAAACAAACAGTAGGTTGAGGAGATTACAGGATCCAGGTTCACCTCTATCGACAAGTCCAGGGTCCAAAATGGTTGCGCCACCAAAGTTGAGAAAGTACCATAGTGATGTCCCAGTATCGTCCCCTCGAGCAATGTCATCGCCTATTCGTGCTGGCATTCGCTCTGCATCACCTAGTAAGCTTATAGGATCATCTCCTTCCAGAGGAATGCCTAGTCCATCTCGTGTCAGAAATGTGGTCAGCACCATTAATAGTAACTTCATTGAGACCCCGTCAGTTCTTAGTTTTGCGGTTGATGTTCGGAGGGGGAAGGTAGGGGAAAACCGAATTGTTGATGCACACTTGCTGCGGCTTCTTTACAATCGACACTTACAGTGGCGCTTTGTAAACGCTACTAGTGAAGCAACTTTGCTGGTGCAGAAACACAGTGCAGAGGTAAAGCTGCCTTTTTTACTTGAAAGTTTGAATCTCTTAACTTGAATTGGATTTCTCATCTATATGTTGTCTGTTTGCTATCCTGAAGTTGGTGCCCTAATTTGCCTTAGAAGACAAATTACTTACCATTATTGAATCAAATAGGCCTGAATGGAGCAGAATATATAGAGGATCCTAGGCGGACTCCAACTAGTTTGGAATTAAGTTGTAGTTGATTGATTGATTTGCCATTCACCTCAGTATCTAGCTTTTTGCTCTGACTACGTGCATTGTGAGAATTAAGAGAAAGAGGAGTTCAGACTCTTTATATTTGCAGAAGAACCATGAGAACTAGTCACTTCAAATTGTTCCTCTTACCGGAGATTTCCTTTGGTAGGTAATGGATGACATCTAGGGACAAAGAAGGCACAGGTTGATTTGCCTAGATCTTTAGAGATTAGCGGTCCTATCTAGGAATCCAACTTGTCTATACATGTGGGGTTCTTGTTACTTCTAAAATAATGAAAAAGGTGCAATTTATAAATCTGATCAAACAATTTACCGATTCCTTGAATTTCCTTCTGTTTTGTTCTCTCCATATAATCTGCATAACAGCTTGTGGGATTACATTCCAAGCTCTACTCCTCTGGTTCTTCTTTTCTGTCCCCACCAGAATCGAAGAGTCTGAATAACAGTCCTAGGCATTGTCTGGTTCACCGGAACGTTGCAATGAGAAATTCCGATGGTTGGTTGGCTGGCTATCTTACAGAATGAGCAAAAAGATTACCATATTTATTAGCTTCTTTGCACAAAAACTACCAGCTGTTATTTATTCTTTTGTTCCTTATATAATTATCTCATGTTAAGATTGTGTCTGAAGCTGCTGTCCAAACTAGTAAGTTCATATTGCTAGGAGCATGGCTGTGCCAATAGCCTAGTTAAGAACTCTCTTGTTTGCTGGTCTTATAAGTTTAACCTTCAATTCTAGTTTGTAGATAAGAGATGTTGCATGGGAAGCTTTAAGTAAAGCTATAAGTTCATCTATTTGGCCTTTGTTCTTCTCACTTGCTATTGAGATAGGTAAAATTTAGGGGCATTCTTTTTTTCCAAGTGGAGTTCTATCTGTTAACATTGATGGTTCTGCACTTCTGTTCTTAGAAAGCTTTGATCAGATCCCATTCACTTTGTTCAAGTTGTCATGAAAATAGCTTCAATTAACTAGGTGGCGGCTATAAGATTGGAACAACTGCAACTGGTCCTTACATGACACTTAGGCTAATTTTACTTCAACATTGTATTTGGATATTAAAATGGCTCATTATCAGAGATCGGGCATCTGTTGGGGAAAATGGAAAGTGTTCTTGTTTATAGAAGTACTTTCTATGATTTGAGAAGCATACATTTTAAACTTGTTATGAAGACTCTTTTGCTTATAGTTTTACCAGCTCATGTTTGAGATTCATGCATATCAAGTGATACAATTGAGATCTATTTCTGTGTGTTTTAAAAGGTTTATACTAGTGTTCCACATATTGGAGTTTGTGCTAATCACTTAGGTTATTGTATTTGTCAGTCTAGTAAGTGTTTATCACAGTAGGCAACTTTTCTAAAAGAGTACTGAATTTTGCAATTCGACCACACAAAATGTTGTTCTAGCTAATTTCTTTTGGATGTGCACATTGTATCTATCAGTTCATTAGGTACTGAAATGGCTGCATGTACACTGCTACAAAAAGAATGAATCGGGTGCTCTATTGACCGAGGCCACTTTACTCTCTTCCTTTTGAAGGCATCTTCCTTAAGATTCAGCTGATCATATGCAAGACTGTAGTCCATTTTAAAAACATATTGAGCTCTTTTGCAGAAAACTCTGTGGAATGCATGGATAACAATCTCAGATCTACGTGATACAGTCACTAAGAAGAGACACAGGCTACAGTTGCTGAGGCAAAAACTGAAGCTAGCTTCCATTTTAAAGGGACAGGTCTGGTCTCAGCCCTTTTTTCCCGTTGCACATTTTCAATATTATAATCTTGCTGGATTTTCGGTGAAAAGTATGCTATTTTCATCCTTATTTTGAAATATTCTTGTTAAAAAGATATTCCCTGCATGGTTAAATCAACCAACCTGGTGCAGTCAAAGTTTTGGGTATTTGCTTTGATTCTTAAGCCTCATAATTGCCTCCTTCCTCTGCTGGTTATTATTGAATTATCGTGTTGCTTGATCTACCTTTTTGGCATATGAAATAGAACCCTCAACTGTGTCATCCATGAATCATGACTAAAATTGAATTTACAAGTAGAATCAGTTCAGGTCCTTCATTGAGTATATAAAAAAGCAAGATTCACTAAAAATTGTACAATCCTAGCAAGTAATGATCTTGCACACGCTTCTACTACTCCACAGGATACCATTTCATTAAAAGTAGTCTATGACTTGTAGTAGTAAGATTACCATATACAAATTAGATGTCAGTTTTCACCTTCAAAATATACGAAAAAACCCTAAACTACTTACTTTATGACTATGATTTGCAAATAAAAATTGCATCTAGTTTCCTCACTTAGTTTACATTTTCTGTGCACAATACTATCTTTTATTTTTCATACATCATCCATCCTCGTCAGTTATTTCATCAAAAGTATAGCCAATTGATCTGCAAACCAAGTCCAGATCTGAAATCTGATAGTTTTTAATATTAACTGCAATTTGTTACTCTGAACAAGCCTCTGAGACTCTTAGAAAGTATCTTCAAGTTGATATGCTTCCTTCGTTTCAAAAAGAACGGCCTAGTTTGACTTGGAAAGGAGTTCAAGAAAAGAAAGAAAACTTTTTAATCTTGTAGTTCTAAATTAAAGTTATGTCAAATGTTCCGAAATTCCCTTTATCTTGCGGCCTTAAACATGCCATGTAAAAAGTTGAAGTCAAAGTGTTGCCAAAAAAGGAAATGGCTCATTCTTTCTAAAACATACTAAAAAGGAATTTGGGTCATTTTTTTAAACGGAGGGAGTAATTCATTTGGCCTTGTTATAATTATCAGAAAGAGAATAACTGTAGGCATGATATGATCATTGCTGAGCTAAGTTGATTCTTTTCGTATGTAGATGATGTCCTTAGAAGTTTGGGCTTCATTTGATAAAGAACACTCTATCTCACTTCTTGGAGCAATTGAAGCCTTGAAAGCTAGCACTCTCCGTCTGCCTGTTGTTGGAGGAGCTAATGTATGTAGTTGTGCGACACATATTTTGGTTTTAGGTTTATTTCTGTTCTTCACTGAATCACAAAGAGGCCACTTGTAACTTTTCTGTGGTAAATCGACAGATTAACATACAAAACCTGAAGGATGCTATTAGTTCAGCACATGGTGTGATGCAGGCAATGGCAACCTCAGTTGGTTGCTTTTTGGGCAAGGTAAACCTCACTTATCTAGTCCTCTATCTGTTAATGCTGATTGTTTCTGTGAAGTCATTTTACTAGTTTCTCTTTGTTTTTCATTAATGTTTGATAAAACTGTTAGGGATATAAAATCATAATAAAATATTTTCTATCAAGTAGATCACAACTGAAGTTGGAGTTCATATGAAATAGCTATAAAATTGTTCTTCTGCATCACTGGCTCTTGGAAATTTCTCGGTTACCCAAAAAAAGGAAAGATTGGTCCTATGTATCAACTAATTGTTCAGCATGTATCCTCTTTAGGTCTGTTATCTTTTTCTAATCTCAAGTGATAAAAAATACCAAGTGAAAGAAGCAGCATTCATCTTTTTCATCTCATCATATTTCAAAATAAGAGAGATGCCTTAATGGAGAAAACATCTTATATCTTTTGTAAAATATAGGTGCTTACAGAATTTATATTTTTTGTGAAGGAACAAATTGCGGGGATGTAGTGAATTGAGGAAGTAATCTTTTTATTGTTCTTTTACAGTACTCCCTTGGTACTTTGCTTAAATGGAACACTACTGTCTAATTAAATAAAAATATCTCTTAAAAAGATAATTTGTCAGGTTCCGCTGGTGCGACGACATTTCTTTTGACTTAGTATTATAGGAACAGGCATACCCTTAAAACTACTTCATTCAAAGCAATTGTAAAGCGGAGAATTCCATAAGAACCTCTAAATAATAAGGGAACCCAAGGGCGTGACCTGGTAATGAAGTGGGTTGAAACCATGGGCTCTTAGGTTCAAATCTTGGCGGAGGCAAAAATACTAGGTGATTATTTTTTCCATCTGGTCAATCTTTGGTGGATATAGTAACACAATATTTGTGCTGGTGGGAGGTACCAGCCACCAGGTACCGCCGCAGAACTGGTCGAGGTGTGTGCAAGCTGGCCTAGAGAGCCCACAAATATTTAAGAAAAATAATAACTAGCCCACAACCCACAAATGTTTAAGAAAAATAATAACAAATCTACAATTATTTAAGAAAGAAAAACAAGGAACTTGGTTAAAGTAGGTTATTACATGAAATCTGGAACCCTTTATATCATCAGAGTACAACCTCGTAGAGGAAAAGTATTAGTGAAAAGAAGGAAAGAAGATCGATTTCCATATTTGAAGACCAATTTTCAGAACCTTGAAAGGAGTACAGTGATAAGCTGTCATTATGATAACCTTGAAAAGATGTATAGCTTGAAGTAAAGTTACCATTTTCAAAAAAATAAATAAATGCGTAGCTTGAAGTCTCAGACTATACTATCCTGGCTGCTCCACAGATTTTTTCTATTCAGGAAAATGAATTAGCTGTCATTATTCACCCTAGAGCCTTAAGCTTTTACTTTGGGTTACCTCCTAATTAGTTTATTCTGGGCTACAGTAGCTGACATGTAGGGATTTCCATTATTAAACTGCAACAAAATTTTGAGTCATAAAAATGGAGTTATGTATGGTGGGGAGGGTGAACTGAAATATAAAGCAGAATATATGATGGAAATGACAAATACATGAACAGAGGATTTGGAGGGTTATTGAAAAAAATCTGAGAACCCCACTTCTTTTTTCTTTTGATAACATAGAATTCCATGGCAGACGGGTTCTAAATTCTGTGGATAATGGGCCATCCTGATCTGAGAACACCTCACCTTAATCTGTTTAGATATCATTTGCCAAGTTGCTTGTTTTTTTGTTTGGCTGATTAAATTACAACCTGGTGACTTGCACTTGATTGCACTATCGTTAGATGTGAATTTCCAGTTCTTCACTGCCTAGACCAAAAGATTTACTCAATTAATAACAAAAGTTATGTAGCATGACTTTACCCAATGTCTCCTTTTGAAATATATAAAAGATGAGTTTACCCAATGTCTTACGGAACGACGCCATACAGCCATTTGTTAGCATATAATAAGAGCTGATTAGCCATGAAACATTGTTGCCAAATTCCAAAATAGGCCTAAATATGTGGAGTTTTTGGCCAAAAGCATCCTTAAACTATAGCCAACTTAAACTACATCCTCGAATTATTTTTCTTAACAGAAAACATTCCTCTATTATTTAAAATGTGACAACTTTCATCCTTTTTTCTATAATTTGTCAAAAATTAACAAATTCTTCACAAAAACACGTACAGTTCACACTACTCTCAACCAAAGTTTCTAAATCACCAGCAATAAACCAATTCTGTCCATTCTACATACATCTAAAAGACTAAAACAAAATGTTGGGAATTTTTTTGGCAACAACGTTTTGCATTGGTTTCCTTTTAATTAGCAATTTTGTTTTTATTACTTTTCATTTGATTTTATATCAAAAAATTAAGAGTTAAAATGTTTTCTTCTTATTGAATCTGCAAAAAGCAGCGTCGATCGAAGACTATTACTTCTAATAATGGAAAACCAAACTCGAGTACAAGCGATCAAAATTAGCTGAATCTTGATTACCTCAATTATCAGTTTGCCTCCCAAAATTATTGATCTAACGACATTTTGACTTTGCAAGGTGAAGATGGTGTGAAATTAAGCTCTAACTTCATTCAACCGTTAAAGGAGAAGATCAGATCATGTCTCCTCATAGACTCACACTGTCCTAACATTTATTTATTTTTAATAACAAACAATGGTCTAATTAAAAATTATTTTTTGATAGCTTTTCCCAACAAGTAATAAAATCATAGAATTATTTTTCATGAGAATAGTATGAATTGCATATATTTTTGTGTGGAATTCGCTAATTTTTTGACAAATTTTAATAGATGGATGGAAGTTCTTGAGTTTTGAATACTTGGAGGATGTTTTTTTCTTAAGAAAGATAATTTGAGGATGTAGTTTAAATTGAGTTGTATAGTTTAAGGATGTTTTTAGCCAAAGCCTCGATCTAACGACATTTTGACTTAGCAAGGCCAGAATAAGTCTATTCCAATATTTCTAGTTTTCACTTGCATCAAGTCTTCTTGATTGTATCCAGCAACACCAGTAACACATTGGATAGTTTGAACCACCTCATCTAAAAGGTTAAGCGGTTAGCTGTTGGATTGTTTTGCCTATGTCTCTAAGCATTTGAAACCTTTGGCTCATTGGTGCCATATGATGGAACTTTTTAGGATTATTGTATGTACTTTTTTGTCTGTTGAAAGATATTAGTTTGAGGCTTTAATCTAATGTTGTCCAATCCTGCTACCCTGATAAGCAACAAATGGCGACAAGTATGCCTCAATGCTCAGCTTGTTAAGGCTGACCAGTCCTGCTACCTGGATGCATTTACCTTCTCTCTCTCTTTTTAATTGTTTTGATTAGTCAAAAGAATCATCTAATTCATAGACACAAGCAGGTGCCAAAAGTTAAATAGATAAAAGTGTCTAGTATTAAGCTTCAGAAAAATCTAACAATTATCTTCACAAAAAGTATCTTCTTTGTACCAGAAATACAAGTCGAAAAGTAGGCAGTCTTGATCTTCACACAGGCTTCTCAAATCTTGAAACTTATTTTTTGTTTCTTTCCAGTCCTCTAGAAGGTTCATGAAGGTTGAAGGTTCTATTCACTGACCTTTCTCTCTAATTTGACGCATCTCCTAGTCCCAATGCCTTCGGTAACTGTTCTAAAGCAGCCGTGAAATGTTGAACGTGCTGTACACTTCTTTTTCAGTCTTTAAAGTATTTCTCCACATGGATTCCTCTTCTCTTTTTTTATTATTATTAGTGAAGGTAGGTAACTTCTAAAAAATATCAGCACCAGGAGAGAATTACTAAGTCTTCGCCTGGTTTCCTCTCCTCTCCTATCATTTTGACAAAGGATTTCACCGAGGAATTATCTAACTCAGGCCCCTCTGCAGTCACTAGGTTATGTATTGCTTTGATGAATATGGTCTTTGCAGTTTACCTTGTTTGAAAAAAAGAAACAGAAAAAGATGGGCTTTCGATCCTGATAACGAAATAGTCTTCTAGAGGAAGCATTTTCAGGAAATTGTATGTGTCGCGTTAACTAGTATTACACCACCAAATGCTTCTGTATTGGTGAAGTTTATCTCTTTGCTATCTTTATTAACTACAATGTCGAGTACAATTCTTCAGTTGGGTTCCCACTCTTTTAAGTGTCAGTTTATACTGGTGAATATATATGAACATTATGTATGTCTGTATCACTGCCAAATCGACTATGACATGCCTCTTTTCATGACCAAATGTCAGAATGTAGTTGCAATATGGCTCTTGTTATTGCATGGTGGAAGTTGATGACCTAAGGACCAATAGTTATCGAAGACTGTAAACAGTGATGAAAAATGTGGGTTGTAGAAGCATCTGATTAGAGATTCGTGGTTAAAAGTCTGATTTGTGAAAGTGGGTAGTAACTGTTCCTGACATGTATCTTGTGGTTATACCAAGTGCTGCTATTCCTCCTTAAAACTGAACTTGTTGCTTCATCTCAGTAGTAATATGCTGCAGTGGACAAATACATACATTGGATGCCTAAAAAGGGGTTTTCATTTTGTTCAGGTGGAGGAATTAAATTCTTTGGTAAGTGAACTTTCCAAAGTGACTGCGAAAGAACAGGCTTCTCTTGAACAGTGCAAAGATTTCTTGACGACGATAGCAACAATGCAGGTAATGCAGCCCTTTGGTTTGTTCTGCTTAGTAGTATTTTTCCATGATTTTAACATTTATCATTTGTGGAACACAGGTTAAGGACTGTAGTTTGAGAACACACGTAATACAACATAACCGCAGATCAACAACCTGACTTGACAGGCGTAGAACTGATCCTTATTTTGACCAATTTTTAATGCTAACACCCCCTATTAGTAACGGTGGCCAGAGCAAGAGAACGATGACTAGTCCTGGTTGTTGTTAGGCATTTTTTTGCAACACATCTGCGCGCCCTAATCTCAATGTATTTTCTTCTCTATCAGAAGATGATTTCGGAAGTGATTTCTTTCTCACTAATTAGTTGTATACATGTTCTAATCTTTCGTTCTTTTCTTTTTCCACTGTTTGTCAAGGAAGAAGAGAAAAAAAGAACTCGTGTATATATATGTAAAATTTCTAACTAGACAATGATTCAGTAGTTCGTCCAACTTTCTGGTGTTTTTTTTTTTGTTTCAGTGTCTATATGACTTTAGAAGTACTTCACAATGATGCAATTGATTCCTTGTTACATCGCATTTCCGCCCTCTTAGTGAGTATCTCCAACTTGAAATTAAAATTTATTTTCATGCTTAAAAAGGGAGGGAAAGTTGGTTTCTTTCTCTTGTGTTAATACGCAATGTTGGATTATTCTTGTTATGTTTGTAATGTTGTTACTAAGTAAAGAATTTGGAGGACTATGTTTGATTTATCTCCAAAATTAACATTAAAAGCTTTTTTCTAACAAAAGAAACATTTATAATACTACTTGCATAAACAATTGTGTCAAAGTCAACCTCACATTTAATTTCACACAAATTCATGATACTTTGTAAGATTTGAACTGAAAGTAGTTTAATCTCAATGCGTACACCTAAAGTCAATGACCATTTAAGTAATACTCACTCTAATTAGTTCACGTTGTCAATCTTCTTAATTATCTAAAGCAAGAGTTACCAAAAATAAGGATTTGATTCCCCAGGGCGTGCTTGCAACGTCAAATATCGAAACCGCAACCACTTGTACTCTTCACTGTTACCGAGGTTTGACGATCAAACTTTTACCAACAAGATGAAAGTTTGACAAAAACCGACGCATTTGCAAACTGTTGTGTTGTGACTTTGCCTTGATACAACAAAATGAACGACATTAGTATGGAATAACTAAATCATAAGAAAATAAAAAGTCAACAATCTTGTGCGCCTCGTAACTCTCCTCTTAATTTATCTTGAAAAAACTCTTCATCCAAAGATTTAATGGAATCCAAATTTCTGTCAAATAGTATTATTATTTACAGGTCAAGATTCTGTCTGAGATAATTTGGGCCTATAACTATATGGTGGTGGTCCTCAAAATCTAGCCATCGATTTTGTGGACCTTACTATATTCAAATGGTCCAAATTATAGCCTATAGGGGATGTGAGAAAACCCTCTCATGTTATATAGTTCATGAATCACTTATAATTATAAGGCTGTTCACAAATTTGTTAGTAGGTTGTGTGTCTGGTGATAGCCCAAGAAATATCCTACTCACTCCATACCAGTACAAATTTCGTTTCAATTTATATGATATTTTAACTGATAAAACATATATATATATTTACAAGTTGATAGAGAAGATTGGATCAATAGAAGGAGAGATTAAGACTTTGAATTGGATTTTGATTTTTTTTGTTAAGAACGAATTAAAATAAAAATAAAATATGGGAGGTGATTCAAAATAGAATGAAAAATATTAGTATAAAATAAAAAAAGAATATGTTATAATTAGTGGTGGGGTTTATTTTTGCAAGTCTTTTGTGTAAAGTTAATGGATTATTAACCAATGTGACATTAGATATTGACTAAAAAATATGCTTCTTAAATTTGGTTGGTGCTGCTACCTCTTCTTCATATGATGATATCATCCAACTGCTGTGTGTTGCTGCATTTTCAACCTTTTTGTGTTTACATTTTTTTTGTTATATCTATTATATTAAAATTATATTGTGGATTATGAATCCTTCTTTTTCTATATATATATATATATATATTCTATATTTAGGTCGTGGATTGTGGACCCTACTTTTAACATATTTCTTTAAACATCTTTTTTTGTAAAGCTAATTGGTAGGGGGGGCTAAACCTAAATTGCAACTTTGAAAGTAAATATGCAAGCTTTACCTTAAATTATATCCATCTTCATTTTTAAAAATCACTTATCTTCAGTGTCTATGCGATTAGGGTTGTCAAATCAATGTTATAAAAATTGATTTATCGCAAATCAGTTTAAGTAGTATTTAAAAAAAATTCAATCGCGTTAATTTGTTGTCCAAATAAACTTTTAAAACGTTCAAAAGTTATCGAGTAAATTTAATTAGCTCAAATATAAAATTGTTTAATTTATTTATTTGACAATCTTACATACTCGTATCATGATTAATTCATCGAATAATTACATAAAGCGATGAATATATAATGCAAATTGTGCGTAGGACCCTCTTCACCACCGGCCAATTTGCTACTCCCCGTCATCCCTAGCTAAGCTAGTAGTTTTTTTTTTTGTTTATTTTATTTTAATTTTTTATTGGTTACCCCCAAAGTTGGGAGTACATAAATGCATGTTAAATATGGCTCTTTCAGAATTGAAAAGCCAGAATTAATGTTTTATGGATTAAATATGTATACTGACTTTGTTCAACAACTACTACTTTATTTGATATAACTCACCTTTTATGTTGTCTGACTCATTGAGATCATCATTTCTGTCATTTAGTATCTCTAAAATATTTCAGTTTGCAAAAACCAAAAGCTTTGAGAGGCATTATAACTACTACTACTACTACAAATAATAATATTCAGAATCTTTTTTATGATATTGATTGAAGTTACAATGGTTGTCATGTGAAGATTCATTTTTCAGGTGAATGACCTCACAAATATTAGCCCACATGGTATGCACGAGCTGTGCCTTCATTATTTCTCCCAATATATAGTTTATCATATTATTAATAGGATGCAAATGTCATGGTAAAGCTTTAATTAAGAGCTAGCTAATGAATTTCGAGAATCAGATAGTTATTTAAGTTTGTAAATTTAGACACGAAGTCTTTTAAGATTTTTGAAATAAAATTTATGTATTTAACGTTAAAGTATTATAAATCATTATACAAGATTCATATGTATGTTAAGTCTGATTGCGCCTCAGACCTCACAGTAGTGAAAGCAACTTCATTTTTGTGTAGCTCTTTCAGTGGTTTCTTTTGGGACCAATTCTTTGTGTAAAGATTGACTGGATGTTGAAAATTTTCTTAACAGTAAGTGTGTTTTACACAATATCTTTAACTATTTATGTCAACGTTCTAACTTTTGGTATTTTCAAGTCTTTTCACCAAAAACTTTCTCCATTAACAAAATGTTCCACTACTAACACTTGATAGTTGGAAAAAGAAACGCATAACCTCCTGAGGAACATATATAGAGCCCGAAATCTAATGGATATAAAATGTTAACAAAAATTTTAAAACGGTATATAATTTCAAATTTAATCAAAATGGTAAAAATCGCTGCAACACCACCGATTTGCTAAATTTAATGATTTTTTTAAAAAAAAATGAAATCGCTGCCATGACAGCGATTTAAGTCAATTTTTTTTAAAATAAGTCGCTGCTACTGCAGCAATTTAGTTTTTTTTCTTTTTTTTAAACGCTGCCTACGCAGCGATTCACTTTTTTTAAAAAAATTGTAAATCAATTTTTACTTTTTACTTATTTTTAATCAAGTAGTTTTTTATAATTTTCAAAAAATAAATTAAATCGCAATTAAAATAAAACATTAAAAAAGGGAAAATCGCTGTCTTCGTAAATCGCTGTGAAAGCAGCGTCTAACAAAAAATTTTTTTAAGAAAAACCTAAATCGTTGCAGTATTAGCGACTTATTTTTTAATTTTTTTTTTTAATTAAATAAATAATTAAAAAAAAGTTGTTACCAGCGATTTGCTTTATAGTCTTTTTTTTTAATTTCTAATAAATATTTTTTTAAAAATAAAAGATTAAGATAAATAGCAGCGATTTATTAAAAAGTGGTAAAAAATTATCTTATATTGTAAATCGCTGCCATGGCAGCAATTTCATTTTTAAAAAAATCATAAAATTTAGCAAATCACTGGTGTTGCAGCGATTTTGCTTTTCCCGTCCAGCAAAATCGTTGCTCCACCAGCCATTTTTACCGTTTTGGTTAAATTTAAAACTTATATACCGTTTTAAAATTTTTGTTAACATTTTATACCTATTAAGCTCCGAACTCGACATATATATTTGTAGTCGATATTATATATTACTACTGAAAATTAGCGCAGTAATAGTTCTCAATCTTCTCGAATACTTTTAAAATGAGTGAAATTATTTCAAAATAAGTTAATCTAAACGCTCTTTTAAGTTTTGCTCCTGACTTGCCCATTGGGTAGCTTATCTGAATAAATACACCATCAACATATACTTCCTTCGTCGCTCTTTACAAAATTTAATATAAAGTGTAAAACTAATTATTTCGGTTTCAAAATTATTTTTTAAAACCGTATGTAATTATTAAGAGCAGAATTAAAGAAAAAAAAAGTAATTATTTCTTAATTGTTTAAATTAACAATTAATTTTAAATAAATTTATTTTACTATATCTGACAAATAATAATCCTAAACTAGATCTAGTTCTAGTCCAGGATAGAACCTCTCAATTTCTATTTTCTTTTGGTAAAATATGTAAAAGCCATTTTATATTTGGACGTGTTTTAGTCAAATACTCCATAGTCCATACGTACATTTTGCTTTGTTGATTCTCAACGCAATATCTATGTGGAGCGAAGAAGCATATTAATAAAGTATTTGTCATTCACGTAGGTTTTTCTAAGTATTTGTTTGGAGTATCACTTAAATTAAACTAATTCTTATATGATAATATTCGTCGCTTCATTTGCTTTACACATTTGACACCAATAAAAAAGTTTAGTCAAACTTAATTTGGCAAATCATAATAAATAACAAGTATTATTGATAAACAAATTGCAAGTTATAAACCTTCAACTTTGTATTCTTGTGAAATTCAGATGTGACAACGTAATTCTTTTTTCGATGTTTATAAATAAAGCTGGTATACGCTATATTTTCAGTAGTTCAGTATTTAGAAGTTTAAATACATATTACTCAAAAGGATTTTTTTGGTTACATTTCCTTTATTACCCTAAAGTGACTTTTTATTACGAGTCATTAAAACAAAAAATCGAAAATCCGAAAAAAAAAAAAAAAAAAAAAAGTAGAGAAGTAGAGAGCAGCAAGCCAAAAAAAAAAAAAAAAGCAACTCTCATTTTTCCCTCAAAAGTTCATTAATTGAGAAATCCAGATGCCATGGAAGCTTTTTAATTAATTACCTCCTTAAGTTACCAAAAAAAGCAAAATTCGCTTCCTAAGCTTAAGTTAATCGGTAACTTGTAAGTAGGCCAAACTAATGGTTGGATCAATCTTCAGAAGAATAATCTAAGAAGCTTCGTTTCATTTCCTTGTTCTGGATTTTGATGGTATACAAAACCACTTTCCAAAGTTGTTGTATCAGATTCATCGGAGTTCAATGAAGGCGTCGCCGCTCTTCGTTTCTCCGTTCGCCGGTTCAGATTACCTCCGGCAACCATCGTTGATGATCCTGATGTAAGTCCGAGATCTAGATCCTCCGACACCTCATCTACAATTTTTCTCTTAGATCGGAAGTTGGAGCTTTGCGATCTAAACAGATCAACGTCGTTCGCTTCGGAATCAAACCCCGGCGAAGCAGTAACACCTGAAAACTCCGGCAACGGCCGTAACACGCCTCCTTTAAGCACTGTTTCTACCGCCGACTGGCACACGTGCCAGTTACCCGTCCACAGTAATCCTACTGCTCCGTGCACCGGGTTTACCGTCCTTCCGCACGCTTCGAACAACAACGACTGAAATAAAGCTGCAGGTACGCAAACCAAAACTCCTCAGCACGTTTTTTTTTTCAAATTCAAGTAAAATAAGAATTACTCCATATTTGTGTATATACTAGTTAAAAATAGGTTCATGCACTTGAATTAAAAGTAATTAGTACCTGGTCGTTGAGATTCGGAAACGGAAGTGAGGAAAGACATAAGTCCAGCTCTGCCGAAGAATTTGGCGACGAAGACAGTGGCATTGGCTTGAGCATGAGAGCTTTCAATGCCTTGTAAACTTTGTCTGAGTATGCAATTCTCATTGCAACCTTTCCTGAGAATTCGACAGCCGTTGCAACTCATGATGAGAAAACGTAAACGTAAAAAGTTTTTCTAAATTATAAAGAAACAAAAATTGATTATCAGAATTATAATGAATATAGGAAGAAATGGAGGAATGTTGAAGTGATGAAAGTAGAAGAGAAAAGAAAATGGAGAGAGATATATAGAGATGAAAAGGATGTGGAGAAAAGTGGAGAATTATTGGATGAAGGTGAGGTAAACCATGATTAATAAAGTAAACTATGGTTTGGTGAAGAATAATGAGTGGCTTTTGAGTAAAATGAGTGGACATGAGAATAAGAAAATGAATTGAGGGGTTCCAAAAGTATTGGGTAATTAGAACGGCTCCGTGTCTCCGCGAATGGGTATAGTGTAACGCAGTTGAGAATCTTTTTCTCCGCCCATTGTATGGGAGACTCTGCCCTCGATTTACTCAACTTGCTCCACTTACCAACGCAACTACGTCGACGAGTGCTCGCATATCTTTTTCTCCACTACTACTTTTATTTTCCTTTCACATTTGACTCACTTTTCAACCCCCTTCACTCTGGGATAGTACATCTTCTTTTCACTTGGACTAGCTGTCCGTTTAGATTGATTTAAAAAAGATTTTTTTATTTTAAAAAAATGATATTATTTTTTAATTTATTTTTAAAAAAATAATTTTATATAAATTGTTATAATTTTAATTTAAAATTATATGATAACAAACCTTTTTTATATCAAGTTAAATTAAATCATTTATTGTAAAATAGAGGGAGTAATTCTTTAAAGTAGAGAAAGTTATTTTGAAAACACTGTTATGTGTTTTGAATAAAAATGTTGCAGTTGAAAAGAAGTATTGACGTGCTTGATAAATAAGTGTTGTTAAATATAATTTTTTATCAAAATGTCTGAAATATCATCAAAACTGTTAATATAAAAAGAAGTTGATCAATATAAGGTTTTTATTTCTAAGAAAAATTAAAACTAAATTAATTTATATTTTAATTGAATTTCAAATAAATTAATATTTAAGTTTATCTTAGATGTGCAGCTTATTTTAAATTTCAAATATAGAAAATTTGAATTAGATCATATGAAAGAATTTGGAAATTGTTCAAAAGAATTAAGGGTAAAATAATAATATATTTGATCAAAGTAAATGACTTATAAGTTAAAAAAATAAGTAGAGGTCACTGTATTTTTAACTTATTTTAAGGTATTTTTGTAATAGTCAAAAACTCTAGCAAGTCAAAAACTGTTTTTTTTAAGTCCTAACTTAAAAGCCCATCCATACGGACACTAAATATTTAACTTTTTTAAATTTGAAGGTATATAAATATTTATATAGAGTTGGATTAATAAATATATGCATGACATGATTTTTAGAAAATATTTCTTTTTAAAAGATATTTCACATTCTTTATCTTCGTAGAGATTTCAAGGACTGTTATAACTTTAATTATATTTATCCATATACTAGTAACTCGGATATTACTAATTATGTCATGGTTTTCTTTTCTTATGTACAAGAAAGCACTAAATAGATAGAGCATATAACTAATAACTTATACATAAGTTGAAAACTCTATCAAATAAGGGTGCTAAATTTACCAAAGCTAATATCAATATTATTTTCATAATTACATCCCACCAAATGACTCCTAAATATTTTGATCGCTGTCACATAATGCTTCCATCAAACACTTCATTACGATAAAAGAATTTCAATATCGAGTGCTTTTATGTAGCATTAACAGTTACAATTAATTTCTGGAAATCAAAGGTAAATTAAACAAAGTCCTTCAAAGAGACCAAATGCAATGGAACTAACAGAATTGGATTCTTTTCGAGAAGCTTTTGTGATAGAGATGGTGAATTTATTAATATAAAATATACAAGGCATTTTTGGCTTCTTTTAGAGCAGCTGTCAATATTGACAATTGGAACAGTAAGTTATGATTTTATACTTTCTTCGCATACAATGGAATATGGATGTTCCCGAGGGATTTTGGACTTATAAATACTCTAATAGGGTATGCTCCATTAATATTCTTTTCTTTTTAATCTACTCCTCAACCAACCTCTTATAATTAATCATAACTTTCAATTATATAACTAGGATAAAAGTCAATTGCAGAAGCACATTTTCTCCAGTTAATTATTTCCTATGATTCTTATAGCGGCATTTTCCTTTTCTTACATCATTGACTGGTTTAGATTGGGTGTAATGTTGCCCAAACTTTATAGTATCTTATAATTATTTCCTCTGATTATTTGGTGTGTTAAAAAAATAGATGTCTAAAATTTAACATAGATGAAGTAAATATGTAATGAAATAAATTTTTACACATATGCAATTGATTAGTTAACCACTATTATTAAATTAAAAGAAAAGTAGGTCAATTATTAAATTGGACATAATATTTGCCATTTGATATCAACATTTCAGATCCAACAATAATCAGGAGATCGAGACCAAATATGTTCTATTTTGTCATTGCCTTGTTTTGAAATTATATTTTATAATATAAGGGTTATGAGATTATAAGTTGTTTTGCACTTATCAGATAAAAACATATAATGGGCAGAAAAATGAAATATATTAGGAGTACATTAAATACAGAAATATATAGTAGTGGGGATAGGTTTAGTATGGCCCATGATAAGGGAAATAGATAAGCTACATTGTATGAGGTCCATGAAGATGATTGAGATTTGAGAGGAAGGGGCAAAACAATTTCAAAAGTAGTTGTCAGCTAAAGTTGCAATTGTCCTTTCAAGAACATGTAAAGATCTTTCTCATTTATTTCCCTACTTTTTTAACGTGAGATTCCCTTCTTCTTATATATATCTATTCATCTATTGATGGCAACTTATGACTCATCCTTCACTACACCATTCATAAAAGCCCTTCCCCACTTCCTCTTTCCTCTTTTTAAATTACTAAAAAAGTCTTTTAACTTTCGTGCACGAGTTAGTGACGAGTTAGTGACAGAGACAGAAATTTTTTTATCATTATCATTTACTATGTCCGTAAAGATCTACGGGGCTTAACGCCCAATAATTAAGTAATTTGTAATACTAGATAAAACAGATATGATGTGATAACTATTTATATTGTCAGTGTATATAACTCAAATTTAGGTCATATATAACTAATGGTTCTATTTTCAGTACTGTTACTGATCCCTTTGGTTTCTTAAATTGTGAGAAATGCTGATGCAACATAAGCTTAAATGATCAATAATTGAAGCAGAAGTCCATCCATTATAAATTCTTAAAGTGGCCCTTTTTGAGTTGTTAACTATGCATAGAAGACCCCTGTCTGAACTGACTCTACAAAAAAGTATTGTTAAATGCTTTTGTAATACCAATATGGATCACATAATTAATTGTTTGGATTAGTTATAAACAGCTGTTAATTAATAAGTGATGACTGATGAGTAATGACAATGCATTACAAGCCAAAAGCTGTGAGATTCCCATTTGTTTTCTTTTTACTTGTGTAGTATTAGCCTTTGGATATATTAAAAGAATACCTAAAAATATTTTGGAGAAACACTTACATATTGTTTATTAGTAATAAATTGTTTGATATTATCAGATTTAATATTTTAAAAAAACAAAACCTTCTATAAGATTGGATGGTCATAACTCATATGTTCAAGGATAAAACCAACCTATATTCAATATTTACATCAAACCATAAACCTATAATATGTATTTACACATCAAGTTTTTTAATATTTAAGGGATAATGCACAAGTACCCCTCAATCTATGCCAAAAATTCCAGAGACACACTTATACTATACTAAGGTCCTATTACCCCCTGAACTTATTTTATAAGTAATTTTCTACCCCTTTTTAGCTTATGTGGCACTAGTTTGAAAAAAAAAAATCAACCATCGTTGGGCCCACAAGATAGTGCCACGTAGGTCGAAAAGGGGTAAAAAATTATTAATAAAATAAGTTCAGGGGGATAATAGGACCTTAGTGTAGTATAAGTGTGTCTCTGAGATTTCGGACATAGATTGAGGGGGTATTTAGACATTATCCCAATTAATACTTAACATACATTCTCATCTTTTGAAATAATTTATTTTATATTGAGACCAGGAAGAAGATTCATGGTAAGTTACAGTTGTTGACCTATTAGTACGTGGCATCTTAATCCAAAACATGAGGGTCTTAATCTGATGTGGACCACAATAATAAAATCCATAACTAGCATTGGCTCCACATAGAAGTTGTATCTTTTTTTTTTTTGAAATTTAGGTGCAAATTCCAATGTAGAAATGATGTATGCTAAGAATGGGATTCCAACCCATGAGGGGAGGATGTTTGGCACTAGTTGAGAAGTTAGTCCAAATTAAAATTATAATAAATAGTAATGGGAGTTTGGGTTCCAATTTCCAAATATATATGTAGATAATAATTGGACCACCTCAAGTAAGTTGAGGAAATTCCAAAGAGTAGGACATTTTGGATTTATTATCATAATAAAGCAAATGTGTCCTTCCATTGGTATAGAGAGGCAATTGGTGTTTTACACTCTCCAAGAGGAGAGAGACATGCACATTGCCCCCCATCAATTCAATTCAATTCAATTATTATTATTATTCTCTATGTTGCTTGATTAATTATGTGATAGAATGATTTAATTGAACAGTTATAGTATCTTTTAGTATTATGTTTGCTATATTAACTTCAAACTAATTAGTTTAGCCCTACATTGCATATGTAAGGTGATACAAATTTTTTTCGATTGAAGTGACAATCTAATAATCACAATTGCAGTCAAGATTATCTATGTTAAAAGAAGTCTGGTGAACTAATTTTTCATTTGTACATACATATAAATAGTTAATATGTATGTACTACCTATCAAGACGTAGAAGTAAATTTTTCACATAATAGTTGTGGATTCAATTTTCACTAACCACACGCCTTCGTTCTCCCTTCCCTGCTCAATCCATAATTAATAGAAATAATGTTAAATTTTGAAAAATAGTTTTTTTTTTTAATTTAAAAAAAAAAAGGAGCTTGCTATGCACTAGTGATACCATAATATACATGAACTATTTTTATTTTATTTTTCAAATTCTGTCAAGTAGTCCTGAGGAAAAAAATAATCAGTTATAGACTGTGTCTTATATGTTTAAAATAAATTAATAATAATAATAGTGGTTAGTCGTTTGTCTATTTTGTGACTTCACCTTATCTAACAATTTTATCAACCTAAAAACAAGGGCATAGATAATGTACTAAAATATGGCCAGCCAATTGTTAGAGGTCATGCTTCTAATACTTTTATTTAATTGGCTTTGTCTACTTGGATTAATCCGCCAAGATAACTTAAAGTTTCTCTAATACATACATGTTGCTTTGTCTTTTTCAGTTTAAATGTAAGTTAAAATTTTAAGTTTGACTAATCATCCCAGTTTCAAAGATAAGATAATTAGCTGGTAGTTTTTAGTTACTTTGTAAATATCATTTCTCTGCATTTATGATGAGAGATTAACAATTCTTTAACATCTTATGAGCTTTGAGATTTACGTTACCCAGCTATGTGAAAATTACTGTCAAGCACGTGAAAATTATTTTTAATTTTTAAGAATGACGGTGAGATTTGATTTGAGGATCTTAATTTTTGGATGGTGGTGAGATTTGATCTCAGGATCTTTGCTTGCTCTGATATCATATTGAAGTGTGTGACTATCTCATTTAGAAACTTCAGTTATTAGAGAGAGATGAATATTTTTTGCTCTTTGTTACTAATTTACCCTTATCATTAATTATAGTAATTTTCATATTACAGTTTCAATTATATTTATTATATTCAAAGGTTGGTATAATAAAATTACCCTTCTAAGTATAATTTCTTAAGAAGTGTGCAAAGTATATAGCGGACAACTATTGTTGAACGGAGAGAGTAATATTTTTCATAATTGACTTGACACATGAATTAAGAAACAAAAAATGATATGTGTAATTTTAACAAAGCACCCCTATTAATATAAGTCATTTAAACGTTGGAAAATGAATAATTGTTAATAGCAAGGATAAAATAAACATCAAAATGATAAATTATTCATTAATTTTATAAGCTGAACAAGTATAATTAGACGTATTAAAAAATATTTGATTTATTAAGGAGCCTGTAAAGAAAAAAAGTAGACAATTAATATAAAATAGAAGGAGTATCCTTCATGTATCTTCCATAAATTTAGATATATGAAAATTAAAAAGATTTGGCTATTGGGCCAAGTGACCCAAATGTATTGGGTCAAACTTATCTGATTGAAGTTCATAACCCGAATATGAAAGAGATCGAGTTATTCATACAAAACAATGTTGTATTTGGAGCTAATCACATAAAAATGAATTTGAACTTCTTAATCTTAGTAACACATTTCATTTCTTCTTATACGCAGATTTATTTATTGTATTCCCGCAGATTTATTTATTGTATTCCTGAAATTAAAGGATTTCATTCTAATTTAAAATTTTAAAAATAAAAAATACATTGAATAATATTCGTTTTCTGTCTTTACGATATTTTCAAAACGAGACAATATAATACTTGAAAGTAAAGTTATCTCAATGAAATTAGTGATTGAAGCAAAATCTTAATATAAGATTTTAAGTATATATACAAATGCGCGCACACAGAAAATGAATTTAGGATCATTTTATTATTTTAACATACTTGTTTTGAATGCAGTATGCTTAAATGGCATAAAACATTTAATTTAAAAAGATAAGACTAAAAAGTGGTTCTCGTTAATAAGATACTACTCATTTATTTGTAATACATTACTTTAGATTTTGTTTTTAAAACATTATTTATTAGTATGAAGATTTAAATTATATTAGTTCGAAGTTCTAAAATATTTTTGGGACAAATCAGATAGTTTTTTTTTTTTATATACAAATTATGATATATTATGTTGAATGTTCAATTATGTTTTTTGCAACTAAAATGATATAATTCACAATTAAAAAATTCAAGAGTAAAGAAGCTTCAGTAGCTTCACCCGTTAGAAATAAGCTACATGTCTTGGTTATTGATATGGGCCAACAGAAAACGCCTTAAAAATAAAAGAAAATTGGGCTAGTCAACTTGAGTTGCAGCATTTAGAAATCTTCACTAGCAGGATTCTAAATTAATCGAACCAGTAAACTAAATACGAAATGATTAAGCAACAAAAGGGGCAACTTGCCTCATACTGGGAAATGAAATGTATATATAAAATGAACTTACCTTTGCCATTCATAAGTGACAGTGTGCTGCTTAGACTGTATAGTCTAAATTCACAGTAAAATTTCTTATATGATAATAGCACACCATAAAGTCATAAAATTTAAGAGCCACCTAATGTTAGAACATCTATACAATAAAAGCTCTGTTTTTTTTTTGGCTCATAAGAGGCTTCATTTCATCCTACAAACTTTTTGTTAATACTATATCCTTCAATTTTCTTCTAGAGACTTCAGAGAAAGATGACTAGTCTTTTGACATATGCTAACATCATTTTTAAGTTCAAAAAAAGGCCACCAACAATGCATTCCTAAAAGCTGTTAGAACTAAGAAACTGAATGCCTTACTTTTCTAGAAGGTGTAGATTTAGCTTCTTCCAAGTTATTAGCAGATCCAAGACTCTCGGACGAATCTGAGCCACTATTCTCCCCTTGTCCACCTTTGTTTGACCAGATTTTCGAAAAGAGCCTCTTTGACATGAGCAAACCTTTCATTTTACTCATGGCAGCCCTGTCTGCATGGCTCTTGGCATCAATAACATTGACTTTGTCATTTGTTCCTCCATTTCCCATTCTTAAGGCTGCCAACTCTCCCCTCAAAGCCCTGAGTTCTTCTGCAGAGGCTGCAGCATCCCAATCTTCTTCTGTATTAGTTGTTGCAGTTCTTGAGCTTCCATATGAAGTACTGTTAAGGTCCCTAATTGCTTTTGGAAGATCCGGAGTACTGCTTCCAGATGAGGCGTTAGCCCTGACTTGCTCAAAAAACAGCACTTGTACAACAACACGAAGGGGAAGCCTCTCATTTTGGACAGCATGCATACAAGCATCCACGGAGAGCTTCTTGCAGTCCATCAGCTTACAAATTCTTTTCCTCTCACTCTTGCTGATTCCAGGATGATCCTACACAAATGCAAGGTTCACTAAGTACATACAGGGCACTCATTAACATGAACTATATGCATTGAATTCAAGCATACCCTAACCGATACCCCTTCCATATGTAGATTCAGATTACACAAAGAAAAGTTGCATCCACTGGTAGCATAAACTAGTTTACGGAATGGACAAATGCAAGATAACATTTCCCATCATTTTTCCATAGCAGAAAATTACTAAGATATTTTTATGAAACTAATAAAACGTGAACTTCCCTTATGGAGTGAGCTTTCATGACTAAGGAAACCGAACAAATGAAGTTTATCAAGGGGATTTGCAGGATCGGTTTGTTTACTTCTTTTTTTTTTTTGGTCTGCAAGATCTTTTGACATGTTTCTTTTGGACGCTAAAAGTTTCTCCACGAACTTGACAAATCTTACATGATAAATGAATACAATTGACTTCAGAAAAGCAACATGTTTGAGATAGCATAGATGTGGACATTCATTTCCCAATGTGGTTCAGTAAGCATATCTGTGTTTAAATTCTAATAAGAGTGGAGGGGAAGATATCTGCTAGTTATTTCTATTATGCAACTGTATGCAGAAGTCGAGGGAAAACTCACCTTAAGGTACATATCAATTGCGCGATAAATTCCATCATGACCGGATCGAGGGAAATTAGATACCATCTCTGCCAGACCAACAAATGATGATATAGGGAGATTAGGATCTCTTGCAATTTCGGTAAGATAGCCATCAACTAGCTTTGCCACCATCAGTTTTGAAGCTTCTGATAAAATCCCTGGCTTTCGGACCTCCTGAATTTCATCTCCATCTTCTAGCTGAGGTTCAGAATCCTTATCTCTCAGCATAAACGCTTCTAGTATTTTCTGTACAACATGGGCATCATACATGGTTCCTTCCCCATCTGCCGCTCGAATCAAAAGATCATTCACAGAAGATTCTTCCAATTGCTGTCCTATTCTCTTGACTAGTTCTGCCTTCACCGTTTCTCCAGAGTCTAGTGAAATTGATGCTTTTAGCAGTTTTAACAAGAAACTACAAGAGACGCAACCTTTCTCAGAGGGCAATAGCCATACCACCGTATCCAATATTGGGCGACATTTGGAGACATCATTGAATTGGAAGGCTCCTTTATTAAAGCCTGGAAACCTTCTATATGCATAAGCTTTGGCAGCTTCTCCAATAGCTTCAGAAGAAACAAACCCTTTGTTTTTTATGGTGATAACCACCCGCTTATATAGGTCTACTTCAAGTTCACATAAATCCTCAACCCACCAATCTTTTGGCACCATGCGGCTTCTAATTCCATTCAAGTTAGGATCATTTCCATTCTCCTCTGAAAGCTTTTTACGATTATAGGTATAGGACCAATCCACCCTGGAAACATCAACGGAAGCCCTGGATGCTACAGCATCAATGCAGTGGCTGGTCAACTTCAGTTCCTCGCACATGCGTGATTGAGACTTAGTAGTCTGAAGAACTATTATTGAGTCTTTCCAACTTCGGAAAATGCTAGAGTTCAGGAAAACATCAATCTTGTAGATCAGGTTTCCTTTCTCAAGACTTTCATTCATACCGAGATACTCAGCAGCACACCTTGTAGAAATGACATTATAAGCATTCAGTGTAACAGTCATGCCGTAACAAAACTTGGCACATATTTCGAAAGCACTAGGTCCTCCAGGAATGTCATGAATGTCAACTTCGTCACTATTCCCTTCACTTGCATTTGAAACCAGCTTTTGCAAAGTGGCACTCTTGGAAAGGAGAGGAAACTGCAAAGCATTTTCAGCAAAGAATGAGTAATCGGAGTAAAAATATGGTCAATTCAACAAGTCAAATACGTAAATAAGACATTTTCTTTGATCAAGATACTTCATATATGAAAAATACTTTACAAAATTGTATCAAAAAGTTTTGCATCATAAAAGTACTCATACAGTAAAGCACCACTTATTTGAATTATGAACAACAGCTACTGCTACTGTGATACCATGAGTCCAAGGCAATCATAAGTACTACAGCATTGAGTGAAGTGACCATTTAAATTGAGGCTCATGCACACACATAGATATTATTTATTTGTCATCTTTTATCATACGTAATGAGCAAATGCATGGATTATAAATTTGTGTATTAGCACAGATAGCATAAGACAGATTAAAAAGAACTATTCATCTACTACGCTGCTGTCTATTTGACACACCAATGAATGCAACAAACCCATGCTAATATAGAAACTATATTTATCTTAATAAGTAAGAGGAAACAGTAAACAGAAGCATAATTTGGACCTACTGTTTTCCTCCCTCCTTCAGGAGAAAAGGTACTGTACCGCCATTTCACAGAGTAACACACACACAAAAACGAAAACAAATGCATTATTAAATCATTACTCTGTTTACTTGTTAGGCCATTGTACCTTATGCAGATAAAACTTCACATCTCCTACATTAATAGCGATGTCCGAGGCCAACTCTGAAGCAACATATCTGTAGTAAGAATCTGTTAGTAGAATTCAGAAGAGTCTAGACAGATCCATTAACAATAAATATGATAAGATTATTAAAAATCGTGGTATAAATTATAAAACCAACTGCTACACCTCAATCCAAAACATGTCATGGTCAGCTATACAAATTCACAATATTTCTCCATTTTAACTCATTAGTGCTATAAAATCATACAAGATAGAAGTTTTAAAAAAAAAAAAAAGGTAAAACATACATAAATAATAATATTAAAAAATAGTTCTGTATATTTCTTTTCTTCACCATAATTCTAACTCAACCAAATGAAAAGACACTAATCTTCTCTTTAAAACAAGACTAGAAGGATGTGATGTCATTTAATTAGTTAGGCACAAATCTCCTCTCGGCTGAAAAATCTGATGGCTCAAATTCATCAGCTCAAGTCATAAAATGAAGTAATAAGGTTTCATCAATCATGTATGAGTCATCAGATGAAACTGGTGAGGCATAATGCTGCTGCATAATTATTGTTAGATACCCATAACCAGAGTGAAAAACATTTAAAATGAGCAACATATGTAGGCCCTTGTGTCTGCTTATATTATCACTTATATTACCACGCTGATGTTATAGACCGTGCTCAGTACTGATGAATCTTTTTTAGGTTTGATAGCTAAGACTAGACAATCATATTAATCAAGGATCAGTCGAATAAGCTACACATAAGCCAAAGATAAATGGATCATCAAAATATGGCTACTGTAAACTGGCTAGATATCTTTATTTTGATTATTTGTTTATCTGTTAGGTGAAGAAATCACAAAATAAAAGATGAAGTTTATCTCTAAAAAACACCCTTATGTTTGGCATTCCTTCACAGTTTTCTCCTAACAATACCAGAAATAGAAAACTGAATGGTAATAAAATCAAAGTCCATAGATTTGGGGAAAGATTAATTAGGATAATGAGTAAACCTTGATATGATCCTTAAACCATTTTCTAAAAGAACATCCTAGACCCACCCCCACAAATTCAAAAGTCAATAAACTAATTTAGGACAGAACACAAGTAAATAGACAAGGCTGGATGTTGACATTAGATGAAATGCCAATTTATTAACACCAGATACATAAAAAGACAAACGCTAATTAATTATCTTGAGAATATGAAGATCAGTTACAATTCTACAAAAGAAAACATCTATAGATGACCCATCTAATCGACAAAGAAGAAATCTTTTTCTTCTTTTAGAAAAAAAAAAGAACTTCAAAAAAATCTAGAAGAAGATCTGACCTGACATTGTTCCCATCTGTTTGAAAAGTATCAGGCTTGGATCCAAGTTTCATGAACTTCATCTTGACAACTTAGAAAGATCTGATATTTGTATACACTAGAGAAAATTTACTTCCTTTAAGTACTCAACAAATCACTGCAAAATAAAACAATAACCTTTGTTCATAACCTGATATTCCCAATGCTCAAACATAACCTGAAACCAAGGACAAATAGCTCCAGAAATGGAAAAAATGTAAGAATCCAGGTGTGGGGACCAAGTTTCTGAATATAACCAATTTTCCTCAACTTCAAGGGAGAGAAGGGGGAAGACTAATGGGATCTCAAAGAAGGGTATGATAAGTAAGATATAAGTTATAGCACTTGGTATGACCGAATCTTGAAAATAAACAAAGGTAAAGCTGGATGAGCTATCTTAGAGTAAGAGAAGAAGAAATGGTTAGTTTAATTTAAAGAAAAAGAGGATCACTTAAATGTGAAGAGAGCCATTAAGAGAAGAGATTGTTTCCTTGGTCGGCGGCAAAGCCCACGGACCACGGGGGCTCCTTCTCAGCCCAGGAGACATAAACAACAGACTCTCTTCACTAAATTATTCACAAAAACCAGTAACTATACACACCCCCACTAGCATCCATCTGACTCCACCCCACCATCTTTCTTTAATACTACTTTACTTATTTACTCTTTATTTCTCTCTCTCACACACACACACACATAGTCTATACTCTTTGCTTGTTTCTTCCACAAATTGGTTCATTTTTTTATATAGAAAAAAGTTAAAAGGCTTGAGTTTCAGACCACACATAAAAGAAAAAAAGAAAAATGGGGTCTTTTAAAAGATCCAAACTTCCAAACAGAAATCACATGTAAATCTAAACAAATGTAAGATATAACAGCATTTTTTAATTGAAAGTTGAGAGATTTGAAGAACCTGCAACGGAAAACAGCATCTTGGTATCAGTTGAAGGCACCACCAAAACGGGAGACAGCAAGCATCTAATCTTTATAGTTTTTGCAAAGCCAAAAAGAACAAAAAAATTAATGAGAAAGATCACAAGAATAAATAGAAGCATAGTTTATAGTGCATTATTTCAAAGGACAAAATCAAACATCACCAACGAACAAAATCTGTAGAAACAACAAGAATCATCTCAGAGAGAGCAGAAATCTAGCCAGTAAAAAAAAATTCAAGAAATCAAGATAATTTACTTTGTATTTGAAAGACACAACCCAAAAGCCACTCCCTTTGTTACATGAAACCCCTAATGTAGAAACACAAGAAATTTACTTAAAAAGCAACTAGAAGAATCAAGAATACCCACAAAAATATAATCTCAAATCTTTTTCAAGAACCATTTTTTTTTTCAAGAATATAGTTTTTTAAAGAGATAAACATAAAAACCCACATGCAAAAAAATAAATAATTTAAAAGAGCACATAAACCAACAAAGCAGAACTAAAGCCACCATAGTAATGTGAGAATCAAGAAAATGAGTTGTGTATCCTGTTTCCAGTAACTGTGGGAGAAAAAAAAAGTAGAAAAATATAGCCCAAAAAGCCAAGATTTGCTAGTATGTGCTTACCAGTTTTGCTAGAATCAGCAAAACAACTTTATGGTATCAGAAGTTTTCTATTTTACCATTTCTTATCAAAGGACAAACAATAAAAAGGCATAAGTCCACTCAAATTTAAGAGTATTTGCTTCTTCTTTTTTCCTTTTTATGTTTTTTTAACCTTTTTCTTATTCTTTTTTTTTTCACTCTGTAATTTTCAGGGCAAAGTGGGAAAACTATTATTTATTTCAGTACCAAAAGATTGAGAAGGTTGTAGTGATGAAGACACCCAATTTGCTATGATATGCACGCCATACTGACACTCTGCTTTCTTGCTCCCTCCCTTCTCTGTTTTTCTCCTCTTTAAAGTGATTGGTTTTATGACTATATTATTCTAGAATCATAATTTTGACATTATAATTTCTAAACTAATTAATATTTAGTTTGAAAAAATTAAGGTGAAATGATATTTAGATGATAGAACTGAGATAAAATTTATATTTTATTATAATTGATAGTGGAATAATAAGAAAAACGTAATATGAATTTAATTCTAGATTATTTCATCTTAATTCATGTATCAAACAAGTCAAACGAATATGTTGAAGGTAGAATGAATTAAAAGAAAAATGTGTGCATTAACTTTGTATATTACTAATATTTTGTTTAATATATATTTTTAAAGACGGTAATAATGTAAGTGATCAACATAGTTGTGGTGCAGTTGAATTATTTTGACCATTTATAAGAAATAATAATTAAAACACAATATAAATTTAATTCTAGATTATTCCATCTTAATTCGCGTATCAAACAAGTCAAACGAGTATGTTGAATGTAGAATGCATTAAAAGAGAAACGTGTGCATTAACTTTATATATTACTAATATTTTGTTTAATACATATTTTTAATGACAGTAATAATGTAAATGATTAATGTGGATTGTGGTGCAGTAATTGAATAAGTTCACCATTAATCAGAAGAAATAATAATCAAAACACAATATAAATTTAATTATAGATTATTTCATCTTAATTTGCGTATCAAACAAGTCAAACGAGTATGTTGAATGTATCGAATGCATTAAAAGAAAAACGTGTGCATTAACTTTATATATTACTAATATTTTGTTTAATACATATTTTTAATGACAGTAATAATGTAAATGATCAATATGGATTGTGGTGCAGTAATTGAATTATTTTACCATTAATCAAAAGAAATAATAATCAAAGCACAATATAAATTTAATTCTAGATTATTTCATCTTAATTCGCGTATCAAACAAGCCAAACGAACATGTTGAATGTAGAATGCATTAAAAGAAAAACGCGTGCATTAACTCTGAATATTATTGATATTTTGTTCAATACAACATTTTTATGACAGTAATAATGTAAGTGACTAACATTGGTTATGGTACAATAGTTGAATTATGTTACCATTAGTCAGAAGTCTCGAGTTCAAATTTCGTGTCTGAAGAAAATTGTATTGGAATAGTCCTCCTCAGATAGGTCATGCAGTGCGCAATCTGAATATAGCTGGAGCTCGAATGCTTAGCTTGCTTCAGACATCGAATAAAAATGAAAAAAATAAAATAATGCAACTAGTTTTAACGTATATATTAGCTTGATCAAAAACACGATATTTGTAGAGGGTTTTTGCAAAAAAATAAGTAGTAGTATTAGTAATCCAAATAATTTTAATTCATGTATTAGCATGATTAAAAACACAATTATTTCTAAAAAAAATTGTATTCTTTCTATCATATTTTTAATTGATATTTTTGCAAATAAATATTTTTTTAATATTATAAAATGTATATTATTTTAATACACTAAGTCAAATATTACATGCAAATAATCACAATATATATAATTGACACAAGAATTAATAATATTAGGATTATTACCACACCATATTTCATAAATTTCTTATATGGTGTTTACCTCAAAAGTCTATATCAAAATTGACCCCATTATTATTACTAGTAATGAACTAGGAACCACTCCTTTGTACCTCAAAAATGACTTGTCAATCCAATCAATAATTCTTTAAAAAAATCTTTTAACTTTTTCTTGTTTATAATCATTGTGTTTGTACTTGTATAAGATCTTCATGGATCACATCTCCCATCTCTCCACTGTACATACTAGATGAAATGAAACATCTATCAAGACCTGTCTTTGAAATCATACTACTTTATTTTTTGGTAGTAATATATATGATAATACTTGCCTACTAATTACTAGTAGGTTATACTAATTAGTTAATTAGATTTTAGTAATGTAACCAATATATACAACTACTATTTAATGGTGCTAAATTTTTGTCATCATATCAGATTAGAGTAAATAATAATGTCAAATCAGACCGTCTTTTTTCTCAAAATAAGAGAAGATCTGTTGCTTACTGCTCATGAAAATATCTGATTTATATTATAGTCAAGTTGTTCGCCTTCGCCAATATTTCTGAATCTTATTTCCTTCTATTCATTATATTTGTTGATATATATGTTTTTACTTCAGATTCAATATACGTCAAATGTTTATATTCCTCGATTGACACTATATTTATCAGCAAAATTCTTACCATATATAAATAAAGGGTAGAGTTAAAATCATAACACGAATTTAGCAAAACTCAATAATATTAAGTTTTTACTCAAATAGTATATTTTTTTGCTCAAATAATATATTAAAAAGTTTATCAAATATATTTACAAATATTATTTATCAGCAAAATTCTTACCATGTATAAATAAAGGGTAAAGCTAAAATCCTAACACGAATTCAGCAAAACTCAATAATATTAAGTTTTTACTCGAATAGTGTAATTTTTTGCTCAAATAATATATTAAAAAGTTTATCAAATATATTTACAAATATTATTTATCAGCAAAATTCTTACCATATATAAATAAAGGGTAGAGTTAAAATCCTAACACGAATTCAGCAAAACTCAATAATATTAATTTTTTACTCGAATAGTGTAATTTTTTGCTCAAATAATATATTAAAAAGTTTATCAAATATATTTACAAATATTAAGCATTAGAATCTTATTATCAGCACTTAAAATTAATATTATAAAATTTAAATTCACAAAATTAAAGTTCTACCTTCGACTCTGTATAAATATATATAAATATATTGAAAAACTGAAGTCATTTTATTTTATGTATTATACTGGTGTGAATCCTATAATATGGTCAAATCAACTAGTAGAAAATCTTGCTCAGCATGTTTTTCTAGAATAATAAGAGGCTAATTCCACTATCATAAATACAAAACACTTGCATATTGACTATTACGAATAATATTGAATATAAACGTAATCAAATTTTCCAATCAATGCTAAAAACGACATTTGACTAATTGAACACCATACATTACAGGTGCCTAATGAAAATATCTTCCAATTCATATTACTTTTTATTAATCTGATTGATACATTCAATAAATAAGTTTAATTAAAAGTATGTTAATTTAGTGTGAGAAAAAAAACCTCTTTATTAATTTAAATGAATAAAAAATATATTATAAGAATGAGTAAAAAAAATCAGAGAAATACTACTAGCTAACTTTAATGTACATATGTACAATTTTTTAGTTTTATATTTCTGAAAACTCCGTGATATTTTCCGTCACTATAATTTTTGTAATAGTTTGTAAACAATACAAAGAATATAAATTGCACTGAGTAAATCTATGTAACATACTCTACTCAGAAAACATTGAGGGAAAATCAATCACGAACCATTCATGTAAATCACTGCTCTCCAATCACCGGAGCCATCAAGGATGTAAATGCAATTTTGATCAAT
This sequence comes from Solanum chilense, assembly GCA_032847665.1. NCBI lineage: Eukaryota > Viridiplantae > Streptophyta > Magnoliopsida > Solanales > Solanaceae > Solanum > Solanum chilense. Next base: position 107,551,609 of record CM064963.1, on the reverse strand, counting down.
AGAATTACTATTTGTTACGTAAATATTATTATTTGTGTTCCTCCAGGTTATAAGGCACCAAAATCTCTGGTTTTTCTTCAATACCCTAATCAATAGCACTTGACTAGGTCTTTGTATCTAATGACACACACATCTTCAACTATAATTACACTTTTGAAAGTCTATGAAGAAAAAAAAAAACTGACCCACACTTCAAGTAAACACTTGTCTACAACGGCACATTTGTGGGAACTTGAAGAGTGTAATCCCCTCTAATAATATTCCTTTTGTCTAATGAAGTCGAAAACTTTTTTTTTAATTATCGTTGCTTGTTAGAAAACATTTTTAATTTTCGAATTCATACAACGTAGCTTCGCAATTGCGATTAACTATATTTTGTCACACACATACAGATTTTGTCACTCATTTTAAAAAAGTTTTACTTATTAAAATTATTATTTGACTAGATTATTATTTATCTCTCCGCGAATTCTTTTATAAAATGTAAAAAAAATATCGTAAGTTTTTCTGAAAAATAGTTGTCTAGATTATTCTGGAAACAAAATTTAAATTTATAATCAGATACCACCATGTATTTTGAATGGTATTTGACCCCCAAGATAGTCAACGATTTTTTCGTTAATACTTTTACGAATTAAAAAAAAAATATGTTTGATTAATCTTAAAATATTCTTTATAGGGGAATAATATATCACTTGCTTGGAGGGTCCCCTTGTGTTTGATTTACTTTGACCCATCACATGCTTAATTATCATCTTCCCAACTTGCATGGAATCCACGAGTCCACGTAGTATATATATTTTTTTATTTATACTAATAATAATATGATTTTATTTTATTATAGCAGGTTAATTATTTAACAATTATCCTTGTTGAAATATAGATCAACACTACTATTAAATATAGAGGATATAATTACATATAACCGTATTTAAATAATATGATTTGTGTAAATATATTCATTGTATCGTAGCGTTTGGATGAAAATTTGATGGTTAGTAGAATCTAATTTCAGGTTTTGAATAACAATTGAGTTATTTGTGTTTGCTAAATCGTTGTATAGCCATTAGAGTATCTGTAATCCTCTTATTTTGTTACAACGAAGCAATTTGAATTTTGGTGCTTCTATAGTTGTTATTTTTGATTTTGAAAAATTTTTTTTACGTTAAATTTGATGTTGTTTATTTTTCGAATTTACGAGTGGGGTGGGTGGGGGACAATGGTGCGACATCGAGACAAGAAGGATTCTCTGTGCCTAAACTTTTTATAATATCTTCATAAGGAGGATTTACTAATGATCTTCCTAAGATTCAAGATCAATAATCATTGAAATTAATTAATTCGTCATGGCTGAGCGCAAAATTGCAATTAATTATTTAATCGATTATTTAACTTATTTATAGCCACTGCTTTTTAAAAAATTTCATCGTAATAACTCAATTAGCACATGGCCACATCCCCACCACCAAAATGGCAGATTCTACGTAGATTTATGGCTTATTTTGTACTAAAACTCTAATGTGTGTGCTTAATTAGCCACAATTTTAATTAATACGGATTTGATTCTTCTCTGTTAATTATGATTAGTACCATATGGTTATACTCATGGCACCTTGCTAATTAATCTCTTAAATCACATGATTAAGAGTATATTCATATATTGCCATTTGTCAAACTCACAGATAGTCTATTTTTTTTATATATAGATCCTGGACCACTAATCCACAATTTATTTCCTTGATGTTTTTCTATTGATTCTTTTACTTTTATTGGTAGAAAAAAAAACATATATATGGAAAAAAGCTGTATCCACAAAAAGGTAGTAGATTCCAATTGGGAACATTCTGGTTCTAATTGTCCATATTCTTGTGCTACAGAATCAAATAGGATGATTTGAATTAAGATATTTTAAGTTTTCTTTATTATTTATTACCTATATAAAAAAAAATATCAACACAAATTAAATTAATAGAGTGTCGTCTTCACTTACTAATCGTACCGGTACCATCAAATTTTTGAAAATAACGAACATATCTATAGTTATAATTTTGATAAATATGCTCTATAATTATAGTTTCGTTTGTCATGAAGATTGTGGTTTGTATATATTTATCGATTTGTATATTTCACTTGCGAATATACAAATAGATAGAGTAAGTATATGCATATAGAATTTTCCGTACTACATATGCATATTTCATTTGCAAATATACAAACAAAGTGATATTTTCATAAATCGTATATAAATAGATACGAAAATTTTAATTTATACAATTAAGAATCGAATTATAAATTAGGCGAACAATAAAAATTTAAAAATTATAGTAGCGAATTATAATTTTTATTAAATTATAGCTATAATATCTAATATAAGCTTAATATTTATTATTCTACATAAGTTTTCCTTTATTACATCTCAAGTTTAAGCCTTTCGTATACGTATCTAAGACAATATTAAATAGAGCGATTGTATCATTTTCCATATTTTCTTTGATCATCTTTCAAATAATTAGTTGATATTTTAGATCATTCAATAAGAAGAGACTTCATAAGCACACAATATATAAAAAAATATGATCAACCGTCATAAAATTTGTTTGTAGGCTAAGTGGTAAATGTGAATATCATCCAACGTTATCCTCAAAGTGATCGATATGTATTTTTTTTTGTAATATAATATTTCGAGATTAAACTCTAAAAATAAATTTATGTTATTGTAAGTAAATTATTTAATTCTTAAAGTGAAATTTTCTGATGCAAATCTAAATTCATCAAATTTTAAGACTACATTATATATGATGAACAAATTGAGTGTCGATTATTTTTTATCCTTAATCAGTAATTTTGAGTTTAAACTATAAAAATGAAATCAACTTTTGCTTCGAATCATGATGTTCCTTAAAATCCGATTTTATAATACAAATTTAAATTTATCAAACTCCAAAATCAAATATTTAATACTAGAAATTTGACCAAATTATATAAAATTTGTAATACTTTTTATTTTTTTAAAATAAACTAATTTTTTATTATTATTAATTAAAAAATTAAATATTTCAAAAGTAAAACAAACGCTAATAAATCACTATTATTATAAATTCTGATCAAATTTTCTAGCTAAAAGAATTTTTCGATATTATGAACTAGAATGGAGTATAAGACGGGGATAGGAAATAAATGCAAGAGAAGAAACAGGCTGGCGTTGACAAGGAGGTTGATTTTAGAGTTAATATAGGTCCAGCTTTAGCATTAAATATTGAGTGTAACTGCAGAAATATTATTTCAGAAAAAAAATCAGATCAATTAATTCTAATGTCTACAAAAATAATAGCTTTCTTCTTGTCAGTTCTAAATTAGAACCTACAACCAATAACTCCTCTTAATTAATTTTGAACTCCTAATAAGAATTGTTGTACAAAAGCTTTGCATAATTTATCATGGTAGGTAGGGGCCTGATTTTGTAATCAATTAAAAAAATACAAAATCTACCTTGCTTAGTATGAAACAAATCCAAGTTTGAATATTTTGACTAATAAAATTAGACTTTCAAATAAGGCAGTTCACATAACTTTAGTGTCAAACCCAACATTTAATAACTTGAATAAATAGTTGCAATTAGAGGATTCAAAATCAATTCATAAAATTATGATTCGTTTGATCTGTTTAGATTTTTGAACGGGGTTAATGATTCATCTTTTAATTTTGATTCGCTTAATTCAATTCATTTTAACACTCAGCTAATATACAAGCCAATTAGATATTGACTTTGTTGAAATATTTTTAAAATATATTTTTAATTTGACATGTTATGCCTAGTACAAAGAATTAAATACCAATTGATATTAAACAATTACAATTAAAAATTTGATATATCATAGCTAGTAAGAAAAGAACATTTTTTTTTTTATGTATACTCTTGCTAAATTAATGTTGTGTGTGTGTTTTACTCTCTCTCCTTGGTTTGTTTTAAGGGAATTTTATGAAAACAGCAATATGTTAGTATTTTTGGTGACACAGTAACAATATTTCAATATTTAGTAATACTAGCATGTTTTAATTATTTTAGATTAGGAATACCGTATTTTTTCTTTTAATATGGTATGTATATTTATAAAAAAAATTTACAGAAAAGATGGAAATTAAAACATAAAAAAGGTAAGTAGCATTAATAATCCTTCAGTTACTTTTTAAAAGCTGTATTTTTGTCATATATTAATTTGAAAGTTTTTTTTTCTTCACTGTTCTTCATTATTATGCACCAATTAGTAATCCAATACGGAAATTATGCACCAATTAGTAATCCCATACGCAAAATCACTGTTCTTCATAATTATGCACCAATTGGTAAAGAAGCTTTATTATACAAATCGAATTCTGCCAATATAATCGAATACGGAAATTATTTTAAAGCGTAAATTTTCGAATCCCACAACAACAATTTATTCCTTTCGGTTTTATTCATACTTAGGAGATCAGGTATCTTTTTTAAATTTTTTAATATGAATACGTTAAATGTTTGTATGATTTGAATTTTTTCTTTAAGTTCATGGTATGTTGCGTTTATATCAATATAAAAAATCTGATTTTCATTTTTTTTCCTGCAAATTTGCTGCTTTATGGGTGATTTTATTTTAAAAGTTGTAGTATTTTTTTTCTTCTGAAAATCGCTGATTTGTTAACAATTTGCTAACTAGTATTATATGTCTCCAAGTTAGATGTTAGCAAATTGCTATGTTGATTACAGTACGAATTCGTTAGCAAATTGATATGTTGATTATATAGAATTTGTTATTGTAGCCATGGGAAGCATTAGTTTACTGGTCATGCATTCTGGGAGGTGGAACAATGAAAATTGCTATGTTGATTACAGTACCGAAGCAATTGTGTTAAAAGAGCATGCGACATTTAGAGAACTAATGGATCTTGTTTCAAAGCAAATTTGTGTTGACTTGAGCTTCAACATTGTGAAACTTAAATATAAGATAGAGGGTAGTACTGCACCTCTGGAAATACACAACGACATGGGCGTGAGAGTGTATGTGTCGTTGAAAAAAGATAACAAAGAATTGTCAAAGTATCCTATATGTGTATCCGTATTTGTGAATGACTGTCAATTAGCTGATAGAAATATGTTTGAAGATGGATTCGAAATGTGTGGGCCTGATGGAATAGATATAGTTGATACAGAATCATTAGTGCTTAGTGTGCCGAACAATAGCGCTAACATGAATTGCGACATTATTACAAACGTCAAACATAAGGTAGTGTTGGAAGATCAAGTTTATAAGGACAAGGGAACTTTAAAGGCTGTGATGACGCAATACGCTATTGATCATAGATTCCAATGGAAAACGGACAGATCGAGTCAAACATGGTATGTGTATTTGAGTTGGATTCTCTTTTAATTTTTTTTTTCATTATGTTTTTTTACATTATATCAAATATTTATTTGTATTTTACCCAATTCTAATATGGTGTTATTCAAACAGTTATACACTTGTTTGTGTCTCTGATAATTGTGGGTGGGTGTTGAAGTCGTCAAGTATCAATAAATCTGGAATGTTCAGAATTAGAAAATTTGTAGATGATCACACGTGTCCATTGAAAGATAAGGTTTATGAACAACGTCAAGCAACAAGCAGTCTTATTGGAGGTATGATACAACCCAAGTTAGTTGATCATAAAAGGAAGTTGACGCCAAAGGATATACAACAAGATGTCAGCTTAGCTCTTGGAGTAAATGTATCATACTCAGTGGCGTGGAATGCTAAAGAAAAGGCTTTAGTTTCTTTAAGGGGTACCCCATCTGGTTCTTATGGTAAACTTTCGAGCTACTTATACGTATTGGACGCTACCTACCCTGGATCTCATATAAGGATGAAGAAAACCGATGAAAATCAATTTCTTTATCTTTTTATTTCGCTCTTCCCGTTCATAAAAGGTTTTGAGTTTTGTAAACCAATTGTCGTAGTTGATGGCAGCCACCTCAGGGGTACTTACAATGGAGTATTTGTTTCTGCAAGTACTGTTGATGGAGCAGGTATTGGAATGACAATATATACACTTTGTTTTGTTGATTATTATATTTATTCTATATGAAATAAAAACTTTATTAAATGTTTTATGTGCAGGAAATATATTGCCGCTAGCATATGGAATTATTGATTCTGAAAATGATGCATCCTGGACTTGGTTTTTTGAACAGTTTAGAGAAGCGCATGGCGTTAAATATAACATGTGCGTTGTGTCTGATCGAAACGAAAGTATCATAAAGGCAGTTTCGAGGGTATTTGATGGAGTTCCTCATTATGCCTGTATTTGACATTTGTGGAAAAATGTGAAAACACTATTTAAAAAGTCGCACAACAAACTGTCGGAAGTTTTTTATGGGATGGCAAAGGCATACAAACAATCTGAATTTGATGAACTGATGGAAAAGGTTGAACAAGTTGATGTTCGTGTAAAAAATTACTTGGAATCAGCAGGTTATGAAAAATGGTCTAGGGTATATGCAACAGTTGATCGAGGAATGGTTATGACATCAAACATAGCTGAGTGCATTAATGCTTGTCTATTTGAAGCAAGGGAATTACCGGTATACGATTTTCTTGAGGAAGTAAGACAGATGTTTGCAAGATGGAATTTGAAAAATCATACGTCTGCTTCACATACATTCACCACACTTTGTGGTAGACCACAAGAGATGCTTGTTGCTAATGAAGAAGCATCATTACGTATGAAGGTATGTTGTTACGATTTATATGTTCATCAAAATTATATGACATAAGTGTTTTATTTTTGTAGGTTGTGCCGTCAAATAACTATGTGTTTAGTGTTCATCACGAAGGTAGAACCTACATTGTTTGTTTGGAAAATAAAACTTGTACTTGCAAGAGGTTTCAAATAGATGAAATACCATGTTCGCATGCTTGGGCTGTTTTAAAGAAGAAACATTTTGATGTTGGGCCATATTGTTCCGACGTGTACAAGCCAAGTAACTTGTTGAATACATATAGCATTTCAATTCGTCCGTTGCCTGATCAAAACGAGTGGAATGTACCTGGGTATGTTAAGGACCAGATAGTGCAGCCTCCAAATCACAAAAAGCTCCCTGGAAGGCCATCCAAAAAGTATCGTGACAAGACGTATAGCGAGCTATATGGTAAGAAGAGAAAGAATTCTTGCAGTACGTGTGGGTTTAAAGGGCACAATAGGCGTTCATGTAGGAATGGACCGCGTATTGTATAGTTAATGATGTTTCATATTTTGAATATTTTTAGAGTTATGTTTCTTCCATACTTCTAATGCCTTCTGGGTAATAAAATAACATGGAATTATTTGTTCATGGTTGTATCTTTAAATGTAATCGCTTTACGTCTTCTGTCGAATAATATTATTTGTATTCGAAACCTGATTGGATATGAATGAATACAATTGTTGTATTCTCCTATTTTGAATTCGGCAAATAATTTTTTTGTGTATACGTTTTCTTTCGGGAAGTGTTCATTCATATCCATGTTTTCAATATATATTATCTAATTTTTATGAGTGAACTTGTATGTGTCAAATACAATACCTTTGCAGTTACTTGTATTCCAATTGAATTGTATTTATAATATAATAAAAATTATATTTTGTAACATTTTAACACGTCCTCAAAAGATATTAGTACCCAGGATACAAATACATTTCAATAGAAAACGAAAAAAAAAATATGTATTGTTTTTTATCTACAATGTTTGCGTAAAATTGTATGTTTAAGAAAACAAAATCAGTGCAGTTACTTGTATTCAAGTTAAATTGGATTTATAATATATTATAAAGTGTTTTTGTAATAGTTTAAAGCATACAATTTTTTTTTTTGGTATACGTGTTCTCTCTAAAAGTATTCATATTCCCTATACATATTCTATATTTTTTATGTTGTTAGTGTTATTAATTGTATTTAAAAAAAATCTGTATTCGTTTTTTATCTACAATGTTTGCGTAAAATTGTATGTTTAAGAAAACAAAATCAGTGCAGTTACTTGTATTCAAGTTAAATTGTATTTATAATATATTATAAATTGTTTTTGTAATAGTTTAAAGCATACAATTTTTTTTTTGGTATACGTGTTCTCTCTAAAAGTATTCATATTCCCTATACATATTCTATATTTTTTATGTTGTTAGTATTATTAATTGTATTTACAATTTAATATCAAGTCTTACATCCATTTGAAACATATGAATGCATACATTTTGTTATATTATTTGGCATTGTTTTTGTATACCTTTTATAACGAAATGTATTCGTATCCATGCTTTTAATCTATAATTATATTTGTTCTATATATATTGTATGTTGGTAAAATCGTATGCATGTTGGTAGAATCATATGTATTGCGTTTAAACATAAAAAATGAGTTTTGTGTACCCCACATGCAATACTTAAGCTTGAACACTTTAATATTGACCCAAAACCTTTGAAACCATAACTTCAAGATTTTATACATTAATGAACACAAAAGAACTGGAACCCTTTAAAATCGTTTCATAGAATACAAAAACTAATGTCCAAGTACAAATCAAAAAATGGACAATAACTAATCTATTTGAATTGTATCAATCTCCTCCATTGCTACATTGAATCTGCTATATCGTGGGGGTGCTTCATTGTCACTTATTGCTCCGGCATCATTCTTTTGTTGGCCATAATTCCAAAGAAGTGTAGCATATCTTGACCGTAAACACGATGCATCCAAAATATTCGCTGGAATACCTTGGCCGTATGACAGGTATTCGGCAAAAGCTAGCATATAAATACCACAATCCCTATAATATAAGAAATTAAAAGTTAGTACACAATATAATATTGATAATTTGATGATATTAAAATCAAAAGAAACACAAACTTACATAGACCCATGCGCCTGTTGAGGAACATTGTCTATGAATACTACATTAAAGTACTCGTTCTCTTGTTGAGCTTGCGATACATCAATTCCTTTATTGTTGTAATATTCATTGACTGATAACTTCAAAGGGATCAACTGAGACAATTTAACTATCTCTGCCCTGATAGCTGCATCGTGACCTGCTGCCCTATATGAGTCATACACGTTGATACACTTATTTCTGATATATGACTCTATTACTAGTTAAAAAAATAGAATATGATAAACTACATTGTAACAAAATAGTGAATGTTAATTCAGAATCATGAATATTGATGACATAAAAAATAAAATAAAATAAATAACAAACAACAACTAAGCTGATACAATAATTCTATCAACATTTGAATACATAAATATGCTGAAGAGAACATAACTACATTATTCACCAATCTATATATATGTATACAACAAATAATATAGTATTAAATTAATTAATTTATCAATTTCTGCTGTAACAATAATATAGTTAATTCTGTTAGTAAAACACATCATAAGCTAATTTTGAGATTAACTAATTTAAATTGAGAGTTTCTTTTTTTACAAATTCAAATTATGCGCAAAAACAATGGCTACTATAATACAAAAACACCTATATGGGCAGGTTCATGGTAATATATGAATCATATGATTTGTACTTACTTTTGATATTTATCAAATCACATTTAGGGATACAATTTTTTTTTTATGTATTTATACTATATAGTTTCCAATCTGAAATACATGAAATTTCAAACACAAAAACCAACTATAGACATAGCATAAAAATTAGTTTCGTTAATAATTTATTACCTCTTCATCGTCATGACGTAATACTTCATCACTTGGATATTTTTGTTGATCAACAGTGGTTTTATAGCACGACACTTTCCTTTTTTTTTACATAGACCCATGCGCCTGTTGAGGAACATTGTCTATGAATACTACATTAAAGAACTCGTTCTCTTGTTGAGCTTGCGATACATCAATTCCTTTATTGTTGTAATATTCATTGACTGATAACTTCAAAGGGATCAACTGAGACAATTTAACTATCTCTGCCCTGATAGCTGCATCGTGACCTGCTGCCCTATATGAGTCATACACGTTGATACACTTATTTCTGATATATGACTCTATTACTAGTTAAAAAAATAGAATATGATAAACTACATTGTAACAAAATAGTGAATGTTAATTCAGAATCATGAATATTGATGACATAAAAAATAAAATAAAATAAATAACAAACAACAACTAAGCTGATACAATAATTCTATCAACATTTGAATACATAAATATGCTGAAGAGAACATAACTACATTATTCACCAATCTATATATATGTATACAACAAATAATATAGTATTAAATTAATTAATTTATCAATTTCTGCTGTAATAATAATATAGTTAATTCTGTTAGTAAAACACATCATAAGCTAATTTTGAGATTAACTAATTTAAATTGAGAGTTTCTTTTTTTACAAATTCAAATTATGGGCAAAAACAATGGCTACTATAATACAAAAACACCTATATGGGCAGGTTCATGGTAATATATGAATCATATGATTTGTACTTACTTTTGATATTTATCAAATCACATTTAGGGATACAATTTTTTTTTATGTATTTATACTATATAATTTCCAATCTGAAATACATGAAATTTCAAACACAAAAACCAACTATAGACATAGCATAAAAATTAGTTTCGTTAATAATTTATTACCTCTTCATCGTCATGACGTAATACTTCATCACTTGGATATTTTTGTTGATCAACAGTGGTTTTATAGCACGACACTTTCCTTTTTTTTTACATAGACCCATGCGCCTGTTGAGGAACATTGTCTATGAATACTACATTAAAGAACTCGTTCTCTTGTTGAGCTTGCGATACATCAATTCCTTTATTGTTGTAATATTCATTGACTGATAACTTCAAAGGGATCAACTGAGACAATTTAACTATCTCTGCCCTGATAGCTGCATCGTGACCTGCTGCCCTATATGAGTCATACACGTTGATACACTTATTTCTGATATATGACTCTATTACTAGTTAAAAAAATAGAATATGATAAACTACATTGTAACAAAATAGTGAATGTTAATTCAGAATCATGAATATTGATGACATAAAAAATAAAATAAAATAAATAACAAACAACAACTAAGCTGATACAATAATTCTATCAACATTTGAATACATAAATATGCTGAAGAGAACATAACTACATTATTCACCAATCTATATATATGTATACAACAAATAATATAGTATTAAATTAATTAATTTATCAATTTCTGCTGTAACAATAATATAGTTAATTCTGTTAGTAAAACACATCATAAGCTAATTTTGAGATTAACTAATTTAAATTGAGAGTTTCTTTTTTTACAAATTCAAATTATGGGCAAAAACAATGGCTACTATAATACAAAAACACCTATATGGGCAGGTTCATGGTAATATATGAATCATATGATTTGTACTTACTTTTGATATTTATCAAATCACATTTAGGGATACAATTTTTTTTTATGTATTTATACTATATAGTTTCCAATCTGAAATACATGAAATTTCAAACACAAAAACCAACTATAGACATAGCATAAAAATTAGTTTCGTTAATAATTTATTACCTCTTCATCGTCATGACATAATACTTCATCACTTGGATATTTTTGTTGATCAACAGTGGTTTTATAGCACGACACTTTCCTTTTTTTTTTAGAGCTATCAATTGTCATTTCATACTCTTGTGCCATTCTCGCCGCAGATACATTTTCGATCAATCCTTGAGTAATGCACAAATCAAACGAGGGAAATTCCAAAAAATTTTGAACGTTGTTGTTTATACCTCTAGTAATTCTGACTGAATCAGCCATTGCTTAAAAGACACTGTTTTTTTTTGCCAACAATTCAAAAATCTGAAGAATAAAAAAATCTTTTAACAACTGCGTATTTAAAATCAAACAACAATGATTCTATATATATGAATTTTCATAATCTACCTAATCTTATAAATTGAAAGAAAATCACAAAAAATATACAAAAAATACAAAATCATAAATGTATATTAAAACAAAAATCACATAAATTGTCCATAAAGTGTTGATATACAAAATCATAACTTTAACAAAAAACGCAAAAAAATCGAAACCAAAATTTGAACTAACCTTGCCACCACGAAATCTGCTTTTAATAATGAATCTAGCTCAAAAATCTTCTTAAATCCTTGATAATCAATTGTTTTTCATAATCTACCCAAACTTAAAAATAAAAAAATAAAAACAGAAGATATATACAACAAATACAAAATCATAAATGTATGATTTATATTAAAACAAAAATCACATATATTGTCCATAAATTCTTGATATACAAAATCAGTACTTGAACAAAAAACGCTCAAAAAATCAAAACCGAAATTTAAACTAACCTTTCCACCACGAAATCTGCTTTTAATAATGAACCTATCTCTAAAATCTGCTTGAATCCTTGATAACAATGGCTTTGATTCTGGAAAATTTGAACAATGTCAGAACTTGAACAAATAAAGCTCAAAAATTCGAAATCGAAATATAAACAAACATTTTCACCACGAAAATTGCTTTAATAATAAACCTAACTCGAAAATATGCTTGAATCCTTGATAAAAATTGCTTTGATTATGGAAAATTTGAAGAAGGAACATGAAATTTTGGCTGAGAATTTAAAAATAAAAATCAATTTTTACCTTTCTTGGTCTTTACACGTCTTTACACGAGAAGTAAAATTATTAATTTTTTTTTTTTCATTTAATGTTATTGGACCTTTTTTTGGTCCAATCAATGTATTTCCATTTATATATTAATTTATTAATACTAAAATACTTTAAAATCTGAACATATACATATTTTATAAAAATACGTATAATAAATATAACATATTGCTATTTTGTCATTTTCATTAAAAATTTTAAAATGATGTTATTTTGATTAATTATGTTCTTAAATTTGTCTTAATTGCTAATTTTTCCTTGTTTTAAATCAAAGGTACATCCTAATATTTACTTTAAAAAGCAAAAATCATAGAGTGCATAGTTGTGCAATTATTGAACTTGGTACCACAAAAATGATTAACCTAAAAAAGTAAAGTAGCTATTTTTTGAGATTATAAAGTAGAAATTATGTCATTTTTTATTTATAAAAGAGAGCTGATTTATTGACTTGTACGATAAAATAAGGGTAGCTCTGCTATTAAATGTTGCTACCAATGGAACCGATAAGCATGGACGGAGGAAGAGTATTAGTTACGGGTTTAATTAAATCTAATATATTTGTTTTCATTAATTTAGAATTTAATATAATCAAATTTTGTTATACATTATATATTTAAAAAAGTTTATACAAAATTTGAAACAATTTTTATAATTGTGTATTTGTGTTTTGAAGAGGAGCATCAAATTAGTAATTCTTGGAATTTTAACATTTTTAGCCAGTGCAATAAAAAGATATAATTTTATAAAATCTTGATTTGAAACTAAACTTCAAATTATTAGTTTTTCAAATCATAACATTTATAGCCAGTCCGATATGAGTTTTCTATGCTGAATACTCCATCAATCATGGATCTATATTTTAATAACAAAACAACCCACAGATAGAATTCACAAAATAATAGCACTTCTCAACTCTTATAACTGAAACTAATAATTTTCGTTGAATTTTAAATTTCATAAGTAAAATTTGGAGTTCTTTTACTCGTAAATTTTGATATTTTATGAAAATGGTTACTGGGTCATTGGCCCATTTCTAATTTATTGGGCTAACTTTCACTTATGATCGAATAGTGGGCCAAGCATGCTACTGGGCTAATTAACTACAACACGAGAGAAGTTTTGCTTTCAAATGTCCAATAATGGGAAACAATGATACGTCCGTTGTCTCAATTTATGTGATTCAGTTTGTATTTTGAGAGTCAAATAGTAATTTTATTGACCGTAATGTTACATACGGAATCTTCAACCTTTTTGCAATAAAATTTACATGTTAGGAACTATAAAAAAAAAGTACTACAAATCACATTGATTGAGATATTTTGAATATATATGAAACTATTTGATAAAAAAAAATTGTTTGAATCTTAAAATTTGAAAATTGATACATAAATTGAAATGGAGGGAAAAGTAGGGACGAAAAGAACAGATTATGTTTTATGTTAAAGCATTTCACCATGTTTTCTTAAAAAAATTATAATGATTAAAAAAATAATATATATATATTTGGAGTTGAGGACCTATCAGAATATATGTTTGCTCAGAATATATGTTTGCTGTCCAATATGTTATTAAGTTTTAAATTTAGCAAATATAAAGGCTATATTTGTATGATAGAAGTATAGTTGCATAATTGTATTTCATATAACAAATTTTATATTTGTCATGGAGCATCAAATTGTATAAAATCGCTGACAGGAGCATTAAGTTTATATAAATTGCTGACACAGTTCTCGTTTATGTAAAAGTGATAATAATATATATATATATCATTTAGATAATTGTATATATGCAGTTAATATATATATATATGATCATTGTGTTTGTATATCTGCATGAAATTTGAATCGAAATAAAATATTTAAATATCAAATTCTTCTCTCGCTTTATACAACACAAATTATACATTGTAATTTATATAATCTTTGTTTGTATAAACCTAGAAAAAAAAAAGACAAAAGATAACGGGGCAGAGGAAGATCTTTGTTTATGTAATTATAAGTGTACATGATAAAAATATATGTATTTGTATTTGCATTTATACAATTTTCTTTCGCTTTATACAAACACAAATGTATATGTACAGTTTTCTCTCGCTTTATACAAATATAAACATAATTTATACATTTGTATTTGTACAAAGTGAAAGAGGCGAGAAATGAAGAGTGACGAGCAAGAAGTTTGTAGAGAGAGGCGAATAACAAAGTGTTTATTACGAATTAAAATTACATGAAATTATGATAGTATTTAATTTTAATTAATAATTTGCTATATCATACTATTTAAATCAATTTCTTTTCCTGTATCATTCTTTTTATTTTTATTTTTTATTTTATTAGGTCTAAGACGCAGCTTTTTTTGGTAACCAATTGTCACTTTTTCCTCATTTGGTTGTTAAAGCATTTAGCAATTTCTTCGCATCGTCGTTATATATATTTTCTATTAATATATAAAATGTTAATACTAAAAAGCAAATCATGAATATTATTAATATTCAAAACTGTGATAATTTAAAATATTTATTGAAAGAAGTTAAAGAATACGCATAATATATTAAAAAATAATTTAAATTTACGCTCTATAATTTCGATAATCGAAGATGAGAAGACAATGAAGGACATAAGAAAAACTTCAGTCAAGTCATTGATTTGACCATGCTTCTACATTAGTATTTAGTCATTAGCCATCACACACACATATATATATATGATAAACAAAGAATAAATTAAATAATAATAATAATATTTTCAAAATAATTTCACTAAATAGGTTTTAATTGGCAGACTTTGTAGAACATTATAATAAAGTTGGTCAAGTTAAACGCACTTCCTATTTAAAACCAAATGGAGGTTAGAGTAAGCTGAATTTTTCATATTGATCTTCAACTCCATAGTGCCTTAGCAGCCTCTCCATTTTCTATATTTTTGCACATTTTTTTGCAACATTCAATTTATGTATAATATTGTATATAGTATTCGTAGTAGTTATTCACTTGCTTTCTACTAGTGACGTCTTCCCATGAGCTCGTATTGATATGCATTAGCCTCAATGGCATATTGTATTTACTTCTCAACAAATTAGTTGACAAAAAGAAAAATATGACTCTTTCCGTCTTAAATAATACATGTCGTATTTCATTTTTTTCCGTCAAAATAAATTGTCTGATCTAAATATTTTGAGATATTTATCTTTTGATACGAGAAAAAAATATACTTTTTGTAGTAATATTTCTATGTTAGTTGCTGAATTTTCATTTAAACTAGCAAATTAATAGAATGTTATTAAACATTGATAATTAATTATCATGCAATTATTGGTCGATGAAGGAAAAATATCAAATATTCGAGGAGGAGGAATAAGCAATTATGCACGAATATCCAATGAAATAAAATCGAATCATCTATCATGATCCTCAAACAATTGTAGTTGGTGTGTTAAATAAACGGATTGAACTAAATGACTTGAGTTAATAAGTGGATGAGTACCTAATATAATATTTTCCCTCACAATATAATGATAATATATATATACTAGACATGTGATTTGCGCGGAGATGAATAATCTTTTAAGCTTTTAAGAATATTTTAATAGAAATTTAATGATTTGACATTATTACATACCTCAAGAATTGTAAATATATAATGAATGATTAAAAGTATCTTGATATCTAATTATTTTTATGTTTCACATAATTTATCATAATATATGTTTGCTAATATAATTGTCTTGTAAAATTGAGTGATATTTTTATGTAGCGATGAAATAACACTTTTTCTAAAAAATTTAACATGAGAAATATATAATCTGATAATTTTATGATTAGAAAATCGTTAAACAATGTACATCAAAACAACATAAATAAATTACTTTAAGAGAACATCTACTTGTTTAAGATCGAACGTTCAACACTTTTCGTTATTGTTACTTTGTCACTCTAAGAAAATTTATAGAAAGAGAAAAACAAATTTGAAACAATAGCAAAATAATATTTTTGACCCTTTTAGAAATACATTTTTTTATGAAACTGCTTCTCTGAAGGTCCTTCTAAATGCTTCATCAATGCAAATATATGACTTTTTCAGAAATATGTATGTATAATTATTGTTTTATGAAAGTACAAGTAAATCAAAATGACGGAGTCTAGACTCATTTTAAAGAAATATTTCTGAACATGAAAAAAATTAAAAATGGGTCTAATCTAGATAACTCAAATGATCAACAATGACTTGGGACATGAAGGCCAACAAATCTATGTTAATATACATATATATTTTAGCTTCAAACATTACTTTTATTTGTAGTAGTTTTTTTTATTTTTTCATATTTTTCAAATTAAGCTTGTCAAAAATAGTTAACTCACACCAAAAATATTTGACAGAACCAAATATGAGAAGGAAAAAAGAAAAACATTAAAAGAATGTACTTTGTCAAAGTGAAATTGTATTCAAACACTTCAATTAACTTTCAATACTTAGAGTATGCATAGTACCCAGTGATAAAATTTAGTAAAGTTAATAACTTAAAAAATATGAGCATGAAAAATTATTAACTCTTAGATGAATTTGTAATGAACAAAACATATCAAAAAGGACACAAATTTAATTTTCCAGAAAAAGAAGAAGTTCAGATTTTGTTATTGTTTTATAATGAGAGATTTTTATTTTTTATTTTTATAGACAACAAAGGATAGTGTGAACATATATTTATTGTGCCTTATTGAAAATGTCACAATTTTTTGGAAAAGTTACAACCCTTTGAAAAGGTCACAATCTTTTGTAAAAGTCACAATTTTTTATAAAAATCGCAATTTTTCATATAAGTTGCTATGTTTTATAAAAGTCGCAATTTTTCATAAAAATAACAACTTTTTCCTAAAAGTCGCAAACTTTTGTGAAAAAAAAGGTTAATTTTGAGAATAAAATAAATTAAAAAAGGATCCTAATTTATAATAACGCCATATAAAAGCCTAGATTTTTATATATATATATATATATATATATATATATATATATATAAAATAAGGTGATATTTCAATATATAAGGTGATATTTCAATGATAGTTCAATAAAAAGATATTTTCTTTGTTCTTTTAATGTTGTACAATCCTACTCAGTACTCCTTCACTCTCTTGTTCTATTATGTAGTTATCTTTTTAGTTTCTAGTGTAACTTCCCCTTCTTTTTTTTTTTTTTTTTTTTTTTTGAATTCTGTCAATTCATGAATCTATTATTACTGTTCATCTCTTTCTCTTAGCCTTTGTTCTTAAAAATAATCTTCTTTACCCACACCCCGAATTTGGTTATTCATAGTTCTTTCTTAGAACAATTAACCTCACAATGTCCTAGGAATTTACAGGTTAATCCATCGTTATTTTTAAGAAGCTAAGAGACTAACCATATACTAAGTAATGTAGATTCATGATAATATTTATAAACTTACATGAATATTTAAATAATCAATAAAGTAAACACACATGATTTACATAAAACACACATAATTTACATATATGGGAAGTTTGCTAGAAACTTAAATATGAAAACTTACATTATTAGAACAGAGTGAAGTTTCCCTTTCGGGAAACCCGAAAAAGCTTCCGAGCTTTACTTAAACAAACTTTTAAAAGTAAAAAACTAAGGAGCTGAAAACTTTTTTACAATCTTAAAAAGATAACTTCTATTAAAGATGTTGGAGAGAGGGTTTTTAGAGCTTTTTTGTAGTAATTTTCTTTTCTTTTTCTTGCCTTCATCTCTTCTTGTCTTGATAATGTCTGCTTTTATAGGTGTATTCGGACTTCAAATTCCGGATTTCAAATGGAAGAAAGAATCTTATCATTTCAGCCGGGTACATATCTGGGCCCCATCGTCACGTGAAATAATGTCCTTCTTTTTTCATTATTGTCCTTGGAATCTAATATCTGTCTATCTTATCTCTTACCTGAATAAGACGCGTCCCAACAGTTTTTCCACATGTGTGGTAGTGAGTAAAGTGGGACTCACATTTTTGACAAAAGAGGCATTCCTCTTTTAAGACTATAGTATATATATATATATATATATATATATATATATATATATATATATATATATATATATATATATATATATATATATATATATATATATATATATATATAATATATATATATATATATATATAAATATTTTTTTTTTGCATAAAACATATTTATTTATTATTTATGTATCTAAATTGTGTAAAGCTACAGAATCAAAACTCATACCCGAATCATAGTCATTTGAGTCTTCAGCATATTGCATAGTGTCTGAAAATTCGTCTGAGTTATTTGGGCTTATATCTGGATTTTGTCTTGGGCTTGGTATTGGGCTTTGTGTTGGACTAGGGTTTATATGTTTGTCTTTGTCTTGCTGTTCTTTTAATAATTTTTCTACAGTCTTTGTTATAATGGATTCTAAGTCTTTATTTTTTTGTAATTTTTTGGTTCTTTGTCTGATTTTCTGGCTAAAGGAAATTGGTAATTGTCTTCTTGAGGATGAACCTTCTTCTATTTCACTTTTTGGCAAAGTGACAGCCATTAACGGATTTGATGAGTCTTTACCGGTTACCGTTTGAGCCGGACTAGCTGTATCTCTATCCGATACAGTGGATTTCTTTACATTCAGAGGGGAATGTACACCCATCTCATCCATTTTTATTGGGGATGGAAAACCCTGTATAATGATCTGATTATCTTTCTCCATTTTTTCAATTTTTTCTTTTAATTGGAGATTTTCCTGAGCTAACATTTCATTTTTGAGGTTTAACCTCTTAAAAGCTTCGGTCATTGAAGAACAATGATCGCAAAATATAATCTTGTCTGTGTCTTTCTGAATATGGTATTGAGGAATTTTGTCTGGATTTTGTTTGAGAGAGGGAGAGATATAATAATTTGGGCCTAATACCCCTCTAGCATAATCTAGTGCTTCAGTAAAATCGTTAAAACCTTTGAAAAGAGGTTTTGAAAATCCTTTAATAGAATCTAATACTTCTATCCAAGTTTGAAAAATTCCATTTGTTTTTCCATGAACAACCACATAGTATTTAAATTTATTTTCCTTATTTTTACTATTAAAATAAAACCCTAATGCATTTAAAACTGCAATTATATATTTTGTGTCTTTCTTATTATGAGCTATCCATATATTGTCTATTAAACATTTTTGTTGTCTGTCTATTTGATATATAGGTAAACTTCTGAAAGTTAAATTAGATGATTCATATGCTATTAAATTATGTTGCCCAAATTGTAATCTATCTATTCTATTATCATCTATTCTATTTAAGGGTCTAAAATGTAAATTAGAAAGTACTGTCTGTTTGTATATGTCTGAATAATCTTGGGTCGGAGGTTGAACTCCTTTGCCCTTGTCTTGAAAAGATGGTCTCATTCTGAAAAATTTAAATTAAACTTTGATTAATAATCTACTTAATTGATCTGCAATATTATTATCATTTCCTTTGATATGTTCAAAAACTATAGAATTATAAATTGATATAGTATCTAAGAAATTTAACCATCTTCTTCTACTACTTGTTTTATCATTAATTTTTTGATGAAATTTTACTATAGCTTCGCAATCAGTTCTAATTAGTATTTCTAGTTTATTTAAGATATAAATTCTAAAACTATTCAAACCATATATTACTGCTAAAATTTCTACATCTATACTAGCTTTATTTCCTTTTTTTTTAAATTTTCCGCTTTGATAAGCACAAATTTTTTCTTCTTGTTTAGAGCTGTATTTATTTGGTCTTGATTTTAGTACTGCTCCCCATCCTTGGAAACTTCCATCTGTTTCTATTATTAAATAGTCTGATTCTAATGGCATATTAAGATCAGGTATATTTTTTATTTTTTCTTTTATTTTTTGTACTAATTTTATATCTTCAATATTAAAATTTCTTTGTCCTTTATTCCCTGTTTTAGAGTATAATGGTCCTGCTATTTTTCCTAAATCTTTAATAAAAGGTCTTGCATAATTGACTATACCTAAAAAATTTTGTAAGTCTTTTAAATTATCTAATTTATCTGGCATATCTAAGGCCTTTTTGGCTATATGAGGTTGTAATTTAACCTTTCCTTCTCCTAATGTGATTCCTAAAAAATTTATATAGTTTTTACATAATTCTATTTTCTTTTTACTAATTATTATTCCATTATTAACAAATAATCTAAAAACCGTTTGTAAATGTCCTAAATGTTCTTTTATATCTCTACTAAATACTAAAATATCATCTACATATACTAAAACAAATCTTTTATATTCTCCAAATATTCTATCCATTTTTCTTTGGAATATTGGAGGTGCTGTTTTTAATCCAAATGGCATAACTAGCCATTCAAAATGTCCTTCTGGGCAAGTAAATGCAGTCCATTCTATACTATCTGGATGCATTTTTATCTGCCAATATCCTGACTTACAATCAAATTTACTAAAAATTGTTTTTCCTTGTATTCTATTTATTAACTCTGTTTTATCTGATAATTTATATCCATCTGTTCTAGTATTATCATTTAATCTTTTATAATTTATTACCATTCTAGTTTTCCTCTTATTATTTCGTTATGATTTCTTACCATAAATGCAGCTGATCTATGTTTCGAAGTTGATCTTTTTATTACTCCTAGTTCTAACAATTCTTTAATTTGTATTTTAAAGTCTTCTTGATCCTGGTTAGTAGCTTCTATTGAGGCTGTTTTTATTATATATTCTGGGTTTATTATATCCAATTTACATACTATTTGGTTATTTTCCCAATGTTTTAAGGGTTTTTCTCCTATTATTTCTATTTGGTCTAGTATTTTTACTATATTATCAAGATCTTTTTGATTTTTTATTTATCCTATTTGTTGTATTCCTGTCTTAAAATTATATAATTCTGTTTCTATTTCTATTAAAACATAATTTCTATTATCTATTTTATTTTCTTCATCTATTTCTAGTATATTTTCATATAGTGTATTACATTCTTTTTTAGTACATTGTGTGTTATTTTCACAATTATCACAACATTTTTCTTTCTGTCTTACTTTAGTATCAATTTTCTTTGTTAATACTGAAGTATAAGTAGTATTTTTCATAAAAAGTATTCCGTCTCTAGTTATTAAAGTTCCTCCTTTATTATGTAATATAAAATCTAATCCTAACACAAAATCTACTCTAATATCTAAATCTCTTACCCATATCTTATCCATTTTATAGGTAGGTTTATATAATTCTGAACAAGTGTTTAAAAAACTTATTTGTGCTTTGTCTATATAATGTCTATATATATTATGTGTTCCATCCATTTGCATAGCTGCAAGTGGTTTTTCTAATGTCTTTATTAATTCTGTAGGTACAATTTTTTTTATTTAAAATACTTTTAGTACATCCTGAATCTATTAATGCTAAGGTTTCTATTTCGTATTTTCCAATTCTAAGTTTTGTTAATATTTTAATAGTATTTATATTTTTATCTTCATTACATACTAAAGTATTAGGTTCTTCATTCATTAACTCTTGATTGTCTATTTGTGGTTCTTGTTCAATATTTTTTCCTTTTTCTAATCTTATTATTCTTTCTTCTAATTCTTTAATTTTTGCTTCTAATACTAATACCTTTAAATTTATTAAGGGTTCATTCGTATATACCTCTTTCTTTTTCTGAATTATTATTCCTAATTGTGTTTCTATACAATTTATACATCCTTCTATAAAGCATTTATTACATTTAGCTCTTTTATATTTACTTGGATACCATTTACACCAGTTACATGGATTACTATCTAATCCAGTGTCTTTTTCAAAATTATGTTCACATTCTACTATATTCATAAAATTAATTTTTAAGTCATCTATATTTAAGTTTTCCATTCCTATTTCATTAATTAATTCTTCTCATTCTGAATTAGAAGAGTCTTCATCTTTGTTATTTTCATCTATGTCAATACTTACTATAGAATAAATACTTTCATTATCTGACATATATTCTTCTACATTTAATAAGGCTTCATTAAATTCTTCTACTAGTTGAGCGTTTCTAGTCTTAGCATTATATCTTTTAGGACAAGTATTTGCTAAATGTTCTATACTTCCGGATGTAAAGCATTCTAACTTATTTTTATAGTTTCTATCAGTTCTATATTTTCTAACATGTCTATCTCTATTTAAATATGGTTTTCTTGCCAAAGATTTTCTAAGAAAATATCCTTTTCTGTTATAACTTTTATTTTTTTGTGAATTATATTTTTTATACTTTCTTTTATATTGATCCTTATCATAACTTTGGGTTGTATATATTATGTCTTTACAGAAATTCATTTTATTTTGTTTTAACTGTTTTTGTATTTGTAAATTAGTACATTTTTCTTGTAATATTTCCATTATGTGTTGTATTCTATGTCCTATTGACCATTTAGCCTGAGGGTTTTGAGTTACTCCTTCTCTTTTTGTCCATCTTTCTTCTATTTCTCTTCCTAAGGCTCCTGGTAATTTATTAAATAATTTTTTACCTAAGTCTTGGTCAAAGGCATTTCCACTAATTGTACAATAATAAAAATAATCATTTAAGAATTTCTTTATATAGTACCAATTACTTATACTTAATTGTTCTAATTTTATTACTGCATTTCTTTGTAAAGCTAGTAATCCACTATTTGGATCTTCTCCTGTTATTAAAGTATGTATTTTATTTGTAAAATTATAAGGGTTTGGTCCTAATGATACTAAATATTGAAATTCTGATGGGAATTCTACTTTATAAGCTTCCCATAAAGCTTTAGTTGATTCTCCTAAGAATGTTTCTAGGTATTTGTACATAGTTTCAGCATCAGTTTCTGTATAATTTTTTATAAAGTCTGCTACTACTATTCCTTTCCATAAATCTATTACTGAATTCCACCTTTGTGGATCATGTACTGCTATATTTAAGATTTTTCCTTTACTTCCTCCTTCTTGGAGTATTATTGGTTCTTCTATTGGCATTCTTTTTCCCATGGGTTTTACTTCTATTACTGGGCTATCTCCTTGTCTATATACTCTTCTACGTGGTATATTTCCTGTACTATTGTCTGCAGTATAACCTTGTTCATTTGTTCTTTGGAATGGGCTACTAGAACTTGCAGTTTCCATTAATTCTTTCTGACTAAAAATTGATTCTAATTCTGATATTTCACTATTATTATCTTGTATTTGTGTCATTATATTATTACTTATTTCTATTTTATCTTGGAAACTTTTTTCTAATCTATATCCTTTATTATCAGTTCTTTGTTCACATATTTTAAAATGAGATATTGTTTGTTCTAAATTTAAGTTTCCTAATTACATCCTTTACATGTAAAAAGTTTATTCTTATTACCTTTGCTTATTTCTTTAGCTTTTTCTATAGCTAAATCTATTGCATAATCTTCTTCTAATATTACTTCTATATTCATTCCTGTTAAAGGCATTTCTTCTATAACATCTTCTTCCTCTAATTCTTTTTGAGCTTCGTAATTATAATCTGTAAATCTGATTGCAGGTTCTCCTTTAGAATTTGTATATATTAAATGAGCATCAGGTATTAAGGTTTCTTTTGCTTTAAAATCTCCTAATTTCCATTCTAACCCTGCATATTCTTCAGGATTTATTTTTATAGGTTTTATTAATTTTATTCCTTTATTTCCCATTACTTCTACTACATCTTTTATTTGTAATTTAAATCTAGTATTACTATTGTCTGTCATTTTTCCTAAAAAACCTACACATATTAACAAGTTTTTTCCACTACTCATTTCTTCATATCCTTTAGTTTGTATTCCTATTCTTATTTGAGTTCCTAATTCATTTAAATTCATCATAAAGTCTGGACTTATATAGAAAATTCCTCCATTATTAGTCATGTCTACTTCTGTTAGTCCTATAATTACCTTTTTTATATCTGACCATCTATTATCGTATATAGTAATTAATGTCTTTGTTCCTAAATTTTTTCTAGTTAATCCTTTAATTCCTATTACTATTAATCCTAAGTGCATTAAATCTTTCCTAACATATTTTATTTCTTTTACAGATTCTTCATTTATGAGGGGTAAAGATACAAAGTTTTTTCCTAGTACTGATAATTGTTCTTCTCTATAATGTCTATATAATTGAGATTTTGAATTTGTATTATATAAAACTTTAGGATTTAATAAATTTAATTGATTTTGTTGGAAGATTTGTATATCTTTATCTGTATCTATTATTTCGTCTAACTGTTGATTATTTTCTTCTCTTGTTTTTCTATTTAATATTTTTGATATAAAATTATTACTTATTCTATTCTGGGTGTAACTAGGTCTTGGTCTTTCTGGTCTTTTATCTCTTGATCTAGTTGGAAAAATGTCCATTTTTTCTGTTTTTTAACATTTTTTTCTTGTTGAGGTGTAATTTCTATTTTGTTTAATTTTTCTATTAATTCTTCTACTCCAGTTGTACTTATGTTTTTACCTTCAACTTTTTCTTTTCTATCTATCTTGTTATGTAATTGTAGTAAAAGTGATATTATTGTATTATTTTGTTGTATAATAATTTGATCTGACTTTGAAGATGGGTTAAAATCTTTATAATCTGGTGGAAGGACTATCCTTTTTTCTATTAATTTTATTGCTTCTTTATGTGTTTCTGCTTCTACTAAATCTATCATAAAAGAACTATTTCTTTTATTGTTTTTAATTCTGTCTTTATTTCTTGTAATTTTATTATTAATATATTACTAACTTCTTCTTTAGATTTATTTTTTAACTCTTTTAATCATTTACCTAAATCTACTCCTTGTTCTTTAAGGTAATCTAAATTATCTTCTATTTTACTAAAAAGTTGTTTTTGTTTGTTTTGTATTTCTTCTTGTTCACTTAATATTTTTATAATTCTATTATTTGATTCTTTTATTTTTTCACTTAAATTAATTATTAGATCTATTAAAGTATTATATTGAGTATCTTCTGTATGCAAACTATGATTTCCACTATCAAAGTTACACTTAATAATACTATCTTGTTTTAATCTATAAAATCTTTTTTCTACCTTTATTTGTAAGTCTAAGTATTCTATACTTTTTAATGAAGCTATTTTTACCTATTATTTTTATGCTAAAGTTGTTGGTTTGTAATCTTCATAAAAATGTTTTATTCTTTTACTTACGTATCTTATTTCGTCTTCAAGTCCTTGTAATTCCCACTTTAAAGCATTTATATATTCTTCGTTATCTATCGTTTTTTCTAAATAAATTCCTTTAGGTATAAAAAATTCGCTTTCGTATATATATATGTAAGCTTCTATAGATTTTTTTATTCTTATTAATCTTTTCTTATCTTCTATGTGTCTATATCTTATCCAATTATGAAATCTTATACTCCAGGCAAATGGATGTGTTCTCATAAAGTATTTTTTATTGGGATATTCCTTGATCTAAGATGTCTTATTAATTTCTTTTCTAATATTTTGGCTAAGAAAAATATATTATCTAATCTATTAGTTAATTCTTTTTTAGAGCTTATAGAAATTGTTGTTTTTAAATTTTTTAACAATCTATCTGATTCTAGATATAAACTTAATAAATTTCTTTTAACTTTTTTATATTCTCTAGTATTCTTATATGGTCTTCTCATATATTATCCTACTGAATTATAGTAATATGGACTATTTTTTCGTACCTTTATTCTTTCTATTACTTCTCTTATTTCTAATTTTATTTGTACTAATTCTTCACTAGTCTGTTTATGGGCTTGTTTAAGAGTCTTTCTAAGTACTTTAAGTATTTTTCCTGAATTTTTATAAGTATAGCTTAAAGATAATCTTGTTCCTAAATTATATAAATGATTCTCTAAAACTTTCTTATATTTTTTAATATCTTTTAAAAGTTGTCTATTATAAAACAAATTTCTATTTATAGCAAAAGTTTTTCTAGAATAATAGTCTTATATATATATATATATATATATATATATATATATATAGGCTGATTTCGTCATGCCTAATTGAATTTTCAGTAATATTTAGGCAAAATTGTTACTATTTAAGAAGTCAGCATTGTGGTTTCAGTGTTTCCCTAAATATTTTAATTTCTTGGTGATCACTAAGAAAAAACTAGAAACTTTATTATTATTAATGGACAGAAGATGGAGTTGAAAAAACACCAACTACCAGCATAACACCAATTAACAAGTGGCATGCATGATACTACTCCATCCGCCAATTTTTATTTGTCCACTATTCATCTGATATAATTTTAACAAACAATAAAAAAGTAATAAATTTAAAATATCAAAATTCAATATTTATAAAAACGAATTGAAAAATGACCATAGTTAATAATAAAATATAGCGTTAAAATTATAATTTTAATATAATGGAGAAAAAAATTAACCTAAAAGAGTAGAGTTTTATAATTGATTAAGGAAAATAATTGGATTTATTTGTAGAATGGGTGCGTCTTATAATGCAACTTTTGGCAAGTAACCTAACTCATTAGGCTTTCTAAATTTAGCTGATTCACCAAATCCATTTTTGGGTTTTTTTTACAACCAAAACAAATCGTATTTGGATTAAAGACAAATTTCTGATTTATCTATCGAAAAAGGAGCATTAATTCGGTTTCATATTTAATTAAGTATTATAGATCTAGTTTTAAAAGACATTTTGAAAAGTAACTGAAACAATTTTTTAATGCATAATAAAATTGCGTATAATAATTCCTGGTGATTAAGCCCGTCTTTAAATTATATGCATAACAAAACTTTAACGTATCGAACAGTCATTTTCTTAGTTCTTATTTATCTAAGCGAAAAGTAGTCCATAAGGTCCAATAACATATTTCAGGAATTAATACAGCCATATAACCTTTTTCGAAAATTGTTGTTCAAATTAATGTTTTCTTTTAATAATAATAAAAAAAAAAATTCATAATTAAATCAAAAAAAAAATTTCAGATATATTACATTATTTTTCCTCTGTCTCCACAATAGATTAATTTGGATTGGGAACTACACAAATTTGAGGTCAACTAAAGGAAGCCTAACCATATGCTAATTAATAAATTAGTCCATACGTTCCTTAATGAACTCTATGTATAGTCTTATCAGAGCTGTACTCGAATTTAATAATTAATGAATTTAAGCTAAATACATAATACAGTATAAAGACAATGATATGTCTTATCTAGCATTATAATTAATTAGAGTACCATTTTTGTTACATAAAGGTAAGCGTATAAAGTTTAAACTTTTTCACAAAATTAATATGATTAGGCACGATTGAAGTTGATATATCAAGAGATGATGCTTTTAAAACAAGTGTAAATTTATTATTTAACTTACAATCCAATTTGAACACTTCTTCTTACTTGCTAAGTATCTATGACACTTGGGTCAAGTGATAAATGCAAAGTTGCTAGAACAATATATGTATGTGCAATAGGACTATATACTATGTACTAGAGTGATTGTATATCACTTTGTTATGAGCTGTAAAAGCTACTAGAAGAAGCTATTACAAATATATATATATATGATTCATAAAGTATATTTTATAAGTGATGTCAAATTAATATGCGTCAACTAATAATGAAATTTTAAAAAAAAATTTATTAGCGAAAAAGTATTTAAGAGATGATGAAAGATATTAAAATTTAGTAATAATTGAGTAGGCTGAGTATAACTCATCAATATTTAACACATTTGGATCCAATTCAAGTAATGTTTGAATAAGTTAATGACCTGCTAACTTATTAACTTAACATATTTTAACTCATTAAAATTTAATAAAGTCTGCCGATGGACTGATTTTTCGACTTATACAAACTTTATCAATAAACAACTTTAATGTTGATCAAATATGTAAATAAGCAACAAATTAAATCCTCATAAATTCATTTAACTTTCGTATAAACTTTGTAAACCACCTCCTAATCTTGAATATGGGTGCAAAAGAAACACCTAAACACACCATAATTAGTAGAAAGAAAGAAGGAATCACTCAATTCCCTGGTTACAAGGGATGGAGCTACACTCTTGTCGAGGTGTCCAATTAGAAACCTTTATCGAAAATTTGTATTGTATATACAAATAAAATAATAAATGAAATGGGTAAATAACTTCCGAACACACAATAATGTGGAGCTCGGAGCCTAAAGGGTATAAAATATTAAAAAAAATTCCAAAACGATAAATAAAATTTTATATTAACCAAAACGGCAAAATCGCTGGAACAACGGCGATCCACCGGAAAAAGCTAAATCGCTACTACTGCAGTGATTTTGCAAAATGTTATTTTTTTTTTAAAAAAAATTCAAATCGCTACCTTGGCAGCGATTTTCAATTTTTTTTTTAAATTTTTTTTATAGAAAATTGCTGCCTAGGCAACGGTTTTCATTTTTTAAAAAAAAAAAAATTATTAGAAAATCGTTGCCTAGGCAGCGATTTTCTTTAATTATTTTTTTAAAAAAAAAACAAAATTGAAAATCGCTGCCTAGATAGCGATTTAATTTTTGTTTTTTAAAAAAAATCACATTTTGCAGAATCGCTGCAGTAGCAGCGATTTTTGCTTTTTCCGGTGGAGTAAATCGCTGTTGTTCCAACAATTTTGCCGTTTTGATTGATATAAAATTTTATATAGCATTTTAAATTTTTATTAATATTTTATACATTTATGCTCCGGACTCCAATAATATGTTGTAGCCCAGTAATTTTAAACACCTTAAAGGGGCTAAGACTAGTTTATTTAAAAATTTCAATACACATTTGTCCAAAAAAAGAAAATATATTTGTGTAATTTTCTGAACCCCGTTCATGAAATTTCTGACTATGGCATTTTTATTATGTTGTGTAATTTCTAAACACCCTTCATGAAATTTCTCTGTCATTTTTATTATGATATGAAAATTCCATAGTATAACAAATGAAAGTAAAGAGCAAGACATTAATGTTGGATCTCATCAGGAAAACACTTATGTGTTCATGAATTTCATCATATTAAATAATTATCAACTATATATATTCAGAAGCATTAGCTTAATGTAAACATCTATGGAGATCTAAATAAATAAATCGTGTGATGGTACAATTGTATGAGTGCATGCTTTAGCATGAATCCACCGCCAACAAATGTGTAGATGCATATCTGTGGAGGCTGTAAGCAAAAGACACCTTCTGAGATGACTTAATGTACAGCCAAAGCAAGCATCACGAGTCTTACGTATCTGGCAAAACAAACACCCTACTATACAAATTCTTGTGAGTGACAGTAAGGTTTTAGAATAATATTGACAACTCAAAACAACTAAACACTTAGCTTCCTTCACAATTCCATCATCATTCTTTACTTTAATATTATAATCACATATCATAGGGGGTGACTTGTTCTTTTAAATAAAAAATAATATAATTAAAGAGGATTCCAAGCCGCGTTATGTGGTGCTTGCTCAAGAATAAAACCTCAATTCACAATGCACGTACTCTACACGTTGCCTTGTTAATCACGCTCACATATTTCATTTCACACTACATAAACTAAAATATCCATCATCCCTCATCTCACTCAATTCATGTTTTAGTTCCTATCTACAAAGTTCATTTTACTGGTCAATTTTTTTTTATTTTGTTGAGCTATAACAAACTAATATATCATTTTAAAATCTCGACTAATTCTGATTTGCATCATCATTCGTTCGTTATGTTATGAATCGAACATGAATTAAACAATTGTTTTTTTATTGACATGTTTTTGTTCACCGCCCAAGTAACAACATTCTGCAGATCGTGCTATGGCATGCACTATTATACCCTTATCCACCGTCTTTTAAATTTCCACCTAGTATTAGCCAATTCAATGATTGACTGACTGAAATAAATAATAAATTCATGAGTAAATAAAAAAGAATATTGTATTGAAATAGTAGAAAATGTAAAACCAATGAATAACCTACGGTTTGTTTCTATACATAATAATAAAAAGTAGTACTTATCAATGTTTTACTTTTTTTTTTTTCCCTAAAAAGTATATATTAAAATAATATCACATGTAAAACCAATTAACTAATTCGACTTAAAACAGAATCCAATCATCAAATTTTCAATCGAAAAATAAACGCGGCTTCTTAGCAGGCATTGGACTTTCCACTTCTTGTTCAATCGGATGTTGAGTTCTACCTCCGCAGTCAATTGTCAGATCCAATTGCCATCCCGGCGAGGCAGGCATGTTTAGGTCAAAGTCACGCGCAATCGGAGTCGACGCGCCGCCGCCGCCGCCGTTGCCGCTTCCGCCGTCTGATGAAGTCACAACGCTTCCACTATGAACGCCACCGCCTTCTCCGCCACCGCCGATATAACGATTGTTACCACCGAGTTTACCTTCGTAGTGGCGGCGTTTGTGTCCACCCAAAGCTTGTCCAGTTGGAAAAGCTTTTTGACAAATAGAGCACACGTGAGAACGGCCACTTGGATTCAGAGCAGAGATATTAACGCCGCCGCCGCTAGTGGAAGTAGACGTCGACGGATTGCTATCGTCGTCTCCGGTGGCGGGAACGTTAATTTTACGGTGACTTGCTTTATGCCCACCAAGTGCTTGATAAGAAGTAAAAACTTTAGGACACTCGCTACACTTGAATACTTGCTCTGTTTTTTCTTTAACAACAACCGGCTTCAGTAATTGCTCTGTTTTCTCTTTAACAACCACCGGCTTCAGTAATTGCTCTGTTTTTTCTTTAACAACCACCGGCTTCAGTAATTGCTCTGTTTTCTCTTTAAACAAAACCGGCTTCAACTCGTCCGGTTTTTTCTCCTGTTGTTCAACACCAATCGAACCGGTTCCGTTTCCTTTTCCTTTCCCGAATCCAGTTCCGTCATCGTTAGCGAGCATGAGTAAACAGAGCGCTAAATACTGATCTCTAGTTGGTGGATTTTCAATACGTGGTCGTTTCGATCGTTTACCTTTAGCCCACGAATCCAAATTATGTGAATCATCATCAATCTCTTCAAGCGGTGGTAGCTCCGCCACCGTGGGTGATAGCTCCGCCGCCATGGGTGACTTCAAAGCTTCAATCGACATCGAGAATAAAAGTACAAAGATAGAGAGAGAGAGAGAGAGTAAAATTGAGATGAAAGTTGAGTGAATTAGGACTGAAAGAGAAGTGTGTGATATATATAAGGGGTTAGGGTTTGGAGAGTTGGAAGTTGCGTTGCGTATGGAGTGGCGGTGAACAAGTTGTACAGGTTAGTATAAGCGTATAATATATAGTTTTTAATTCCTAATTCAATTGGGTTAAGGAAGAAAATATTAACAGGAATTGACACGTTTAGACATGACTTGTATCGGAGTCGGTCAAGTTAAGTGTAAGAAGAAATACACTGTATAATTATATAGTAAAAGGATTTAAGCTTATGACTCAGCTTTTTTTTAAATTTTGACTTATTCTATGGTCAAATTAAGAAAGAGTAGTGGATTATTATCACTATAATCAAATTACTTGGCAATATCGACTTAGTACGTTCGCAACTACGTAATCACTAAATTGATTTTTATTTTTATTTAATCTATACATATAAATTAAACTAAGTTTTATTTTATTTGTGATAAGTATGAATAACTTATGGAAATTGACCATTTGTCAGGTAGTTACTACCGTGAAACAAGACAAGTCCTATTTTTTAAAAGCTAAAGCAAAAGATGACTTTTTAGAAAATCAAAAAGTGGAATATTACAAAAAAAAAATAAGAAGTACTCCTACTCTTACTTTGTTCGTTAATTTTATATACTTTTTAGGCAATTATTAACCTCTTCAATTAATAAATGAAAAAAAATATATGTATGACTCTGCTTATATTCACTCAATTATTTTTCTACCGTTAAAATTAATAAATTAAATGTAGGTAGAAGGCATGAGACTTTATGAAGTGATGAGATACTTGGTTAGCTTTATGGTTGGGCATCCATCTAGAAAGACACCTATGTTGTACAAAATTTGACACGTGTTTTTTTATGATGATTAAATTATATTATTACACAATTTTCTAGAATGTAATAGATCTCCTTTGATTGGTAACAAAGTGTACTTTTTGACATGGAGTATCAACTCTAGTCTAGTCTAGATAGGAACAAATGTGACGTAGAAAATATTAGATATTTATCTCTACATTTATTTTTCATATACTATATGTACTTGTCAATTGCTAAAGCCTTTTTCTTGTTTCTTTTTTATCTTCTTTCAGATATTTTATTTTAATTTTAATGAGTGGATAAGTGAGAAGGAGATTTTTAACTTCCAAATACACATTAATTATCATTTATTTAACTTTTGAACACGTAGCTAACAAAGACTAGCGTAGCTATTTTTTCTTTTTAACCTTGGTATATAGCCCGCAATTATTATAATCTCTATCATAATTTTTATTCTTTTGGTGAATATTTCTTGTGCATAGAGTGAATTTCTTATGTGTTATCACTTATATAGGAGATGTGAATTGTAATAAATAAAATTTATATAATAAATTCAACTTAAAAAATAATAAAGGAAAAAATTTATAATGATTAATTTATGTGAATGATCACCTATTTACTGTCCAAATCAATCGAATCATCGCAAGTAACTATAACCTTTTTATTATGACCATAATGTTTAAAAATTTTTGTTTGATTATTATGTAATTTATAGTCTTATCTTTTCAAAGATTTCAAGCTTATAAATTTTATTTATAAATCTTGTATAATCCACGTTTGAATAATTAATAACAAAAATAAAATAATTCACTCATAAAATATAGAAATAAGTGTTAAAAATATATCTAAATTATATTTATTTTTTGAATTACCTAAATTATTAAAAAATTTAAATTTTATATCTAAATTAACACTTTTTAATTTGACAAACATACATTTCTCTTTTATACCATTCTCTCTCTCTTTTATTTTAAAGAATTTTCATATCACACTCATATTCAACCTTGACAATAAATAAATAAATTATTAATTTACTTAAAATTAAAAAACTTTAAAATTAATATAATTTTTATAAAATAAAATATAAAACATTTCTTACCTCATGCCACCACTTCCTCACACCTCTCACCAACCCCCCGGGTCATTTTTTAAATTTTTTTATTTTAATCAAATTTTTTTGTAAAAGTATTTCTTTTTTTTACTTCTTCTCCTCCACTGATCAAATATTAATTTAGTTATTTTTTTATTTTTTTAAAAAATAATTCTATCACCCTATTTTTTTATTCAATTTTTTTCCAGTATATAAATATACATATCGAAAGTACTTTTTACTAGTCTTTACAATTTTCTTTTTAATTATTCAATTATTTATATTATATTCAATACATAATTAAAAAAATTTTCTAAAAATATATGTATATACATTTGCATATTTAACACAAAATGAGAAAAATGTAAAAAAAAAAAAGAAAACGCAATTTCTTTATGGGGGAGAAGGCCAGGGGTGGGGGTGTCTTTTCTTTTTTTGGGGGGGTGGGGGTGGGGTTGGAGGAGGCGGTGAGTGAGTGGAGTAAGAATAATTTAATTTTTTTATATGGATATTAATACTTTAATTTTTAATTATTATTAATATTTGATTATTTAATTTTTATCTTAGTAAAATATTTTATTTATGTAGAATGCTATGTCAAGGATTTTTTAAATAAAAGAGAGTTGCATTATGCACACCACTGAAGTGTGTCTTTCAAACTAAAAAATGTTAATTTACATATAAAGATTACATTTTTAATAATTTAAATATAAAACTAAAAAAAGTAAAATAATTTGAATGTATTTTTATACTTGTCTCTAAAAATATATTAGTTGTTCTCTCATATCTTGTTAGTATAATCTTACTTTGATCCTTACACATTTAACTTAATTTTATGCAGATTGCTTCTTTTGTGGATAAAAAATTCATTTTTGTAATTGTGCAATCACATTTTACATTCACTAATTGTAAAATCATACTACTAAGTTCTTAATTATGACATACTTATCAATATTTATCACGTCATGCTGACGTCAAAGATGTTTTAAAATGGTTTCTTCTCCATTGCAACAATAGACAAATTTAGAATAATAAAAAAAAAATAAAAAGTTTGTAGTGAAGTGAAAAGAGGAGTGTGAAGACAAGAAACACGGCACGCAACGTGTAATATGTTGTGTGCGATGGATTTTGCAACACGTGTACACAAAACATTCAGATGAATAAAACATCAACACGTGGCGGCAGCTTCCTCAATATTTGGAACAAGTTAAACATACCTTCAAAGAAGAGCCCTCTCCAAGCACCATACAAAATTTGACAAAATTAAACAACACACCAAATTAACTCAATCTATTTATTTATATGAGATTAACTTCTATTAGTAATTCTGAGTTTTGAATATGAAAATTTTTTGAGATAAAAGTTTTATACTAAATATAAATCAATTTGATTTTAATAGAGAGTATACGTATGAATGAAAAAATAAAACGAAATATATATCCTTAACGATTTGTTGTAGGATACATATTTGCATATTTAATTTTATCTATTAAATAGTTTTTTCCTTCAAATTTATAGAGATCATTTGTGCGTACTCGACTTGTAAATCAAATTAAACGACTAACTATATATAAGATTAAAAAAATACGAAATATGTTAAAATGAACATAATATTACGCATCAAGTATAGTCGAGGAAAAAAAGATAGACTAATATTAATTAATTACATTCTTTTAAAAAAACACACACACACATAATAAACATTTAAATATATGATTGGAAAAAGGAGAAACGAGGGGGAATTATAAAGTGTTGAATCAAACTCCAACTTAATCAAGAAATAAACTCTAACTTAATCAACAAAGTAAAATGTTAGATAATTATTTAAAAAATTAATTTATAAATATAATTTATATATTTTTGAGTTCTGGCAACTGAGCACTAAAATAATTGGTGGGCGATATCTACGTTTAATGCGTTCCTATAAATGTATTTGGAATTTAGTACAAAAATGCTATTACTATTTTTACAAATTAAAAGTGGATTATAATTGATAATTATCAAATTCCAATCTTGGTTACGTTTAGACAAAAGTCTCTCCCCAACAAACTTTTTGCCGATTCTTAAAAACAAGAAAATATGGTTCACAACAAGTGGCCAACTCTAAAGTAATTAATTAATGTCATGGATTGTAACATAATAGTAGGAACGAAATTGGTCGAGTTATCAATGAATTAGAAAATATTTTATTGAAAATTTTACTTATCAATGAAATATATCGTGTGATTCAAATTTAATTAACGTCTCAATACAGACTTTAAACATAATAAAAAAATAATTTATGTCTACAAACGTACGAGAGATTATGTTGATTAAACATAAGTCATGTAACTTAACTTAATGTCTTGTAGATGTATTTCCAAATCCCAAATAACACCTTTTTACTCTGTTTTCATTAGAGTAATATTTTTCTAAGATTTTGAATATTGAATCATTTTTAATTACACAATACTTTACACCTTTGTAGTGAAATTCTTTTAGCTTAAATTTAAATTCAGTTAGATTTTAATGTAAATATCGAATAAATTTATATAAACAAAAGTCTATTAAAATAATAGTTAAGAAAATAACATTTTGCATACGAAAATAATAGATATTTTTTTTATATATATTTAGATAACGATATAATCATTTTAGCGAACTGACCAAATATATAACTTGCACTCCAATATGATTTGGTTATATCGATCTGTATATAGTTTGGAGCAAACGCAAATTATTTGGCAAAAGCTATGTATTGCAAACTGTCACCACTTCATTCAATTCCACTTTACACCAGTTTTATATATCAATTGATCTGTGCCAATTATCATAAATGCCCAAATATTTTGTATCCTCCCCCAAAAAAAAGGAAAAATATATCATATTGTAGACATAACTAAGTACATAATTTTTCTAATTTTCAATTTAATTTAGGTGAAATGGACATGTAATTCAACATAAAGATATTGAAACCCGAATTTTATTGACGCTACCATCAAAAAGGTTCCCTGCATATTTGACACATAAAAAACATGAAGCTGACATATAAAGAAATCGTGTTAATATATAATTAAATGAATAAGAATATATTCTCTTTATTAAAGTTCAATGTATGTTGTATTGACGATTATATATGATGATTTCCTATTTGTAAATTAAATAACGGCCTAACAAAATATCAAATGAAGGTGATTTTTTTGTTCTTCTCAACTCAATCCCTTTAGCGAGAGTATATAATACTCGAGTGTCAAATGGTCTGATTAGATTGAAGTTGAAATATTAAATGGGCTGAATTGGAATCGGGTTATATCTTGTACCGTCCAAATTTACTTTGCGTTTAAATGTGTTGGGCTCAAATGGGCTAAAAACAGGTTGAGTCTTGATCCGCTCAATTTGACTCTATTAATCTCAATAATTTAACATATTAATATTTAACTTTATAATCACAATTTGAATTTTCGCTCAAGAATTTTTTGTTAAAAAAGTAATAAATAGATAGATAAATCGTAAAAATTGTTAAATAGATAATAATTCATACCTTCAATATAGAAACCTATCTTAATAAAAAGTTTTAAAAGAAGTTGAAATTAGAGATTGAATTGGGCTCAATTGAGAATTATCTTCAAATGGGTTAAGCTTGAAAGGATTTAGATTAAACCTAATTCTAATTATCTTGAGCCCTACCCTTAAAATTCTGGAAAAAATTGGGCGGGTTATTATGTTTGAGTTCATTTTTAACACCCCTACTATGGCATATACTCGTCCTATTCTATTTTATAAAGTAACTTTCATAAGTCAAAAGGTATTTGTGTTGTTATATTCATATTTTAGGTTTTTTTTATATTCAACTAGTTATATATGTATATAAGTAATTACTTTAAAAATTGATGTAATTATTTGTTTTAAATCACAAAATTTTTTGTATTTACGTAATTATATACAAAACTACTTTAGGGATTTGTA
The DNA here is from genome assembly GCA_032847665.1 of Solanum chilense. Taxonomy (NCBI): domain Eukaryota; kingdom Viridiplantae; phylum Streptophyta; class Magnoliopsida; order Solanales; family Solanaceae; genus Solanum; species Solanum chilense. The sequence continues at coordinate 107,513,936 of CM064963.1, read as the reverse complement.
TATATACAAGTACTATATTCATATTTTTATTAATACATATACAATCACTTGTATATGTATATAATAATTACTTTACAATTTAATACAAATCAAACAATTTATATTCATTTTATTTACATTCGTATATAAGCTTATATACATTAAAGAGTTTAGTTTTGCGCAAATAAGTTTGTATAGTCTTTCTATTGCTATAGAATTCTTTCTATTGCGCAAATATGATTTCTTCTTTTATCAATTGTCTACGAATTTACGAATTTTTGTATGAATCTTTTCTTCTTAATCCTTTTTTTCATAGCTTATTTTATGTTGTAAGAATCTATTGGGTATGAATTTATGTTTCTGGGAATTGTTGTTAAAACAATTCAACTTGGTTTGGTTTGACGGATTGGGATAGGAACTTATTATCCCAATCAAACCAAACCAAATGGATCTACAAATTCTAACCATGACGAATTTAATCAGCTATGACTAATATAACTTGACTTGTAAGGATTTGACGGTTACATTTGTCATGGTTAATTAAATCCTTATAAGTCAGTTTTTATACGAATTAAAAGCTAAATTATATTGATAAAGTATAATTATATAAACTATACATATATAATGCTATTTAATAAATTTAATTTATTATACATAAAATAATTTCTAAATTTTTTTTTTACTATCATATAAATTAAATAAATTAAATTTGCGTACATTCACTATTCACCCTCTTCTGATTCCATATTATTTCTCACTTACCAGACTCCAAAACAAAAAGTAAAATTTTCACGTAAGTCAACCTCTTTTAACTAAGTGAATTTGTCTATTTGTTAACTTTGACTATGTCTACGTGGTGTACCCAACTCTCTCTCGATATATATGCACAAATTTTATATCTATATTTATAATGAGATATTTTTAATAAATTATCGAGTTTCTGAAAATTATTTTATCGAACGTTTTCGAAAAAATGTCAGAAGGCACGGAAGTTTCCTGACCCATCGGCCATTAGTGTATGACTCATCAATAGTGATTATCCATTTAAGTATTATTATTATTATTATTATTATTATCATTATTATTTACTAGATTAAAATTGAAATGTATATTATACTAATTGAGTTTCTAGATAGTTCAGTTCCAACTCTGGAAAGGTATTTCAGTAAGGCACTTATCTACGTTCTATATTTGTTTCAAATTAATAAATATATGATATTTATTTGCTTATCTATAACACTTAATTATGATTAAGTATAATTTCGAAGGTGTTATTTCGAAAAATACTACAACAAAAAGCAACTTAGCAAATGGAACTTATTGCGTGTGTTGTCTCATACACGATAATTATACTTCACTATTAAGTATGGAATACAGTATCAAAAATGTACAAGTAATTCCCTTCTCAATCATTATTCTATTCTGCAATGTTTATATTCTTCCTTCCCATTCATCACCTTGTTCCACTTTCACTTAAATTGCTTAATTTGCTCCCAAATAACTGTTGGTGTCGTGTCAATATATAAACACTATTTTATCGAATATAGATTACGTGCTATCTCCCACCAATATACATTAAGTTGATTACCTATGAGCCAATGTAACGATTACTTGTAAGAAATTAACTCTAGCATGCTTGTAGTTATGGCAGAACAAAGGAGTTACTTTTTCTAGTTTCAGACGTATTTACCATGTATTTAATAGTATGAAGAATTGATTTATCGAATCAGTACTAGCTAAATGAGGGGAAAATTTTCATTGTTGACAGTTGAGAGAATAATTGAGTTAATACCTCAGATGGTCACTCAACTTTGCATTCTTCTCTCAGAAAGTCACTCAACTTTCAATTTTCCCTCAAAAGTCACTCAACTATGCACTCTTCTCTCAGAAAGTCACTCAACTTTCAATTTTCCCTCAAAAGTCACTCAACTATCCACTCTTTCCTCAGAAAGTCACTCAACTATCCACTCTTTCCTCAGAAAGTCACTCAATCTATTAAATTATTTTTAATTAAAATTTATTGATATTAATTATTAATATAACAAACCAAAAATTTTAAAAAATAAATTAAATCATTTAGTGATCCACCCACTTAACCCGACCCATTAAAAAATATGATATGACCCATTTTATTTTATCTTTAATCCTAAATTAATCCCTCTCTTTAACCTTGAATTAGGATTAGATTAATTTAGGATTAAAGATAAAATAAAATGGGTCATATCATATTTTTTAATGGGTCGGGTTAGGTGGGTGGATCACTAAATGATTTAATTTATTTTTTAAAATTTTTGGTTTGTATATAAATAATTAATATCAATAAATTAATCCCTCTCTTTAACCTTGAATTAGGAATAGATTAATTTAGGATTAAAGATAAAATAAAATTGGTCATATCATATTTTTTAATGGGTCAGGTTAGGTGGGTGGATCACTAAATGATTTAATTTATTTTTTAAAATTTTTGGTTTGTTATATAAATAATTAATATCAATAAATTTTAATTAAAAATAATTTAATAGATTGAGTGACTTTCTGAGGAAAGAGTAAATAGTTGAGTGACTTTCTGAGGAAAGAGTAAATAGTTGAGTGACTTTTGAGGGAAAATTGAAAGTTGAGTGACTTTCTGAGAGAAGAGTGCATAGTTGAGTGACTTTTGAGGGAAAATTGAAAGTTGAGTGACTTTCTGAGAGAATAGTGCAAAGTTGAGTGACCATATGAGGTATTAACTCGAGAATAATTGGCTGTAAATGGAAATCATGAATACTGTGAAAATTTATCTATATGGTGTTTATACATTGAATTACTAATGCATAAAACAATAAATACAGTGAAATCCTATATAAATAATACATCAATAATAATAAACTCAGTGAAATCCACAAAATATGCTATGATAACTTAAATTGATTTGATGTATATACGCATATGAAAAAATGAACCATCAATATTTACCCACGGGATCCTTACCATGAAAGAATAGTAAAGACGTTTACAAAGTGGCACCACATTACAATTATCTGGAATCAAATTAAGCAATTAAAGTGTGAGTGAGATAAAATGAGTACCCAAAAAGCCTGGTTGAGTAACAAATATACACAGGTTGATGGCCAAAAAACTGTTTTCATTCCTGAAGCATTTGACCCCAGAGCGATTATAGAAAACGGTAAACAACCAATGGAAACAAAGGCAACCATGCTATTGCACTATCTTTAGAAAATGAGGCTGCGGAATGTCATAAAGAAGGTACAATTGCTAAATGGATAATTACAAATTTCCAACTGTTCTTTAACATTTCCAGTCCAAAGAATGGAGTCCTGGAATTCAAACTGGCATATGAAGTAGATAAAATATTTTTTGTTTTCAATATATGATAACAAGTTCAACACACAGAAGATGGAGGAGGATTTCTAGTTTTTATGAGGTAGGATTTGGCAAAACTTTTGGCTTTGGCTTCACTTCAACTTCATTTACACTGCGGACAAATATGGCATCCGGCTCATGACTGCAAGGTTAAACCACAGAGTTAAGTCTTATGGCAAAGTGAACAACTATGGAGTAACAAAAGAAGTTAACAAAATAAAAAGAGCGTTCTTACGGCTTTTCTCCCTCTTCAAATGTATAACTTGATGCTACAGCCAAGAGTTTACCATCTCTGCTAAATGACAACGCGGCAACGCTTGAAGGATACTTAGGGTACTACAGGTTGGTCCAGTAAAAACAATCAGCATACCTGTCAGTAGATACAGTGTGATAGAAACCATAGGGGTGTCAACAAATCTTTACCTGATACAGCCTCTTTTTGTTGTTACCATCCCAGACATTAACATAACCATCACAACCACCAGTGGCGAAAGTACCATAGCTGCAGTTAACATGGATATGGTTGTTAACCAAAGAACATTTAAGATCAAGTCAGCAGTACGAAACTAAAACACATGTCACACATCGAAACATATCAATGAACCAAACAAGCAAAATCAAGGAATTTGCTACAAATGGGCCATCAAAAGTGTTAACATAAATCAAAACATTTATAAAGAAATTAAACACATGTCACACATTGAAGCATATCAATGAATGTAACAAAAGGCAATTGCAAAAATACACTGTTAATATAAATCCAAGACACAGATTAATTGAAATTTCAGATATTTTAAGACCATTAATTCTGAAATGTCAGGATTCAACGCAGTTATGATTCAGATGAGATGTTATCACAAAAGACATCACCCTTATTCAGTCTTGGACATCCCAAGAGAACCACTTCATTTCTACCAAAACGTTATGAAATTTGATCCATAGGACAAAATATACAAAAATACATGTCCTGCTCCGCTAGTTTGAGGAAATATTTCTCATAATATCAGCGATTAAACATTTTGCTGAAAGTAAAATTACTCCGTTTATTTAAACAAGAATAAAGGAAGTTGAAGTGAAGTTGGGACTCACATAGGGTGAAATGCAATTGCATTTACAGGGTACACGATATCTCTTCCAGCTTCAGATTTCCGATGACATTTAAATGCATATCTGCAGAGTAAGTCATTTCATTACATATGAATAGATGCCAATTAGACAAATGACCTACCTAGCACATTGCAAAATCACCTCACATCCTTTGGGTTTTGGAGAAAGCTAATCATAAAAACTAATCTATAACATGGTTCCCCATTCCCATTTCCAATTTCAGGAGGACTAGCTGTCTCTATCTCGTTATTCAACCATTGACAAACTTCATTTCACAATATACAAAAGGCCACATTAAAATTTCATATCAAAGATGAAAGAAAACAATCCAGCAAAAAGTTAACTGGACATTAAAGGTCTATTCAAAATTATATTTCACATCAAGACTTTATTTCCCATTCAAATTCCTTGATTGTAGAATGATTCTCTGTTTGTACAGACCATTTTGTCTGTCTGTACAGTATAATGAGCTCAAAGAATATTATCTTTAACAGATTTAAGTTAGATACACAGGCAATGCGGTTTAACTTGTGGTAGCAAATTAATTTCCCTTTTTAATATGTCACTATTATTACTTATCATAAAGATTAACTGTAATTATCTTAAAAATGACTTAATTGTATAAATATTTTTCACTGTTAGAGCATAGAACTTAAACTCCTCTTCAATAATTACATTCTGTTCAATACCAAAAACAAGAAATCATCAAATATAACCAAAGAAAACACAAATAGAAGTCTTTTGAAGAAGTACAACATGGATAAAGATTGTTAGCAAATTTACATACTTCTTCGATTGACCGGACTCAGAAAGATCAAAAAATTCCATTGCAACCCGACCTTCAACTGAACTTAGAGCATAGCCTGCAAATTACACTTATAATGAGAATAGCTAGGCAATGCATCAAAGAAACCAGAAAATTGATGAAAGCATAAGTCTTAATCGGAACCAAATGTTCGGTTGAAGCTCTAACATTCATGATCCAATAAGTTAAGTTTCCTTCATGCCAAGAATTTGCTACAAATGAGCCATCAAAAGTGTCCTCCAAACTTCAACAACATTGATCATGAAAGACTTCAGAGAATATTTGTGTGTCACTAGGTTTTTCATACAGATAATGATGTAAATGTGGTTTTATGGTTTATTTCAAATTAAGGATTGACTCTTTAATTTAATGGATCAGATTAGCTCATTTACTGAAACCACCAGATATTACAGAACTGAAAGTATACACCGGTTTTTAAATTCAACCCTGGAAGAGCTATACTCACAATTTTATTTTGACTACTGAGACTCCAGAAAGATATATATATATGTGTGTGTGTGTGTGTATATATATATATATATATATAACTGATACATCTAGCGCTTGTTAATGTTTTTGACTCTGAAAATTTTAAATAACATAGAGTGGAAGCCCTATGAAAGTAGGCAGTTGTGGTGATGGATAATTGAGTCCAATACAGTGAACATGATGTCAATCATTGAGTTATCTGCAATTAGCTCTAAGATAGAAAAAAGCAGAAACCTTGCAACCAGAAGTCCAATATTGAACCATTAAAACTCTACAATGGAGCAGCAAATAGAGATAAAGGAATAAACCTGTTCCATTGGGGTAACACCGCACACATCTAGTTTGATACTTCAAGGATGATTCCCTCCGCTGTTCAGGTTGATTCATGTTCCGCAGGTCATAGACATTCACATGTCTTCCAGCAGTCGCTACAACTAACCGGTTCCCAACAAGGGAGAGAGAGTACACACGCTCTGGTTGTGTATAAGTTCCAACAAGAGTATGCTCCTGTCCACTTGCACCTCTAGGATCCCAGCATTTCAAGGTTTTGTCCCAGCTACCAGTTATCACTTGTCCTATGCCACACAAGAAAATCACAGAATTCCAATGGATCCAACTATCAAAACATACAGACTAAAAGCTGAAATAATAGAATGCCACCATTGCGATTTCCAATCAACATTTATAGGGTCCGCATAATCATCATGGACTAAAGTCATATTGGACCATATCATACTAACTGATTCATGATATTAGGTTAATATTTGTGTTGTGAAAAGCGCGCTACAAAGCGAGGCGACCCTTGTGCGCTTTTTTATCTTGAGGCGAGGCGATCTGAAAAAAGCTCTCGCTTTAGATGAAGAAGCGAGAAGCGACCCTAAGGCAAAAGCGCAATAAAGCGCGCTTTTTATAAATAAAAAAAAAAAGCGACAATTAGGGTTTTTTTTAAAAAAATTAGGTTTTTTTTAAAAAAATAATCTGAAATATAACCTTCTCTCTCCTCACGACTCTTCTTTCACGACTCTTTCCCTTCTTTCTCTCCTCGCGACTCTTCTTTCACAATACTTCTTTCCCTTTCTCTTCTGACAATCTTGACTGAGGCTGCCTCTCTCTTCAACCTCGACCGCGACTGCAGGTAACTTTTTGTTCATCTCTTTCTTAGCTAATGTTTATTAGTTCTATGAGTTTATTTTCTCCTGAAATATACAATCTTCGCATGTGCTTCATCTCTTCATCTCTCTGAGTTTCGACTACTCTAGTTTTTTCTTCTTCTTCTCTTCTTTTCTTCATCTCTGCTGCCTGCTCTGTTTCTAATTACTGATTGCTGCCTCCTCTGGGTTTTTTTTCATTTCTTTTGCTCTTTTTTTTTGCGTGTGTGTGATCAGTCTAGCAGCCTTGTTGAAGAATCGGAGTTTGAATCTTTGTGATTTAATTATGTTTCTGATTTTTTGCTTTATATGTTATGACTTATGACTTATGAGTATTTTTGCCTAAGACTATATTACCTCTATTTAGTTATTTAATATTTTTTTACTTTTATACTAAATGTCGCTTTTTTTAAAAAAAAAGCGCGCGCTTCGCTTCACGCTTCTCGCTTCTGTGAAGCAAGCCCTCGTCGCTTTTTTCTGCTTCTCGCTTCCCAAAACACTGTTAATTTGACCACAATAGTAAAAGGCATATACTGGGCAATAAGTTTATGAAAAAGGTAGGTGCACAAGCAACTTCTCTATCCAACCAACCAGAGCTTGAGTGGTGATTGAACTGATTGAATTTCCGTTGCAGAAAATTCTATAGAACCACCAATATATTGGACATATGATTTTCTTACAATAACGTATTACTATCATTTTTGGTAGCTTTACAATTGGGAACATAATGTTGAACAGAATAAGAAAGCATAAGAATTGAATTGTGAAAAAGTGTAAAGATTCTTTCAGTTTTCACCATAGCCTGATTACAAGCTGGAATATGCATAGCAGAATGCACAAGATAATTTTTATCTGACTGGTAACGTTTTTCCATCTCCTTATAATTCAAATCAATACTCCACAAAGTCATATCTTAGAGCAGCAAGAAGTAACTTAAATTGTCAATCGAAAATTGTAAACGCCGTGAATTATCTATACTGACCAGTTGCATATGAGTAATCAATGCAGCGAACAGGTGCATCATGCCTTCCCAATATATCCTCTCTTCCAGAGTTGAACACAAGCCTTGAATAGGAGAAAACATTTTCCAGTGAGAAAGTTATTATGACTGAGGTAAATGTTCAAGCAAATACATACTATGCCATAATAAGAACTAACAATATGACATGGATGGCTATGACAGTTGTTTTTTTCCTCCAAAATTGTTACCAGTAACCAGAGAGCCAGCAAATTAGTATACAATATTAAATCCTAGAGAAAAACAATAGAATAATATTCACCAATTCACCTAACATGGATAATTCAGCTATGCACCGTATTTACACACTAGGTAAAATAGTAAACACAACATCATATTACCTTCTCACGGTATTATCAGCACTGGCACTGAATCCAGATGAATCATCGTGGAAGCAACAATCAAGCACTGCACCGCCGTGCATGAACTCCCCTCTCAAGGCATTAGCACTTGCATCGTACAAACGGACCGTCTAATAAAATGCAAAGCAATTAAGCTTAAAAATCACACTAAAAATCAAACTAAAAAGGATATAGAAACAACATATCTAGTGTAATACCACTGCGGTGGTATGTACACAGCCTTATAGACTTTCGGCTCAAGTAAAGCATATCAAAAATCAAGCAAGTAAAGCAAACTAGAATTCAGATTAGTAAGATCTAATAGCCACAAAAGAGATGAAATCCAATAAATTGCTCAAAATTAAATTAAATGAACTCAGAGATTTAGCAATTCAGAAAAGTGAGTAACCTTATCCCAAGAAGAAACAAGGAGGTGATCGCTGTGGTTGGAGAAGCGGAGGTTGGATATGCCGTCCTTGGGCGGGTTTTCGAGCTCTCTTCCGGCAGATTGCGACACCGCCGTCATGATATCGCCGTCGTTCGCTTAAAATGATTGATTTCTGAGTTAAGTACAGGATGTGGGAGCGTATGGAGTGACTAGGGTTTCACAGAGAGTGGAGGGAGAAGGGGAGAGAGAGAGATTTTGAAAAATGAAAAAAAGGTCAGATAAATGCTTCCAGAATTTGAATTCAAATGGGGGCCAGATAGGGAGTAGTAATTGGTTTGGGTTTTAAATTTTGGCAAAAGAATTTTATAGAGCTAAAAGCGAGGTAGGCCTAACGTCTTTTCCGTTTTGCTGCGCTGCTACTACTTCAGAAACATCGAATCAAACACAAAAGATTCCCTATCAAATTTTAAATTGTTTACTCAGTATAACTTTCTTATTCAGTTTGTGCCTTGTGAGTTGTGGGCATTTGACGTGAAAACAAAATAAAATTTCTTACTTCCTTTCATTTTTTTTTTCAAAATGGGATGGAAATATGAAATATAATTTAAATGAGGTTATATTATACAAATAAAAAGCTCAATATATATTTAAAAGAATAAAAATGAGGCAAGTCAAAGTAAAACTAAAAATGTCGAATAGGCAAGTAGGGTTGAAATTGGAAATATTATAATAGGTTGACTAGAATTCGAGTTGAGTTTTGACCCACCCAAGTTTTCTTTGAGCTCAAATGGGCTAAAAATGATTTGGATCTTGACCCGTTCAATTTGATCCGATTAATCTCAATAATTTAACATATTGATATTTAACTTTTATAATCACAATTTGAATTTTTGCTCAAAAATTTTTTGTTAAAAAAAAGTAAAAAATGGATATATAGATCCTAAAAGATGTTGAATAGATAATAATTCATGCATATAACATAGAAACATATCTTAATAAAAAAATTTAAAACGAATTGAAATTGAAAATTGAATGAGGCTCAATTGAGAATTCTCTTCAAATGGGTTAGGCTTGATTGGGTTGAGATTGAACCCAATTCAATTATCTTGAGTCCAATCCTTAAAATTCTTGACGAATTGAACGGATCAACTATGTTTAGGTTAATTTTTGACACCCCTAAGTAAAACCATTTTTATTGGTGTTCTCTAAATTTCATATACAAAACAAGTTAAATTTAAAATTTATAAACAATATTTTTTAAATAAAATAAAATCCATAGTCAAATTAGTCCTTAGTTATACTGGTCTTACCCTCCTTCCTGTTTGAACTTCTGTAAATGTATTTTTATTGAAAAAAAGGGCGAACTTCATTACTTGTAAAAACAAATATCTAAAATTTATCGATTCATTTGCCATTTTACTAAGGGTGTGTTTGGTATGAAGGAAAATGTTTTCCATGGAAAATGTTTTCCTAGAAAATGTTTTCTTGGAAAACAAGTAGATTTTGGACTTATTTTCTCATGTTTGGTTGGTGGTGAGTAGAAAATATTTTCCGGAAATGATTTTGTGTTTGATTTATGAATGAAAAATATTTTTGAGAAATATCTTTTATTTTTACTAAAATAAAAAATAATTTATGATTTGAAAATATTTTTTAAAAATAATTTTTTTGGGTGGTGATGATAGGGGGTGGGGGGTAGTAGGGGGGCAGAGGGAGGGGGTAGGAGTGAAAAATAAAAATTTGAAGTTGATAGTATTTTCAAAAAATAAAATTAATTTTTTGGGGGGTTGGGGGTGGGGGTGAGGGGGCTGATAGGGGTGGGTAGGGGGGGAGGTAGGAGCTTAAAAATAAAAATTTTGAGTTGAAAATATTTTAAAAAAGCAAAATTAATTTTTTGGGGAGGGGGTGGTGTTGGGGTAGGGGGGACGGGGGGCAGGGGGGAGGGTGGTCAAAGATCGGGTGAAAAAATAAAATTTTGATATTGAAAATATTTTTTTAAAAAATTAATGTTTGTTTTCCCAAAAAAAATGTAATTTGAAATTGGAGGAAAGCTTTGGAAAATGTTTTCCTTAATTTTTGAAGGGAAGTCATTTTCCTTAATTTTGAGGAAAATGAGTTGATTTGGAAAACATTTTCCAAAACTTTTGTCCCAACCAAACATGAGAAAATTGGAAAACATTTTCCAGAAAATGTTTTCCTTCATACCAAACACACTCTAAATATGCTAATCATGTTCATAATAAGGTATTCAAAAAACAATAATGGTCTAAATTAGAAGATTATATTAAATTATGATCTTAAGGGAAAAACATTAAATATTGTACCTTGTAAGTTATATTTATAAGATTAAATAAAATATAAATAAATATTGAACTCAAGATCCTAATATTATCTGAAAAATAATTTTCAAATACAATATTTACAACACGTTTAAATTATAGATAAAAATAAGGGCAACTTTCACATATAGCAAACAAAAAATTCATATTTGTATGCTATAGCAAACTTTGCATAATTGCGCTCCATAGCAAACATAAAAACTGTATAATTC